>CM071594.1:185276215-186526215 GCA_036435485.1 Saposhnikovia divaricata | reverse complement strand
TATGCTGCAGGAATGATGGTAATACCCCGAAGTTCCCTTTTGTAGTGTTGGCAAAGACTCTACCTAGTGTGTCAAACAGATAATCCCATTCCTGAACAAAGTTCTTTTTATTCCAGACAGTTTGATCAGGACTGTCTTGATAGAATACACCATTTAAAAAATTTATCATTTCTTGATCTGATGGTAATTCTTCGAAATTGTCAGTTGGAAAATTTAAGACCGTATTTATTGTATTTTCATTTACTGTGTACTGATTATCTCCTACAGAGAAGATAAAAGATCTGTTATCATTAGAAATGACAGCAGTAGTACACATGATTCGCAAAGGTTCTATTTTCAGAGGAGCATCCAATCTCAAAGCATTGCGAACCAGTGAATTTTCATTTAAAAACCGAATCCACGGTCGAAAACGTTCAACTGAACATTTTTCTGGATCAAAATAACCGATTAAATTATGTTTAATAATTTCAAATCGATCAGCCATTTTAATCAAGATTTAATTTCCTTGAAAATTTCAGATTTTACAAATTTTTAATTTAAAAATTAATTTTTCGAATTAATAATTAATTAAAAATTCGAAATAATTAAATGTTTTTCAAAAATTCTGAAAAATTCACACAACAATCCTTGCATACACACAAACACACATGTATTTTTAGTTTTTCAAAAATCGAACTCAGTTTTCCACAAAAGTAGATCTTGAAAACGAATTTTTCGAAAATTAACTCTTTAAAATCGAACAAAATTGCGATTTTAACCACTCAAAACACAGATAATCAAGCAAGGAGTTCAGATTTGTGGTTAATTCGTGATTTGGTTAAGAGAAATCGGTCGAAAAATTGGACAGAGATTCGACAGATATGTGTGTATATATTGTATGTATCAATATTGTTCTATAAGACTTAACTTGATAGAATATGAAATAAGACTTAAAAACTTACTAACTCTCATATATATACAAGTGACCGAATAAGACTTAAACTAGCATTAAGACATAACTGTTAAACTAGCATTAAGACAAATCTGTTAAACTAGTATTAAGACATAACTGTTATTTATATATATTTACATATTTAACTCGAATAAGACTTAACTGTATTAAGACATAACTAATATGTATATATATTCGAATATGACTTAATATAAACAAGACTTAAAAACACTATTACTAATAAGAGTTAACTAATAAAACTGACAAGACTTAAATTAAATAAGACTTAATCTAAAAACACGCTAAGACTTAAGTTAAAAACTCATTAAGACTTATTTACAAACAGGTTATGAATAAGACTAAAACCTATCTTGAACACCTAAGTCGAACTTCTAGATCTAAGTCGAAGTTCGAGATAGAGTTCGAGTTAGTAGTTAACTCGAACAAAGACCTATCTAGAACACCTAAGTCGAAATTTGAGATTTAAGTCGAAATTCGAGATAGAGTTCTAACTAATTTTAAGTCATAATTATTTTAAATAAACATTAAAAAACACTATTAATTATACAAATAATTTATAAAAATAATAAAAATATTATATAAAATTAAACAAATAATAAAAATAATTATACATACCATATACTAACCTATTAACGAAAACAAAGCAATATTAACAGAACAAACATTACAAAACATATGATAAATTAATTATTAAAATAGAAATTAATATTTACAAATATTCTAAAAATACAAAAGTATGAAGTATTAAATATTATGAATAAACAGAGTGAAAAATAACTAAACAACCAAGAAAATCAGATGGTAAAATAATTATACAAGTGATTTCAAACAACAAATATTCACAGAATAATCACTTGTAAAATTATTAAAGATCAAATTTCAGATATTAATTACTGGGACTGTTTAACATACCCAATTCACTAACAATTCTAGTGAATGAGGATTCATTAAGCGACTTAGTAAAAATATCTGCAGTTTGATCTCCAGATCCTACAAATAGTAGTTCCACTGTACCATTCATTACATGCTCTCTTATAAAATGATACCTTATGTCAATGTGCTTTGTCCTTGAGTGCTGCATAGGATTGCTTGCGATTGCTATGGCACTTGTATTATCACATAAAATAGGAATATTTTCCAATACAATGCCATAGTCCATTAATTGATTCCTTATCCATAAGATTTGAGCACAACAGCTTCCAGCAGCTATATATTCAGCTTCGGCTGTAGAGTTGGAAACTGTTTGCTGTTTCTTACTGAACCAGGATACCAACCTTCCACCTAGGTATTGACAACTCCCAGATGTACTTTTCCTGTCTACAACACTTCCTGCATAGTCAGAATCTGTATATCCAATTAAAGTAAAACCAGATTCATTAGGGTACCAGATGCCTAAATTAGGCGTACCCTTTAGATATCTTAAGATTCTTTTAACAGCAGTGAGATGGATTTCTTTAGGGTCCGCTTGGAACCTTGCACACAAGCATGTGGCAAACATTATATCTGGTCTACTAGCAGTTAGGTAAAGTAATGAACCAATCATACCTCTATAGCCTGTGATATCTACCTTGGCAGAACTTTCACATAAACCAATTTTGACAGCTATAGTTGATGGTGTCTTTGCTGATGAGCACTCCTCCATGTGATATTTCTTGAGGAGCTCCTTGATGTACTTAGATTGACAAATAAATATTCCATCTTGTCTCTGACTTATTTGTAATCCAAGAAAGAATTTCAGTTCTCCCATCATGCTCATTTCAAACCTACCCTGCATTAACTTAGAAAACTTCTTGCACAGAAGCTCATTAGTAGACCCAAATATAATATCATCCACATAGACTTGGACTAGTATTATATCATTCTTATGTCTTTTAGTGAAGAGCGTTTTGTCTATGACACCTCTTATAAAACCATTTTCTAATAGAAATTCAGAAAGAGTCTCATACCATTTTCTTGGGGCTTGCTTAAGACCATAGATAGCTTTGTAAAGAAAGTAAACATAGTCCAGATGATCTTGATCTTCAAAACCAGGAGGTTGTTCTACATACACTTCTTCATCTAGCTTACCATTCAGAAAGGCACTCTTGACATCCATTTGATAAACTTTGAATCTTGAATAGGATGCATATGCCAAGAATATTCTGATGGCCTCAAGTCTTGCCACTAGAGCATAGGTCTCGTCATAATCAATGCCTTCAGCTTGAGAATAACCTTTAGCTACCAGTCTTGCTTTGTTTCTTATCACAGTGCCATCTTCATCTAGTTTGTTTCTGAATACCCATCTTGTGTCCACCACTTTTCTATCTTTAGGTCTGGGTACCAGCTTCCATACTTCTAGTTGCTTAAATTGATTGAGTTCATCTTGCATAGCAATCACCCAATCAGGATCAGATGGAGCTTCTTCTACTTTCTTAGGTTCCATGACAGACAGAAACCCAGAATAATTTCATTGATTCTGATAAGCTCTTCTTGTTTTCACACCAACATCTGGATCACCAAGAATCAGCTCAAAAGGATGAGCTCTATTCCAAACAGTTTGTCTGGGAAGAATTGATCTTGACGATTCGCCTTGATCTTCAGTATGATGTTGAGTATGACTTGTTGACCCTTCATTATCTCCCCCTGAGTTGTTGCCAGTATGACTTGTTGATGGTTCAAGAGTATCAGTGGTGTCTTGAAAATTATCATTGTTTTCACCAGCATCACCTTGATCATTAACACCAACATTTGGATTATTATTATCAGCAACAACGTCAGGTTGATTGTCATCATCTGAATCTGAGTCTGACATATCATCAAACTTAAGCTTTTCAGATGGATCTTCATTTTGGATATTTGGGAGTTTCGTGTCATCAAATGTAACATTGACACTTTCCAAAGTTTTCTGTTGATCAATAAGATACACCTTGTAGGCTCTTCTAGTATAACCAATAAATATTGCTTCATGTGCTTTTTCTTCAAATTTACCACCTTGATCATCTCCTTCTTTCAGCACAAAGCATTTTGTCCCAAATACATGGAAGTACTTGAGAGTTGGTTTCTTGTCATGTAGAGCTTCATATGGTGTCTTCATCAAGTATTTATTGATAAGTGTTCGATTCTGGGTATAGCATGCAGTGTTGACAGCTTCAGCCCAAAAGCTCAATGGAAGCCTTGATTCACTTAGCATAGTACGTGCAGCTTCAATCAAGGTTCTATTCTTTCTTTCAACTACCCCATTTTGCTGAGGAGTTCTGGGAGCCGAGTACTGTCTAGTTATACCCTTTTCAGTGCAAAAGTCATTCAGAACTGCATTCTTGAATTCAGTTCCGTTGTCTGATCTTATAGCTCTTACTAGACGATTAGAATCCAGCTCAATTAACTTAATGTGATCAACTACCAGTTGTGGAGTTTCATCTTTTGAGTTCAGAAATAGTACCCATGTGAATTTTGAGAAATCATCAACAATCACTAGAGCATATCTCTTCCTTGACATAGACATCACACTAACTGGACCAAACAAATCCATATGGAGAAGTTGTAATGGTTCAGTTATTGATGATATGTTAGTGCTCCTGTGAGTTGCCCTTTTTAACTTCCCTTTTTGACAAGCATCACATAGACCTTCCTGAGTAAATTCAATCGAAGGTAAACCTCTCACCAACTCTCTTTTCACTAGAGAATTCATTGTTTTGAAGTTAAGGTGAGAAAGTCTCTTGTGCCATAACCAACTTTCATCAGTGGATGCCTTTGAATAAAAACATTTAATTTCTTCTGTGCTTCCAGAATTCATATTGGCTATGTACAAGTTTCCTTTTCTTACTCCAGACAACTGTGGCCTTTCATTTCTCTTGTGTGATATTAGACAATTCTTCTTGTTGAAATGAACTTCATAACCTCTGTCACAGAATTGACTAATACTGAGCAAATTGTGCTCAAGGCCGTTCACAAAAGAGACATCTTCAACGATAACATTTCCAGCTTCTAATCTGCCATATCCATCAGTTTTACCTTTGCTGTTATCTCCAAAGGTAACGACTGGGCCGGCCTTCTCCACCACATTTGTCAGCAGGGCTTTATCTCCGGTCATATGCCTTGAACATCCACTGTCCAGAATCCACATGACTCGATCAACCTGTTTCAGACCCTGCAATGACAAATTGATTAGACTTTCTTCGGAACCCAAATTTGATTGGGTCCGGAGTACTTAAAGAATTGACCTTTATCAGGTAAAGCAACACTTTTTATCTTAACAACATTTTCTTCAGGTACTGGACATTTAACCCTGTAAACAGCTTTAACTTGTTTTGTTTTAAGCTTGGGTAACCATGTCTTCACCATATCCTGAGAAAGACTTGAAGTCTTAATCTTAGAATTAGGTGGTGTTACAGTCCTGGATCTAACATGTTTATGTCTGCTCATCTGCTGTCTAGGAGCATTCTTATCAACACATGCATGATTACCGTTAAAGTAAGCAGACATTATATTAAAAGCACAAGACATGCAATTAACAGCATCGCATTTCTTATGAGCAGTATCAATAACAGGAATAGCATGCATGGTAGATTTGTTGTTGCATTTATTCATGTTGTTACTTCTGCTACTAGTTTTCAATGAACTAGTAGACTCACCAACTCTTTCTGCTTTTACAAACACAGTCTTTCTATCTTTATCATTTTTAACAACTTGATTACTTTCTAAGACTACGCCATTAGCTACATCCTCAATGCGCATCTCTTCCTTAATGATTAAAGATGTTGTATCCAAAGGTTCTGCTATGGATTTCTTAAAGAGTGGGTTACTAACACTCTTAAGCACTGATGGTATACCCCTATCTACAGCACTGACACGGTTAGGGGTAATAATGCTTTTACGTCCAATAGTTTCATTATAATCAAACCCAATTCCTACAGTTTGATTAATTGCTTGTTGGTTAAACAACTCTTTAGCCACTTTACAAGAATTAGAAGTAGCACTAACCCTAATTTCTAGTTCAGCTATTGTTTCACGTTGTTGAACCACTATCTCTGCTAGAGACTTCTCAAGTTCTTTTAGCATTCTTATTTCTGATTTTTGTATAACTTGGCAATTTTGTACATCATGTAATTCTGATAATTGATTACTAAGATCTGTATTTAACAAATTTAGCCTTTCAATCTCTCTATTAGCATTACCCAGTGTATCAGTAAGTTGATAAATATATTGACTTTCAGTACATGATACCTTAGATGATGTACCACTGGAGTTATCAGATTTTGCCATCAGGGCAAGATTGCCATACTCTTCATCTTCAGAGTCTGTATCATCCCAACTCTTTCCAGCAGCCACATAGGCTCTACCTGTCTTCTTCTTTTCAGATCCAAAGTCTTTTCTTTGGTTTTGTTTTGGCTTCTGACATTCAGTAGCAAAATGTCCAAGTTCATTACAGTTGTAGCATCTAATTTTACTTCTTTCAACTATTCCAGTTTTGTAACCTCCTCTGTTACTTGAGGATGAAGAACCTCCTCTCTGGAACCTGTTATTGTTAGATTTGTACCTGAACTTGGGATTCTTCCTGAATCTGAAGTTGCTGAATTTCCTTACCAACAAAACCATGGACTCATCTTCCAACTGATCTAGTTCTTCTAACGAATAGAAGTCACCTTCATCTGGACTAGCATTCGTTTGACCAACTTCAACTTCAAGCTTACCACTGTCAACTTTACAAGGTTGGATAACCTTATCTTCCATTTCTTGTTTGTTCTCAACAATAAGAGCTGTAGAAGTATTATCAACTCTTCCTTTTCCATAAATCTCCTTTTGTTGAGATTGTTCCAGCTCATAGGTTTTTAAAACACCAAAGAGTCTTTCTACAGTTATTTCACTTAGATTCCTTGACTCTCTGATAGCTGTAATTCTATGTTCTAGATGAACAGGCATTGACAGTAGAAATTTTCTGTTGATCTCTTTCTGAGTGTAGTACTTGCCATGCATCTGTAAATTGTTGACAAGTTTGTTATATCTTTCAAACACATCTTGAATACTTTCATTGTATGCTGATCGAAAGTGTTCATACTCAGATGTCAAAATTTCTAGTCGATTCTCCCTAACTTCCTCTGTTCCTTCATTCACAGTTTCAATGGTTTCCCACATTTGCTTTGCAGTTTTGCAGTTATTCACATGACTGTACATTACAGAGTCTAGAGAATCTATTAAGATCAGTCTCAAATTAATGTCAAGTGCAGCTTCCTCTCTTTCAGCAAGAGTGTAATCAGAAGAGTCTTTGTATACATACCTTACAGGGGTAATAACTATTCCATCAGTAACAACTTCAGGAATTACTCCAAAAGGTATTATTGGTCCTTCTGATAAGACTTTCATGTATTTAGGATTTGCAACCTCGAGGAACATTAACATTTTGTTCTTCCACATATCATAACTATTTTTGTCATATATGGGTATTTTCACAGTTCCAACTTTAGAAGACATGATGAATTTTTTAAGAGAGTTAAAAAATTCGGGGATGATTTTTAATCGAGTAAAATGGGATCGATGATTTGTGTATCAATCAATCGGCTCTGATACCAATTGTTAGGTCCGATAAGATTGTAGAAGGGGGGTTGAATACAATCTTAACCTTTTTATCGAAATTTGTCCTTTAAATTAAATTTGATAAAGACAAATTTATCTGCGGAATTATTTAACACAATATTTCAAGTTGAATATAACTGTATATTAACTTGATGTGGTGTTACAAAATCAGTATAACAACTTATCAAGATGTTAATAACTAATTAGAAAATTCGACATGAACTTTTCTAATTTAGTTAATAATAATCAAGATAAGAACTAGGAAACTTAATTCGCTAGTAGTACAAGAATCACAAATAAACAAGTTCTATCGGATAGAATATCACAAAGATGAAGAACTTGAATTTCTGGGAATTGTTTAAGCTTTGGTGTTCTTGAGAGAGAGAAATCTGTTCTTGATGAAATGTTTCTGCTGTGTTTTCTCCGTTATGACTTAATCTGGTCTGTTCTGATCTTTTATATCAACAACAGGTCTTGCTGGCTTTCTGTAGGATATTTAATTGCTCCAGCATGACTTAATCAGCTTCCAAGACTTGATTTTCCTTCATTAAGACTTACACAAACCTCCATTAAGCCCTAAAATGTGTCGGTAAGACTTACCAGAATTTAGGTAAGACTTATAACAGCTGGCAGAGGTCGGTAGGACTTAAATCAGGTCGGTAGGACTTAAATCAGGAAAGGCTTCTGTCAGTAAGACTTAAATTAAGTCTTACCGAGTTTTATCCCTTCCAAGACTTAATCAACTTTCTTTCTTTAAGTCTTATTGATCCAATTAATTAGTTAATGTTTTAACTAATTCATATTTAATTGATACAATAATTAATTTAATAAATAAATTAATTCTACCAGAATTAATTCATTTAATTAAATCAACTAAATTAATTTATATCAATTATAAATGAATTTAATTAAATCAATAAATAATTAATTTAATTCTTACAAACCACTAAAGGTAGTAAAGAATTACCACTGATTTGTGTTGACGTTCGATGTACTGTCTGGTTCATGAACGACTAACTTCAATGACGCTTCTTCACTTTTGACTTTAGGTTGTGGTTTATTTCTTCTCTCAATTCTCTTGTACTGTAACTGATCTTCAAACTATCACTCGAAAAATCTCTGTCACTGTTCAAATAAATCCATTAACTTCAATGCTGTACTGGGGCTTGATCAGATAACTGAATCGTCTTCCAGTGTATGACATCAAAACTATAGATTGACTTTTCTTCTTTCTTCTGACAGATAATACTTCTTGAGATTCCTGTGACAGTTCATATGTATATTTACTTATTACAATTTGGTTTAAGTTGATTAGGATCCTCTAACTACAAATAGGATGAGTCATATGCCTTTCAAAAAATCAAATAATGCTCTCTTAAAATATCTGGACCCAAGTAAAACCAGAATTTGAAGCGTTTACCTGTTGCCTTTAATAACCAGAATACGAAGCGTTTAAGAACTTCGTTCTTACCCATCTCTATTTAAGGCCTAGAGACTTGCTCAGATTAGTTCATTAAACCTTTAACCTTTCAGTCTCCCCTGTAAAATCACAAACCCTTCAAACCAAATACTCTGAAAAACAATGGCCAACCTTACCATCAAAGAAAAGAACCTTCATCTTGTTGAGAATAGAGACATCTTCAGCTATACGCGTGAAGAATTTGAAGCGTTTGAGTGGGAAAGGCAGCTTGAGACGCTGTGGCTGCAAATGGATGCTGGTCTGGAAGAGCTCGAGAGAGAGAAACCTACAAGGGTGATCGACATCGATGCTGCCCTCCAAGCAACATTGGCATGGCTCTCCTCGAAGGCATCCTCATCCAACACCACCAACCATTGTTAATGAATATGTCAGCAAAAATAACCTTATCCCTTCAACTTCCACCCAAATAAAGTGGCAAAGATGGGATCTGGGAATTTTTGCTAACAATGGAGTGGTTTGGACTGACCTTTTACTTTCCTGTTGAATAGATTAGCAGATAGAGAGAACAAAAAGATGTAATATTTGATTGTAATCTCTTTCTTATTATCAATGAAATATTATGTTTCTCTAATCTTATTCACTGTGTTCTGCAACTTTTATTTATGTTTTATGAACTGTTCTTTAAGAAAATAAATCAAGAAGAGAATATGAAAACTAATTAAAGTAATCATATAAAGAACACATTCATCAACAATCCACTGATTAACAGTTGTCAAAAACCCTATTTACTCCAAGATTTTCAAATTGTCCAAGTGAAAATATACCTTAGAGTACAAATCACGAATCAACAACGTTTGTCAATTCTCCAACTTTATCACCAAAACCCTTTCATAAATTGCACAGTTGTGAATATTTGTGTGTGTGAAGCAGAGTTTACTAAGTCAATTTTTAGAGCATCTAATTTTTCATAAAATCCATAAAGTGAATCAATAACCACTGGATGCACAAACTGTCATAGTAAACACTGACTGTATGATGAAAGCTAAACTCTGAAGTAATCAAACTATATACAGTAACTTTTATTTTATACCCCCTTTATATACACATTTTTTTTATTTGTATTTTCATCATTTTTTTTTTATTTTTTATTTTTTAGTTTTCATTCCAGTAATCAGAGGTTGGAACCAGTCACCAAAAATTCAAAAATTTTAGCCCTTATCATTTTGATAAGTTCCTGGGTCATCCTAGTATTTAACTAGTCACCAAAAATTAGAGAATTTTAGCACATATTATATACCAATAGGTTCCTGGGTCATCCTAGTATCAAACATAATCTCAAAGGAGTATAACAACCTATATACATTTTCTTTGGGGTATTGCAGTAAGCATTTTATTCTATCAGAGTATAACTAACAGAGTTTAGAGTTCATCAACATCAGTAGTTTTTCATGTAAGGTAATGCACACAGTATTTATAGACTCAGATTTTAGGAAAAAATAAACTAAGAGATGCTATAAATATGAGCCAGTATCATGCTGTGTTAAGTTTCTGCACAATCTAAGATTAGATCACAATAACTCAGAAAGATTCATGATTAATTGCTGAGAATCATGCT
Source organism: Saposhnikovia divaricata (assembly GCA_036435485.1). Classification (NCBI taxonomy): domain Eukaryota; kingdom Viridiplantae; phylum Streptophyta; class Magnoliopsida; order Apiales; family Apiaceae; genus Saposhnikovia; species Saposhnikovia divaricata. The sequence goes on along the minus strand of CM071594.1, from coordinate 186,515,679 downwards.
TCATACATATTTCTTCATTGGTGTTTTCATTCAGACAAAAATCAACTCAGATTTCACAGAGTTTATCAAACTTATTAACAGTGTATGACATACAGATATGCTGACAGAGTTTAGAGACTGTATAACAGAACCATCAACGGATAAGACCGTATAACATCAATGGATAAGACTGTATAACATCAACGGATAAGACTGTATAACATCAACGGATACAGTTCAGTTAGTCATCAACTGATGCAATCTACAATCAAAGGATGTTTAACAGAGTATGTATAGCAGAGTTTAATCAACAGAGTTCACTTAGAATTTAACCAATCAGGAAATATGATTAATACATCACATAAGTAAAGTTTGAATCTAACCAACATTTCTAGTTAGAACCAGAGACCATTCCTAGTTCATTGACCAGTCTTGTAAATGTAGCTTCACTCAATGGTTTAGTGAAGATATCTGCAAGCTGTTGTTCTGTAGACAGAAAATGTAGTTCAATATTCCCTTCTTCCACATGTTCTCTGATGAAGTGGTACCTTATGCTGATGTGGTTGGTCATTGAATGCTGTACTGGATTACCTGTCATAGCAATAGCACTTTGATTATCACAGTAAATAGGGATATTACTGTACCTCAATCCATAATCCAGCAATTGATTCTTCATCCATAAGATCTGTGCACAACAGCTACCAGCTGCAATATACTCTGCTTCTGCTGTAGATGTGGAGATTGATTTCTGTTTCTTGCTGTACCAGGAAACAAGGTCTGTCACCAAGAAATTGACAACTTCCACTAGTGCTCTTTCTGTCTACCTTGCAGCCTGCAAAGTCTGCATCAGAATACCCAAGTAGCTTGAAATCTGATTCTCTAGGGTACCACAGACCTAATGATATGGTGCCCTTGAGATACTTGAAGATTCTTTTCACAGCTGTCAGATGTGGCTCTCTAGGATCTGCCTGAAACCTTGCACAAAGACAGGTTGCATACATGATGTCAGGCCTACTAGCTGTCAAGTATAGAAGAGATCCTATCATGCCCCTGTAGTTTGTCATATCCACTGAAACTCCTGTGTCTTTGTCCAATTTAGTTGCTGTTGCCATGGGAGTTGATGCAGATGAACAGTCAAGCATACCAAATTTCTTGAGAAGATTTCTGGTATATTTTTCTTGATTAATGAAAATTCCATCTTCTGTTTGTTTCACCTGTAGGCCTAGAAAGTAACTAAGCTCTCCCATCATGTTCATTTGATATCTAGACTGCATGAGCTTGGCAAACTTCTTACAGAGTTTATCATTAGTAGACCCAAAGATGATGTCATCAACATAAATTTGAACTAAAAGGAGGTCACTTCCTTGATTGAAATAAAACAGAGTTTTGTCAATTGTTCCTCTGTTGAATCCACTTTCTAGAAGAAACTGAGCAAGTGTCTCATACCATGCTCTTGGTGCCTGCTTAAGTCCATATAGTGCCTTATCTAGCCTGTAGACATAATCTGGATATTTGGGGTCCACAAATCCTGGTGGTTGTTCAACAAACACTTCTTCTTCAAGCTTTCCATTCAGAAAAGCACTTTTCACATCCATCTGGAACACTTTTAATTTCTTGTGAGAGGCATATGCTAGAAAAATTCTGATTGCCTCCAATCTTGCAACTGGAGCAAATGTTTCATCATAGTCTATTCCTTCCTGCTGTGAATAGCCTTTTGCTACTAGTCTAGCCTTGTTCCTTATGATAACACCTTCACTGTCAGTCTTGTTTCTGAAAACCCATTTAGTACCAACAATAGATCTGTTGTTTGGCCTTGGTACAAGAGTCCAAACTTTATTCCTTTCAAATTCATTCAACTCTTCCTGCATTGCTGTTATCCAGTCTGCATCTTGAAGAGCTTCTTCCACTTTCTTTGGTTCATTTTTAGACAAGAATGCATGAAACAGACATTCACTTGCAGTAGCACTTCTTGTCTTTACTTTTGCATCTGGATCACCAATTATCAAATCAGGTGTATGTGATTTAGTCCATTTCCTAGCAGAAGGCAAATGACTTCTATCAGCATGTGATCCTCCCCCTTGATCCATGCTCTCCTGATTTTGTTGTGATCTATCTTCGTTTTCTGAGACTCCCCATGAACTTGACTGCCCAGAGTCAGAATTTGTAGCATCAGAGTTTGATCAAGATTTTTCAGTTGACTCAGTATCAGTGTTTGAGTCTTCATCTTGATCATGCTCCCCCACAACTGGTTCTCCCCTTTGTTGTGACTGAGAAGTTTCTCCAGTGTTTACCAGTAGAGGTTCAGAATTTGTTTCAACAGAGTCTGTTAGAATTGTTTCATCAGAGTTTCCTTCTTCAGAGTTTAAATCTTCATTTTCAAAGTTCAGTTGATCATATTCATCTTTGTCTTCAAGTCCAGTTATCTTCTTATCATCAAAAGAAACATGTATAGATTCCATGATCACTTTAGTTCTCAGATTGTAAACTCTGAATGCCTTTGTTGACAGTGGATAGCCAACAAAAATTCCTTCATCTGCCTTTAGCTCAAACTTGGTCAACTGTTCTGGATGAGTCTTCAAAACAAAACATTTGCACCCGAAAATATGAAAGTATTTCAGGTTAGGCTTCTTTTTCTTCACCATCTCATATGGTGTCTTTCCATGCTTATTGATCAGTGTTGCATTTTGAGTAAAACAAGCAGTTTGAACAGCTTCTGCCCAGAAATAAGTTGGCAATTTTGCTTCATCAAGCATAGTTCTGGCAGCTTCAATTACGGTTCTATTTTTCCTTTCAACTACACCATTTTGTTGTGGTGTACCAAGTGCTGAAAATTCTTGTTTCACTCCATTGTCCTTGCAGAATTCTTCCATTGTTGCATTTCTGAACTCAGTTCCATTATCACTTCTGATGATTCTTACTTTGTTGCTTGATCCTTTGTCCAGAAGCTTCACATGCTCCATCAGAGTTAATGCAGTTTCATCCTTCTTTGCTAGAAAATACACCCAAGTGAATCTAGTGTATTCATCAACAATGACTAAAGCATATTTCTTCCTTGCAATAGACATAACATTTACTGGACCAAAGAGATCAACATGCAGAAGATGATATGGATCAGTGATAGAAAATTCTGTCTTGCTCGTGAAAGATGACTTCCTTTGTTTAGCCTTCTGACATGAGTCACACAGGCCATCAACATTTAACAGAGCCTTTGGGAGTCCTCTTACAAGATCCTTTCTGATCAATTCATTGATGTTGTTCAAGTTCAAATGTGAGAGTTTCTTGTGCCACTTCCAACTCTCTTCACTAGACATTCTTGTTGACAGGCAAACAGCTTTTCCAACAGAGTCTATCAAAAGCTTGATTTCATAAATGTTGTTTTGCCTGTGACCAACTAGAGCAACCTTTCCTGTAGATCTACTGATAACTTCACAATATTCAGGTTGAAAATCTACATGATATCCCTTGTCACAGGTTTGACTCACAGATAACAAGTCATGCTTGAGTCCTAGGACATGAGCTACATTGTTGATGATGACATTTCCAAGATTAATATTGCCATATCCCAATGTTCTTCCTACGTTGCCATCACCATAGGAAACTTTTGGGCCAGCCTTCTCCTCATATTCTGATAGCAGGGCTTTATTTCCAGTCATGTGTCCTGAACATCCACTGTCCACGACTAGGGTTGCCTCCCTGTTACCCTGCAATCACAAACAATTACTGAGGATTAGTTTTAAGGATCCAGACTTGCTTGGATCCTTTGGCATTCTTAACTTTGTTAGCTTTTGCAGCGGAATTAACATTATCAGAGTTTGAGCTAACAGTATTAGTGTTTACACTTGCAGTATCAACTTTAACCCATTTCAGATTGGGTTTCAGTTCATAGTAATTATGATAGATAGCATGATATTCTCTGCAAGTATAAATGGAATGCCAGGTGCTTCCACAGTGTGTGCATAAAGTCTGTGGCTTAGTTCTAGCAAAATCCTTCTTTACCTCAGACTTTGTAGGTAAAGAATTTATATTTTTATTTTTCTTACAAAAATTTGCAAGATGCTTAGTACTACCACAGTTATGACATGTCTTTCTTGGAGCATAACTAGCAAGCATTGGTTTATTTCCTGAAGTGATGCCTACTTTTCCATTTCTGTTCTTGTTTGACACTTTCTTTTTCTCAACAGATTTTAACTCCTTCAGTTTATGTTTGAGTTGTTTATCTGTCATTGAACCAATATTAACCTGTTTAACAATAGTTTTTACTGGTTTACTTTTGACAGCTTCCTTTTCATTTTCAGACAAAAATTTACTGGTTCCATGAACAAATTTAGTTCTGACTTTAACCTGATTTTGAAATCTAAGTTCATCTCCCTCATTATAACCTAGACCAACAGTGTCTGTTTGAAAAATCTGTTGAGTGTCCTTTCCAGAATTAGTCCAAGTTCTAATTTTATTATTTGCTTCCTCCAACTCTGACTCTAGTTGTTTATACTTCTGAAGCAAATTCTGTTCTTTACAAACAGCATCATCTCTCTCTTTCTGAACTTGTTGCATGTTTTCAAGTTTTTCTTCAACAAGTTTATTTCTTACCTTAAGTTCAGAATTTTCAGCTTTTATCCTCTCATTTTCTAAAGTCTGATCCCTATAACTTATATGCAATGACTTAAGATAAATTCTTAATTGAGCAATGTCATCAAAATTATAAGCATAGGTTGTTAGAGGTACCTGATTTTCAGAGGATTCTGATTCAGTAGTAGCCATGAGAGCATAGTTCACTTCTTCATCAGAATCTGAAGTATCTGCCCAATCTCTGCCTTTAGTGTAGAGTACCTTTCAAGTTTTACCCTTCTTCCACTCAAGAGCATAGTGACCCATCTCCTTACACTTGTAGCATTGAATTTCAGACTTATCCTTCTTCCCTTTAGAATCTCTCTTATCAGACTTCCTGTAGCTTTTCCTGTCTTCATTTGAATCCCTAGAAAACCTTTTTCCTTTCTTGAAATTCTTGAAGCCCATTTTCTTGAAAGTCTTCACCATTAACACAGCCATTTTCCTCATTTCTTCTTCATCATCCTCAGAATCAGATGATTCAGAAGAGTTTGAATCATAATCAGAGTTTGGTGATTCACTTTCTGAATGTATGACCAAAGCTTTTCCCTTCATTTTCCTTCTTGTTGCCTCTTTCTTCTGAGGCTTCTCTTCAACATTAAGAGCAACAGAGTTTCCTTTCCTGCTTGATCTCCTGTTTCTCTGCTCCATTTCCAATTCATGAGTTTTGAGCAGTCCATAGATTTCATCAATCTCTGTTTCAGCAAGATCATAGTTGTCTCTAATAGTGGTTGTTTTCACATCCCACTTTTCAGGTAGAGAAAGAAGAAACTTGAGATTCGAGTCTTCTAGATCATACTCTTTGTTGACCAAATACAGATCATTAATCAGTTTACAAAATCTATCAAATGTTTCTGTCATGGTCTCTTCAGGTTTAGCCTCAAAATGCTCATACTCTTGTGTGAGTATGTTTCTCCTATTCTTCTTAATAGCCGCAGTTCCTTGACACCTGACTTCAAGAGCATCCCATATCTCTTTTGCAGTGGTGCAGTTAATGACTTTGTTAGACATAACATTGTCTAAAGCACTATGCAGTAAATGCCTAACTTTTGCATCCTTAGCAATTGATGATAGATCTTCAGGAGTCATGTCCTTCTTTTCCTTTGGAACCATTTTTGCTGCTTCACCAGCAACTGCAACAGATAGCTTTGTAGGATTGTGAGGGCCTTCATAAATCCTGTCAAGATATTCTGGATCTGTAGCCTCCAGAAACATAGTCATCTTGACCTTCCACATAGCATACTCTAATGGCCTCAGAATAGGAACCCTGATTGGTTCATAACGACTCACAGTAGTAGGAGCCTTTTCAGAAACAGTAGGTGTTGGTGGAGGAATTGCTGACATGATTATTGTTGTGTTTGGATCTTAACCTGTAATAAAGTAACAGATTGGCTCTGATACCACTTGTTAGGCCGAATACACAATTAATAATCAACTTTGTATGAGAGTTTAACAAGTAAAAGCGTTTATGCACTTAAAAAACTTCTTGTATTTCGAACCCTCTTCGTGATGTAAAATATCACAAAGAGCTGCTAGGTTACAATAAAGATAATTCGTTATCGATACCCTTCTAGGGTTAACCTATCTGTATTTATATAACATACAGCTACGATACAATCTCTAATTGATATTCCTAATAATCAGCTATACAATGATATCAATTATAGATTGTCACACGTCTCCTATGTCAACTCGATCTCTTTGATAGCTATCCAATCTTCAAAGATATCGCTTCCATAATAAATCTTCAATCACTGTTGACCAGTAGACGCGCTTCCTCCAGACAGAGTTTGACAAACTCTGTCGAGCTTCCATCTGTCAGAGTTTACAAACTCTGACTGCTTCCAGCTAAACTCTGATAATTCACTGTAACACTTAAACACTGATTAAAACACGTCAATTATATTTAACAAGAATGTTATACACGATAATCATGTAAACCAAATAATCGAAACATGTAAGCATGTTAAACAAGAATCCAATTGAACAAAAAGAAGAAGACAAGAAGAAGGTGAAAGGCAGAGTGTGTAAACTTGTAACACTATAACTAATGTAACTCAAACTAAAGGAAAAGATACTTAATCAGAAGACAATCAAGAACAAGAAGTCACAAGAAATCAACACTAAATGAAGACAAGGTAATTGATACAATTCAACATGTTAACTATGATCAATCCAAGAAGAAATCATTGAGAGAAGTTCAAGTCAAAGTTGTTCATGCCTCAGTGATTTGAAAAGCCAAGAATCAAGATCATAACTATCAGTATCAATAAGACCAATTGATTTCAAGTGAACAAGAAGGAAAGCAAATATTGGAAAGCCACATTACTAATTGGATATGGTAATTTATTCAAGAAGCAAAAACTCTATCAAGACTAGTCACTTATGAACCAGACCGTTGCATCAAGTGTCAGGACATTGATAGCAAGTTTATGTCAGTAATAAAGATCCATATTCAAGAGCTTAGTGAAGAACAAAGAAGACATGAAGATATCACAAGTTCAAGATGTGCATTGAAGTTTCAAGTTGAAGACCAGAATATGTTCTAAGTACTAAATATTCTAGATGACCAAGTAGAAGTTTTTAAGTAGAAGTTCTACTTAGAAATTCGAGATGGCTAAGTAGAAATTCTCAAGTAGAAGTTCTACTTAGAGTGCAGCTTCAACATGACACATGGCATCTTCTGATTTGCAGATTTCCAAGCTTTCAAGATAAGGCAAGATTTATGTGGACATCATTGGGCCACGTACATCTTAGTCTTTGAAGACTACAGGACATAGATTACATGTAGTATAAATAGAAGTACTTGTGTAATGTTTTCAGTTAGTGAGCAATTCTTAAGAAAAACACAAGAGAAAAAGAGAGAGTGTATTCACAGAGCTTAGTATCATTCACTTCTCTCTGAACTTCTGTTATACTTTGTAATGAATGTTGTAGCAACCCTTTCAAGTTATATATAAGATATATATTCCTTGAATCTGTGTGTTCATTTATTGCATCGTATTTATTGCTTCTCATATTCGAAAAGTTGTATTCACCCCCCTCTACAACACATTTGGACCTAACAATTGGTATCAAAGCTTTATGTTTAACATACAAAACATATATCCTTGTGTTGAGTAGAAGAATCGTGAGTTTTCATTTTCTAGATCTACTTTTCATTTTCTTGAAAAGTGTGCCTTAAATCGTTTGTATTGAAAACTCATCTGAAAAATTATTTAAATGCTCCAGGTGTGATTATTTAGCTTGGATGTATTTTAATTAATTTTTGTGAATTAATCTGGGTACTTTCATATTTGGTGTTCTTGAGTGTTCATCATCTGTTCTTATCAAAGAAGACAACCCAACAACTTTTTGATCTCGTTTTCAAACAGAAAAATAGTAAAAGAATAAAAAGGTGTTTTTGGACTTTGTGATTTGCATTATTCACGGCCGAAAGTGAAACAAAACATATTCATTACCTAGCACGTGGGTTAGGTGGGTTAGGTGAGTAAAGCATTCAAAGTCAAAAGGTGTTAAAGAGATAATATTGTTTATTCAATATTAAAGTAATCTGCAGAAAAATTATTCTAAGGACAAAAGTTCTACATAGAATTTCTACTTGAGAATTTCTACATAGAATTTCGACTTGGACAATTTCTACTTGGTGAATTTCGACTTGAGCAAAATTTCTACTTAGAGAAATTTCGACTTAGGCAAAAGTTCTACATATAAATTCTACATAGCCTAGTCTTGGGTACTAAGAAACTTTTAGTGACCAGAATTGAGATGGCTCCTAAAAATGCATTCACGATCCCAATGTTCAACAGAGATCACTATGAAGAATGGGTTTTCAGAATGAGACTATATCTAGACACTGTTAACCCTGAATATCTGGAAGTCCTTGACAAGGGTAAATTTGTCCCAATGGTGGTTATTCCTTCACATACGGAAGGAGGAGTGGTTATACCACCTCGGTCTGAGCCTAAAAATGTCTCGGAGTTTTCGGATGCTGATAAGGAACAAATAGCTTGTGATACTGCCGTTCGACAAACCTTGATGGAATCTCTTGATCATGAAATGTTTAATATAGTCAAAGGTCTGACTACAACGAAGAAGATTTGGGACAAGATAGAAGTTGTCATGGAAGGATCTGCAGAGGTCAGAAGCAACAAGACACTCATACTCAAGATGGAGTATGACACCTTTAGAATAAGGAAAGGAGAAGGCATAACAGATGTCTACCTACGATTCAGTCAGTTGGTATTGGATTTGAATCTTAGATGTGTAACTCTCCCCATGGTTGAGACTAATACGAGATATCTGAGGAACCAGCCAAAAAGCATTGAACATAGGGTCTACGCAATAAGAGAAACTAGAGATTTGCATACAACTTCTCTGGAAGAATATTATGGAATATTAAAGACCTATGAGCTGGAAACACTTCAAGATCAAGCATGGGACAATGATTCAAAGGGAAAAGAAAGTGCATCAGGATTAGTTGCTGATGAGGAAGAGTCTAAGAAGGCAATGGTTGCAGCAAAGCCTAAATCATCACTTGCACCACATCAAGTTGATAATGATGACGAGTGCGCATCTGACAGTGATGATGACTACTACACCCAAGAAGAGCTGGACAACATGGACGATAGTGTCGTGGCATACATGGCAAGGAAGTTCAGCAACATGAGATTTAGAAAGAGCAACCGACCACAAAGAAATTCTTCATCTTTCTATCGGGCTGCTAAGGGTGGTGGTAGTTCGTCAGGCTACCAAGGTAAAGGCAAGAATACCAGCTACAAATCTCCATTGGATTTCAAAATGAAGTTCAAATGCTATAATTGTGGTGAAGCTGGACACTTTGCCTCGGACTGCAAAAAGCCTAAACAGACTTATCCAAAAGAGACATATGAAGCCCTCAAAAGCAAGTATGAAGCACTGCTGAAGGAAAGACATGGAAAACGAGCCTTATTGGTGACAGAAGGAAGAGCTTGGGATGATTCAGATGAGGAAGATGTTACTCATGTAGCAAACTTTGCCCTCATGGCTGAGACATCAGAGGAACCAGAGGTACCAGTTCTGACTCTTAAAGTAGAAATGTCTATTGATGATTATAAGGAACAGAACGGGGCTCTTAGTGAAGAGATCTATATGTTGTGAAAAAGCCTAGACTCTTCTCAAAAGGAACAGAAAACACTTGTTGCCAAATGCAGAATGCTTGAGGCAAAAGTGGAAGAGCTAGAGGCTGCTTGTACTGTAGATACTTCCCTAAGAGACTTTATTAAATCTCTAGAACACAAGCTCGTCCTTAAGGAAGAAGTAGAAGCATGTCTTAGGAACAATCTAGCTGAGGTAGAAACAAAATGCGAAGCTTACAAACTAGCTGCTAGTAAAGTGTATGTAGATAATGACACATTTAAGAAAATAACTGGAGTAGGTATAGGACTTTATTATTCTGACCTTCCTAAGAAAGAAGGAAAGAGACCTATTGACCCTAGTTCCAGTGACCTTAAAAAGGAAACACCTAGAATTCTTAAATCGGCTGTCAAACCTATTTACAAACATCTTGTTCCTAGAATAGAAGAAGAAGAGACTGAATTGATAGCTAGATATGAGATTGAAATGGAAGATCGCCAGAAAGCACAACCTGTAACTCCTATCAAACAAGTTAAAATCAATTTCCCTAGAGATGAATCTAGACTAGGATTAGGAGCTAAGGCTGTTAAACAACAAGGAAAGAGAGAGAAAGGCATAAAAGAGGTTAAGGCTGAACGAATAAAGAAAGCATGTTATCATTGTAAATCTACTGAACATCTTTCTTATGCATGTAAAGCTAACATAAATGTTCCTGCTGCACATGCCATGCCTACCACACATACAATGAATAATCTGCATCAGAATCTTGCACAGTGTGGTCAACCTAATTGTATGCCATGCACTTTTAACATCATGCAAACTTTTGTGCATTTAATGAATGCATCTAGCCAGTCATGCTCAAATACTGTTGCTAGTTCAAATATCAAGAAAAAGTATGGGAGAGCCAAGACTGTCAGTCCTCCTAAAGTTGTTGGGACAATCAGATCTTGGCACTGCGAATTTTGATACACTAAATTAACGAGTACGAATAGAAAAGTCACCTTGTTAACGGTTGATTCCACGCTCTTCTATTGTATTCCCAAATTCCCTTGAGCGAATTGTGGCCTTCGTCTTCTCAAGTTAACTTCTCTTCTTGCTCCTGGGTGGCTACAAAATTTTTTCGACCAGCCCCCAGCAAGAAGAGAATAGGAATATATATAGGCTACAATAAGGATCATGGATAATTAAGTTGGGCCTTCTAATTACATCTTGAGCCTAGCCCAATGTAATTAAATATTAATTCAATCCACTAAAGAATTAATATTTGCACTACCTTTCCTAATACCGTAATTTAATTAATTAATTCGGTTCCAATATTATTTGCTTATTAAATTCCCCATGTTTAAAATATCGCATGTCCATTAATTAAATAAATTACTGATAATTCATTTAATTAATATCTTTTATCCTTGATTATCCACTCAACCTTTATTTAATTATGCCGGAATAAATCCACCTGCAGGGTTTCACATAATTAAATCTTTTTGAGCTTTCAAGGGGACATCATTAACCCGAATATTATCAGGACATGGATTCCTTCAATAAATAATATCCCACCATATATATTATTTCATCACCCAAAATATAATGAAATAAATCAAAAGAATTATTTCATATATAAATCAAAGCATGTAAATAATATATACGTGTCAATTATTACTTCCGGATTAAGAACCTAAGCATTAATAATAACATAGAATCTTAGTTCACCTTCTTAATCAGTATAAGGGAACAATTCTAAATTTGATCCTGTTCAATATACACAAAGTATATTAGTATTATTTATTAGTCAATATAAACTAATCTAAATAATACTACAGCCATTCCAGTGGATTGTATAACTCCACCTGTGCTGTGAACCTTATTATATTATATAAACCGTATTTAATAATCTAATATTCTATATCCCATTTGATACTAGATTAATCACAATATATAATATTTAGACAACATGTAAACATTTAAATGATTCTCAATTAAACCGGCCAGAAATAAATGTAAATACTTCAAATAAATATTTTCAGTATACACCAACAATCTCCCACTTATACTCAAAATATTCTATGAGCATATCAGTGTTTATTTAATCCACTATTACAAAAAAACTATGTGTCCATCCATCTGACTCCTATCGCTTCCACATGCCTGTCAAAAACTTTGGCTGGCGAACTCTTTGTGAAAGGATCTGCCCGGTTGTCTTCTGATGATATGTGAGCCACAACTATATCTCCTCGCTTTACGATTCCTCGTATGAGATGATACTTACGTTCAATATGTTTAGCTGCCTTGTGATCTCGCGGTTCCTTCGAATTTGCCACAGCACCAGTGTTATCACAATACACTGTCAAGCTCCTAGGCAAATTAGGTACCACATCCAAGTCCAAAAGGAAATTCCTGAACCATACAGCCTCCTTTGCAGCCTCAGAGGCCGCCACGTACTCGGCTTCCATGGTAGAGTCTGCAATGCATTTCTGCTTTACACTCCTCCATATAACAGCTCCACCTCCCAAAGTAAAAACATATCCCGAGGTCGATTTCCTCTTATCCCTATCTGATTGGAAATCTGAATCAGTATATCCCAAAGGAAATAGATCTGAGGCCTTGTAAATTAACATATACTCCTTAGTCCTTCTCAGGTACTTGAGTATAGTTTTTACTGCACTCCAATGTTCCTGACCTGGGTTCGACTGATATCTACTAACCATGCCTACAGCAAAGCAGATGTCAGGCCTCGTACATAACATAGCATACATTAAGCTTCCACATGCCGAAGCATAAGGAACTGCTTTCATGCTCTCTATATCCTTAGGTGTCGAAGGACACTGCTCCTTGGATAGAGCCACTCCATGCTTAAAAGGTAGAAAACCTTTCTTAGAGTTCTGCATGTTAAAACGAGCTAATACTTCATAAATGTAGGGCTCTTGAGATAAAGCCAACATCCTTTTCTTGCGATCCCTTATTACTTTGATCCCAAGGATGTATGCCGCTTCACCTAAGTCCTTCATTTCAAATTTTTTGAACAACCATGCCTTAACTGATGACAACATCTTAACATTGTTTCCAATGAGTAAAATGTCATCTACATACAGTACTAGAAAAACCACTGCGTTACCCTCACTTCTCTTATACACACATGATTCGCTTGGACTTTGATCAAATCCATATGACTGGACTGCCTGATCAAAACGAATATTCCAGTCCCTAGAAGCTTGTTTTAGTCCATAAATAGACCTCTTAAGCTTACAAACAAGATGCTCTTGGCCTTCCTTAATGAATCCTTTTGGTTGTTGCATATAGATGGTTTCCTCAAGACTTCCATTAAGGAAAGCTGTCTTGACATCCATTTGCCAAATCTCATAATCGAGATGAGCTGCTATAGATAAAAGAATCCGGATTGACTTAAGCATAACAACCGGCGAAAAGGTTTCCTCATAATCGATCCCTTCTTTCTGAGTATACCCTTTCGCAACAAGTCGTGCTTTCCAGGCTTTCACCTTTTTGTCAGATCCTCTTTTCTTCTTGTAGATCCACATACATCCAATGGGTTTTACACCTTTGGGTGGTTCCACGAGCTCCCAAACTTGATTAGAATACATAGATTCCATCTCAGATTCCATTGCCTTTTGCCAAAGATCTGCATCTTTATCTAGAATTGCTTGTTCGTATGTCCTGGGATCCTCATCATGTTCACCAGAGACCAAGTCCGAGGACTCTCCCAAAAACATGAATCTATCAGGTTGTTGAACAACCCTCCCACTACGACGAAGCACCGGTGTGGTATTAGTGACAGGTTGTGCATTTTCTTGTGGTTGATCTACTTGTACAATTGGCACTTGGGGATTATCTGTCCCTCCCACTAGTTCCTCTAAAACGATACTACTCATGGGTTTGTGTTTCATTATATAGTCTTCTTCTAAGAATCTAGCATTGGTGCTAATAATGATATCTCGATCCCTAGGACTATAAAATGAATAACCTTTCGTTCCCATGGGATAGCCTACAAACAGCCTTACTTCTGTACGAGATTCTAACTTGGTCGCGTTCTTGTTCAGCACATGTGCTGGACAACCCCAAATCCGAATATGTCTTAGACTTGGTTTGCTACCAGTCCACAATTCTATTGGAGTCTTGGGAACCGACTTAGAAGGTACCAAGTTCAGAAGGTAAGCCGCTGTTTCTATAGCATATCCCCAAAACGACTTGGGTAAATCTGAATAACTCATCATCGATCTAACACTCTCTAAAAGAGTCCGATTCCTTCTCTCTGCTACACCATTCTGCTGAGGTGTGCCAGGTGCAGACAACTGGGATGCAATCCCATTTTCTGATAAATATTCCCTAAATTCTCCAAGCAAGTATTCGCCACCACGATCTGATCGTAGTGACTTGATATATTTTCCAAGATGTCGCTTCTCCGCACTCGCTTTGTACTCCTTGAATTTTTCAAAGCACTCAGACTTACGGCGCAACAAATAAATGTACCCATATCTAGAATAATCGTCAATGAAAGTGACAAAATACTCATAACCTCCTCTTTCTTGGATACTCATAGGTCCACATAAATCAGTATGAACCAATTCTAACACTTCTTTGGCTCTATTCCCCTTTGCTTTAAAAGGCCTATTAGTCATCTTACCTTCCAAGCAGGATTCGCAAACTGGAAATGGCTCCACTGCCAACGAGCCTAATGGCCCATCTACTACCAGTCTTTGAATCCTCCTCAAGTTAATATGACCTAATCTTAAGTGCCAAAGATATGTTTGGTTCAATTCAGAAGGTTTCTTTCTTTTATTTGAGCTAGAAAGAATGTTATTAGTTTCCTTATGTTGCAGCATTGGTTGGATAGGATTAATAATATATAAATTGTCTTGCAATGTACCAGAACATATAACTCGTTTATTCATTATAATAGAAACATTACGATCCAAACAAACATTATAACCATCCATGGCAAGTTTAGAAACCGAAATTAAATTCCTTCTAAACGAAGGTACATAAAGACAATTGTTCAAAACCAAAATCCTATCATCGCCAAAAGACAATGTAATTATTCCAACTGCAACTACTGCTACTTTCGTAGCATCTCCCATGAACACATATATCTCGCCATCTCTAAGCATTCTGGATTGCTGGAACCCCTGCATAGAGTTACAAACATGGTCAGTGGCTCCTGTATCTACACACCAAGTGCTCGTAGATATAGCCGCTATATATGTTTCTGTAACTAGAGAAAGAGACATACCAGTATTGTTTGTCTTCTTAGGAAGAGGACAATCCTGTTTCCATTGACCTGACTGCTTGCACCTGAAGCACTTGCCCTTAGGCTTTTTCACACCACCTTGAACTCCCACTGCATTAGCAACCTTTCCAGCTTTCTGTGTCTGAGTCTTTTTCTTCTTCTTGCCTTTCGGCTTAGATGAAGAAGCTTTCTCGGCCACATTCACTTGAACATTCTGCTTAAAGAGTCCTTCAGCTGCCTGAAGTTCTGTCAGAAGTTCCGCGAGACTATACATCCTTTTGTTCATGGTGTAATTCAAGCGGAACTGCTCAAAACTTTTGGGCAAGCTCATAAGGATGATATCGATCTGGGTTTCCCCATCAATATCAGCACCAAGGATCTCCATCTCATTCAGATGAGACATCATTCTGAGAACATGATCCCTTACAGGTGTTCCTTCAACCATCTGAGTGTTCATTAAAGCCTTCATTGCTACTTGCCTAGCAGCCCTATTCTGTTCTCCAAAAAGTTCCTTGAGATTAAAGAGCATATCTGAAGCAGTGGGCATAGCCTGATGCTGATGCTGCAAAACACCCGACATTGCTGCCAGAATGTAACATCGCGACATCTCATCAGCCTTAATCCACCGCCTATAATACTCCTTCTCACTTTCAGGAGCATCTTCAGCAGGCTGGTCTGGCTTGGGTTCATAAGTACAAAATTTGTACTCCTCAGCAGTCAACACTATGTCCAAATTACGTTTCCATTCAATATAGTTCGGTCCAGTAAGTTTGTTATCCTTAAGTATGGTGAATAGTGGATTAAAGCCTATAGTGATCTAATCCTGAGAATCATACATGTAACACATAATCAGATAGTTGCATAAATCTTAAATCCTATTGGTTTCCTCTAACAATTAATTAAAATTAATGCACTAATATTTAAACACCATAAGTATCTGGTACGCCACGATGGATGACATATATACCACTTAAATTCGTTTAAATATTACTTCGGTCCTATTACTAAATAATACGCCACGTTAGGGTGGACTATATATTATTTTTCATAGCTAAGTGTATACCATTATTAAATCTTAAATTAATAAAAAGACTGGATACCACCATTAAATATTTCAAATCAATAATCGATAATAGGATAATTCCCAGATCGGGGGGAGCATTGTCAAGAGGCATCACTTAAGACCCCTTTCTAGACAGAATCATCCTTTCTCTCAATATTAAAATCTACATTCAATCAGTGGTACCCTTCTAATTAATCGAATTTCTATGAAACTTGGTACGCCACGATGGGTGGCATGTATGCCTTTCAATATTCGTAATTAATTTAGGAAGTTTGTTCTAGTAATATCCATAACACTACCTGACACCATAAATCATACGCCACGATGGGTGGCATGTGTATAATTTATATTCGTCTCGGTGTTAAATTACATACAAACAATAATGGAGACCATGGGATTTAATTCCTAATTAATTCCCTCACCCACTTAGAATTTTTATTTAAAATTGAGGAATTTTATCTAGATGCATCGCCCTATGTTATTTTTTCGAGGTCTACATGTTATAAAAATAACAATACAAAGAACACATAACATGGCAGCATGCATCATAAAATTAAAGCAATAAATAAAATTAATGTCCATGTCGTCCTAATTATGTTAAACATGCAATTAAAAATTACACACATAATTAACAACACACATAATAATTATTTAAAGCAATAATTAAAAAATTAAATAGCGGAATTAAAATTAAAAAAATATAATTTAAATCCACTATTATGGCCCCTTGAAAAAAAATAAATTTCCAGCCCTTTATTTTGCTGGAAAAACATTTTTTCTGCCAAAAACCTTGCTGTTGCGCATTCAAGGCCTGCGTTACAGCCCTGGAACTGCTGTCACGCATGTGCGTCATGCGTTACAGCCTGTTACAGACCTGTCACGCATGTGCGTCATGCGTTACTGCCTGTTACAGACCTGTAACGCAGTCTGCACCTGCGTTACAGGCTTTAGACCAGAATTTTTCTGCGCGCGTTGCTTCTCTGCTTCTGTTGTCACCAGACATGTTTCTTCAGACTTAAACGAAACCAGTAGCCACAATCAACTACGCAGCGGACAATTTTGTTTCTCCGATTTGATTTCCGATCGAACGTAATTGTTACAAAATACCCGGATTTTTACATAATCCATCAAACAATTACATACAAAACAGATCTAATACAAAACTAATTTTGTAAATCTATTCTAACACGATCAACCCTCGTGTTTTACAACCACGATAAACCACGTGGAAACCAAACAAAATAACCACGATTAAACCACGTGGGATCCAAACACATAATTAAAATTACATGGCCATAATAGTGGATACTAAACAACCTGCAAAAGATTATTATCCAAACACACCACTATACACATGCATATATAATTACGACATGGACATCATATCAAAATTCGCAGAACCAATGAACCAGGCTCTTGATACCAATTGTTGGGACAATCAGATCTTGGCACTGCGATTTTTGATACAATAAATTAACGAGTACGAATAGAAAAGTCACCTTGTTAACGGTTGATTCCACGCTCTTCTATTTTATTCCCAAATTCCCTTGAGCGAAGTGTGGCCTTTGTCTTCTCAAGTTAACTTCTCTTCTTGCTCCTGGGTGGCTACAAAATTTTTTCGACCAGCCCCCAGCAAGAAGAGAATAGGAATATATATAGGCTACAATAGGGATCATGGATAATTAGGTTGGGCCTTCTAATTACATCTTGAGCCTAGCCCAATGTAATTAAATATTAATTCAATCCACTAAAGAATTAATATTTGCACTACCTTTCCTAATACCGTAATTTAATTAATTAATTCGGTTCTAATATTATTTGCTTATTAAATTCCCCATGTTTAAAATATCGCATGTCCATTAATTAAATAAATTACTGATAATTCATTTAATTAATATCTTTTATCCTTGATTATCCACTCAACCTTTATTTAATTATGCCGGAATAAATCCACATGCAGGGTTTCACATAATTAAATCTTTTTGAGCTTTCAAGGGGACATCATTAACCCGAATATTATCAGGACATGGATTCCTTCGATAAATAATATCCCACCATATATATTATTTCATCACCCAAAATATAATGAAATAAATCAAAAGAATTATTTCATATATAAATCAAAGCATGTAAATAATATATACGTGTCAATTATTATTTCCGGATTAAGAACCTAAGCATTAATAATAACATAGAATCTTAGTTCACCTTCTTAATCAGTATAAGGGGACAATTCTAAATTTGATCCTGTTCAATATACACAAAGTATATTAGTATTATTTATTAGTCAATATAAACTAATCTAAATAATACTACAGCCATTCTAGTGGATTGTCTAACTCCACCTGTGCTGTGAACCTTATTATATTATATAAACCGTATTTAATAATCTAATATTATGTATCCCATTTGATACTAGATTATTCACAATATATAATATTTAGACAACATGTAAACATTTAAATGATTCTCAATTAAACCAGCCAGAAATAAATGTAAATACTTTAAATAAATATTTTCAGTATACACCAACAAAAGTTAGGAGTGACAAACCTTCTCCTAAGACTGACAAATCTGTCAAGTCTGAGAAAGGAAAGGAGATAGTCGAAAGCTCTAGTAATGTGAAGAAAAGTGCATCTCCTGCTGTTAAATCTGTTGATTCTCGATCTTATCGAAAAGCCGGGCCCAATCAAAGTTGGGTTCCGAAGAATGTCTAACCAATCTGTCATTGCAGGGCGTTAAGCAGAATAGAAATAAAGTCATATGGGTGCTAGACAGTGGAGCATCGAGGCATATGACTGGAAACAAGTCCCTGCTTACAGAGTTGGTTCTGATTCAGCAAATCAGAATGAGGTCACCTGTTTCTACAGCAAAGCCTCGGATGATGAAAGCTGGTTATGGCACAAAAAGTTATCTCACTTAAACTTCAAAACGATGAATGCTCTCGCGAGGCGAGAATTGGTGAGAGATCTACCTCAAATGGAGTTCGATCCGAAAGGACTCTGTGAAGCTTGTGAAATGGGAAAGTCGAAGCGAGCATCGCATAAAAGCAAAGAAATTTCTAGTATTACTGAGCCTCTGCAACTTCTTCATATGGATTTGTTTGGCCTAGTGAATGTCCTATCTTTGTCTAGGAAAAGATATGCTTTGGTAATCGTGGATGACTTCTCCAAGTATACATGGGTATTGTTCGCAATGACGAAAGACGAAGTACCTTTCTTAATCATTGATCATATTACTCAAATTGAGAATGTTTCAACACTTACTGTGAAGACGATTAGATCAGACAATGGCACTGAATTCAAAAACGCAGTGCTAAATGACTTCTGTGTATCTAAAGGAATACGTCGTCAGTATTCAGCCCCGAGAACTCCACAGCAAAATGGAGTAGTTGAAAGGAAGAATAGAACTTTGGTTGAAGCAGCAAGAACTTTGTTGTATGATTCAAAACTTCCTTTGTATTTCTGGGCCGAAGCAGTGAGTACCGCTTGTTACACTCAAAATAGAACCTTGATCATAAAAGATAAAGAAAAGACACCATGTGAGCTAATGAACAACAGAAGACCAACAATCAAATACTTTCATGTCTTCGGAGCAAAATGCTATGTGCTTATAGATGATGAAAATCTAGGCAAGTTTGCAGCAAAAGCTCGTGAAGGAACCTTTGTTGGTTATTCTACAGATGTGGTGGCAGCTTATAGAGTGTTCTTGGTGAATGATCGAAAAGTGACTGAAAGTTACAACGTCAGATTCGACGATACCAAACTCTCATCAATTTCAAGAGATTCTAGTGAACCTGAGTCCCTAAAATTTCAGAATCTGGACTTAGAAGATCTTGAAGATGAACCTGAGTTGGTTGTTCCAATAAATGTTCCAAGCGTACATGAAGAACCTGAGTCTAGTGAACAAGCTAATTCTACAAGATCAGGAGAGACTTCTTCAGTACGAACCGGCAACAACTCAGGGGGAGTAAATAGCAGCTCAAGGACTACTGTTCAAGGCTCAAGCCGAGTTGACTCTAGTTCTGTAGGAGCTGGCACTAACTCAGGGGGAGTTAGTGAAAATAATCAAAGTAGTCAGCACCCCAACTCAGAAAGTCAAGCTGAATCATCAAGACAATTTCCAGGTGAACGGGTATGGATTAGAGACCATCCGTTTGAGTTAATTATTGGTGATCCAGATGCTGGTGTGACTACTAGAAGAACTGCAAGAGCTGACATGGCAAATATCTCCTTATATTCTGGGTTCTTATCCAAGCTTGAACCTAAAGAAATAGAAGAAGCTCTTGGCGATGCTGATTGGGTGATTGCAATGCAAGAGGAACTCAATCAGTTTGAAAGGCAGAAAGTTTGGAAACTGGTACCCCGACCAAAGAACATATCCGTAATTGGAGCTAGGTGGGTATTCAGAAATAAACTGGATGAAAACGGACTTGTAACACGAAACAAGGCTCGTTTGGTTGCAAAAGGTTATTCTCAGCGAGAAGGAATTGATTATGATGAAACCTATGCACCAGTTGTAAGACTTGAGGCAGTCAGGATGTTCTTGGCATTTGCAGCACATAAGAACTTCAAGGTTTTCCAGATGGATGTGAAAAGTGCCTTCCTGAACGGAGAGTTGGAAGAAGAAGTGTATCTGGAACAGCCGCCTGGCTTCGTTGATCCAGAACATGCAGATTTTGTTTATCTACTCTTCAAATCTGTCTATGGCCTCAGGCAATCCCCAAGACGATGGTATGAAACCCTATCCTTATTCTTAATTGAAAATGGTTTTGTTAGGGGAGTAATTGATAAAACATTGTTCTATAAAGTTGTGAGAAATGACTTAATACTTGTTCAAGTATATGTGGACGATATTATTTTTGGGTCATCAAATGAGCGCTTGTACGAGAAATTTGCCAAGCTAATGCAGGAAAAATATGAGATGAGCATGATGGGAGAGCTGTCCTTCTTCCTTGGATTACAGATCAGTCAGAGAAAAGATGGTATCTTTATCTGTCAATCCAAGTACGTCAGAGATTTACTCAAGAAGTATAATCTAGAAGATGCATCAGCAGCTAAGACTCCCATGGCAACAGCCACGAAGCTTGATGAAGACAAATCAGGTAAATCAGTTGACATCACAAGCTATCGAGGTATGATTGGCTCACTCCTCTATTTAACTGCAAGTAGACCCGATATAATGTTCGCAACTTGTTTATGTGCAAGGTTCCAAGCGGATCCTAGAGAATCACATCTCGTAGCCATCAAAAGAATTTTTAGGTATCTCAAGGGCACACCAAATCTAGGGATTTGGTACCCAAGAGATACAGGTTTTAATCTTATTGGCTATTCGGATTCAGACTATGCAGGTTGCAGGATTGATAGGAAAAGCACATCTGGTGCTTGCCAATTTCTTGGCAGAAGATTGGTGTCCTGGCAAAGTAAAAAGCAACATACAGTATCTACTTCTACTGCTGAAGCTGAGTACATTGCTGCTGGAAGCTGTGTAGCTCAAATACTGTGGATGAGGAACCAATTGAAGGATTATGGCATGGAGCACAAGAAAATTCCAATCATGTGTGACAACACAAGTGCCATTTCCATAACCAACAATCCTGTAGATCACTCAAGAACCAAGCATATTGACATCAGGTATCATTTCATAAGAGAACATGTCGAGGAGGGGACTGTGGAGCTACATTTTGTGCCCACAATGCAACAAATTGCAGATATATTCACCAAACCTCTTGATGAAGTAACATTCAATAGGTTGGTTGGTGAATTGGGAATGCTTAACACAAGTTAGTAAAGCCTTCTATCTGTAAAATCCATGTTTATGTTTGTATGTGCAAGCTAATCAATCATTATGTGCTTAGACTTTAAAATGCCTAATTAATGATTGTTATAGTTTGCATATAGTGTGATTTTGCATGAATTCATTGTGTTTTAAGTGTCTTTTATAGCACAAATCTGTGAATTTATGCTTGTTAGATTGCATGATCATAGGGGGAGTTAAATTCATAATATTCTGAATATTGCATGATTTTTAGATGAATTTACCTATGATTTTCATGTAATTAGAGGCCTTAGAATTAAAAAACTTCATAATTTCGAGTTAGGTTCTATCTCGAAACTCATCTAGAAATTCAACTTGAATTTCGACTTAAGCTGTCAGAGTGAAGTTTTTGAAAAATTCTAAGTCTGGGAAGAATTTCGAGTTGGCTATCTCGAAATTCATCTCGAAATTCGACTTCGGGTTCGAGTTCGAGTTACCAGTGTGCCTAGTTCTATCTTCAAAATATTCGAGATAAAGTCTATCTCGAATTTTATCTCAAAAGTTGAGATGAGGTTTCCATTTAAGGGAATATTTTGAAAAGAACTGAGAATTAACTTCGAGTTAGTCTATCTCGAAACTCAACTCGAATTTCGACTTGGTGTTCGAGATAGAGTTCTCAGTTAAGCTAAAGGGAATTTTTCGAGTTACACTCCTAACTCGAAACATGTCTTGAATTACCCTGTACTTTTTGCTTCAAGGGGGTATTTTGGAAAGAATTTGAGATTAACTTCGAGTTAGTCTATCTCGAAACTCAACTCGAATTTCGACTTGATGTTCGAGATAGAGCTCTTAGTCTATCTCGAAACTCAACTCGAATTTCGACTTGATGTTCGAGATAGACTTCTAACTCGAAAAGTATCTTGAATTTCCTTGTCTTTCTTAGAAGGGAATTTTCCAAGTTTACTACAAATCAGTATTGTTCAAGATAGCTTTTCCCTATAGTTTTTGCTGTAAAATTGGTTAAAGTGCTTATTTGTGCTTCATTGTTCGAGTTAACCACTATCTCGAACTTTATCTCGAAGTTCGACTTGATGTTCGAGATAGAGATGTTCGAGATAGAGATGTTCGAGATAGAGTTCGACTTAGGTGTTCCCTGTATGGACTTGGTAATTTTCACTCTTTTTAACAGGGACATTTTTGTCATTTCACAATCACCTATATATACATCTCTAACTCGATGCCTAATTCACTTTACCTAATTTCATTTTCACAGCAGCCGTTTCACAAAAACAGTGCGATTTCACAGACTTCATACAATTAACCCGTGTTTTTGTGATTAAACTCATACTAATCACGAATTACTGCCAAATTTTTGATTGTTAATCACTGTGTTATCATTAATCATTGTGATACTGTGTTTTGTAACCGCATATACACGCGCATATACATACACACAAACATCAAGTTTTGTGTATCTGTTCAAAAACACGAATTCATATTCTCCACATATACACACGATTTCACTGATAAACACACGAATATTCATCTTTGTTGAATATTCAGATCTAGTAATTGGCTGTTCATATTCCGTAGTTTAAATTTTCAGACTATCTTTTGATATTTTCGAAAAATTAAAAGGAATAAAACTGATTAATTCGTAAATTATTTGTTTTTCTCAATTAAAATAAAAAATTCACATCTTTCAAAGAAAAACATTTAATTAAAATGGCTCACCAATTTTCACTTGCTAAAAACAATTTTTATAATATTTCTACGGAAATTGGTGATCAACTCCCGCGGTTTAAGTTTTGGATACGATTTCTTAATTTGTACTCCAAAGCTAGCCATGCTTTTACTGCTAAACCTACACTAGTACATGATGCTTTAAAGCAATTATGGACTAGTACGGTTACTTTTGGGAGCAAATCAACCCCCTTCGGTTTCAGGTTTACCTTAGCGGGTCAGGAATATGAGGTGATCGAAGAAATTGTCAACAGGGTTCTGGGATTCCCAATCAAAGATGCTTATGATCCAGAACCTACAGCTGCAGAACGCCTCACATTCTTTGAAGAAATTGGATGTTATCCTCCGAAAGGCCCAATCACAGGAAATATCCAAAAGCAATTCTTCCATGTGGAATGGAATTACTTTTTCGAGGCCATCACAAGATGTTTTCGGGCACGCGAAAAAGACTTTCATCAAATTCCAATTCCAATGCAAACCTTTGCAGTTGCCCTAGCAAGAGAACTGGATATAAATTATGGACGCATAGTTCTCTCTGAGATAGTGGCCTCAATGGGATCTCTTGCAAGCAGAGACCTCACTACAGCTGATGTTGTCTGCTGGTTTCCTCGGTTCCTACAAATGCTGATTAATGACTTAATACCGAAGGAAGCTCTTGCTGTTAGACAGAGATTTGCCGGAAGCCCAACATCTGCATCGCTAGGGATGGGCACTAATTCACTTTCAACCATTTCTAATCAGGATAAACATCAAGGTAAACCTATGTCAATTCCTGAAAATATTCAAATGTGGCTTAGATATGATGCAGGAGTTACCAATTTGGAGGCATCATCACAAGTTTCATCACATGCTCAAAATCCATCTGTTCATGCTGAGGCATTTGATGAGATTCCTGATGAGGAAAGCGATGATGCACAAGGTAATCAATCAGGTAATCTCTCCCTGCATACTATTCATTCCTCCTCCTATGTATCTGATTCCGCGACCCAAGAGACTGCTAACCCGCAGGATCTATCCCAGGGTGAGAGCTACATTTCTGAGTCCAATACACATTCTTATTCTCTTTCACCATTGTTAACGGAAGTCAGAAAGCCAGCACGTGTATATGTAGAAAATGATGAGGAGAATGAACCCGAAGAGCAGCAACTTATTCGAAAGAAAGCCAAACTTTTCCACGCTGCTACTTCACAACCACAGTCAAACCCTAGTGTGTCACACGCAACCACTCCACCTCACAAGAGTGGTTCTCCCTTTAAACAGTCTACACATAGGGATTTTGATGACAGTTTTGTACCTTTTGATGATCCTGTTGCTTCAAAAGGACATGGAGTTTTAACAACTTCAGCCGTACCTTCACCGGTACGTACTGATGCTGCAAAGAGGATCGGTTCTAATGTCGTACAAGAACACTTTGCAGCCGCTCAGCCTGAGATTCCAACTCAGGATATAACAGACATAGATCCCATAACTGCCAATTATTTTGCTTATCAAATTTCTGCAGGTACTGCTTCATATTTCGGATCAATAATTGAAGACATACACGAGCGTGAGACAGGGAGTGTGTGTGAGAGGTTAGGGAGAGAGGGACCTTCATTTTCAAGGCCCGAAACCGAGCGTCAAATACCAACAGAACGAGTATTAGAGCGAGGTCACCTAAACCAAACACCGTCCCTTAACATTGAAAATCTTGATACGCGTATGACTTCTATGGAAAATCAGATGAGGCAGTTCGGACAGACGATGGGGCAGTTTGGGCTGAACATTGGAAACAACCAAAGGGCTCTAGACGACTACGCAGCAAGAATGGCAAGTCAAGCTACAGCTTTTGATGATTTGACAAATAAGGTCAATGACTTGGGCCATGCTGGTGGTGTCTTGGGAAGCACTCTCAATGAGAGGATGGGGGCATTGGAGTCTACAATGCATACAATGGCTGTGGAGATCAGTAGAATGATGTTCGCAGTCAGGAGTTTTGTGCCCCCGGAGTGCTTCGAGTCGCAACAACCTCCCCCCGATGCTGGTGCAGGTGGTGCAGGTGGTGCTAGTGGAGCGGGAGCCTCTGGTTCTGGTTTTGGAGGTTCCTATGCAGGTGGTGGATCTGAAGACCAAGGTGGAGCTCAGGATAACTCACCTAAGGGGGAGAGTGGAAAGGAGACGAGACAGCATGCAGTTCACATCGAAGAAATTGAAGAACCCGCTGATCTTGTCAAGGAACCAGAAGTTGAGCCGTCTGTTGATGAAGAGGCTCTGAGGATGAGAAAGGGTAAGGCAGTAATGGTTGATGAACCATTTGTTGACCTGAGTCATCAGGAAACAGTACAGGAGGTACTTGACTCAGATTCTGACATGGAAGACGTACCGTTGGCACACGCTATAAAAAGATCTTTGAAGGAACAAGGTGGAGGTGCTGGGATGTCTTCCGGAATGCCTGATGAATTTCCTGTTGATGAGGAAACCCTTAAAGCTCAACAGTTAGCCTTGTAACAAGCTCAGTTCCATAAAATGAAGATGATGCAAGAACATGTTGCGTTCCTAGAAAAGAAGCTGGAGCTACAAGGGAAGCAGTATGATCATGAGCTTGCAAGGCTAGCTGATCCTCAAGTTGATCTGGACAAACGAAGGATAGGGCAGAAATGGGATGAAGCAAGGAAGATAATGATGGGACCCTGTGCGAAAGGAGTTCATAACAAGGATGCAGATGATCTGTTCTACAACTTGAATTTGCAGAATCCAATGACTGGGGACTATATAAATGCTTTGAAGAGATTAATTTCTAAAGTCAGGGTTGGATACAATGCAAATCTTAAGGAGTGGCAGGTTATCTTGTCTTTGGTAGAAGGAGTCCCAACATCTTTCCTATATGTGGATGACCAATTCATAATGAGAAGATCTGCGTCAGAGTTGTTCTTACTAGCGACTAAAATTCAATACTCTCAATCTGAGGAGCTAAGCATTCTGTACAGGGATCAGTTAATGCAGCTAGCAGAGGACAAGGGTCCAGAATTCTCAGCATATCCAAATTTTGTCCGGATGGTAGTTGACGGAAAGATGAAGAGGGTTAGCATGGAGGAAAATGATCTAATGGAGCTTTCAGTGGAATCTCTCAAAGCTGTCTGTAGACAAATGATGAGTAAGGGATTCGCTTCGGAGCTTAAAGATAAATCCGTGAAGATCATTGAAAAAGTTATATTCAAAAAGAGCAATGAGGTGTGGAAGTGTGATGTCATTGCTCCAAACCCTCTTGATGACGTGAAGATTGAGCCGGAGCTGATAGAGAAGAAATGGAATATTCTTCAAGCCATGAAGAATGTAGATGAAGCTCTGACTCTTCCTTCTGGGGCACTGGAACAAGGAGAGATAAGGGAGGCTATTGGTGTTCCAGGAAGTGATAGTGTATACTGGATACACGCTTATGTTGAAGATACAGCTGATGCCTTAGTATTCATAGATGCAGACCAGAATCAAACAATCTTGCATATGAGTAGACAACGGCTGCTACGGACTCAAGATGCTGCATTTCTGGAGAGAGTATTATATGTATTCAAATGGGGCGAAGTGGAAGATAAGTTTGTTGAAGAAAAGCAGAGACTCATGAGTTACCTGTCTGAGATAGTGGTGGAAAAGAAGCGAATGGAGCGAGATGCGGCTAGTGTCCACAATACTAACCGTGTCAAGGGCTACCCCAAGATGATCTATTGTCAGTTTAAAGCTGATAAAACACATTGGAAATCTCAGCTCATAATGAAGAACTTTGAGGATATTCCAAAGATCAGGACTACTCAGGAGGTGGACAAACTCAGAAGGCTTTTCAAACATCCTTATCCAGAGCCCAAGAATCCTCTAGAAATGGAAGCTGTAAGTCTGTTGAATGCTAGGTGGAAGCAGCTTAAAGATCCAGTGTACAAGAAAGAACAGCAGCAGAAGGAGAAGCACAAAAGGCAGAAAGAAGAGAGAGACCAAGCTGCTGTAGCTAGAAAGAGGAAACAGAATTAGGGTTAAAGGTCAGAGTGGTGTGAACTTGAAGTTGGAAAAACTTCATGTCTTTCGGTTGCTTTAACTCACTTGAGGAAAATTCACCTTAGAGTGAATCCAATAAGGTGATACAAGTTTGACTAAAAGGTATGAAATAATCCAGGTGATAGGAATCACTCAAATGATCTTTAATTCGAAGTTCGAATTCTGTTTCTAGTTTAAGTTCTTTGTATTGTTTTCATGTAAATTTCAATTGTAAATTATTCAAGACTGTAATGTTAATTATCTTTTCTCGTCTCATTGTTTAGTTGAGTTATCCTTCATTAATTTGAATGTCATTGTTAGACAATCAAATTGGGGGAGATTGAAAGGCAGAGTGTGTAAACTTGTAACACTATAACTAATGTAACTCAAACTAAAGGAAAAGATACTTAACCAGAAGACAATCAAGAACAAGAAGTCACAAGAAATCAACACTAAATGAAGACAAGGTAATTGATACAATTCAACATGTTAACTATGATCAATCCAAGAAGAAATCATTGAGAGAAGTTCAAGTCAAAGTTGTTCATGCCTCAGTGATTTGAAAAGCCAAGAATCAAGATCATAACTATCAGTATCAATAAGACCAATTGATTTCAAGTGAACAAGAAGGAAAACAAATATTGGAAAGCCACATTACTAATTGGATATGGTAATTTATTCAAGAAGCAAAAACTCTATCAAGACTAGTCACTTATGAACCAGACCGTTGCATCAAGTGTCAGGACATTGATAGCAAGTTTATGTCAGTAATAAAGATCCATATTCAAGAGCTTAGTGAAGAACAAAGAAGACATGAAGATATCACAAGTTCAAGATGTGCATTGAAGTTTCAAGTTGAAGACCAGAATATTTTCTAAGTACTAAATATTCTAGATGACCAAGTAGAAGTTTCTAAGTAGAAGTTCTACTTAGAAATTCGAGATGGCTAAGTAGAAATTCTCAAGTAGAAGTTCTACTTAGAGTGCAACTTCAACATGACACATGGCATCTTCTGATTGGCAGATTTCCAAGCTTTCAAGATAAGGCAAGATTTATGTGGACATCATTGGGCCACGTACATCTTAGTCTTTGGAGACTACAGGACATAGATTACATGTAGTATAAATAGAAGTACTTGTGTAATGTTTTCAGTTAGTGAGCAATTCTTAAGAAAAACATAAGAGAAAAAGAGAGAGTGTATTCACAGAGCTTAGTATCATTCACTTCTCTCTGAACTTCTGTTATACTTTGTAATGAATGTTGTAGCAACCCTTTCAAGTTATATATAAGATATATATTTCTTGAATCTGTGTGTTCATTTATTGCATCGTATTTATTGCTTCTCATATTCGAAAAGTTGTATTCACCCCCCCCCTCTACAACACATTTGGACCTAACAGAAGGTAGTAAGAATACCTGAAGAAGACAGTTAAACAAGAACTCAATTCAACCCTAACTGAACAGAACTCGCGGAGCCCTAATTGAACTCGTACAGAACCCTAATTGAAGAAATGTGGTGTTTAATTTAGGAGAGAAAGTTGAGAGAGTGAGCGAGATGAGAGAGAGAGTTGAGAGAGCGAGTGAGAGAGAGGGAGAGGGAGAGGGAGAGAGAGAGATGGGGAGCGAGAGAGAGTTGAGAGAGAGAGAGAGAGAGTAGCTGAGATAGAGAGATAAGATAGTGCTGTGAATAATTGAGGTAGAGGGAAATAAAGGAAATTGACCCGCTAACTGAAATATTTGGACAAAGATTTCACCCGCTAAGTGAATTTAATTGAATATTCAGACAAAGATTGAACAACGCCTACACTTTTTTTAAGACCAACGCCTACACTTATTTCCGTGTTACGATAGATACAGTCTGAAGTCTATTGTAACACTAATTTATAGAAATGGTAACATTAAAAAAATTTGTAGGCGTAGACCAATTTTAAGGCATATATGGTAACACTTTTGCTCGTAACACTGAAAAAAGCGTTGTTGTAGGCCATTTGTGGTGTAGTGCTACCAAACTATCGAAGAGTTATAAATGATATAATTGACAAATGTTGTCTACCTAAATAATCATTTTAAGGAGAAAAGCCAAAGTTGACCTTAAAAGTGATGAAATATGGATCTTGGCTCACTAGAAAGGTTTAGAGAAACTTTTCAGAATTGATAGGTAGGGCTATTAATTTGATGAAAATAGTGGGAGATATATATAATGATATATATTGTGAATATATATTAATTTTATGCATTTTAACATTGTAGATATTCGAAATGGCAAACAACTCAAATAAGTTCTCTGTACGATCAGTGCTTGAGAAGGATAAGTTTACAAGAACTAACTTCCTAGACTGGCAAAGGAATTTGATGACTGTCCTTAGGCAAGAGCGAAAGCTCTATGTCATAGATATTCCTCGCCCTGGACCTCTGCCTGAAGGTGTAACGGATGATCAACGAAATGTTATCAGAAGCATTTGGATGATGATACCGATGTCACATGTTTGATGCTTGCGACTATGAGTCTTGAGCTGTAGAAACAGCATGAGCGAATGGATGCTTATGACATGATTGAGCACCTTAAACGTTTGTTTGAAGGACAGGCTCGTCAAGAGAGGTTTGATACAAGCAAAGCCTTGTATACATGCAAACAGGGTGAACGTGATCCGGTAGCACCGCATGTTCTAAAGATGATTGGATATATGGAGTACCTTGCTACTCTGGGTTCCACGATTAGTCCGGAAGCTCAGATAGATCTGATCTTGCAATCTTTGAACAGAAGCTATGCTCAGTTTGTAATGAATTACAACATGAATGAGATAGACAAGAACCCCATAGAATTGTTGGCTATGTTGAAAAATGCTGAGACCAACATTCAGAAGGCATCTTCTGCATCCATAATGATGGTAAACAAGGGGAATGCCAAAGGAAAGGGTAAATGCAAAGGCAAGAAGAAGATTTGATCTAAATCTGCTAGTCCAAAACCCACAACTAAGAAGGCTTTAAAGCCTAAAGGTGGTGTTCAAAAGGCAAAGGGTGATTGACACTATTGTAAGAAATTGGGTCATTGGAAGAGAAACTATCATGCTTATTTAGAGGATCTGAAGAAACTGAAGGCTGTTCAGATTTCTGATTCAAGTATTTATGTCATAGAAGTCAATTTATCTCCTTCGACATCATGGGTATTAGATACTGGATGTGGTTCCCACATTTGTATAAATGTGCAGGAACTACGAAGGAGCAGAGCTTTGGCAAAAGGAGAAGTCGACCTACGTGTTGGCAATGGAGCAAAGGTTGCTGCTTTAGCTGTAGGGACTTATCATTTATCATTTCCCACTGGGCTCATTTTAGAACTTCCGAACTGTTTTTACGTGCCTGCAATTTGCAGAAACATTATTTCCGTTTCTTGTTTGGACAAGATTGGTTTTTCCTTTTTGATTCAGAACAATAGTTGTTCCTTTTACATTGAATAATGTTACCTATGGGGTTTCACGTTTGTTTAATGGTTTATATGTTCTTGATCTCGATACTCCTGTCTATAATATATATATAACAAACGTCTTAAAACAAATGACTCAAATCATACATACCTCTGGCACTGTCGTTTGGGCCATATAAATGAGAATAGCATTTCCAAGTTACATAAGGATGGATACTTGGATAAGTTTGATTTCGAATCACACGAGGAATGTGAACCATGTCTCATTGGCAGGATGACTAAAGCTCCTTTTACTGGACAAGGTGAGAGGGCCACCAAATGATTAGAACTGATACATAGTGATGTATGTGGTCC
This sequence comes from Saposhnikovia divaricata, assembly GCA_036435485.1. Classification (NCBI taxonomy): domain Eukaryota; kingdom Viridiplantae; phylum Streptophyta; class Magnoliopsida; order Apiales; family Apiaceae; genus Saposhnikovia; species Saposhnikovia divaricata. Next base: position 186,484,407 of record CM071594.1, on the reverse strand, counting down.
AATTCGTATGATGGCAAGAGGTGGCTTTTATTATTTCATAACCTTTACTGATGATTTTAGTAGATACGGATATGTGTATCTTTTGAAGAACAAATCCGAATCGTTTGAAAAATTCAAAGAGTATAAGGCTGAAGTAAAAAAGCAATTAGGCGAAAGTATTAAAACTCTACGATCTGATCGTGGGGGAGAATACTTAAGCATGGAATTTAAGTATTTCCTTAAGGAATGTGGTATCGTATCACAACTCATTCCTCATGGAACACCACAATGGAATGGGGTGTCTGAAAGGAGAAATCATACCTTGTTGGACATGGTGCGATCGATGATAAGTCATGCTGATCTTCCAATCAGTTTCTGAGGTTATGCCCTAGAGACGGCTGCACAAACACTAAACCGAGTTCCTTCGAAATCGGTTCAAAAGACACCATATGAGATATGGACTGATAAACGTAATAGCTTGTCATTTATGATAGTTTAGGGATGTGAAGCGTTTGTGAAATGCTTGGTCTCCGATAACCTAGGACCGAAATCAGATAAATGTAATTTTTTAGGATACCACAAGATTTTGTTGAACCAGAGTTGGAACATGAGCAGAATCAAACTCAAGATGTTGAGAACAATACTCCTCAAGAAACACAGGTCGTTCGTAGATCTAGTAGGATTCGCCAATAGCTAGAGAGATATAATGGATTTCTCCTGACTCAAAGTAGCGATGTGATGCTTGTAGATAATGATGAGCCTCTCACCTACAAGGATGTTATGAATAGTCCAGATTCTGAGAGATGGCTGGTAGCCATGAAATCTAAGATGGATTCCATGTATGAAAACCAAGTATGGACTTTGATTGAACCACCTGATGGGGTAAAACCCATAGAGTGCAAGTGGGTTTTCAAGAAGAAAACTGACATGGATGGAAATTTACAGACCTACAAAGCAAGACTAGTGGCGAAAGGTTTCAAGCAAATTCATGGTATTGACTATGATGAAACTTTCTCACCGGTAGCTATGGTTAAATCCATCAGGATTTTGCTTGCGATAGCAGCTTATTATGACTATGAAACCTGGCAAATGGATGTCAAGATCGATTTCTTAAATGGGAGATTAGAAGAGGATGTGTACATGACACAACCTGAGGGTTTTGTCGATTCAAGGTTTGCTAGAATGGTTTGTAAGTTACGATAATCCATTTATGGATTGAAGCAGGCCTCAAGGAGATGGAACATCCATTTTGATGAAACAGTCAAAGAGTTTGGCTTCATACAAAATTGGATGAGCCGTGTGTTTACAAGAAGGTTAGTGGGAGCAATGTGGCATTCCTAGTATTATATGTAGATGTCATATTACTAATAGGGAATGACATTCCTTCTCTACAGGCTGTGAAGACTTGGTTGGGAAAAAGTTTCTCAATGAAAGACTTAGGCGATGCTACCTATATCTTAGGGATCAGAATCTATAGAGATAGATCTAAAAGATTAATCGGCTTAAGTCAGAGTACATACATTGACAAGGTGTTGCATCTTTTTGGGATGCAAGAGGCAAAAAGGGGCTATGTCCCGGTGTCCCATGGGAAATCGATCTTAAAGGAAAACTGTCCTAAATCATCAGATGATAAGGACCGTATGAGTAAAGTACCTTATGCTTCGGCAATTGGTTCTATTATGTATGCAATGATATGTATTCATCCTGATGTCTCGTATGCTTTAAGCATGACGAGCAGATACCAGTCTAATCCAGGTGAGTGTCACTGGATAGCTGTTAAGAATATTCTTAAGTACCTTAAACGGACTAAATATTCATTCTTGATATATGGAGGAGATGAGAAGCTGGTTGTAAGAGGATACACTAATGCTAGTTTCCAGATAGATAGGGACGATTCTGTGTCCCAGTCTGGATTCGTGTTTTTTTCTAAATGGAGGTGCTGTAAGCTGGAAAAGTTCGAAGCAAGAGACAATAACTGATTCTACAATGGAAGCAGAGTATATTGCTGCCAGTGATGCAGCCAAAGAGGCTGTTTGGATACGGAAGTTTATAACAGGACTTGGTATGGTTCCATCGATCGCAGATCCAGTTGATCTGTATTGCGATAATAATCGAGCCATTGCGCAGGCTAAGGAACCAAGATCCCATTCCAAGGCAAAGCATATACTTAGGAGATATCACCTTTTTCGAGATATAAACGAGAGGGGAGATATACATATATGTAAAGTGCATATTAATGATAATGTTGCGGACCCACTGACTAAGGCTTTGTCGCATCGGAAGCACGATGGTCACACTAGTTCCATTGGTATTAGATACATGGGCGATTGGCTCTAGTGCAAGTAGGAGATTAATAGTGTTAGCGCCCTAGAGACAATGTAATTGTGCTTCTAGGAAAGACTATTTTGTTACTTAATGATTATGTTCCATCGATTATTTCAATGTAGATTTATTAAGTCTTTATTTACTGCGAAATAAATGTTAGAATAATAAATGTCCTTGGAATACGTAACATGCATTCTATATCTTTAAGTATGTGACTTAAAAATGAGATTATATGAATAGTATTAATATTCCTAAATATCCCTAATCGAGCATTTATAATATGGGACAATTATAATGCATAAAGATTAGTATGTTTGTTGACTGATGACCACATCTCATTGGTCATAGGTATAGTGATACTAAAGTTAAGAACATAGGTTCATGTAATATTTTACATGGCACTGGATAGACCCACAGTGAGATTCTACATGTTGATAATGTCATTAGAAAGACTCATATTGATAATGGTGTCATGATCCTTAAACTTGATATCATTATATTTCTATACGAGGATTAATATACTTTGAGTACATTAAAGGTTACCTTTAACCGGGTGATGATAAAAGTGGACATCGGGTATATTATGAGACGTATGAGAAATATGAACGATAGATAAAGGATTTAACCCTTCTATTTATAGGAGAGATATTATTGACCTCTTGATTGAGTGAGATTATGAAAATGCATGGTCATGCTCAAATATTGATTTGTTTTTAATAGTCTACTCATTGATCAAGGAAACCCGGATTAAAAGTTGAAGAGGATGACTAAACACATGCCTCGAGTTTAATCTATAATATTTGGTTAAAGGGATTATATTACACGGAAACATTAATCACGAAAGGTTTAATTGGATCACCATATTATTATTACTTGGGTAGCAATGATGTATTACTAGATGCCGCTCATTGTTTATAATTTTATTATTGAATATTAAAATTATTGCCAACATAATAATAACCTAAAGGGTTACACAGTAAGAACATATATAATAGAGCTTTATTTAAATTATAAATTTAAATAGTTATTGATTCGAATTATTGAATTAATTAAGTGAGACTTGATTAATTGCAAAGTATAATTCAAATTTAATAATAATAAGATTAAAACCAAAACAGATGGGTTTAATGAAGCCCAAAACGTTTTAGGATTTTAAGCCCAAATCTCTCCTTATAAATACATTAAGATGTGTTGGTTTAGAGGTAAGCTTTTGTAGAACCTAAACCCTAGCCGTTCTACATCTTAAAGAGGCTAGATAGAGAGAGAGAGAGAGAAAGAGAGAGAGAGAGAGAGAGAGAGATGCATTTTCTTGGCTCGTTCGACGATCGTTGTGTTCGAGTGGACTTCTTTAGAGACGTAGATCTTGATAAGAGGGCTGTGTGGTGATTGCACTGTTGGACCTCCAATTGTCATATGTTTTAAAGCTTCTTAAAAGGTATTGATTTTGTTCTCCATAATCTGCTCATCTTATACATGGATCTTGAGTTAGGGTTTCAAATTTTTTTTTATTGTTTTAAGCACTGTTTTCGCTGCGTTTTCTACCTTGAAACCCAACAGTCCACACGAACGCTTGATCGTCCAACGATCACCGGAGCCGGTACTAGCCGAAGAACCTGCCTCTTTCTCTCTCTTTCTAGCCACTCAAACGTTTTGAGCAAATAGGCTTTTTCTCTAAAAATGAATTGCCAAGTATGACCCTAAACAATACATCATAATGTATTTATAGAGAAAACCAATCTAAACCAATCTGATTTAGGTTAAAACCCTAAATCGTATGGGCTTCTCTAAACTAATCTGATTTAGGTTTTAATATTAAATTCGAATTCTCTTTAATAATTAATTAAGACCAGCTCAATTAATTAATAACCAATTTCGAATTTAATGATTTAATTTAAATTCATAATTTAAATTAAAACTCCTTTAAAACGTTCTTATTGTGTAACCCTTTAGGTTATTATTACTTTGGCAATAATTTTACTATCCAATAATAAAATTATAAATAATGAGAGGCATCCAGTAATACATCATTGCTACCCAATTAATAATAATAATTGGTGATCCAATTTTAACCTTTCGTGATATAATGTTTCCGTGTAATATAATCCCTTTAACCAAATATTATAGATTAAACTCGAGGCATGTTATTAGTTAACCTCTTCAACATTTAATTCGGGTTTCCATGATCAATGAGTAGACTATTAAAACAAATCAATATTTGAGCATGACCATGCATTTTCATAATCTCACTCAATCAAGAGGCCAATAATATCTCTTCTAATAATAGAAGGGTTAAATCCTATATCTATCATTCATCTTTCTCATATGACTCATAATATACTCGATGTCCACTTTTATCATCACCCGATCAAAGGTAACTTTTAATGTAATCAAAGTATATCAATCCTCATATAGAAATATAATGATCCCAAGTTTAAGGATCATTACATCATTATCACTGTTAGTCTTTCTATGACATTATCAACATGTAAAATCGCAGCGTGGGTTAATCCAGTACCATGTAGAATATTACATGCACCTATGTTCTTGACTTTAGTATCACTATACAGACCAATGAGATATGGTCATCCGTCAACAAACATGCTAATCTTTATGCATTATAATTGTCTCATATTAATAATGCTCGATTAGGGATATTTAGGAGTATAAACACTATTTAGATATCTCATTTTTAAGTCACATACTTAAAGATATAGAATACGTGTTCTATATTCCAAGTGCATTTATTACTATAACATTTATATCGCAATAAATTAAGACATAATTAATGTAAAATAATCCATAGAACATAATCATCACATAACAAAATATTCTTTTCTAAAGTACAATAACATTGTCTCTAGGACACTAACACTATCATTTATTATTTAAATAGGGTTTTGGATCTTTATTATTAGCTCTTTTATTTGGACCAAACTAGGTCTAATGCAATATTAATGATTTCTCTAAAATAATTTTTAGCCCATATCATTTGTCCCCTAATTTTTAGGATAATCTTTTGAGATTCCGTAGTAGTTATAATCGTCTACTTGCGTGACACATACATTTCATTGTTTATCGGCCTTTAGTCGAGGCTTTGTGAGCAATCATGGCTTATCGATTCTAATCTTGGGGCAACCTACATATTTGCACTGATTTGACCTTCGAGCTTTTTATATTTGGGAATCACTCTATAAATCATAAAAAATCATTTGATTTTTTATTTTGCATTTGGGCCTAATTTGATGGACTTGTTTATGAAAATGGACGGATTTATAAGAATTTGGTTTTTTTTAAGTATATTAATGTCGATTATTTCATCGATTTTCTACCTGTCTGTTTCGACCACATTGCAGGGTACTTTCTTGATTCTGATCAACCATCTAGAGAAAAAGAGAAAGGGATTTAGAGATTTAAATTGGTGTAAGCTGTGAAAGGATGTGGAGACATATAGAAATGACTGTCAGCCACAGTTGATAATTTCAATGTTCATGTGTTCAACATTACCCTCACCAAAATAAAATGATTACGTTACAACAATCCCTTAAATTAAATAACCCCCGACCGAGATGGTACTATTTTCTTTTTTCGCAAAAGCTATCTAACTCTTGATCACTACTCCCTCTGGTCCATTATGCAAGACATTTGACTTTCACGTAATTTTAAGTATTTTGATCACATAGTAAAAATTATTATTTTTTAAATTTTCTTTTCCAAATAAAAACAAAATATTAAAATTTTTATTCAAAAAAAGGAAATTTTAAAAATAATAATTTTTACTATCTGATCAAAACACTTAAAATTACGTGCACAAAAGTCAAATGACTTATATAATGGGCTGGAGGAAATACAATCTAAAGCATTGAAGTGCTTAAAGACATGAATACTATTAAATTTTAAATTCACAATAATGACCTAATTAAATAAATTTACTAACCTATAAAGAAGTTGGGAGCTATATCTCTTTATACTATACTATAATAAGTAAATAGGGCATAATTGTAATTTGGTTAACCCCTCATTTCTTGTCATCCTTTTCACTCACAACTGTCAGATCTTTTTAATGAAATATATTTTGATCGTTAGATACAATATTAAAAGTTGCTTAATACAAAAGTCCAACGTTCAAATCCGCCAACTACATATTAATTTATATATCTATATTTATACTATACTATATTAAGCAAAAGGGGCTATATTCTGTAGTTTGGTTAATCCCTCATTTTTTGTTATCCCTTCGTTTTTGGTTATCCAATTCATTCACAACCGTTAGATCTGTAACTCAAATAGATAATGGTCGTTGAATACAATACTAAAAGTTGTTATATATAGAGTTCTAAGGTTCGAATCCCGCCAATAACATTTTAATTAAAAATTGATAATAAAAATGTTATATAGGAAGGTCGAAGGTTCAATTCCCCTTAACAACATAAAAATTTAGATTTAATACTAAAAAATTTTATATGCAAAGGTCTAAATTTTGAATCCTTTCAACAACATATTAAAAAAAAATTATAATATTATGTGTACTAAACTGTAAGTAAATTAAAAAAGAATTTAAAAGTATGTGTTATAAGTTAGTTATTATACTATAATAAGCAAACAGAGGTATAATTTGTAATTTGGTTAACCCTTCATTTTGTGTTATCCATTTCATTCATAACTGTGAGGTCTTTGGACTGAAATATATTATGATCGTTAGGTACAATATTAAAAATTGCTTAATAATAGTCCAAGGTTCGAATTCCACAAACTACATATCGATTTATATCTATACTATTATATAAAAGTCGAAACATTAAAAGTTTTGGTACCTGTTTTTTGGTACCAGTTTCTGGTACTTCGTGAATTTACTTATTTACCCTTCATCATAAAGAAAAATATATACGATATCTATACTATTAAAATACCTAAAATAATTAATAACATAATATATTTAATGGTAATTAGTCGAAATACAATATCTTTTATATTTTATCTAACTAAAATTTCTCTTTTATTAATCAGTTTCCTTTTTCAGATTAAATATATTACCTTTTCTATTTTTCAATAACTAAATAATTTTCTTTTTCAGGTAAAATACAATATATTTTACAATTTATCTAATTAAAATTTTAGACTAATAATTTTACAATTAGTGATTATTAATCGATTACTTTTTTCAACTAAAACCTATCATCTTTTCTATATTTTTTAACTAAAATTCCTCTTTTTGTAGAAATATCACGGATAACATTTATATAATTATTATCAAATCATCTCATATAAAAATTTAAACCTCCAAAATTCATGTTTTATAAATATTACAATATTTTTTATATTTTATCTAACTAAAATATCTCATTTATTAATCAATTTCCTTTTTCAGGTTAAACATATTACCTTTTCTATTTTTCAATAACTAAATAATTTCTTTTTTCAGCTAAAATACAATATTTTCTACAATTTATCTAACTAAAATTTCTACTTCTTTAAAAATACTACGAGCAATTTTGTTTAATAAAATAACATTATTATATTATAATTACTATCAACTAATCAATTACCTTTTTCAGCCAAACACATTACCATTTCTCTAAATAAAATATCTTTTTTCCAATTATATCATGGACGGTTATTTTTTTCAACCAAAACACCTTACTTTTTTTCCTTTTCTCTTAATAAAATCTCTTTTTTCCAATTATATCACGGACATTTCTATTTAATAAAAATAAAATAACAATATTATAATACTAATAATTAACCGATTACCTTTTCAGCCAAAATGTATCATCTTTTCCATTTTTTCTAGTTTAATTCCCTCTATTTTTAGAAATATCACGGACAACATTAATTTCTCATTTTCAAAAAACTATGAGCAATTTTATTTAGAAAAGGAACATAATTAAATTATAATTACTATAAACTAATCAATTAACTTTTTCACATAAATCATGTCATTTTTTTAATTTTCACGTTACCTTTCTATTTTTTCTAACTAAAATATCTTCTTTTCCAATTATATCATGGGCGGTTCTATTTAATACAATAAACTTATAATATTATAATATTAATAATTAAACGATTATCTTTTTCATCTAAAACGTATCATCTTTTCGATATTTTCTAACTAAAATTCCTTTTTTTAAAAGAAGTATCACGGACAATATTAATTTCTCTTTTTCTAAAAATATTACGAGCAATTGTATTTAGTAAAACAACGTAATTAAACTATAATTACTCTAAACTAATCAATTACCTTTTTCACCTAGAACATGTTACCTTTTTAATTTTCTCTAACTAAATCATCTCTTTTTTCTAATCATATCACGGGAATTCTATTTAATAAAATAGACTAATAATTTTATAATTACTAATAATTAACCGATTATCTTTTTCAATTAAAACCTATCGTCTTTTCTATATTTTCTAACTAAAATCCCTTTTTTTAGAAATATTATGGATAATATTTATATAATTATTATCAAATAATCTCATATAAAAATTTAAGCCTTCAAAATTTATGTTTTAAAAAATTTAATTTAAATTATTGAAAAAAAATTATATAATATTAAAAAAATTCGTGCATCGCACAAATTTTAAGCTAGTATAATACTAAAACTTATTCTATACAAAGAGTCAAGGTTCGAATCCGGCAAACGACATAATAAAATTAACATTTATAATATTACTACAATATAAGCAAATTAAAAAAAATTAATAATCTCAAAATATATTTAAATTAATTTTTAATATATTATACTATATTATAAAAAAATTAAAAAATATTTAAAAGTAATTATGCTTTGCATGAATCTAATACAACTAAGTTGAGATTATAATTTTTATATTATATATTACTTATACTAACTTATAATTTATAAATGTGCATCCTCTAACATATCGTTCTTTTATATAATTGTTTTTATTTTTTAATAATTAATTTAATTATATTCTTATATGTAATAAGTGTAATGATGATCTTGTCCAGTTTTTTGTAGTATAGTCCCCGATCAAAAGATTATGGATCATTGAATCTTAAAATAGATAGATGTGATCCGTTAAATCTAATATTAAAATTTTTTAATTGAAGTAGGATTATATTCAAATACCAAAAAGTAAATAATTTAAAACAAATATAAATATATCTTCTAAATTAAATAGAATTTGATCGAATTTTAGAAAGTAAGTTTTTTTTTATTAAGAGTATGATTTTATTCAAATACCAAAATGTAAGTTCAAATAATTTAAACCAAATAAAAGTAGGTAGGGCTATAAATTAGTCGATACGCTCATACGGGCTCCATTCTGAAAAAAGTTTGATTCGAGTTCGGTTTGATTTGTAAACGAGTCGAACATGAACACGATTTTAAGATTAGTCTCGTAAATTAAATGAGCTGAACTTGAGCACGACATAGTTTGGCTCGAAAGTTAGCGAACAAGTTCGATTATATAGTTTGGTAACAAGTTCATTAATATAGTTTGTGAACCAAGTTCTTGAACAAGCTCGTGAACATGGTTCATAAATGAGTTCGTGTACAAACTCGATATATATATACCCATGAATATATTTAATTACTATTTCACAAAAATTTTGGAATTCACCATAACTAGTAAATAACTGTATATATGAATGTTTACGAAATAATATATAAGTTTATTTTGTCTATATACTATTTTTTATTGTTGAATTTATACATTATTTTATTACAAACAATTATATTATAATATATGTTACATTACAAATGATAACATTAGTTTGTTATGTATAAACAAAATTTGATCCAAATTCGACTCGGTGACGAGTATAAATTATAAGTATGTTTCCCTACTTTCTCTTAATTTTAATGAAGTAAAAAAATTAGAAAAAAACTTAAATTTTCATAAAAAATGAGATCATAAGTAGTATTGATGAAATGTTCCTGAGTTGATATTCATGAGACATTCTGATATGGGCTGAAAATAAGCCCTAGAGATACATTTAATGTGGCATTAATTAGGCCAAGAATGATCCAAACGTGGGGCCCACCAGGTGGGCCCAGAACCCCAATTATAATATTAATTTCGTAATTAATATTAGGGGTAATAAACAGCTCAGCAATAAGTGTCAGATAAGGACATTATCTCTACAAGACTTAGCCTCCAAGGCATCCAATTCGATATGGCAACAGACTTCTACAAGGAAGGAGTCTAGAACTTTCCTCAAGGAGGTGACTTATCTATTAAGTCTCCAACTCCTACCTTAATTCTAAGGCTTCTCAGCCTATATAAAGGGCCTGACCCCTCATTCTCAGAACTACGTTTTCTTGGCTTGATTCTCTAATACAGAGATACGTAGGCATTCTGTGAGGACCGTTTAGTCTCGAACGCAGAAGCAGCCATTAAAGCACGAAGCTCACGAACCCTAAGCATTAAATACACAAACCCTAGCCGTAATAATCGTAACCTAGTTTTTATTCCACAACATTTGGCGCCGTCTGTGGGAAGACAACATCAACCATGGTTCAAACACGAAGAACAACACCAGTTGTAACTGAGGCCGTGCCACTCAACTCTGCTCCACCCCTGACCGAACAGGCTCCCCCAGCATCAGGGGCGATCATCCAACAGGCTCCCCCAGCATCAGGGGCGATCATCCAACAGGCTCCCCCAGCATCAGGGGTGATCACCCAGTCTCAAGTTTCTCAACAATCAGGGGCGATTCCCCACGTTGAGAGTACGCTGCCTCTGATCGACCAAGCAGGACGAGGCAACCCTCTTCAGATGGTGGTCTCTCCTTTTTTTAATCCTGACAACCCACCACCAGGGGTACAGATCCACACCACGGATCTCCCCTTGAATACTAACTCGAGGTATGGTCTACCTAACAACCCTCTAGCTGCTCGGGGAGCAGGGCCAAGCGGACATACCATGCAAGTACAGGATCCATCCTATATTAGAGGATTGGGTCCTTATCAGGACGACTACTCTGGCCCCTATTCTGATGATTCATCATCTGAGGATGATGATCGTGATGAACATCCAAGGAGGCGACGTGTTAGCAGAGAACCTCGGGTGAGGACCCAAGGAATCCATGATGGACCTCCACAAACGGCTGAGGAGAGGATTAAGGCTCATGAGGCTGAGATCCAAAGGCTAAAGGATGATATAGCAAGGGAACAGGCAAGACAAAGTCTGACTCGACCCCCTCCAATCTCAGGAAGGATTCCCGTTATAGATTTGGAGAGGTCCTCAAGAAGACAGAAGAGGGCTGATGTCCCAACAAGAGAAGCTATAAGGGTGGAAACCCCCAGGAGTAACCCCAAGGATCTCATGCCACTTGGAGATCCTGATGATCCCACACCCCCGTTTACTGAGGAGGTGATGAATGCTCATATTTCTAGGAAGTTTAAGATGCCGACAATTAAGGCTTATGATGGAACGGGTGATCCCGCAAATCACGTCAGGACGTTCTCGAACGCACTGCTGCTGCAGCCTGCAAGTGATGCCCTAAAGTGCAGAGCGTTCCCCCAAACCCTGTCGGGCATGGCTCAGAGATGGTATAGCCGATTGCCTGCGAACTCTATTGGCTCTTTTAAGGAGTTGAGTGCCGCTTTCGTTAGCCAATTCATTAGCGGAAGGGTGCATGAGAAGAGCTCTGCATCTCTTATGTATGTAGTGCAAGGAAAGAATGAAAATCTGAGGGATTACCTCAAGCGATTCACTAAGGAGACCCTGAATATCACTGATTTGGAAAATAAGGTGGCAATGGTAGCCCTGGAACACGGAACCACTGACCTCTTCTTCAAGAGATCATTGGCGAAGCATCCCCCTGAGAACATGGTTGAGCTCCAACGAAGGGCTGATAAGTACATTAAAGCTGAGGATAGCTTGAAGAAAGAAACCACTGTAGCTGGAGGAGGAGGTAACAATGACTCCAAGAAGCGAAAGCAAGACCAGGACTATGATGATCAAGAGTATGATGTTAGGGACAAGTATCCCCGAACTAGCGAGGACTCCGACTCTGCCCCTAAGAAGAACCAAGGGTCAAGGTTCACTGAATATGCAAGGTTGAATACTCCTAGGAGTCGAATCTTGTTGGACATTGAGAATGATAAGGATTTCAGATGGCCGAAGCCACTCAGGGGTGATCCCGCAAAGAGAAACCAGAATCAGTATTGCAGATTCCACAGAGACGTGGGGCATGACACTGACGATTGCAAGCAACTCAAAGATGAGATCGAGTTTTTGATCCGTAGAGGGAAGCTGAGGCACTTCACTAAGGGTGAAGACCGTGGTAATCAGAGAAGAGACTATAATAGAAGGGATGACGATCAAGATCGCAACCCACAGCCCCGAGGGCCAGTAATCAACATGATCTCAGGAGGCCCGACTGCGGCCGGGACAACTAGGAACTCTCGAAAGGCTTATGCCCGAGAGGTGTTGCACATCGTGGGAGAGGCCCCGAAGCGTGCAAAAACTGAGGTAGCAGTTAGTTTTGATGACTCAGACTTGGAAGGGGTGAAGTTCCCCCATGACGACCCATTGGTCATAACTCCTGTGATTGGAAACTCGGAGGTGAAGCGAGTACTGATAGACAATGGAGCTTCCGTTGACATTCTGTTTCATGATGCGTTTGTGAAGATGGGATACACTGATTCTCAGTTGACCCCCAATAACATGCCTATATATGGATTCAATGGAGTAGAATCCAAAGTTGAAGGGACAATTCAGCTGCCTGTAACTATCGGGCAAGAGCCCAAGGAGGCCACTCAGATGTTGAACTTCCTGGTAATCAAGGCGGCTTCAACGTACAACGCTATCCTTGGAAGGACTGGACTTCATGCATTCAAAGCTGTTGCCTCAACCTATCATGTGAAGATCAAGTTCCCTACCAGGAATGGTGTTGGAGAACATAAAGGTGATCAGAAGATGGCACGAAGCTGTTATGTAGCCTCGTTAAGGCCTGACGGAGTCGGGGGGCAGGTCCGTCCGATTGAAGACATGGATGTCCACAGTGGTAAGGAACAGAAAGAAAGGTCAGCAGAGGACGTCACACAGAAGCCTCGGACAGCCATTGAGGCTAAGGCGTTAACTGACTTTGTGGTTGAGTGTACCATTGGCAACCAAGAAGTTGGGGGGCAGGAGGTAGTACCCCGAGCAGGAAGTGAACTGCAGAATAAGAATGAGGAGACCAGAAGGAGTGGCGGGTGCTCTATTTTGATGGAGCATCAAAAACAAAATCAAGTGGTGCATGCCTAGTCTTTCAAAGGCCCGATGGGCTCAAGTTATCCTAGTAGGACTTAGCTTCATAATTTATCTAGTAGAAGTAGAGATAAGGTTCGTTGAAACCATTGCAGAGCATGTTGCTCCAGTAGGATAGTAGTATTCCATGTAAGGGTTGAACCCATTTTAAGTTATTAATGCAAATTTGTTTTCCATTCATTGATTGTGATTTTATTTATGTGCCAAGCACCTGATGTGTGAGTCAAAGAAGACCAAGTACCGAAAATAAAAGAATACACGAATGAAAACAAACGAATGCATACCCCGAATGGTAGAGTTAGGTTATAGCAGATAAGAGTTTAAGTCCTTGAAGGACCCTGGATAAAGACAAACGTTGAAGTCCTGATGGAACACCCGCTGAAGAAACATATTGCATAGCATGAAAGCCAATGGAAGGCTCATCAAGTGGGCAATCAAACTAGGAAAAATTGATGTTAAGTACAAGCATAGGACGACCATCAAAGCCCAGGCTCTAGCTGACTTCGTGGTTGAATATACCATTGACAACCAAGAAGCCGGGGGGCAGGAGGTAATAGACCAGGAAGGTCAGCAAGGTGAGAAACCCCTGGAAGAAAAGAAGGAGTATTGGATTCTCTATTTTGATGGGGCATCAAAAACAAAAAGCTCTATTTTCATGGAGCATCAAAAACAAAAACCAGTGGTGCAGGTTAAGTTCTGCAAAGCCCCGATGGGTTCACACTCGAGTATGCCTTGAAGTTGGACTTCCAAACAACCTACAACGAGGCGGAGTATGAAGCTCTGATAGCCGACCTTGGACTGACAAGAGCCCTGGGGGTCAAAAACTTGAAAGTCTGTGGAGACTCAAAGCTGGTAGTCTCACAAGTCAATGAAGAGTTTGAGGCTAGAAAAGAATATGTTCAAATATTCAAGGATACTTCCAGGTCCTGAAGACCCGACCATCAATTCGAAGTTGGTAGCACCAGCTGATGTAAGCTGAAGGATAGACCCTAAAGCTCATCTTGAGACTGGTTGGCCCCTTGATAATGCCTTCAAGGTACAGAAACTGTTAATGATAGTGTTGAGATAAGAGGTCCTTTAAAATTCCACACTTGAGGTCTTGAACTTCAAACCTCAAGATTCAAGCCTTGATGGCCAACAAGGTTATCTGCCTCCAAACGAACCTGACAAGAGGCATCAGGCTACTTAAAACCTAGCCAAGGTTCTACAAGTATAAGAAGGTTGGAAACCTAGAAGTAAGATAGAGGATTGGCAACCAGCCAAGGCACACCAGACTTAAAGTTGAGTGCTTAGTGGCAAATGAACTTCATGAGCGATCAACCGAGAAGCAAGACCTCCACTATATGAAGCAAGGGGGGCAAGAACTAAGGGACTCCAACACCGAACGAGTTCTCCTTTTTAAATCAAGAACAACAAGTAGTAAAAAATATGAAAGCCACGGTGCCAAACAAGGTTTCCAAGAACTCTAGCTTGACTCCAATGCAAAGAATTTGGGCTCAAAAACAAGGAACTCAGGAACTTAAGAAATTCCATTCGATCTAACCGAGGCCACAAGGCCGAGGCACCTCAAGGAAGCCTCAAGGCCGAGTAGCCCTAACCGAAGTCCCTCGCGAAGGGCAACAGCCGAGCTCGCCCGACCGAGCACCTCCCGAAAGGCCATAGGCCGAAGTCACACAGTCGAAGACACCTGAAAGCCATTAAGAGGCCCTTATTTCGACCAAAATCCTGGTCGAGACGACCAAGAATCCTAGTCGAAAAATCATTCGACCAAGCGAAAAATTCGTCCTTATTTCGACCAAGATCCCGGTCGAAACGACCAGGAATCCTGATCGGAAATCCTGTTCGACCAAGAAGCTAGGAAGGCCCTTATTTCGATCAGAATCCTGACCTAAGGGTCAAGGTCAGCATTCCTGATCGAAAATCCTGACCTAGGGGTCAGCATCCTGATCGAAAATCCTGACCTAAGGGTCAGGGTCAGCATTCCTGATCAAAAATCCTGACCTAAGGGTCAGCATTCCTGATCGAAAGTCCGTTCGACTAAGCCAAAGTAGGCCTTTATTTCGACCAAGATCCTGGTCGAAACGACTAGGAATCCTGATCGAAAATCTGTTCGACCAAGAAGCTAGGAAGACCTTTATTTCGATCAGAATCCTGACCTAAGGGTCAGGGTCAACATTCCTGATCGAAAATCCTGACCTAGGGGTCAGCATCCTGATCGAAAATCCTGACCTAAGGGTTAGGGTCAGCATTCCTGATCAAAAATCCTGACCTAAGGGTCAGCACCCCTGATCGAAAATCCTGTCCTAAGGGTCAGCATTCCTGATCGAAAATCCATTCGACCAAGCCAAAAGTTGGCCCTTATTTCGACCAAGATCCTGGTCGAAACGACCAGGAATCCTGATCGAAAATCTGTTCGACCAAGAAGCTAGGAAGGCCCTTATTTCGATCAGAATCCTGACCTAAGGGTCAGCATTCCTGATCGACAATCCTGACCTAGGGGTCAGCATTCCTGATCGAAAATCCTGACCTAGGGGTCAGCATCCTGATCGAAAATCCTGACCTAGGGGTCAGCATTCCTGATCGAAAATCCTGACCTAGGGGTCAGTATCCTGATAGAAAATCCGGATCTAAGGATCAGCATTCCTGATCGAAATCCTGATCTAAAATACCACGAATCCTGGTACAAAAAAAGGGGTTATGTAATGAAAATTTTTATGTGCCTAGAGTCATGAATGACCTCAATTCGGGACGAATTTTAAAGATTTGGGAGCCAATGAAGCCGAAAATGCGATCTTAAATTACGAAAATATTAGGGCTGAGGACCCCTCTAAAATTACAAAAATTATTATTATTATTATTAAAAATAATAATAATAAAATTTGGGTCGAATTTTATTCGAGTGAAATTTTATCCAAGCGGGACACTTCCGATTCGGGGATCGAAATTATCCAGGATTCGGACAAAGAAAATGTTATTATTGAATAATAATATTTTAAAATAAAAGAGATGAAAAGCAAAAAAAAAAAAAAAAAAAATATTCGGGCGACCTCATTCCTGCTCGAAACGAGCAGGATTTCTGCTCGGGAATTGCTTCGACCAAAAACAAAACACACGCTTGTTTCGACCAGGTTTGTGGTCGAAAAGTTATTTTTTTTGGCAAAAGTGCTGTTTGGTACCCCAACTTCTGCACACTTTACAAAGGATGCACTGGAGCTTCTAAATTGACAGAAAGAGTACTGTAGTTGACAATTTGATGAAAAGACCCCTATTGTTTATATTTTTACAGAAAGGTCCCTGCACTTCATATTTTGACAAAAAAATACCTGTTGATACATTAAAAATTCCTAAATTATTAGGAAAAATTAAGAAAAATACCTGTGGGTACATAAAAATTCCTAAATTATTAGGAATAATTTAGAAAAATACCTGTTGGTACATAAAAATTCCTAAATTATTAGGAATAATTAAGAAAAATATCTATGGGTACATAAAAATTCCTAAATTATTACGAATAATTACGGAAAATACCTGTGGGTACATAAAAATTCCTAAATTATTAGGAATAATTAAGGAAAATACCTGCTGGTACATAAAAATTCATAAATTATTAGGAAAAATTACGAAAAATACCTGTGGGTACAAAAAAATCCTAAATTATTAGGAATAATTTAGAAAAATATCTGTGGGTACATAAAAATTCCTAAATTATTAGGAATAATTACCAAAAATACCCGTGAGTACATAAAAATTCCTAAATTATTAGGAATAATTAAGGAAAATACCTGCTGGTACATAAAAATTCCTAAATTATTAGGAAAAATTAGGGAAAATACCTGTGGGTACATAAAAATTCCTAAATTATTAGGAATAATTAAAGAAAATACCTGCTGGTACATAAAAATTCCTAAATTATTAGGAAAAATTACGAAAAATACCTGTGAGTACATAAAAATTCCTAAAATGTTAGGAAATGTACAGAAAAATACGAGGAAAATTATAGAAATATTTTCTCGACAAATTGAGCAATACTTTATGCTAATAATGCATAAAAGCTCTATAAAAGTGCCGAAATTGCTAAAAGCAAGCACAAGTTAAAGCCTCGAATAAGGTCAATCGTCGTAAATGTGTCGGTCGCTCCACACTTTACAATAAGGCGATATATGTGAAACACTAGTGTAAACCAAAACCCCCATGTCAGGGTAGGAAAATTAAGAAGTCCCAGGTAAGGGATAAAAATGACCCCGAGTCTCGATTAAGACAAATATAACTTCTACGAAAACCTGATCAGTTTTCCTAGAAGTTGGGGGGCAAATGATATGGGCTGAAAATAAGCCCTAGAGATACATTTAATGTGGCATTAATTAGGCCAAGAATGATCCAAACGTGGGGCCCACCAGGTGGGCCCAGAACCCCAATTATAATATTAATTTCGTAATTAATATTAGGGGTAATAAACAGCTCAGCAATAAGTGTCAGATAAGGACATTATCTCTACAAGACTTAGCCTCCAAGGCATCCAATTCGATATGGCAACAGACTTCTACAAGGAAGGAGTCTAGAACTTTCCTCAAGGAGGTGACTTATCTATTAAGTCTCCAACTCCTACCTTAATTCTAAGGCTTCTCAGCCTATATAAAGGGCCTGACCCCTCATTCTCAGAACTACGTTTTCTTGGCTTGATTCTCTAATACAGAGATACGTAGGCATTCTGTGAGGACCGTTTAGTCTCGAACGCAGAAGCAGCCATTAAAGCACGAAGCTCACGAACCCTAAGCATTAAATACACAAACCCTAGCCGTAATAATCGTAACCTAGTTTTTATTCCACAACACATTCATAAGTGGTAAATCGTGAGACATGTTCGTGAATAGTTCGCGAACATGTTCATGAATAACATTTTTGTTTGTGTGAGTCGATACATAAACAAAAAAATTGGCTCAGAAATTCGAGCTTCAATTTAACGTATCTATAACGAGCTGATACACGAACAATTAAGAATTCGGCTCGATTCGACTCATTTACAGCCCTATAAGTAGGTTTTCTAAATTGAATAAAATTCTCAATGTAAAAATTTATAACTTTCTTTTCTCTTCAATTTTCGATTAGTTTTATTTGGATAATAATTGTTAAACTATCACTAAATTAAAGATGATTTCTTGAGTTTTGCGTGGCCTATAAAATCGTTTAAATATGATTTTTAAAAATCAAAATAGAACAAAAATAATAAATTGACCGTGTGAAGTCTAATAAATAATTATTTTTTAATATTTTTATACTTAAAATAAGTTATTTTCTATAAATTTTTAAAATTTAAGAGTTTTTCATTTCCGTCAATGAAATATTAAAATTTATTTGATCAAATTCAATATATATATTAGAAAACTTTCTATATTAATATAATTTACATTATTATATTTTAATAAAGAACCTTGAATAGCACGGATTATAAGCTAGTATATATAATGATGTTAATTAGATTTTGTAATAAAATTGATATAAATAATTTATTTTGACTAAAATTGTATATTTATGACATTGTAATATTATTAATATATTATAAGTGAACCAATATATATATATATATATATATATATATATATATATATATATATATTAAATTTAAATTTGTTGCTAAGGGGATTTGAACCTTGACTTGTTTAGTAGAGTAGTTTAAATATAGAATTTTCTAGTAGTAATTTTAATAGTTTACATTTATTTTCTAAAAATCTGATCTACATGATATGTGGTGAATCAAATTACAGACATGTTTGATCATCATAATTTTGTTTAAATGTAGCACTTTATACCCTATGCCAAGTAATTCTTTACAGTTTTCTCAAGTAAATATTGTTAATCTTTTAATAGTATAATAATATAAACTAAATATAGTTTTAATTATGCCTCTTTCATATAAAGTTGAATTCTAGTTCTTCATAATTTGTATCTATTTTGATGTATTTTCTACTTTAAAATTTTAAAAAAAAGGTTCTAATAAAATTAAAATTATCAATTTTTGTGAAACATAAATTGAAGGAAGTTTTGATTATATGACTTTTCTATAAATTCGAATTCTCATTTCTATGTAAATTTAAATCTATTTGATTGCGGATTATTAAATATTTGTAAAGTGGATTTTGTCTTAAAATTTTTGATCTTTCACTTAAAAGATTTTTTCTTGTTTTAAGTACCTAGCATTTATTTTCAAATTGTAATCAAATATTAGCTAAACACCAAGATGATTTTGAAGATTCCTAATAGGTTTAGGTTAGTTACATAGCATATATATTACCATATATTGTAATCTTTTATAAGAGCCCATAATTTTACGAGAATAAATCGTGAGTTCGTGTTAACCAAATCATAGAAAAATGGTGATTAATTCCTTTACACTTTCGTATCCATATTTCATAAGCGATGTGTTTGATGGTTGTTTAGTTACTTCTTCAAAGGGTTTTCTCTAAAAGAAAAAAAAAGGGCAACATGGCTTATGCGTTTCATGATAAACAATTTAATGTCATATTATATAAAGTTGAGAACACGCGAAGAGAAATAGAAATCAACGAATTAAGGGATTGTTAAAGGACGGTTTAGCAATATTAAAAGAGGAAAAAGATTCAAGATGTAAAAATAATAAATATCTAAGGATAACGATTGGATTTCAACATATTTAAAGAATCTTTAATTAGAAGAGTTATGACAATCATAACTGATTTCAAATGGCAATATCGAAGTTTAAACATTATACTAATTTGTGCCATGAAAACCTAACATCGAAGACGAGAAAAGAAAGTAAGAGACGAACTGAATGAGTAAGTAAAATTATATTTTCCTATATTTTCCTACTAATTATGTGCAATATATATTACCTACTGATTATTTGCAAGATATTTTGATAGAATCACATGGTTTCAGTCAAGATGTAATCTCACATGAAAGGTATACAATTGATTTTGATAAAAAATATAGTTTAAATTAATTTTAAACGTAAAATATATGTCTACAACTAGTAATTCTTTTACATTCAAAAACATATCATACCTATATGTTTCATTTAAACATTCGAATATCTTTCGTAACTTATTTGTTATTTAAATTATACACGCAACATATATGATATAGACATTGTAAGTGTATATATGTGTTTTTTTCAAGATTATATGTACTCATGTATTTTCAAATGAAAAGTTAACCATTACGGTATATACAACTCCTCCACCTACTAGTAATAAGTATTTAATTCGAGTTGTACCACAAATTTTGTACTTGCAATCGTTTATTTTTGCATGATTATGAAAAATTATTGATCGGGTTGTGGTCGAGTGGTTGATCAATTGGAGAAGTAAAAGATAATCGTGCACAAAATTCAGATTGTTTTATTAGAAATATTAATTGAGATTATAGATGCTTAAATTATAAGGTATATATGTGAAAAGGTTTAAAATAAGATACTATTTATGCCATATTGATATAAGATAGTCGTCCTTTGTTCCTGTTTTATTTTCCACATCGTTATTTCTTTGGACAATTTGTCTATTGTACATGCGCAACTTCATAACTTATTAGTGTCATGTTATAAAACTTGCATTGGTTCTACCATAAGCAACTTAAGAACTTGAAAATGATAAAAGGAAGAGATACCTCATATATCTCAGTGCTTGAGGACATTTTTTTTTTTTTTTTTGAAATGGTGGGAAGGAAAATGTAAGGTCTGTCCCATATTGCAATGTATGAATAAATTAGTTAACGTGGTGTATCCGGTATTGTTTTTACTTTTCTTTTTGCTTAGATAAAAAAAAATTTTGGTTACATTTTAGTAAAAGAACAAGTAGGTTCCTTTAGCTTAATAATTGCATGGTGAATGTGACGCCCCCAAATCTGAGGTCAAAGATTCAGGTCGTCACGCCACCATTCAACCATATCATACCTGTATTAACTTTACAAGTCAACAATACATCCATTCATACCTCAATCTTACACACAATCAAGTTAGAGTCTCAGAAACGATAATCAAAAGTGCCACTAAATATTACAATTCATTTGTACAAATCAGAGTCTTACGCAATTCCACTTATACAACTACACTTGAAGACAAGTCTTACTATTACAGTTGAAAACCTATCAGACTCACTCTGCAGTATTTATCAGGAACAAAATCATCTCCGGGGTAAATCTCCTACTCCTCTTCTGCTGTCGCGGAGTTAACCGACCAAATTCTTCTCTTTCTGAAAAGTTTTATAAAGCAAGAATGAGCTACATAATGCTCAGCAAGTTCACCATTTTGTAAAATAATAATGTGGTTCATTTCGAAAACGTTCCCAACTATATGGGCATATATCTCAGATTTCAAAACATAATTGGACAATATATAAGTCCGAGTTTGAATAAAACATCTATGCTCACTAAGGAGCTTTAAGAATAACATATGAACCCTTTATAAGGTTCCCATTTCAATATATCTCAAGCTTGAAAATATATACATATGAGTATATCATTTTCGGCAAAACACTCTACGATTAACATACTGTACAAGGAATACATCATTGCAAACCTCTTTCCTTCCATTAGCTTAGAAGGTTTCTCATACAAAAACATTTCATTCTTTGAAACAATTGCAAGAGGGCACTAACACGTGCCAATCTTTATAGAAAATCTTGCAGTTCTAGATACTACACGATGTCAATATTTTCTTATCAAAAACCACACTATCAGCAACTTGGCACTTAGGCCCAAGAAGCAGTGTTTGAGTATTTTTCCAAAGTGGAGGATGGGACTGGAAGAAAACATAAAAACCTGACAAGGATTGACGATGATCAGTCGCCACATCCAAGTCCAATAATCCGCGGGTCTTCTCTGTTGGGTTCCGAGGCATAAAACACAGCGGATAAACGTAAATAAAACAAAATTTTTGAAACCCAAACCAGGATCCATGTATAATTCCGGGCAGATTATGGAGATAACGAATCATACCTATTAAGATCTTGTTTCACGAACTCAACGAAGATCCTTGCTTGTAATCACCACACACAGTCCTTGCGTCAAGATCCGTGTCTCTAAGGTAATCCACACGAACGTCCGACCGTCCAACGATCCGAGGAGCCAGGTACTAGCCCGCGAAGAACACCCTCTCTCTCTCTAGCCTCTCGAAGATGGAGCTGCTAAGGTTTTGTCAAAAACGATTTAATGACTCTTAACCCTAAAGTAATACATCATTATGTATTTATACGAGAGAAATAATGGGCTAAAATCAAAAAACCGAATTGGGCTTCCTTAAACCCAATTCTATTTCTATTCTGATTTTATTATTGGACTTCCTTAAATCCAATTCTGTTTTTACTTTATTAAATTCGAATTTGCTTATACAATTAATTAGGACCAGTCCAATTAATTAAATAGCCAATTCTCAATTTAATAATGATTTAATTTAAATTATTAATTTAAACTAAAACTCCTTTTAAGACGTTCTAAGTGTGTGACCCTATAGGTTATTATTACGGTGGCAATAATTTTAATATCTAATAAAATTATAAACAATGAGCGGTATCTAGTAATACATCATTGCTACCCAAGTAATAATAATAATCGGTGATTCAATTTAAACCTTTTGTGATTAATGTTTCTGTGTAATATAATCCCTTTAACCAAATATTATAGATTAAACTCGAGGCATGTGTTTAGTCATCCTCTTCAACATTTAATCCGGGTTTACTTGATCCATGAGTAGACTATTAAAAAAAATCATTATTTGAGCACGGCCATGCATTTTATAGTCTCACTCAATCAAGAGGCCAATAATATCTCTCCTAATTCTAGGAGGGTTAAATCCTTTATCTATCATTCATATTTCTCATACTACTCATGATATACCTGATGTCCACTTTTATCATCACCCGGTCAAAGGTAACTTTTAATGTAGTCAAAGTATATTAATCCTCGTATAGAAATATAATGACTCAAGTCAAAGGACCATTACACCATTATCACTGTGAGTCTTTCTTATGACTTTATTAAACATGAAGAATCTCACTGTGGGTCTGTCCAGTACCATGTACCCCTACATGTACCTATGTTTTTTGACTTTAGTATCTCCATACTTATAACCAATGAGATGTGGTTATCTGTCAAACAACATACTAGTCTATTTACGTATTATTATTGCCCTGTAATAATAATACTCGACTAGGGACCTTTAAGAATATGATATATTATATAATCTCAAGTTCAAGTCATGTACTTAAACTATACAATGTGTATCATGATTCTAAGGACATTTATTATGCTAACAAATATATCGCAGTAATTAAAGTCATAATAAATACGTTTAATGAATAATCAAATGAAATAAGGGTTTATTAAAAGAAACAATGTATTGCCTCTAGGGCACCTACACTAACAATCTCCCACTTGCACTAGAGCCAATCACCCATGTATCTAATACCCATGGAACTAGTGTGACCATCGTGCTTCTGCTGCGACAAGCCTTTGGTCAGTAGGTCTGCAATGTTATCATTTGTGTGCACTTTACATATGTGTATGTTACCTCCGTTTAGACAAAACACAAAACCAGATTGTGATACAGTATCATCCCTGTCTGTTTGGAAACTTGTATCGGTGTAACCTTTTACAACCAGTTTCTCCTCTCCTCCATACACCAAGAATGAATCTTTAGTCCTGTTCAGGTACTTTAGAACATTCTTGACTGTCGTCCAGTGACCTTCACCTGGATTAGACTGGTATCTGCTCGTCATTCTCAAAGCATACGAAACATCTGGGCGAGTACATACCATTGCATACATGATAGATCCAATTGCTGAGGCATATGGAACCTTACTCATGTGGTCCTTCTCATCCAATGATTTCGGACACTGGTCTTTAGAGATCGTTATCCCTTGAGACACGGGGTCATATCCCCTTTTTGCATTTTGCATACCAAAACGATGCAAAACCTTATCAATGTATGTGCTCTGACTTAGACCGATCATCCTCCTAGATCTATCTCTATAGATCCTCATTCCTAGAATGTAGGTTGCCTCTCCTAAGTCTTTCATGGAGAAGTTGCTCCCTAACCAAGTCTTAACAGCCTTTAGAGAAGGTATGTCATTCCTCATTAGTAGTATATCATCAACATATAGTACTATGAATGCCACATGGCTCCCACTAACCTTCTTGTAAACACACGGTTCATCTTCATTTTGAACAAAGCCATACTCTTTGACTATTTCATCAAAACGAATATTCCATCTTCTAGTGGCTTGCTTCAATCCATAAATGGATCGACGTAATTTACATATCTTTCCAACATTCCTTGGATCGACAAAACCTTCAGGTTGTGTCATGTACACATCCTCTTCAAGGCTTCCATTAAGGAAGGCTGTTTTGACATCCATTTTCCAGATTTCATAATCATGGAATGTTGCAATGGCAAGCAAAATCCTTATGGACTTGACCATAGCCACTGGTGAGAAAGTTTCATCATAGTCAATACCATGAATTTGTTTGAAACCTTTTGCAACCAGCCTTGCTTTATAGGTCTGAACATTTCCATCCATGTCAGTTTTCTTCTTGAAACCCCATTTGCACCCTACGGGTTTTACCCCTTCAGGTGGATCAACCAAAGTCCATACTTGGTTTTCGTACATGGAATCCATCTCGGATTTCATGGCTTCAAGCCATCTCTTAGAGTCTGGACTGTTCGTAGCATCTTGGTATGTGAGAGGCTCATCTTCATCTATAAGCATCAAATCACCACGTACATTGAGTCAAGAGAAATCCATATCTCTCTGGCTCATGGCGAATTCTACCAGTTCTACGAACAACCTGTGTTTGTTGAGCATTATCATTATCCTACTCTTGTTCCACTTCAGGTTCAATGCTATTTTGTGGTTCTCAATCTTCATCGAGATCTATTGTTCTCCCACTGTTTCTTTTGGAAACAAAATCTCTTTCCATGAAGACAATATCTCGAGCAATAAACACTTTCTGCTCAGAAGGACTATAAAAATAATACGCCTTTGTTTCATTAGGGTATCCCACAAAATTGCACTCTTCGGATTTAGGTCCAAGCTTGTCAGATACTTGACGTTCACAAACGCCTTGCATCCCCAAACTTTCATAAAGTTCATGCCTGACCGTTTCTCTTTCCATATTTCACATGGAGTATTTTGAACCTTCTTAGTAGGAACATGTTTAAGTGTGAAAGCCGCTGTTTCTAGAGCATAACCCCAGAAACTTATTGGAAGATCTGCATGACTCATCATCGATCGCACCATGTCCAACAAGGTGCGATTTCTCCTCTCTGAAACTCCATTCCATTGAGGTGTACCTGGTGGAGTAAGTTGTGATACAATACCACACTCTTTTAAATACTCTTTAAAATCGGTGCTTAAGATTCACCCCCACGATCGGATCGTAAGATCTTAATGCTTACACCTCCGCCAATTTGCTTCTCTACTTCAGCCTTGTATTCTTTGAATTTTTCAAAAGAATCGGATTTATTCTTCATAAGATATACATATCCATATCTACTGAAATCATCAGTAAATGTTATGAAGTAGTAGTAGCCTCCTCTAGCCATCACACGCATTGGGCCACATACATCACTATGTATTAGCTCCAGACGTTCAGTGGCCCTTTGACCCTTACCAGTGAAAGGGGCTTTAGTCATCTTACCAAGCAAACAAGATTCGCATTCTTTGTATGATTCAAAATCAAACTTATCCAACTATCCATCCTTATGTAATTTGGATATGCGTTTCTCATTTATATGGCCTAGACGACAATGCCAGAGGTATGTTTGATTTGAGTCATTGACTTTAAGTCGTTTGTTTTCTATATTATAGACAGGATTATCTAAATCAAGAACATATAAACCATTAAACAAACGTGCAACACCATAGGTTAAATCATTCAAAGCAAAAGAGCAACTGTTGTTCTTTATTGTAAACGAAAAACCTTTCTTGTCCAAACAAGAAACAGAAATAATGTTTCTGCGAATCGCAGGCACGTAAAAACAGTCTTCTAGTTCTAGAACAAGCCCAGAGGGTAAAGATAAATAATAAGTGTCTACAGCTAAAGCAGCAACTTTTGCTCCATTTCCAACTCGTAGGTCCACTTCTCCCTTAGCCAAAGTCCTACTTCTCTGCAGTTCCTTCACATTTATAAAAATGTGAGAAGCACATCCGGTATCCAATACCCAAGATGTAGAAATAGACAAATTGACTTCTATAACATAAATACCTGATCCAGAAATCTAAACACCCTTCATTTTCTTCAGATCCTCCAAATAAATAGGACAGTTTCTCTTCCAGTGACCAGTTTTCTTACAGTAGTGACATTCACCCTTAGCAACACCACCTTTAGGCTTTAAAGCATGTTTGGGACCTGACTTTGGCTTGGGTGTAGAATCAGATCCAATCTTCTTCTTACCCTTCTACTTGCCTTTCCCCTTGGCCTTACCTTTATTGTCCACCATAAGTATGGGAGCAGGTTCAGCTGTCTTCATGTTGGTTTCATATGTCCACAACATAGCCAACAATTCAGTAGGTGTTTTGTCAAATTCATTCATATTTTAGTTCATAACAAACTGAGTAAATTTGCTGTTCAAAGAATTCATGATTAGGTCAATACCAGTTTCCGGACCAATCGGGAAACCCAAAGTAGCAAGGTACTCAATGTAACCAATCATCTTCAAAACATGTGGGCCAACTGGTTCACTTGCCCCTTGTTTGCAATTAAAGAGTGACTTACTCGTGTTGAACCATTCTTGACGAGTTTGGCTTGCAAACATGCTTTGCAAGTGCTCATTGATAGTATATGCATCCATATGCACATGCTGTCTTTGAAGCTCAGCACTCATAGTTGCCAACATGAGACATGCAACATCATTTGCATCATTCTCATCCCTTGTGCGGTCCGCTTGTTCCTCAACAGTAGCGTTCTCAGGAAGGGGACCTGGCGGAGGGATATCAATGACACGAAGCTTGCGCTCCAATAATCCGCGGGTCTTCTCTGTTGGGTTCCGAGGCATAAAACACAGCGGATAAACGTAAATAAAACAAAATTTTTGAAACCCAAACCAGGATCCATGTATAATTCCGGGCAGATTATGGAGATAACGAATCATACCTATTAAGATCTTGTTTCACGAACTCAACGAAGATCCTTGCTTGTAATCACCACACACAGTCCTTGCGTCAAGATCCGTGTCTCTAAGGTAATCCACACGAACGTCCGACCGTCCAACGATCCGAGGAGCCAGGTACTAGCCCGCGAAGAACACCCTCTCTCTCTCTAGCCTCTCGAAGATGGAGCTGCTAAGGTTTTGTCAAAAACGATTTAATGACTCTTAACCCTAAAGTAATACATCATTATGTATTTATACGAGAGAAATAATGGGCTAAAATCAAAAAACCGAATTGGGCTTCCTTAAACCCAATTCTATTTCTATTCTGATTTTATTATTGGACTTCCTTAAATCCAATTCTGTTCTTACTTTATTAAATTCGAATTTGCTTATACAATTAATTAGGACCAGTCCAATTAATTAAATAGCCAATTCTCAATTTAATAATGATTTAATTTAAATTCTTAATTTAAACTAAAACTCCTTTTAAGACGTTCTAAGTGTGTGACCCTATAGGTTATTATTACGGGGGCAATAATTTTAATATCTAATAAAATTATAAACAATGAGCGGTATCTAGTAATACATCATTGCTACCCAAGTAATAATAATAATCGGTGATTCAATTTAAACCTTTTGTGATTAATGTTTCTGTGTAATATAATCCCTTTAACCAAATATTATAGATTAAACTCGAGGCATGTGTTTAGTCATCCTCTTCAACATTTAATCCGGGTTTACTTGATCCATGAGTAGACTATTAAAAAAAATCATTATTTGAGCACGGCCATGCATTTTATAGTCTCACTCAATCAAGAGGCCAATAATATCTCTCCTAATTCTAGGAGGGTTAAATCCTTTATCTATCATTCATATTTCTCATACTACTCATGATATACCTGATGTCCACTTTTATCATCACCCGGTCAAAGGTAACTTTTAATGTAGTCAAAGTATATTAATCCTCGTATAGAAATATAATGACTCAAGTCAAAGGACCATTACACCATTATCACTGTGAGTCTTTCTTATGACTTTATTAAACATGAAGAATCTCACTGTGGGTCTGTCCAGTACCATGTACCCCTACATGTACCTATGTTTTTGACTTTAGTATCTCCATACTTATAACCAATGAGATGTGGTTATCTATCAAACAACATACTAGTCTATTTACGTATTATTATTGCCCTGTAATAATAATACTCGACTAGGGACCTTTAAGAATATGATATATTATATAATCTCAAGTTCAAGTCATGTAACTATACAATGTGTATCATGATTCTAAGGACATTTATTATGCTAACAAATATATCGCAGTAATTAAAGTCATAATAAATACGTTTAATGAATAATCAAATGAAATAAGGGTTTATTAAAAGAAACAATGTATTGCCTCTAGGGCACCTACACTAACATTCTCTACCGGTAGAAGGATAGAAACTACATCCGTAACTATCCCTCGGGTGAAAACTACATCCGTAACCACCCTCGATGAAAACTACATCCGTAATCATCCTTCGGCAACACCTGGGCCGGAATAATAAGTGATGGACCGCCTGGCTCACGGCCGCTTACACATCCCGGGAATCGTTCGTCAACGGTTCCCACACCTGCCAGAGTCCCTTTTTCTTTTTCTTTTAAAACTTGATTTTGATTGAAAACAGAGTAATTGAGGTTTGACATCAGTCGACCGATGATTCTTGAAATCATACAAGAAGCAGAATCTGACCGGGGGTTTTCGAAAATGTTTTGAGTTCGAAAGAGTTCGAGTTTGAAAGTATTAAAAGGTATCTTGGATTAACTTTGTCTTTTAATAATGAACAATGATTATTAAATAGTATTTTAAGATTTAATATTAATAATTAATAAAATAATTATTCGATAAAATAAACTTTTAATCCAAGATAGGGTTTCGAGTATTTACGAAGATATAACAATAGATATTTGAGTATACGATACCACCCGAATGACCCTTCGGGTTTTCGTAATTTAGATACGATATAATAATATACCGCTCCCCGGTCAATAGTATATACGGACCGCTACGACCTCTATTGTTAGAGTCGTTGTTCGAAGAAAACATTTCAATCTAAGTTCAAGAGGTAAAAGCATACATGTACTTGTTCAATCTCAATTGCATCAATACTTCGATAAACATAGCATTTGATATAATTTGAAAACTACAAACACAACAGTAAAAGTCCTTGTATATGGATAAGTTTTGAAAAGTAAACTTGCCTTGGTTTGGTTGGGGTGGTCGAGCGTGCGGATTCGAACGATCTATACATAAGAAATAATCGTTCGTTAGTACCTTAACAATATCTCTCTAATTACGGGGATTTAAGGGGGTACAAAATTAACTTAACGACTTCGTCTTATGACTCTCTAGCCCCACTATAGGCTCATGTCATCCCTCGATTACGCTCGTCACTTAATCGACTTAATTTAGTTACTACTTTCGATTCGTAACCACTAACCCTAGAATTTTGCTCTACTAATCGACTTTTTCCATTACGCGAATTTTCCTCTAGCATTTTTATAAAATTCAAAATTTCATATTTCAATCCAATTCCTTTTGGGTGGTCTTCACCACTGCATTCCCTACATTCTCAAATTTTTCCATGATCCCACATATATTTTTAGGGGTTCAAACAAGGTTCACAAGGGGGTCACTTAGTGCAGTCCATAGTCCAGAAACACAATTCACTCCTCCGGCCATAACTTAAAATCTATACATCACCTAGCCAGGAACCTTACATTTCCAGAAACTACATTCACTTATCTTTCCAACCATATATGGTAGGACATCAGGGGACAACATTTGGGGGTTCAAAATCGTGCTACAATACAGGTCAATGTTCCTGGACAAAACTCAGCAAGCTCAAACTACTTAGATCAACCATTTTTCATACTTCCATAACATAATCAACACTTAATACACTTAGATCATGGTTCATAACACTCATGGAGATATATATATTATCCATAGTCATAAAAGTCACAATCTCAACATCAAAACTCAAGATCCATGCTATCCAATACATATACAACCAAGATTAGTTCTCAAACACATGGATCTACTACCATACTTTATAAATAATACATAACCAAGAGGGTTTGAGATTTTTATACCTTCTTGAGCACCTAGAGGCCTTGGGTAAGCTTTACACAACTCAACAACACCTTAGATGGTCTCCTACAACACTTACAATGCAAGATCTAAAGGAAAAACAAACATGGTTACTATTCACCCAAGCTTTAACAATTTGTAACTTGAAATTGGGTGGATAAATGGCTTGAAATTGCTAACATACCTTGTCTAGATGATGTAGATGACCTAGGATTTATGGTGTGAATTATGAGTGATGGAAGAGGGGGAGAAGAATTTTTCTTCTCTCTTTTCTTTGTTTTGGCCGAGAGCACTACAAGAGGGGGGGTTTGTGTTTTGTGTTTTGTGTTGTGTTGGTGAATAATGCATAAAGTTATGTTAGGTTGGGTGATACATATCATATATGTATAGGTAGTACTAGCAAGGTATGGCCTCATGTACTATGTGTTCCCCCTTTTGAAAAAGCAACCAACTAGATACTATTCATCTTCCAATGGCTAACTAGTTTGCTTGATTTCTAACCACTTGGTTGCATGGGCTTGCATGCAATACTACTCCTTGCATTATTATTCTTCCACCAATGCTTATTATCTAATCTTTAATTCGTATCGTATCTTAATTAATCTCTCGTAATAATATTTTGTCGCGTAGAGATTTCCCCTATAATTTCTTAAGTACTTAATTGTGTAAATCCCTCGAATGTCCATAATTCCTCGTCATAATTCTTAATAAATCCTTTGATACTCTAACCATTCTCAAATCCCAAGTTTTATAAATATTACTAACAATAAGACTCCTGCCTTCACAATCTCCCTTTACATCTTACATAATAAATGCAACAACGCAGTTTCTCAGACAATCAATTCTATTAATCAACAGGGATGACTAGAAGGGTTCCATAATGACAATGTCACAAGATATTAAATAAAAGGAAATATTACCAAAAATTAGGGTTCTTACAGCCTCCCCTCCTTAAAAGGATTCCATCCCGGAATCAGGTTGAAAACAGTTGGGGGTGCTTTTCACGCATCGCGCTCTCTAGTTCCCATGTTGATTCTTCGACATTCTGATTCCTCCACGAAACTCTCACTAATTTGACAACCTTGTTCCTCAGCACTTGTTCTTTTCTATCCACGATTTCTACTGGTTGCTTTACATATGTTATGTCTGGTTGCAGATCCACTTGATCATGTTCTATCACATGTCGGAAGTCGGTATGGTAGGGTCGTAGCATGGACACATGGAACACATTATGTACTTGCTGCAAGCTCGGGGGTAAAGCCAATTCATAGGCTAACTTTCCAACTCGTTTCAAGATCTCAAAAGGTCCAATAAATCTTGGGCTTAGTTTCCCTTTCTTACCAAATCTCATCAATCCTTTCCACGGTGATACCTTCCACATCACAAACTCTCCTACCTCATATTCTTTGTCCTTGCGGGTCTGGTCCGCATACTTCTTCTGTCTGTCCTGGGCCGCTACCAGTCGTCCTCTTATGAGCTCGATAGTTTCTCTTGTCCGTTGGACCAGTTCAGGTCCTAACATCTTCCGCTCTCCAACCTCTTCCCAACACAAGGGGGATCGACATCTTCGTCCGTATAAAGCTTCATATGGGGCATTCCTATACTCGCATGGTAACTGTTGTTGTAGGAAAATTCGATCAACGGCAAGTGGTCATCCCAACTTCCTTTAAAGTCGATGGCACATGCTCTCAACATGTCTTCTATGGTCTGGATGGTTCTCTCACTCTGTCCGTCTGATTGGGGATGATATGCAGTACTCATGTTTAACTTGGTCCCCACACAATCCTGAAAACTTCTCCAGAACCTGGAGTTAAATCTTGGGTCTCTACCAGATACAATGCTCACAGGAACCCCATGCCTTACCACGATCTCCTTAGGTACCTCATAAAATTTGACCATTCGAATTAATGGGTTTCGTAAAAAAACTAATGACTTTTACATACACTCGTCTGTACCGTAAAGACGTAATATCCATTCGAAATCTTCGTTTGATAATTCGTACATATCGTGGTTGCAAAGATTTCTCATCCACCCATAGAATTACTATTCGTCCAGGTTTCGAATATTCCCGAAAGTTAGGGTTAATGCAGTCTCCTCTCCTTAAAAGGATTCTATCTTAAGAAACTAAGGATAATAGTTGTGGATACAATTCCAACCTTACCTTTTCCAACTCTCAGGTTGACACTTTAACCCTATTGTCCTCTCCCTTCGTCTCACCAACGCCTTAATGTTGTTCCTCAACGCATACTCTCCTCGACCTGTATTCCTTATCGGTTGTTCTATGATTGAAAATTTCTATCCCACTACTTACACGTTCCTCTTCTACCTTGTTCCTAGTATCCGTGTTGAGTTCCTGTATCGTTGGCCCGTGAATACTTTGTGGCCGTGTTTTGTAATCTGAGGCAACGTCACTACGCACGGTATTCCTCATATTCCTTCGCTTGATTAGCAGGCATGTATTGCCTCCCGTCGGCCGTTACCACTTGCTATGGATACTGTATAGTCTTCGGTATACGTCGAACCAGTTCAGTTACTATGTCCCTCGTTCCTCGACTTCTTCGTAACACAAGAGAAGCGAAACTTCCTCTTTCGTAGCACGCTCTACAGGAGACGTCCTTACATTCGCATGGCGATGATCGTGATAACAACATTCATTTCATGGATAAGTTTTTTTTTATTCTCGATTTCCCTGTGAAATCTAAGGCACTACACTAAATACAACTTCGATCGTCTGGATAATTCTTCTTCCATGTCCGTCAGCCATAGATCAAATTAGTACATACGCTCAATCTCTTTGTTAAATATACTTGAAAGCACCTTCAATATTCGAAGTTTAACCTTAAGTCTTTATCTTACGTAATCGTTGCAGAAGTTTTATATCGCACCACCATCTCTTCCGTATATAATTCGATAATCTTCTAAATGGAAAGTCTCTTATAGGTAAATCACTTGGTCCAACAATTATAAATCAACTAGGGCCATCACTTGGCTCGGTCCTCGGCGACCTACTTATGAAATTCATTATAATTCTGTCCACGTTCAAGATTTTCTACAGGCGGAATTAATCCACTAGATCTCTATCATTCTGCTTTTGGCATGTCGCGTTCGTACTTAATAGTTTGCCAATACCATTCTTCATTTCAGTTTACCAAACATTCCCTTAATTCTCTGTACATCTTTGTCCTTCTCATAATTTAGTCATTTCCTCTAACATTATTCTTTATTGTATATACTCTATTTTCTTGGTCGATACTGACTGAATTCCAATTTCGAATAATTCCTTCTATAGGTATCGGCCACCACACTGGCCTTTCCTGGGAAATAACAAATTTCTTCATTATACTCCCTGCTCTTTTTCGTCACCTTCTCTTTCTTATGTTCAGTCCTAATATGAAGATATACTTATGGCACTTGTGGAAAACTTTCACACTTTTCTCATAAGGTTAACGTCTCAGTTTTATGCGTGAACGCCATCATGACTAATCCCAGACTCACGGTTAGTGCTATCTCATAACCTTTATGTTGTTAAGAAGTATAGGCTATCATCCTTTTTCTACTGCATCAGCACACCTCTTAAACTCTCGAAAGACGCATCATCGTGACTCTCAAAGTCCTCTTTTTATCATCAAGTATAGCTAACAACGAAGTTGTTGCTAATATCTCACTTCATCCCAAAACTTTGTTCATTAATCCATAAAGGCTTCTAACTCTTTAGTCCTTTCAAACGATACTACCACAATTTTATAACGTTTATATTAGTGTGAAATGCCAACTTTGGCACAGTACAGAGGTCGATCTTGAGTTGGTAAAACCTTCTATTCAACCTTATCTTTGAAAAACAACTACTCATTTCAACTAGTCAACAATTCCTCCATTTCCGATAAGGGTATCAGTTCTTGATGGTATATGTAAGATGTCATACGCTCGTCCTCCTTCACAACTGGCGCCAATCAGCCTGAGGCCTGCATGCGGCTGCGATTCCCAATAAACTTGATTAGGTGGTAATCTCGAAGGATCATTGGCATATCTCCATGCATCCATTCGCTATTAGGGGCCTGTTAAGCTATATTTCTCTCTATGTGCATCAATCCCTTTAAGCTAAGTAAAGCTTCTCATTCTTGCCACGATATTTCTTCCTTTCTCGTCCATCTCCCTTCCATGTCAGTTTCCTCCAGGGATATGTTTTACATCGCAATCCATTTGCATTTCCTGGATCAGGAAAAGGCTTGGTAGCTCCAGAATCCATTAATATAACATCCTGACAACGGTTGGTAGGAGCGTGCTCCCAACCACCTCATCATTTCTTATAACTTTCCCCACACCAATATTAAAGGTCTTGTGGTATGCCCTGACATGTTATCTCTACTTCAATAATTACTCGGCATAACGCTCTGGCTGCACAATTACAACATTTGGTTTTTGATCTCATATTGGTGTAACGGTTCACAATTGTACCTCCCGTTCACCTTAGAGTAATCACTTTGAAAGGAACGGTTTCCAAAATAACAAGGTCCAATAGATAATCTCAATAAGAATTCCACATTGGATGTTCCAAGAATGTTGATGGTTCCAAATACTAGGAGTCTCGATTTTTGGAGATGTAAGGATGGACAGAAAGAATACAACAAGGTTTATTCCTTCCCGTCCTGATAATTCTGTAATATGACACCATATAGAATGTTGCACAAGGGCAATGATTGTTGGGTACAAAAGTCATAAAGACAGTCTTTATACAATTCTTACATCGGGTGGATACTTTTCCTCCTGAATAATAAGAGGAAATCTAAAGTCGCATTGATGAAGGTCAGCCAATAGAAAGCAATTCTACTCCATGACAATTAAAGAATGAAGGAGTTTGTCACTCAAGTAATCAATGGTTTCAAATGAATTCTCATTGTATGAAATGAAAGAATAAAATATTCAAGTGATATAAAGTCTGATACGAAGATGGGTAGAATTCGAGTTGAGTGGGCGACCTCATTAGGTCTCAATCAAGTTATTCATCGAACTTTCATCATCATGCTTTATCGTAGGCAAAATGCATGGCAGAATTGCTGAATAAATTAAATTGGGAGTTGGACCAGTGAAACAATAACTAGTCCTTTTCAAGAAACACTAGGAACTAGCTAGACAAGATTTGCTCGTCCACCTGTTTGAGACATCACCACCAGCTAGGACAATTAGCTAGGTATTCTTCACAACATTACATTTTTGAGTAGTTGGAACGATCAACTAGTCATTCATATTGACATAACGACTAGCCAGTTTCAATTGGATAGAACGGAATTTCAACATCGTAGCCACTGAAGAAACTTTAGGCTTCTCGGACAACGAATGAAAATAAGAAGTTGTTAAGTTTGAAAAAGAAAACTATAAAATCTGAAGAGAATGTTCTAGGTATCGGAACAATCGATAACCTTTCATCAAATATTACTTATCAGTGAAACGGTCCACCCAAGGGTGCCTCCGTACACATGCTTTATCAGATCCGACAATAGAATTAAATTCGGAATACCAATATCAAAATGATATCCTTACTATAATTTCAATGTACGATGTACAATCTCATCTTGAATAGAAGAAAAGAATTCATGAGGGATGTCTGGACATTAGATCATCCCTGTCCTCAGTAATTTGTTGAATATTTATGAGCTCACTGAAGAATGCAAGTATGAAAGAAGCAATCAAATATCGATATTCGTTAAGTAGTATTCGTCGATTAATTAAGGAAATACTTGTGGAACATTCCTTGGATAATTGAAAGAGAGTGTAAATAGTCCTGAGCAGAAATAATTATAAACTTCAAATAGAATGCTCGGGCTCAATTAATATACTTTGGATGAGTCCCGGTTTAGAGAAAGTATATCACTGGTTGTTATTCCACAAGTTTGAAGTATAAAGCTAGGAGGGTTACCTGATATAAGCTAATCGAGGTAACATGGTTAGTGAACAGTTTAAAATGAAGTAGTGCACCAGCCGGTAGTTATCAAAATAAGTTAATAATCATTCGTGCATCTCATTATCACCACTATGAGGGTAACTCCCTCTCTTCGTCTTCGTAATACAAGACAACAACTAGTGCGTCTCTCAATCATCATCTTAAAGTCATTAATCGAGTTAGGGTTTCACCAATATATCTGTCATTTCCGTGCTTTATCTTGAAGACCAAGCTTCACATCATTCCGGGGACACCTGCTAAGTCTATAGGGTCCTACTTCATGCCTTCCGACATGAATCACAAGTGGCCAGTTCCCCCTGGGAACAGATCAAAGAGATCTCTCAGGGATCTCAATGCAGTCCATAGGTTCGGTGGCGGGTGTGTGTATGTGAACATATACCAAAATATTGAGGTCTACAATACGTATATACGTAGTCCCTGCTAACATCTCTATCAAAGGATCCCACTCTAGACCCGCTGGTCTTTCTCTTGGTAGACTCCGAGATCGCTGAATTGCTCGTTGCAACCCTATTCAACTTCTCTTGAGTTCCTTCGTTAATTCTACTTGTTTGTTCTCTAAGTTGAACTACCATGTCCTTGCGTCCGAATCATGCGGGGAATTATCTAACACGCCCGTCTTATGATAACATTCTCGTATTACACATGAAAAATTCACCATCGAGGGTAATGGAATCCACAATGGCATAGTGACCAACCTTCCGGTAAACCCGTTACTTATCGAAAATCGGATCTTATAGCCAAAGTAAAAGACTTTCATTAATCCAAGTACTAAGTACCCTTAATTATGTAGGGAAGTCCAAACTTCTTGATTCTTAAAATTCCGCCTCCTAAACTCTGGAGGACTATGGGCCACAGAATTTATGCCAGCCTAGTCATCTGATCATATTGGCAATATCGCCTCTACATCAGCTGCTCTTGAGATTTCGCTCTGCTTCCTATATCATTACCAATGATAGGTCATGTACGACTCTCAAACCTCCATTCATCATTCTGAAGGTCTATAAGGATTCTATCGACCCTAGTATAATACCTTCAGTCAACACTCCAGTCCATTCTACTCACCGGTACCTCTTCCGGTAGTCCAATCATAAGTTTACTACGATCTCTTATGTCATTCTCCTACTTAGACTTAACTCCCAACACTCTCGTTTCTGAGTACTATAACTTATTGCTCTGATACCATTTCTGTGACGCCCCCAAATCTGAGGTCAAAGATTCAGGTCGTCACGCCACCATTCAACCATATCATACCTGTATTAACTTTACAACTCAACAATACATCCATTCATACCTCAATCTTACACACAATCAAGTTAGAGTCTCAGAAACGATAATCAAAAGTGCCACTAAATATTACAATTCATTTGTACAAATCAGAGTCTTACGCAATTCCACTTATACAACTACACTTGAAGACAAGTCTTACTATTACAGTTGAAAACCTATCATACTCACTCTACAGTATTTATCAGGAACTAAATCATCTCCGGGGTAAATCTTCTACTCCTCTTCTGCTGTCGCGAAGTTAACCGACCAAATTCTTCTCTTTCTGAAAAGTTTTTATAAAGCAAGAATGAGCTACATAATGCTCAGCAAGTTCACCATTTTGTAAAATAATAATGTGGTTCATTTCGAAAACGTTCCCAACTATATGGGCATATATCTCAGATTTCAAAACATAATTGGACAATATATAAGTCCGAGTTTGAATAAAACATCTATGCTCAATAAGGAGCTTTAAGAATAACATATGAACCCTTTATAAGGTTCCCATTTCAATATATCTCAAGCTTGAAAATATATACATATGAGTATATCATTTTCGGCAAAACACTCTAAGATTAACATACTGTACAAGGAATACATCATTGCAAACCTCTTTCCTTCCATTAGCTTAGAAGGTTTCTCATACAAAAACATTTCATTCTTTGAAACAATTGCAAGAGTGCACTAACACGTGCCAATCTTTATAGAAAATCTTGCAGTTCTAGATACTGCATGATGTCAATATTTTCTCATCAAAAACCACACTATCAGCAACTTGGCACTTAGGCCCAAGAAGCAGTGTTTGAGTATTTTTCCAAAGTGGAGGATGGGACTGGAAGAAAACATAAAAACCTGACAAGGATTGACGATGATCAGTCGCCACATCCAAGTCCAATAATCCGCGGGTCTTCTCTACCGGTAGAAGGATAGAAACTACATCCGTAACTATCCCTCGGGTGAAAACTACATCCGTAATCACCCTCGATGAAAACTACATCCGTAATCATCCTTCGGCAACACCTGGGCCGGAATAATAAGTGATGGACCGCCTGGCTCATGGCCGCTTACACATCCCGGGAATCGTTCGTCAACGGTTCTCACACCTGCCAAAGTCCCTTTTTCTTTTTCTTTTAAAACTTGATTTTGATTGAAAACAGAGTAATTGAGGTTCGACATCAGTCGACCGATGATTCTTGAAATCATACAAGAAGCAGAATCTGACCGGGGGTTTTCGAAAATGTTTTGAGTTCGAAAGAGTTCGAGTTTGAAAGTATTAAAAGGTATCTTGGATTAACTTTGTCTTTTAATAATGAACAATGATTATTAAATAGTATTTTAAGATTTAATATTAAAAATTAATAAAATAATTATTCGATAAAATAAACTTTTAATCCAAGATAGGGTTTCGAGTATTTACGAAGATATAACAAAAGATATTTGAGTATACGATACCACCTGAATGACCCTTCGGGTTTTCGTAATTTAGATACGATATAATAATATACCGCTCCCCGGTCAATAGTATATACGGACCGCTATGACCTCTATTGCTAGAGTCGTTGTCCGAAGAAAACATTTCAATCTAAGTTCAAGAGGTAAAAGCATACATGTACTTGTTCAATCTCAATTGCATCAATAATTCGATAAACATAGCATTTGATATAATTTGAAAAGTACAAACACAACAGTAAAAGTCCTTGTATATGGATAAGTTTTGAAAAGTAAACTTGCCTTGGTTTGGATGGGGTGGTCGAGCGTGCGGATTCGAACGATCTATACATAAGCAATAATCGTTCGTTAGTACCTTAACAATATCTCTCTAATTACGGGGTTTTAAGGGGGTACGAAATTAACTTAACGACTTCGTCTTATGACTCTCTAGCCCCACTATAGGCTCATGTCATCCCTCGATTACGCTCGTCAATTAATCGACTTAATTTAGTTACCACTTTCGATTCATAACCACTAAC
The DNA here is from genome assembly GCA_036435485.1 of Saposhnikovia divaricata. Taxonomy (NCBI): domain Eukaryota; kingdom Viridiplantae; phylum Streptophyta; class Magnoliopsida; order Apiales; family Apiaceae; genus Saposhnikovia; species Saposhnikovia divaricata. The sequence goes on along the minus strand of CM071594.1, from coordinate 186,444,433 downwards.
CCTAGAATTTTGCTCCACTAATCGACTTTTCCCATTGCGCGAATTTTACTCTAGCATTTTTATAAAATCCAAAATTTCATATTTCAATCGAATTCCTTTTGGGTGGTCTTCACCACTGCATTCCCTACATTCTCAAATTTTTCCATGATCCCACATATATTTTTAGGGGTTCAAACAAGGTTCACAAGGGGGTCACTTAGTGCAGTCCATAGTCCAGAAACACAATTCACTCCTCCGGCCATAACTTAAAATCTATACATCACCTAGCCAGGAACCTTACATTTCCAGAAACTACATTCACTTATCTTTCCAACCATATATGGTAGGACATCAGGGGACAAAATTTGGGGGTTCAAAATCGTGCTACAATACAGGTCAATGTTCCTGGACAAAACTCAGCAAGCTCAAACTACTTAGATCAACCATTTTTCATACTTCCATAACATAATCAACACTTAATACACTTAGATCATGGTTCATAACACTCATGGAGATATATATATTATCCATAGTCATAAAAGTCACAATCTCAACATCAAAACTCAAGATCCATGCTACATATACAACCAAGATTAATTCTCAAACACATGGATCTACTACCATACTTTATAAATAATACATAACCAAGAGGGTTTGAGATTTTTATACCTTCTTGAGCACCTAGAGGCCTTGGGTAAGCTTTACACAACTCAACAACACCTTAGATGGTCTCCTACAACACTTACAATGCAAGATCTAAAGGAAAAACAAACATGGTTACTATTCACCCAAGCTTTAACAATTTGTAACTTGAAATTGGGTGGATAAATGGCTTGAAATTGCTAACATACCTTGTCTAGATGATGTAGATGACCTAGGATTTATGGTGTGAATTATGAGTGATGGAAGAGGGGGAGAAGAATTTTTCTTCTCTCTTTTCATTTCTTTGGCCGAGAGCACTACAAGAGGGGGGGTTTGTGTTTTGTGTTTTGTGTTGTGTTGGTGAATAATGCATAAAGTTATGTTAGGTTGGGTGATACATATCATATATGTATAGGTAGTACTAGCAAGGTATGGCCTCATGTACTATGTGTTCCCCCTTTTGAAAAAGCAACCAACTAGATACTATTCATCTTCCAATGGCTAACTAGTTTGCTTGATTTCTAGCCACTTGGTTGCATGGGCTTGCATGCAATACTACTCCTTGCATTATTATTCTTCCACCAATGCTTATTATCTAATCTTTAATTCGTATCGTATCTTAATTAATCTCTCGTAATAATATTTTGTCGTGTAGAGATTTCCCCTATAATTTCTTAAGTACTTAATTGTGTAAATCCCTCAAATGTCCATAATTCCTCGTCATAATTCTTAATAAATCCTTTGATACTCTAACCATTCTCAAATCCCAAGTTTTATAAATATTACTAACAATAAGACTCCTGCCTTCACAATCTCCCTTTATATCTTACATAATAAATGCAACAACGCAGTTTCTCAGACAATCAATTCTATTAATCAACAGGGATGACTAGAAGGGTTCCATAATGACAATGTCACAAGATATTAAATAAAAGGAAATATTACCAAAAATTATGGTTCTTACAGTGAATGGTTTTGGAGGTTAGATAAAACAATTCAGTGTGACATAATTCATACTGGCATGATTGTCCTTGCAAGGCACGGATCACATTCTAATTCATATAATATCTTTAAAATTTTGCGATAGAGTCCATTCTATCCTCTTGTCAATCTGTTTTACCTTTCACTTGCAGTGATTTATCGAAATTCAAAGTTAATGACTGTTCTAAACTTAAATTATTTGCACACTCTAAACTTTGAGGATCATATCTATAATGATGCTTGTTGAATGTGAGAAGGATAACCGATAAAAGTGGTATATAAGACTTAATCGACAGCTATCAATTATTACCACGATTATAGTATCCTTTAGTTTGTTTTCAATAGATACCCTAAACAAATCACCAGGACAATAGTTTTTTAACTACTTTCAATCTTAGCCACAACCTCTTTTAAATATCTTTTTTTTCTTCTACTTGTATGCCTACCTCATATCTTCTCCAAATTATTACTCATCATGTACCTTCTCACTTCGGCCTATTTCCGATCATTATCTAGCAACTCACTTATATCTCTAAGATCTGCTCCTACCTCCAACCACATCACATCTACACATTCATCTTGCCCACCACCTCTCTTTCTTCATTAACAACCTTTAACTTGTTCATCCTTCCTCTCTCAGATCATCTCTCATTCATTTTTGACAATCTCTCATCGATGTGCATTTTCATATTTTTATAAATTTACTATTGCAATGTTTACGAGCTGAATAATGTATTATGATAAAAAAGAATAGTTAATTGTCATACTTATCCCTCATTAAACATGTATATACGTTTTTCGAAACTTATTGTGTTAACACTATAGTTTTTGAATTTCAATTAAACTCATCTAATATTTGTCAACAGATTGGATCAACATATTATTGTCAATTATTTATTTGTACTGCTGTTTATTTCTAAGTTGATAAAAAAATTGATTTACCAATTCTTTTGCTGGTATTTAGTTGAGTGTATTTTGTATTTAGATGTCTAAATTTGACACTAAACGAATTCATGTTGTCAATGTATACTGACAACATGGGGATAGGCAGCCGATTAATTCAGAATCGAGGAGTGTTATACCCATCAAGATACCGAATGAGAATTATTATGCTCCTTAAATCCTGTCGCAAACATGAAATAGGGATCCTCATGAACCCGTACCTTTAATTCAAATTTTGAACATAATCGTTGAACCCGTATCATTTCCCGAATTGAATTATTTTCCTCCCTGATTACTACCCCGAACAAGGATCCCCGCAAAAATTGGGGATTCTTTTTTTTATTATTTAAAATTTGTATATTCTCTACTATTTTGGATAATAAAATTAATTTGTTAAATCATAGTAATAAATATTTTATTCAATTATAAATAGCGATTTGAATCAATTTTTTATACTAAAAGATGAAAAATATAACATAAATTAAATTTTTCTTTGTTAAATTTTATTTTTAAGATTTTCAGTTTTAAATTTTTAAAATTTTTAGTACATTTATTTTTAATAATCTACTAAATATACATTTAAATAAATAAGTTTTCTTAAATATGTTAATCAGCCTGGGAACGGGAATCGGGGATTGGGCAAGGATACTTTAATCCCGGAACCTTTTCCTTTCCCCCAAATTTTTATTCTATAATATTTCATGTTGAACCGAAAAATTTCCTGAATCCCCAAACGGAAAAGAGATCAGATTGGAGTCGGACATGCATGGTAGAATGCTCATCCATACATATACCACATGAATTTGTTTCATTTTTGTTATAAGCATAACAAACACAGATACATATTATAATTTATGATTTCACAAAAACTATTAATATTCAATTCATTTTATTTCGTGTGCCATGTGACTATGTGCCGTATATATTGATAATTTTATATTAAATACACGTACATTCTTCGATTATTCATTCAGTTAAAAATAGTTTACATGTTCTTATAATTTTAATTAATTCTATTTAAATAAATTTTTAACTAAATTTTAAAATGAATGCAGCAAGTGGATTGTTTGTGTATGACTTGTTGATTTTAAGAAGTGTATTATGTGTTCTAATGTAGTGGTAATACGTATGGACGTAAGAACATTGATACATAGAGGTCATGGATTCAAATTCATATAAATAAATTTTTTTTAACATTAATATAATGGTAGGGATATAATAACAAATTACTAAATAGGTGAAAAGGCCAATTTGGTCTATAATATATACTAGCTTTTAACCCGTGCGATGCACGGGTTTTTTTATATGAAATAAATTAATTATATGTTACAATTATATTTTTATGTAATTATTGTTTTTAGTAATTATTTTAGTTTAAATTTAAATATTTTATATAAATTTAATTAATGATATGCATGGTTTGAAACTTTTTTTTTGGAAAGCAGGAAATATATTAAGGGACTAAGCCCACCGAAAAAGGGCCCAATGCCCACAAAACAAACCCACAGTCATGAACAATATCCAGGAACAAAGAAATCAACGCGGCCCACACATGGCCCAAATCAAATGAAAACGAACATACTCGGTGTTTAGCAGAGTTTGAAAACAGAACATAAGATATATAGAAAACTAAAACAAAACCCCATAATAGATAATTCTTCAGCTGATATCATAATCTACCAATTTTCCATACCTACGAAGACGTTGCCGAAGTGAAGACCTACTCCATCATTGTCCATGACGTTCTTGATTCCCAACTGCTCATTCATAGGCGGAGGGTTTTCTACTTCTTCAACCGTGGCTTCCACATTAACGTCTTCCTCATGGATTCTATGGAACTGTGGTCCAATTCTTCATAAGCCCATGTCGATACTCCATAGTTCAAACAGACGTCCAAAAGACCTTTCAATGACCACCATTTGCTTCCAGTTTGCTGCTCCATGTTGAGCCAGATACGCTGCCAATGCATTATCTGAAGCATCCGTGAGACGAACCTCTATATTAAAATTCCTGTCCGCCCTCCTAGTGTTCAGTTGTTGGAGGATAAAAGCATTAGCTTGTATTGCTCCTGCATCTATAGAGTCCTTCCACTCCCAGTAGGCTGCAACGTGATCAGTTTCTAGGATAGCCTTAGGATAATCATCGTCAAAAATCAACTTCATACCTTCCATGAACGCATGTAACTCGTTGCTCCTACGATTTTCAATACCCAGAGAACCAGCCATCATACGAATGATTTTGCCCCTGCTATCTCGAACCACCACTCCAATGCCAGAGATGTTCCCGTTTTGTAGCCTCTGATTTTCAAAATGTCCATGAACATTAACTTTGACCACACCTTTGCGAGGCATTTCCCAACCCGGGTTAACATTCACCATAGCCATTTTTATTTCTAAAGAGAGGCTTTGATAAAAAGAGAGAATATGTGAGTTGAAGAGTGTAAAAAGTGACTCCATATAGACTCAGATATGAAGGCAATGCAAGTCTCTATACAACTTATATTCCCAATATTGTCTGCACATCTCCCCAAGACATACGTTACTCCATTTTGCAGCTAGAAGGGAACACTGACGATTCGAATTTCAAACTGGGCCTAGAGGATAGTGTGGGCTTTTATCTTTAAAACTCTGAACTACAACACACAATATGGCCAATACTTGTTCTTTCGTATCTTTGTTTGGCCCAGTAGACAAAAAAAATAACCTCTTGTACTCTTAATTTACTAGTAAATTAACGACTTCTTTGTCAATAATTGTGCACACTATAAAGCAACCACCTATTCACAACGTATGTTGCATATAAGCTCAACACCATGCAGACAACATATGTTTCCTGCTAACCCCAAGAAATGAGAGATTGTCAGCATCTTCATTTAGCAAACGGTTTATTTTTGATACTCTTAGATTTACCTTCTTTATTGAGTCTCGAAGGTTTTGATTTAGAAACCAGTACTCCACATTAGAGAATTTGATGTTGTGTACTGCATTCACTAGCTCCCAACAGTCGGAGAAGATCTTAACTTGATTGTTGATCCCTGAGAAACTGACTATGTGATTTATCAAAAAATCCAAAGCTTGAACTTCACCTGATAAACTGGAGGTTGCCTTTGAGGGACCAGAGAAGATAAAGAGTAGGTTGCCTGCACCATCTGTTAAATATCCTCCTATGCCCGCAAAGATTACTCCATCACTAGATTTCTTCCAAGATGCGTCTATAAATCCAATCATGTCTGCGTGTTCAAGAAACATTTTGTTTTTTGCTGATTTATTGTTAAGGAGAATCGTACCAACAGGATTAACATCCCATAGTTTGTGCATCTTATGGTCGGTTAAGTCAGAAACCTCACACCATTTTAAGGAACGTAATTTGATGAGTATCATTAGAGATTCCTTACTCACACGCTTCCCTTCGAAGAGAATTTGGTTTCAATGTAACCAAATCGACCAAAGTGTTGCAGAAATAGTGATACCCCAGGCCATTCTTACCGAGGGACTCTTTATCTCTGAGAAGGATTGCCAACATGAGTCCTTGTTGAAGTTGATGTTCCACCAGTTTTTGAAAAAATCCCATATCCATCTTGAGTCTTCAGATTCCCAGAACAGATGATTTTGCGTTTCTCGAAGGGTTAAGCATCTGCTGCAAGAGTCAGATATTAGGCTATTTGTGACCCTTGTGGAGATTAAAGAAGCTGTAGGAAGGGATTGCATGGTGTAGCACCATAAGAAAAACTGAATTCTCGGAGGGATTTTAAGTCTCCAAAGTAGTCTGATCTCTGGGGATAAAGACGTATGAGATGGAGTGATAGTTTGATAGCAGTCTTTTGCCATGAAGGGTTTGCCAGAGGGACACCAAATCAGTTGATCATTATTGGAAGAGAAGTCTATCTTACTGATTATTTCCCACAAAATTCGAGCCTCTTCCATCTCCCATGCTCTTAGAGATCTTTTCCATAAAGAATTGTCAAATATACCAACAGAGCTTGTATATTCAACAAACTGCTTCAATTTAACATTTTGCCATAATGACAGAGCAAATAATCTACTAAACTTATCACATAAGATTCCCTCCTCAGACCAATTATCTATCCAGAAAGTATGTTATCTCCTTTTCCAATGATCCATCTGAAATCTTTATTAGATAATTTGAAATCATGTTTTGCACTAAGCACACTCTGAATGCTTGATAATATACAGGAGGGATTTTTTAGTCCATCCATATCCAGCTGTGCACCAAATGGAATTGAGTATTTATTTCTCAACACTTTATTCCATTTTTTGTCCCTCTCAGAGATCCATTTTCCTATCCATTTTCTCAGGAGATATATGTTTCTGATTTGCAAGTTAGTAACACCCAATCCTCCTTGTGATTTTGGACTGACAATATGTTCCCATTTTATAGTATGCAAGTTTCTGGAGATCGTCTTTGAACTAACCTTGCTCCAAAAGAAATCCCTCCTAATTCTGTCCAGCTATTTGCAGATTCCAGAGGGAACTTTGAATAAGCTCATCCAGTAAATTGTTAAGCTATCGAGAGTCGAATGCAATAGTACCAATTTTCCTGCTTTGTTGAGAGAGTTTGCCTTCCATTTTGCTAGCTTATCGCTCATCTTTTGGATTAAGGGAGCCCAGAAGATTTTGCGTTTGGGTGAGCAACCTATCGGGGCACCTAAGTAAGTCATAGGCCACTTACCAATATTACAGCCCAATATTCTAGCGCCCGAAGCAACTAGGTTTCCATCTTCTATACAAGAGTACAGATGACTCTTGTGGAAGTTTATTTTAAGTCCTGATAAGCTTTGAAAGCATTGAAGTATCCTTTTGACTGATCCGATAGACTCCAAGTTTGCTTGCAAGAAAATAACTGTGTCATCAGCAAACTGTAGGTGAGTTATTTGTTCTTAGTCTTTTGCCAGAGAGATACCTTGAAACAGTCCTGTCTTTGAAGCTTTCTTGAGCATGAGATTTAGCACTTCTGCCCATAAATTGTAAAGTAGTGGGGATAGAGGGTCTCCTTGTCGCAAGCCTCGCTTTGGAGAGAATTCTTTTGAAGGGCTACCATTTACCAGAACCGAAACCTTGACTGAGCTAAAGCAATTTCTGATCCAATTTATCCATCTAGATCCAAACCCGAACTTTTCAAATAGGTCAAAAAGAAAATCCCAATTCACGGTGTCAAAGGCTTTTTCAAAATCTAGTTTTAGAATCAGATCCCCACTTTTGCTAGATTTAATGTGGTGGTAAACTTCACTAGCAATCATGATGCTCTCTGAGGCTTGTCTGCCTTTGATAAAGGCTGACTGAGTGTCATCAATAAGGCTATGCATAACCTGACCCAATCTAATTGCCATGACCTTAGTCAGAATTTTGATTGAAGAGTTAATTAGGTTGATTGGTCTATAGTCATAAACGAGCGTAGGATTCTTCACTTTTGGGATTAACACAATGAAAGATGAATTGAGGCCACTAGGGAGAGCCTTACCCTGAGAGAAATCTTGGAAGCATTGGAAAATTCTATCCTTGATGTTAGGCCAGAATTTTTGAATGCAGCCTATATTAAAGCCATCCGGTCCAGGGGCTTTGTTAGCACCTAAATGAGATAAAGCCCATTCAATTTCCTCCATTGTAAAATCTTGTTGAAGTCCTTCCCTCACAGATGCAGAAAGTTTAGTAGTCACCAGTGAGCCCAACTTAAAAAAATTTTGTAATGATTGATCCTTTTAAAAGTTGTTGAAATGTTCAAAGAAGATAGATTTAACTTGAGGAGGAGAAGAATACCAGTTGTCCATCCACAAAACCTTATCAATCTTGTTTCTCTGCTTCCTTATTTGAACTAATTGGTGGAAAAATCTAGTGTTTCTATCTCCTTTTAAACTCCAGGTTAGCCTAGCCTTTTGTTTGAGGACCTCATCTTTAACTTCATAGAGATGTTCTAGTTCCTTTCTTAGCTGGGCAGAATTTTTCACAGGAGATTCCTTTTGTTCCTCTGCATCTAAGTACTTCTCAAGCCACTGAGTTCTTCTCTCCGTATGAGTCTTGAAACTCATTGACCATTGCTTGATCAACTGTTTAACTTTTTTCAGAGTGACTTGAACATTGTCATTCGAATCCTTAACATTATTCCAAAAAATATTCAAAATCGACTGCAGAGAATCCTCATTCAGCCAGATGTTAAAAGTTTTGAAGGGTTTGGGACCCGTGTTGTCAATTTTCAGATAAAGTTTTATAGCCTTATGGTCTGAAAGTTTTTGCTTACGGTGGTTAGATCCCAATCCCCTAAATTCTGCCATTCTGAGTCCACCAAAGCTCTGTCCAATCTGCTTTTTTTATTACTTGGACCAAACCACGTAAACAGCCCATTTGATGCCTCCAAATCAAAAAGATTATTTTGCTTGATGAACATATTAAACTCTGACATACCTGCTCTGGTGAATGTACAATTTGCAGATTCTTTAACACTTTTGATGCAGTTGAAGTCGCCAACTAAGCAAATTGGTTCACCATGAACCACATCAATGATGTTACCTAGTTCTGCCCATAGCAGCCTCTTTGCCTTTAGTTTCTGTGGGGCGTAAACATTGACAATATTTATTATTTTTTTTTATCTTGGATAGATTCCAAGACAGTCCAAATCCAGTTGTGATCTTGAGCAATCCCAACACACTTGAATGATGATATATCCCATACAGACACTAGACCTCCAAATTGACCTGTTGAACCTTATCCAATCGAGCTGAATATGTCGGTGTCCCAACATAGGTTCTGTGTTTTATCGTCCCAACTCTCTATCTTTGTTTCTTGAATACACATGATGTGAGATCGATGTACATTCATATAATCTCTCACACACCTTCTTGAGGCTGCATTAGTCAAGCCTCTAATATTCCATGAAATTAAAACCAGCTCTATTTATGATCTTCAACTATACAACTTGTCTAAATGAACCCGAAACAGTACTCCCACTTAGATTACACCAGCTTCCAATTGGGAAGCTACTGTCTTCTTAGTTTGGTCCACTTCTTGAGTGATTTCCAAACCCAACTTTAGAGCAGTTTCAATTACAAGTCCTGCTTCATCTTGTACTGAAGTATTGTTTTCTTCTGGAAGAGCTTTTGGTTTTGTTTTGCTCTTAACTTTTGAATATCCCAATTTCTTCAGTTTAGGTCCTAAACCTAGTTCAAAAGGGTTCTTTGTTGTTCTTCCTTTTTTCTGGGCCTTCCCCTGGCTTTACCCATCTTTAAAGATACAATTGACCTGCACAAAGTTGCTTGTGTACTGTTTATTTCAATTTCATTGTGTTGATCCATACTCTTTGGACTAATGATAGAACTCTCATTACAGGAGATTTGCAAGTCATTCACTTCTGAACTGGATTGTGGAAGTGATCTGAATGAGTACTTATTGATTTCCAATTCTTGTGTACTGTTTATTGTCACCCCTTCTGACTCTGCTGATTTAGCCTCTTTATTGCCCATTGTGTTCATCAGACATGTATTTCTCTGCACTCCAACAACCCCTTCTGGTTAAAATTCCCTTTGGTTACAAGTATCAGATTTTTGGGAAGCATTTGGAGTAACTTCAATTCCATTGTTACCATTTGGCACACTTTCCCTATCTTCCTTGTAACTCAGAGGGGCAATGTATGAGTCTAATCCATCCAAGAGCATATGATTCTTATCAGTAATAAACTGTTTTATGTCCTTCACCTCTTGAAATTTGATTTGAAAATTTTTTCCCCTAACAAGGACCAATAACTCATCATTGATTGTTTCTTGAATGTTTGAGGCTAAGCATATTACCGGATTGATGAAAGTATTTGATTCATCCAATTGATATGACCATGAGATCCATTCACCTAGTCTTTTTGTGAAAGCCTTCAAATTTTCTTCCAACCATGCATTCATAGGTAAACCTATGCATTCCAGCCATACTGTTCTTGGTAAGATAAGGTCACTTTCTTCAAATTTTCTGATTACATTGAACCATTTGTTTAGACGATTGAAATCAAACTCATTCCAGTCTTCAAATTCTTCATTTCTCAATAAGAATTTTCTGCTTGTAAGGCCCACTAATTTGATTTGTTTCATCCCCGCTTTGTCTAGTTCCTTTTGCAATACATCACCAGTATCTTCTTTCCATGAAAATCCTACCATATTTTTGAATAGGCCCCTTTCAATTTCCTCATCTATAGCAGCTTCCGTAAAGGAGAACATTGTTTTGTTGAAATCATTCTTGGCTTTAATGGTTGTTTCCCCAAATCATGGTCATTCTTTTCTTGGTTCAACCTTTGTTGATTATCAAACTGGTTATTCTTTTCTTGTGTCTCCCTAATCGGTTTTCCTTCTCTTGATCCATTGATACTCATTGCCATTCTTCTACCCCAGCCTCCTTGTTCTTTGGCGTTGCTGATGATACGACCCGCTTCGGATTCACTAATTGTCTTGATGAAACCATATCTTTTGTTGTTTTTTATCCCTTTTCATTGGCAGAATAATATCTTTTATTTCTCCGCATTTTTTGAAGAAATCCCATATTGCCTTTGCCCTTGCTTCACTCGGAATATTGGCTAAGAAGATCGTAGCCTCCCCTATTTGGGTCTTGTTCGGGTTTCTGATTCTTTTGCGAGGTTTTACTATTATCCAATTATCAGGCTCGCTATGATTCTTTTCCGTTTCTGATCTCGCAACCTCCACGTATGTTTTCTTCTTCTTACCACTTACATCCCAACGTGGGTTATTGATTTTGAGACTTCTCCAATGGATTTGGTTCAAAGCATCCATGACCGCTTGAGTATCCCCCTTGAAAAATCTATCCATATCTTCTACATCTACTATATGCTTATGTTCCACAATGAAATTTTCCAATAGATCTTTGTTTTCGTTCTTGAAGTAATTACCTTTGACATCTCTTTCCCCCGGAGTGCTTCCAATAGCCGATGACCTTCCATTTGCCGATGAGCTTCCGATGAAATTTGAATTTTGAATTCCTCCTAGTCCGTTGCCTCTATCCGCGAGCCTGGCCATTACAGGAGTATAATTGCATGGTTTAAAACTTATATTATGAAATTTTAAATTAAATACGTTGTTGACGAAGTTCGAATTATGAATGTTTTGTAAAGTAACTTAATTTTATAGAATATTTAATCATTAGATTTAGCGGTTCTGATTTTTTTGTTAAAAATCTGACAGTAATTATTCGTTGTATAAGGATTCTTAATATATTTTTTTAGGGTAATGCTAAACATAGCCCTTAGGTCTATGGTTAAGAATTAATGTAAGTGGATAAATACAATTAAAATGTCAATTTTGCATTTAATACATCAAGTTTACACGAATTTCAATATAATTATTTAGCAACTTAGGATGTTTTTATTAGTGGATATTAATGTGTATGCAGGGGGGTCCACTATTATTACTTGGGAAATTAAATTAATGTTGTAAAAGAGCATTGAAAAATAAAAAATCAATTAAATAACTAAATTCAATGTTGACAACATGAGAATATTTAATGCTTAACCATAGCTCTTAGGACTATGGTTAGCATTTCCCATATTTTTATTAGTGATTAAAAATGGTGTGATATTTTTGGATAAAAATATTAACAATAGCAAGATTATGTTTTAAATTAAAAGGTAACATGTTTTAATTAGAAAAGAAATATTAATGATTGGAAGATTATGACTGCAAAATTATGTTTTAAATAGAAAGGTAACGTATTTTAATTAGAAAAGAAATATTAATGATAGGAAGATACGAATTAAATAATTTTATAATTTTGATTTAATATAATTTAATATATCATATTTACGGATTATACTAATATTTCCTTATTATAAACAATGTTTAGAAATTTTTAATATATTTTATTGATAATTGAAAATACGGTGCCATATTTTTGGATATATATTAATGATTTTAAGATTAGTTTTAAATAAAAAGGTAATGTGTTTTAATTAGAAAAGAAATATTAATGATTTGAAGATATGGTATGATTGATATTTTTGTAAAAAGTAATATCTCCAACTAAAAGTAAATGTGAAAATGGCGATGGCTAATTACCATTAATTATATTATGTCATTATTTACTTTTTTGATATATATTAATGATTGTAAGATTAGTTTTAAATAAAAAGGTAATGTGGTTTAATTAGAAAAGAAATATTAATGATTTGAAGATATGATACGATTGATATATTTATAAAAGGTAATATCTTCGACTGAAAGTAAATGTGAAAATGGCAATGGCTAATTACCATTAATTATATTATGTCATTATTTATTTTAATAATTAGGATAACCAAACCTACAAACTTTCAATCTTTCGGTTTTAATATAATAGTATAGATAACAATTAGTAATTAGTAATGTATGACCAATTTATTTTGGGAAACTGTTTCTTAGCAAAGTAAACAATTTACTACTCCTTCCGTTTCAATATATCTGCTTCTTGATTTTTTGGCATGAATTTTAAGGTGCTTTGACCACATAGTTAAAAATGTTATTTTTGAAATTTTCTTAATATTTTTTTTCAAAAAAGAAATTTTTAAAAATAACATTTTTTACTATATGATCAAACCACCTTAAAATTCGTGCCAAATAGTAACGAGGCTGGTATTCAAAAACAAAGGGAATATTGTACATCTATTTATGAAATCAACAAACACAATAGCTAGGGTTTCACGGGTTTGTTTAGTTAAATCAACTAATTATCGATCGAATAGTGTAAAATCCGAATGTTTGCGAAAATTGTCAAGTGCCAAGCATATATGATTTTTATTAATACTAGCATTTTACCCGTACTTCGTACACGACATCTTATTTAATTTAAAATGACAATACCAAAAATTTAACAAATTTGATTGATTTCTTAGAAAGATATTCTATGCATTTATATAAATAATCAATTCTTAGAAAGATATTCTATACAATTATATAAGTATTCACTTGACAAATGATTAATCATTTGTATAACTTCTGTTGGTGTTTGTAAGGAGTACAGTCTCCAAAGAACAATGATTAAAAGTTATAGCAATGTAAATTTCTAAATAAAACATCCTAATAGGTAGTCCAACATTATTGTATGCAGACTCATATACAAAATATTTCATAGGCAAGCAGCTTGCACAATAATAATAAAAGAAGATAGGGCTATGGCATTATTAAAAAATACTTTACACAATTCAACTACCTCATATCGATCCATTGTAACATGCATCCGACCTCCACCGATGCAAACTTTGCATCAACGGCTTATTCACGTAATTTGGCTAAATCATTCTCAATAGTTTCGATGAAGCCAACACTTGAACCATCCAATACATCACGACCATCAGTGAGAGAATGAATGCGGATTCTTTTGGCACCGTGCTCGCTAGCACCTTTCAGCAACGACTACATCCAAACGACAAATAACTTAGTAACATTTTTGGTTGTGCCTTCACAAAGGGACAATCAAAACAGCATCAGGTAAAATAAAATTGAAACTTAATGTAAATTTACCTACAACTGTTCAAGCCGGGAGTGGACACCCCCTATCACTCAACAGCCCAACAAAGTGAAACTTAATGTAAATTTACCTACAACTGTTCAAGCCGAAAGATTCCTTAATATACTCAAAGCCATCTCCTTCAAAAATCTTGCTAGACTCAAGTGCAAGGTCACAGAGCTTTGCACTGTAAACAAATTCCCAAAATTAGCAAAATCACATCAGGTTAATATTGTCCATCCATAAATCATCGAAACAACTTTTATCTTCCTATTAACAGTGTAGCTAAGAATCCAGTCAAAAAATGTGATTCTGATTATAGACAATTCTAAAAATTCATACCAATCTCATTCAATTTCTATATTCTATCAAAATGTAGAAATTAATACATACAAATAAGGAAAAAGAACTAATTACCCTTGAGCAAAAATACGGCCAGCACCGAGAGCATTGTGACCGACCTCACTGTTGCCCATATCAGCATCTGTAGGAAGCCCCACAGCAGTCCCATGCACTCTCACCAATCTCCACTTATTAGGTGCACCCTTCAAATCAAAACACACACCAATCAGAATATTAATGATAAATAAACACACACAATCAGTATATTTCATCCTGAAAGAATCATAATTTGTTAAATCATCAATCTTTTAAAAAATAGTTTCAGAAAATAAAGACCCAAAAATATGGCAGGTATTTTTTTCATGAATCTGGACTTTGAACACAGTGCCCAATATGAATTTTCAAGTCACGTTAGCAAAGCTTTGGGGGCGGTGTAAATTAGCACAGCTTGAGATAGTTTTCTCTTTGTACAAAAGTAAATTACTCGCACACCTTCTCATCGAGCTCATTAATAGGTAATACATCCCACGGATACGGGCTTCCGTCGGACAACCCTTGCTCGGAGTCCATTGATTATTCAAAGTACCTATCCACGTTGTCCAATTGTTGCTTATCCTGAAAGAATCATAGATTATCATCAATGTCCAAAAAGAACAACATCAGAGCGTGAGGACTTAAGAATCATGAATCATACACTTCGAGA
The DNA here is from genome assembly GCA_036435485.1 of Saposhnikovia divaricata. Taxonomy (NCBI): domain Eukaryota; kingdom Viridiplantae; phylum Streptophyta; class Magnoliopsida; order Apiales; family Apiaceae; genus Saposhnikovia; species Saposhnikovia divaricata. The sequence goes on along the minus strand of CM071594.1, from coordinate 186,429,364 downwards.
AGAATCACCACCCCTATCCATATCTAAAATGTCAATATCATTTCTCTCAGATATACTTCTTGCATGATCCACTTCCTCAATATCTTTCATTACAGAATTCAGCTCTTCAGAACCAATGATTTCAAAAGACTCACTATCAGTATGATCGTTTTTGTCCTAAAACAGTATTATCCAGAAGATTCTTAGTCACAGAGTTTTATTAGAAATATGTATAAAAACTAAAAAGAAAAATTTATACATGGTCCGGATATACACCATATGAGCAAGCATATGAGCAAGTAAACTTTAACAAAAAAATCAATTATCATGTAAAACTATGTATAAACTATACCTACATTAATAAGGACCATGTATCAATTATCAAGCAAATCAGCATATTAATTCTATTCGCATTATAACTCAGATCAAATTAAACATGCGTATTGTATGGATCTCGTAGAGCAGGATCGAGCATGGTAAAAAATAAGGGAAGAAGGAAAACTTTGTTTTAGCTTCAGGTTAGTGTGAAATTATGAACATAGAACGGTGGAGGTATGTGTGTGTTTGGTTTTACCATTTTTTTCCTTGTCGGTGCTACTAACAAATAAAATATAGGATCAAAGAATTTATACCTTCAAAAGACTCAGGTCATTAAATGGTAATGTATCGCACACGACACATCTTTGTCATGTACAAAATGAAACCTGTTAAAAACTCTTAATAGTTAAATTTAGAACCTAGTCTCTCCAAGTTACAAACTTTAGGATTTAATTTAGCAAGATTAGGACAGTTTACAAAATGGACTTGTCTTGGTTCCTGCAAAATTCTATGAATAAATACTAATCCAACTGTAAAAGGAAATAGAAGTTTTCCGACAAATGAACACCAAAAAAGAAAAAATGTATCTTGGTTTTCTAGATGTAGAGATGACATGATAGGTTAAGTTAAAGATGGAAATATGTAAGTACATGATTGAAGATAAATTTCTATAAATCTTCTAAGGTCGATATGCCTCTGAATGCTGAATTAATGATATATTATGTAGTAATTCATAACTACTGATTAAGAGTAGGGTCTTTGACAGCCCCATCACCACCTTGAGCACTTGCAGTCCTTAGAAGCACAGGCAATATTTTCTTGCATTAGATCTGCCGTGACTTCAGCTGCTTCAATTTCAGCGGTTCCAGTACAGTAGCTATTTCTAATGAACTATTTGCAGCACTTATATCCCCATTGGTGGTTATTCCACCACGAGCCCCAAACAGCTGTATGATTGTTAATGTACACATCTTCCTCGTACTTGCTCTTTGGAAGGGACATCTCCTGCAGACATCATAAAGCTCTTCCAGATTAGTTGACAGGATAAAAGAAGTCATGGCGTGCATCCTTCTATATATTTATAGGGGTAAGATTAATTGACCTAATAAAGTAAATGTGTGTTCATTCATATTTCTGTTGGAGTTTATCTAAACCTTATTATATATTATATAGGCTTGGAAGCCACTTCAAGTGGCAACCAAGGCTTGGAAGCCACTTCAAGTGGCGACCAAGGCTTGGAAGCCACTTCAAGTGGCGACCATCCTATATTACTATGTTGCTCGTGTGTTGGTGCTTCCATTGTCTGTAACACATGGTTTGAAGGAGTGCCATCAGTGTGGTTTTGCAGAGAATATGCAGGAGGCATGTGACTGAGATCCAACAACACGTTGCTGAGATTCAAGAACAGCTTAGCATGGGTTCTTTTTTGTTTTTCTGTTTTAGTTAATTGTTTAAGCAGTTTGTGTGCTTTTGTATTCTCTATTTAAAGAGTGTAATGTCTTGTGTTTTAAAGCAATCAAAACAGTTGTTCTTCTTCCACATTATACATTGCAGTTGCATTGTTAAACTGTTTTGTTTCCATCAATCTGGTATCAGAGCACCCAGGTCGTTGTAAGCCTAAACACACATGCCTAGAAACACAGTAACCCCACCAGTCACCACATCTGCAAGTACAACAATGGAAGCACCAAAACCAAAAGAAGGTTCAGTTGGTCTCAGTTATCCTATGTTGTCCAGAAGCAACTACACAGTATAGTCTCTAAAAATGAAGGTTTTTATGAAGGCACAAGGAGTGTGGCATGCTGTAGAACAAGGCGATCCCAAAGTCACAGTCGAAGACAAGACAGACCAGATGGCTTTGGCTGCGATTTACCAGGGTATACCTGAAGAAATCTTGCTGTCAATTGCTGAGAAAGAGACAGCCAAAGAAGCTTGGGATTACTTAAAAGTAATGTGCATGGGGGAAGAAAGGGTAAAGACTGCAAAAGTGCAGACTTTGAGAGCAGAGTTTGAGTCCATAACAATGAAGGAAATGGACCAACTCGATGATTTCTGTATGAAGTTAACAGGAATTGTGACAAACATAAGAATCCTGGGAGTGAAAATAGACGAGGCAAGCGTGGTGAAGAAACTCCTACGTGCAGTGCCAGCAAAATTTCTTCAAATTGCATCAACTATAGAGCAGTTTGGAGATTTGAAAACTATGACAGTGGAAGAAGTAATGGGTCGTCTCAAAACCCACGAAGAACGAATGAAAGGCCAACAAACTGAGAGTTCTAATGGCCAGTTGCTCCTCACACAAGAAGAATGGATAAAACGGAGCAAGTCAAACTCGAATCATAGAACCAGAGGAGGTATATCATATCGTGGCAGAGGCAGGAGAAATAATGATGCAACTAGTACAAGGGAGAATCAGCAACAAGGACGTTCACATGAAACAAGTCGTGGAGGTTCTAACAGTGGTAGCCATTTCGATAAAAGTCGAGTAAGGTGCTACAATTGCAGTGGGCTTGGACATTTTGCCACAGAGTGCAAGAAGCCAAAGAAAGAAAGGACACGAGACAAAGACAACTCTCATGAGTCTAACCTAACACAGGTGCAAGATGATGAAGATGAACCTACTTTGTTACTATCAGAATGCAAAGGCAAAGAAACCAACTTCGTTCTGTTAAACGAAGAAAGTTTGACACCAACACAAAAAAACACCATCCATGATGCAAGGTTGTGGTACCTAGACAATGGTGCTAGCAACCATATGACAGGAATACGCTCCAAGTTTACAGAACTCGATACAAGGGTGACAGGAAAGGTGAAGTTCGGTGATGGTTCGACGGTAGATATTGAAGGCAAAGGATCAATAACCTTCAAGTGTAAGAATGGTGAAGAAAGACAGCTACACGAGGTATACTTCATTCCCACCCTGCATAACAACATAATCAGTCTTGGACAGTTATCTGAGAGTGGGAATAAAGTGATACTTGAGGGTGAGCATCTTTGGATCTACGAGGAAACAGGAAGACTACTAATGAAAGTAAAAAAGTCACCTAACAGGCTATACAAGATCCTACTCGAAGATAGTATCTCTGAGTGTTTATTGTCAAAGATGGAAGAAGAAACCTGGACCTGGCATTCACGTTTAGGTCATGCCAATTTTCAAGCAATGAATCTCATGTCAAGCAAAGAAATGGTGTATGGAATTCCAAAACTGATGAGGCCAAAAGAGTTGTGCAGTGGATGTTTATTGTCTAAGCAAACACAACGTTCATTTCCCTCAAAATCAGATTTTGTTGCAAAAGAAAAACTAGAGTTGATACATGGTGATCTGTGTGGACCTATCTCACCACCTACACCAGCTGGTAACAGGTATTTCTTATTGCTTGTAGATGATCTTAGTAGAGCAATGTGGATTTACTTGCTAAAAACGAAGGATGAGGCATTGACTGCCTTCAAGAAATTTAAAGTGTTAGTTGAAAAAGAAGCAAAGACAGAGATAAGAGTTTTCAGAACTGATAGAGGTGGAGAATTCACCTCCAAAGAATTCGAGGATTATTGTGCTAATGCAGGGATTCAAAGGCATCTCACAGCTCCCTATTGTCCTCAGCAAAATGGGGTGGTGGAACGACGAAATCGTACCATTGTTGCCATGACAAGGAGCTTGCTTAAAGAAAAAGAGATGCCACAAATTTATTGGGGAGAGGCAGTCAGACATGCTGTCTATATCTTGAACAGGTTACCAACAAAAGCATTAGTTGGTGAGACCCCATATGAAGCTTGGACTGGGAAGAAACCACACCTAGATCACATACGCATCTTTGGATGCTTAGCACACATGAAGATCCCAAAGGTGCACACCAGTAAACTAGATGATCGTAGCAAACAGGTGGTGTATCTTGGTAAAGAACCTGGAACTAAGGCACATCGCTTGTTTGATCCAAAAACTGGATGTTTGCACGTGAGCAGGGATGTGCATTTTGAAGAAAAGAAAGGTTGGAACTGGCAAAGGTCAGAAGAAGGAAATGTTGTCCCAGATGCCTTTGTCATTTTTGAGGCACAAGGTGGAGAGCATTATGAAGGAGACTCAGAGTTTGTGACTCCTGTACATTCAAATGCTACAGGTGCTGCTGAAAGTCTAAGCTCGTCTGCAAATTCAAACTCTAGCAGTGGGAGCATGGAGCCTGTAAAGACTCGAAGGCTCAATGACATATACAATGTGACAGAGGCAATTGAACTAGCAGAAGAATTATTGTTTGCTGGTGTTGATGAACCAGTAACTTACAGCCAAGCAACAAAAGAATATGCTTGGAAGAAGGCAATGCAGGTTGAAATCGATGCAATCGAGAAAAACAAAACGTGGGTGTTAACTAACCTACCAGAAGGAAGAAAATCCATAAACTTGAAATGGGTTTACAAACTGAAGAAAGACTCAACTGGCAACATTGTGAAGTACAAAGCACGTCTCGTAGCAAAAGGCTATGTGCAGAAAAAGGGCATAGACTTTGACGAAGTATTTGCACCAGTCACAAGGTTGGAGACAGTAAGGTTGTTATTGGCACTATCAGCCAAGCATGGATGGGAGGTACACCATCTTGACGTGAAGTCTGCATTTTTGAATGGTGAGTTGCTCGAAGAAGTGTACGTATCACAACCAGAAGGATATGTGAAGAAAAATGAAGAAAGAAAGGTATACAAGCTGTTAAAAGCTTTGTATGGGCTTCGACAAGCTCCACGAGCCTGGTACACTCGCCTTAACAAATGCTTAAGAGAACTCAATTTCATAAAATGCCCATATGAACATGCTGTTTACACCAAACGTGAAGGTGATGAGAGTTTGGTGGTTGGAGTGTACGTGGATGATCTAATTGTAACAGGATCAAATGTTGAAAGTGTCAAGAAGTTCAAGAACCAGATGGCCAGTGAGTTTGAGATGACAGACTTAGGAAAGTTGTCATACTATCTTGGTTTGGAGGTATACCAAGAAAGGAACTACATTGAACTGAAACAAACTGCATATGCCAAGAAAGTGTTGGACAAAGCAGGAATGAGAGACTGCAATCCAGTCAAATATCCTATGGAAGTTAAGATTCAGTTGCATAAAGATGGTGGTGGTAAACTAGTAGATGAAACTCAGTTCAGAAGCATAATTGGTGGATTGAGGTATATTGTACACACTAGACCAGACATTGCCTATTCTGTTGGCATTGTCAGTCGATACATGGAGAAACCTACTGTCTTGCATCTTGAAGCTGTGAAAAGGATACTCAGGTATGTAAAGGGCACACTTGAGTATGGATTGATATACTCACGTGGAGTAGGAAATTATATCTTGTCAGGGTATGCAGACAGTGATCTAGCTGGAAGTGTGGATGACAGGAAAAGCACAGGTGGCATGGCATTTTATCTGAATGATAACCTTATAACTTGGGTATCACAGAAACAGAGGTGTGTAGCATTGTCATCATGTGAAGCTGAATTTATGGCAGCAACAGCTGCAGCATGTCAAGCAATTTGGTTGAAAAATTTGCTAAGACAAGTGACTGATATGAGTCCAGAACCTGTGGTCATCTTTGTGGACAACAAGTCTGCAATTAACCTAACAAAAAATCCAGTCTTTCACGGGAGAAGCAAGCATATTGATGTGCGTTATCACTTCATCAGAGATTGTGTAGAGAGAGGAGAAATAGTTGTGAAGTATGTGCGTACAAATGATCAGAAGGCAGACATTCTAACTAAAGCTTTGTCTACTGCAAAATTTGAGGAAATGCGCAAGCTACTTGGAGTGAAAGACCTGGTGAAGCACGTTTAGATAAAGGGAGAGATTGTTGGAGTTTATCTAAACCTTATTATATATTATATAGGCTTGGAAGCCACTTCAAGTGGCAACCAAGGCTTGGAAGCCACTTCAAGTGGCGACCAAGGCTTGGAAGCCACTTCAAGTGGCGACCATCCTATATTACTGTGTTGCTCGTGTGTTGGTGCTTCCATTGTCTGTAACACATGATTTGAAGGAGTGCCATCAGTGTGGTTTTGCAGAGAATATGCAGGAGGCATGTGACTGAGATCCAACAACACGTTGCTGAGATTCAAGAACAGCTTAGCATGGGTTCTTTTTTGTTTTTCTGTTTTAGTTAATTGTTTAAGCAGTTTGTGTGCTTTTGTATTCTCTATTTAAAGAGTGTAATGTCTTGTGTTTTAAAGCAATCAAAACAGTTGTTCTTCTTCCACATTATACATTGCAGTTGCATTGTTAAACTGTTTTGTTTCCATCAATTTCTACTACTGCAATGTTCACTCCATATAACTGTACACAGGCTATTTCGAACTTACCTGGCGCTTTATAAATCTACCAACACGATCATATTCAACTACTCTTTCACTTTGTCCCAGAAGGAGCTCCTTCGGTAGTGCATCTGCACTATAATTGCATTCCCATACTTCTCTACAATGGTTTCCTTCACTTCAGATTTCAGTTTCTCCTTGTTCACTTTAAAATTTTTGTACAACAGTTCAGCCTGGGATGAAGCTTCTTGCATGTGAACATCATTTCCCTTCTCAAACGCCTGTCATGCATGAATATTGAGCAGCTTGAACTCCAAAGCCTTACCACTCACTCCATTTTGATTATCTCCCTGTAATGCAGAGTGAATCCAACTAATAAGTTATAAACCAAAATAAGATACCTAGAATGAACTACGAATCCAAGAAAATTAATATATATTTCATATTCATATCCATGTATACTCGCTGGATAGAACTTCTCGTTTGGATCCATATCTGGAAGAGGATCTTCACGCATGGATCGGGTTTTGGGATCATAGTGAATGGAATTGACATCAATATTGAGAAGGTACTTTGCAATATCTTACTGAATATGCAGATTCCTGCCCAAACAAAAATTATCAATAATATAACATTCACAAAATAAATCTCAAGACTTACAGAAGAATATCCAAAGCTGCATGTTGATGTATGATAAAAGTCATTAATGAATGGTTGAATGAAAAAAGAGTAAAAGACCACAACAAAGCAGATCAAGCAAGTAAAAAGTCATAGCTACATATTCCAACATACCTAACAGTTCCTGTGCTCCCACCTCCGGTAGTACGCACACGCTTCTCAACTTTTGAAAAATCTATCTGTTTGCTTTCCTCAACCTTTGCTTCGTCCACCCTTAAGTCATCTTCATTTTCTTTATCATCACTAACTCCACCTTCATCATTTTGGTTATTGCTTTTCTCCTCTAATTTCTTAAGCTGCTGATCCTTCAAGAATTTCCTTATAGCTTCATCTCGAGCTTCATAGCGTTCAATAACATGAGCGTATAATGCTGCATCATAACCATTCCAGCGGTCCCTTTTCCCATCATAATCAAGTTCAAAGATTTCCACCTTCTCATGTGGGCCAATTTTTTTACTTGTCCACTTTGCACCTAATTTGCGAGGTCTTTCCATACATGCCTTTGGATTGTTTGTCATTGCTCCACAACTGTTTAAGTAAATAAGATCATAAGAAATGCACCTATAGTAAAGTAAGAGAGATAAGGGAATTCATTTCAATTATAAATGGCCAAGGTGCCCAAAGCAGGAATAGTAAATCTTGCTCCACCAATCAAAAGAACAAATGCACAAAACATATAGTAGATAGAAGGGGCTTTCACTTACTTCTCGCATGCACCTTTCCTGTACTTTTCAGCCTGATATATCTTCGCACCTCTGTCATACCATGCTTTACTATAATTTGAGTCTGACTTCCATTTCCTTTGATGTTTCAAACTCTATTGCATGAAAAAATACCAGGCTCTGATTTCAATAAAATCTAGCAATGAAATGTGCGCTCTGCACCAAAAATGATGAATATATTACATACCGGTCTTTCTGCATTGAGATACCAAGGTGCAGAGGACATATACTGAGGAATATGAGGATTAATTTCTTTTTCATCCTCATCGACCTCAGCAGGGGCCAGTCCAGCCTTCTCTGTGATGGCATAAGATAACCTGACTATTACCGCTTATTTTGGAACTTCCTATTAAATTTTGATCATTAGCTTCTATTAGATCCCATCATGCAGTAATTTATATTCGATAACGGATTTTTAGAAATACAGGAATAACCTGAGAGGTGTGGAGCTGCTAAAATCCTCTTTTGCCGAACATGTGAAATTGAGTGAGAACCAATTGGATTAGCAGGACCTATATTAATATCACTAAAAGCATTATAAAACAGTTTTATTTAATTATTGCAAGGTTTTGATATTGAAGTGGTGAAAAGGTTCTGACTACCATTGGAACCTCACAAAGATCATACTTGAGGAACCAATACCTAAACCACTGCAACAGCATAACATTGCTGGATCGCTCAATCTCTGCAAAGAGATTGATATTTGAAAGGAATGTATGACACGTTAGTTACAATTCCCGTAGATCAAATGCATATTACAACTAACATTAATATGAGCTCGCTGCTAGAATGGGATTTTCATAGGACCTAGAATATGCTCCATTAATAAAAAAATTTCCTTGCTTAAATTTAAGAATGCAGAATTGGTATATGACCCTGACAGGCTATGATAGAGAAACCTTTGTTCAGTATCTAGACTTTCTAAAAACCTGAGAATGCAGAATTGGTATATGACCCTGACAGGCTATGAATATTGTGAAGTTATCAGCAAATCTACAGGAAAGGTGTTAGTAGTATTTTTGTGTGTTCGTTCTCAGGGAAGGACTGATATCAATTCTAATTCTGAGCCTTTTATCTCAAGCAGTTCAGAAGTGTGGAAGAATAGATTGGTGATTATGATTATTAACTAAATTAAACTAATAAACAAATAAAAACTATATAATAACGATGAGAGAAAATAATCCAAGATTTGGGGTTCTTCAATTGACTACCAAGAATGTCTAATTTGTGTCTCTTGTTCGTTAAAAACAATCCTTCTAAAGTTTATAAATTCCTCTCCCAAGGTAATTCATAATGCCTACAATCATCCCCTAATCGCCACTCCCATGGTCAATCAAAGTATAATCATAAACTATTAAAACCAAGGATTAACAGTTTCACAATTCTTTTATTAATCTCCCGATTCAATAACTAAATTGTGTCTATCATGTCATGTACTAGAATTACAACTCTTCTCAAATATTACATTGATAATAAATTCTGCAGAACACAATGAATATGATTAGAGAAACAAAATTTTCATTGATAATAAGAAAGAGATTACAAGCAAATATTACATCTTTTTGTTCTCTCTATCTGCTAATCTATTCAACAGGAAAGTAAAAGGTCCGTCCACACCACTCCATTGTTAGCAAAAATTCCAAGATCCCATCTTTGCCACTTTATTTGGGTGGAAGTTGAAGGGATAAGGTTATTTTTGCTGACATATTCATTAACAATGGTTGGTGGTGTTGGATGAAGATGCCTTCGAGGAGAGCCATGCCAATGTTGCTTGGAGGGCAGCATCGATGTCGATCACCCTTGCAGGTTTCTCTCTCTCGAGCTCTTCCAAACCAGCATCCATTTGCAGCCACAGCGTCTCAAGCTGCCTTTCCCACTCAAACGCTTCAAATTCTTCACGCGTATAGCTGAAGATGTCCCTATTCTCGACAAGATGAAGGTTCTTTTCTTTGATGGTAAGGTTAGCCATTGTTTTTCAAGAGTATTTGGTTTGAAGGGTTTGTGATTTTACAGGGGAGACTGAAAGGTTAAAGGTTTAATGAAATAATCTGAGCAAGTCTCTAGGCCTTAAATAGAGATGGGTAAGAACGAAGTTCTTAATCGCTTCGTATTCTGGTTATTAAAGGCAACAGGTAAACGCTTCAAATTCTGATTTTACTTGGGTCTAGATATTTTTAAAAGAGTATAATTTGATTTTTGTTTAAATCAAATATTTTAATGTTTTAATGTTTAATATACTCTTCTTAAAAATAGGCGCACGTGACCCACTTGCCCTTTAATGTGTCCCACTTACCTATTATCGTGTCCCACAACACATTAATCAAGGAACTGATGAGTGTTTGTTACATAAGAGATTGAGTTTTTCATTACTTTAATCACTTTTGTGTCCAAACGATTTTACTTTATTCTTACTCTCACAGTTTTCTTATTTTTCTCTTGGGCACTCACGCAAACACCTTTTCTACATACATATCTCTTGGAAATTCTTGCAAATTTCTTAACTCAATGGCATCTAAAGCATTCACTGCTCTTGGTTTACGGTTTGTTCCTAACAACTATGAAGCTCCACTCTATCATCAACGCGTTCCAGAATCGTTTCATCTCATGCAGAACTTTTTGAGGGATTCAGAGATTGGACAGGCTCTGATTGGACCTGCTACTCTTTCTGCGTCTCAAATTGCTACATTCTGGCAGAATTCAGTTTATGAAGATGGAGGAGAGAGTGGAACTCCTACCATTATCTTCACTTACGAAGACCAAGATTATGTGATTACTCCACAGACTGTACGAGATACAATGGGGTTTGACACACATACTTCTTATACTCTGGTTAATGAAACTTATCTGAGAGAGATGCTACAAGAGATAGGTTACATGGAATCTCTTGACAAGCTTGGCAGTATAAAGCGACCAAATCTCAGAAAGGAATGGAATTTCTTCTTTGATTGCATAACAAGGACGTTCCAGAAGAAAGTCACAAACTGGGATGCCATTCCAATGGACAGTCTCCAAATCGGGTATTCTCTGCTCTATGGTACTAATTTTGATTTTTGTCGACATGTTTTGATGAGCTTAGGTGATAAACTGTCAGAGTCTACTACTGTTTATTATGCTCGTTTCTGTCAAATGCTGTTCAATGCATGTGTACCTGGTCTCGAAATTGATGACACTGATGCAATTGATCCTTTTAGAGTCAATAAGCGAATATTCTCTGATATGACTAACAAGGATGTTGGTAAAGAAAATCTCTCTGCTTTTGTCATGCCTCTTGCTCTACGAAATTTTCTCAATCAACCACAAGAACCACAACAAGCTCAACCCGAATAACAACATGAACAACAACCTGAACAACAACAACAACCTGAACCACATCCTGAATCTCAACCAGAACCAAACACTGAATCACCTGCTCAGTCAGCAAACTCTGATTCATCACAAACTCCACCAGAATCAAAGTCTAAATTACAAAGAGTTAAGAAAGCAATTGCTGAACGACATGCAAGTCTAAAGCAGGCGGAAGAGACACAGAGAAAATCAAAACGGAAATCTCCTGAAGCTGTTTACACTAGAAGGGGGAAAAGAATGAAAGCTCGAGCAAACATGCCTAAGTCACCATCTAGTGAAGAGGATTCAGATAATATACCTCTAGCGAGACGAAGAAAACTGATAATCTCTGATTTTGTGGATGAAGATATTGAAGCTCCAGAGGTTGTTTCACAGCAAATATCTCCTGTTGAGGATGAGAAAGATGACATACCTGCAGAGGATGTAATGCTTGCAGAGGATGAAGTGCCTGCAGAGGACAAAATGCCTGCAGAAGAGGATGCAAGAGATGGTGTTTCTCCGATAAATGATATTCCTGATTCATTTATGCCATTCTCTGATCCTATCTCTGATGTTGGTGTAGCTGATCAACCTACGGCTGTTCCTCTTGAAGTTGTGGCATCTCATACTGAGATAATATCTGATGCTCACCACACTGTTGAAGAAGGTGAAGAAATTGATCAGGCAACCAAAGTGTTGAAGCTGAAGGTGACAGTAGTGCAAACTCTGATACTTCTCTGAGTGCACCAGTACAAACTGATGATAAACATACACCTTTTCCTCAACCTTGTACTTCTCATGAAGTTGAGAGAGCACAATTTGCCAAGAATGCTGCTGAATGGTACAAAGAAGATTGTATTTTTCCACCAGGAAGAGCAGCTAAGTTTGTTAAGCAAAGTGCTGATACTATCTCAAATCCAGAGATTCTTTCTTGCTTGAAAGCAACTATAGTTCAAGTTAAAACTCTGGATAGACGATTTGATGATACTAATTTGGCAATCACTGCTTTGCGAAATGAGGTTGTAGCTAGAGAGATGAAGATGGAAAGAGATTCGAAACTAGTGACTACAAAATTCTCTAAATCTCAAGATAATCTCTTTGCCAGGCTGGCTAAAGTTGAAGAGAACCAGTCTGATTTATCTGCTAAAATTGATTCTATTGCTACCTCCCTGGAGTTAATTACTTCTATCCTTATACCTGATGATGTCAAAAAGGGGGAGAGAGTTGTCAGAAGGGATAGTGCTGGAGATGGAGGGGCAAGTAACAAAGGAAAGAAAAAGGCTGAAGAGGTTCAAACTCTGAGAACTAGCAAGTCATCAAAATCACAGTCTGTTGGGAGAAATACTGATACTCAAGGTACTTCAAGGACCAAGAGTTTGTTGTTATCTTCTAATCCACAAACTGATGAAGAGTTGGCTGCTAAGCTGTTCATTGAAGAGAATGAGGAAGGAGTTACGATTGAGGACATTGAAGCTGAGGAAAAGAGTTTACAAGAAGAACATCTTAAAGCTTTAAAGTCTGATAAGGTACAAAGAGGAAAAGCTCCTAGACCTGTTGTTAAAGGTGTTGTGATCAGAGAAAGGACTGATGTTAGTCATAGTTCTCGGTTCTCAAAGGAAGAAATTGCGGCAGAGGCTAAACTCAAGCTAAAAGGCATTGAAGGTGAAAGTTCACAGAAGAAAGTTACAACTTCTGTTGCATCACAAGCAATGATCACACCTTTACACTCTTCACAGTTGAAATCTGTCTTTGGAAAAGGAACAATTCATGATCCAAATGTGTTATCTGGAGTCTCAATGAATGTTTCTGATGGAAAGGCTTTATCTGGCAAGGTTGGTAATAATAAGGGTGGACTAGGTTCACATAGAGACAGAAGGCAATATACTGGTCCTAGAGATCCTTCTTCACTGGCTGTTCCAGGTCGTGGTGTTCCTCAAGACAGTTTGGACAGACTGGAATCAGTGCAGTTGGTTCATCAGAAGAGTTTAGACAAGGATTTTCTTTTATACTTCATGGCTGATGGGACAGTATTCAAAGTTGGTGAGGATGATATTGGCTTGAAATGTTGGGAAGAACTAGAGTATGTTCTATATCTTCTCAAGGTGAATAGTCGAAGGACTCAGTCAATTGCTAATGTACTCAGACAGAAAATGACTCAGAATCTGGCAATCAGAGGACAGAAATACAATAGCAGATTTATTCCTAAGTACAGGGATTACAAGGGCAATCTCATTGAAATGAAGAAAGGTACTGCAAAGTTAAAAACTGATTTGGGAATCGCAGTACTTGACTTCAATACACAGGCAGAAAAAGTCAAATTTATCAGACTGGGTAATGAAATGAGAAGGAACAAGATTTGTGATCTTAGGGCTGCTATCTACCAAACAGATGAAAGTGATCCTCAACTCAGAGAAATCAAAGAAGCAATGAAGATTGAACTTGAAAATGCAGAAAGAAGATTGCTGATTGATTATCTCAAAACCATGCCAGATCTTGAAATGATAAGAGATTAAGTTCTGTAAGAATTTTCTTATTCTCTATAGTTTTTATTAAGTAGAAGCTTAAACTCTGAACTTGTATAAACACTGTATTTGTCTAATTGTTTTGACATCATCAATTACTGTCATTAACTTGTACATTTTTGCTAATGAACAAGTTGGGGGAGATTGTTAAATATAATTGATGTGTTTTAATCAGTGTTTAAGTGTTACAGGGAGTTATCAGAGTTTAGCTGGAAGCAGTCAGAGTTTAGTCAAACTCTGACAGTTAGAAGCTTGACAGAGTTTGTTAAACTCTGTCTGGAGGAAGCGCGTCTACTGTTCAACAGTGATTGAAGATTAATTATGGAAGCGATATCTTTGAAGATTGGATAGCTATCAAAGAGATCGAGTTGACATAGGAGACGTGTGACAATCTGTAATTGATATCATTGTATAGCTGATTATTAGGAATATCAATTAGAGATTGTATCGTAGCTGTATGGTATATAAATACAGATAGGTTAACCCTAGAAGGGTATCGATAATGAATTATCTTTATTGTAACCTAGCAGCTCTTTGTGATATTTTACATCACGAAGAGGGTTTGAAATACAAGAAGTTTTTTTAAGTGCATAAACGCTTTTACTTGTTAATCTCTCATACAAAGTTGATTATTAATTGTGTATTCGGCCTAACAACGCCTTCTCACCCTAATATATACTGGTAGAGAATGAGTACGCCTCCTCACCCTAAGATATACTGGTAGAGGATGAGTACGTCTCCTCACTCTAGGATATACTGGTAGAGGATGAGTACGCCTCCTCACCCTAAGATATACTGGTAGAGGATGAGTACGCCTGCTCACCCTAAGATATACTGGTAGAGAATGAGTACGCCTCCTCACCCTAAGATATACTGGTAGAGGATGAGTACGCCTCCTCACCCTAAGATATGCTACTAACATCTATATTATTTGGATGACAACAATCAACAGCAAGGTATATGCATTAAATTGCAAGAAGTAAACATCTCCGATAAGTAATCAACTAAACATTTTAAGAAAATGTTTTGAAAATGATATTCATCTAATTAAATAAATTTAATTAGACGAATAAGGTTTATTGGTGATGTTGCCTTTAGGTTAATTATTGCGAAATTCTTTTTAAAAAGCTTTGTTCGGGTTTTCGAAAATTCAATTCCCCTCAGCATTCGTGCTCATCGCCTACTCCTTATGGTACATCATCTACTTGGAATGTAGGTTACTTCTAACCATACTTCCATTATCTCCTCATTATGTGTAATCGTATTTAACTTACTATTACGAACAACTTTCATTACAAAATATCTCTACTCCGAACGATGGAGTAAGAGCTAGTATATTTGCAATTAAGGATCGAAAACTTAATCAATATATATCCTGCATTTCAATATATATATATATATATATATATATATATATATATATACTCTGAATGATAGAGTATGCAAAAGTAAACTTGCCTGGTACTCTTGATGCAGTACGAGCTCGTGACGGTGTCCGACAATATAAACAAGTTAAAGAAAACACTAAATCAATCCCCTATCAGATCCACTTATAACTTAACGCTTAAATACTTAAGCAAATCACAAACAAGGCATTAAGGGGTCTCTCTAGACTCATACTAAGTCCATGTTAATCAGCGAACTCTGAAGTCGTAAGTTTAATCCAAAATCGCTCCTCAAATTCAAGTTATACTTAACCATTTATAACCTCGTTCTTTACACCAATATATTGCCTTGATAATTCTTAAAAAGTCTCGTGTTTTAGTCGACTCGAAATTTCTCTTTTAACTTAGCCAAAACGGATGGTCAAAGTAGCACCTCTAGAGTTGACTTTCCTGAAAATTACTATTCCTTGACTCGCACTCCAACACTTTTCATAAATCACTGGAAACGTATTTAAATACGAAACCACTTCTAAAATCATCTTTGGTATTTGTAATATTTATCATAAAAATCTTGATTCGAAAACACGGGTCTAGAGAAGTGAGATGTATTTTGGAAGTTGGGTTAATTGCGGATTCTTACTATATGCACCACTTTTACTAAAACCTTCATAGCTCGATAACCGTTAACTCAAATGACGCACCGTTTTCGCGTGCACGGTCTAGAAAATGTCTAGAAGGTAACCAACTCAAGACATGGCTCTGGTCAGAAGAGGAATTTTTCATAATTTAGAAAACATGGCAGGAGGTTTACAATGAATAGTATCACCTCCTAAAAGGGCTTTTCCACTTGCGCAATCTCGGTTGACGCAATTTTATAAAATCATAAAATTATATTTTTAACTCGAAACCTCCGCACATACTTAAGTAACTGTCCTTAGTATTTATACTCAAAATTTCATATTATAAGTCGACTATTAAGGGTCTCAATGTTAGTAGTATTTTTGTAGTTCGTTCTCAGGGAAGGACTAATATGTAGAATCAAGTTCAAGTATTTTATCTCTCACAATTTAGAAGTGTAGAAGAATGTTTGGTTTGTTTTTAAACTAATTAAACTAATTATCAATTGAGAATAAAATATATGAGGAAAATAATCCAAGAACTGGGGTTCTTCACTTGGTTTCAATGCACATTCAATATCTCTATGACATCTACGTTCTTACTCTGCTGAAAACAATTCTTCAAAGGTTATAATGTTCCCTTCCAAGATACACTATAATGTCTACAACTACACCTTAATTATCACTTCCGTGATACAATCAAAGTACAATCATAAACTATTACGCACCAAGAATTATAAGTCTCACAACTCTCCTATTAATCTTCCAATCAAATATTCGAGTTATGTCTGTTAAATCGTGCACTAAAATTGCAACTCCTCTTCCAAGTTATCACAATTCCTAAAATCCAATCAAAGGTTCATGACTCCCCTAA
This sequence comes from Saposhnikovia divaricata, assembly GCA_036435485.1. Lineage (NCBI taxonomy): Eukaryota > Viridiplantae > Streptophyta > Magnoliopsida > Apiales > Apiaceae > Saposhnikovia > Saposhnikovia divaricata. The sequence goes on along the minus strand of CM071594.1, from coordinate 186,412,669 downwards.
TTGTAGTAAGCCCTCAATAACAGATCAGCAAAGAAAGAAAATCAGAGATACTTAAACATACATGAATACTAAGGAATACTACCCAATCCTCAGATTAGAGATTTAGTTACACATAATTAAGGAAGAAAACAAAACACACGAATTAATAGAAGCACTCATAATTATAAGAATATAGAAAAAAACCTTTAATCTTCAATCTTCAAAGAAAATAATAGTTCTCCAGAAAAATCCCTAAAAGCTGCGTGTTACAATGATATGATATGTATATCTATGTGATGATACGATTTTACAATGATATATTGTGTTTTTATAGGCCCTAGAAGTTTTATACAACAAGGAAATACCAAAAATACCAAATAGAGTCAAAACAGGAAAGTTATGGAGGGTTTTTAGTGAAATTTTCGTCATGGACAGCGGCCATGCTAGGCTGCGGCCTAGGTAGCTAGGCCGCGGCCTAGATCCAAATCTGTTGGAAATTTTTCAACATGCTATTTCCTTCGTTTTTTCTTCGTTTTGCCTCTATTTCCTTTCGTTCTTTTTCTCAAAGCTTCCATACTTCAATTCCTTGCCTTGGAACCTTCATGGTGGCTCACAACAAGACTCCATTGTTCATTTTTAAGCTCGAATTCATCTCCAGAATTGACAGGAATTGCAACCTTATTCAACATTCTTGCAACCCATAATTTATTCATTTCTTCTCGTAAATTCACCAAATCAATTTCTCGAACTCAAAATCACATAAATCACTGAATAATGCTCGATTTCTTTCAACTTGGCAATTATTTATTTCCTGCAATAAACTCCAATAAAACTCATTAAATCGACACGATTATTCGCAAAAGCACCGTAAATGTGGGAATAAAATCCTATAAAATATATATAAAATATATTCTATCAAATATCCCCACACTTGGCACTTTGCGCGTCCTCGTGCAAACTAAAATAATAATTACACTACTAACTAACTAGTACCACTTCCGTAGGTGATCACGGTTGCATTTGACATATGCAACAAGTCCTTTAAACCCCTAGGTAGCCCTAGTGGACGAGTAAGGTCTCGTGAGGGTTTATAGTGAATATACCCACAAAATTCATCTAGCTCATGCAAAAGACCACACATCAACACAACACCACACACACAAAGTCCTCTAATTCCATATCAACTTAAGAATCAAAATGAATACGCAATGTCTTGGTGTCTAAAGTGCAAGTATCCACATAGCATACTCAAATCACATGAATAAAATCATAGAATTCCATGTCAAGTGCCAAAATCGTTGGTAAATATGCTAAGCACACAAAAGCACATCATCAAGACACAACCTGGGATCTCCTATGCAAAAGCAACAACTCACCGTTCACTCACAAAAGATATTCACTCCAAACAAGGGGGTAAGTGTAACACTCAACTCCAACAATATCATAAGCATGCTTTACAAGTGGTATCAATCTAACCTTCAACACAACATACGCCATCAATGACAATCAAAAGGTCTTTTATTAGGGCTGTAATGTGGGCTAGGGACAAGGTATGTCAAGTAAAGCCAAAGAAGGTTAAGTCAAAAGCTAGTACTCAACAATAAAATTAACAACTCCCATACTTTCATCCCCACACTTGAACTTTTATTTATATACAACTTGACTAGCCGAATCAAAGTAGGATCACAAAAGATAAGAATGCTCTCATATTTATTATATTTTTTTTTCTTTTTCTGAATTTTTTTTTTCAGAGAGAGCTAATAGAAAGCAATAACAATGATCCATTGATATTTTACAAATTTCGACTAACAAGCACACAACCCAACTCAATATTCCCCCTAAGGTATGATCATCAATATCCCCCTTCATGTACACCTTATTACTCCCTTAAGAACAATACTAGCCTTTGACAATTGGGTTGAAAATTAATATAAGGCCAATACAATAAAAAGGATAATGGCAAGTAACGTGGTATGTCACCGAAAGAATAGGATTAGGCTCAAAAGGGTGAACTAATGGATCATGTATAAATGGTTTGGTAATATGGGAAATATAAGGTTAACCTATTACCTTTATCATGTTGTCATCAATTAATGTCATGCGTCTCAAGAAAGACCTCAAACACGTGCTAGCGCTGCAAATAACAAGTGGACACTCAAGCAAACGAAAAAATCATGCAAAAGATATGCATATTGGCTCAAAACTCACTTGGTGTGTAAAAGCACAATCAATCCCAAATAGAAGTCTCTCTAATGTACCTACTTGTACTCAAAGCATATAGACCAAATTATCTTGCACATATTCATGTCATTCTAGTCCCTTACCACATTCAATAAGTCTACCAGCTTCAACTTGCTAGTGTAAGTGTGTGCACAAGAACATCACATATCACTTCTCAATCAAAAGAATCCATAAACACAAGATTTCTAGCAGCATGCATGGGTGCATTAAAACACGTAAACTTCACAAAGCTAGAATTATTTTTGGTCTTTTCAAATTTTTTTCTTAATTTCTTTGGATTTTTCATTTTTTAAAGCATATACATATAACTACAACACATGAGACCACATCCCCACATTTAAATGGGTCAATGTCCTCAATGACACACTACTATAGAAAAGCATGAAAGAAATACTCACAATACATGGGTTGCCTCCCACGAAGCGCTTGTTTAACGTCATTAGCTTGACGCCGATTCTCAACCGATGATAGGGGCTTGGAGGTGAAGAATGCTCATCCCTCGCTCCACTGTTTCTCCTAGCAGGTATGGCTTAAGTCTCTGCCCGTTCACCTTGAATACATCTGACCCTTCTCTAGTAATCTCACAAACCCCATTAGGATAGACCTTCACAATCTCAAAAGGTCCGGACCATCGCGATCTGAGCTTTCCGGGGAATAAATGGAGTCTTGAATTAAACAATAGAACATGTTGCCCAACCTCAAATTCTTTCTTCTGAATGTGCTTATCATGCCACAATTTGGTCTTCTCCTTGTAGATACTAGCATTTTCATAAGACTGGAGCCTAATCTCCTCAAGCTCTCCAAGTTGAAGCAAACGCTTCTCTCCCGCAGATTTTAGATCAAAATTCAAATTCCTCGTTGCCCAAAACGCCTTATGTTGAAGTTCCACCGGCAAATGACATGGCTTCCCAAAAACCAACCTATATGGAGACATCCCAATAGGTGTTTTAAATGCCGTCCTATATGCCCAAAGAGCATCATCAAGCTTTGTTGACCAATCCTTTCTCGAACTTGCCATTGTCTTCTCCAAAATTGACTTCAGCTCACGATTCGAAATCTCAACTTGTCCACTTGTTTGCAGATGATAAGGAGTTACCACCTTTTGTGTCACACCATACTTTTTCAAGAGATTAGCCACCTGTTTATTGCAAAAGTGCGAACCTCCATCATTGATAATAGACCTTGGCACTCCAAATCTAGTGAACACATGCTTCTTTAGGAACTTCTTCACCACTCTAGCATCGTTAGTAGGAGACGCAATAGCTTCCACCCATTTCGAGACATAATCAACTCCCACCAAAATATACTGGTTCCCATAAGAAGATGGAAATGGACCCATAAAGTCCATCCCCCACACATCGAAAATTTCCACCTCAAGAACAGACTGTAAAGGCATCTCGTTCCTCCTCGAAATATTCCCAACTCGTTGACATCTATCACATTTAGCCACAAAGTCTCTAGCATCTTGATGCATGGTTGGCCAATAGAATCCTGACTGCAAAATCTTAGCAACTGTCTTCATGCTACTGTTATGACCTCCACACTCAAGAGAATGGCAATGCCTGAAAATATGAGGAACTTCATCATGAGGTACACATCTACGAAACATTCCATCAGCACGCTCCTTGTAAAGAAGCGGTTCCTCCCAATAGTAGTGCTTCACATCATAGAAGAATTTCTTCTTTTGGTTATAAGAGAGATTATCCGGCACAACTCCTCCCACAATGTAGTTCACAAAATCTGCATACCATGGTGTAGACATGGACACAACTAGAAGTTGCTCCTCCGGAAATTTATCATTGATAGGTTTTTCACCTCCTACCTCTCCATCTCCTTGGTCCAACCTAGATAAATGATCAGCTACCAAGTTCTCGGACCCCTTCTTATCTCGAATCTCAAGATCAAATTCCTGGAGTAAGAGAATCCAATGAACTAGACGAGGCTTGGCATCCTTCTTTGTCATCAAGAAACGAATCGCAGCATGATCCGAATAGACAATCACCTTAGACCCAACAAAATAAGATCTGAATTTATCAAGTGCAAATACCACTGCGAGTAGCTCTTTCTCCGTAGTGGAATAGTTGATTTGTGCATCATCAAGAGTCTTGCTTGCATAATCTATCACGTGCATACGCTTATCCTTCTTTTGCCCAAGAACAACACCCACAGCATAGTCACTTGCATCACACATAAGCTCAAATGGAAAGCTCCAATCGGGCGATGTAACTATGGGTGCAGAAGTAAGTTCCTTCTTCAGCCTGTTAAAAGCAACAAGACAACTTTCATCAAAGTCAAAGACACGATCCTTTTCGAGAAGATTGCAGAGAGGCCGAGCTAACTTGGAGAAATCCTTGATGAACCGTCGATAAAAACCTGCATGACCAAGAAAGCTTCGAATTCCTTTCACAGATGAAGGTGGTGGCAATTTTTCAATAACTTCAATTTTTGCTCTATCGACCTCAATGCCTTTATTAGAGATTTTATGCCCAAGCACAATGCCCTCCTTCACCATAAAGTGACATTTTTCCCAATTAAGAACAAGATTCGTTTCAGTACATCTCTGCAACACCTTTGATAAACTGGCGAGACATGATTCAAAGGAAGAACCATATACAGTAAAGTCATCCATGAATACCTCCATGTCTCTCCCTATAAAATCTGAGAAAATGTGGTTCATGAGCCATTGAAACGTCGAAGGACCATTACACAAACCAAAAGGAAGCCTCCGATAAGCAAAAGTGCCATAAGGACAAGTAAAGGTGGTCTTCTCTTAATCTTCGGGTGTAATAGGAATCTGAAAGTAACCCGAGAATCCATCCAGAAAGTTGTAATACTCATTACCCGCCAACCTTTCGAGCATTTGATCAATGAATGGGAGGGGAAAGTGATCTTTGCGAGTAGCGTTATTCAACTTCCTATAATCAATGCAAACTCTCCAACCTGTTACTGTTCTCGTGGGAATTAATTCATTCTTCTCATTGTGTACAACAGTCATCCCACCTTTTTTTGGCACAACATGAATAGGGCTAACCCATTGACTGTGTGGAACCGAATATATGATACCAGCATCAAGCAACTTAGTGATTTCTTTCTTCACCACCTCTTGCAAATTCGGATTCAATCTTCTTTGTCCCTCAATCACAGGCTTATGATTATCTTCTAAGGCAATTCTATGCATGCAAAGAGCAGTGCTAATTCCCTTGATATCTTGAATTGTCCAACCAATAGCTGATTTATATTGTCGAAGAACATGTAATAATTTTTCTAGCTCATCATCACTAAGCAAAGCAGAAACTACCACAAGATATGTATCATTAGGACCCAGAAAAGCATACCTCAAATTAGCAGGTAGAGGTTTAAGTTCAACTTGTGGTGCCTCTGAAAGTGTAAAAGCCATCTCAACTTCTGTGTCTCGAACAACAAGTGCTTCTTCTTCTACTACATCATCTAACACCCGTTCTGCTCCCACGAAGTGTTCATTTTTGAGCTGCACAATATCATCCACTATGTCAACAGTAAAACAAGTTGCTCCAAAAGGAGGCATCTTCATTGCTTTATTCAGATCAAATTCCACTTTGTCCTCGCCAACATTCAATGTCAATTTTCCAGCTTTAACATCGATTGTAGTGCCAGCAGTAGCCAAGAATAGCCTTCCCAAGATAATGGGTATCTCGACATCTTCATCCATCTCTAACACCAAAAAATCACAAGGTATGACAAATTTATCCACTTTAACAACCACATCTTCAATAACCCCCAATGGATACTTAACAGAACGATCCGCCAACTGAAGTGAAATCCGTGTCTTTTTAAGTTCTCCAAGACCAAGCCTTTTGCAGATTGAATATGGCATCAAACTCACACTTGCCCCTAAGTCACACAAGGCTTTCATGTTTTCCATCTTCCCAATAGTGCAAGGCAAAGAAAAGCTTCCCGGATCTTTCAATTTCTGAGGAATAGCTGTGACGCCCCCAAATCCGAGGTCAAAGATTCAGGTCGTCACGTCACCATCCAACCATATCATACCTGTATTAACTTTACAACTCAACAATACATCCATCCAGACCTCAATCTTAAGCACAAACAAGTTAGAGCCTCAGAAACGATAATCAAAAGTAACACTAAATATTACAATTCATCTGTACAATCTAGAATCTTGCGCACTTCCATTTATACAACTACACTTGAAGACAAGTCTTACTATTATAGTTGAAAACCTATCAGACTTACTCTGTAGTATTTATCAGGAACTAAATCATCTCAGGGGTAAATCTTCTACTCCTCTTCTGCTGGTGCGGAGTTAACTGATCAAATTCTTCTCTTTCTGAAAAGTTTTTATAAAGCAAGAATGAGCTACATAATGCTCAGCAAGTTCACCATTTTGTGAAATAATAATGTGGTTTATTTCGAAAACATTCCCAACTATATGGGTATATATCTCAGGTATCAAAACATAATTGGACAATGTGTATGTCCGAGTTTGAATAAAACATCTATACTCACTAAGGAGCTTTAAGAATAACATATGAACCCTTTATAAGGTTCCCATCTCAATATATCTCAAGTTTTAAAGTATATACATATGAGTATATCATTTTCGGCAAAACACTCTACGGTTAACATACTGTACAGGGAATACATCATTACAAACCTCTTTTCTTCCATTAGCTTAGAAGGTTTCTCATTCAAAAGCATTTCATTCTTTGAAATAATTGCAAGAGTGCACTAACACGTGCCAATCTTTATAGAAAATCTTTCAGTTCTAGATACTGCACGATGTCAATATTTTTCTTATCAAAAGCCACACTATCGGCAACTTGGCACCTAGGCCCAAGAAGCAGTGTTTGAGAATTTTTCTAAAGTGGAGGATGGGACTTGAAGAAAATATAAAACCTGACAGGGATTGACGATGATCAGTCGCCACATCCAAGTCCAATAATTCGCGGGTCTTCTCTACAGGTAGAAGGATAGAAACTACATCCGTACCTATCCTCGGGTGAAAACTACATCCGTAATAACCCTCGATGAAAACTACATCCGTAATCATCCTTCGGCAACACCTGGGCCGGAATAATAATTGATGGACCGCCTGGCTCACGGCCGCTTACACATCCCGGGAATCGTTCGTCAACGATTCCCACACCTGCCAGAGTCCCCTTTTTCTTTTCTTTTCAAAAATCATTTTGATAGAAAATTCGAGTAGTTGAAGTTCGACCTCAGTCGACCGATAATTCTTGAAAAGTGTACAAGAAGCAAAACCTGACCGGGGGTTTTCGAAAATGTTTTGAGTTCGAAAGAGTTCGAGTTTGAAAGTGCAAAAGGTATCTTGGATTAGCTTTGTCTTTAAAATAATGAACAATAATTAATAAATGATATTTTAAGATTTAATATTAATAATTAATAAAATAATTATTTAATTACATAAGCTTTTAATCCAAGATAGGTATTTTGAGTATTTACGAAGATATAAAAATAATTACTTGAGCATACGATACTCCCCGAATGACCCTTCGGGTTTTCGCAATTTAATTACGATATAATAATATACCGCTCCCCGGTCAATAGTATATACGGACCGCTACGACCTCTATTGCTAGAGTCGTTGTCCGAAGAAAACATTTCAATCTAAGTTCAAGGGGTGCAAACATATATGTGCTTATACATCTCAATTTCATTAATACTTCGATAAACATTTGATATGATTGAAAACTACAAACACAACAGTGAAAGTCCTTGTATATGTAAGTTTTGAAAAGTAAACTTGCATAGGTAGAATCAGGAACATAATATCTTGAAAATAAATGCTTAGGGTTGGAAAACTTGCCTTGGGAAGGTTGGTGTGGTTGGGCTCGTGGAGTGGAGCGACAATCTATAAATATCCAATATTCGCTCGTTAGTATCTTCGCAACACCATTTAATCATAATGTTTTAAAGAATACAAGGCCATCTTAGCGACTCCACCATTTGACACACTAACCCTCCTATATGACCATGTCATCACATTATCACATTCTTTACCCATTCGACTCAAATCTATTCCTCAAACTCGAAACTCAAGTGAATACTCTTAAAACTACTTTAAACTAATCTCCTAAGTGGTTTTTCACTTGCGCGGACTTTACTTCAACATTTTTATAAAATTGAAAAATACATATTTGAATCCAATTCTTTTTGGGTAGCCTTCCCCTCTGCATTTACTAGCATCTCTAATTTTTTCATGATCCTACATAAATTTTTAGGGGTTCAAACAAGGTTCACAAGGGGACCACTTAGTGCAGTCCGGAATCCAGAAACACATTTCACTTCTCAGGCCATAACTCAAAATCTATACATCACCTAGTCATGAACCTTATATTTGTGGAAACTACATTCAAATACCTTTCCAACAATATATATTAGGACTTCAGGGGACAAGATTTGGGGGTTCAACACCCTCCTATAAGACAGTACAAGTTCCTGGGAAAAACTCAGCATGCTTATATCACTAAACCAACCAAGAATCTTACATCCACATCACAACCAACATCTAAATCACCAAGATCATACTTTATAACATACATGGAGATACATACACTAACCACAAGCTTAAAAATCACAACCACAACACTTAAACTCAAGGTCTACATCATCCATAACTTATATGTCCAAGATTCACACTAATAACCATGGATCTAACATTAAACATCATAAATACTACATGGCAAAGAGCTCCTTTCCTGCTGGGCAGAATGGAGTATTTGGTGTTTGTTTTGTTTGATTAAAGTGATAAAGTGATCAATAATGCTTGATATTTTCAATTGGATGCATCTTATCTTCTTGCCATGTGGTGTCATCTCCTCATTGGTTCATTTGGATTACCTTTATCCATCCATAATTGCAAGCAAGTCCCTTGCTTTATACATATTGTTTCCAAGTCCTTCCTTCCTTTTCTTATTTGCACCAAGGGGCTTCCCTTCTTGTATATTTACTAAATCAATATGTTACAACTTATATGTTGCACTTCATTGTAATAGTGTGGCCCAATACCTCAAACAATCGTTGTGTACAATTTTCTTTGTATTTTCTCTTTATCTCAGAAAAAATTCTCGCGGTTTCTCAATTGTTCTCATTTCCTTTAACTCTAGGATTTTATTCTCAATTCCATTTTCCTCTCATAATATATCCTTCCTTGGACTTCTAATATTTACTATTCTCAATTCATGATTCGCTCGCTTGATCGCTTAATCTCGTTGTAAAGTTTCAGCGGTTTCTAGAACGTTTGTTTCACTTCCTCAGTGGTTTTCGTTCCAAATTCTCAAATCACTTATAATAAAATTCCAAAATATTAACTCCTCAATTCCTCAAATTAAATATCTCATTTCTTGATATTACTGATATATAATTCACTGCTCGGTCAAATATTACACGAAAATAGAATTTGGAATTTCTGAATTCCGATCGCATTTACATACACTTATTTACTCCGTAGATTACTAGTATAACTTCGAAATATCCACACTACGTCTCGTACATAGGTGGCATAAAAAATTTTCTTAATCCTCAAAATCACTATTCATTGACGCACTTCATCATAATAGGAAAAGTTTTAATTCTACCGAAATTTTGGGTTCTTACAATAGCCTTCTGGATGACTGCACTGCATTCTGCATTAAGAGTAATAGTTTCTGCATCTCCAAGTTTCCTCTTCTTTGTCAACATCTCCTTAAGAAATTTAGCATAAAGTGGCATTTGATTCAAAGCTTCAGCCAACGGAATATTAACATGCAACTACCGGAACATAGTCAAAAACTTCTCGTACTGCTTCTCTAACTGCCTGTTGTAAAGTCTCTATGGAAATGGAATAGGAGGAACATAAGGTGGTGGAGGAACATACGGCTTTTCTGATTCTTCTTCCTTCTTCTTCTCATCTTCTTTTTCTGACGTGTCTGCAGCAATCTCTACAGGCTTATCCTCTTTCTCAGCATCACTCTCTTTAGGCTTAAGAACCTCAACCTCGGGCAACTCTTTTCCGCTCCTCAAAGTAATTGCTTTGCATTGCTCTTTACCAGTTTGGTCGGGTTGACTAGGAAGAGACCCTTGCTCACGAACACCCATCTTTGAGGCAATATGTCCAATCTGTGTTTCTAGCATCTTTTGAGATGATGCCATCTGATCTATTCTTGATTCCATATTAGCCAATGCCCCAGAAGTCCCTTGCATAATCTTATTTAGTGCAAGCTCCCACTCAGCTGGTTCTTTCTTTGGTGGAGGTTGATACTGCTGCTGTGCTTGATATGGCGGTCGTGACTGAAAACCAGGAGGTTGATTCTGCCTTGGAAATGCATAGGAAGGATTAGCTGCATGATTATTGCTGTAAGAAAGATTGTTGTTTGGCCTTTGATTCGGATTGTAGTAAGAATTATTCTGCACAGGCCAAGGCTGTCTTCCTTGAATAAAAGATGCTTCTTCTGGAAATTGTTACACATAAGAGTTCTGACTAGCACCATAATCATGATACCCTTCCATAGGTGAAGAAATAGCATTCACATTTACCTTTTATCCTCGCACCTCCTGAGTTAGAGTATCCAACTTTTGAGCCAGCATGTTGATCATCTCAGATTCTTGTGCTGCTTTTGCTGAGCTCGTCCCACTAGGTGCCCATGAATAATTATTAGATGCTAATTCCTCAAGGAGTGCTTTAGCCTGTGTAGTTGGTGCCTTCTTGAAATTTCCACCAGCAGCCACATCCAAACTCAAACGAATATCTGCATTCATGGCCCCATAAAAAGTACTAATGATCTGCCAATCTTCTAAGCCATGATGTGGACACTTCCTCAATAGTGCCTTGAATCTCTCCCATGCCTGATATAGACCTTCACCCGGTTGTGCTTTAAAACTCATAATCATAGTCCTCAACTGTTGCGTCTTGTCGGAAGGATAGTATTTGGACAAGAATGCAGTAGAAAGACTCTCCCATGTAGCAACCGTAGTGTTTGGAAGTTGCTGAAACCATTCCAAAGCTCTTCCCTTAATAGAATAGGGAAACATATGGAGACGAATCTAATCACTCGTAACACCAGTGATTCTGAATGAGCCACACATCTGCACAAAACGCTCTAGATGTCTGTGTGGGTCTTCTAATTCAATGTCTCCTTCAAAAGCTTGATTGTTGATCATCTGAATTAAGCTCGGATTAATATGGAACTGAGCTGCACCAATCTCTGGAGTTTTGTACATGCAATTGGCTGGATTCGGTGTCTCATGGTCCCAAATAGAAGACTGATCAACATTAACAGCTTGATTCTCCGCATCTCCCATTTTAGCTTTCTCTTTTCTGATCTTTCTCAAAGTACATTCGATTTCAGGGTCAAATTCCAATTTTCTAGCGCACGAAGAACGTCGCATACACCTGAAAATCACCAACAAAACAACTTGTGGAACCAATTAAAATCTAAACAATAAGAAACAATTAACCTAAACTCAACTATACTGCCTTCCCCGGCAGCGGCGCCAATTTGTTAGTAGTATTTTTGTAGTTCGTTCTCAGGGAAGGACTAATATGTAGAATCAAGTTCAAGTATTTTATCTCTCACAATTTAGAAGTGTAGAAGAATGTTTGGTTTGTTTTTAAACTAATTAAACTAATTATCATATGAGAATAAAATATATGAGGAAAATAATCCAAGAACTGGGGTTCTTCACTTGGTTTCAATGCACATTCAATATCTCTATGACATCTACGTTCTTACTCTGCTGAAAACAATTCTTCTAAGGTTATAATGTTCCCTTCCAAGATACATTATAATGTCTACAACTACACCTTAATTTTCACTTCCGTGATACAATCAAAGTACAATCATAAACTATTACGCCCCAAGAATTATAAGTCTTACAACTCTCCTATTAATCTTCCAATCAAATATTCGAGTTATGTCTGTTAAATCGTGTACTAAAATTGCAACTCCTCTTCCAAGTTATCACAATTCCTAAAATCCAATCAAAGGTTCATGACTCCCCTAATTGTAGTAAGCCCTCAATAACAGATCAGCAAAGAAAGAAAATCACAGATAATTAAACATACATGAATACCAAGGAATACTACCCAATCCTCAGATTAGAGATTTAGTTACACATAATTAAGGAAGAAAACAAAACAAACGAATTAATAGAAGCACTCATAATTATAAGAATATAGAAAAAACCTTTAATCTTCAATCTTCAAAGAAAATAATAGTTCTCCAAAAAAATCCCTAAAAGCTGCGTGTTACAATGATATGATATGTATATCTATGTGATGATACGATTTTACAATGATATATTGTGTTTTTATAGGCCCTAGAAGTTTTATACAACAAGGAAATACCAAAAATACCAAATAGAGTCAAAACAGGAAAGTTATGGAGGGTTTTTATTGAAATTTTCGTCATGGACAGCGGCCATGCTAGGTTGCGGCCTAGGTAACTAGGCTGCGGCCTAGCTCCAAATCTGTTGGAAATTTTTCAGCATGCTATTTCCTTCGTTTTTTCTTCGTTTTGCCTCCGTTTCCTTTCGCTCTTTTTCTCAAAGCTTACATACTTCAATTCCTTGCCTTGGAACCTTCATGGTGGCTCACAACAAGACTCCATTGTTCATTTTTAAGCTCGAATTCATCTCCAGAATTGACAGGAATTGCAACCTTATTCAACATTCTTGCAACCCATAATTTATTCATTTCTTCTCGTAAATTCACCAAATCAATTTCTCGAACTCAAAATCACATAAATCACTGAATAATGCTCGATTTCTTTCAACTTGGCAATTATTTATTTCCTGCAATAAACTCCAATAAAACTCATTAAATCGACACGATTATTCGCAAAAGCACCGTAAATTTGGGAATAAAATCCTATAAAATATATTCTATCACTCAACCAAAGCCATAAATTTGGTACATTTCTGCGATGAAATCTCTTGAACTATTTTTACTAAAACTAGCATAATTCTTAAACAGTAAACTCTTTTAATGAAATTCTTGCGGCCAAATAAACTAGACAACTATATATTTACAACCATAGGAAGTGTGAGTCTAAAATCACTTTTATGGTTTCGGGTCTAACTGTTTTCAAGGGTTAATGAAATTTCGTCAGTACGACGACTATAACTCAGACATTTCCATTTTGTCACCACATAATCAAGCCATACCATACATCCATAACCTCAACAAACAACCTTCATACTCCTCTAAGGTCAGTGGTGTGGCTACAATCCAACACCCACCATTTTACACATTTTACAAAGCCAAATAATCAATAAAGCACTTAATATGACCTTAACTTTGCATGAACATCAAAACCACTTCAAAACTCATATAAAACTCAAAGTTTGGTTAGGGTTTTATACCTTCTTTGATGTCTTAACAACACTAACAATGCTTGGGAATCCTTAAACAAGCCTTGGATGGTTCCTAGGAAGCTTAAACTTGAACATTAAAACAAGAAAACAAGGTTAAGTTACTATTCACTATTATTCATTCTCATCTTGTAAAATTCATATAAAATTGAAAATTAAGAGTTTGGTTCTCAAATTTTTACCACATCTTGGGCTCTTCATAAGCTTTGTTTTATGCTATTGAACATCAAATTTGAAGCTTGGTAGTTATGGTTTTGAACCCATTTTTCCTGCTGGATAGAAACTGGATAGGTTGTTCTTGTTTTGGTTGAGAGGTTTTCTTGCCTTGTGTTTTCTTTTCTTTCTTGGCTAATGGCTGATTTCTAGTTGATATTTTGTGTGTAAATCAGTTGGACTACTCTTCATGTCCCCCCCCCCCCAACACAAGTGTCAAGCTAATGAGTTGTTTAGGTGTCTTATTTGCATGGTTCTCACAAGAACACATCACCTAAACCACTTACTAACTACTTGCTACTTAGTTGGTTTCACATTGATGCTTCAAAATGTTGCACTTGATCAATTCATGTGGTACTTTGATCCTTGGTTAGCGTTTGATTGTAAATTCGTTACACGTTTGTTTGATCGCTTAATCTCGTTGTAAAGTTGTAGCGATTCCTAGAACGTTCATTGCACTAACTTAGGGGTTTTCGTTCTAACTCCTCAAATCACCTTAAATAGAATAATAAAATATAAATTCTCAAATTAAATATATCACTGGTCTTGGTCGTATTGAAATGCTCCTCATTGCCCGGTCAAATATTCCATAAAATTAAAGTTTGGAATTTCTGAATTCTGGTCGTGTTTACATACACTTATTTACCTCGTAGATTATTAATATAACTTCGAAATATCCATTTCCTATCCCGTGCATAGGGTGACATGAAAAATTTAACAGAAATTTGGGTTATTACATCTATATACAAGCAAATTGCCCCTCCCAAAAATGATGTGAAACAAATCCTAACAATCTCCCCCTTCACACATCGGGCTCGACACCTGTCGAATCTGCATCCCTCTGTGTTATCTGGCTCACCCTCGAACCATACTGGAAGCTCCTGGCTATCTGACTCCCCTTAGGCCCATGTAAACTGGAAGCCCATCTGCCTCCTCTCGAAGCCTATTCGGTGGTAGCCCACCTGCCTCTTCCTTGGTTCATGGTGGAGCCCATTGAGATTGTTATGTACCGTTATAACCATAGCTCTGATACCATTTGTTGGGCTTGCTAAGCAGACCTTAACTCTATATTAGTATGATACTGTCCATTTTGGGCCAAGCCCGCACGAATTTGTTTTGGGTGCATCCCAAAAGGCCTCATACTAATGGAGACTGTTGGTTATAAACTAGTAATCTGCCCCTCCCATAAACGATGTGGGACAACTCCTAACAATCTCTCCTTTTACACATCGGGCTCGACACCTGTTGAATCTGCCTCCTTTTGTGTGATTTGGCTCCCCCTCGAACCATACCGGACCTGGCCATTTGACCCTCCCTAGGCCCATGTATACTGGAAGTCCATTTGCCTCCTCTAGAAGTCCATCCTGGGGTAGCCTACCTGCCTCTTCCTTGATCCATCTTGGAGCCCATCTGAGATTGTTATGGACCGTTATAACCATAGCTCTGATACCATTTGTTGGGCTTGCTAAGCAGACCTTAACTCTGCATTAGTATGATATTGTCCACTTTGGACCAAGCCCGCACGGATTTGTTTTTGGATAACTCCCAAAAGGCCTCATATTAATGGAATTAACTGGTTGCTCTATATATAAGCAAATTGCCCCTTCCACAAGCGATGTGAGATAAATCTTAACAGGATTGTCTTACATGGATGTGTAGCTTTATATATATATAATCCACATTCACTTATAGAGTTGGTAAGAAATTTTAAATGGCTGGCAAGGTCTTTTAAGAATTTTTTGATAGGTGGCCGCCCTATAAACTGGGCTACAGAAGGTTATAGAGGTGTTTAGAAATTAGAGTTTTGAAAAAAAATTAAAGATTTGACGAAATGAAACCGTTATATTAATGTTTGGTTGTTAGCGGATTGAAATAGGTTTTTGACTCAAAAAATTGCTTGGAAGAGTTTATTCAGTTAGGTGATTGTAATATGTATAGTTAATATACGAAAAGATAATTCAAACAGCTAATTATCAAATAATTTCATAAGAAATAACTAACTTGATGTGCTAATAAAAAAACCTAACTCAATCCGCTAGTTAAAACAGCTAAATTATTTCGCTAACAGTTAATTGTCAAAGAGAACTTATAATAAAACCGACCCTGTACTTGATACCCAGATTACACATGAACTAAACAAACACAACTTAAATAATGACACAAAAAACGGAAACATAGTAACAATGCTGCCCCAACAAAGAAAATTTTACCACACGAAGGCCCTAGAAAAGCCCAAAGACAAAAAAGAAAGAAGAGAAATTGGGCCATGCCCAGTATCAAGGATGTGCCAGAAAACTTATACTCGTATTTGGATAATGAATTACCAATTCTTTTAAAAAATTATTCATGGTTACGTACTACGTAGCACAGGATTGTGTCTTTTGACAATACCTACAAAACTTAATTTCGGACTTGGATGATGAGATTGAATATCATTGATAAAAATGTATTGCGGTACAGAATAAAAATGAATTTATGATATTGACTTGAGTTATGAATTCAGACCCGAATGGAGATATGGACAACTACCACAACTCAACTCAGGTCGAAGGCTCGAAGCTAGCAAGGTGTACAATAATTTAAATATTTAAAAAAAAAATACACCTTTACGATACTTGCTGGGCAGTCAAAATACACCTCCACCATTTACCGTCTCAAGACACCATGCTAATTCAACAGGTCAGTAAACTCCCTCCCTTCCAAAATATTTGCGTACCACACAAAATTTAGATTATGTACTTTCTCTTCCAATTTGTCTTCATACACATTTTGTTCTGAATTTAAAAAATTTATTTAGAAATAAATAATTAACAAGTACATAACTTTATGTTCAATTATCTACAACTAATTTCCTTTAAAACAATAAAAATCTACAACTACATTGTATCGAAGGATGGGAACCTGATATTTTGACGAATTTTAAAGATATATAAAAAAAAAAAAAAAAAACATAGCAATTCAATTATTGTTTTTCCTTTTTCTTCCAGATTAAATTCTTTACAACCTGAACTAAAACAATATTCGGCGAAACGTTCTTGTTCAAAGAGCAGTTAAAGATTCTTGGTGCCACAAATAATCAGGCGTTTCCGAGTAATCAAACAACCCATTCCCTAACGTTACAAATTCAGTCCTATCATAATTATCTTCACCCAGTCCAAACTCGGACGAGTCATAAACAGGTAACTCGTCCACAAATGCAAAGTCCTCTTTTAATTCCATGTTCTGTAATGGACTCGTCGTGACGGATTCGGTTGATTTATTCTCTGGGGTCTCGTTGGAAGGTGATTTTGCGGGTGGTAGGCCCAGTTCATCGTCGGATGCGCCGAGAAGGTAGTCGAGTTCGCCGGAATCTGTTGCCGTGAATAGGGTTGTGATTTCTTCTTCAAAGCTTTTGATTACTGAGTCAAGGCCTTGAATGGACGAGTCAATATCTGTGTCTTCGAGAATGTCTAGAATCTCTTCAGTTAGCTGAATCGTGTCTGGTGATGCAGGTTTTGGGACAACCGAGTCGACTCGGTCATTATGTACCGAGTCGACCCGGCCGGAAAGACCTTCAATAGGATCAACTCGGACTGACTCGGTTGTGTCGGTTATTGAGTTTACTCGGTCAGACTCGGGACCATCAGGTACCGAGTCAGAATTGTTCAACTCGGGAGATTCAGCTACAGGGGTATCAGGAAATGACTCGGGATACTCAGCTTCTGAGTCGACCCGGGATAGTTTTGGCTTAGTAGGATATGGGTCATCACTTGACTCATCTCGGGCTCGTTTCTTGTTTTCATAATGAACAGTACAATCCTCCATCTAGAAATGATAGAAAAATGCTGGTATATTGTTATTTAAAGGGTAAAGGAAATAAGGGCCTGTTTGGCTATTGGCAAATGGTACACCAAAAGGTGAATAAAGAGTTGGGTACAAAATAAAAGGTAAAATAAAAAGATGGCTCAGAGAGGGAGAGAAGAGTGAAAGATGATGGTTTGCACAAAAGACAGAGGGGGAGAGGATATTATATAGGGGAGGGTATCAAAGGAAACTTGTAAATTTCGAGTACAAGAAAGTTGAGAGGTTGTTGCTTAATGGCAGTAGAATGATTTATATAGTGTGCAAATCATATACCCAAAACATGTAAGTATACTTTTTTATTAAAATTAAAATAAAAAATAATTAAAAAAAAGGTGAGATGTTTAGGTTTCCAAGACTTGGCACTAAAGAAAAGGGAAAATACAAGGGATGGGGAGTTGGTTGGATGGATGAAAGAATTATGATGTGTGTATGTATAGGTAAGAAGATATTTGCTAAGTTTGTTTAAGGATGGGAAGATGGAAAAGGAAGAAAATGTAGGAGAGGGATAGGGATGGGGACAGGCGCGTCTCATCGGATTCTAAATTTAAATAAAGAGTCACTCCTGCCCTCTCATTATCTTTCACGGGCATCTCGGGTTTTTTTGAATTTTTTATTTTTCGTGTTTTTGAATCTAATTATAAGCTGGATTTAATTTGGAGTTTCGAATCCGTTACTTGGGACCACCCTTGTTTAGAGGAAAGATGTGGTGGCTTCCTGTAATGTCGGTCTATTTAAGGTTTTCTTGTTTCTTGTAGTTTCTGTGGATTTCGTGGTGTTTCGTTTTCTATTACCCTTTTTTTTCTTTTTTCTTTTCTTTTTTCTTTTTTTTTTTTGACTTTTTCTTTTCCTATTTGATTATTTACTTTGTTTTGTTGATGACCATTGTTTCTTTATTCATTTTTTTGACTTTTTCTTTTTAAGTTTTCTTTATTACTCCTTTTTTGCTGCTTTGCCGAGGATTTCTAACCAATAGTTTTGAATACAGATTCTTCTACCTAGAACCGGCAAAATGGATAAGTATTCTTTTCTTTTCTTTTTTTTTTTTTGGCTAAAGAATGGATCAGTATTCAGTATAATCGATATTCATGGAATTAAATTTGATTTTACATCCAAATTGAAAATTTTGATAATTATGTGAAAACTAATTTGATCTTATTCGAAAAGAATTTCTGAACGAAAATTTAATCGAATATAATCCGAAATAATTATGACAATGGAACCGATCAAAATCAAAATAATAAATTATCGAAACCAAATTTAACTCGGTTTATTGGATCCGATTTTGATTCGAATGGGAAAAATGAAAAATTAAATAGTTGTTATAATGTTAACGGAATAGCCTTTATATATTAGCGCACATTTCATTTGATATCAATTCATTCATAAACAAAATGCATATCTAAATAATTTTATATCAAACATATCATAAGGATTTAATCAATTTTTTTTTTTTGAAGAACTACATATTTTACACTAGAAATATTATATTGAATAATAAGATATATTTTAAAATCTCATAAATTAAAATAAAGAATGACTAATGGTCCGAAAGAATCTAAATCAATTCTAATCCAAACCGAATTTTATCCGAATTTCATCCGATCTTAATCCAAATTAGGCTCGAACTAAATCAAATTCGATTTGATACGAATCTTCTTCAAATTTATCATAACCGAAAATTAATCTGATCCGAGATTTATTTCATCCAAAATTTATCATAATCGGAAATTGACCCGATTATCCAATTATTATATCTACTTTTATCCATGAAATTAAAATAACATACTACTAGACTTAGGATACGCATAATAAATAAAGAGATTGGGGAGCCTGAGATGCATCCTTGGTAAATTTTCTGAGATACATGGAATTTATATACAAATATGGTGTGGGCATTTTAGTAAAAACAAAAAATTTTAATTAGCCCTGCGGGCCCAATCAAATATAAAGTATATTTTGTGAGTATCTCAAGAAAAGTTCCCTGAGAATCTACTAGAAAGAAAAACATATAAGATTAAAATATCATTTTGTTTCCAATATAAAGTATTGGAAATCCGTATATATTTATATATATATATATATATATAATGTGATGAAATCGGGTCGGGAATTGAGAATCGGGGCGGGGCTCGGGGATCGGACCGGGAAGACATAAAATCCCAATCACGGCCCGCTCCCCGGTTTTTTTTTTAAAATTGTCCCCGCTCCCCGGCCCGTACCCGAAAAAATCCCAGATTCCCCGCCCCGTTCGATGCGGGGATCAGATCGGGATCGGGCGGACCAGGATGAATGCCCATCCCTATGCGCATCCTTCAAGTTTCTCACGTTGGTCACACCGTCCCGCCATTCACGTGATAGCAATCCCGTTCAATTATCCAGAGTCACGTGCTTAAAGTCCGCAACTAGCATATCTCACGCTCGATGTCCAAAACTTTTTAGGACTGCAGACCGAATTATGTAGCACATTTTACTCTCTTTTTTTTTCCAAAACTACTAGTAGTATAATTTATTAGAATAGATACTAATATTTATAGAATGAGAAATGTTAGAATTCTCAAAAACATTCCCAAAATGGTTTCCAAAAGCTTAGTTGTCAAGTTCTGATTGGATATGTATTTTAAAAATAAAGAAATTCTCCATATATTCATATGAGTTTCACTAATTAAAAGATGCGATTTGACATTCGGGAACAGTTACGGGAACAATTTCGGAATTCCTAGTGTTGCTCTTATAAGATATATAAGTTTAAATATTAAAAAAAAACTACTTTGCCAATTAGCTCTAACTCATTCGGCAGTGACATTGCCTTGTGTACACAAAGTTAAAGATTCGATTTTCCTACGTAATTTGTTGGGAGAGAGACTTGCCCCTTAGAGGGTGGTGGATTCGATCAATTTGCAAAATATATGCAAGGTCTAGGTGTGCTAATTCGCTACAAATAGACATGGCGGTGCAGAGTTGAGTTATAAATGGATGTTGATCTAACTAATGTAGGATTGCACCTTCTAATGATTATTACATATGGTCGATACATGTGCGGTTTGTCCCATCTAACCAAAAATTATGTATTAAAAAAACAAAAAAAAAAACTACTCTATTTTTTTAGGGGTTCTAAACTACTCTATTTGGGGTAGCTATAATTAATAATTTTTGAGTTTATTTTCCATTGTCTACTACTTCTTTTCTCAATTGTGGATATTTGTCTTCTAGCAAATTAGCTTCTTTTTTTTATCAGAAAAGACTTCTTATTTTAAATAAATCGCTGGTACACTTTCCAAAAAGTGAGAGATTTTGAGAAATTTTTCATTCACAAAAATTTGTCATCTCATCAAAATAGTATGTTTAATCAATTTATGAATCTAATCGAAATAATATGTTTAATCAATTCATGAATCGTAACATAAATTATGAATAATATAAAAACAAATTCTTACAAAAATTTAGATAGTAAAATCTTTATATGGACAAAAAAACCTTAAAAGAATAGAAAATCATAATAAATATACAAGCTAACTTATGCAATTAGTGTACCTAAACTATCAACTGACTGCACTTTGTGTACTTAAGCTATCAATTAAACACTTTGTGTACTTAACTATGCAAAACTAACAGCCGTTAGCTCAAGGGCATTCTCGTCTTCTCACCACTTGGTTAGGACAACACAACAGCTTATATACACACATAACCCTCACACAATTACTGAAGATAAATACTCATCTCTCTCTGTGATTAATACTTTGAATGCTTTTGCTGGTTAATCGTGTGTATTATCAAAGGAAGTGATGACATGGTTGATACGTGACGTCGATCATGGAGGTGGTGGTAGTTTTGGCGCTGAAATACATGATTATGGAGGTAACATCCTACTGCTTGGTCATTTCATGGTTCATCTACTTTTTTCCTTTGCAATATTTGTATGCTATGTCTTACAAAGTTGTGTGTCTAGATAATTTGCATGTTGCCCTATTTTTACTTGAATTCTTCTCCTATGTCAAAATTATTTTCTCTATTTTCTTCTCTAGCTTTGTTTTAATTTTGTTTGATTATTATTAATTCGATGTTATTCGTTGCCGTGTTGAAATCGGTGGTGATGTTTTTTTTTTTGAATCGGGGATCGAGAGAGAGATTGTTGAGCAGTCGAGATGAGGTGATGAGAGCGAAGGGGAGAGAGATAGAGAGGCGGAGGGAGAGAAAGAAGGAGAGGGAGGAGAGATCAGAGATCGGGAGGATGAGGGAAATCGGTGGTGGTTGTTGCAGAGAGAGAGAGAGAGAGAGAAACGAGAGAGGGAGAGATAGAGAAAGTTGCGAGAGAGAGAGAGAGAGAGAGAGAGAGAGAGAGAGAGAGAGAGAGAGAGAGAGAGAGAGAGAGAGAAACGAGAGAGGGAGAGATAGAGAAAGTCGCGAGAGAGAGGGAGAGAGAGAGAGAGAGAGAGAGAGAGATTGTTGTAGAGATTGGGGAGAGAGATTTCGAGAATTTGCAGGGGGAGGGGGAGATGCAGAAAAAACACAGTGGAAGGGGGTGGCTCGAGCTCGACAGAGGGGGGGCGTGGGTCCGGGATGGTTGCAGGTGGGGCCCACAGTGGGGTCCACAATGGGGTCCACAGAAACGTTTCTGTTAAAACGAATAATATTAAATAATAACGAAACAATAAAGATCTCGGATTTTATATTTTAAACTGAAATTTAGATAAAAGGTTGAATATTCTTTAAAATGTGGTTTTAATAATTGTAGATTTAATTGGAGTGTATTAAAAATTTAGTAATTAAATAGTTTTATTATCAAATGAATAATTAATTAAATTCGTGATTGATTTATTATTTAATTAAAAATATTTTGTGACATAAATTAAAGATTTATGGTTTTGATAATAAAAGGGGGGTTTAATTTATTAATTTGGAATAATTTATAGTTAGATTATTATTTAAAAATATTATGTGATTATTTACCATAAATTAGAGATTTATTGATTTATTAATAAAAAGAGGATTAATTGAGAATAAATTGGATTAAAGAGCAATATAATTTTTAAGATTAATATTCAATATTTCTGAATTATTTTGTTAATAGGATAGGACCAGGTTAATTTAGAGACTAAAAAAAAAGGGATTAATATTATTTTTTTTATTACGAGATTTAAAGGGAAAATTAGTTAGTGAGATTAATATTATTAATTATGGATTTAAATTGAATAAAAATAGATTCTTGAATAATTTTTGTTGTGAGATTTATATTAATTAAATTAAGGATTTTTCTGAGAATTTAGAAGAGATAATTAGAAGTACAATTTGGTTAATTAATTGTTAGCAATCGTTTGGAGATAATTAGTGATTATCTGATCGGGAATTAGGGATTCAATAATTCATTGATAAAAAGAGAGATTATTAGGAATAAATAGAATTAAATACAGTATTATTTTAGAGGCTGATATTTATTATTGGATTATTACTATTAATCGGATTGAATTACATTATTTTAGACTAAAGCTAAAATAAGTACAAAATAGCTGATCTAGGTTTTAGAAGGTGAAATGTCGGGCATAATAAAGTGAGTTTTTTTGGTTATAGAGAATCAGAGACGTGGAGCCAGGTGAAGTATCGTACCGCAGAGCCCAAGCAAGTTTACTAATTCGTACTCCATTGTTCGGGGTATTTATATTTTTAAGTATGCTGATTAAATTTTCGATTTAAAAAATCAAGTATTCTTTCGAGTGATTTATACCAGATTTTTATTCATGCAATTTACATTCATATATATTATTGCTGAGCTGTTATCCAGACATATTATATCACGAGGTGTTCAAATTTATTTCATGAGTTGGTCCATATTGTTGGAACGTTTATTGAGATACTTCATTCGAGTTTATATTTAATAGTGGGGATATATATATAAAGTAAGTTATGTATACTGATATGGATCACCTCATTTCGATTCCATAATCAGAACCGTTTTTCATAATATTTCCTCTACTCATTCGAGAGGAAAACTAAATTATTGATATTTATCGTTCATTGCTTATGAAGGCAAAAGTGACCGGAGTAACGCACCGGCCCAACTGAGTAGTATTTAGGGTGTCTTCGAAACTTCGGCTCATCCTTATATCGATAGAAAACGAGTAGTGATAATAGATTGATCATCCATTACTTGAGTAGGCGTTCTGAGCAGAAATCCAATCATTGACATCCTATCAATTAATAGATGCCTTTGTGATTCTGTTAACTAGGGTGTTGATGTGAGCAGTTGTTATATTATATTATTTCAAATAAATTGAGTAGTTCTGAGGAGTTATTAAATTTATTTTCGAGTAGTATTTTGAGAAGTTATTAATTTATTTTCGAGTAGTATTTCGAGAAGTTATTGAGATATATTGGAGTAGTATTTCGAGATTTATAAGAATTTCTGAGTTGATCTCTTTTCAAATGTACTCATATAAGAGGATAACTCTTATAGAGTAGTAAAAACATATTTTGAGTGGGTTGTTGTTGTATTATATGATATCTGTATATACTTGTTGGGCATTCTTTGGCTCATTCTTGTTATTTAAATATTATTAATCAGCGGCATCTAAAGACGGCTCTAGCATGGCGAACCGTGGCAAAGGGAAGAAGAAGGGCTATTAAATTCAATCCATTAGCCTTATAATATCGAAGGAGGTTACAAGATGGAAAGAAGTTGTTTAATGCTTTATTATTGGGTGTTTTGTATTCTGTAATAATATTTCAGAGATTCTGGGAGGTGAGTTTGAATTGTAATAACTTTTGTATTTTGAGTGCTTGTTCTAAGACTATAACCTGTGGAATAAAAGATGGAGTTGTTAAGAATATTGTTGTAGATTATATTATGTGCAAGTGATTGATTATTCCGCAATAGGTGTAATGACCTGGATTCCTGTAAGGGATTTGGGGGCGTTACAGTAATGGTATCAGAGCCATAGGTTATAAACCTTAGAACGAGAGTAGAGAGGAGTTATGATTATATAAGAGGAAGTTTAGAAACCAAGGAACCGATAGGTATTTATATAGGGTAGGATATCAAGAAGTAGTTAGGGTGGAGGCATGTTGGCTAATAACCATAGTAGAATCATTTGGGACAAGAAAAGCGCATTTCCATGATATATTTATTGGGTTTAAAAAATGAGTATATAGAGATATGTATACATAAGTATATATATATATATATATATATATATATACATATACATATATATATATATATATATATATGGATGCATACCTATATATATATATGGATATATACGCATATGTACAGATATATACAGTTTTGTTTTCATAATAAATATTTCATAGATTTGCAGTTTTATTAAACGAAATGATTTTTATTTTTAGAAAATGCCGCCAAGGAGAAACGGAGCTAACTCTAGAGAAGGTGAGGCTTCTACCGGGGGAAATAGCAACCAAAACAATCAAGGACTTAACCAACTCGTAGAATTGTTGAGGCAAACCCTAGACCGTGGACATCAGGGTCCTATACCTAATGTAGTGAACCAAACCGCAACAGCTTTTAAGGCTTTTAAGTCAATTCATCCACCTGAGTTTAAAGGGTTTGGTGAACCAGTCGAGGCTAGATCGTGGTTGAAAGAGATGGAGAAATCATTTAAGATTATATGAGTAGAAGAGGGGCAGAAGACGATCTTTGCCACCTACTTGCTGAAAGAAGAGGCGAATTATTGGTGGGAGTCTAAGGAAGCAATGGAACCTGCAGGGATAGTAACATGGGAAAGGTTTACTGAGTTGTTTTTGGAGAAGTATTTTCCGGAGCATATGGAGAGTAAGATGGAGATAAAGTTCTTGGAACTAAGGCAGAATAATAGGACTGTTGCTGAGTATGAGAAGGAGTTTACTGAACTATCTAGGTTTGTACCACATTTCGTAGATACTGATAAGAAGAAGGCAAGAAGGTTTCAACATGGACTGAGACCATGGATACAAACTAGGGTGGCCGCTTTTGAGCTTACTGAGTATGTTAAAGTGGTGAATAAGGCGGAAGTAATAGAAGCAGGAAGTAATTTTGATCCGAAGGAAAATGAAGGGAAGAAAAGAGAAGCAGGGAGTTGGGGAGGATATCCGACTAGTGGGACATTTCAGAACCAAAATGGTAGGAGGCCCGGGTTTCAGTCTGCAAGATTTGGAGGATCTAACCGAGCAGAAAGTGCGGGTAGTGTACAAGTAGGACAACAGGGAAATGAGAGCCAGTTTAGGCAACCAAGACCACCACTGCAAGACTGTGAAGTGTGTGGAAAGAAGCATCCAAGAGCATGTGCAAAATCAGAAGGTAGGTGTCATAACTGTGGTCAAGAGGGGCATCATCGGGCGAATTGTCCCAGGAAGGGAGTAGTCTGCTAAAAATGTGGAAAGGAGGGACATATCTTTAGAGATTGTAAAGTGTCAGCAATGGGACCCGTAACATCACGACAAAGCAGTGGAGTTATTAGCAATCAATCAACCGCAAGGGTTTTTAACATGACGTTGGCCGATGGCATGAAGGAGATGGACGAGATAGCAGGTACACGGTTATTTAAACATCGTAAATGCATATAAATGATGAGCTAGTATTAAAATAGAGGTATGTTAAAATGAAATCTGAGATGAAATATACAATCTGGCATGAGAGTTTATAATCGAAATATGAGAGTATATAATTGGTACAAAGGGATGAGGATATATTGGAAAATAGAGTACGAAATAAGCAACCTTAGTTTTGCCTACGTTGATTCCGAGGACGGAATCCTTTTAAGGAGGGAAGACTGTAATATCCGTGAATTTTTTTCGAATAAATTTTTCTTTTCGATATTTAAATTTTATTTAAAATCGATGCACTAGTATATTTTTTTAATTAGTGCATTTTGTAAATTTTTATTTTTATATATTCCTATATTATTTAATTATTTATAGTTGTTTAGTGGTTATTAAAATTAAGAAAATTAGGATTTTATTTTTAGTCATATTTAATTTAGAAAACGAAATTGAGTATCGTTTAACGGGGGGGAAACGAGATCTTTTTACCAATTATTCCATTAAATATAAACATAATCATTATTTTTATTTTAATTATTTCAGCAATGATTTTGTCTCCCATTTTTTTTATTAATTGTCCACTTGAACACCTAATTATGAAGCACTAAAATTTTCATAATATTGTCCCCCACATTTTCATTTGTTCTAGTTATTTTACTCGTTTAAAACATAAATAGGGATCTATTTATATTACAATGCAGAGAACCAGAAAAACAGGGAGACCCATTCCATATATACACACGAAACGAGAGAAATTACAGGGTAGGATGTCAAAATTATTTTCTCTATTTTCTTCTCTAACTTTGTTTTAATTTTGTTTGATTATTATTAATTCGATGTTATTCGTTGCCGTGTTGAAATCGGTGGTGATGTTTTTTTTTGAATCGGGGACCGAGAGAGAGATTGTTGAGCAGTCGAGATGAGGTGATGAGAGCGAAGGGGAGAGAGATAGAAAGGCGGAGGGAGAGAAGGAAGGAGAGATCAGAGATCGGGAGGATAAGGGAGATCGGTGGTGGTTGTTGCCGAGAGAGAGAGACAGAGAGAGAGAGAGAGAGAGAGAGAGAGAGAGAGAGAGAGATTGGGGAGAGAGATTTCGAGAATTTGCAGGGGGAGGGGATGATGCAGAAAAAACGCAGGGGAAGGAGGTGGCTCGAGCTCGACAGAGGGGGGGGCGTGGGTCCGGGATGGTTGCAGGTAGGGCCCACAGTGGGGTCCACAGTGGGGTCCACAGAAACGTTTCTATTAAAACGAATAATATTAAATAATAACGAAACAATAAAGATCTCGGATTTTATGTTTTAAACAGAAATTTAGATAAAAGGTTGAATATTCTTTAAAATGTGGTTTTAATAATTGTAGATTTAATTGGAGTGTATTAAAAATTTAGTAATTAAATAGTTTTATTATCAAATGAATAATTAATTAAATTGGTGATTGATTTATTATTTAATTAAAAATATTTTGTGACATAAATTAAAGATTTATGGTTTTGATAATAAAAGGGGGGTTTAATTTATTAATTTGGAATAATTTATAGTTAGATTATTTGATATGGGCTGAAAATAAGCCCTAAAGACACATTTAATATGGCATTAATTAGACCCAACATGGTCCAAACGTGGGGCCCATTAATGAGGTCAAAACCCCAATTATAATATTAATTTCGTAATTAATATTGGGGGAAATAAACATCTCAGCAATAAGGGTTGGATAAGGATATTATCTCCATCAGACTTAGCCACCAAGGTATCCAATTCGATATGGAAACTGAGTCCTACAAGGAATAGATCTGGAACCTTCCCCACAGAAGACTTGTCCACCAAGTCTCTGACTCCTACCATAATTCTAAGGCTTCTCAGCCTATATAAAGGGCCTGACCCCTCGTTCTCAGAACTACGTTTTTTGGCTTGATCTTTGACATTCATCAAAGTACGTAGGCATCTTGTGAAGGCCGATTCAGTCACGAGCACAAGAGCAACCATAAAAACACGAAGCTCATACACCTTTGCATTAAATACACAAACCCTAGCCGCAATACTCGTAACCTAGTTTTTATTCCACAACATTATTATTTAAAAATATTATGTGATTATTTACCATAAATTAGAGATTTATGGATTTATTAATAAAAAGAGGATTAATTGAGAATAAATAGGATTAAAGAGCAATATAATTTTTAAGATTAATATTTAATATTTCTGAATTATTTTATTAATAGGATAGGACCAGTTTAATTTAGAGACTAAAAAAAAGGGATTAATATTATTTTTTTTATTACGAGATTTAAAGGTAAAATTAGTTAGTGAGATTAATATTATTAATTATGGATTTAAATTGAATAAAAATAGATTCTTGAATAATTTTTGTTGTGAGATTTATATTAATTAAATTAAGGATTTTTCTGAGAATTTAGAAGAGATAATTAGAAGTACAATTTGGTTAATTAATTGTTAACAATCGTTTGGAGATAATTAGTGATTATCTGATCGGGAATTAGGGATTCAATAATTCATTGATAAAAAGAGAGATTATTAGGAATAAATAGAATTAAATACAGTATTATTTTAGAGGCTGATATTTATTATTGGATTATTACTATTAATCGGATTGAATTACATTATTTTAGACTAAAGCTGAAATTAGTACAAAATAGCTGATCTAGGTTTTAGAAGGTGAAATGTCGGGCATAATAAACTGAGTTTTTTTTGGTTATAGAGAATCAGAGACGTGGAGCCAGGTGAAGTATCGTACCGCAGAGCCCAAGCAAGTTTACTAATTCGTACTCCATTGTTCGGGGTATTTATATTTTTAAGTATGCTGATTAAATTTTCGATTTAAAAAATCAAGTATTCTTTCGAGTGATTTATACCAGATTTTTATTCATGCAATTTACATTCATATATATTATTGCTGAGCTGTTATCCAGACATATTATATCACGAGGTGTTCAAATTTATTTCATGAGTTGGTCCATATTGTTGGAACGTTTATTGAGATACTTCATTCGAGTTTATATTTAATAGTGGGGATATATATATAAAGTAAGTTATGTATACTGATATGGATCACCTCATTTCGATTCCATAATCAGAACCGTTTTTCATAATATTTCCTCTACTCATTCGAGAGGAAAACTAAATTATTGATATTTATCGTTCATTGCTTATGAAGGCAAAAGTGACCGGAGTAACGCACCGGCCCAACTGAGTAGTATTTAGGGTGTGTTCGAAACTTCGGCTCATCCTTCTATCGATAGAAAACGAGTAGTGATAATGGATTGATCATCCATTACTTGAGTAGGCGTTCTGAGCAGAAATCCAATCATTGACATCCTATCAGTTAATAGATGCCTTTGTGGTTCTGTTAACTAGGGTGTTGATGTGAGCAGTTGTTATATTATATTATTTCAAATAAATTGAGTAGTTCTGAGGAGTTATTAAATTTATTTTCGAGTAGTATTTTGAGAAGTTATTGATTTATTTTCGAGTAGTATTTTGAGAAGTTATTGATTTATTTTCGAGTAGTATTTCGAGAAGTTATTGAGATATATTGGAGTAGTATTTCGAGATTTATAAGAATTTCTGAGTTGATCTCTTTTCAAATGTATTTATACTCATATAAGAGGATAACTCTTATAGAGTAGTAAAAACATATTTTGAGTGGGTTGTTGTTGTATTATATGATATCTGTATATACTTGCTGGGCATTCTTTGGCTCATTCTTGCTATTTAAATATTATTAATCAGCGGCATCTAAAGACGGCTCTAGCATGGCGAACCGTGGCAAAGGGAAGGAGAAGGGCTATTAAATTCAATCCATTAGCCTTATAATATCGAAGGAGGTTACAAGATGGAAAGAAGGTGTTTAATGCTTTATTATTGGGTGTTTTGTATTCTGTAATAATATTTCAGAGATTCTGGGAGGTGAGTTTGTATTGTAATAACTTTTGTATTTTGAGTGCTTGTTCTAAGACTATAACATGTGGAATAAAAGATGGAGTTGTTAAGAATATTGTTTTAGATTATATTATGAGCAAGTGATTGATTATTCCGCAATAGGTGTAATGACCTGGATTCCTGTAAGGGATTTGGGGGCGTTACAATAGAGATGGAGGAATCAATGAAATGGTGGATCCACCACAAGCAATCACCCACCTCATTTAAGCAACAAAAGGCAACAGCCATTAGGCTTGTCTTTTTTTATATTTATCTAAATAAATTAGAGTATAAATTAGGCATGTAGATGTTCATCATATATTTAATCCATTTGTACTCGTTTTAATTAATGAAGAACTCTTCTTTTTTTTGTTTTCTGTTCTGTTCTATCATGATAAATTTCAACAACAAAGAAACAAGCAACTCGTGCATAATAAAACATTGTTACAATAACAAGATTACAAACAACAACAAATACATATTATCTAACCAAACTAACCAAACATTATCCAAATGCTTACAACAACTACAAACATTACAAACCACTTCTTAAGTGTCTTCTTCTCAGCCTCCATCACCTTCATTCTCTCTATTTCTACGCAACAGCCCCGGTAGTATGGAACAACAGTGAGAACAGCTTGGTGGATCAACCCAACGAAAGAAATTACACCCATTACTAGCATATATACAACCAACGAATCTATGCCCGACATTGTTCTTCATCCATTATGTTCGTTCAACAGCCACTAGACCACAATAACATAGAGTAGCCATCAGTTTTTTGGAGTCACAAACAAACAACAATAAACAGCTAGTTAGAAAGGAGGGAAGAATGGAGGGAAGGGAACTGGCGCAAAAAAAAAGGCAGCAATTACTAGCTAAATACATAAACAAACAGTGAACTAACGGCTGTTAGTTAACAATTAACGTTTGTACACACATTACACACATTTGCATAGTTAAGTACACTAAGAGTTTTATTTATAGCTTAAGTACACAAAATGCAGTCAGTTGATAGTTTAGGTACAATAAGTGTATTTAACTCTAAAATTGATGTGAGTTATGAGTAAGAGCAAGTGTAGTGCAAGGTTATTTGGAGGAGAGAGAGTGAAATTTGGATTTCTTTAATGCATAAAAGAGAAACAGAAAAGTTGGTCAGGCCAGTGACACGGGCTGATCAACTCTTGCATGCTTGAACTACTTTTTATCTCTCCTATATCATAAACTCAGTTGTTGACATGAATGTAAAATGTTAATATTAACGTTAAAAAATTCTGAAAAATTATAAAATTATCAAATTCAAATTTTTAATTTTATAAATTTTTTTAAATCATTTTATTAAAAATTAAAAATCTTACATCTTAATCATATTACTAATTAAATATAATATATAGATTTATTAGGATTGATCAAATATCTCAAAAATTAGACTTAGTTTTCGCATTGTTAAAAATTGACCAACTTATTTACGATGTCCACCATTTGATTAGGTGACACAAAAGAATTAAATTGTGGTAGGGAGTTGGGCTCCCGCACTGACCTTATTCTGAGAGTTAGATTTGAAAGATCTTAAATAATCCATAATCAATGCTCTCTTCCTCTAAAGTCTTGTTCGGTATTGGTGTTTCAGCTTATTTTCTGAAAAACAGGTAAAAACCTATTTGGTAAATTTTAAAAATATTTTTTCTAAAAAGCATTTTTGGCTTTCCTAAAAAATGTTTTTGACTGAAAAGCTGTTTTTAGAGAAAGCATGTCCCCTCATGCTTTTGAAAAAAGTTGTTTTTTAGCTTTTGCAGGAACAATCACTGATTTTAACATCAAACCTTATCAAAAACATTTTTTTAAATATAAATTATACCCAAAACATGCACAGTTTAAAAAATTTTACCAAACAGTTATCTAATTTTCGCAACAGCACAGCAGTTTTTAACAGCATTTTTTCAACAGCATAGCAGTTTTTAACAGCAATCTCAAACAGAGCCCAAGTAGCGCTCAGTTGTGATAACTTATGAAAAAAAATCCAGTGCAAAATATTACTCTACAAATAACGGCATAGCCCATCATCGTGGGTGCAACTGACATATCATCGAATTTTAAAAAAAATCTTAATATATACAAAATTTATTAGTATACATTAAACTTTAATAAAAGGGAAAAAAAATGTCTGTTGATGCCAATTTTCGTCAAGATCAAAACATCAAATTAAGATTTATAATCAGGTATTCATATAGAGCTATAAAAATTAGGGTTTATGTTATTTGGGGGGGGGGGGAATATAGGGTTTATGCCATTTGGGGCTGAACTTTAGGGATTTATCCAGCTAATTGATAAAAGAATTCCTGATCCTTTCTTAAGGTGCCTACGTATACTTATATAGGAATCAAGCCTACGTAGTTCTTTTCAGTATATGATTTTAATTAGGCCCATACTTCTATTCTTTAGGAGCAAGTCACCTTTACATGGTAAGTTTTCACGTGTGTTATTTTGTCACACGCGGTACAGATTAATGACCCACCGGGTCTCTTTTAATCCGTTAATAAGGCCCGATACCCATATCGGGTCAAGTTTATATTTTGTATTAGCAAGTCCCTAGTATTTACTGAAGGTTTCCTTAAGTGTATACTTTTCAATTATTTTTCCATCAATAAGTATGTTTTCACAATTTTTGATATTGAATTTGATTTGCTTTCCCATGTCTATAAGCTAGCATAGTTTTCTAACTTATCATGGTAGCTAGACATTTGAGGGTGCTCATTCCCCCAGTCTTTAGATTTAGGTCGACATGTACAAAGGTCTTTGACCTTAGGCTTTGAAGCTTTTCTATTTTATGCCTATACATGTTTTCCGTGGAACCTCTAGGGATTAGTCCCCTGTTTTAAGGTATTTATATGTTTCCAGCATATAGATATTGGCAATCTGCCGATTTACTTTCTAACTTATCATGGTAGCTAGACATTTGAGGGTGCTCATTCCCCCAGTCTTTAGATTTAGGTCGACATGTACAAAGGTCTTTGACCTTAGGCTTTGAAGCTTTTCTATTTTATGCCTATACATGTTTTCCGTGGAACCTCTAGGGATTAGTCCCCTGTTTTAAGGTATTTATATGTTTCCAGCATATAGGTATTGACAATCTGCCGATTTATGCCCACATTCCCTTCTCCTGATCTAGAGATCAACTCCTGAATCGGATACTTAAATGTTTTAAGCATATAGACGAATTTTTTTTAAAAAAATCCAGTAATTCCTACCGTTTTCAAGCCATTTCCTACCGTTCTTACCATTCGAAACACAGTATTTTCTGCTGCCTTCAAGCCATTTTCTACCGTATTCATAAGGACGGTAGGAAATGTCTGGTAAAAAATAATGAATGGCGGTAGGAAATGGACGGAAGAAAATGCCATTTTACAAAGTATTGGAAACAATTCCTAACGAAGTGTGTAAAGGTAGTCGGTAGGAAATGGCTTGATACTTGATATAATTTCCACAGCAGCAGCTGACATGGATGATGACGTGTGCAGGGCCCGCCTACGTGACATGGCATCTGACATAGTTCCACATCATCGTCCAAGTTGGCATGTGGGTCCTCGTCATGTGGTAGGCCACGTCAGCATGTGAGACTCACAATGACCCGATCAGTATCATTTCCTACCAAACACATTTCGCATTTAGGTAATTCATACAGGAAGGGATCGGTAGAGAATGTCGCATTTTTTACCGATTTAGGACCTTTTCCTACCGATTTGATGGTGGAAAAAGTCATTTTTCTTGCGGTGTCTTGATTGATTTTCTTTTTCATAAAACATAAAAGTAAAAATTCTAATGATACCCATAACTTTGAAAATGGAAACTCATTTTTTCTTTTTCTTTTATTTTTGACAGAAAAGGGGAAACTCATTATATACGAACAAGTGTAACATTTCACTCCCATTATCTTTTATAGGGTGTTTCATGTGCCTGAGGATGATATCAGGGTGATTTTACCTGAGGTTAAATCATTTTCAATACAAATTTAAGGGTATTTATATAAATCACTAATAAAAAATTAATATTTATAAAAATGCTCCTGTTGGATCCCTTACTTCCTCAGGCCCAGTTTTCTCTTTTTTATATACACACTAAATAAACATGAGCATAATATAATCAGATCAATTGGTCGAGTGATGAATAAAATAAAAAAACCTCCTTTCCCAGAATCCAAAACAAGATTTAATTACTAAACGGTTTTTTCATGATCAACAAGTTTGAATATCAAAAATTGAAAATTCAATTTCATATATCAAAGTTTTAAAATTTCAGTTTTGAATTTTCAACTTCATTGTATCAAATGAGAATCTCATTTTCTTCTTAATGGATAAATCATTCGTTCAACATTGTTAGGATATCATGTTAATTAATCACATTTCCATTTATTTTCTTAACTTTCTTTTTTCATTCCCGATTATCATTCTCACCAATATATGTACAGGATCGTTCTACGGACGCAAGGTCATATCAGCTGGCCATACCACACAAATGATACGCGTACTAATTTTTCGTTTTTGTTACATCAGTAAGTAGCGTAAGATCAAACCTTCTTTGCATGAGTACTATACTTAACTCGGATGGTATTCTAGATAGAGTCGAAAAGATAACCACCATAATATATATATATATATATATATATATATATATATATATATATATATATATATATATATATATATATATATATAGGGGCTACTCCAATACAAACCTCCTTAAAATACAAACCTACAAACCAAACATAATCTAATATTTCAAGCTAATCTAATGACCAAACTAGGGGTACCCCGATACAAAAAATGCTTAAAATAATTGGCTTTATCCAACAAAAAAAATAAAAAAAAATAAAAAAATAAGAAAAAAATTCACTGTTCACGTGATAACGTGGCAGTGGATTTCACTGGTTAACGGTGCTTCGCACCTTCTTGTACGGCGCTTCGCGCCATTATCATTCTAAAGTTGTAAGGAATGGCAATCAATGGTAAAGGCAATAGACGATTGACGGGTGTGTCGAGGGCCTGCGGCCCTCATGACTACCTAACTCATCCGTTTACTGTCTTAAATGCTTCGCATTTCCACGGCAAGTTTTTTTTTTTTTATTTATGGATAGAGCCAATTATTTTAAGCATTTTTTGTGAAGGTACCCTTGGCGGGAACCTTAGAATAAATGAAATATAATTAATTTAGTGTTGGTTTGTAGGTTTGTATTTTAAAAGTGGTTTGTATTTGAGCACTTGCCTATATATATATATATATATATATATATATATATATATATATATATATATATATATATATATATATATATATATATATATACACGAATAATATAAATCTTATAAATAAAAAGTTAAAAATGAAATTACACAACTTTCCTTTTTAGAAAATTATTAAAAATTAATGAAATAATCAAAAACAATTCTATCATAGAATCAAATTTATCCAAAATGATTATATCGTAGAATCAAATTCAAATCAAATTTTTTGTTCAAATTTTATGTATTAAATCTTTTATAACGTTTATACGTCGTTAGTATTCTACATTAGAACTAAATTTTATGTTTTTAAAAATTTTATTTATAACTTATTGATGAAATTTTATGCTAACATCAATGATTCTCTTCGGCATTATATATAAGAAAATTTTCTTTAGAACAATGATCTACTTAATTAATATACCAACGTAAAAAATTTAAAAATAAGTCTGACTTATGCTAATCATGTTTTACATGACTTTGACATCTTCTACATATAATTTGAAGCATTATCGTTACATATTTATATGAAAAACTAATCGGAAAAAAATCATAGATTCGCAAATGAGAATATTTGCCAAAGAAAACGTGTAATCCGTGCATGCACACGTTGCATGGACCTACAGCATACCTACTACTAGGGGAGAGCACAGATCGGATCGGATTTATGGTAAAACCAAAATCGAAACTGAAACTTTTCGGGTTTTAAAATCTAAAACAGAAATCGCAACCGAAATCGTCGGTTCGGTTTCAGATTCAAAATTGTCGGATCGGATGCAATCGGTTCGGTTTCGATTTTAAACTTGACTCAAATTAAAATAATTCTTGAAGAAAATGATTCGAAAAGGCAGTTGAAGAAGGAAAGTGAAATGTAAACGTATAAAAGTCCAGAGAAAAAAAAAACCTTAGCTGACAATTAAACATACTAATCTCAATTGAAATTAATCATAAATCCACTCAAGAGTTGTAACCATAAGCCCGACTTTGCTAGTACTAATCTCAAAAGGTAAAGAGTATTAAAACTCCTGCTACCTAATCGCAAAAGGCTTTGAACCACATAATCGGATTCGGTATTGGTTTTTAATTTTTCGGTTTCGGTTTCGGATCGGATTTATACGGATCGGTTTTTAGCGATTTTTAGCGGATTCGGATTTTTTCGGATTTTTGTTCAGCCCTAACTACTACTCCTCTGGTGGTAAATTACCATCTACTTTCGATCACTTAATTATTATCTTTGTGGGTTATAAGTTCTTGAATAATTTGCTTGGTCAATTTGAGAAGATCTTAGCTGTGCTGAGAGCCTGAGATAAAGTCTGGTTGGGGTAGCTTATAGTTGTCCCAACCCTCTTTAAATTGGCTATTGATATGTTTGTATATACTTAAATTTTTAAAATTTAAAATTAGTTTTAGTTTAAAAATCTAAGTAGTTTTCTGGTATTTTTTTTTAACTTATTTTTTTCTCACTTCGAATTTTATATATTTGAGTTATTTTTTTACTCATGTTTTATTCACTGCATAAATATAAATTTCTATTTTCTTTAATCAAAGTTTTTGGAATAAATTCACTTTAAATAAAATTATCTAAATACATGCATCTAATTTAAAGTTAAAATGATCACTTTTCACTTAAAAAAAATAAATTGCACTTTAAGTTATAAGTAACATTTTTTAAATTAACCAAAATAAGCTCATAGTCTTTTTTTATTTAATATAGGCACCGTAAACTATATTAACAAACAATAATTATGTATTTTACATATAGTACAACATGTTTACTTTTTTAGGCATTGTGGTAAAAAATTTTGTTGTTGACGAAATATGCATAAAATACTTTGTTTTTGAGTCTACGTTAAGAAACCATTTTATCTTATACCTATTTTATTACATAAAAAAATGTTTTTGAAATCCAATATTGATAAACATTTGTAAAGTTCAACAATGGATAACTAAAAGTAATATTTTTCTATCATTTTTGCTGTTATTGGCATTATGAGAGACGTGATTGCTTAGTTTGTTTGATAAATTTGTTTGTATGATGAAAAAAGAAGCAAAATGTAAATGTGATAAGAGATTTGGTTGACTTACGCCCGTCTCATAACATACATGCATAAT
The DNA here is from genome assembly GCA_036435485.1 of Saposhnikovia divaricata. NCBI lineage: Eukaryota > Viridiplantae > Streptophyta > Magnoliopsida > Apiales > Apiaceae > Saposhnikovia > Saposhnikovia divaricata. The sequence goes on along the minus strand of CM071594.1, from coordinate 186,375,171 downwards.
TAATTCCCGTCTCATAACATACATGCATGATTAATTGATTAGTAATGGTATAAGAATTCGTGTAGTTAGAATATTAATTTAATCCAACACGATATAATGAAACACCGAATGTATAACTTTTTTATTGATTTAATCAGTAAAGAAAAAGTTTGGATTGGTTCAATTTAATCGAGTTGATCACACCCTATGTGTAAATTGTTCATGTGTAAAAGTAAATTATACAATATTGCTTGTATTTAAGTTGTGGATGTTAATTGGAAAATTAATATGCTTCCGTATCTTATCAAGATTCTCACGGTCACTGATTACGAATTAATCGAAAAGTTAAAATCGTCTATATATTATTGCCGAAAAAAATTGCATCAATTTTGAATAAGGATTACAAATGGGCGATATAAATAAGTTTATTTTATCGTTTTACCTTGAAATAATTGTACTTTTAGATAGATAATTAATATTTTATATTAATATAATAATTATAATGTTCTAGTAAAGATTGCAAAAATTTTATATTAAGTATAATATAAAGTGTATTTAATATAAGTTTAATATGTACAATTAATGACTAATTAAAATGCTATTAAATGCAATAAAATTATTTTAATAAAAAAATCCAAAATGTGAAAATCAAGAATTTTTTTTTGAAACTTCTGAGTGAAAGCCTCTCCGATCTCCTGGTTTATTACGACTCCACAATCATTGATAATAAAGAATGCTTGAGAAGTTCAGGTTAATAACATTTTTTTTAAAGCCAACACCCCTCTCATAATATACATATTCAATAATAGTGTAAAAATTTGTTTAATTAGAATAAAATTTTATTTCGACACAATGTAATGAAACAATTGGTGTATAGCTTTTTTATCGATTTTTCTTCCGATAAATGGTTGGATTTGTTAAATTTAATTGATTTGATCATAACTCATGTATAATTTATTCATGCGCAAAATTAAAATTTTGTATGTATTGTTTGTATACAATTCCAAAAATTAAGTAGATATCTTGTACTTCCATAATTTATTACGACTTTCACAATCCTTGATAATAAAAATTGCTTGAGAAGTTAAGGCTGTCTATCCTATAATCATCCGAAAAGAAAATATAATGATCTTGAATAGCAAATAAAAAATAACGCAATATAAACAATTGTTAGTCGTCATTTTACATAAAAATAAACTTAACTGTATATAATAAATATTTAATATTGAAATAATAGCTATAATGTTCAAATAAAGTTTGCTAATTTTTAAACAAATTAAATATAATAAATTGAATAGATGTTTAATAGGTGTAATTAATGACTAATTAAACTGTCATTAATAGTTATTTAATGCAAGAAAATAATTTTAATAAGAAAAATAAAAAAAAAAGAAAATTCAAGAAAAATACCTTAAACTGTCCTAGTTAATTTTCGATCTCCTGCCATTATAATATATAATTTTTTTTTTCTATTTCCAATATATAATTTTTTCTTCCCAACAAATTCGAAAACCTTTTCAATTTTGAATATGTAATTTGAATTCTTCTTCTCTACAAATTCGAGAACCTTTTCTATTTCAAAGATATTTATGTTAATGTTTATATTAATGTTAAAAAGGAAGTTTGGATTTCTTTTTTAAAAAATAGGGTTTAAAGAAGAAAATTAGATAGATAATTAATATTTTATATTAATATAATAATAATAATGTTCTTGTAAAGATTGCAACAATTTTATATTAAGTATAATATAAAGTGTATTTAATATAAGTTTAATATGTACAATTAATGACTAATTAAAATGATATTAAATGCAAGAAAATTATTTTAATAAAAAAATCACAAATGTGAAAATCAAGAAAAATATTTTGAAACTTCTAAGTGAAAGACTCTCCGATCTCCTGGTTTATTACGACTCCACAATCATTGATAATAAAGGATGCTTGAGAAGTTCAGGTTAGTAACTTTTTCTATAGCCGACACCCCTCTCATAATATACATATTCAATAATAGTGTAAAAATTTGTTGTTTAATTAGAATAAAATTTATTTCGACACAATATAATGAAACAATGGGTTTATAGTTTTTTTATCGATTTTTCTTCCGATAAATGGTTGGATTTGTTAATTTTAATTGATTTGATCATAACTCATGTATAATTTAGTCATGCGCAAAATTAAAAATTTGTATGTATTGTTTGTATACAATTCCAAAAATTAAGTAGATATCTTGTACTTTCATAATTTATTACGACTTTCACAATCATTGATAATAAAATTTGCTTGAGAAGTTAAGGTCGTCTATCCTATAATCATCCGAAAAGAAAATATAATGATCTTGAATAGGAAATAAAAAATAAAGCAATATAAACAATTATTAGTCGTCATTTTACCTAAAAATAAACTTAACTATATATAATTAATATTTAATATTGAAATAATAACTATAATGTTCAAATAAAGTTTGCTAATTTTTAAACAAATTAAATATAATAAATTGAATAGATGTTTAATAGGTGTAATTAATGACTAATTAAATTGTCATTAATAGTTATTTAATGCAAGAAAATAATTTTCATAAGAAAAATCAAAAAAATGAAAATTTAAGAAAAATACCTTAAACTGTCCTGGTTCATTTTCGATCTCCTGGCATTATAATATATATAGATAGGGAATTGTTCATATATGAGATCCTCACTAATATAAAAAATGAGATCTAATTTTATCCATAAAATTTTTAAATTATTTTTATCTAAATCATTCATTTTTATCACAATTAATCCCACTTTCCACCTATCCACATAATTTTTAAATTATTTTTATCCAAACCATTCATTTTTATCACATTTAATCCCACATCCAAGTTCCAACCCACATCTTCCGTTTCTCATCCCACTTCCTTCCTTCCTCATCCAAGAGCAACCTCCGACCACCGTCATCGAATTCCGACCACCGTCACCACCATTAATTCCGGCAACACACACTTTTTCCTCTCTCCCCCTCTCTCATACTCACACACACCAAATTTAATACAAAAGTTATGTCATTTTAACCATTCTAACCAGTTCTACATCGCCTTAATGTTATCATCATCATAACACTCGATTTATATCATCCGGATTTGTTCATCCTCAACATAAATCGTTGTTGGTGATTTTCCTAAAATTCTAGTGATTTTTCAAATTGTTTTGTTGATTTGTATTTATTTTCTAGTGATTTTGGATTGTAACTGTTAATTAGGTTAATGAGAAGTAGGGATGGTCAACGGATCTCCCCGATCCCTGAACCCGAAACCTAGCGTCGAACCCGCTCCGATCCCCAAACGGGATTATTCTACTCCACGATTCTCGCCTCGAAGTGGAAACATGGATCCCCACGGAGAATCGGAGAATTCTATTCTTTTCTTCTAAAAGATATAAAATATAACAATATTTTCTAATATAAGCTAACATGATAAATCATAATATTTATTTTTTATTTTTATTTGAAAATAATAATTTAAACCTTTATTTGAATTATATTTTATTTATACAATTACTAATGAGCAAGATAATATTATTTTAATTAAATTATATCATATTACGTAAATTTAAAACTATTGAGCGGATAAAAAACACGAAATTATAGATAATTTATATGAGCTACATATAAAAAAAATTTCATTAAAAATAGGTTTTGAGGAGCGAGGGATAGGGATGGGGATCGGGGTGGGGAGACCCTAATCGCCGACTCAGCCCTGATCATCGAATTTTTCATATAGTTGTCCTCGATCCCCGTCCCGTACACGAAAAAATCTCCGATTTACCATCCCGAACGGAGCGGGGATCGAATCGCAAGCGGGGAGAATGACCATCCCCATTGATGAGGTCTGTATGTAATTCAAATGATGGCAGCGATGCCAAAGATGGTGATAAGTGGAGGCCATGTGATAGTTATGGTGATTTTTGTTTAAATTCGATGATTTTTAGTATGATATTGGTGAATTTTTGGTTGTGGATGAATTTGGCAGGCAAAAATAGTGACGGTGTAGTGGTTTTGTGATGGTTTGGTTACCTTTATTTTCATTAATAGTGGTGATTTTTTCAAATAGTCATCGGAGGTAATGGTCGAAGATGGTGGTTGGATGTAATTTTCAGAAGTAATGGATGAAAAAGGAAGATGATAATGATAATATGCAAGAATGTTAATAAAATTAATAAGTGATGTGAGATGAATAGACAACATATAAATGAATAGTTCGCACTTCATTTTTTGGTAATACATGTAGGGGTGAGGAAAACCGAATCGGAACCAAAAAATCGAATAATTTCGATTTGGTTCGATTTCATTTTTTCTGAAATTTCAGTTTATCCGATTTTTCAGTCCAGGTCTAATTAAATATCGCTTCGGTTCGATTCTTCAAAAATATCGGTCCGGACCGAATATACCGAATTATATATATATATATATATATATATATATATATATATATATATATATATATATAAAGAACAATAAAGAACACTAGAGAATCAATCTAAACCATTGAATCAATTCTGATCTAATGGCCTCGCCAGGGGCACCCACACTATTAAAATGCACCCTCACATACTAGATTTAAAAAAAAAATCTGGATGAAAAGTGCCTGCTGACGTGTTGCCACGTGGCACTGCTAAGTCATTAGGTGGGCCCATTTTGCTGACATGGCAGTGCCGCGTGGCAGATGCTGACGTGGCATGCAATGTGGCACTACCACGTCAGCAAAATGGGGGTCCACCTGCTAACGTGGCATGCCACGTCAGTAGGCACTGTTCATCCATAATTTTTTTTTTTTGAAAAAAATGGTTTGGGTTAATGTGTGTGTACGAGCATTTTAATTATGTGTGGGTGCATTAAATGTGTGGTTTAGAAGTGTTCTTTATTGTTCTTTATATATGGTGTTATTCATGGAGTGCAACTTAATATATATATATATATATATATATATATATATATATATATATATATATATATGCTTTTGCTCAAATACAAACCAATATAAAAATAAAAACTAAAAAGCACTATCTGCACACCTTATTTTACTATCTCCACACCATATTTTACCATCTCCACCCCTATATGACATCACCGACCCCCAATATGACATCATCATGCCATCACCAACCCCCTATATGAAATCAATCACTATTTTAATTTAATTATTCAATTTTTTATTTTAATTTATTTTTATTTTTAATTTTTAATTAATTTTTTATATTTAAATTTTTATTTTTTTAAATTTTTAGATGAGATGGGTAAATTAATGATAATTATATTAAAATATAATTAATATATTGTAATTAAATATTGGTGATTTTTGTTGTAGAAATTAATGATGGTTTGTAGTTTGTATTTAAGAGTGGTTTATAGTCTCTTGGTTCTCTCAATAGTAAGGGTTCTCCCTTGATCATGAGCCTATATATATATATATATATATATATATATATATATATATATATATATATATATATATATATATATATATATGTATATATATATGTATAAAATTTTCTTTTTCGCAGATCAATAAACATACTTGGACATAATTCTGATGGCCAACCAACCACAACAGTCTTAGCTCTATTAATTCACAGATATGAATGATATTGATGATGATAATCATCAGAATGATTTAATTAAGAATGCAGAATTAGTAGAATATCCAAAGAATTTGGATAAACTGAATAAATGGACAATTCTTTTTATCCCCTAAAACCAAATTTATAATTTTGGTTTATTCGATTGGAAATCTCGTCTAGCAGTAAAGTCGATAGAACAAACGGTCAGAATATCTGACTCTAATCAAACAATTAGGTTATTAAATAAAAAGGATTTAATTCCCTTTAGACATTACAACTTTATTCATATTGGATTAGTTCAAATAGCGTTTAAACCCTTAACCTTATTAGGTTTAAACTGTAGTATAATGGCCTATGTTAGAGACGGTAGATGCAAAGACTTCAAACCTTCTTTAGCAGCACTAATAGAAACTAGTCTATGCCATGGACCAGTTTATTTTGATGTATCTCCGAATTTCACCCTATCATTATCTGATAGTAATTTGTTCGATGCTATGCAATTAACCTTGCATACCAATGGTTATAATTTCAAACCAGGAAGCGAGATAATAGTAATATGCTATATGATCTATTATAAAGTCTTACAGACTTTAATCCCAAAAGCCAAACAAATATCCTTCCCTGGAACTACCACTGTAGTCCAAACCAATTTATTAACCTCAAACGTAGCAACTAATAGGTTGATTAAGTGGAATGAGATTAATTTCCCAACTACCTGATCCCTCCCCCAAGAAATAGAGCGCCAATCAATAAATAAATAGACCAAATCATTCAGACAACTGAAGGAGATGTAGAGATCAAATTTACTCCAAACAGAACTGTAAAATTACCTAGAACTATATCAGCTACGTATTCTACACCCCAGTGAATTTTACACAGCTCCTAGTGAAATAGCTAGAGCCTCTACTTCTCAATTATGAGAAGAAGTAGCATCTGTAGAAACTATAAGAATAAGCCAGAATAAAATTCCTGAAGGAATTTAGTAGAAGAGTAGAGAATCTCCTACTCAATCAGAAATGAGTTTTCATATTAATGATTGATTTATCCCCAGGAAGTAAGATGAGAGAAATTCTCAATAAAGAGTTTCAACAAGATAATCATGCCCAATTTCGGTAATGGTATTTTAACAAATATTCAACAGAAGAATTAAAAAGTTTTAAGGACGAATATTATACTTATTTGGCCAAGACAGAAGATTATATATCTTTTGTCACTTGGTTTATTAAGAATTACCTTGATAACACTACTAAAAAAGTCTTAGTTTTACAAAAAAAATCGTGGAAGACTTCAAAAGGGGAAAATATTAGTTTCACCTTTTCCCCCATAACAGACAATATGTTTGAACAATACTACGGAAGCCACTGCGTACGTACAAAAAATTGAAACTACTCAAGTAAGTGTGAAAGAACTAAATGCAATAATTAGATTACAAAACTACACTAACACCTTTCTTACATGTTTAGGTGATCAATACCTGTCCTTAGAAAAGGAGTTAATATCCCTTAAAAAATTGATTGAGAAACAAATAGTGGTTGATCAATCTAATAAATCAGAAGCATCTTCTTCTACTAAAGAAGAAGCTCCAATGATTCAACCTCCTGTCCCAGTAAAAGGATTCAAAATGGATCCTAGTAGTGATGATTTTATGCAAATCCTCCAACAGAAATTACAAAGCCTACACCTTAGGGTTTTATCCCAGGCTGAGTCATCAAATCAGTCTGAAGCCTCAGAACCCTGTGAAGATATCAACCAAATAGGTGATATTAATCAATTAGCAGCCATGTTTGCTAATCAAAATATTATTCATAACGAATTAAACCCAATTTATACTTCAAAACCTCTTGAGAAATATTATTACCAGAGACCTTCGCCTCAAGATCTTCTTTTTGAAGAACTAGAACCTTTCCAGAATTCATATATGGAAAATCCATTTATGAAGGAACATTGACGGCTTAAATGATAAGAAAATTTGTGACCTATTACATAGAATTCTTATGTATTCCACTATTTGCAAGCAGAACGGCAGCAGTGACAGTTCAATAGCTTTCTTTGTTTCTACAGGATTTGTAAGCCAGCTTAGAGGTTGGTGGGATCATTACCAAACTCATAATCAAAGATTAGAAATTCTAAATCATAAAAAAATTATTAAATTAGAACCAGATAATCCTAATTCAATGGAAACAACGGGGGAGGAAGACGTAGCATATACATTGTGTCTAGCCATTCTACACTATTTTGTAGGAACTACTGTCCCTATAAGTGAGAAGTTGCATACACTTATCCAGAACCTTAGATGTCCTTCGTTAACCCATTTTAGATGGTATAAAGATACATTTTTATCTAGAGTATATCAACTTCGTGACCCTAATTTACCTCATTGGAAGTCTAAATTTGTAGACGGATTACCTCATTTATTTGCTGAAAAGGTTCGGCAATCTTTAAGAACGAAGAATGATGGAATAACTGTTAATTATTCCGAATTAACTTATGGACAAATCAATAGTAATTGTATTAATGAAGGATTAAATTTAAGTAATGATATTAAGTTAGAAAACCAATTAAAAAAACAAAAGATTTCAGAGAAACACCAACTTGGTGAATTCTGTAATCAATTTGCATTTGATCTAGGAAATCTTCCTTGGCAGATAGATAAGAAGAAACAAAGAACTGTTTATAAAAATAAGTCTTATAAGAATAAACCCGATAAGAATAAAACGAAGTACCCCAATAATAAAACTTCTTATAGAAAAAAATATGAAAGGAATTATTATTCTAAACCTAAACCGAAGAATAAGGATGTTAAATATAATTGATGAGTTTTAATCAGTGTTTAAGTGTTTCAGGGAGTTATCAGAGTTTAGCTGGAAGCAGTCAGAGTTTAGTCAAACTCTGACAGTTGGAAGCTCGATAGAGTTTGTTATACTCTGTCTAGAGGAAGCACGTCTACTGTTCAACAGTGATTGAAGATTAATTATGGAAGCGATATCTTTGAAGATTGGATAGCTATCAAAGAGATCGAGTTGACATAGGAGACGTGTGACAATCTGTAATTGATATCATTGTATAGCTGATTATTAGGAATATCAATTAAAGATTGTATCGTAGCTGTATGGTATATAAATACAGATAGGTTAACCCTAGAAGGGCATCGATAACAAATTATCTTTATTGTAACCTAGCAGCTCTTTGTGATATTTTACATCACGAAGAGGGTTTGAAATACAAGAAGTTTTTAAGTGCATAAACGCTTTTACTTGTTAATCTCTCATACAAAGTTGATTATTAATTGTGTATTCGGCCTAACAAGTGGTATCAGAGCCAATCTGTTACTTTATTACAGGTTAAGATCCAAACACAACAATAATCATGTCAGAAATTCCTCCACCAACACCTACTGTTACTGAAAAGGCTCCTACTACTGTGAGTCGTTATGAACCAATCAGGGTTCCTATTCTGAGGCCATTAGAGTATTCTATGTGGAAGGTCAAGATGACTATGTTTCTGGAGGCTACAGATCCAGAATATCTTGACAGGATTTATGAAGGTCCTCACAATCCTACAAAGTTATCTGTTGCAGTTGCTGGTGAGGCAGCAAAAATGGTTCCAAAGGAAAAGAAGGACATGACTCCAGAAGATCTATCATCAATTGCTAAGGATGCAAAAGTTAGGCATTTACAGCATAGTGCTTTAGACAATGTTATGTCTAACAAAGTCATTAACTGCACCACTGCAAAAGAGATATGGGATGCTCTTGAAGTCAGGTGTCAAGGAACTGCAGCTATTAAGAAGAATAGGAGAAACATACTCACACAAGAGTATGAGCATTTTGAGGGTAAACCTGAAGAGACCATGACAGAAACATTTGATAGATTCTGTAAACTGATTAATGATCTGTCATTGGTCAACAAAGAGTATGATCTAGAAGACTCGAATCTTAAGTTTCTTCTTTCTCTACCTGAAAAGTGGGATGTGAAAACAACCACTATTAGAGACAACTATGATCTTGCTGAAACAGAGATTGATGAAATCTATGGACTGCTCAAAACTCATGAATTGGAAATGGAGCAGAGAAACAGGAGATCAAGCAGAAAAGGAAAGTCTGTTGCTCTTAATGTTGAAGAGAAGCCTCAGAAGAAAGAGGCAACAAGAAGGAAAATGAAGGGAAAAGCTTTGGTCATACATTCAGAAAGTGATTCACCAAACTCTGATTATGATTCAAACTCTTCTGAATCATCTGACTCTGAGGATGATGAAGAAGAAATGAGAAAAATGGCTGTGTTGATGGTGAAGACTTTCAAGAAAATGGGCTTCAAGAATTTCAAGAAAGGAAAAAGGTTTTCTAGGGATTCAAATGAAGACAGGAAAAGCTACAGGAAGTCTGATAAGAGAGATTCTAAAGGGAAGAAGGATAAGTCTGAAATTCAATGCTACAAGTGTAAGGAGATGGGTCACTATGCTCCTGAGTGCAAGAAGGGTAAAACTGGAAAGGTACTCTACACTAAAGGCAGAGATTGGGCAGATACTTCAGATTCTGATGAAGAAGTGAACTATGCTCTCATGGCTACTACTGAATCAGAATCCTCTGAAAATCAGGTACCTCTAACTACCTATGCTTATAATATTGATGACATTGCTCAATTAAGAATTTTTCTTAAGTCATTGCATATAAGTTATAGGGATCAGACTTTAGAAAATGAGAGGATAAAAGCTGAAAATTCTGAACTTAAAGAAAAAATAAACTTGTTGAAGAGAAACTTGAAAACATGCAACAAGTTCAGAAAGAGAGAGATGATGCTGTTTGCAAAGAACAGATTTTGCTTCAGAAATATAAACAACTTGAGTCAGAGTTGGAGGAAGCAAATAATAAAATTAGGACTTGGACTAATTCTGGAAAGGACACTCAACAGATTTTTCAAATGGACACTGTTGGTCTAGGTTATAATGAGGGAGATGAACTTAGATTTCAAAATCAAGTTAAAGTCAGAACTAAATTTGTTCATGGAGCCAGTAAATTTTTGTCTGAAAATGAAAAGGAAGCTGTCAAAAGAAAACCAGTAAAAACTAGTGTTAAACAGGTTAATATTGGTTCAATGACAGATAAACAACTCAAACATAAACTAAAGGAGTTAAAATCTGTTGAGAAAAAGAAAGTGTCAAACAAGAACAGAAATGGAAAAGTAGGCATCACTTCAGGAAATAAACCAATGCTTGCTAGTTATGCTCCAAGAAAGACATGTCATAACTGTGGTAGTACTAAGCATCTTGCAAATTTCTGCAAGAAAAATAAAAATATAAATTCTTTACTTACAAAGTCTGAGGTAAAGAAGGATTTTGCTAGAACTAAGCCACAGACTCTATGCACACACTGTGGAAGCACTTGGCATTCCATCTATACTTGCAGAAAATATCATGCTATCTATCATAATTACTATGAACTGAAACCCAATCTGAAATGGGTTAAAGTTGATACTGCAAGTGTAAACACTGATACTGTTAGCTCAAACTCTGATAATGTTAATTCCGCTGCAAAAGCTAACAAAGTTAAGAATGCCAAAGGATCCAAGCAAGTCTGGATCCTTAAAACTAATCCTCAGTAATTGTTTATGATTGCAGGGTAACAGGGAGGCAACCCTACTCGTGGATAGTGGATGTTCAGGACACATGACTGGAAATAAAGCCCTGCTATCAGAATATGAGGAGAAGGCTGGCCCAAAAGTTTCCTATGGTGATGGCAATATAGGAAGAACATTGGGATATGGCAATATCAATCTTGGAAATGTCATCATCAACAATGTAGCTCATGTCCCAAGACTCAAGCATGACTTGCTATCTGTGAGTCAAATCTGTGACAAGGGATATCATGTAGATTTTCAACCTGAATATTGTGAAGTTATCAGCAAATCTACAGGAAAGGTTGTTCTAGTTGGTCACAGGCAAAACAACATTTATGAAATCAAGCTTTTGATAGACTCTGTTGGAAAAGCTGTTTGCCTGTCAACAAGAATGTCTAGTGAAGAGAGTTGGAAGTGGCACAAGAAACTCTCACATTTGAACTTGAACAACATCAATGAATTGATCAGAAAGGATCTTGTAAGAGGGCTCCCAAAGACCCTGTTAAATGTTGATGGCCTATGTGACTCATGTCAGAAGGCTAAACAAAGGAAGTCATCTTTCAAGAGCAAGACAGAATTTTCTATCACTGATCCCTATCATCTTCTGCATGTTGATCTATTTGGTCCAGTAAATGTTATGTCTATTGCAAGGAAGAAATATGCTTTAGTCATTGTTGATGAATATACTAGATTCACTTGGGTGTATTTTCTAGCAAAGAAGGATGAAACTGCATCGACTCTGATGGAGCATGTGAAGCTTCTGGACAAAGGATCAAGCAACAAAGTCAGAATCATCAGAAGTGATAATGGAACTGAGTTCAGAAATGCAACAATGGAAGAATTCTGCAAGGACAATGGAGTGAAACAAGAATTTTCAGCACCAGGTACACCACAACAAAATGGTGTAGTTGAAAGGAAAAATAGAACCTTAATTGAAGCTGCCAGAACTATGCTTGATGAAGCAAAATTGCCAACTTATTTCTGGGCAGAAGTTGTTCAAACTGCTTGTTTTACTCAAAATGCAACACTGATCAATAAGCATGGAAAGACACCATATGAGATGGTGAAAAAAAAGAAGCCTAACCTGAAATACTTTCATATTTTCGGGTGCAAATGTTTTGTTTTGAAGACTCATCCAGAACAGTTGACCAAGTTTGAGCTAAAGGCAGATGAAGGAATTTTTGTTGGCTATCCACTGTCAACAAAGGCATTCAGAGTTTACAATCTGAGAACTAAAGTGATCATGGAATCTATACATGTTTCTTTTGATGATAAGAAGATAACTGGACTTGAAGACAAAGATGAATATGATCAACTGAACTTTGAAAATGAAGTTTTAAACTCTGATGAAGGAAACTCTGATGAAACAATTCTGACAGACTCTGTTGAAACAAACTCTGAACCTCTACTGGTAAATTCTGGAGAAACTTCTCAGTCACAACAAAGGGGAGAACCAGTTGAGGGGGAGCATGATCAAGATGAAGACTCAAACACTGATACTGAATCAACTGAAAAATCTGGATCAAACTCTGATGCTTCAAACTCTGAAAATTCAAATTCTGACTCTGGGCAGTCAAATTCAGGGGGAGCTTAGTTACTTTCTAGGCCTACAGGTGAAACAAACAGAAAATGGAATTTTCATTAATCAAGAAAAATACACCAGAAATCTTCTCAAGAAATTTGGTATGCTTGACTGTTCATCTGCATCAACTCCCATGGCAACAGCAACTAAATTGGACAAAGACACAGGAGTTTCAGTGGATATGACAAACTACAGGGGCATGATAGGTTCTCTTCTATACTTGACAGCTAGTAGGCCTGACATCATGTATGCAACCTGTCTTTGTGCAAGGTTTCAGGCAGATCCTAGAGAGCCACATCTGACAGCTGTGAAAAGAATCTTCAAGTATCTCAAGGGCACCATATCATTAGGTCTGTGGTACCCCAGAGAATCAGATTTCAAGCTACTTGGGTATTCTGATGCAGACTTTGCAGGCTGCAAGGTAGACAGAAAGAGCACTAGTGGAAGTTGTCAATTTCTTGGTGACAGACTTGTTTCCTGGTACAACAAGAAACAGAAATCAATCTCCACATCTACAGCTGAAGCAGAGTATATTGCAGCTGGTAGCTGTTGTGCACAGATCCTATGGATGAAGAATCAATTGCTGGATTATGGATTGAGGTACAGTAATATACCTATTTACTGTGATAATCGAAGTGCTATTGCTATGACAGGTAATCCAGTACAGCATTCAATGACCAAGCACATCAGCATAAGGTACCACTTCATCAGAGAACATGTGGAAGAAGGAAATATTGAACTACATTTTGTATCTACAGAACAACAGCTTGCAGATATCTTCACTAAACCATTGAGTGAAGCTACATTTACAAGACTGGTCAATGAACTAGGAATGGTCTCTGGTTCTGATTAGGAATGTTGGTTATATTCAAACTTTATTTATGTGATGTATTAATCATATTTCCTGATTGGTTAAATGCTAAGTGAACTCTGTTGATTAAACTCTGTTATGCATACTCTGTTAAACTCTGTCAGACAACTTGCCATCCGTTGATTGTAGGTTGCATCAGTTGATGACTAACTGAACTGTATCCGTTGATGTTACAAAGTCTTATCCGTTGATAGTTGTGTTATACGGTCTTATCCGTTGATGGTTGTACGGTCTTATCCGTTGATGGTTGTGTTATGCAGTCTCTAAACTCTGTCAGCATGTCTGTATGTCATACACTGTTAATAAGTTTGATAAACTCTGTGAACTCTGAGTTGATTTTTGTCTGAATGAAAATACCAATGAAGAAATATGTATGAAGCATGATTCTCAGCAATTAATCATGAATCTTTCTGAGTTATTGTGATCTAATCTTAGATTGTGCAGAAAGTTAACACAGCATGATACTGGCTCATATTTATAGCATCTCTTAGTTTATTTTGTCCTAAACTCTGAGTCTATAAATACTGTGTGCATTACCTTTCATGAAAAACTACTGATGTTGATGAACTCTAAACTCTGTTAGTTATACTCTGATAGAATAAAATGTTTACTGCAATACCCCAAAGAAAATGTATATAGGTTGTTATACTCCTTTGAGATTATGTTGGATACTAGGATGACCCAGGAACCTATTGGTATATAATATGTGCTAAAATTCTCTGATTTTTGGTGACTAGTTAAATACTAGGATGACCCAGGAACTTATCAAAATGATAAGGGCTAAAATTTTTGAATTTTTGGTGACTGGTTCCAACCTCTGATTACTGGAATGAAAAATAAAAAAAAATAAAAAAAATGATGAAAATAAAAAAAAATGTATATAAAGGGGGTATAAAATAAAAGTTACTGTATATAGTTTGATTACTTCAGAGTTTAGCTTTCATCATACAGTCAGTGTTTACTATGACAGTTTGTGCATCCAGTGTTTATTGATTTCCTTTATGGATTTTATGAAAAATTAGATGCTCTAAAAATTGACTTAGTAAACTCTGCTTCACACACATAAATATTCACAACTGTGCAATTTATGAAAGGGTTTCGGTGATAAAGTTGGAGAATTGACAAACGCTGTTGATTCGTGATTTGTACTCTAAGGTAAATTTTCACTTGGACAATTTGAAAGTCTTGGAGTAAGTAGGGTTTTTGACAACTGTTAATCAGTGGATAGTTGATGAATGTGTTCTTTATATGATTACTTTAATTAGTTTTCATATTCTCTTCTTGATTCATTTTCTTGAAGAACAGTTCATATAACATAAAAAAAAAACAGTTGCAGAACACAATGAATATGATTAGAGAAACAAAATTTTCATTGATAATAAGAAAGAGATTACAAGCAAATATTACATCTTTTTGTTCTCTCTATCTGCTAATCTATTCAACAGGAAAGTAAAAGGTCCGTCCACACCACTCCATTGTTAGCAAAAATTCCCAGATCCCATCTTTGCCACTTTATTTGGGTGGAAGTTGAAGGGATAAGGTTATTTTTGCTGACATATTCATTAACAATGGTTGGTGGTGTTGGATGAGGATGCCTTCGAGGAGAGCCATGCCAATGTTGCTTGGAGGGCAGCATCGATGTCGATCACCCTTGCAGGTTTCTCTCTCTCGAGCTCTTCCAAACCGGCATCCATTTGCAGCCACAGCGTCTCAAGCTGCCTTTCCCACTCAAACGCTTCAAATTCTTCACGCGTATAACTGAAGATGTCCCTATTCTCGACAAGATGAAGGTTCTTTTCTTTGATGGTAAGGTTAGCCATTGTTTTTCAAGAGTATTTGGTTTGAAGGGTTTGTGATTTTACAGGGGAGACTGAAAGGTTAAAGGTTTAATGAAATAATCTGAGCAAGTCTCTAGGCCTTAAATAGAGATGGGTAAGAACGAAGTTCTTAATCGCTTCGTATTCTGGTTATTAAAGGCAACAGGTAAACGCTTCAAATTCTGATTTTACTTGGGTCCAGATATTTTTAAAAGAGTATAATTTGATTTTTGTTTAAATCAAATATTTTAATGTTTTAATTTTTAATATACTCTTCTTAAAAATAGGCGCACGTGACCCACTTGCCCTTTAATGTGTCCCACTTAGCTATTATCGTGTCCCACTACACATTAATCAAGGAACTGATGAGTGTTTGTTACATAAGAGATTGAGTTTTTCATTACTTTAATCACTTTTGTGTCCAAACGATTTTGCTTTATTCTTACTCTCACAGTTTTCTTATTTTTCTCTTGGGCACTCACGCAAACACCTTTTCTACATACATATCTCTTGGAAATTCTTGCAAATTTCTTAACTCAATGGCATCTAAAGCATTCACTGCTCTTGGTTTACGATTTGTTCCTAACAACTATGAAGCTCCACTCTATCATCAACGCGTTCCAGAATCGTTTCATCTCATGCAGAACTTTTTGAGGGATTCAGAGATTGGACAGGCTCTGATTGGACCTGCTACTCTTTCTGCGTCTCAAATTGCTTCATTCTGGCAGAATTCAGTTTATGAGGATGGAGGAGAGAGTGGAACTCCTACCATTATCTTCACTTACGAAGACCAAGATTATGTGATTACTCCACAGACTATACGAGATACAATGGGTTTTGACACACATACTTCTTATACTCTGGTTAATGAAACTTATCTGAGAGACATGCCACAAGAGATAGGTTACATGGAATCTCTTGACAAGCTTGGCAGTATAAAGTGACCAAATCTCATAAAGGAATGGAATTTCTTCTTTGATTGCATAACAAGGACGTTCCAGAAGAAAGTCACGAACTGGGATGCCATTCCAATGAATAGTCTCCAAATCGGGTATTCTCTGCTCTATGGTACTAATTTTGATTTTGGTCGACATGTTTTGATGAGCTTAGGTGATAAACTGTCAGAGTCTACCACTGTTTATTATGCTCGTTTTTGTCAAATGCTGTTCAATGCATGTGTACCTGGTCTCGAAATTGATGAAACTGATGCAATTGATCCTTTTAGAGTCAATAAGCGAATATTCTCTGATATGACTAACAAGGATGTTGGTAAAGAAAATCTCCCTGCTTTTGTCATGCCTCTTGCTCTACGGAATTTTCTTAATCAACCACAAGAACCACAACAACCTGAACCACAACCAGATCAACAAGAACCTCACCAAGCTGAACCTGAACAACAACCTGAATCACATCCTGAACCTCAACCAGAACCAAACACTGAATCACCTGCTCAGTCAGCAAACTCTGATTCGCCGTCAGCAAACTCTGATTCTCCATCAAAATCAAAGTCTAAATTTCAAAGAGTTAAGAAAGCAATTGCTGAACGACATGCAAGTCTAAGGCAGGCGGAAGAGACAAAGAGAAAATCAAAACGGAAATCTCCTGAAGCTGTTTACACTAGAAGGGGGAAAAGAATGAAAGCTCGAGCAAACATGCCTAAGTCACCACCTAGTGAAGAGGATTCAGATGATATACCTCTAGCGAGACGAAGAAAATTGATAATCTCTGATTCTGTGGATGAAGATATTGAAGCTCCAGAGGTTGCTTCACAGCAAATACCTTCTGTTGAGGTTGAGAAAGATGACATACCTGCAGAGGATGTAATGCCTGCAGAGGATGAAGTGCCTGCAGAGGACAAAATGCCTACAGAAGAGGATGCAAGAGATGGTGTTTCTCCGATAAATGATATTCCTGATTCATTTATGCCATTCTCTGATCCTATCTCTGATGTTGGTGTAGCTGATCAACCTACGGCTGTTCCTCTTGAAGCTGTGGCATCTCATACTGAGATAATATCTGATGCTCACCACACTGTTGAAGAAGGTGAAGAAATTAATCAGGCAACCAAAGTCACTTCTCATTCAATGCCTGTTGCTGAGCCTGAGCAACATGGAGAAAATCCTGAAAAGCCTACAGAAGATATTGCTCAACCTATGGCTGAAGATGAACCAGTTAAAGCTACAAGTGTTGAAGCTGAAGGTGACAGTAGTGCAAACTCTGATACTTCTCTGAGTGCACCAGTACAAACTGATGATAAACATACACCTTTTCCTCAACCTTGTACTTCTCATGAAGTTGAGAGAGCACAATTTGTCAAGAATGCTGCTGAATGGTACAAAGAAGATTGTATTTTTCCACCAGGCAGAGCAGCTAAGTTTGTTAAGAAAAGTGCTGATACTATCTCAAATCCAGAGATTCTTTCTTGCTTGAAAGCAACTATAGTTCAAGTTAAAACTCTGGATAGACGATTTGATGATACTAATTTGGCAATCACTGCTTTAAGAAATGAAGTTGTAGCTAGAGAGATGAAGATGAAAAGAGATTCGAAACTAGTGACTACAAAATTCTCTAAATCTCAAGATAATCTCTTTGCCAGGCTGGCTAAAGTTGAAGAGAATCAGTCTGACTTATCTGCTAAGATTGATTCTATTGCTACCTCCCTGGAGTTAATTACTTCTATCCTTATACCTGATGATGTCAAAAAGGGGAAGAGAGTTGTCAAAAGGGATAGTGCTGGAGATGGAGGGGCAAGTAACAAAGGAAAGAAAAAGGCTGAAGAGGTTAAAACTCTGAGAACTAGCAAGTCATCAAAATCACAGTCTGTTGGGAGAAATACTGATACTCAAGGTACTTCGAGGACCAAGAGTTTGTTGTTATCTTCTGATCCACAAACTGATGAAGAATTGGCTGCTAAGCTGTTCATTGAAGAGAATGAGGAAGGAGTTACGATTGAGGACATTGAAACTGAGGAAAAGAGTTTACAAGAAGAACATCTTAAAGCTTTAAAGTCTGATAAGGTACAAAGAGGAAAAGCTCCTAGACCTGTTGTTAAAGGTGTTGTGATCAGAGAAAGGACTGATGTTAGTCAAAGTTCTCGGTTCTCAAAGGAAGAGATTGCAGCAGAGGCTAAACTCAAGCTAAAAGGCATTGAAGGTGAAAGTTCACAGAAGAAAGTTACAACTTCTGTTGCATCACAAGCAATGATCACACCTTTACACTCTTCACAGTTGAAATCTGTCTTTGGAAAAGGAACAATTCATGATCCAAATGTGTTATCTGGAGTCTCAATGAATGTTTCTGATGGAAAGGCTTTATCTGGCAAGGTTGGTAATAATAAGGGTGGACTAGGTTCACATAGAGACAGAAGGCAATATACTGGTCCTAGAGATCCTTCTTCACTGGCTGTTCCAGGTCGTGGTGTTCCTCAAGAGAGTTTGGACAGACTGGAATCAGTGCAGTTGGTTCATCAGAAGAGTTTAAACAAGGATTTTCTTTTATACTTCATGGCTGATGGGACAGTATTCAAAGTTGGTGAGGATGATATTGGCTTGAAATGTTGGGAAGAACTAGAGTATGTTCTATATCTTCTCAAGGTGAATAGTCGAAGGACTCAGTCAGTTGCTAATGTACTCAGACAGAAAATGACTCAGAATCTGGCAATTAGAGGACAGAAATACAATAGCAGATTTATTCCTAAGTACAGGGATTACAAGGGCAATCTCATTGAAATGAAGAAAGGTACTGCAAAGTTAAAAACTGATTTGGGAATCACAGTACTTGACTTCAATACACAGGCAGAAAAAATCAGTTTTATCAGACTGGGTAATGAAATGAGAAGGAACAAGATTTGTGATCTTAGGTTTGCTATCTACCAAACAGATGAAAGTGATCCTCAACTCAGAGAAATCAAAGAAGCAATGAAGATTGAACTTGAAAATGCAGAAAGAAGATTGCTGATTGATTATCTCAGAACCATGCCAGATCTTGAAATGATTAGAGATTAAGTTCTGTAAGAATTTTCTTATTCTCTATAGTTTTTATTAAGTAGAAGCTTAAACTCTGATTTCGTATAAACACTGTATTTATCTATTTATTTTGACATCATCAATTACTGTCATTAACTTGTACATTTTTGCTAATGAACAAGTTGGGGGAGATTGTTAAATATAATTGATGAGTTTTAATCAGTGTTTAAGTGTTTCAGGGAGTTATCAGAGTTTAGCTGGAAGCAGTCAGAGTTTAGTCAAACTCTGACAGTTGGAAGCTCGACAGAGTTTGTTATACTCTGTCTAGAGGAAGCACGTCTACTGTTCAACAGTGATTGAAGATTAATTATGGAAGCGATATCTTTGAAGATTGGATAGCTATCAAAGAGATCGAGTTGACATAGGAGACGTGTGACAATCTGTAATTGATATCATTGTATAGCTGATTATTAGGAATATCAATTAAAGATTGTATCGTAGCTGTATGGTATATAAATACAGATAGGTTAACCCTAGAAGGGCATCGATAACAAATTATCTTTATTGTAACCTAGCAGCTCTTTGTGATATTTTACATCACGAAGAGGGTTTGAAATACAAGAAGTTTTTAAGTGCATAAACGCTTTTACTTGTTAATCTCTCATACAAAGTTGATTATTAATTGTGTATTCGGCCTAACAAAGGACTTTATGCCTATGCCTATTAATGGAAAAAGAAAAGCTAAAAAGCTTGATATAAGTTGCCATAAATGTGGTAAAGTTGGTCATTATGCTAATCAATGCTGGACCAGGAAAGCCCTTAATGAAATAGAAGATGAACAATTGCGTTCACAATTAGAAAAGATTATGTTAATCTCTTCTGAATCAGAGAAAGATTCTTCTAATGAAGATATAGGATTAATTTATGAAAGATCTCCTGCTTCATCACCCTATGATAATGATGATTGTCAATGCAACTATTGGAAATCCATAGTAGACATGAATGGATTAAATGTCTTAACTGCTGATCATGACAAAGCTTTAAAAATAATAGAAGCTATATCAGACCTTGATTTAAAAAGAAAAATGATTGAAACTCTCATCAAAGACAATAAGGAGAAAGAAACTCCATTAGTAATAGAAACTCCTTACCAGTTAAGTGAGGTCTTAGAGAAGTTTCAGCAAGCTAATGTTAAATAAAATCTCGTAGAAGTTAATCTGTTAAAATCTGAAATTAGTCAGACTAAGCTGAATAACAAAACAATAGAACAAAGAATTTCTTTGTTAGAGAATAGATCTTCTATAAAAATAGAAGAACCAACAGAAGATAGTCTTACTACTAGCAATACAGAGTACGTTAATCTTTTTGACCAGGTAACCTCACAAAAATGGTTTGTGAATATTACTCTGGCTGTCAGTAGAGATTTTATTCTCGAAAATGAAATAGCCCTCATAGACAGTGGAGCTGACCTCAATTGGATTCAAGAAGGGATTATCCCTACGAAATATTTTTCTAAAACCACTCAATCTCTTACCCAAGAAGGATGAGATAAACTCAGAGTTAAATATAAATTATCAGATGCTTATATTTGTAATAAAGATGTTTGCTTACCAACATCTTTTATCTTATTAAAAAAAATCTTACGCACAGAATTATATTAGGGACACCTTTCCTTCATAATATTATGCCTATCAATAATATTGATCCTAATGGTATATCAACTGTTATAGATGGTAAAACCATAAAATTTGAGTTTATAACAGATCCTCAAACTCGTATGGTTAATGAAGTTAGAGATATTCTTCTTAATAAAGAAAAACAATTATGTTTCCTTAAAGAAGAAATAGTAATTTTAAACATTAATGAACAGCTCAAAAGAAGCGTTATTCAAAAACAAATAAAATTATTTAAAATCAATTTAAATAAGAGGTATGTAATGACTTACCTAATGCTTTCTGGAATAGGAAAAAGAATGTTGTTTCCTTACCATATATAGATGGTTTTAATGAAAACCAAATTCCTACTAAAGCTATACCGGACCAAATGAATAAAGAATATTTAGAATTATGTAAAAAGAAGATTAGTTCTTTGCTAGAAAAAGGCCTAATTCGTAAGTCTAAATCTCCTTGGAGTTGTACATCATTTTATGTTAATAATGCTGCAGAAAAGGAACGAGAAATTCCTAGATTAGTTATTAACTATACACCTCTTAACAAAGTGTTAAAATGGATTAGATATCCGATTCCTAATAAAAAAGATTTGTTAGATAGATTAAGTGATACTTTAATCTTTTCTAAATTCGATATGAAATCAGGATATTGGCAAATAAAGATTAATGACTCTGATAGGTATAAAACTGCATTTACAGTTCCCTTTGGTCACTATGAATGGAATGTACTACCATTTGGTCAGAAAAATGCCCCTTCTAAATTTCAGAATATAATGAATGATATATTTAATCCCTACACCGAATTTATAATTGTATATATAGATGACATTTTAGTATTCTCTAGAACGATTGATCAACATATCAAACACTTAAGAATATTTAAGAATTTGATAAAACATAATGGGTTAGTCATATCTGCCCCAAAAATTAAATTATTTCAAACTCAAGTTAGATTTTTAGGATATATGATAAATCAAGGAAAAAATTATTCCTATAGATAGAACTATTGAATTTGCTTCTAAATTCCCAGATGTAATAACTGATAAAAAAACAGTTACAAAGATGTTTAGGAAGTTTGAATTATATTTCAGATTACTATGAAAATTTAGCAAAGGATACATCAATACTGTATTCTAGACTCAAGAAAAAACCTGAACCCTGGACAAAAAAACATACTCAAGCTGTTCAGAAAATCAAAACAAAGGTAAAATGTTTACCTTGTTTATCTTTAGCCAATCCAAAATATTTCAAAATTGTTGAAACAGATGCCTCTAATATTTGATATTGTGGGATATTAAAACAAGTAATCCCAGAAACTTCGAAAGAAGTCCTGGTAAGATTTACATCAGGAAAATAGAATCCTACTTTGTCGAAATACTCGATTATTAAGAAAGAAATGCTTTCTATTATCAAATGTATCGAAAAATTTCAAAGTGATTTATTAAATCAAAAATTTCTCTTAAGAATTGATTGCAGCTCAGCTATATCAATTATTGAAAAGGATGTTAAAGATCTTGTAGCAAAAAAAATATTTGCAGGATGGCAAGCTAAGCTTTCCTCTTTTGAATTTGATATACAATATATAAAAGGAGAAAATAATTCTCTTTCTGATTATTTAACCCGTGAATTTTTACAGGGTGAATGACAACCCCTAATAGGGGAAGAGGTCACGGGTATGGCCGCGGTCGAGGATATGGGAGTAACAATATGTTGCCCCATGCACAAGAAACTGTTCCTCTAATACGAGATTGGACAGTGTATCATCACAGATCAAGGATGCAGCAATTGCCTGCACCTTCAAAAATGGAAGATATACTTTCCACTAGTAAAACAACAACATACAAAGATGTTGTTGTTACTGAGGCTTCTCGGGATAAAGAATATTTTGAAAATCCTGTTACATAAACTATTTTGTTTCTTGAAGATGAAGATGTTAAATTGATTCCAAATGATGGATGGTCTTTGAGGACAAAATATCTTGAATCAAGAGGATATGCTGGTTTGAATAATCAAGCCAGACCAAATTTAGAAATTTTGCTGAAGATTACCGAATCGGTAACAATCACTCATCATTATCAAAATAATAATCCTGAGAATTTTATAAATTTCAGTAAATACCATATTAACAAAATACTCCTTCCAAGAGAATGGAGGTTTAATCCTAATGCGGATAGAGCTATTAAAATAGCAGAAGGAAAATATATTTACTTTAATTATTGGGATTATATTTAAGCTTTTACAAAAGATTTTTATTATCAAAATCCAAGGAATAAACATTCTTGGTTTTTTAGTATTGATCCAGGAGTGCTTAATAAGCAGGTTCCTAATTGGTTTTACCAATGGTGGGCAAAATTCGGGCCATCCTTAGAAATTCTACCTAAGGAAATAAAGGATTTATATAATGCCTGGTGTGACAATAGTCCCATGGTTTCAAAAGTATTAGCCGATAGAATGATCAAGGGACAATGTCCTTTTATATTCTTCGCCAAGTTTCAAATCCCATGGATTTGGAGGTGGTCAGTATCAGTCTCCCAAGACAAATTTAACATTCCTATCCTTCAAAGGATTTTCTTCTGCAAATGGTGGAATAATATAGATATCGAAGATATTCATACTAAAATAACTATTATTAAAACCACAATTGCTTCTGAGAAAGGCCAAGCTTCGAAAGAGAAAATGTCTCAGCAACCGTCAATACCCAGCATGAAAGAATACTTTCAAAAGAAATACCCTACAGAATCTGAAGATCAAATTATGGTTCGAGTTCTTGAATATATGAAGGAACAATTTTTTAGCTTGTTTCCATCTCAGTCCTCAAAGGAAGATGTTAAATCAATGAAGACTTCCTCATCGCAAGGATCTATGGATTCTAATGTATTTAATTGTTTAGCAGGCGAATCTCAAGCTAAGGAAACTTTCCAAGAAGAAGAGCCTACCATCGGAGATTTTTGGGATGCAATGATTCAAACCTCTACTAAAAAATCTAACAATCCTAATAAAGGGAAAGCTCCAACCAATTAAGAAATGACTCTGTTATATCAGGATTTCAAGAAATTGAAGAAATTAAACAAGAAGATTCAGAATTTGGATGATCAAATAGATCGATATCATCAAAAGTATGCTCAAGCAACCTTAATGGAAAGGCGAAATAGGACTACTCAAGAGATTCAAAATGATTTTGAACAAGTTCAAACTCTTTTCGGGAGGAGGAGAATTTAGCATTACAAGCGGACAAATCTGAAGGCCACGCTTCTATGGTTTTCAATTTGACAAGATGAGTCATCAGCACCAATTCAGTGGAAGAGATAATGGAATCTTTCTTTTTCTAAAAGGAAAGAGCAATAATATTTGCTTTATAAAAGTAGTTTGTTTTCTTTTTAAAAGTTGTTTGTCTGTTTACATTATTGATTGTGTCGATGGGGCCCAATGAGCACCCGACAGCAATAATGTTTGCTTTTGTAAAAGTTATTTGTTTTCTTTTGACTTTGTGTAAAAGATGCTTGTCCAGGCCTGCATACACAGTGCCTCCTACTCTCTATATAAAGAGAGTAATGTATCAGTTGTGAGTGTGCTTGAATAACATCATCGTTTTCTTTTATGTTCTCTCTTGCTCATCTGCTGAGTCCCTTTCTTACTTAAATTCTGAATTATTACTTTACGATATACTTCTATATTTAAAGATCCTGCATATTTGGTATCAAATCCATTCAAGTGGGAAGAGCCTTATATATATATATATGCCATTGTTCCAAAGAAAACTATCTTATATAGAAAATAGGAGAGAACCGCTAATTTTCAGATTCTATAGTAGAATCAAAGTTTTAATTTTTGGTTCTATAAAAAAAGACAAATTTTTTTTTGTTCTACAATAAAAAAAGGACCACTTTTCTGATTCTGTAGTAGAACCAAAAGCTGACGTGGCATTATTGATGACATGGCGATGATGACGTCACTGCCACACCATCAATGCCGACGTGGCAGTGCCACATCATCAATGATGGCGTGGCACTGCATGTCAGTAGTGATGACGTGGCAGTGGCAGTGCTGACGTGGCAGTGATGACGTGGCAGCGGCAGTTTTTTTTTTCGAAAAAATATTTGATTTTTTTTAAAAAAATTGGTTCTGCTATAGAATCAAAAAAAATTAGATGGTTCTCTCCGATTCTCTATATAACAAGTTCTCTCTAGAAGGGGACTTTCTATATATATATATATATATATATATATATATATATATATATATATATATATATATATATATAGTTGCACTCCATGAAGAACACCTTATATAAAGTACACTTCTAAACCACACATTTAATGCATCCACACACAATTAAAATGCACCTTCACACACACTAACCTAACCCATTTTTTTCAAAAAAAAAAATCCTGGATGAATAGTGTCTGCTGACGTGGCATGTCACGTCAGCACCTGCCACGTGGCACTGCCACGTCAGCAGGTGGACCCCATTTTGATGACGTGGCAGTGCCACGTGGTAGATGCTGACGTGGCACTGCCATGTTAGTAAGATGGGGTTCACCTACTGACGTGGCAGTGCCACGTGGCATGGCATGCAACGTCAGCAGGTACCACTACACCATAAAAGGCCTACGGCAACACCAAAAAAATGTTGCCGTAGGCCTGAAATATGTTGTCTTTGGCCCAAAAAACCCCAAAGGCAACATTTTGCTTGTGTTGCTATTTTGGCCGTTGCCTTTGGGGTCAAAGGCAACATTCTACTCCTCTAAGGCAACATCAGTTTTCTGTTGGCGTAGAGTAGCTATGGCAACAATATATCAGTTTTTAGCAACATTATATTATGTTGCCTTTGGATTAAATAATTTGCAAAAAAGTGGAGCCCACCTGTGGGGTCGACTGTGGGGACCATTGTGGGGCCCATTGCAAGGGCTACCCACTGTAGGGACCATTGTGGGGCCCACTTTTATGGTAACACAAATTTTAGCTACAGCAACGTTTTGCTAGCAACATTTGTTAACATTATTTTTACTTTTTGCCAACATTTTATAGCCTCAATGGCAACACTTTTCTATTTTAAACAAAAAATAGGTAATTTGAAAATATTCATTCCCATAACCAAATGAACACAACAAACATTAATTAGCATCATAATAATCCATACAGATTCAATATTATAGTCAACCAACAACAAAATTCAGAAACTGTTACAATGAACAATTGACAGCCGTGTATATATTAATTACAGAAATCTTAAAACTAGAGTATACTGCACAATTCAGAAACTGTTATGTGGAATAGTGTGAACCATGGTGAAATTTTGGGATGATCGGATCATCAAAACTAGAGTATCTTTCCTGGAACTTTTTCAGTCGGTGAGGGTTTAGTGCACCTACAGGCTGCAGGCAGTACAACAATCTATAAGCAAAAAGCATACATGAAATAATAAATCTAAATACAAATATAAATATGATGCTACCTTGGAAAGATCTCGATAAGAAGTCGGACTAGAAAGATCCAAGGTCTTTGAATCGTAGTCAGAAAGGATCCAAGGGAAAACATGATACTGCACATATACACCAAAAAAAAAAACCCCCCCTTAACCATGGAGTAATCATTGTCGGGTCAAAAGAACATTTTTTAACAACATAAGAATCCTACTTGATTGATATCGTTGTAACTACGGCCAGCTAGTGTATTCAGCTGCATCAGATATTCAAAATTGCTAATTTGTAAATTAATTTACAAGGATTGAAGGAGACAATCCAGTAAACAGGTCAGTAAACTTAGAAAAGCACACTACAAAGACAAGAAGAAAGACTGAAAGGCATATGATGTAGCCTATTTGTATTTCGAGGATACAACTCAACTTAAACAAGATTGTAATAGTAAATAGTATATAGACTGTCACAAGGAATCTCAGATTGTATTATCTGTCAGAAGAAAAAGATCAAGGTCAATCTACAGACTTGAAGAATTACTACATTGAAAGAAGTTCAGACATCTGATCAAGCCTCAATGAAGTATTCGTTAAAGAAGTGGATTCATTTAAAGTGACAGAGATTTCGTCAGTGACAGAAACAGTACAGAAGAATTAATAGAGAGAGGAGAAAAGAAAAGGAACCAGATTTTAAAGTCAATATATGAAGAACAGTCATTGCGGTTAGTCACTCATGAACCAGACAGTACATCGAGTGTCAACATTAAACAGTGGTTGTTTATCATTAACTTCAGTGGTTCAAGATGTCAAGACTGGTATGTTAAGAAAAGAAAGGAACCAATTCATAGAGTCAAAAATAAAGAAAAGCCGTTGGAGTTAGTCGCTCATGAACCAGACCGTGCATCGAGCGTCAACGAAAATTCGGTGGTAATTCTTTATTACTTTCAGTGGTTCAAGAAAAAGATTTGAGCTGTCAAAAGATTTATATTAATTCTCTTTTAATTAATATAATTATGTAATTGATTTAATTTAATAAATTAATTCATTCTGAATTAATTTATTTATTAAATTAATTATCATGTTAATTAATTTTGAATTAATGTATTAATCTAAATTGATTTAATTATTTAATTAATTAATCATTATTTACTTAAATGATTAATTGATTAAATTTAATTAAGTCAAAAGAAACAAAACAAATAAAAAAATAAAAGAAAATAAAAGAAAAGAAACAAAGAAAAGGTTTGGTCGACTGATTTGTTTATAACAATTCAAAAGAATTGTTTAGAGACAAAGCATGTTTACAAAGTCACCAAGTCTGTCCAACACATGCATGCGGGAATTATTGTCTGGAAAGCTTGAACGCGCCTACAACGCGCATGTGTTACACGCGCCAGACAGAAACAAGCAACAGCGCGCGCGTGTGCTTCACCGCCTGTTCCCGCGACTTGTATTTGTTTGCTGCAGTGTTAAATCAATTTTGTTCAGCAATTGATTCTAAGTCATACCGAGTTTTTATTAGGTCATACCGACCTTTTATTTAAGTCATAACGAGCGTTATGCAAGTCATATTGATTTATTCTAAGTCATATCAAGGAGATTTATGTCAGATTATGTCATAACGATCAGCCTCAATATCCAGATTATGTCATACCGAAGGTTTAATATGACCAGCTAAGTCATACTGAAGCAAAGAGGCAGAAGAATACATACAAGACATGCAGCAAAGCAGCTCACAACTTAATATCAGAAAAATTCCAGCAGCTCAATTTTCTCTCCCAAGCTCAAGAACAAATTAATTTCTGTAAAATCAAGTTCATCTCTCTTGTAATATTTTATCCGGTGGAACTTGATTATTTGTGATTCTTGTACTACTAGCAAATTAAGTTTCCTAGTTCTAATCTTGATTTTTATTAACTAAATTAGAAAAGTACATGTCGAATTTTCTAAATTAGTTTTTATCAACTTGATTAATTTCTCTACTGAAATTGTAACACCCATCAAGTTAATATATTGTTATATTCAACTTGAAATGCGTGTCAATTTATTCCGCACAAAATATTCGTTTAAGTGAAAATTATTTAACGAATAAATTTTGATAAATTGGTATAGATTGTATTCAACCTCCCCTTCTACAATCATATCGGACCTAACAATTGGTATCAGCGCCTATTGATTGATACACAAATCAATATCCTATTTTTATTCAGTCAAAAATCCATTTCGAATTTTTAACTCACTTAAAAATTCATCATGTCTTCAAAAGTCCTTGTTAAGATTCCTATCTTTAATAAAGATAATTATGATATGTGGAAAAATAAAATGGAGCTGTTTCTTGATGTTACAAATTCTAAATATTTGGATGTTCTGAAAAATGGACCTAAAATTCCTATGGTCTTTGAACAACAAGTTGTTACTGATGGAGTTGTTACAACACCTGCTAGAACCCATGAAAAAGACCCTGCGTCTTTTACTCCTGATGAAAAAGAGGATGCAGGACTAGACAAGAATTTGAGACTCATACTATTAGATTCCCTAGATGCTGTGATGTACAGTCATGTAATGAATTGTAAAATTGCAAAGCACATGTGGGAAACTATTGAGACTATTAATGAAGGAACTGATGAAGTCAGGGAAAACAGACTTCAAATTTTAATCTCTGAGTATGAACACTTTAGAGCTCGCCCTAATGAAGGCATTCAGGAAGTGTTTGAAAGATATAACAAAATAATCAACAACTTGCAAATCCATGGCAAGCAATATACACAAAAGGAGATTAACATGAAGTTTCTACTGACCATGCCTACTCACCTAGAACATAGGATAACTGCCATTAGAGAAGCCAGAGACATGAATCAAATTACTCTTGAAAGGCTCTTCGGCATTTTGAAAACCTATGAGTTGGAACAAGTTCAACAGAAAGAAATTCATGGTGAAGGTAGGGTTCCAAGTTCTTCTACAGCTCTAGTGGTTGAGACTCCAAAGGATGTGGAAGCTAAGGTTGTTCAACCTTGCAGCGCTGACAAGGAACAGGTTGAAGTTGAGATTGGTCATACACCTGTCAGTCAGGATGGTGGAGATTTCTACTCATTGGAAGAGCTGGATCAGTTGGAAGATGAGTCAATGGCTATGATGGTGAGGCAATTCAGTAACTTCAGATTTAGGAGGAATCCCAAGTTCAAGTTCAAATCTAACTACAATAGATTCCAGCGAGGAGGTTCTTCCTCAAGTAGCACAAGGGGTGGCTACCAAACTGGAATGGTAGACAGAAGCAGGATTAGGTGTTTTAAATGTAATGAACTTGGACACTTTGCAACTGAGTGTCATCAACCTCAACAAGATGCAAGGAGAGAGTGTGCATCTGGTAAGAAGAACATAGACACGGCCTATGTGGTACAAGGCAAAAGCTGGGATGACACAGACAGTGAAGATGAAGAAGTTGGAAATTTTGCGCTGGTGGTAAATGCTGATACATCAACTCCTTATAGTACTCCGGTAACTTTTACTGACACTGAGTTGATTCGTAGCCTATATAATTCCATTGGTAATGCACAAAAAGAAATTGCTAGAAAAGTTCTGTTAACCACTAATCTTGAAAATGAAGTGTTAGAACTAAAAAAGGTGCATGTTAATCAAGATCAGCAAATAGAAGAAATAGCTCGACTTAACAAAAGAGAAAAGGATATAACAAAATACATGTTAAAACAAGTTGCTAGGATTGCTGAACTTGAAACTAGGATTGTTGAACTTAAAACACAGGTCAGGGCTTGTTATAATTCTGTTAAAGTTTCCAAAGAGTTTTTTAACAATCAAGTTGTAGAACGAACAACAGGTATAGGGTATGGCTACAATGAAGCTGTTGGATCATTGGGCATAAATTCCCCTAACCCTGTTAGTGCTAAAGAAAGGGGAATACCACATGTACTCAAGAATGTTAAAGAACCTCTATTTAAAAAATCTGATGCTGGACCACCAGATATTCTTTCTATGGTTATCCACGAAGAAATGAGAAATGAGGATAGTGCAAATGGGAGAGTCTTTGTTAAGGATAAATGTGTTAAGGACAAATCTGTTAAGAACGCTAATCCAAAGAATGTTTCATCCAAGAAAGATGTCACGGTCTTTGTTAAGGCTAAATCTGTTGAGGACACTAATCCAGAAAATGTTTCATCCAAGAAAGATGTACCTAAAGTGCCAGTCAAGGTTGTTGAAATAACTAGTTCTTCTAAGACTGGATTAGATGGTAATAAGTTGAAGTAGAACAATAACATGTTTAACATGAGTTCCATGCCTATCATTGATTCTAATCATAAAGCATGTGGTGTTGTCAACTGTATGTCTTGTGCTTTTAATGTGATGTCTTCTTACTTTAATGGTAATCATGCATGTGATAATAAGACTGCTCCTCGACAACATATGAACAGGAATAATGTTAGATCAAAGACTGCTAGTCCTCCTTATGTTAGGAGAGAGACATTTGTACCAAAGCCTAAACAAAGTTTTATGAAGGCTGTTTACAAAGTCAAATGTCCAGTCAATGATATTGTTACTAAACAAACATGGATACCTAAACTGAAACAAAAGATTGTCAAATCTATTTATAGGGTAAAATGTTTATTGACTAATGGTAAAATTGGTGTCAAGGTTAAAAATGTTGTTTTGCCTGACAAAGGCCAATACTTTAAATACTCTGGACCCAATCAAATTTGGGTTCCAAAGAAGGTTTAATCCGTTTGTCATTGCAGGGTATTGAACAGGTTGAACGAGTAACCTGGATCTTGGACAGTGGATGTTCAAGGCATATGACTGGAGAAAGAACCCTGCTGACAAATGTGGTGGAGAAGGCCGGCCCAGTAGTTACCTTTGGAGATAACAGCAAAGGTAGAACTGATGGATATGGTAGACTTGAAGCTGGAAATGTTATCATTGAAGAAGTGTCCTTTGTAAAAGGACTTGAGCATAATTTGCTCAGTATCAGTCAATTCTGTGACAAGGGATTTGAAGTCTACTTTAACAAAAAGAATTATCTGATTACACACAAAAGAAGTGAACAACCATCTCTAACGGGAGTCAGAAAAGGAAACTTGTATGTAGCCAACATGAACACTAGAAGCACTGAATAAATCAATTGCTTATATTCTAAAGCATCCAGAAATGAAAGTTGGCTATGGCACAAGAAACTTTCTCACCTAAATTTCAAGACGATGAACTCTCTGGTCAAGAGAGAATTGGTGAGAGGTTTACCTTCTATGGAATTTACACAGGAAGGACTATGTGATGCCTGTCAAAAAGGCAGGTTAAAAAGGGCAACTCACAGGGGCACTGACATATCTTCAATAACTGAACCTTTACAACTACTTCACATGGATTTGTTTGGTCCAGTTAATGTGATGTCAATGTCAAAGAAAAGATATGCTCTTGTGATTGTTGATGATTTTTCAAAATACACATGGGTCCTGTTCCTGAATTCTAAAGATGAGACTCCACAACTGGTGATTGATCACATCAAGTTGATTGAACTGGATTCTAAGTATCCAGTGAGAGCTATAAGGTCAGATAATGGAACTGAATTCAAGAATGCAGTTCTGAATGATTTCTACACTGAGAAGGGTATAACCAGACAGTACTCAGCTCCAAGAACTCCTCAACAAAATGGGGTAGTGGAAAGAAAGAATAGAACCTTGATTGAAGCTGCACATACTATGTTAAGTGAATCAAGGCTTCCATTGTATTTTTGGGTTGAAGCTGTCAACACTGCTTGCTATACCCAGAATCGAACTCTTATCAACAAAGACTTGATGATGACACCTTATGAAGCTATTACTGAAAAGAAACCAACACTCAAATACTTTCATGTATTTGGGGCGAAATGTTTTGTGCTTAAAGAAGGAGATGAACAAGGTGGAAAATTTGAGACCAAAGCACATGAAGCAATTTTTATTGGTTATACAAGAAGAGCTTACAGGGTGTACGTGATTGATCAATAGACTGTGATTGAAAGTGTCAATGTAACATTTGATGACACTAAACTTCCTAGTATCCAAACTGAAGATTCATCTGAAAAGCTATCTTTTGAAGATATGACAGATCTAGATTCAGATGATGACAATCCACCTGATGTTTTTGCTGATGCAAATGACAACAATGACAATGATGAGTCTAATCAGAATAATAGTGGTGAAAATAATGATAATATTGAAAACACCACTCATACTTCTGAACACTCATCTAATCATCCTGGCAACAACTCAGGGGGAGCTAATGAAGGATCTACTAGTCATACTCAATATCACATTGAAGAAAAAGGTGAATCATCAAGATTAAATCTTCCCAGACAAACTGTTTGGAATAGAGCTCATCCTTTTGAGCTAATCATTGGTGATCCAGATGTTGGTGTAAAAACTAGAAGTGTTAGGCCGAATACACACTAATAATAAATATTAGATGAGAGAATAACAATTAAGATGATTATGCACTTTAAATCTTCTGGTATTAAAAACCCTCTTCGTGATGTAAACTATCACAAAGAGCTGCTAGGTTACAATAAAGATAGTTCGATGCACGATCCCCTTCTAGGGTTAACCTAACTGTATTTATAAAACATACAGCTGCTATACAATCGCTAATTGATACTCCTATAATTAAGCTATACAATTGATATCAATTATGATTGCTACACATCTCCTAAGTCAACTCAATCTCTATGATAGCTATCCAATCTGTAAAGAGATTGCTTCCATAAATAACCTCTTTAATTCTTCAAACACTGTTGACTGGAGACGCGCTTCCTCTAGACAGAGTTGAACTAACTCTGTCGAGCTTCCATAGTCAGTGTTTAACTAAACTCTGACTGCTTCCAGCTAAACTCTGATTTGTCGTTGTAGCTCCTAAACACTGTTTTCATCAATCATTTCTAACAATCTCCCCCAACTTGTTCATTAGCAAGAATGTACAAGTTTACAGTAAATGATGATGTCAAAACAAATACAAAATTACAGTGATTAATATACAAACAGAGTTTAAGCTTCTACTTAACAAAAATCTACAGAAATAAGAAAACTCTTACAGATTTTAACCTCTAATCTCTTCAAGATCTGGTGTAGCTCTGAGATAGTCTATAAGCAATCTTCTTTCAGCATTTTCAAGTTCATTCTTCATAGCTTCCTTGATCTCTCTCAACTGAGGATCATTCTCATCAGTCTGATAGATAGCAGCTCTGAGATCGTAGATTTTGTTTCTTCTCATTTCATTTCCCAATCTGATATACTTCATCACTTCAGACTTCACATTAAAATCAAGAACAGTGATTCCAAGATCAGTCTTTAGCTTTGTAGTTCCCTTTTCCATCTCTATCAGCTTTCCATTCCAGTCTCTGTACTTAGGAACATATTTACTGTTATACTTCATGCCTCTTCTTGCCAGATTCTGAAGCATCTTCTGTCTAAGCACATTGGCAACAGATTGAGTCCTTTGATTTGTTACCTTGAAAAGATACAGAACATGTTCTAGTTCTTCCCAATATTTCAAACCAAGATCATTCTCCCCAATTTTAAAAACTGTTCCATCTGCCATGAAGTATAATAGAAAATCTTTCTTTAGGCTCTTCTGATAGACCAACTGTACTGATTCCAGTCTGTCTAAACTCTATTGAGTGACAACACCTTGACCTGGAACAGCCAGTGAAGATGGATCTCTAGGACTAACATTCTGGCTTTTATCCCTGTGTGATCCTATACCACCCTTGTTGTTTCCAATTTTCCCAGAAAATGCTCTTCCATCAGTGAAATCCATAGAACCTTTAAGTGCTTGATTTGGATCATGAAGAGTTCCCTTTCCAAAAGTTGATTTCAACTGAGAAGATTGTAAAGGTGTGGTCACAACTTGTGTAGCAACAGAGGTTGTGTTTTCATTCTTCTTTACAACTTGTGTAGAAACAGAGGTTGTATTTTCTCCAGCAATGCCTTTCAGCTTTTGCTTAAAGTCTGCATCTGTTGGTTTTCTGGATACTTGCATCCTTTGTTCAGTACCAACTTTTTCTTTGATTTGAATGCCTTTAAGAACAGGCTTTGCAGCTTTCACATTCTTCTTAGAATTGCCAGATTTCACAGCTTTCTTATGTTCTGCTAGAAATATCTTCTCTTGAGCTTGAACATCTGCAATTGTAACTCCCTCTTCATTTTCTTCTAAGAATAACTTAGCAGCCAATTCCTCATCAGTCTGAGGATCAGAGGATAGTACCAAACTCTTAGTCTTTGAAGAACCTCGAGTATCAGTGTTTAACCCAGCAGACTGTGATTTAAGAGACTTGCTGCTAGTTTTCAGAGTTTGAGTTTCTACAGCCTTGCCCTTGCCTTTATTATTTGCTCCTCCATCTCCAGCATCATCCTTCTGAGTCAGAGTTTGAAATTGCTTGCATTTTGACTTTGCAACTCTCTCCCCCTTTTTGACATCATCAGGCATGAGTATAGATGTGATCAACTCCAAAGAGGTAGCAATAGAATCAATTTTAACAGACAAGGCAGACTGATTCTCTTCAACTTTACCCAGCCTGGCAAAGAGATTGTCTTGAGCTTTAGAAATTTTGTAGTCATGAGTTTAGACTCTCTTTCCATGTTCAGTTCTCTAGTTTGGATCTCAGTCCTCAAGTCAGTGATTGCCTTCTTAGTTTCATCAAATCTACCATCCAGAGTTTTGACTTGAACTACAGTTGCTTTTAAGCAAGAAAGAATCTCTGGATTGGAGATAGTGTTGGCAGTTTGCTTAACAAAATTAGCTGCTCTCCTTCTTGGAAAAATGCAATCCTCTTTGTACCAGTCAGCAGCAAATTTTTCAAGTTGTGCTTTTTCAATTTCATGAGACTTACAAGGTTGATCGAAAGAGGTATGTTTATTGTCTGTTTGCACTGGTGCACTCAGAAAAGAATCAGAGTTTGCACTGCTTTCACCTTCAAGTTCAACACTTACAGCTTTAGCATGTTCTACATCATCTTCAAGTGAAACACTGTGCTGAGCATTGTCAGCCACCTTCAAGTTCAACACTTGCAGCTTTAGCATGTTCTACATCATCTTCAAGTGAAACACTGTGCTGAGCATTGTCAGCCATAGTTTCTACAATTTCTTCTGCAGCCTTGTCAAGATTTTCTTCATGTTGCTCAGGCTCAGCAACAGAGTTTGCATTTGTGTCATCAACAGGCATAGGTTGAGAAATAGCCTTGGTTGCTTGATCAACCTCATCACCTCCTTCAACAGTCTGGTGAGCATCTGAGATTAACTTTGTATGTGATGCTACAATTTCAGTAATGACAACTGTAGGTTGATCAGCTGCACCAGTTGCTTCAGATTGAGCAAAAATAGGTGAGATAGGATCAGAGAATGGCATAAATGAATCAAGAGTATCATTCATTGGAGAAAAGCCATCTCTATTATCCTCTTCTGCATCCTCTGCAGGCATATCAACCTCTGCAGGTATATCATTTTCAGCCTCAACAGTAAGTGTTTGCTGTGAAACCACCTCTGGAGCTTCAACATTTTCACCATCAGAATCAGAGATTACTAGTTTTCTCCTCTTAGCTAGAGGCACTTCATCTGAATCCTCTTTACTAGATTCTGCCACCACAGAAGCTGAAGAAGGTCTTTTTTCTCTTTGAATCTTTCTTCTAGCATAAACAGCTCCAGGAAATGTCTGTGTTTGCTTTGGTGTGTTTCTCTATTGTCTTCTTAGCTCTTGCATGTCTTTCAGTAGTTGCTGCTGTTTGCTTTACTCTGCCTCTTTTTGCTTTAGGCTGTGGTTGTGGTTGAGATTGTGATGGTTCAGTGTTTAGTTGTTGAGTGTGTGAAGATTGTTTTGTGATTGGAGATTGAGGATTTTGGGTTGGAGCAGTGTTTGTGATTGGTGATGGAGTGTTGTGAGTGGATGCAGGTTGTGGTTCAGGGATAGTGGTTTGGTTTGAGGTTGCAGGTTGTTGAGTAGGTACAGTGTGGGTAGGTGATGTAGATGGTTCAGTGTTTAAGCTTTGAGTATAATCAGTGTTTAGTGGTTCAGGGTGTGGTTCTAGTTGTGGTGGGTCTTGAGGTTGGTTGAGAAAATTCTGCAAAGCAAGTGGCAGAACAAAGACAGGTAGATTTTCTTTACCAGCATCCTTATTAGTCATATCAGAGAATATTCTCTTGTTGACTCAAAAAGGCTGAATCACATCAGCTTCAACAATCTCTAAACCAGATACACAAGCAGTGAATAGCATTTGACAAAATCGAGCAAAATAAACTGTAGTAGACTCTGACAGTTTATCACCTAGATTCATTAGACCATATCTACCAAAATCAAAATTACTACAATAAAGTAGAGAATACCCGATTTGTAGACTGTCCATTGGAATAGCATCCCAGTTAGTGACCTTCTTCTGGAATGTTCTTGTGATGCAGTCGAAGAAAAAATTCCATTCCTTCCTGAGATTAGGCCTCTTTACACTGCCAAGCCTTTCAAGAGAATCCATGTAGCCTATCTCCTGTAGCATTTGTCTCAATTGAGGTTCACCAACATAAGCATAAGAGGTGT
This sequence comes from Saposhnikovia divaricata, assembly GCA_036435485.1. Taxonomy (NCBI): domain Eukaryota; kingdom Viridiplantae; phylum Streptophyta; class Magnoliopsida; order Apiales; family Apiaceae; genus Saposhnikovia; species Saposhnikovia divaricata. The sequence continues at coordinate 186,338,113 of CM071594.1, read as the reverse complement.
GTGTATCAAAACCCATCGTTTCTCTGACACTTTGTGGAGTAATCACAAACTCTTGTTCATCATGAGTGAAGATGATGATTGGAGTCCCATTCTCTCCTCCATCCACATAGACTGAGTTTTGCCAAAAAGTGGCAATTTGAGATGCAGAGAGAGTACTAGGTTCAACCAGAGCTTGTCCAATCTCTGAGTCTCTTAAGAAATTCTGCATAAGATGAAACGCTTCTGGAATACGTTTATTATTGAGTGGGGCTGCATAATTGTTAGGGACAAAACGTAGACCAAGAACAGTGAATGATTTAGAAGCCATTAAATCAAGAAACGGGCAAGAAATCACAATGAAAAGTGTATGTAGGAAAAGTGTTTGCGAAAATGTGCAAGTGAAAACTGAGAGAACTGTGAGATGTAAAAGTGAGTGGGTGAAAGTAAAAATGAAACGTTGTACACAAAAGTAATTAGAGTTGTAATTAAAAATTAAAACTCAATCATTTGTGTATTCAAACACTCAACAGTTCCTAGATAAATGTGTGAGTGGGACACAATAATGAGTGAGTGGGACACGTGTCATACATGCAGTGGATCAATTAATCACGCGCAGTAAAAATAACAATTATCACCACTGTATTCTCTTTCCTATTTCCAAGACACTTTAACACAATACACTTATTAACAGTTGTCAAAAGCACTATTTACTCCAAAATTTTCAAATTATCCAAATAAAAATTTACCTTAGAGTACTAACCACAAATCAACAGCGTTTGTCAATTCTCCAACTTTATCACCGAAACCCTTTCAAAAATTGCACAGTTGTGAAAATATGTGTGTGTGTAGCAGAGTTTACCAAATCAATTTTTAGAGCATCTAATTTTTTATAAAATCCATAAAGTAAATCAATAAACACTGGATGCACAAACTCTCATAGTAAACACTGACTGTATGATGAAAGCTAAACTCTGTAGTAATCAATCTATATACAGTAACATTTAATTTATTTTATACCCCTTCTATTGCTAATATATATATATATATATATATATATATTATTATTATTATTCTATTCATTCCAGTAATTAGAGGTTGGAGCCAGTCACCAAAAATTCAAAAATTTTAGCCCTTATCATTTTGATAAGTTCCTGGGTCATCCTAGTCTTTGACTAGTCACCAAAAATCAGAGAATTTTAGCCCATATTATATACCAATAGGTTCCTAGGTCATCCTAGTCACCAACATAATCTCAAAGGAGTATAGCAACCTATATACATTTTCTTTGGGGGTATTGCAGTAAACATTTTAATCTACCAGAGTATAACTAACAGAGTTTAGAGTTCATCAACATCAGTAGTTATTCATGAGAGGCAATGCACACAGTATTTATAGACTCAGAGTTTAGGACAAAATAAACTAAGAGATGCTATAAATATGAACCAGTATCATGCTGTGTTAACTTTCTGCACAATCTAAGATTAGATCACAATAACTCAGAAAGATTCATGATTAATTACTGAGAATCATGCTTCATACATATTTCTTCATTGGTGTTCCCATTCAGACAATAATCAACTCAGAATTCACAGAGTTTATCAAACTTATTAGCAGTGTATGACATACAGGCATGCTGACAGAATTTAACAGAGTTGACAGTGTTTAAAGAAAAACATGTTAACAGAGTATGCATAACAGAGTTTAATCAACAGAGTTCACTTAGCACTTAACAAATCAAGGAAATATGAGCAACACATTACATAAGTAAAATTTGAATCTAACCAACATTCCTAGTCAAAACCAGAGACCATTCCTAGTTCATTGACCAGTCTTGTAAATGTAGCTTCACTCAATGGTTTGGTGAAGATATCTGCAAGCTGTTGTTCTGTAGACACAAAATGTAGTTCAATATTCCCTTCTTCCACATGTTCTCTGATGAAATTGTACCTTATGCTGATGTGCTTGGTCATTGAATGCTGTACTGGATTACCTGTCATAGCAATAGCACTTTGATTATCACAGTAAATAGGAATCTTACTGTACCTCAATCCATAATTCAGCAATTGATTCTTCATCCACAAGATCTGTGCACAACAGCTACCAGTTGCAATATACTCTGCTTCAGCTGTAGATGTAGAAATTGATTTCTGTTTCTTGCTGTACCAAGAGACAAGTCTGTTACCAAGAAATTGACAACTTCCACTAGTGCTCTTTCTGTCTATCTTGCAGCCTGCAAAGTCTGCATCAAAATACCCAAGTAGCTTGAAATCTGATTCTCTGGGGTACCACAGACCTAATGATATGGTGCCCTTGAGATACTTGAAGATTCTTTTCACAGCTGTCAGATGTGGCTCTTTAGGATCTGCCTTAAATCTTGCACAAAGACAGGTTGCATACATGATGTCAGGCCTACTAGCTGTCAAGTAAATAAGAGATCCTATCATGCCCCTGTAGTTTGTCATATCCACTGAAACTCCTGTGTCTTTGTCCAATTTAGTTGCTGTTGCCATGGGAGTTGATGCAGATGAACAGTCAAGCATACCAAACTTCTTGAGAAGATTTCTGGTATATTTTGCTTGATTAATGAAGATACCATCATCTGTTTGTCTCACCTGTAGGCCTAGAAAATAACTAAGCTCTCCCATCATGCTCATTTGATATCTGGACTGCATGAGCTTGGCAAACTTCTTACAGAGTTTATCATTAGTAGACCCAAAGATAATGTCATCAACATATATCTGAACTAAAAGCAAGTCACTCCCAGATTTGAAATAAAACAGAGTTTTGTCAATAGTACCTCTGTTGAATCCACTTTCTAAGAGAAATTGAGCCAGAGTTTCATACCATGCCCTTGGTGCTTGCTTAAGTCCATAGAGTGCTTTATCCAGCCTGTAGACATGGTCTGGATATTTTGGGTCCACAAATCCTGGTGGTTGTTCAACAAACACTTCTTCTTCAAGCTTCCCATTCAGAAAAGCACTTTTCACATCCATCTGGAACACTTTGAATTTCTTGTGAGAGGCATATGCTAGAAAAATTCTGATTTGCAACTGGAGAAAATGTTTCATCATAGTCTATTCCTTCCTGCTGTGAATAGCCTTTTGCTACCAGTCTAGCCTTGTTCCTTGTGATAACACCTTCACTGTCAGTCTTGTTTCTGAAAACCCATTTAGTACCAACAATAGATCTGTTCTTTGGCCTTGGTACAAGGGTCCAAACTTCATTCCATTCAAATTCATTCAACTCTTCCTGCATTGCTGTTATCCAGTCAGCATCTTGAATAGCTTCTTCCACTTTCTTTGGTTCATTCTTAGACAAGAATGCATGAAACAAACATTCACTTGCAGTGGCACTTCTTGTTCTCACTTTTGCATCTGGATCACCAATTATCAAATCAGGTGTATGTGATTTAGTCCATTTCCTAGCAGAAGGCAAATGACTTCTGTCAGCATGTGATCCTCCCCCTTGATCCATGCTCTCCTGATTTTGCTGTGGGCTTTCTTCATTTTCTGCGACTCCCCCTGAACTTGACTGCCCAGAGTCAGAATTTGAATTTTCAGTTGACTCAGTATCAATGTTTGAGTCTTCATCTTGATCATGCTCCCCCTCAACTGGTTCTTCCCTTTGTTGTGGCTGAGAAGTTTCTCCAGTGTTTACCAGTAGAGGTTCAGAGTCTGTTTCAACAGAGTCTGTCAGAATAGTTTGATCAGAGTTTACTTCAACAGAGTTTAAATCTTCATTTTCAAAGTTCAGTTGATCATATTCATCTATGTCTTCAAGTCCAGTTATTTTCTTGTCATCAAAAGACACATGTATAGATTCCATGATCACTTTTGTTCTCAGATTGTAAACTCTGAATGCCTTTGTTGACAGTGGATAGCCAACAAAAATTCCTTCATCTGCCTTTAGCTCAAACTTGGTCAACTGTTCAGGATGAGTCTTCAAAACAAAGCATTTGCACCCGAAAATATGAAAGTATTTCAGGTTAGGCTTCTTTTTCTTCACCATCTCATATGGTGTCTTTCCATGCTTATTGATCAGTGTAGCATTTTGAGTAAAACAAGCAGTATGAATAGCTTCTGCCCAGAAATAAGTTGGCAATTTTGCTTCATCAAGCATAGTTCTGGCAGCTTCTATCAAGGTTCTATTTTTCCATTCAACTACACCATTTTGTTGTGGTGTACCAGGTGCTGAAAATTCTTGCTTCATTCCATTGTCCTTGAAGAATTCTTCCATTGTTGCATTCCTGAACTCAGTTCCATTATCACTTCTGATGATTCTGACTTTGTTACTTGATCCTTTGTCCAGAAGCTTCACATGCTCCATCAGAGTTAATGTAGTTTCATCCTTCTTTGCTAGAAAATACACCCAAGTGAATCTAGTGTATTCATCAACAATGACTAAAGCATATTTCTTCCTTGCTATAGACATAACATTTACTGGACCAAAGAGATCAACATGCAGAAGATGATAAGGATCAGTGATTGAAAATTCTGTCTTGCTCTTGAAAGATGACATCCTTTGCTTGGCCTTTTGACATGAATCACATAGGCCATCAACATTTAACAGAGCCTTTGGGAGTCCTCTTACAAGATCCTTTCTGATCAATTCATTGATGTTGTTCAAGTTCAAATGTGAGAGTTTCTTGTGCCACTTCCAACTCTCTTCACTAGACATTCTTGTAGACAGGCAAACAGCTTTTCCAACAGAGTCTATTAAGAGCTTGATTTCATAAATGTTGTTTTGCCTATGACCAACTAGAACAACCTTTCCTGTAGATTTGCTGATAACTTCACAATATTCAGGTTGAAAATCTACATGATATCCCTTGTCACAGATTTGACTCACAGATAGCAAGTCATGCTTGAGTCCTGGGACATGAGCTACATTGTTGATGATGACATTTCCAAGATTAATATTGCCATATCCCAATGTTCTTCCTACATTTCCATCACCATAGGAAACTTTTGGGCTAGCCTTCTCCTCATAGTCTGATAGCAGGGCTTTATTTCCAGTCATGTGTCCTGAGCATCCACTGTCCACGACTAGGATTGCCTCCCTGTTGCCCTGCAATCACAAGCAATTACTGAGAGTTAGATTTAAGGATCCAGACTTGCTTGGATCCTTTGACATTCTTAACTTTGTTAGCTTTAGCAGTGGAATTAACATTATCAGAGTTTGAGCTAACAGTATCAGAGTTTACACTTGCAGTATTAACTTTAACCCATTTCAGATTGGGTTTCACATCATAGTAATTATGATAGATACCATGATACTCTCTGCAAGTATAAATGGAATGCCAAGTGCTTCCACAGTGTGTGCATAAAGTCTGTGGCTTAGTTCTAGCAAAATCCTTCTTTACCTCAGACTTGGAAGGTAAAGAATTTATATTTTTGTTTTTCTTGTAGAAATTTGCAAGATGCTTAGTACTACCACAGTTATGACATGTCTTTCTTGGAGCATAACTAGCAAGCATTGGTTTATTTCCTGAAGTGATGCCTACTTTTCCATTTATGTTCTTATTTGACACTCTCTGTTTCTTAACAGATTTTAACTCCTTCAGTTTATGTTTGAGTTGTTTATCTGTCATCAAACCAATATTAACCTGTTTAGCACAAGTTTTTACTGATTTGACCTTAACAGTTTCTTTTTCATTATCAGACAAAAATTTACTGGCTCCATGTACAAAATGAGGTCTGATTTTAACTTGACTTTGAAATCTTAGTTCATCTCCCTCATTATAACCTAGACCAACAGTGTCTGTTTGAAAAACCTGTTGAGTGTCCTTTCCAGAATTAGTCCAAGTCCTAATTTTCTTATTTGCTTCCTCCAACTCAGATTCTAGTTGTTTATATTTCTGAAGCAAATCCTGTTCTATAGAAACAGCATCATCTCTCGCTTTCTGAACTTGTTGCATATTTTTTTAGCTTTTCTTCAACAATTTTATTTCTCTCTTTGAGTTCAGAATTCTCAGATTTAATCCTCTCATTCTCTAAAGTCTGATCCCTATAACTTATATGCAATGACTTAAGATAAATTCTTAATTAGGAAATATCATCAATATTATAAGCATAGGTAGTTAGAGGTACCTGATTTTCAGAAGTTTCTGATTCAGTAGTAGCCATGAGAGCATAGTTCATTTCTTCATCAGAATCTGAAGTGTCTGCCCAATTTCTGCCTTTAGTGTAGAGTGCTTTTTCAGTTTTACCTTTCTTGCACTCAGGAGCAAAGTGGCCCATCTCCTTACACTTGTAGCATTGGATTTCAGACTTGTCTTTCTTCCCCCTTGAATCTCTCTTATCAGACTTCTTGAAACTTTTCTTGTCAGAATTGGAAACATTCCTGGAGAAATTCTTTCCCTTCTTGAAATTCTTGAAGCCCATTTTCTTGAATGTCTTAACCATCAAGGCAGCCATCTGCATTATCTCTTCTTCATCATCCTCAGAATCAGATGATACATCTGAGTTTGAGTCATTGTTAGACATTGGTGACTCACTATCAGACTGCACAGCTAGTGCCTTTCCTTTAGCTTTTCTCCTGGATGATTCTTTCTTCATAGGCTTCTCTTCAACCTTAAGAGCAACAGACTTAGCCTTTTTGTTGAATCTCCTATTTCTCTGTTCCATTTCCAATTCATGAGTTTTGAGCAACCCATAAATTTCATCAATTTGGGTCTCATCAAGTTCATAATTGTCTCTAATAGTGGTAGTTTTCACATCCCACTTTTCAGGTAGAGACAGAAGAAACTTTAGATTTGAATCTTCCAAATTATATTCTTTGTCAACCAATGACAAATCATTCAACAGTTTACAGAATCTGTCAAATGTTTGTGTCATGGTCTCTTCAGGTTTAGCCTCAAAATGTTCATACTCCTGAGTGAGTATGTTTCTCCTATTCTTCTTGATAGCAGGAGTTCCCTGACATCTAACCTCAAGAGCATCCCAAATTTCTTTTACAGTAGTCAAGCCAATAACCTTGTTAGACATAACATTATCCAAAGCACTATGAAGTAAATGCCTCACCTTTGCATCCTTAGCAATGGATGAAAGATCTTCAGGAGTCATATCCTTCTTCTCCTTAGGAATCATTTTGGCCTCTTGACCAGTAACAGCAGGAGCCAACTTTGTAGGCAGGTGTGGCCCTTCATTAATCCTGTCAAGATATTCTACATCTATAGCTTCCAGAAACATGGTCATCTTTACCCTCCAGATGGGATATTCCGATGGCCTGAGAATAGGAACCCTAATAGCCTCATATCGACTAACAGTGGGTTTAGCATTTTCATACTCTGATGGAGGTGGAACTTCAGACATGATGATTACTGTGTGTGTGGATCTTAAACTGTAATGTTTAATAGATATGGCTCTGATACCACTTGTTAGGCCGAATACACACTAATAATCAATATTAGATGAGAGAATAACAATTAAGATGATTATGCACTTTAAATCTTCTGGTATTAAAAACCCTCTTCATGATGTAAACTATCACAAAGAGCTGCTAGCTTACAATAAAGATACTTCGATGCACGATCCCCTTCTAGGGTTAACCTAACTGTATTTATAAAACATACAGCTGCTATACAATCGCTAATTGATACTCCTATAATTAATCTATACAATTGATATCAATTACGATTGCTACATATCTCCTAAGTCAACTCAATCTCTATGATAGCTATCCAATCTGTAAAGAGATTGCTTCCATAAATAAATTCTTTAATTCTTCAAACACTGTTGACTGGAGACGCACTTCCTCTAGACAGAGTTTAACTAAACTCTGTCGAGCTTTCATAGTCAGTGTTTAACTAAACTCTGACTGCTTCAAGCTAAACTCTGATTTGTCGCTGTAGCTCCTAAACACTGTTTTCATCAATCATTTCTAACAAGAAGAGCTGCCCAAAATCAATGTAATTACTCAGGGTTTCTATCTGAAATGGAACCTAAGAAAACTGAAGAAGCTCTTTCTGATCCTGATTGGGTGATTGCGATGCAAGATGAACTCAATCAATTCAAACAACAAGAAGTATGGAAACTGGTACCCAGACCTACAAACAGAATAGTAGTAGGCACTAGATGGGTATTCAGAAACAAATTTGATGAAGATGGCAAAGTGATGAAGAATAAGGCCAAGACTGGTTGCTAAAGGCTATTATCAAGCTGAAGGAATTGATTATGATGAAACCTATGCACCAGTGACAAGACTTGAGGCCATCAGAATATTCTTGGCATTCGCAGCATTCTCAAACTTCAAAGTTTATCAAATGGATGTCAAGAGTGCTTTTCTGAATGGTAAGCTAGATGAAGAGGTGTATGTAGAACAGCCCCCTGGCTTTGAAGATCCAGATCTATTGGATTATGTCTACGTTCTCTTCACGGGTATCTATGTCTTAAGCAAGCGCCAAGAAAATGGTATGACACTCTCTCTGAATTTTTACTTGAAAATGGTTTCGTTAGAGGTGTCATAGACAAAACTCTCTTTTTAAAGAAACATAAGAATGATACAATATTAGTCCAAGTCTATGTGGACGATATAATATTCGGGTATACTAATGATCTTTTGTGCAAGAAATTTGCTAAGCTAATGCAGGGTAAATTTGAGATGAGCATGATGGGTGAACTGAAGTTCTTTCTTGGATTACAAGTAAGTCAAAGGACATATGGAATATTTATTTGGCAATCCAAGTATGTCAGAGAGCTCCTCAAGAAATATCAAATGGAGGACTCATCTTCAGCAAAGATACCATCATCTACAGCTGTCAAGTTTGGAGCATGTGAAAATTCTGCCAAGGTAGATGTCACAAGCTACAAAGGTATGATAGGCTCATTACTTTACCTTACTGCAAGTAGACCAGATATTATGTATGCTACATGCTTGTGTGCAAGGTTCCAAGCGGATCCTAGAGATGTGCATCTCATTGCTGTTAAAAGAATCTTGAGATATCTTAAGGGTACACCTAACTTAGGTATTTGGTACCCTAAAGTATCTGGTTTTAATCTTGTTGGATATACAGATTCAGATTATACAGGAAGTGTTGTAGACAGAAAAAGCATCTCCGGGAGTTGTCAATTCCTAGGTGACAGATTGGTTTCCTGGTACAGTAAGAAATAACAAACAGTTCCCATCTCAACACCCAAAGCTGAATATATAGCTACTGGAAGCTGTTGTGCTCAAATCTTGTGGATTAGGAATCAGTTGAGAGACTATGGCTTTGTACTGGATAATATTCCTATATTATGTGATCATACAAGTGCCATAGCAATCTCCAACAATCCTGTGCAGCATATGAGAACCAAGCACATCGACATCAGGTATCATTTTATTAGAGAGCATGTCATGAATGGTATCGTGGAGTTACTTTCTGTACCCACGGAAGACCAAACAGCTGATATTTTTACTAAGTCTCTTGACGAATCCACATTCACAAGAATTGTTGATGAATTGGGTATGTTGAACAGTCCTAGTAATTAAACTAGTTAATATCTGAGGTTTGATCTGTAATAATTTACAAGTGATTATTTTGTGAATATTTGCTGATTTAAATCACTTGTATAATTATTTTATCAACTTATAATCTTGCTTGTTAATTCTTAAATCATTGTCATTATCTTCTTAATATTTTCCTAATTACTTCTTTTAATTTTAGAATAATTTTATTTTCTCTAAAAATATTTTTCTCAAATTTTACAAGTGGAAATTAGTGAGAAATCTATTTTTGTTGAAAATTCCTTATGAATATTTGTGATCTTTTAATAAATCATATTTTCTTTCAAAATAATTTTCTGATAAGAAAGTTATTTTATTCGAAAATATATATAGATTTATTAATTTGCTACAAATGTTTATGTAAATAGTTAATATTTTATTCAATATTTTGTAGTGTTTGTTCTTCTGTTATTAATGTGTTAATTCTGTCAAAAGGACAACCTATGGTATTTTTAGTATTTTATATTTTCTATTTAGTTATTTTAAGTAGTTATATTGTTGTAGATATTTTTCTAAATTATTATCTTTTATCTTTAATATTCTGTAAATATTATTAATACAGTTATTTTTGAATTTAAAAAAATATATATATAAAAAATAAAAAATAAATAAATAAAAATAAATAAAAATAAAAATTTGTTTGTATATTATTATGTCAAATTTTTGTAAATTATTAATTTATGTATAGTTTTATTATTTTTATGTTAATTCAAATTTTTCTTTTTTGTTTAGTTTTATTTGAATTTTCTTTTCTTTTTAGTTTTTATTTAATATTATTATTATGTATATTATTTCTTATTTTTGAATATTATTTTTCATGTGTATATAAATAGTTTGTATAGTTTTTACAGTTTAGTCACTATACTTTCAAAACTAACAAATAGGTCACTGTATTTGGTTCTTTTGTTGTTCTTCTTCTTAACACACACAGAACCTGCAGTTTAAATATAAATCTTTGTTTTGTGATTGCTGTTAACAGATCTTCGTGTTAAGGACTTAACAATTGACCAATGTTGGTATCAAATTGGTTTGTGTCTATACAATTGGTTAGGAACTAATGTTTGATTTTCAGGATCTAACAATTGGAAGACAAGACCTATCAAGTGCTAACAATTTCTAATAGTTGGTATCTATCTTATAGGACCTAAAACATGATAAAATAGTTTTGTTTGTATTGGTTTAAACATTAACATACATTGATTCGATTAATATTTATTAATTGGATTTTTGCCTATATTCTTGTTTAGTAAAACCGGCTCAGGATCTTTATCTTCCTAAACTCAAAATATCTTTCTACAGCTGTGATTGCTTACATTGTAAATCATTTGAAATCATAACTGTAAATCATTTCTCTTAAGATAAAATGCAATATTTTCTTAGAAAACTTTTCAATGTTAAAAATGCATTCTATCTCTATATTGCTCATATTCTGTGGTGCAGGTTCATCTACATGGAATTTTGTATTCTCACATGTTTAGTCATAAGGTTGTAAACCCAACAACTTTTGTCCCAGACTACAATCAAACTCAAACACATTCTATCTTACCCCCTAAATGAAAGTAACCTATCAGACTAGAGGTCACGAGGGAGTAACTGCACTTGATGCAGCAAACAAGGATGTGTGGGATATTCAGTTGGAGAGTTACTACCTTATACACTATCCAAAATATTTTATATGCACAAAGTGAGATTGCACACACCAAGGATGAATTGACGGAAACCTGTAATCCAACCATTTTACGGTTAGGATTACAAGTTAAAGGTTCTTTAATGAACTAAGAGTCTTCACAGACCTCGAGAGAAGGTATTGATCTCAAATGCAAAATTCAACAAGATCATTATCTAACTCCCTAGAGGGAACATCTCTGGATCCTGCGGGTAACGGATTCGACATAGGTGTGGATCGGTAACTTGTAGACTATGATTCAGATTTTACCTGATGAGTTTAACAAGGTGATGTCTTCACAGACATTAGAAGGGAACCTTGATCTCAATGCTAAATTTATAGATCATTGTTTACCTTCTCAGAATTCAAATCTGAAAACCCTAAAAAGGGAAATTAGCAACTTGTAGATTATGACTCAGATTCGTCTGACGAGTCCAACGAGGATTTGGGATTTGCGAACTCCCATTGCACCACCACTGACCTCTCTTGAAGGGGCTAGGGTGATTTTTCTTTGCAGGTACACTAAAGGATGTTGGAGCAATGAGTGATACACCAGTGAGGAAGAGTGTAAACACAGAGAGAAGTGAGACACTCAAAACAAATGAGTGGAGAGAAGAGTGAAATACTTGTGAGGTACACTAAACACTATCACACACTCACAGTGAGGATGAAAATGAAACTTCCTTTCTAACAAAGCTTTATCAATTGATTTCAATGTACTCTAACCATTTGTATAAATTGGTAACAATTTGGTATCAACTACTTTGTCAATTAGTTGAATGGAGGATTCCTCAACTAAGGGGGAGAGATATATTGAAAAAGATAAGCTTACCTTAGTAGGATATACTCAACTAAGGGGGAGAAGTATTGGGGTACAAGTAAAAGAAGAGTGAGTTAGAAAGGGGGAGCAGTAAAGACTGTGCTTAGGATGAGAAGCAAGTCTAGTTACTAAGGGGGAGATGAGAAGCAAGTCTAGGGAGCAGTAAAGACTGTGCTTAGGATGAGAAGCAAGTCTAGTTACTAAGGGGGAGCCTTAGATGAAGAAGCAAAAGAACTTTCATTTGTTATGAAAGTGAAGATATAAGGAGAATTACATCACAATACTATTCTATTAGTCTTTCAATGTACTATGTATAAAGGCTAAGTGGAAGAGTAGTAAATTCACCAGAAGTTATAGAAATGGTATTGATTCACCATTGTCTATATAGTAGGAACAGCTATTTTTCTTTAGTGAGAAAAGCTGTGTCAGAAATGGGAAGTGATTGTAAATCAAGAACTGCTGATAATCACCAATGTAAGATGTGAAGGATTATCAGGCAGAGATATGAAGAATTAGAAATGAAGATAAGTTATCTATTGAAGATCAGTTCAGTGCTAGAGGAACAATCATCTATCATTTCATCAACTGAAGATTCTGGAATTGTTAAATCTAAACCAGAGAAATTTTTTTTGTATTATTTACTTAGTTCTTAAAAGTTTTATCTTTTTCTTGTTTAAGTGAGGTAGTTGAGTTATCCTCTAGGTATTTGCTTGTTATTGTCTAACAAACAAATAGGGGGAGATTGAAAGGCATATGATGTAGCCTATTTGTATTTCGAGGATACAACTCAACTTAAACAAGATTGTAATAGTAAATAGTATATAGACTGTCACAAAGAATCTTAGATTGTATTATCTGTCAGAAGAAAAAGATCAAGGTCAATCTACAGACTTGAAGAATTACTACATTGAAAGAAGTTCAGACATCTGATCAAGCCTCAATGAAGTATTCGTTAAAGAAGTGGATTCATTTAAAGTGACAGAGATTTCGTCAATGACAGAAACAGTACAGAAGAATTAATAGAGAGAGGAGAAAAGAAAAGGAACCAGATTTTAAAGTAAATATATGAAGAACAGTCATTGCGGTTAGTCACTCATGAACCAGACAGTACATCGAGTGTCAACATTAAATAGTGGTTGTTTATCATTAACTTCAGTGGTTCAAGATGTCAAGACTGGTATGTTAAGAAAAGAAAGGAACCAATTCATAGAGTCAAAAATAAAGAAAAGCCGTTGGAGTTAGTCGCTCATGAACCAGACCGTGCATCGAGCGTCAACGAAATTCGGTGGTAATTCTTTATTACTTTCAGTGGTTCAAGAAAAAGATTTGAGCTGTCAAAAGATTTATATTAATTCTATTTTAATTAATATAATTATGTAATTGATTTAATTTAATAAATTAATTCATTCTGAATTAATTTATTTATTAAATTAATTATCATGTTAATTAATTTTGAATTAATGTATTAAACTAAATTGATTTAATTATTTAATTAATTAATCATTATTTACTTAAATGATTAATTGATTAAATTTAATTAAGTCAAAAGAAACAAAATAAATAAAAAAAAAGAAAATAAAAGAAAAGAAACAAAGAAAAGGTTTGGTCGACTGATTTGTTTATAACAATTCAAATGAATTGTTTAGAGACAAAGCATGTTTACAAAGTCACCAAGTCTGTCCAACACATGCATGCGGGAATTATTGTCTGGAAAGCTTGATCGCGCCTACAACGCGCGTGTGTTACACGCGCCAGACAGAAACAAGCAACAGCGCGTGCGTGTGCTTCACCGCCTGTTCCCGCGACTTGTATTTGTTTGCTGCAGTGTTAAATCAATTTTGTTCAATAATTGATTCTAAGTCATACCGAGTTTTTTATTAGGTCATACCTACCTTTTATTTAAGTCATAACGAGCGTTATGCAAGTCATATTGATTTATTCTAAGTCATATCAAGGAGATTTATGTCAGATTATGTCATAACGATCAGCCTCAATATCCTGATTATGTCATACCGAAGGTTTAATATGACCAGCTAAGTCATACTGAACCAAAGAGGCAGAAGAATAAATACAAGACAGGCAGCAAAGCAGCTCACAACTTAATATCAGAAAAATTCCAGCAGCTCAATTTTCTCTCCCAATCTCAAGAACAAATTAATTTCTGTAAAATCAAGTTCATCTCTCTTGTAATATTTTATCCGGTGGAACTTGATTATTTGTGATTCTTGTACTACTAGCGAATTAAGTTTCCTAGTTCTAATCTTGATTTTTATTAACTAAATTAGAAAAGTTCACGTCAAATTTTCTAAATTAGTTTTTATCAACTTGATTAATTTCTGTACTGAAATTGTAACACCCATCAAGTTAATATATTGTTATATTCAACTTGAAATCCGTGTCAATTTATTCCGCACAAAATATTCGTTTAAGTAAAAATTATTTAACGAATAAATTTTGATAAATTGGTATAGATTGTATTCAACCCCCCCCCCCCTTCTACAATCTTATCGGACCTAACAAAGACATATCTCAAGTTTAGTCTAGTATACCTCCCACCTAGCCCAGCGTTCCATAAGTTGAGTTCTCTTCAGTAAATGATCAGGTGTCTACACCAAAAGCTGAGTTCTCTTCAATAAATGATCAGGTCTCTACACCAAAATGTTAGAACTCCCGAAATTATTCTCAAAACCATTCCCGAAAGCTGAGCTGAATTATCATTATATGCATTAATAATAATCCTACATATAAAATAATACCACATAACATTTGAGAATATTTTTGAATCATTTTCGGGACATATATTACTAAAAATTGGGCTAGTCTGTAACAATAAAAAATCAACATCCTGCTAGTCTGTAACAATAGAAAATCCACATCCTGCGTACACAAACACTTGCATATGGAAAATACAGTGCTAACTATAAAAATCGGGCCTTTAATCGTTTTTACGAAGTGTATTAAATGTTTTGGCCTTCAATGTTCCTAGGGATGAGCATGGTTTTCCGAAAACCGATTAAACCGACCAAACCAACCCGACCAAACCGAAAGTTTAGGTTTTTTTTCGATTTGGGTTGGTTATGGTTTTAAATTTTTAAAAACCGAAAATTTTGGGTTGGGTTTGGTTTTACTAATTTTTCCACCCGATTTAACCAACCCGACCATTAAGATCAATAATATATATATATAGTTTTAATATTAATTTTATGTTTATATGAAATAAAAGACATGAGACAAAAAAAATCTTATATCATACAGGATGTGATTAATAATAAAAAATTTGTTAGATTTTTCCATTGGCCTGCTGTTTGAGCCTGCAACAGTTTCTTGCATTCAGTAATATTTCATAACAATTTTGCTTGCAGTATTGGTTCACACATGTTGTTGCCTCTTTTTTATTATTTAATAATGGTTTTAAACCGAAACCGACCAAACCAAACCGTTATAATTAGGTTGGTTTTTTTTAAATGTTATGATTTTTGGTTTGGTTATGGTTTGAAAAATTAAAAACCCGAAATTTATGGTTTGGTTGGTTTGACGGTCCTAAACCGCCCAAACCACCCGATGCTCACCCCTAAATGTTCCTGTCGAAAATGTGACTACGATCTCATATATTATTACACCAAAGTTTCGAGGTGAACAAGATTTTTCCAGATATATCATATATGAACATCTACTACTGCCTGTATACTAGTACAACAGCTAAAGTTAAGTGCATTAGCACAAATTCATTATTCCTCTTTTGTTCAACTTTTTTGATAGCTTGATCTAAAAACATTGCGAATATTGGAATACAGACCAAACAAGGAATTTTGTCGGAGATTTGCTACCTCATACCATGAGTTAAGCACATTATAGTTCTTGTTCGTGCCTGAAAAGGCCAACTGTATGCCTAGATTGCAATCAACAGTGCCACCATTGCTTTGGCACTTGGATGATGGTACTGCAAAGTTTGTGTTGTTAACGCAAACATAGTCCCCTGAACAAGCACCACAACCATACCTTTTCCAGAACAGGTTCTGAAGTGTACCAGTTTGAAATTCAAGGACCTGCAAATGTAACAAAAAACAAGTTAGATTGTGCAGCTTTGTCATAGGGAAAATGGATATACAGAAGGGAAAACGCTTCTTAGATGGGTGCGAATCGTTCCGACATAAACTTAGGAAGCTTCATTCTTTCTTTCAGTCTCACAAGAAACGTTGATAGGCAAAGAGCAGTCCCTTCTCAAACATGGTATTCCACTCCAAAACTCAAAATACTGTAGACATTTTACCCTCAAAGTAAAACAATAAAAGTAAAACATGTGGATTGTTATTATAGATGTTTTTTTTTTGCTAATTACAGGTGGATTATTATTGTAGATGTTAATAAGCTGCAAACAAATAATCATATGGCATGGTCAAATAAATTTGCCACCTTCTTTAAGAATGCGAGTAACTATCATTAAGCCTCGCAAGCAAGCATTATTCAACTATTAAACTAATGCAATTATAGGCAGAGATCTATCTTCACCAATTTTAACATGTATGGCAATTCAATTTAATCTTTGTTAAGTTTATCAAGGACACAGTAAGAATCTAAACATAGCCCTTTACATACACAACAAGAATTCCAAAAATCATGTCAATAGCCATGACTTTTTTTTATCAGATACATGTGGCATAGGAAATAACAAATACAACTTCAATATGCACTTACTAGTGATTACATAACAAAGTTCACTAGAATTAGAATGTACAAAGTTTACATGGGTTAAAATGTTTTTGTTGAGTAGTGTGTGTACACAATAGAAAATGACCTCACGACTTCACAGCGATCTTAACCAAAATTACATGTGTATATGTAATTCAACGAAATCTATACATAAGGGAAAAGACTCACTTATGTAATTACATAAGGTAAGAAAATCAGTTACATATCATTTAAAGAAAATGTTCTCCAATTATATTTATTTTATGTGAATAGTAAATTAATCAGTTATACATAAGGGAAAAGACTCATGTTTTGGAGAATTATCCAAATCTATAGCATCCCATATCCTTCTGGCTGATGCCCAGTGTAGCTGGTGTAACGTTTAGGATTTAGTAGAAGATTTACATATGTCATCTCATCTGTAGGTGTAGATTGTTAGTCTTCAATCAAAATAGAATCTGTGATAAAAACTAAATCTAGCTTGTACGAACAATTATGCTTAATGGACTGAAAATTTAAAAATAAACCAGATATGGTTACTTGATGCTCGATTTCAAGACTGTTTCTTGAAGTCTTTTAAGAATGAATTAAGCACTTATCTGTTCTTTGAGTTATTGAAATAGAAGTCTCGACTATATTCATATCTTATTGGGTA
The DNA here is from genome assembly GCA_036435485.1 of Saposhnikovia divaricata. Classification (NCBI taxonomy): domain Eukaryota; kingdom Viridiplantae; phylum Streptophyta; class Magnoliopsida; order Apiales; family Apiaceae; genus Saposhnikovia; species Saposhnikovia divaricata. The sequence goes on along the minus strand of CM071594.1, from coordinate 186,320,818 downwards.
TTTATTTTATGACAAAAGGTGCCTGATAATAGATTTATCTATATTTCACATTTATTCTACCAAGAACAGAGAAGGAACATAGAAATAACAATGTACGGTCAACAGTATCCTGGGAATTTCCCCTTTGACATATTAGTATTACTAAAAAGTATGGTTACATGCTTGCACGTTACTTAGCATTCAATCCTCCTCTCTTTTGGCTGAAGGAAAAATTCTACTCAAAACAATATTATATGGCACTTGAGTATGTGAAGATAGAAAAAGATATAACTTACTTGTCCCGGATAATAAAATGGTAACTCAAACTGCATAAATAAACAAAAAAAAGAAACAAGAGCATTATCATTAGCAGACCAGGAACTATATTAAGAAACAAATTACAATATTATCCAACCTTTAGAAAGATAAACATCTTACCATGCCTTCTTTGTAGTCCTTGCCTCTCTTTCTCCTACCAGGATAATCATCTTGGTCAAGCTATACAAAAGTATATAATTTCTTGTTAGCATCCAACAACCTAATCAAACATGATTAGGCACACACCACAATAACGTAATAGTCTTATAAACATGCATGAAGAAATAAACATGTGAAAATTGTATACCTCATGCCCAATGATAGTAGCAATCTCTGCATCTGATTCAAGATATAGAAATAACTTGAACTTCGAGTCTCCAAATCGAACACAAAACCCTAATTTTAAAGTCTTAAATTGAACCCAATTCAAACCCCAAAATTGACTTTGAAGCCCTAATTCGAAATCAATCGTGAGATAGAAAAAAGCCCAAAATTAGTGAAAAGAGAGATAGAAAAAAGGCCCAAATTGAACAATTGAACCCCAATACTAAAGTAGCAAAGTTTGTGACGAATGTGAGAGAGAAAGAGAGGAGAGAGTATACAGAGAGGAGAGTATAGAGTGTGTGCGAGTATATAGTATAGAGATATACAGAGTATGTGTAAGAACCCGAAATTTCGGTAGAATTAAAACTTTTCCTATTATGATGACGTGCATCAATGAATAGTGATTTTGAGGATTAAGAAAATTTTTCATGCCACCTATGTACGAGACGTAGTGTGGATATTCCGAAGTTATACTAGTAATCTACGGAGTAAATAAGTGTATGTAAATGCGATCGGAATTCAGAAATTCCAAATTCTATTTTCGTGTAATATTTGATCGAGCTATGAATTATATATCAGTAATATCAAGAAATGAGATATTTAATTTGAGGAATTGAGGAGTTAATATTTTGGAATTTTATTATAAGTGATTTGAGAATTTGGAACGAAAACCACCGAGGAAGTGAAACAAACGTTCTAGAAACCGCTGAAACTTTACAACGAAATTAAGCGATCAAGCGAGCGAATCATGAATTGAGAATAGTAAATATTAGAAGTCCAAGGAAGGATATATTATGAGAGGAAAATGGAATTGAGAATAAAACCCTATAGTTAAAGGAAATGAGAACAATTGAGAAACCGCGAGAATTTTTTTATGAGATAAAGAGAAAATACAAAGAAAATTGGACACAACGATTGTTTGAGGTATTGGGCCACACTATTACAATGAAGTGCAACATATAAGTTGTAACATATTGATTTAGTAAATATACAAGAAGGGAAGCCCCTTGGTGCAAATAAGAAAAAGGAAGGAAGGACTTGGAAACAATATGTATAAAGCAAGGGACTTGCTTGCAATTATGGATGGATAAAGCTAATCCAAATGAACCAATGAGGAGATGACACCACATGGCAAGAAGATAAGATGCATCCAAGTGAAAATATCAAGCATTATTGATCACTTTATCACTTTAATCAAACAAAACAAACACCAAATACTCCATTCTGCCCAGCAGGAAAGGAGCTCACTAAAACGGGCCTAGAGACTTCATTACTCAATGAAATTTTTTGTTATTTATATGGTTAGAAAGCTGTGAAGACGCTCTACAAATTTCATTCAGGAGCCTCAACCAGGAAACGAGTGCAAGGCCTTCGTTTTGGCTGATCTTTGGGGCGTGTTTTTCTAGTCAGGAAACTCACTTCCATGTTCTTGATTTCTTTGGTGAGATTGTAGATGGTGAGCATAGAGTAAGGCTTCCCCAAGGTTAACCAAGCTTGTTTGAGATTGTGAGAACATCAAGAAGGTATAAAAACCCTAACCCCTCTTGGCCATGTAGTATTTGTGATGTTTAATGTTAGATCCATGGTTATTAGTGTGAATCTTGGACATATAAGTTATGGATGATGTAGACCTTGAGTTTAAGTGTTGTGGTTGTGATTTTTAAGCTTGTGGTTAGTGTATGTATCTCCATGTATGTTATAAAGTATGATCTTGGTGATTTAGATGTTGGTTGTGATGTGGATGTAAGATTCTTGGTTGGTTTAGTGATATAAGCATGCTGAGTTTTTCCCAGGAACTTGTAATGTCTTGTAGGAGGGTTTTGAACCCCCAAATCTTGTCCCCTCAAGTCCTAATATATATTGTTGGAAAGGTATTTGAATTTAGTTTCTATAAATATAAGGTTCATGACTAGGTGATGTATAGATTTTGAGTTATGGCCTGAGAAGTGAAATGTGTTTCTGGATTCCGGACTGCACTAAGTGGTCCCCTTGTGAACCTTGTTTAAACCCCTAAAAATTTATGTAGGATCATGGAAAAATTAGAGAAGCTAGTAAATGCAGTGGGGAAGGCTACTCAAAAAGAATTGGATTAAAATATATATATTTTTCAATTTTATAAAAATGTTGAAGTAAAATCCGCGCAAGTGAAAAACCACTTAGGAGATTAGTTTAAAGTAGTTTTAAGAGTATTCACTTGAGTTTCGAGTTTGAGGAATAGATTTGAGTCGAATGGGTAAAGAATGTGATAATGTGATGACATGGTCATATAGGAGGGTTAGTGGGTCAAATGGTGGATTCGCTAAGATGGCCTTGTATTCTTTAAAACATTATGATTAAGTGGTGTTGCTAAGATACTAACGAGCGAATATTGGATATTTATAGATTGTCGCTCCACTCCACGAGCCCAACCACACCAACCTTCCCAAGGCAAGTTTTCCAACCCAAAGCATTTATTTTCAAGATATTATGTTCCTGATTCTACCTATGCAAGTTTACTTTTCAAAACTTACATATACAAGGACTTTCACTGTTGTGTTTGTAGTTTTCAATCATATCAAATGTTTATGTTTATCGAAGTATTGATGAAATTGAGATGTATAAGCACTTATATGTTTGCACCCCTTGAACTTAGAATGAAATGTTTTCTTCGGACAACGACTCTAGCAATAGAGGTCGTAGTGGTCCGTATATACTATTGACCTGGGAGCGGTATATTATTATATCGTAATTAAATTGCGAAAACCCGAAGGGTCATTCGGGAAGTATCGTATACTCAAGTAATTATTCTCATATCTTCGTAAATACTCAAAATACATATCTTGGATTAAAAGCTTATTTAATTAAATAATTATTTTATTAATTATTAATATTAAATCTTAAAATATCATTTATTAATTATTGTTCATTATTTTAAAGACAAAGCTAATCCAAGATACCTTTGCACTTTCAAACTCGAACTCTTTCGAACTCAAAACATTTTCGAAATCCCCCTGTCAGGTTTTGCTTCTTGTACACTTTTCAAGAATTATCGGTCGACTGAGGTCGAACTTCAACTACTCGAATTTTCTATCAAAATGATTTTTGAAAAGAAAAGAAAAAGGGGACTCTGGCAGGTGTGGGAATCGTTGACGAACGATTCCCGGGATGTGTAAGCGGCCGTGAGCCAGGCGGTCCATCAATTATTATTCCGGCCCAGGTGTTGCCGAAGGATGATTACGGATGTAGTTTTCATCGAGGGTGATTACGGATGTAGTTTTCACCCGAGGATAGTTACGGATGTAGTTTCTATCCTTCTACCGGTAGAGAAGACCCGCAGATTATTGGACTTGGATGTGGCGACTGATCATCGTCAATCCCTGTCAGGTTTTATGTTTTCTTCAAGTCCCATCCTCCACTTTGGAAAAATACTCGAACACTGCTTCTTGGGCCTAAGTGCCAAGTTGCCGATAGTGTGGTTTTTGATAAGAAAAATATTGATATCGTGCAGTATCTAGAACTGCAAGATTTTCTATAAAGATTGGCACGTGTTAGTGCACTCTTGCAATTGTTTCAAAGGATGAAATGTTTTTGTATGAGAAACCTTCTAAGCTAATGGAAGGAAAGAGGTTTGCAATGATGTATTCCCTGTACAGTATGTTAATCGTAGAGTGTTTTGCCGAAAATGATATACTCATATGTATATATTTTCAAACTTGAGATATATTGAAATGGGAACCTTATAAAGGGTTCATATGTTATTCTTAAAGCTCCTTAGTGAGTATAGATGTTTTATTCAAACTCGGACATATACATTGTCCAATTATGTTTTGAAATCTGAGATATATACCCATATAGTTGGGAATGTTTTCGAAATAAACCACATTATTATTTTACAAATGGTGAACTTGCTGAGCATTATGTAGCTCATTCTTGCTTTATAAAAACTTTTCAGAAAGAGAAGAATTTGGCCGATTAACTCCGCACCAGCAGAAGAGGAGTAGAAGAATTACCCCGGAGATGATTTAGTTCCTGATAAATACTACATAGTAAGTCTGATAGGTTTTCAACTGTAATAGTAAGACTTGTCTTCAAGTATAGTTGTATAAGTGGAAGTGTGTAAGACTCTGGATTGTACAGATGAATTGTAATATTTAGTGTTACTTTTGATTATCGTTTCTGATGCTCTAACTTGTTTGTGCGTAAGATTGAGGTCTGGACATATGTATTGTTGAGTTGTAAAGTTAATACAAGTATGATATGGTTGGATGATGATGTGACGACCTGAATCTTTGACCTCAGATTTGGGGGCGTCACAGAAATGGTATCAGAGCGATAAGTTACAGTACTCAGAAACGAGAGTGTTGAGAGTTAAGTCTAAGTAGGAGAATGACATACGAGATCGTAGTAAACTTATTATTGGACTTCCGGAAGAGGTACCGGTGAGTAGAATGGGCTGGAGTGTTACTGGAGGTATTATACTAGGGTCGATAGAATCCTTAGAGACCTTCAGAATGATGAATAGAGGTTTGAGAGTCATGCATGACCTATCATAAGTAATAATGTAGAAAGCAGAGCGAAATCTCAAGAGCAGCTGAGGTAGAGGCGATATTGCCAATATAATCGGATGACTAGGCTGGCATAAATTTTGTGGCCCATAGTCCTCCACAGTTTAGGAGGCGGCATTTTAAGAATCAAGAAGTTTAAACTTCCCTACATATTTAAGGATACTTAGTACTTGGAATAATGAAAGTCTTTTACTTTGGCTATAAGATCCGATTTTCGATAAGTAACGGGTTTACCTGAAAGTTGGTCACTATGTCGTTGTGGATTTCATTACCCTTGATGGCGAATTTTACATGTGTTATACGAGAATGTTATCATAAGACGAACGTGCTAGATAATTCCACGCATGATTCGGACGCTAGAGCATGGTAGTTCAACTTCGAGAACAAACAAGTGGGATTAACAAAGGGACTCAAGAGAAGTTGAATATGGTTGCAACGAGCGATACAGTGATCTCATAGTCTACCAAAAGAAAAGACCAGCGGGTCTAGAGTGGGATCCTTTGATAGGGATGTTAGCAGGGACTACGTATATATGTATTGTAGACCTCAATATTTTTGGTATATGTTCACATACACACACCCGCCACTTAACCTATGGACTGCACTGAGATCCCTGAGAGATCTCTTTGATCTGTTCCCAGGGGGAACAAGCCACTTGTGATTCATGTCGGAAGGCATGAAGTAGGACCCTATGGACTTAGCAGGTGTCCCCGAAATGATGTGAAGTTTGGTCTTCAAGATAAAGCACGGAAATGACAGATATATTTGTGAAACCCCAACTCGATAAATGACTTTAAGATGATGATTGAGAGACACACTAGTTGGTGTCTTGTATTACGAAGACGAAGAGATGGAGTTACCCTTATAGTGGTGATAATGAGATGCACGAATGATTATTAACTTATTTTGGTAACTACCGGCTGGTGCACTACTTCATTTTAAACTGTTCACTAACCATGTTACCTCGATTAGTTTATATCAGGTAACCCTCCTAGCTTTCTACTTCAAACTTGTGGAATAACAACCAGTGATATACTTTCTCGAAACCGGGACTCATCCAATGTATCTTAATTGATCCCCGAGCATTCTATTTGAAGTTTATAATTATTTCTGCTCAGGACTATTTACACTTTCTTTCAATTATCCAAGGAATGTTCAACAAATATTTCCTTAATTAATCGACGAATACTACTTAACGAATATCGATATTTGATTGCTTCTTTCATACTTGCACTCTTCAGTTGAGCTCATAAATATTCAACAAATTACTGAGGACATGGATGATCTAATGTCCAGACATCCTTCATGAATTCTTTTATTCTATGCAAGATGAGATTGTACATCGTACATTGAAATCATAGTAAGGATATCATTTTGATATTGGTATTCTGAATTTAATTCTACTGTAGGATCTGATAAAGCATGTGTACGGAGGCACCCTTGGGTGGACCGTTTCACTGATAAGTAATATTTGATGAGAGGTTATCGATTGTTCCGATACCTAGAACATTCTCTTCAGATTTTATAGTTTTCTTTTTCAAACTTAATAGCTTCTTATTTCCATTCGTTGTCCGAGTAGCCTAAAGTTTCTTCAGTGGCTATGAAAGGCAGAGTGTGTAAACTTTTAACACTATAACTAATGTAACTCAACTAAAGGAAAAGATACTTAACCAGAAGACAATCAAGAACAAGAAGTCACAAAGAAATCAACACTAAATGAAGACAAGGTAATTGATACAATTCAACATGTTAACTATGATCAAGCCAAGAAGAAATCATTGAGAGAAGTTCAAGTCAAAGTTGTTCATGCCTCAGTGATTTGAAAAACCAAGAATCAAGATCATAACTATCAGTATCAATAAGACTAATTGATTTCAAGTGAACAAGAAGGAAAGCAAATATTGGAAAGCCACATTTCTAATTGGATATGGTAATTTATTCAAGAAGCAAAAACACTATCAAGACTAGTCACTTATGAACCAGACCAGTGCATCAAGTGTCAGGACATTGATAGCAAGTTTATGTCAGTAATAAAGATCCATGTTCAAGAGCTTGGTGAAGAATAAAGAAGACATGAAGATATCACAAGTTCAAGATGTGCATTGAAGTTTCAAGTTGAAGACCAGAATATTTTCTAAGTACTAAATATTCTAGATGACCAAGTAGAAGTTTCTAAGTAGAAGTTCTACTTAGAAATTCGAGATGGCTAAGTAGAAATTCTCAAGTAGAAGTTCTACTTAGAGTGCAGCTTCAACATGACACATGGCATCTTCTGATTGGCAGATTTCCAAGCTTTCAAGATAAGGCAAGATTTATGTGGACATCATTGGGCCACGTATATCTTAGTCTTTGAAGACTACAGGACATAGATTACATGTAGTATAAATAGAAGTACTTGTGTAATGTTTTATTTAGTGAGCAATTCTTGAGATAAACACAAGTAAAAGAGAGAGAGTGCATTCACAGAGCTTAGTATCATTCACTTCTCTCTGAACTTCTGTCATACTTTGTAATGAATGTTGTAGCAACCATTTCAAGTTATATATAAGAAATATATTCCTTGAATCTGTGTGTTCATTTATTGCATCGTATTTATTGCTTCTCATATTCGAAAAGTTGTATTCACCCCCCCTCTACAACAAATTTGGACCTAACAATTGGTATCAAAGCTATATGTTTAACATACAAAACATAGATCCTTGTGTTTAGTGGAAGAATCGTGAGTTTTTCATTTTCTAGATCTACTTTTCATTTTCTCGAAAAGTGTGCTTTAATTCGTTGGTAGTGAAAACTCATCCGAAAAATTATTTAAATACTCCAGGTGTGATTATTTAGCTTGGGTGTATTTTAATTAATTTTTGTGAATTAATCTGGGTACTTTCATATTTGGTGTTCTTGAGTGTTCATCATCTGTTCTTATCAAAGAAGACAACCCAACACCTTTTTGATCTCCTTTTCAAACAGATAAATAGTAAAAGAATAAAAAGGTGTTTTTGGACTTTTTGATTTGCATTATTCACGGCCGAAAGTGAAACAAGACATACTCAGTACCTAGCACGTGGGTTAGGTGGGTTAGGTGAGTAAAGCATCAAAAGTCAAAAGGTGTTAAAGAGATAATATTGTTTATTCAATATTAAAGTAATCTGCAGAAAAATTATTCTAAGGACAAAAGTTCTACATAGAATTTCTACTTGAGATTTTCTACATAGAATTTCGACTTGGACAATTTCTACTTAGTGAAGTTCGACTTGAGCAAAATTTCTACTTAGAGAAATTTCGACTTAGGCAAAAGTTCTACATATAAATTCTACATAGCCTAGTCTTGGGTACTTAGAAACTTTTAGTGACCAGAATTGAAATGGCTCCTAAAAATGCATTCAAGATCCCAATGTTCAACCGAGATCACTATGAAGAATGGGTTTTCAGAATGAGACTCTATCTAGAGACTGTTAACCCTGAATACTTGGAAGTCCTTGACAAGGGTAAATTTGTTCCAATGGTGGTTATTCCTGCACATACGGAAGGAGGGGTGGTTATAGCACCTCGGTCTGAGCCCAAAAAGGCAGCGGACTTTTCGGATGCTGACAAGGAGCAAATAGCTTGTGATACTGCCGTACGACAAACCTTGATGGAATCTCTTGATCATGAAATGTTCAACATAGTCAAAGGTTTGACTACAGCAAAGAAGATTTTGGACAAGATAGAAGTTGTCATGGAAGGATCTGCAGAGGTTAGAAGTAACAAGACACTCATACTCAAGATGGAGTATGACACCTTCAGAATACGAAAAGGAGAAGGCATAACAGACGTCTATCTACGATTAAGTCAGTTGGTATTGGATTTGAATCTGAGAGGTGTAACTCTCCCCATGGTTGAGACTAATACGAGATATCTGAGGAACCAGCCAAAGAGCATTGAACATAGGGTCTACGCAATAAGAGAGACCATAGATTTGCATACAACTTCTCTGGAAGAATATTATGGAATATTAAAGACCTATGAGCTGGAAACACTTCAAGATCAAGCATGGGACAATGATTCAAAAGGAAAAGAAACTGCATCAGGATTAATTGCTGATGAGGAAGAGTCTAAGAAGGCAATAGTTGCAGCAAAGCCTAAATCATCACTTGCACCACATCAAGTTGATAATGATGACGAGTGCACATCTAACAGTGATGATGACTACTACACCCAAGAAGAGCTGGACAACATGGACGATAGTGTCGTGGCATACATGGCAAGGAAGTTCAGCAACATGAGATTCAGAAAGAGCAACCGACCATAGAGAAATTCTTCATCTTTATATCGGGCTGCTAAGGGTGGTGGTAGTTCGTCAGGCTACCAAGGTAAAGGCAAGAATACCAGCTACAAATCTCCTTTGGATTTCAAAATGAAGTTCAAATGCTATAATTGTGGTGAAGCTGGACATTTTGCCTCGGACTGCAAAAAGCCTAAACAGACTTATCCAAAAGAGACATATGAAGCCCTCAAAAGCAAGTATGAATTGCTGGTGAAGGAAAGACATGGAAAACGAGCTTTATTGGTGACAGAAGGAAGATCTTGGGATGATTCAGATGAGGAAGATGTTACTCATGTAGCAAACTTTGCCCTCATGGCTGAGACATCAGAGGAACCAGAGGTACCAGTTCTAACCCTTAAAGTAGAAATGTCCATTGATGATTATAAGGAACAGAACGGGGCTCTTAGTGAAGAGATCTATATGTTGTGCAAAAGCCTAGACTCTTCTCAAAAGGAACAGAAAACACTTGTTGCCAAAAGCAGAATGCTTGAGGCAAAAGTGGAAGAGCTAGAGGCTGCTTGCACTGTAGATACTTCCCTAAGAGACTTTATTAAATCTCTGGAACACAAGCTCGTCCTTAAGGAAGAAGTAGAAGCATGTCTTAGGAACAAACTAGCTGAGTTAGAAACTAAATGCGAAGCTTACAAACTAGCTGCTAGTAAAGTGTATGTAGATAATGACACATTTAAGAAGATAACTGGAGTAGGTATAGGACTTGATTATTCTGACCTTCCTAAGAAAGAAGGAAAGAGACCTATTGACCCTAGTTCCAGTGACCTTAAAAAGGAAACACCTAGCATTCTTAAATCAGCTGTCAAACCTATCTACAAACACCTTGTTCCTAGAATAGAAGAAGAAGAGACTGAATTAATAGCTAGATATGAGATTGAGATAGAAGATCGTCAGAAAGCACAACCTATAACTCCTATCAAACAAGTTAAAATCAATTTCCCTAGAGATGAATCTAGACTAGGATTAGGAGCTAAGGCTGTTAAACAACAAGGAAAGAAAGAAAAAGGCATAAAAGAGGTTAAGGCTAAACGAATAAAGAAAGCATGTTATCACTGTAAATCTACTGAACATCTTTCTTATGCATGTAAAGCTAACATAAATGCTCCTGCTGCACATGCCATGCCTACCACACATACAATGAATAATCTGCATCAGAATCATGCACAGTGTGGTCAACCTAATTGTATGCCATGCACTTTTAACATCACGCAAAATTTTGTGCATTTAATGAATGCGTCTAGCCAGTCATGCTCAAATACTGTTGCTAGTTCAAACATCAAGAAAAAGCATGCGAGAGCCAAGACTGTCAGTCCTCCTAAAGTTAGGAGTGACAAACCTTCTCCTAAGACTGACAAATCTGTCAAGTCTGAGAAAGGAAAGGAGATAGTCGAAAGCTCTAGTAATGTCAAGAAAAGTGCATCTCTTGTTGTTAAATCTGTTGATTCTCGATCTTATTGAAAAGCCGGGCCCAATCAAAGTTGGGTTCCGAAGAATGTCTAACCAATCTGTCATTGCAGGGCATTAAGCAGAATAGAAATAAAGTTATATGGGTGCTAGACAGTGGAGCATCGAGGCATATGACTGGAAACAAGTCCCTGCTTACAGAGTTGGTTATGAAGGTTGGCCCTTATGTTACCTTTGGAGATGGCAGCATAGGTGTGACAAAGGGATATGGCAAACTGAAAACTGGAAATGTCATCATAGAAGATATTTCCTATGTTGAGGGACTGAAGCACAATCTGTTGAGTATCAGTCAATTCTGTGACAAAGGTTACGAAATTGTCTTCAACAAGAAAGGTGTATTAATCACTCACATCAAGGAAGGCTCACTGGCTTTGAGAGGAGTTCGAAAGGCAGATCTTTTTGTTGTAGACATGGATTCAGCAAATCAGAATGAGGTCACCTGTTTCTACAGCAAAGCCTCGGATGATGAAAGCTGGTTATGGCACAAAAAACTATCTCACTTAAACTTCAAAACGATGAATGCTCTCGCGAGGCGAGAATTGGTGAGAGATCTACCTCAAATGGAGTTCGCTCTGAAAGGACTCTGTGAAGCTTGTGAAATGGGAAAGTCGAAGCGAGCATCGCATAAAAGCAAAGAAATTTCTAGTATTACTGAGCCTCTGCAACTTCTTCATATGGATTTGTTTGGCCCAGTGAATGTCCTATCTTTGTCTAGGAAAAGATATGCATTGGTAATCGTGGATGACTTCTCCAGGTATACATGGGTATTGTTCGCAATGACGAAAGACGAAGTACCTTTCTTAATCATTGATCACGTCACTCAAATTGAGAATGTTTCAACACTTACTGTGAAGACGATTAGATCAGACAATGGCACTGAATTCAAAAACGCAGTGCTGAATGACTTCTGTGTATCTAAAGGAATACGTCGTCAGTATTCAGCCCCGAGAACTCCACAGCAAAATGGAGTAGTTGAAAGGAAGAATAGAACTTTGGTTGAAGCAGCAAGAACTTTGTTGTATGATTCAAAACTTCCTTTGTACTTCTGGGCCGAAGCAGTGAGTACCGTTTGTTACACTCAAAATAGAACTTTGATCATAAAAGATAAAGAAAAGACACCATGTGAATTAATGAACAACAGAAGACCAACAATCAAATACTTTCATGTCTTTGGAGCAAAATGCTATGTACTTATAGATGATGAAAATCTAGGCAAGTTTGCAGTAAAAGCTCGTGAAGGAATCTTTGTTGGTTATTCCACAGATGTGGTGGCAGCTTATAGAGTGTTCTTAGTGAATGATCGAAAAGTGACTGAAAGTTACAACGTCAGATTCGACGATACCAAACTCCCATCAATTTCTAGAGATTCTAGTGAACCTGAGTCCCTAAAATTTCAGAATCTGGACTTAGATGAACTTGAAGATGAACGTGAGTTAGTTGTCCCATTAAATGTTCCAAGTGTACGTGAAGAACCTGAGTCTAGTGAACAAGCTAATTCTACAAGATCAGAAGAGACTTCTTCAGTACGGACCGGCAATAACTCAGGGGGAGTAAATAGCAGCTCAAGGACAACTGATCAAGGCTCGAGACGAGTTGACAGTAGTTCTGTAGGAGCTGGCACTAACTCAGGGGGAGTTAGTGAGAATAATCAAAGTAGTCAGCACCATAACTCAGAAAGTCAAGCTGAATCATCAAGACAATTTCCAGGAGAACGGGTATGGAATAGAGATCATCCGTTTGAATTAATTATTGGTGATCCAGATGCTGGTGTGACTACTAGAAGAACTGCAAGAGTTGACCTGGCTAATATTTCCTTATATTCTGGGTTCTTATCCAAGCTTGAACCTAAAGAAATAGAAGAAGCTCTTGGCGATGCTGATTGGGTGATTGCAATGCAAGAGGAACTCAATCAGTTTGAAAGGCAGAAAGTTTGGAAACTGGTACCCCGACCAAAGAACATATCAATAATTGGAGCTAGGTGGGTATTCAGAAATAAACTGGATGAAAACGGACTTGTAACACGAAACAAGGCTCGTTTGGTTGCAAAAGGTTATTCTCAGCGAGAAGGAATTGATTATGATGAAACCTATGCACCAGTTGCAAGACTTGAGGCAGTCAGGATGTTCTTGGCATTTGCAGCACATAAGAACTTCAAGGTTTTCCAGATGGATGTGAAAAGTGCCTTCCTGAACGGAGAGTTAGAATAAGAAGTGTATCTGGAACAGCCGTCTGGCTTCATTGATCCAGAACATGTAGATTTTGTGTATCTTCTCTTCAAATCTGTCTATGGCCTCAAGCAATCCCCAAGGCGATGGTATGAAACCCTATCCTTATTCTTAATTGAAAATGGTTTTACTAGGGGAGTAATTGATAAAACATTGTTCTACAAAAATGTAAGAAATGACTTAATACTTGTTCAAGTCTATGTGGACGATATTATTTTTGGGTCATTAAATGAGCGCTTGTGCGAGAAATTTGCCAAGCTAATGCAGGAAAAATATGAGATGAGCATGATGAGAGAGCTGTCCTTCTTCCTTGGATTACAGATCAGTCAGAGAAAAGATGGTATCTTTATCTGTCAATCCAAGTACGTCAGAGATTTACTCAAGAAGTATAATCTAGAAGATGCATCAGCAGCTAAGACTCCCATGGCAACAGCCACGAAGCTTGATGAAGACAAATCAGGTAAACCAGTTGACATCACAAGCTATCGAGGTATGATTGGCTCACTCCTCTATTTAACTGCAGGTAGACCCGATATAATGTTCGCAACTTGTTTATGTGCAAGGTTCCAAGTGGATCCTAGAGAATCACATCTCGTAGCCGTCAAGAGAATTTTTAGGTATCTCAAGGGCACACCAAATCTAGGGATTTGGTACCCAAGAGATACAGGTTTTAATTTAATTGGCTATTCGGATTCAGACTATGCAGGTTGCAGGATTGATAGGAAAAGCACATCTGGTGCTTGCCAATTTCTTTGCAGAAGATTGGTGTCCTGACAAAGTAAAAAGCAACATACAGTATCTACTTCTACTGCTGAAGCTGAGTACATAGCTGCTGGAAGCTGTGTAGCTCAAATACTGTGGATGAGGAACCAATTGAAGGATTATGGCATGGAGCACAAGAAAATTCCAATTATGTGTGACAACACAAGTGCCATTGCCATAACCAACAATCCTGTAGATCACTCAAGAACCAAGCACATCGACATCAGGTATCATTTCATAAGAGAACATGTCGAGGAGGGGACTGTGGAGCTACATTTTGTGCCCACAATGCAACAAATTGCAGATATTTTCACCAAACCTCTTGATGAAGTAACATTCAATAGATTTGTTGGTGAATTGGGAATGCTTAACACAAGTTAGTAAAGCCTTCTATCTGTAAAATCCAAGTTTATGTTTGTATGTGCAAGCAACTCAATCATTATGTGCTTAGACTTTAAAATGCCTAATTAATGATTGTTATAGTTTGCATATAGTTTGTATAAATTCATTATGTTTTAAGTGTCTTTTATAGCACAAATCTGTGAATTTATGCTTGTTAGATTGCATGATCATAGGGGGAGTTAAATTCATAATATTCTAAATTTTACATGATTTTTAGATGAATTTACCTATGATTTTCATGTAATTAGAGGCCTTAGAATTGAATTTCTTCAATATTTCGAGTTATTGTCTATCTCGAAACTTATCTAGAAATTCGACTTGAATTTTGACTTAAGCTGTCAGAGTGAAGTTTTGAAAATTCTAAGTCTGGGAAGAATTTCGAGTTGTCTATCTCGAAATTCATCTCGAAATTGGACTTTGAGTTCGAGTTCGAGTTACCAGTGTGCCTAGTTCTATCTTCAAAATATTCGAGATAAAGTCTATCTCGAATTTTATCTCAAATGTTGAGATGAGGTTTCCATTAAGGGAATATTTTGAAAAGAACTGAGAATAACTTCGAGTTAGTCTATCTCGAAACTCAACTCGAATTTCGACTTGATGTTCGAGATAGAGTTCTCAGTTGCTTAAGGGAATTTTTTTTGAGTTACTCCTAACTCGAATCTTATCTCGAAGGTTGAGATTATGTTTCCATTCAAGATATTTTGGAAAGAATTAAGATTAACTTCGAGTTAGTCTCTATCTCGAAACTCAACTCGAATTTCGACTTGATGTTCGAGATAGAGTTAAACTTCTAACTCGAAACGTATCTCAAATTTTCCTTTATTTCTTTTACTGGAGGGGAATTTTCCAAGTTTACAAACCAATAAAGTTTGAGATAAGATTTCCATATAGTCTTTGCTGTAAAATTGGTTAAAGTGCTTATTTGTGCTTATTTGTTCGAGTTAACCTCTATCTCGAACTTCATCTCGAAGTTCGACTTGATGTTCGAGATAGAGATGTTCGAGATAGAGTTCGACTTAAGTGTTCCCTGTATGGACTTAGTATTTTTCACTCTTTTTAACAGGGACATTTTTGTCATTTCACAATCATCTATATATACATCTCTAACTCGATGCATCATTCACTTTACCTAATTTCATTTTCACAGCAGCCGCTTCACAAAAACAGGGCGATTTCACAAATTTCATACCTTTAATCCGTGTTTTTGTGATTAAACTCATACTAATCACGAATTACTACCAATTTGTTGACTACTATTGTCTGTGTTATCCTTAATCGTTGTGGTGGTGTGTTTAGTGACCATTCATACACGCGCATATACATACACACGAACATAAATTGTTTGTGTAACTGTTCATAAAACACGATTTCATATTCTCTATCTAAACACACACGATTTCACTGGTATACACACGAATATTCATCTTCATTGAATATTCAGATTTAGTATTGGCTATTGATTGAATCCCGTAGTTTAATTTCTCAAAGGGACTTTTGTTGTTCTTGTTAAATTAAAAGGGATACAATCTTTAATTCGTAAATTACTTGTTTTTCAAAATTAAAAAAAATTCACATCTTTTAAAGAAAAACATTTAATTAAAATGGCTCACCAATTTTCACTTGCTAAAAACAATTTTTATAATATTTCTACGGAAATTGGTAATCAACTCCCACGGTTTAAGTTTTGGGTACGATTTCTCAATTTGTACTCCAAGGCTAGCCATGCTTTTACTGCTAAACCTACACTAGTACATGATGCTTTACAGCAATTATGGACTAGTGCGGTTACTTTTGGGAGCAAAACAACCCCCTACGGTTTCAGGTTTACCTTAGCGGGTCAGGAATATGAGGTGACTGAAGAAATTGTCAACAGGGTTCTGGGATTCCCAATCAAAGATGCTTATGATGCAGAACCTACAGCGGAACAACGCCTCACATTCTTTGAAGAAATAGGATGTTATCCTCCGACTGGCCGGATCACTGGAAACATCCAAAAACAATTCTTCCATGTGGAATGGAATTACTTTTTCGAGGCCATCACAAGATGTTTTCGGGCACGCGAAAAAGATTTTCATCAAATTCCAATTCCAATGCAAACCTTTGCAGTTGCCCTAGCAAGAGAACTGGATATAAATTATGGACGCATAGTTCTCTCTGAGATAGTGGCCGCAATGGGATCTCCTGCAAGCAGAGACCTCACCACAACTGATGTTGTCTGCTGGTTTCCTCGGTTCCTACAAATGCTGATTAATGATTTAATACCGAAGGATGCTCTTGCTGTTAGACAGGGATTTGCCAGAAGCCCAACATCTGCATCACTAGGGATGGGCACTAAGTCACTTTCAACTATTGCTAATCAGGATAAACATCAAGGTAAACATATGTCAATTCCTGAAAATATTCAAATGTGGCTTACATATGATGCAGGAGTTACCAATTTGGAGGCATCATCACAAGTTTCATCACATGCTCAGAATCCATCTGTTCATGCTGAGGCATTTGATGAGATTCCTGATGAGCAAAGCGATGATGCACAAGGTAATCAATCAGGTAATCTCTCCCTGCATACTATTCATTCCTCCTCCTATGTATCTGATTCCGAGACCCAAGAGACTGCTAACCCGCAGGATCTATCCCAGGGTGAGAGCTATATTTCTGAGCCTGATACACATTCTTATTCTCTTTCACCCCTGTTAACGGAAGTCAGAAAGCCAGCACATGTATATGTAGGAGATGATGAGGAGAGTGAACCCGAAGAGCAACAACTTATTCGAAAGAAAGCCAAACATTTTCATGCTGCTACTTCAAAAGTCCAGTCAAACCCTAATGTGTCACACGCAACCACTCCACCTCACGAGCGTGGTTCTCCCCTTAAACAATCTGCACATAGGGATTTTGGTGAGGATTATGTACCTTTTGAAGATCCTGTTGCTTCAAAAGGACATGAAGTTTTAACAACTTCAGCCGTACCTTCACCGGTACGTAGTGATGCTGCAAAGAGGATCGGTTCTAATGTCGTACAAGAACACTTTGCAGCCACTCAGCCTGAGATTCCAACTCAGGACATAACAGAAATAGATCCCATAACTGCCAATTATATTGCTTATCCAATTTCTGCAGGTACTGCTTCATACTTTGGATCAATCATTGAAGACATACACGAGCGTGAGACAGGGAGTGTGTGTGAGAGGTTAGGGAGAGAGGGACCTTCATTTTTAAGGCCCGAAACCGAGCGCCAAATACTAACAGAACGAGTATTAGAGCGAGGTCACCTAAACCAAACACCGTCCCTTAATATTGAAAATCTTGATACACGTATGACTTCTATGGAAAATCAAATGAGGCAGTTCGGGCAGACGATGGGGCAGTTCGGGATTAACATTGGAAACAATCAAAGGGCTCTTGATGACTACGCAGCACGAATGGCAAGTCAAGCTACAGCTTTTGATGCTTTGACAAACAAGGTCAATGACTTGGGCCATGCTGGTGGTGTCTTGGGAAGCACTCTTAATGAAAGGATGGGGGCAATGGAGTCTACAATGCATACAATGGCAGTGGAGATCAGTAGAATGATGTTCGCAGTCAGGAGTTTTGTGCCCCCGGAGTGTTTCGAGTCGCAACAACCTCCCCCCGATGCTGGTGCAGGTGGTGCAGGTGGTACTAGTGGAGCGGGAGCCTCTGGTTCTGGTTTTGGAGGTTCTTTTGCAGCTGGTGGATCTGAAGACCAAGGTGGAGCTCAGGATAACTCACCTAAGGGGGAGAGTGGAAAGGAGACGAGACAGCAGGCAGTTCACATCGAAGAAATTGAAGAACCCGCTGATCTTGTCAAGGAAACAGAAATTGAGCCTGCTGTTGATGAAGAGGCTTTGAGGAGGAGAAAGGGTAAGGCAATGATGGTTGATGAGCCATTCGTTGACCTGAGTCATCAGGAAACAGTACAGGAGGTACTTGACTCAGATTCTGATATGGAAGACGTACCTTTGGCACATGCTATAAAGAGATCTTTGAAGGAACAAGGTGGAGGTGCTGGGATGTCTTCCGGAATGCCTGAAGAAATTCCTGTTGATGAGGAAACCATTAAAGCTCAACAGTTAGCCTTGGAACAAGTTCAGTTCCATAAAATGAAGATGATGCAAGAACGTGCTGCCTTCCTAGAAAAGAAAGTGGAGCTCCAAGGGAAGCAGTATGATCATGAGCTTGCAAGGCTAGCTGATCCCCAAGTTGATCTCGACAAGAGGAGGATAGGACAGAAGTGGGATGAAGCAAGGAAGATAATGATGGGACCCTGTGCGAAAGGAGTTCGTAACAAGGATGCAGATGATCTGTTCTACAACTTGAATTTGCAGAATCCAATGACTGGGGACTATATAAGTGCATTGAAGAGATTAATTTCTAAAGTCAGGGTTGGATACAATGCAACACTTAAGGAGTGGCAGGTTATTTTATCTTTGGTAGAAGGAGTCCCAACATCTTTCCTATATGTGGATGACCAATTCATAACGAGAAGATCTGTGTCAGAGTTGTTCTTGCTAGCGACAAAAATTCAATACTCTCAATCTGAGGAGATAAGCATTCTGTATAGGGATCAGTTAATGCAGCTAGCAGAGGACAAGGGTCCAGAATTCTCAGCATATCCAAATTTTGTCCGGATGGTAGTTGACGGAAAGATGAAGAGGGTTAGCATGGAGGAAAATGATCTAATGGAGCTTTCAGTGGAATCTCTCAAAGCTGTCTGTAGACAAATGATGAGTAAGGGATTCGCTTCTGAGCTTAAAGAAAAATCCGCGAAGATCATTGAAAGAGTCATATTCAAGAAGAGCAATGAGGTGTGGAAGTGTGATATCATTGCTCCAAACCCTCTAGATAACGTGAAGATTGAGCCGGAGCTGATGGAGAAGAAATGGAATATTCTTCAAGCAATGAAGAATGTAGATGAAGCTCTGACTCTTCCTTCTGGAGCACTGGAACAAGGAGAGATAAGGGAGGCTATTGGTGTTCCTGGAAGTGATAGTGTATACTGGATACACGCTTATGTTGAAGATACAGCTGATGCCTTAGTATTCATAGATGCAGACCAGAATCAAACATTCTTGCATATGAGTAGAAAATGGTTGCTACAGACTCACGATGCTGCATTTCTGGAGAGAGTATTACATGTATTCAAATGGGGCGAAGTGGAAGATATGTATGTGGAAGAAAAGCAGACTCATGAGTTACCTGTCTGAGATAGTGGTGGAAAAGAAGCGGATGGAGCGAGATGCGGCCAGTGTCCACAATACTGACCATGTCAAGGGCTACCCTAAGATGATCTATTGTCAGTTTAAAGCTGATAAATCTCATTGGAAACCTCAGCTCATAATGAAGAACTTTGAGGACATTCCAAAGATCAGGACTACTCAGGAGGTGGACAAACTCAGAAGGCTTTTCAAACATCCTTATCCAGAGCCCAAGAATCCTCTAGAAATGGAAGCTATAAGTCTGTTGAATGCTAGGCGGAAGCAGCTTCGCGATCCAGTGTACAAGAAAGAACAGCAGCAGAAGGAGAAGCGCAGAAGGCAGAAAGAAGAGAAAGACCAAGCTGCTGAAGCTAGAAAGAGGAAACGGAATTAGGGTTAAAGGTCAGAGTGGTGTGAACTTGAAGTTGGAAAAACTTCATGTCTTTCGGTTGCTTTAACTCACTTGAGAAAAATTCATCTTAGAGTGAATCCAATAAGGTGATATAAGTTTGACTAAAAGGTATGAAATAATCCAGGTGATAGGAATCACTCAAATGATCTTTAATTCGAAGTTCGAATTCTGTTTCTAGTTTAAGTTCTTTGTATTGTTTTCAAGTAAATTTCAATTGTAAATTATTCAAGACTGTAATGTTAATTATCTTTTCTCGTCTCATTGTTTAGTTTAGTTATCCTTCATTAATTTGAATGTCATTGTTAGACAATCAAATTAGGGGAGATTGAAAGGCAGAGTGTGTAAACTTGTAACACTATAACTAATGTAACTCAACTAAAGGAAAAGATACTTAACCAGAAGACAATCAAGAACAAGAAGTTACAAAGAAATCAACACTAAATGAAGACAAGGTAATTGATACAATTCAACATGTTAACTATGATCAAGCCAAGAAGAAATCATTGAGAGAAGTTCAAGTCAAAGTTGTTCATGCCTCAGTGATTTGAAAAACCAAGAATCAAGATCATAACTATCAGTATCAATAAGACTAATTGATTTCAAGTGAACAAGAAGGAAAGCAAATATTGGAAAGCCACATTTCTAATTGGATATGGTAATTTATTCAAGAAGCAAAAACACTATCAAGACTAGTCACTTATGAACCAGACCAGTGCATCAAGTGTCAGGACATTGATAGCAAGTTTATGTCAGTAATAAAGATCCATGTTCAAGAGCTTGGTGAAGAATAAAGAAGACATGAAGATATCACAAGTTCAAGATGTGCATTGAAGTTTCAAGTTGAAGACCAGAATATTTTCTAAGTACTAAATATTCTAGATGACCAAGTAGAAGTTTCTAAGTAGAAGTTCTACTTAGAAATTCGAGATGGCTAAGTAGAAATTCTCAAGTAGAAGTTCTACTTAGAGTGCAGCTTCAACATGACACATGGCATCTTCTGATTGGCAGATTTCCAAGCTTTCAAGATAAGGCAAGATTTATGTGGACATCATTGGGCCACGTATATCTTAGTCTTTGAAGACTACAGGACATAGATTACATGTAGTATAAATAGAAGTACTTGTGTAATGTTTTATTTAGTGAGCAATTCTTGAGATAAACACAAGTAAAAGAGAGAGAGTGCATTCACAGAGCTTAGTATCATTCACTTCTCTCTGAACTTCTGTCATACTTTGTAATGAATGTTGTAGCAACCATTTCAAGTTATATATAAGAAATATATTCCTTGAATCTGTGTGTTCATTTATTGCATCGTATTTATTGCTTCTCATATTCGAAAAGTTGTATTCACCCCCCCTCTACAACACATTTGGACCTAACAGGCTACGATGTTGAAATTCCGTTCTAGCCAATTGAAACTGGCTAGTCGATATGTCAATATGAATGACTAGTTGATTGTTCTAACTAGTCAAAATTGTAATGTTGTGAATAACACCTAGCTAATTGTCCTAGCTAGTGGTGATGTCTCAAACAAGTGAACTAGCAAATTTTGTCTCGCTAGTTGCTAGTGTTTCTTGAAAAGGACTAGTTATTGTTCCACTGGTCCAACTCCCAATTTAATTCATTCCGCAATGCATTTTTCGTGTGGTAAAGTATGATGATGAAAGTTTTGACGAATAACTTGATTGAGACCAAGTGAGGTCGCCCACTCGACTTGAACTCTTACCCATCTTCGTATCAGACTTTATATCACTTGAATATTTTATTCTTTCATTCATACAATGAGAATTCAATTGAAACCATTGATTACTTGAATGACAAACTACTTCATTCTTTAATTGTCATGGAGTAGAATTGCTTTCTATTGGCTGACCTTCATCAATGCGACTTTAGATTTCCTCTTATTATTCAGGAGGAAAAGTATCCACCTGATGTAAGAATCTTATAAAGACCGTCTTTATGACTTTTGTATCCAACAATCATTGCCCTTGTGCAACATTCTCTATGGTTTCATATTACAGAATTATCAGGACGGGAAGGAATAAACCTTGTTGTATTCTTTCTGTCCATCCTTACATCTCCAAAAATCGAGACTCCTAGTATTTGGAACCATCAACATTCTTGGAACATCCAATGTGGAATTCTTATTGAAATTATCTTTTGGACCTTGTTATTTTGAAACCATTCCTTTCAAAGTGATTACTCTAAGGTGAACGGGAGGTACAATTATGAACCGTTACACCAATATGAGATCAAAAACCAAATGTTGTAATTGTGCAGCCAGAGCGTTATGCCGAGTAATTATTAAAGTAGAAATAACATGTCGGGGCATACCACAAGACCTTTAATATTAGTGTGGGGAAAGTTATAAGAAATGATGAGGTGTTTGGGAGTACGCTTCTACCAACCGTTGTCAGGATGTTATATTAATGAATTCTGGAGTTACCAAGCCTTTTCCTGATCCAGGAAATGCAAATCGATTGCGATGTAAAACATATCCTTGGAGGAAACTGACATGGAAGTGAGATGGACGAGAAAGGAAGAAATATCGTGGCAAGAATGTGAAGCTTTACTTAGCTTAAAGGGATTGATGCACATAGAGAGACATATAGTTTAACAGGCCCCTAATAGCAAATGGATGCATGGATATATGCCAGTGATCCTTCGAGATTACCACCTAATCAAGTTTATTGGGGAATCGCAGCCGCATGCAGGCCTCAGGCTGATTGGCGCCAGTTGTGAAGGAGGACGAGCGTATGACATCTTACATATACCATCGAGAACTGATACCCTTATCGGAAATGGGGGAATTGTTGATTAGTTAAAATGAGTAGTTGTTTTTTTTTCAAGGATAAGGTTGAAGAGAAGGTTTCACCAACTCAAGATCGACCTCTGTACTGTGCCAAAGTTGGCATTTCACACTAATATAAACGTTATAAAATTGTGGTAGTATCGTTTGAATGGACTAATGAGTCAGAAGCCTTTATGGATTAATGGACAAAGTTTTGGGATGAAATGAGATATTAGCAACAACCTCGTTGTTAGCTATACTTGATGATAAAAAGAGGACTTTGAGAGTCACGATGATGCGTCTTTCAATAGTTTAAGAGGTGTGCTGATGCAGTAGAAAGGGGATGATAGCCTATACTTCTAAACAACATAAAGGTTACGGGATAGGATATACTAACCGTGAGTCTGGGATTAGTCATGATGGCGTTCACGCATAAAACTGAGACGTTAACCTTATGAGAAAAGTGTGAAAATTTCTCCACAAGTGCAATAAGTATATCTTCACATTAGAACTAAACATAAGAAAGAGAAGGTGACGAAAGGGAGCAGGGAGTATAATGGAGAAATTTGTTATTACCTAGGGAAGGCCAGTGTGGTGGCCGATACCTATAGAAGGTATTATTCGAAATTGGAATTCAGTCAGTATTGACCAAGAAAATAGAGTATATACAATAAAGAATAATGTTAGAGGAAAATAAATAAATTATGAGGAAGGACAAAGATGTATAGAGAATTAAGAGAATGTTTGGCAAACGGATATGAAGAATGGTATTGGCAAACTATTAAGTACAAACGCGACATGCCAAAAGCAGAATGATAGAGATCTAGTGGATTAATTCCGCCTGTAGAAAATATTGAACATGGACAGAATTATAATGAATTTCATAAGTAGGTCGCCAAAGACCGAGCCAAGAGATGGCCCTAGTTGACTTATAATTGTTGGACCAAGTGATTTACCGACGAGAGACTTTCCATTGAGAAGATTATCGAATATTATACGGAAGAGATGGTGGTGCAATATAAAACTTCTGCAGCGATTACGTCAGATAAAGACATAAGGTTAAACTTCGAATATTGAAGGTGCTTTCAGGTATATTTAACAAAGAGATTGAGCGTATGTACTAATTTGATCTGTGGTTGACGGACAGGGAAGAAGAATTATCCAGACGATCGAATTTATATTTAGTGTCGTGCCTTAGATTTCACGGGGCAGTCGAGAATAAAAACTTATCCATGAAACGAATGTTGTTATCACGATCGGCACCATGCGAACGTAAGGACGTCTCTTGTAAAGCGTACTACGAAAGAAAAAGTTTTGCTTTTCTTGCGTTACGAAGAAGTCAAGGAACGAGGGATATAGTAGCTGAACTGGTTCGACGTATACCGAAGACTATACAGTATCCATAGCAAGTGGTAACGACTGACGGGAGGCAACACATGCGTGCTAATCAAGCCAAGGAAAATGAGGAATACCGTGCGTATTGACGTTGTCTCAGATTATAGAACACGACAACAAAGTATTCACGGCCCAACGATACAAGGACTCAACACGGATACTATGAACAAGGTAGAAGAGGAACGTATAAGTAGTGGGATAGAAATTTTCATTCATAGAACAACCGATAAGGAATACAGGTCGAGGAGAGCATGCGTTGAGAAGCAACACTAAAGCGTTGGTAAGATCAAGGTAAGAGAACAAAAGGGTTGAAGTGTCAACCTGAGAGTTGGGAAGGGTAAAGTTGGAATTGTATCCACAACTATTTTCCTTAGGTTCTTAAGATAGAATCCTTTTAAGGAGAGGAGACTGCAATAACCCAAATTTTATGGGTCGATGAGAAATCTTTCCGATCACGAGATGTACGAATTATTGAATGAAGATTTTGAATTCATATTACGTCTTTACTGTGCAGACGAGTGTATGTAAAAGTCATTAGTTTTTTTACGAAACCCATTATTTCGAATGGTCAAATTTTGTGAGATATCAAAGGAGTATGAGGTGGGAGACTTCTTGATGCTAAAGGTATTCCCTGGAAAGGATTGATGCGATTTGGTAAGGAAGGGAAGCTAAGTCTGAGGTTTATTGGACCTTTTGAGATTTTGAGGCGTATCGGGAAGTTAGCCTACGAGTAAGCCTTGCCCCCAAGCTTGCAGCAAATTCATAATGTGTTTCATATGTCTATGTTACGACCCTACCACACCGACTATCAGAATGTGATAGAGTACAACCAAGTGGACCTATGACCCGACTTGACCTATGTGGAGCAACCCGTGGAAATCATGGATAGAGAAGAACAAGTGCTGAGGAACAAGGTTTTCAAACTAATAAGGAATTGTGAGAAAATCAAGATGTGGAAGAATCCACCTGGAAGTTGAAAGAGTGAAACAAAGAAGGAGTAACCCCAGTGATTCCTAAACTGATTCCGGGACGGAATCCTTTTAAGGAGGGGAGACTGTAAGAACCCAAAATTTCGGTAGAATTAAAACTTTTCCTATTATGATGAAGTGCATCAATGAATAGTGATTTTGAGGATTAAGAAAAATTTTCATGCCACCTATGTACGAGACGTAGTGTGGATATTCCGAAGTTATACTAGTAATCTACGGAGTAAATAAGTGTATGTAAATGCGATCGGAATTCAGAAATTCCAAATTCTATTTTCGTGTAATATTTGATCGAGCAGTGAATTCTATATCAGTAATATCAAGAAATGATATATTTAATTTGAGGAATTGAGGAGTTAATATTTTGGAATTTTATTATAAGTGATTTGAGAATTTGGAATGAAAACCACCGAGGAAGTGAAACAAACGTTCTAGAAACCGCTGAAACTTTACAACGAGATTAAGCGATCAAGCGAGCGAATCATGAATTGAGAATAGTAAATATTAGAAGTCCAAGGAAGGATATATTATTAGAGGAAAATGTAATTGAGAATAAAATCCTAGAGTTAAAGGAAATGAGAACAATTGAGAAACCGCGAGAATTTTTTTCTGAGATAAAGAGAAAATACAAATAAAATTGGACACAACGATTGTTTGAGGTATTGGGCCACACTATTACAATGAAGTGCAACATATAAGTTGTAACATATTGATTTAGTAAATATACAAGAAGGGAAGCCCCTTGGTGCAAATAAGAAAAAGGAAGGAAGGACTTGGAAACAATATGTATAAAGCAAGGGACTTGCTTGCAATTATGGATGGATAAAGCTAATCCAAATGAACCAATGAGGAGATGACACCACATGGCAAGAAGATAAGATGCATCCAAGTGAAAATATCAAGCATTATTGATCACTTTATCACTTTAATCAAACAAAACAAACACCAAATACTCCATTCTGCCCAGCAGGAAAGGAGCTCACTAAAACGGGCCTAGAGACTTCATTACTCAATGAAATTTTTTGTTATTTATATGGTTAGAAAGCTGTGAAGACGCTCTACAAATTTCATTCAGGAGCCTCGACCAGGAAACGAGTGCAAGGGCTTCGTTTTGGCTGATCTTTGGGGCGTGTTTTTCCAATCAGGAAACTCACTTCCATGTTCTTGATTTCTTTGGTGAGATTGAAGATGGTAAGCGTAGAGTAAGGCTTCCCCAAGGTTAACCAAGCTTGTTTGAGATTGTGAGAACATCAAGAAGGTATAAAAACCCTAACCCCTCTTGGCCATGTAGTTTTTGTGATGTTTAATGTTAGATCCATGGTTATTAGTGTGAATCTTGGACATATAAGTTATGGATGATGTAGACCTTGAGTTTAAGTGTTGTGGTTGTGATTTTTAAGCTTGTGGTTAGTGTATGTATCTCCATGTATGTTATAAAGTATGATCTTGGTGATTTAGATGTTGGTTGTGATGTGGATGTAAGATTCTTGGTTGGTTTAGTGATATAAGCATGCTGAGTTTTTCCCAGGAACTTGTAATGTCTTGTAGGAGGGTTTTGAACCCCCAAATCTTGTCCCCTCAAGTCCTAATATATATTGTTGGAAAGGTATTTGAATGTAGTTTCCCGAAATATAAGGTTCATGACTAGGTGATGTATAGAATTTGAGTTATGGCCTGAGAAGTGAAATGTGTTTCTGGATTCCGGACTGCACTAAGTGGTCCCCTTGTGAACCTTGTTTAAACCCCTAAAAATTTATGTAGGATCATGGAAAAATTAGAGAAGCTAGTAAATGCAGTGGGGAAGGCTACCCAAAAAGAATTGGATTAAAATATATATTTTTCAATTTTATAAAAATGTTGAAGTAAAATCCGCGCAAGTGAAAAACCACTTAGGAGATTAGTTTAAAGTAGTTTTAAGAGTATTCACTTGAGTTTCGAGTTTGAGGAATAGATTTGAGTCGAATGGGTAAAGAATGTGATAATGTGATGACATGGTCATATAGGAGGGTTAGTGGGTCAAATGGTGGAGTCGCTAAGATGACCTTGTATTCTTTAAAACATTATGATTAAGTGGTGTTGCTAAGATACTAACGAGCGAATATTGGATATTTATAGATTGTCGCTCCACTCCACGAGCCCAACCACACCAACCTTCCCAAGGCAAGTTTTCCAACCCAAAGCATTTATTTTCAAGATATTATGTTCCTGATTCTACCTATGCAAATTTACTTTTCAAAACTTACATATACAAGGACTTTCACTGTTGTGTTTGTAGTTTTCAATCATATCAAATGTTTATGTTTATCGAAGTATTGATGAAATTGAGATGTATTAGCACTTATATGTTTGCACCCCTTGAACTTAGAATGAAATGTTTTCTTCGGACAACGACTCTAGCAATAGAGGTCGTAGCGGTCCGTATATACTATTGACCGGGGAGCGGTATATTATTATATCGTAATTAAATTGCGAAAACCCGAAGGGTCATTCGGGAAGTATCGTATACTCAAGTAATTATTCTCATATCTTCGTAAATACTCAAAATACCTATCTTGGATTAAAAGCTTATTTAATTAAATAATTATTTTATTAATTATTAATATTAAATCTTAAAATATCATTTATTAATTATTGTTCATTATTTTAAAGACAAAGCTAATCCAAGATACCTTTGCACTTTCAAACTCAAACTCTTTCGAACTCAAAACATTTTCGAAATCCCCATGTCAGGTTTTGCTTCTTGTACACTTTTCAAGAATTATCGGTCGACTGAGGTCGAACTTCAACTACTCGAATTTTCTATCAAAATGATTTTTGAAAAGAAAAGAAAAAGGGGACTCTGGCAGGTGTGGG
Organism: Saposhnikovia divaricata; assembly: GCA_036435485.1. NCBI lineage: Eukaryota > Viridiplantae > Streptophyta > Magnoliopsida > Apiales > Apiaceae > Saposhnikovia > Saposhnikovia divaricata. The sequence continues at coordinate 186,292,835 of CM071594.1, read as the reverse complement.
AATCGTTGACGAACGATTCCCGGGATGTGTAAGCGGCCGTGAGCCAGGCGGTCCATCAATTATTATTCCGGCCCAGGTGTTGCCGAAGGATGATTACGGATGTAGTTTTCATCGACGGTGATTACGGATGTAGTTTTCACCCGAGGATAGTTACGGATGTAGTTTCTATCTTTCTACCGGTAGAGAAGACCCGCGGATTATTGGACTTGGATGTGGCGACTGATCATCGTCAATCCCTGTCAGGTTTTATGTTTTCTTCAAGTCCCATCCTCCACTTTGGAAAAATACTCGAACACTGCTTCTTGGGCCTAAGTGCCAAGTTGCCGATAGTGTGGTTTTTGATAAGAAAAATATTGACATCGTGTAGTATCTAGAACTGCAAGATTTTCTATAAAGATTGGCACGTGTTAGTGCACTCTTGCAATTGTTTCAAAGGATGAAATGTTTTTGTATGAGAAACCTTCTAAGCTAATGGAAGGAAAGAGGTTTGCAATGATGTATTCCCTGTACAGTATGTTAATCGTAGAGTGTTTTGCCGAAAATGATATACTCATATGTATATATTTTCAAACTTGAGATATATTGAAATGGGAACCTTATAAAGGGTTCATATTTTATTCTTAAAGCTCCTTAGTGAGTATAGATGTTTTATTCAAACTCGGACATATACATTGTCCAATTATGTTTTGAAATCTGAGATATATACCCATATAGTTGGGAATGTTTTCGAAATAAACCACATTATTATTTTACAAAATGGTGAACTTGCTGAGCATTATGTAGCTCATTCTTGCTTTATAAAAACTTTTCAGAAAGAGAAGAATTTGGCCGATTAACTCTGCACCAGCAGAAGAGGAGTAGAAGAATTACCCCGGAGATGATTTAGTTCCTGATAAATACTACATAGTAAGTCTGATAGGTTTTCAACTGTAATAGTAAGACTTGTCTTCAAGTATAGTTGTATAAGTGGAAGTGCGTAAGACTCTGGATTGTACAGATGAATTGTAATATTTAGTGTTACTTTTGATTATCGTTTCTGAGGCTCTAACTTGTTTGTGCGTAAGATTGAGGTCTGGACATATGTATTGTTGAGTTGTAAAGTTAATACAAGTATGATATGGTTGGATGATGATGTGACGACCTGAATCTTTGACCTCAGATTTGGGGGCGTCACAGTATGTGTGAGTATGTGTGTGGGCAAGCTGCGTACAGAGAGAGGAACCGAGAGAGAGTTTGAACTGAAGTGAGAAAATGAAAAGTGAAGCGAGTGTTTTACTAAGGCAAAAAGAGCGGTATAATGAATTGGGTGGGCGGTATTTTTGCCGCTCACCAATTTCCCCAAAATTTTCAATCTTTTTATCTCCTATAAGCAAAAAAAATAATTTATATTTTGGTTTCCTTCTTTTCTTTATTTGAAAAATATTTTAATTTTTTTTAGATATTTAATTCTTTTTACATAATTTATGAAAATATAATTAAATATTTTTAATCATATACGAAAATATTTTTATTTTAATAATATATTAAAATATATTTTAAAAAATTCATTTTAAATATTTTGTTTAAAAATATTTAATGAACATAAGAATAAAATTACACATTTTAAAATGTTTTAACATTTTTAGCGAAATATTCACTTCTATTGGAAATCTAGATTTTTATAAAAAAAATTGATTATTTTTATCCAAAAAATTAACATGTGAAAAAAGGTTAAAATTTTTATTTTAATTAGTAGAAAATGTAAAATTTTGTTCATTGCAAAATAATGGCAACACAATTTCATACCTATAGCAACATGCCAACACTTTTATTCTATGACAACATATTTTTTGCTACCTAAGGCAACATAAAAATGATAATGTTGTCTTAGCCAAAAACATCACGGCAAAGGCAACATATTTGATGGCAACATAGGCTAAATATGTTGTCGTAAGCCTTTTATGGTGTAGTGTATTGTTCATCCAGATTTTTTTTTGACAATCTAGTATGTGAGGGTGCATTTTAATTGTGTAGGTGCCCCTGGCGGGGCCATTAGATCATAATTGATTCAATGGTTTAGATTGATTCTGTAGTGTTCTTTATTGTTAAGGGTGTTTTTTATGGAGCAATGACCTATATCTATACTCTTTATTAATGTGCAAAACTATGTTTTAATGGTACACAATTAGTACCAAAGTACCAAATTTGGTTATCACTTAACTCAGGTTCGATTCCTTCCAACCACATAATTATACAAGATTTATTTATTTATTTATTTATTTAATTTCATCCCGTGTTTGATTGCCTATAACCACATAATTAAATAGCGTTTATTTATTATATACTTTTATCATTCAATTCTCTGCAAGTTTATATTTAAATAAAAATTATTAATTTTATTAATTTATCTATTTCAATTTTTTAATTTCATCCGTATTCAATTCCCTATAACTACATAATTTAATAATGTTTATTTATTATATGTTTTTATAGTTCAACTTTTTACAAATACATATTTAAATAATATTCATTAATTATCGATAAATTACACGTGTCCATATATATATATATATATATATATATATATATATATATATATATATATATATATATATATATATATATATATATTTACATATATTTCTGGACAAAATTAATATCTGCTTAGCGACTGGAAGTTATGGTGGTTGTAGCTATCTGTTCCACTTATAGAATATAGGTTTTGTATTCAAGCATAGGGATTACTAAACTAAGCAAGACACGCATATAAATATAGGATTGTTAGGTTTAGGATGCAATAATATTCGTGTGTTTAATTGAGAATATAATTATAACATAAGATGCTCAAACAAAAAAGATAAAGTATTAAACAAATACGGACCTATGCATGAAACATCCCAATGCAGAGTTCAAAAGACACAGGCCAGACAAATAGTTTCTGCAAAGATATTTACTTATTTCCTATTTTTACCCAGAAAAGTTGAAGTTAATAAAGATTTTTGTACACATAACACACTACTGGATCACCTTGATGAACCTCATGGTTACATTTGCACTTTGTAAATAGGTTATCTACTTTCCTATACTTCTGGGAAACACACATCAATTAATTAATGTCCCTCGACAAAACATTGAAAGAACCAAATACGGAACAAACATGACATACGGAGCTAGGATTATCATATAACTTGGCATCAATATTCTTGATCATGGAGTTAATCAGCATCGCCGTCAGGAATAGAGTTCAAGTCCAAAACACAATTATTATCAGTTACTTTAACGTCCACCAACACTTCTTCAGGTGGCGCAGGTATCTCTAACGCAGGAAAAATAGTATCACCTACCTTGTTTGTACTGTTAGTACTTTTGTTGTTCTTCAAGTACTTGACAGTGGCACGCATCCGGTTCAAGATAGTAAAGAATTCATCTACTTCTTCCTCCGTTGGTGGTGGCGTTGTCGTTGTCGTTGTCGTTGCCGTTGCCTCCTTCTTCATCCGTCTTCCACCACCGTCAAGGTTGCCGATCTCCGATGTCTTGCGCTTCTTCCCACTGCCATCCATGACAAAAAATTAATGTGGATATACTTAATTATTTTTGTAATCTAGGAATGAGTATTAGTAGCAGCATGTTTGTTTGAATACTTTTATATTCTTCAAAGTTATAATATTTTCTTAGAAAAAGTTCTTTCTCTGTCTCCACCGTTGGATGAGGAATCAATTATGACATCAGATATTCGAGGTACGATGACGTGATTTGATAGATCGGCAAGAAGAGCCAGCAAGTCACGCCCGCCAACAAACAAAACCCACCAGCAAAGAAATTACTTTTGACTATCACCAGTTCATTCTTTTATGACAAGTACTCCCTCCGTTTCAATTTGTGTGTCCTGTTTTGACTTTGGACAATGTTTATTATAAATGATTGACTACTAATTTACCCATAATCTATAAGTCCAAATATAGTCATGAGTGATCTTGTTGGATTCGTATTTATGAGTACTTTAATACAGTAAAGTTTTTATATTTAATACTAATACGAAATTGAACATATTAACGATTAAACGTGTGTGTTGGCAAACGTGTCCAGCGGAAACTAAGACACACAAATTGAAACGGAGGGAGTATTAATTAGTCCATTTCTTATTGATAGTTTTATACAGTAATTCAATCACTGTGTTTTTTCCTTTTGCTGATTGAAAAAGCAGCAACTAACGGAGGTCAAGAGTTCGAAATTACTAATTACAAGTATTGATCAGGTTCTAATCTTTCATTCAAGCTTAGAAGAATTTATCTGCAGTATTTTTACCTCATCAACTGTGTAAATTTTATACTGTATTAAGTTTTAAGATGGCATATACAATATTTTTTCTTCTGCTGACAAGAATTTTAGCAGTTTTTCCACAATTGGCCATTACCATATGCATACAATTATCAATAAATTCTGAAAGCAACAAATCAGAAATTATTTGCTTTCACCTAGCATCGGATTCTTTTATTTGTCAAATTTCCTCCTACAGTTTGAGCAAGAACAACTGTACCAACCATGAAGCTTCCTAGGATTTGCTCTTTAACTTTTCTGTAAAAATTAGACACCAATGTATTGAGACAATCTTATAAAGTTTTTGTAATGTTGCTGTTTAGAGCATTCCCATCCCAATCCCCATCCCCATAATTTCAGAATTTGTTCAACTTTTCTTCTAAAATACCCCTCCATCCCATTCCCCATTTTGGGTTTAGTTTTAGGGTCATAACTCAAGTCCCCATATTTAGGGACTTTGTTCATTCCCCCAAAAGCTTCCCCAAACCCTCTCTCTCTTCATATAATAATATTAAATTGTATTTATAATAGTAGATGAGTTTTGGTAGTTAAAATTGTAAGTGAAAGAGAGAGAAATAAGTAATATAAAAAAGAATATAGGAATAGGGGAATGGAAAATGGGGAATGGGATGTAGAAACTTTTTGATAATTTTGGGGATTTACTATTTTTATTTGGGGATTTACTATTTTTAGTAAGTTTTTGGGGTTGGGGATGAGGATGGGATGTGAATGCTCTTATAATATAGAAAAGAGGGTAATTTATATTAATAAGGGAATTAATCAAAATGGATGTCTGTTGAGACAATTGTACTTACAGTTCTGCTACATATTAATATTATTAGATTAACTAAAGCATTATTGTTTTCTTTATTGACTTTTAGACATCTCTAATAGGTGCTTCCAAGTCCTAACATTCTTGGTTGCCCACCTATTGGAGTATCAATGTTGCCAATAAGTTGCCAATCAAAGTTGTCAAGTTGAAAACTTTTCCCATTTGGTTAAAACACATACAACTCTCCAAAAATATATTTAATTTTGCTTTTTTTTATCTCCCATATTTTTAATGTAATTATAAGATAATATAAAATTTATGTATGGGATCACATTGACAACTTTTAAAGTTAACAACTATTGAAGCAGATTTCTAATAAAAGTTACCAACAATGAGATGGAGGAGAGAAGAAATAAAAAAATAATATACTTGATAATGTGCTAGAAGTTGACAATTAAGTTGATAACCTTCGTTGAAGATGCTCTTAGAGTCAAAAAGATCATACATTCGGACAGTAAAAATGTGTTTGAAAATTGAGATTTACTTTGCGCAGTCTGCATTACTCTGAAGATGCTTCCACTTTTATTCGCACAACATGGCCATCTTGTGAAAGCTCGGGAGCAATAATCATGTCGATATAGATGGGTGGTAAGGATGCAGTGGGACCATTTGAGTACCTGTGGGACCTTGTATCAGCTGGCTCTTCTTTATAGGTCTGTCTGCTGTCGTACTGGTGGGACTCATTGCAATCGAGATTGATTTTTTAGATTTGAATTTATTTACTGATAAAGGAGTTGCATCATGCATGACTTTGGTAATACGTTTCATGTCTGATCTTTGTTTATGTTGCACGAGGACGCCTTCTGATATGGGGACGTCCCAGGGACGGCAGGGGGACATTCTCATAGTTCTGGGAACGGCAGCTTACAAATGGGGATATTTTTGGGAATTAAAAATAGGAAATTTACCATAAATATTAGATTTAAAGTTTCTATTTGTAAAAATACCATCTCCTTGAATTAATTATAATTTTACCAACCTAAATTTCAAAATTGCAAAAATACCAACCCTAACCCTAACCCTCCCCCTTTCCCCTTTTCCCTTTTCCCTTTATGCGTTCGGCTTCCTGTGTACTTTTTTTTTTTAAGGTGGGGTGCTATTTTGGTGGATTTGGGTTGCAAGGTCCCGCAGGGGCATATTCAACTGAATGGAACCACATTCAACCAAATGCAACCACATTCAACTTTTTTTTTTTTTAATTTTTAAGGTGGGGTGCTATTTTGGTGGATTTGGGTTGCAAGGCCCCGCAGGGGCATATTCAACTGAATGCAACCACATTCAACCAAATGCAACCACATTCAACTTTTTTTTTAGGTGGGGTGATTTTGGTGGATTTGGGTTGCAAGGCCCCGCCAGGGGCAATATACAACCAAATGCAACCACATTCAACTTTCTTTTTTTTTAAGGTGGGGTGATTTTGGTGGATTTGGGTTGCAAGGCCCCGCCAGGAGCAATATTCAACTGAATGCAACTGAAATCAGAAATTTAGTTGCATATGGTTGCATTCAGTTGCTGATTTCAAGTTCCATTTTTCAGTTGTCATTTTCGAGTCGAAAATGACAACTGAAAAATGGAACTTGAAATCAGAAATTTAGTTGCATGTGGTTGCATTCAGTTGCAAATTTAGTTGAATATGCCCCTGCGGGGCCATGCAACCTAAATCCACCAAAATATCACCACCATATATATATATATATATATATATATATATATATATATATATATAGAGAGAGAGAGAGAGAGAGAGAGAGAGTTCAAAAATGAGGTCGAAAAAGATAAATGGAACTTAAAATCAGAAATTTAGTTGCATTTAGTTGCATGTGGTTGCATTTAGTTGCAATTAGTTGCATGTGGTTGCATTCAGTTGAATATGCCCCTGCGGGGCCTTGCAAACCAAATCCACAAAAATATTCCCACCTTAAAAAAAAAAGAAGTTGAATGTAGTTGAATTCAGTTGAATGTGGTTGCATTCAGTTGAATATGCCCCTGCGGGGCCTTGCAACCCAAATGAACCAAAATAGCACCCCACCTTAAAAAAAAAAAAAGTACAACCGCCGCCTGCGTACAAAGGAAGAGGGGGGAGGGGGGCTAGGGTTAGGGTTAGTATTTTTTAAATTTTGAAACTTAGTATAGTAAAATTGCAAATAGTTTGGTAAAATTGCAAATAGTTATTTTTAAAAAAAGTAAATGTGCAAAAATTTACTTTTCCCTATTTATTTATGAAAAAAGCTCTTAAAAATATCCGTCATTTATTTAAAATAAAACTCCAAAACTTCTGCTTCTTCTCTCCTTTATATATATATATATATATATATATATATATATATATATATATATATATATATATATATATATATATACGAGTTGCATTCCATCAATAACACCTTATATAAAGAATAATAAAGAAAACTATCATAAAATTTTCAAAAAATAAAAAATAAAAGACTAATTCGCACTTTACATCTTAACTTTTCTCCAATCTCAGTTTAGGTTTCTTACTTTCAAACATAACAGTTTGCACCCCCAAACCTAAGAAACGCTGTCTTTTTGCATCCCTTTCGCGTTTCCATCGTTAATTCAGCCGTTAATGTTAGTGGAGCAAGGGGCATTACTGGAAAATAAGATATCAATTACATAAATATCAGATTTATTGCATAATATATTAATGTGTGTTTCGGTTAAATAATGAAATAGGTGTGAAATAATAATAGGCTACTTTATATTAAAATGGGAAATTCTATATGGTACCATTGTGGTTTTGGCTTTTCTACATGGTACCATCACATTATTTACTCCTATCCATGGTACCCTCGTACATTTGGTTTGTCATATATAATACCCTTCTGTTAAGTAAAAAGTAATAGAATTGATTTCAAATTGTAAAACAAATTGTATATTTGAAATCGTTGCAAAAAAATACATGAAATAGACTATTGAATCATGTGAAACGGAATTAAAATGATTGAGATATATTCAAATTCCATAACCAAACTTTGACAATAAATATCTCACTTATTTTGACTCTATTTTACATGATTTAAGGGTCTATTTTATATAACTTTTCGTAAAGATTTCAAATATACAATTTGTTTTTCGGTGTGAAATCAATTCTATTACTTTTTACTTAACAGAAGGGTATTATATATGACAAACCAAATATACGAAGGTACCATGGATAGGAGTAAATAATGTGATGGTACCATGTAGAAAAGCTAAAACCACAATGGTACCATATAGAATTTCCCTATTAAAATTATATTAAAATTTTACTGTAGACGTATATAATGTGATCAATTTGGACATAATTTATTTCCTGTTACAATGTCATGTATGTATTAATTATGTACTAGATTATAGCCCGTGCGATGTACGAGTATCCTTTATAATTTTTAAAATTTCTTATATATGTATATATGTTCTACTTTGATTTTAAAAGTTTCCATTTTATCCCATTTTATATGTTTTTTCGTTGGAAAAAAAAAACTAATCCTAAATATCATCATTCGCTTCATCTAAAATTTTGAAAACTTTTCCAAAAATTAACCTTTTATTACCATTCCCATATTTGACTAATTTACATGTATAAACAATTAAACTTAATTTTGTGTAATTATAAATTTAATGCAATTAAACTGAGATTGAAGCAAAGTTATGCGATGCAAAGTACGAATTATTCTAAAATTTATACATGTTGTTTACCAAAATAACCCTGGTCAATTAATGTTAACGGCTGAATTAACGGAAGAAATGAGAAAGGGATGCGAAATGAAAGTGTTTCCTAAGTTTGGGCCGCAAACTGTTAAGTTTGAAAGTTTGAAACCTAAACTGAGATCGGAGCAAAGTTATGGGATGCAAAGTGCGAATTAGTCAAAATAAAAAAAATAATTCGGGTGAATAGTAACTGATGACGTGGCAGGCCACGTCAACAGGTGGTGACGTGGTAGTGACACGTGGCAGTACCACGTCATTAGTTACTGTTCACCCGAATTTTTTTTTTTTTGATCTTGTGTGTGAGGGTGCATTTTAATTGGGTGGGTGCCCCTGACGGGACCGTTAGATCTAGTTGATTCAATGATTTAGATTGATTCTCTAGTATTCTAAGGGTGTTCGTTTGGAACAATGATATATATATATATATATATATATATATATCAATCTTTTCTCTCTCCATCAAATATACACCTCGTATGAACATATTTCTTTCATATATATATATATATATATATATATATATATATATATATATATATATTTATCATCTACTTTTCAAGAAGTTTGCAGAACTTACATTTGATGAGCCTGAAATGGAGAGCGAGTTAATATCCAAAAATGTTAATTATTTGAGGATGAATGATGTCTTTTATGTTTAATCTTTTGAATGTTGAATATACTGCCTCTATTTTATATATAAAAAAATTTATATTAACTTATTTATTATAGTACCCATATCCTAAAATTTTAAAATTTCCATTTTTCGTCCTCGTCCCCGTAACCGTATATGTTCATGTACCGTGCAACATAGGTGTGAATTACTTCAACAAAGTTTCAAGTGGATAAACTCTTTGTCAAGAAAAAATGATGGACATATGCAAGTGAGTAACAGCTACGACATTTTCAACCATTACAATCTATCTACCCAACTCTAGTTCATTCATTCTTTGAAAGTGGCCTCTTCTGGTAACTTTAGTAGTGATCTCTAATGTTATTCGTTATTCGATTTTTCTTATATTGTCAAAAATTTACGTAACTGAACACAAATCGCAGTGTACAGTCTCTAGTCACCTGTTCAAATTACTTGTAGCAATACGTGAGGCACAACAACCTTTAGCTAGAATAGTCATTTAGAGTAAATTCCGGAAACCAGACGAGATACACATTATACAACGGCCCATACGCCATCCGGACTGTAGATACATTGCATTTGAAATTTCAGGAGTTGGGTGGACTTATTATTCGAATCAAATGAAGGGTACAATATTATAAATGGTGAGAATTCTAAAAATACATTAAGATAACAGAACCTGTTTAAATTTAGCGGCATCGAGTTTGTGCAAGACCACCCTAAAAGCAATATGCACCACCAACAAAAAATAGTTAAACCGTTAATCGAATTAACGAATTGGTGGAGTTTAATAATGCATTAGTGTATTTTTTATCATCAGTGATTTATATTAACTTATTTATTATAGTACCCATATCCTAAAATTTTAAAATTTCCATTTTTCGTCCTCGTCCCCGTAACCGTATATGTTCATGTACCGTGCAACATAGGTGTGAATTACTTCAACAAAGTTTCAAGTGGATAAACTCTTTGTCAAGAAAAAATGATGGACATATGCAAGTGAGTAACAGCTACGACATTTTCAACCATTACAATCTATCTACCCAACTCTAGTTCATTCATTCTTTGAAAGTGGCCTCTTCTGGTAACTTTAGTAGTGATCTCTAATGTTATTCGTTATTCGATTTTTCTTATATTGTCAAAAATTTACGTAACTGAACACAAATCGCAGTGTACAGTCTCTAGTCACCTGTTCAAATTACTTGTAGCAATACGTGAGGCACAACAACCTTTAGCTAGAATAGTCATTTAGAGTAAATTCCGGAAACCAGACGAGATACACATTATACAACGGCCCATACGCCATCCGGACTGTAGATACATTGCATTTGAAATTTCAGGAGTTGGGTGGACTTATTATTCGAATCAAATGAAGGGTACAATATTATAAATGGTGAGAATTCTAAAAATACATTAAGATAACAGAACCTGTTTAAATTTAGCGGCATCGAGTTTGTGCAAGACCACCCTAAAAGCAATATGCACCACCAACAAAAAATAGTTAAACCGTTAATCGAATTAACGAATTGGTGGAGTTTAATAATGCATTAGTGTATTTTTTATCATCAGTGTATTTTTTATCCATCAATAAAATTGAAGTCCATCGATTCGTTAGCTATTCCATCAATTTTTTCCGGAGTAATTGACGGACTTCAATTCGTAATGTAAACTCTTTTAACTTAAACTACTGGAATTGTCATATGAAGATTTCCCTTAAAAATGGTAGCATAGAAACCAAGGATTGTAATGACATCAAAAGGAAGAGTTTCTTGAGTTTATTTGTTTGATAAAAATCTTGATCTGTAATTGCAGTTATGGTTTCGGACCTTCAGCCTTTTCAGACTTGCTGTTATCATATTGACTAAACTATCAAGTTATAGGACAAAGGATGAAGGATGAGTAAGCGGGTACTCAAAAACAGAAAAAACAAGCCCAAATACTGACAGTATCATGTTGCTGCATATACGCAGTGCAGCAAAACAAGTAACCGAAACAAGCTGATCTCAGTCGGACCATTGTGGTTTCGGACTTTCAGCCTTTGCAGACTTGCTGTTATCATATTGACTAAACTACCAAGTTATAGGACAAAAGAGCTGTTATCATATTGACTAAACTACCAAGTTATAGGACAAAAGATGAGTAAGCGAGTATTCGAATACAGAAATAACAAGCCTAAATATTGACAGTATCATGTTGCTGCATATACGCAGTGCAGCAAAACAAAGTAACCGAAACAAGCTGATCTCCGTCGGACTCCATATTATTGCCTTCCATTGCCCATATATGTTCAACCAAATCATAGTGATGAATCTATAATTTTTTAATGTGATGAATAGTAATTAAAAAATCGAAGGAGTTGAAGCATTGTATAAAATTAGGAAAAAAAAGTAAATTTGATGTAAATAGTAATTAACTCAATCAATTTTATTGCTAAATTGATGGATCGATGGAGAAAATGGGTGTATATGCTTACATTGCCCTCAGTATTCCATCAATTGCTCTCACCAATATGTCATGTTGTCGTCATCTCATGAAGAGCTTTAAGCTAATTTGTTGTGTGCAAAAATGTTCCGACTTCTGAGATCTCCACATCCAAGTTACACAACTTGTTTGCTCTAAAAGAAACCTGAAGCTAACTTTGTTAATACCGGACATTTACACACATTATACCCCTTTTGCAACCTGGTAGGCTGGGTATAATGTAGTCCAAGATTTTCACAAATAGTTTTTGGAACAATGGATCCTTTCAGTTACATTCTATGCAAAAAGATTCCGGAAATTCTAAGAGCAACTCCAACCATACATGTTACTTACCTATAATGTGCTTAGGTGGACAAATATAGGGATTTTAGTTTAAAAATAGAGCTTCAACCCTACCCCTCATCACCTTTATTTTTTAGGGAAGAGAAAATATAACCCCTTATTTGAGGGATCAAAATTAGATCCCCTATATCCTCCACCTCATCTACCACCCATCCCATGGTTAATTTATAAGAATGTTCAAAATTTAAATTTAAAAAAACTACACTAAAAATTACTTTTAAAATATAGGGTATGAATATAGGGTATATGATTGGAATGAAACATAATTTTCATTACCTATATTTTTAATAATCCCTATTTTAGGGGTTAAGAAAAGGGAAAGCATTGGAGTTGCTCTAACTAAAACATCCACAAAGTTCGAATTTCGCGATGACTTGCCCAACTAAGTTCGAATTTATGAAAAGGAAACATCTAAGACAGGGGTGTAGCAAATATTACCTGGAAAAAGTCTGCCTTCTTAAGTGAGTTAAGTCTGAAGGAGGCTTGGGTTTTAAAAATCCATTTGAATGGAGTAATATTCAGATTCTATATCTTATCGTGTCAAGTAGTCAACAAAAAATCCACTTTTTTGTGGTCAAAGTGGATCAAACACAATGTCAATGTGCTAAATGGAAACCATTTTGAACTATTAAAACTCCATAAGATTGTTCCAGGACTTGGGAGGAAGGCGCTACAACTCGTATCATTAGCCAGGAGTCATTTTATAGTACAATTTGGTAATAGTGATGTCTACATCTGGCATGATCCTTGGTACAGAATGGATCATTTCTCTTATCTATTCTGATCATTCAAGGGTGGAAAATTTAATATCTCAAAACGAATGGAACATGCCATAGATTAGCTCATATATGCCAATGGAAGTTATATTATGGATCTCAAACTTCGATGGAAATTTCAAAAGGGAGGATGTGATTTACTGGAATCTCACTGGACTCCAAAATGTTGACGAAAGGCTGATTTGACATAGAATCAGATCATAAAACCATGAACAAATCTGGGCTCCTACCATTTGGCACAACCGCACAAGTTATCTATTCCAAAATATGCTTTCATAAGTTGGGGGACGTCATCACAGACTTCATACTAGAGCAAAACTCCAACGGTTTGGTTGTCGGAATATTGTTCAGTGTTTATTCTGCATCTCGGGTATTGAAAATCAAGATCATCTACTGCTCACTTGTTCTTTGTTAGAAACAATTTTAAGACGACTGCTCATGCATTTAGCACCTGATGTTCCGAAAATGTTCCACATGAGTTTAACTGTTGATGTATAAAGAGGACAATTGTTAAACCTCAAGCTGTTAAATATAATAATCTTCTTGCTCACCAGGTGTACAACTACCAGATTTGAATGTCAGTCGTTCTTCATGAAACAAAATGAAGAGCAAACTCTTCTACAAAATGAAGAAAAGTTTTTGGCTCATAGTTTTTTAAACATTATATATATAATTTTATTTTTATAATCCGGTGTCCGCGGTGTCCGGGCCAGCTTTCGTGCACCTCGACTAATCTCGTACCCACCGAGCATGGCAATGCACTTGCTTCCGTTCCTTCCAGTGGGATCGAACTTATTGCCTTGGGATGGTAAGCTCCTAAGTCACGATACCAACCAAGTGGGACACCTGTTAAACATTATACTCTAATATGGCAAGAGTTATAAAATGAAACTTGACCATACGATATCAGATTTCGTGAAGAAAGATGTTATGGGCCACCCACTCCCAGGTAGTTCTTTTGGTGCCTGCCTCTTAACCTGATATAATCCCATTATAGTCATAATAATTGGAATAATTGTGTAATTACGATTACTAATATTTTATCTATGAGAGCAGTAACAAAATTTGAAAACTTGGTTCGGATGAATCGACACTTTGGAACCGTCAGAGAGCTTTAAAGTCTTTTAAGTAATTGGTTTAAGTTAAGTAGACTGTCCAACCCCGGTTTTGCAGAGCCTCTGTGCTTTAAACTTTAAAGTTTGTTGACATGGCCGATAAGCATAGTCTTCTGTCGATAGGCTTGCCGAGGAATGGTCTAATAGTTCTTTATACATCAGCATCTACTACATGAATACCAATGTACCAAACAAAAAACACTGGGGGAGAGCAAAATCTTGATAATATGCATATGTTAAATTGCTAATAAAGAACATTTTAAAACAGAGGTAATAACATAGTATCAAAAGGATATTTAAAAATTCCCTTGTCATACAAGCATAAGTTATATGTTATGTTCTATTCCTGTCCATAACATAAAAATGCAGATGCAATGTACCTGTGTAAATTAACTAAAACATAAACATCAGAAACTCAATCAAAAGGGGAAGCTGGTTCAACAAGCATCTCTTCTGTTCCATAACCTAATTTTTAATCGAATGAAAACTTGGCTTACTTATATGAGTTTAGATTTAAGAATGCTCCGTCGCGTAAGCCTGTATGTAGTTTGGTTTCAACAGATTTATCAACCACCATGATTCATTCCTCAATCCCCACCTGTATTTGCTAACAAGATGCAGAGAAAAAGAAATAATTAGAACGGATTTCAAATTTCAACAAATTCACAAAAGAGCAAATAAAAGTTTGACTAAATTTAGCTATTTCCCAGTTACATGCAGGAAGTGCAACTGTCAGTCAATATCTACAAGGTTATTAACTTTGAATAGCCACATAGAAGGCTATGGCAAGGTGAAATTTGTCGTTCATAGATAATGAATAATTTGCCTCAAGAATGGATGTGCTTTGCTTCAATATTAATTTCTGGAGTCGACCCATTTGAATTACCTGAAACTAAATGTCCATCGGTTTCTTCAGAAGACTCAATAGCTTCAGAAATGTCTGCTTATATTTCTTGCTCTTAAGCCTGTATCTTACTTGTTGACTCTGTATTAGGTGTCTTTCCAGCAATGGCTACCTCTATCTTCAACAGTTCAATTTTGCTCTACAATTATCTAATACCGTCTTTATTAAGTTTATCCTCTTTTGCCTTTAATGGCACAGGGACTTTGTTAACACGCAAACCCAAACGCTCAAGAGCATCAGCAAGTTCTAATTCTATGTCTTTCTTCACCTGACCAATTTTCTCTTTAACCCCTGGTCTAAGTCCTTTGCTCCAGATGCACCAGTGTTTTCAATTTCGGCCTCTAATGCCACTATTTTCTGCTTTATGCCAGGCTGATCCAAGATGTCTTTGTACTTCTTTTGGATTTCAAGCTGAAGCGGAGTTGCCGCTTTCTTCTATTCAGATATACTCTTTGCTGTAGATATTTACTTTGACATGTCCAGCCTAATTTTAAGGCTTTAGTAGTTGTGAGCCGTATTCAGGTTCTGGCTGAACTCATCCTTGAACTTCTGCCGCTTGTCCAGTACAGCCGGTTGTATTAGTTGGTCTTTTGAATTCTTTGCTTTTGCAAATTCTTCTTGCAACATCACTAATTTGTCCTTCCAGCCTAAACTTTTAACTGCCTCCGCGCGTATTCATAATCAATTTCTTTTTGCAGTTTTTCAGTCATCTCATTCATACCCGACTATGGAGGCACAGTAGATGATTCCTTTGTTTTTATAATCTGTTCCAGTTACAAGTGTAAATTCTGTGTTTAAACTCCATTAATGTTCACTATTAAGCTCAAATATTTACATTGCAATGTTGAAGATATAGAGAGAAAAGTAAAGTAAAGAAGATAACTAAGATAGTCTCATACAATCCATCTATATACAGCTATGATCTCTAACTAACTATGTAACTAACTTTCCCGCTAACTTTGTTTGACTGATCTGCTTTGACTTTGACACCTGGCAGCTGAGTTGTCCTCTGTGTTGTCCTCTGGTATTGTATTTTCAGTAATATACTTAACATCCCCCTCAAATTAGGCGTCTAAACAGTTAACTGAGATGAAGACAAAGACTTAGTAAACAAGTCAGCTGGCTGCTCATTAGTGGACAGATGATGTGTCACAATAAGACCTTGCTTTAGCTTCTGTCGTACCAAGTGACAATCAATCTCAATGTGCTTGGTAAGTTCATGAAAAACAGCGGTAGAAGCAATATGAAGAACCGATTTATTATCACAGTAAAAGGAAATAGGAGCCGGAGAAGGCACATATAGCTCCTTAAACAAAGAAAGAAGCCAAGTAATCTCACAACAAGCATCTGCCATGGCTCGATATTCAACCTCAGATCCAGAAATAGTATGTTGTCGTTTGCATTTCCAAGAAATTAAGGAACTTCCCAAAGTAACACAAAAACCAGTGATAGATTGCCTGATTTGATTACAACTTCCCCAATCAACATCTGCACATACTCGAAGATCAAAAGTAGAAGAACTAGACAACAGCAGACCTTGACCACAAGTATGTTTAATGTATTTAACCAGTTTGAGAGCAGCATTCCAATGAATCTCTTGAGGTTGATGCATAAACTGAGCTAAGATATGCACGAGATAAGATAAGTGAGGCCTGGTGATTGTAAGATATATGAGACGACCAATTAACCTCCTATATGCAGAAATATTAGTAAGATATGGTGAATCAGAATCTGCAGTCAAATTGTGATTTTGATCTAAGGGCATTTGAGCAGGTTTGGCATCCATATAACCAACATCTCGAATAATATCTAAAGAATATTTTCGTTGATTTAAGTAAATACCAGCACTGGATCTGGTTATCTCAATCCCCAAGAAATATTTCAAGGGCCCCAAATCTTTAAAATTGAACTTGCTAGAAAGAAAGGTTGTAACCTATGAGATCAGATCCTTATCATTTCCATTCAAAACCATATCGTCTACATAAACCAGCAACATGACAATCTTAGAATCTTGCTTACTCTTACGAACAAAATATCAAACAGATGATGTGCAACACACAATCTCAACTGTAGAAGATGATATCAAAACTAGAAAAACTCTATTGCAATTCAAAGATGTTGCAATTAACAATCCTAAAGAGATTAACAACAAATTCACGAAGAAAACTACAAGAATATGAATCTTCAAGCATATGAACACAAATATATGTTGAAAAACGCCATGAAAACTGTAAAAACAAGCTTGTAGAACAGAGAACAAGACAAAGTAGATGAGAATCATAGAAACTACTTGTAAATTGATGATCGACGGATCAAATTTAGCCAAGAAATGCTATCACAAGATCTGATACCATGTTACAAGTGTGAATTCTGTGTATAAACTCCATTAATGTTCACTATTAAGCTCAAATATTTACATTGCAATGTTGAAGATATAGAGAGAAAAGTAAAGTAAAGAAGATAACTAAGACAGTCTCATACAATCCATCTATATACAACTATGATCTCTAACTAACTGTCTCATACAATGCATCTATATACAACTACGATCTCTAACTAACAATGTAACTAACTTTCCCGCTAACTTTGTTTGATTGATGTGCTTTGACTTTGACACCTGGCAGCTGAGTTGACCTCTGTGTTGTCCTCTGGTATTGTATTTTCAGGTAATATATTTAACAGTTCCCTCAATTTTATTTCCAAGCCCAAGAACAATGGGTTTATCTTTTTTTTTTTTTTTTTTTTTCATATTTCCTTTTAATTTGGGATCTTGCAGGATTCCTTCTTGGAACTGACCAAGTTTTCGATACTTCAGCATCCGATGTGTTAAGGAACTACATAATTCGAGATTCACAACACCAATACAAATCACGCACACAAACAATCGATTAGTTGACAAAAATCTACTAAAACACGATCACACGTTATTCAGTTATCACTTCTACTTCTACTAAATCAATAAGTAAAAGCAAAATAAAAACACTAATGTGCTAGAAATAAACATTTTATATCGCAAACGCACGATCGTCGTTTTAATATTTGAGATTCGTTCCACCGAGATTAAAATAATTTTTCGCAATTTTTAACTTCTAATTTAGGCGGACTAGAACGATTTTGGAATTTTTGAGAATTTGGATTTTAACTATTTTTAAAAGAAAATTAAATTAATCTATTTTAAACTAACAAAAAATGAATTTTGCATTTTCACTATTTGAATTAAAATTGACTTTATTTACAAAAAAATTTCATAAAAATTCGGCATGACCCGTTTGTAAATACGACTAGCCAAAAAATCACTAAACAATCTCCAAACAATAATCACTAAACAACTCACAATTTCAAAAAAAAAAAAAAAACTAGTAAACAACTCGAACAGCAACAAACAAAACTCAATAAAACAAACTAGAAAACTCAATAACTCAACTCGGAGCAAACACTGAAAACAAACAAGAAAAACGAAACAAACAAAACCGAGTCTCGACTAAGTGGCGATTCAACTTGCAAAAACCATCAATCAAACAGAACGAAAACCTAGCAAAAACTCGCGAAATCAAACAGAACGAAAACCCAACAGCAACTCAAAATACAACGAACTGAAATCGCAGCAGCAACTCTCCTAGCACAAAACTCTGAATTCGACACCAGCAAACAGCAAAAAAAAACAAAAAAAATAGAACAAGCAACAAATTCAAACTCAGAACTCAGCAAGAACCTCAGAACTAACAAGGGACACGGGAACTCAGTGACAAAATACAAACACAGCGAACTCATTACAAACTGAAACTAAATCATTACAGTCGAACTGAGTCAACTCGGCACTACAAAACGCAAATACTCGCATATCAACCAACAAACTCAGTGAACCGAATAGAAACTACGGCGAAATAGGACCAGCAAACTGAAATCAATAAGCACAACAAACTCAAGTCAACGAACTCAACGATCCTGGGGCTCGTTGGGAAAGAATGTGAGATTTATTCGAAGAGGAATAAAATAAACGGGTTAAATATCAAATTGGTCACTAAAGTGGTGGCCATATATCAATGATTTCAACGGGGTCTCATTTGAATCATTTAAGTCAAAATAAATATCAAACAGATACCTATAAATATTTGATCGAGAATTAAAATAATTTTTTGTTAAGTTCTATACATTTTTCTTCAATGCCACCATAACCAAATGAAAAGTCATGGGTTCTAATATTTTAGATAATATATTTAAATTTTTTAAAATCCATTTACTATTTATTTTTAATTAAATCAAAGAAAATAACTAGAAAATTAAATATAAATAGTAAATAAATTTTAATCTAAAATATTAGAACCCATGACTTTTCATTTGGTTATGGTGGCATTGAAGAAAAATTTATTAAACTTAACAAAAAATTATTTTAATTCTCGGTCACATATTTAGATGTATCTGTTTGATATTTATTATGACTTAAGTGATTCAAATGAGACCCCGCTGAAATCAGTGAGTAAAGTGATATATGACCTCCACTTTAGTGACCAATTTGATATTTAACCCTAAAATAAAGGGAATGGGTTTGTTTTGAGTAGAAAAGAGGGGAGGCCTCGTATTGCTGGGTTTAGTAAAATAGGGGAAAGGTCGAATTAATGATTAGAAAGAAACAAGGGAAAAAAAATTATAAAACTGAAAATTAATAAAACTAATATTTTTATTTTTTTATTATAATTTCTAAACTAAAATAAAAATTAACTACGAAAGTGAAAATGACATTTAAAAATTAAAAATGAAAATTAGAAATACTAGAGACCCTAAAATTACACTATCAAGATGAAAATTATAATTAATTTACTAATCTACTATTATACTAACACAATGACTTAAAATTATACTATATTAAAACAATGATTTTAAAATTAAAAGGCCCACAATGAAATGGAGATCTAAAAGGGCACAACTACAATAAATAAATAAAAATTATAACTAAAACCAAAAAATTAAAGGCTTCTCTCAACCTAAAGTGGGTAGCATTTCGCTACTTTGGAAATTACGAAAGATCATAGCTAGCTTCTACAAATATAAAGAGAGAGAGAGTGTAATATCCCACCTCTTTATTTTTTATTTTTTATTTTATATATATTATATATTTTAATTGTGTTCTTATTTATAAAAAAAATGTTTTTGTTGTAAATTAGATTATTAATATTAAATAAAGTTTGAAATTATTTCATATATAGATAAAATTTCCGTCGCGTTGTGATAAGAATGAATTGTGATAAGTGAAGTTAGAATACTAAATTCTAAGACCTAATTCTAGTAGATGTATGGCTCTACCTAGTTTTATAAATACATAGTACCGGGAGTTAATCATATAGAAAAGAAAGCAGAGGATACAAAGAGTATACATCGGATAACATATTTAAGGTACCCATGAACTTTATACGTACCTGTATGATACCAAATCAACACCATCAAATCTCTGTCCTTTTCTTAAAATTATTGACTTCCTTTGTTTATTTTAATTATCATATTTATGCACTAGATTTATGTGGTAGATTATTTACAAATTCTGATTAAAATTATATATGCTCTTTTTAAATTGAAATTTAGTTTTGTTTTGTTAAAGGCATGATGAACAACTATGGCAATTAATTCCAATGCGATTATTAGGACCAATTTATTGTTCTGTATATGTATTTTTTTTATCTAAATTGATTTTAGTGAATATCTTCCATATAGATATATTCATTGTTCAATTGGTTCTACTTTCGTTTTAAATTCAAATGTACTTTTACTAATTACCTTTGAATTTCATTAATAATCAGAATTATATATATAGTTGGAACCTGATTTTTTTGTTAAGGAATTTGCAATATAATATTGTAGAGTGCTAGTGCATGAATTTAATTGACAAAGTTATTTAATGCTGTGGTTACATAAAAGGCTAGCCTAATTCATTCACATGGGTAAGAAATTACATGTCTTGGTGGGTGGTTAAAATGGAGTACTGGTTGCTTGGTTAGTCACAAGTTCCCATGTTCATTATGTTAATGTATTATATTTTATTAGATTCTTTGTTCACTCTAGTGTAAGCTCTTGCCCTGTATTGCATATGTATACATGTAAATTAGCTACGGTTAGTTAATTAAATAATGTAGAGTTAATAGCTAATAACATATTAAATGTTACATTACATAAATTTTGCATGACATATCATCGGCCTGCTTGTACTTATATAAATATAAATAGTTATACGAGTATTATATAATTTTATAAAATTGATGATGTGTAAAACTTATTTATTCTATTACTAGATTGAGTTTGGAGCTTATAGTGGATTGTTGATATTGTTGGATTAATTTAGACGCAATATTAAGGTACGAATTCTTCATTCTTTTCTTTCTCCATTTAAATTATAAATATTCATTACATATATTATTGATTAAATTTATAAATTGTCATTTTTTTGTACTCTCCTTGATACGAGTTATTTGCTCTATTTCTCATTATAAAATTTTATTCTTTACTCGTTATATTTATTGTCGATTCAATTTTATAAAATTGTGACCCTTGTATTCTGTGTGTACTTTTTAGTGCACATTCGTATTTTCGTTTCGTCTCCCTTATTGTTGGATTTTTTATTGCCAGCTCATATATATTTGATTTGTTTCGTTTCGCTATTTTATTGCGACATTGCTTTGTTTATTTTTTTCAGTGCAATGAGTCTGGCAATATTTTTGTAACCTATTTGTTGGGCTCTTAGACCTATCTATGTGGTTAAATCATAGACGAGTTCATGGAGTTTGGAGTGTCTGGTGAACTCGGCACTTACTCGTATCGGTGCTGTGAGTATACGAGCACGTCTCCGGGGTATGAGATTGTGTATAGATCATGATCGCTAATGTGTGTTTTCTTCTTCTGGATTACCGAAGAAGGATTCTCTGTTTGTAGAAATGCTTTGTGCATTTCATGTGTTTTCTTCTCGTGGATTACCGGGGAAGAATTCTCTGTTTTGTACTTCGCTTTGTGCGAGTACATATTTGTATAAGAGACCCTTATGGATACATACCTTACTTGATTCAGCCTTATATTTGTTCTGCTTCAGTCAGTATTTTATTCTTGTTGGTTATCTTGCTTATTTTACATTTGGACTTGTTTTGAAAATTTTGTGTTGGTAAGACACAATTCATTTGGATATTTGAAACCTTATTTTATTTTTATATTATATTCGTACTGGGCATTTGGCTCACTCGTATTGTTTTCCTTCCGCAGGTAATCAGGGGTAAACGGGGTTGAGATGAATGATGCCAACCAGACTTTAGCTACAGTCTTTATAGTAGAATTAATAAATTTGAGAACTTGTTAGATTTGTTTTCAGACTTTTCAGTATTTTCATTTTGAAGATTAAAGCATTGATATTTATCAGGATTTTCGGTTCTTTTCTATATCGATTAAATATAATTTAGATTTTATTATGATATTTGTCTATTAGTTAACGATCCGAAAAGTCGGGTTGTTACAGTTGGTATCAGAGCTAAGGTTATAGATTCTGTAGACTGTCTTTTAGGCATTGACCTGTGAGTTGGGTTGACTTCGCATGGGTAGTATTAATACTTTTAATATCGACTTGTGATATGATTGTTTCGTATGTGCACTCACAAAAATTTTGCAGGATGCCGCCAAAGAAATCTAATGCAAACCAAACCACTGGGGGAAATGTTACTCAGCAGATTGTGATGGATCAAAACACCTTTATGCATATGGTGGAGCAGGTGGCAGCTCGATAAACGCAAAATCATGGTGGTAACACACAAAATCAAGAAGGCCAGACTATGTTTGATCGCTTTATGAAACAGAGGCCTAATTGCTTTAAGGAGGCTAAGACCCTGATGGATGCTGAAGCGTGGATTGATCATATAGAGAAGATCTTTTGGGTACTTAACTGTTCTGAGCAGGAAAAGGCTCGTTTCGGCATTTACCGTCTTGAGGGGGATGCTAGCATTTGGTGGAAGTCAGTGGTGGCTTCCCACGCAGCTGGATATGAGAATACAGTCACTTGGGATGTGTTTAAAGCACAGTTCGATCAGAGGTACTTTCCTGCCAGTATCCGTGAGGAGTATGCTCGGGAATATCAGAGCATAACTCAGAAAGAGGATGAATCCGTGGCGGACTTTCAAATCAGGTTTCAGAGGTTAGCTGGATACGCACGGTCCATTGCTGGTACAGAAGAAGACAAAATCATGAAATTCAAGTGGGCTCTAAAGACTTCGATCCATAACCATATCATAGCAAACCGCTACACTACCATGGACAATTTGGTGGATAGTGCAAGAGATCAAGAACTTCATCAAACTGACTTCCGTAAAAAGGAAGACCTGCAGAATAAGAAACGAAAATGGTATGATGAAGCTACCGAGCAAAACAAGAATCTTAAGAATAATAAGGGATCTTCCGATGGATTCGAGAAAAATGATCACGGGCATAACACGCGAAACTTTCGACAGAGAAATGGGAACCAGGGAAATCAGAATGGTGGGAAGTCTCGTTGTCAGCATTGCAGGAAGGTACACGGGGGAAACACTTGTCATTGGACTACTGGCGCATGTTTTAGGTGCGGAGAACAAGGTCACACTATTCGAAATTGCAAAGTGACATCCAACAATCGCAAGGATAACGATGATCATGGCGAGAACAACAAACAAATAACTGCAAATGACGTTGCAAATAATTGAGGTATTATTCTCATAAACAGATTCTATTATTGCGAATCATGTTATAAATTCTGATGTGTGCATAATGAATTTTTGTATTTATATTTCTTTGTGATGCTTAGGCATCTGACCAATCCTATTTGTGAAAGTTTATTGTCATATTTAATATTTTGAATTATTATGTGTTTTAAAAAAATATGATTAGACCATTTCCCTAATCAAATTTGTTTGGAAGAATATTTTAAAATTTTGAAGCAGTGATATATTTTCTGAGAAATGATATTTGTGACCATTTGAAATGTTTGCTTTTTGAAAACATGTATGCTACTTAAATTTCGAGGACGAAATTTTTGTAAGGAGGGAAGAATGTAATATCCCACCTCTTTATTTTTTATTTTTTATTTTATATATATTATATATTTTAATTGTGTTCTTATTTATAAAAAAAATGTTTTTGTTGTAAATTAGATTATTAATATTAAATAAAGTTTGAAATTATTTCATATATAGATAAAATTTCCGTTGCGTTGTGATAAGAATGAATTGTGATAAGTGAAGTTAGAATACTAAATTCTAAGACCTAATTCTAGTAGATGTATGGCTCTACCTAGTTTTATAAATACATAGTACCGGGAGTTAATCATATAGAAAAGAAAGCAGAGGATACAAAGAGTATACACCGGATAACATATTTAAGGTACCCATGAACTTTATACGTACCTGTATGATACCAAATCAACACCATCAAATCTCTGTCCTTTTCTTAAAATTATTGACTTGCTTTGTTTATTTTAATTATCATATTTATGCACTAGATTTATGTGGTAGATTATTTACAAATTCTGATTAAAATTATATATGCTCTTTTTAAATTGAAATTTAGTTTTGTTTTGTTAAAGGCATGATGAAAAACTATGGCAATTAATTCCAATGCGATTATTAGGACCAATTTATTGTTCTGTATATGTATTTTTTTTTATCTAAATTGATTTTAGTGAATATCTTCCATATAGATATATTCATTGTTCAATTGGTTCTACTTTCGTTTTAAATTCAAATGTACTTTTACTAATTACCTTTGAATTTCATTAATAATCAGAATTATATATATAGTTGGAACCTGATTTTTTTGTTAAGGAATTTGCAATATAATATTGTAGAGTGCTAGTGCATGAATTTAATTGACAAAGTTATTTAATGCCGTGGTTACATAAAAGGCTAGCCTAATTCATTCACATGGGTAAGAAATTACATGTCTTGGTGGGTGGTTAAAATGGAGTACTGGTTGCTTGGTTAGTCACAAGTTCCCATGTTCATTATGTTAATGTATTATATTTTATTAGATTCTTTGTTCACTCTAGTGTAAGCTCTTGCCCTGTATTGCATATGTATACATGTAAATTAGCTACGGTTAGTTAATTAAATAATGTAGAGTTAATAGCTAATAACATATTAAATGTTACATTACATAAATTTTGCATGACATATCATCGGCCTGCTTGTACTTATATAAATATAAATAGTTATACGAGTATTATATAATTTTATAAAATTGATGATGTGTAAAACTTATTTATTCCATTACTAGATTGAGTTTGGAGCTTATAGTGGATTGTTGATATTGTTGGATTAATTTAGACGCAATATTAAGGTACGAATTCTTCATTCTTTTCTTTCTCCATTTAAATTATAAATATTCATTACATATATTATTGATTAAATTTATAAATTGTCATTTTTTTGTACTCTCCTTGATACGAGTTATTTGCTCTATTTCTCATTATAAAATTTTATTCTTTACTCGTTATATTTATTGTCGATTCAATTTTATAAAATTGTGACCCTTGTATTCTGTGTGTACTTTTTAGTGCACATTCGTATTTTCGTTTCGTCTCCCTTATTGTTGGAATTTTTATTGCCAGCTCATATATATTTGATTTGTTTCGTTTCGCTATTTTATTGTGACATTGCTTTGTTTATTTTTTTCAGTGCAATGAGTCTGGCAATATTTTTGTAACCTATTTGTTGGGCTCTTAGACCTATCTATGTGGTTAAATCATAGACGAGTTCATGGAGTTTGGAGTGTCTGGTGAACTCGGCACTTACTCGTATCGGTGCTGTGAGTATACGAGCACGTCTCTGGGGTATGAGATTGTGTATAGATCATGATCGCTAATGTGTGTTTTCTTCTTCTAGATTACCGAAGAAGGATTCTCTGTTTGTAGAAATGCTTTGTGCATTTCATGTGTTTTCTTCTCGTGGATTACCGGGGAAGAATTCTCTGTTTTGTACTTCGCTTTGTGCGAGTACATATTTGTATAAGAGACCCTTATGGATACATACCTTACTTGATTCAGCCTTATATTTGTTCTGCTTCAGTCAATATTTTATTCTTGTTGGTTATCTTGCTTATTTTACATTTGGACTTGTTTTGAAAATTTTGTGTTGGTAAGACACAATTCATTTGGATATTTGAAACCTTATTTTATTTTTATATTATATTCGTACTGGGCATTTGGCTCACTCGTATTGTTTTCCTTCCGCAGGTAATCAGGGGTAAACGGGGTTGAGATGAGTGATGCCAACCAGACTTTAGCTACAGTCTTTATAGTAGTATTAATAAATTTGAGAACTTGTTAGATTTGTTTTCAGACTTTTCAGTATTTTCATTTTGAAGATTAAAGCATTGATATTTATCAGGATTTTCGGTTCTTTTCTATATCGATTAAATATAATTTAGATTTTATTATGATATTTGTCTATTAGTTAACGATCCGAAAAGTCGGGTTGTTACAGAGAGAGAGAGAGAGATGCAAGAAAAGAAAAGAGATTTGTATTAAACATAAAAAGAGTGCTTAAAAAAAGTGGAGATACAAATAATGCTAGAAATGGAAACTACAATTAGTTACTCAAAAAAAAATGTAAAAATAATACTAGCCTATGTTATTTTAAGTTATTAATACAAGAGGGGAATGAGAGGTATTTATAGGCTAGAAATAAGGTTTTGAGGCATGTTGGGTTGATCTCCACCATACATGTGTAGGGTGTGTTGGTGGAATCCCCACCTTCCATTTGTCCTCTTCTCTCTCCAATTATTCCTATATGCACCCAGATCCCTTTTCTTTTTCCTTTTTGCATTTTCTTCCTCTTTTGTCCTTCCTTGTCCCTTTTTTCTTTATTTTTGTCATTTCTTTATTTATTCTTGAAATTCCTGAAATGCAACAAATTAATTTATTAAAATACGAGTTCAAGCAATAAATAGGTAATAAAAATATGCAAAAATATGCACCTATCAAATGCCCTCATACCTATCTTTTACTCGTCCTCGAGTAAAATAAAAAGGGAAAAAAGTAGAATGAAAAACATATACTCACTGTCGTAGGAATCACGGGTAATTTTAGGTTTACCAACCCGTTAAACTCATAGACGATCTCTATAAGAGGAGTGTTGTCTCCAAACCCATAAAATATTTTAGAGATAAATAAGGAAGTATCCAAATTTCCTATTTCAATCTAGCTTCCATTGGTGTCAACAAAATAATTTTGTAGGAAAATAATGCCTTAAAGATTATTCTAATAATAGCCAAGGTATAGGTTCCACAATTCACATAAGTCGACTCTAAAAGTTTACAAAAAAATCCTAAGGTGTGTAGTGAATTTATGGCCTTTAATGGATAAAGTGCAAACGAACATTTTCTCTTTTTTCAACCAATATTGAACTGACCCACTCTATTAAAACAAGGTTCTAGCCAAACCTCACGCTCTTAGTAGACCGACCGTGCAATGGTTGGGGTCGCAAAAAACTTATGCATCATTAGCCATTTAGCGAGATTTAGGTCAACAATTCCTGACCACAAAGAACTTTAGGTTGTTAGGCACAAATTCCCCGCATACTTACTTACTCGGGTTATAAATGAGCCCAACCTAACCGTCCCTACTAAGAGTTTATTAGTACTAGTGGTTAAAATAACCGTGCAATGATTGAGGTCATAAAAGACTTATGCATCAATACCCATATAGCGAGCGTTGGGTCAGCAATCCCAAACCTCAAAGGACTTTAGGTTACTAGGCACAAAGTCCCCTCAAACTTAATTGCTCGGGTACTAATGATCCCAATTCTACACATTCCTTCCACTGGCACTCTACAACTATAAACATTTATTGACTATTTTTTTCTTTTTATTTTTTTTACACTCGTTTTCTTTTTCTTTTTTTTTTCTTTTTCTAAGACACCATAGGAACACTTTTTTCGCCAAGGTTTGATTCGACATTGTTCTAACATGTGGGTCATCTCTCAGGTATCGAATAACATTCCTATACAATCTTCCATCAAAGGTCTTGTGCAAATGTGTCGTCTTAGACTTTTGACTAAAAATTTGTTCGACACAAGTTTCATGAGAAAAACCTTACTTGACTATGTTCAAATTATCTAAAGGCATTACATATATAAATTTTGAAAAATAGATAACACCAACTAGTTCTAAATTTAAAGAGTGGGAAGGACAACTTAGCTAAACTATCTCTTATTTTTGGATTTTTATGATTTTCAATTTTTTTTGGATTTTTGGATTTTTTTTTTAAATTACACTAAAAATCCTCCCCAATACCTAAATCATGCATTGTGCTCATTGTAAGCAAAAGCAAGAGAAATGAGTAAAGGAGAATGAGGAGATAATACCTGACATGGATGACGGAGACTGAAAACATCTAAAATCTACGAAAGAAAAAAACTCACACACGCACACTTGTACTCCCCCATATCTTGATTCTTATGTGGGGGACAACAATAGAATAAAACAGAATCAGCCGTTATTGGATGGAAAATTGGGGTGAATCTTTGAGAAAGAATCAAGACATTTTTGAAAATTTTGATTAGAAAAGACTTTCTTAAACAACATGGAATCATTCAACCTTATAAACAAGTGTCGCTAATGTTCTTCAAACTGATTCTCCCTCTTTAACTCTCAGGGAGGAGCCCCACTCAGATCATGTTGGTCATCATCTCTTAGATGATTTGTTGAACCAACAACAAAATTTTTCTAAAACTTTGGCTGAATCTGTGTCAACTAATTTAAAATCAATCTGCACAGATTCAACTATTGTTTATCTATCAACTGCTATTTCCTTACCTTCATCAATGGATATCTCTCATCCATTGACAAGTGTTTGCCCATCGATGGATGTGCCTAACAGCAGTGATCCAGTGATAGTTCGAACTAGTGCATCAACGAATATCCTTTATCCGTTGATCAATATTCACTCCACAACTGCATTTTATTTAAGTCTCTCCTATATGGGCATTCTGCAACTACTGTGGATGAACCACTAGTTATACAAACACTCTTAGGAATGAGGGAAGGAAGTGACAATCGGGAGTGTGAGAGGTTGCCTTGTGTGCAAGCAAAGGAGAGGCTAAGAGTGAGGGGCTGGCAATTTCTTCCTGCCAGGAAAAAGGAGAGATGAAGAGTAGCACCTTAGTAGGTGAAGGTGAGGGTGTGAGCCAGGGGGAGCCCCTGATGCAAAAAGAGAGAGAATATGAGAGAAAAGCAGTTGAAGGGGATATAAGGGTGGTTGCAGCCATTGCAAGTAAGTCAATGGAGGTTGATGATGCCACAAGAGAAATAGAGTTCCAAAAGGACTATCAACAAACACTTGAAAGCATTTCTCTTGGGGCTGAAACCTTTACTCACCCTGTTTCAACTCATCAAGTATTAGCTGAAAAGGGCAATGTGGAGGCAGAGCAAATGCTCAACTTGGTTCATATAATAGAGTCAATGTAGAGGGCCAAAGATGCCATAACCAAGATGCCTCTAAGAGCTGGTGATAGATTTGAGTATGATTCAATTGCTGAAAGTGAGGGTGAAGATGTAGGGCCTTCACACTCTTGATATTTGCCTGAGTGGTTGCTGTCAAACTCATTTATCTCCAGAGATGCACATAGAGAGCTAGTAGTACAATATCAAAGGGTTGTAGCTACCAAACAAGTGAAGATCCAAATATCATGATGATGCAAGAGAACCTTTCGGCCATTCTGAAGTTGCATAAGTGTCTTTTAAATCAAAGAGCCATGGAAAAAGATGAATTAAGGGATGCCATTTTAAATGCTCAAGATGCTCTGAAAAAGCATATGGATCTCTTATTTCCTGACTTCACCATGAGGCAACTTCAACAAAGGTCAAGAAAGGACTCAAATATTAAGAAGTCTATTGATGCTCTCACTACAAGAGTTGGCTAGTTGGAGTCTCATGTCTCATGTACTTGAAAATCAAAAAATTCTAACTGCAGGCCAGAATGAACAAATCAAACTTGTTCAATAACTTCTAAACCTAACTGTTTCTGCCACCCTTGATGCTAACAAAAAGGAGGAGAAGAGTGTATATGTACCTACTTCAACAACTCCAATTTCAAATCCAATGTCAATGCCATCAAGTGAGGGGGAGCCAACATCTACAACTGAAGACTCTATTACTGCTAGGTTGGCTTCTCACCCACAGAGTTCTTAAGTGTCAATTCCACCAATAACCACATCAATAAGGCAAATATTGGTCCCAAAATTTGTGGTTCCCAAATCAATAGCTAAAGAGGAGCCATCATACTTGTCTGAATTCAAATCTACAATCAAGCCAATCTACTCTCCAACCAAGAAGTATGGTAAGAATGTCATGAGAACTTACTACCCCATGCCTAAACCAGATAAATTCAAGCTGTTGGGAAAAGAGTTGCTTGAGTTGAAAGCTTCTGAAGATGTGGTGTTGAAGAGTAAGCTAGCCTTTATCTACAGGGGAGGAGTAGAGATTTGTGTAACTGCAGGGCATCCAAATTTTGGAGAGGCCAAGGCTGAAGAAACTGCAAGGCTACTACAAGCTGGACAAATTATAAAACCTATCTCTGAGATGCTAATTGAAGACTTTACTGAGAAAGAAGCAAGGTTGGCTGAAGAATTGGTAAAGAAGTTGGATGATAATATGGAACAAGAGGTTGTAGAGGAAGAGGCCCAATTAAAGAAAAAGAAAATGAACACCAAGACCGTGGGCAAGAAAATATCAAATAGGCCAGTGAGCCCAAAGCCTGAAGTACAAGTTGAAGTCACATAACCTCAACCTACAATACCTCAAGTTACTATACCTTCACAACAATCTACCCAAACTACAAATCATTATGCCATCAATTGGGAGGACATTAAGCTTGAACCAATGGAATTTGACTTTGACATCAATAACTTGGAGTTTCCAAAATTCAGAATATCGCCAGAGAGGAAGAAGACAAGAGGAGCAAGGAAGCCTCTAGCTAGACAAATTCATATTGCAGAGGTTCCACATATTGATAAAGAGCCATCCAAGAAAGATATAAAAATGTTTATAGCTAACATTGAAGAATACTTAGATGTGAATCTATTCTTGGATGAGCTAAGTGAAGTGAGGGGTCTTGCTGTAACTGCCAGATTTCCAGAAAGATTGACATTCACCTATAAAGGAGGCAATGAAAGAACCCGACCCTTGCACCAAGTTTTGAATGAAAGCTACAACAAATAGGTACAGATTTGGTCTAACATGAAGAGACTGGGTGGATACACTCCAATAGCAAAGATTACAATTCTCAACAAGATCAATAGCATAAGAAATGGCTGGCATTCGAAGGAGGATCTGCCTAGAAAATTGAATATCACATACACTCCTGGAAAGAAGATTCATCTTCAACCATTTTGGATATTGGAGTTCAGAGATAAAGATGGTTGTAGAAGATTTTTTCAGAATGGAAGATCAATTGGAGAAAGCTAACAATGAGTATCTATAATTCTTGATGACTATGCTGGATCCAAATGACCTAAAAGAGGGTATTTTCTACAAATCACTAGCAAGGCAGATTGAGACAAACAACATAAATATTCATGGTATGAGGAGAACAAGGAGTAAAGAGAACTAATCAGCTCAGGCTAGAGGAGCAACTTCTTGTGGCAGTATGATTTTTCAACTCTACTTTGTACTTAGTTTATTTTCTGCACATTAGCTTAATACAATGATGTATGTTTTTCTTTAATTCTGTAATTCATTAGAAGGTGTTTTGTTATCATCAAGGCTCAAATTTATGGTTGTAATTCTATCACTCATAAATCGGGGGAGATTGTTAGGAAATATGTTTTAGTTAATGATATTGCAAAACACCTAAAACATATTTTTGTATAAGTTGAATGTAGCTCATCAACGGATGACATGCTTATCAGCATCCATTAATGAGGTAGCTTATCAACGGATAAGTGTTATAACATGCTATATAAGTCTCAACGGATAAGTTATCAGTTGATGACATAGTTGATAGTTTTCTAAGTCATGTTGACTATCAATGGATATGCAGAATAGGTTAGCTAATTATAAATAGGTTGTGCTTTGTAATTCTGCAAAGTGATATGGTATTTCAACGGATAAGGATACTACACCAACAGATATGATACATCAACGGATAGCATTCAACCCATCAATGGATGACACCTTCAATGGATAATCACTTCAAGAAATATTGTCTTGATTTTAGCAGTTGATAGTGACTTTGACATGTGTTAGGAATTATGTTGTCCTTGATGATATTCACAAAGTATCTAAAAACATATTTGTATAAGTTATGTTTGTAACTCATCAATACTCTTAGGTATCCGTTGATGAGGTAGCTTATCATCGATCGATAAGTTTGTATCATGCCAAGAAGTACCAACGGATAGTTATCAATTGTAGTATTAGTTGATAGCATCCTGAGTCATGTTGACTATCAGTGGATAAACAGAACAGGTTAGCTAATTGTATATAGGTTGTGCATTGTAATTCTGTTTAAATGAAGTAATATAGCAACGGATGATGGATCTACATTAATGGATAATACTATCAATGGATAACATGCAACTCATCAATGGATAATCAGCTTCAACAGGAGATCTCAATAACATCTTGGAGCTCGAAGTTGATAGTGACTTGACATAGCTGACTGATCACATGGGTTAGTGGACTTCAAAATGGTATGGAAGCCAGTTTCTTGGAAATGAAGAAGAAAGAAACATTCCTTTTCTTAGCAAACAATTTGGATGATAAAATCAAGAAATATCTGTCCAAAGATAATCAAACAAATTTGCATGACATGAAGAAAAGGAGTGGGAGCAGACCTGCATATATATTTACTTTGTAATAATCGTTTTGTTTGTAGGGTTTGTAAACTTGGGGTATATATGTAACCCAAGCGATTGCTACAGTGCGTCTAAAAAAAAGCAAGTTAAGAGAGAAAACACTGAGCTCATACATAGATATTGTTACGTTTTTCTTGTAAGCACAATAGCTTTGTAACCGCAGCTGTATATCTTTACACAGATTATTTCTTTGAAATATAAGTATCAGGTGGACCAGAAAACCCACCAGAAATTTTATAAGTGTTGTGTGTTTGTCTTACATTCCATACACTTATTTATTTTTTAGTTCTGTTTTAGTTTGTCAAACTGTTCAACCTCAAGAATTCGAAAAAGAGTTCAGTCAGGATTGTATTCAACCCCATTTCTACAATTTTATGGTGTTGTTTGGGATTTAACAACATGGCTGACAGATCACATGGGTTGATGGACTTCAAAACAGCATGGTAGCCAGTATTGGAAAAGAAGAAGAAAAAGAAACATTCATTTTTCTTAACAAGCAAATTGGATGATAATATCAAGAAATATCTATCAAAGGCAATCAGACAAATTTGCATCACATGAAGACAAGGAATGACATAGCAAGCCTGCAAGACTTTGACTATTGCAATATTCTGTTTCTTGTAGGGTTTGTAAACTTGGGGTATATATAACCCAAGTGTACCTGTGCTTTTGTAAAGAGAAAACACAGAGCATTCACTTAGCATTTTCTAGGTTTTTTTGTAAACATAAAAGCACTGTAAACAAGCAGCTGTGAATTTCTTCACAAATTATTTCTTCGAAATATAATTCTCAGGTGGAATAGAAAAACACACCTGAAATTTTTAAAGAGTGTTGTGTTTGCTTTACTTTCATTTACTTGCTTTTATTTCTCTGTTCTTGTTAACATAAATTGTTTAGCCACAAGAAATTCAAAAAAAAAATTAGCCAAGATTGTATTCAACCCCCCTTCTATAATCTTAGGTCATATTGTTGGGATTCAACAATTGTAATTCAAATTCTTGTGTTATGATCAAAGGGAATTGCACTTCTATAACTTTTATTAATAAGGGAGACTTCATTTAATAATATATACTAAAGTCTTCCGTACTCCGTACCAAGTTTCATTTCATATTCCACCCTTAAAATCCTACTTTTTCTACAATTTTATATGAAGTTTGAAAACTTATTTTATTTATAAAGTTTGGCCCCTATGTTGGTTTCACCTTCCCAAAATTTTTCATATTAATTTTCAATAGAAATGGAAATGTTGTAATTGTATTGCAATTATAATTTTCTAATTATAATTCTATTCAGTTGCACAAATAACGGAATTTTATAATTGTAATTTTATCAAATATTTATTTGACCTTAGTATCAATTTTTTACATTAGATGATGATGTTGATATAATTGTTTCATTATGTTGTAAATTAATAAAATATAGTATTTTCATATCAATATTTTATTAAGTTAAATATTTGAAAAAAGAAACTTAATATAATTATTATAAAAAATTAGAATTTTTAATATAATATAAATATAAGAAATTAATATCAAATAAAATAAAAAATGATTGATTAATTTAAACAAATTATCTTGTGCCCGTGCTTCAGCAACTAGTATCAATGAATGCACGTTTACATGTTTCCTACATCCCATTATACATGTCCCTTTTGATTCTTGACTGATCAAATTGACCAGAATTTGACTAAATTTTTTATGTATTATATAATTCATAAAAATAAAAAATAAATTATATAATTAAAAAGTACATCTCATCTGATTTAAAATATAACTTTCCATTTTTTTAAATAATATTTGAATAGTTAGTAATGTTTAGTCAAAAATTGGTCAATACCACTAAAAAAATCAAAAAGACATGTAAAATGAGACACTTATGTGATTTGTATTGCAGCATAAAAAATAACAAAATGGTTAACTTTTTTGCATAGTAATGAACTCCATAAATTAAATTGACGAATTAATGAATTGATTATCGTTAATGGGTGGGGATGTTGAAGTAAACATTTTATCGACAACAAGGACCTAAAAAATTGAAGAATGTTAAGCAAGCAGCATCTCATTCATGACTAAAGATTTCGGTGAGACTCATAAAGGCACACTACTAGGCAATAGTATACTACTTATGCCAATAAACAATATTTTTATACTTTCTCACTATTATATTTTTAATGACCTTTTAATCTTCAAAGTTTAATACTTTGTACCCATCAAACCTTCAAGTTTGAACTCGTACCTTTTAGTCCCTAAGGTACTGGGTAAAGTCCAATTGACCCTTATACCATTACAGATTTTAAAAAAAAATGCAACGGTACACATCTAATGTCTTTTTTGCCCATCTGATATGTTCCTTACAATTTGTTTTGAAATTTGTAACGGTATAAGGGTCAATTAGACTTTTCCCAGTACCTTAGGGGCTAAAAGATACGATTTAAAACTTGAGAGTTTGATGGGTACAAAGTATTAAACTTTAAGGATCAAAAGGTCATTAAGCCTATTAATAACTTCACTATGGCTAAAACAATGTATCGTGAATTTCCTTATCAAATGGAAAATAATTTGAAAGATTGGAATATAGTTCAAGCTATGTACAAAAAACAAAAGGATTTACATAAAGAGCTTATAGGTATTTTTTTTAATTTTTACTAAATAAAACTCAGTTAAATACAAGGATTTATATGTATATGATATATCTATCTTATATGATTTTGATTTTTGACAAATGAATATTTTAGATAAGGAATACAAGGTATATAACAAGTTGATTGTTGATGAAGAGAAGGAGGAACAAAATTAAGGAAAAAAAATCCATGAAATAGATAGAAGAAGCACTGGTGGCGGTAAAAGCTTTTGCAAAAGAGAGGGGAGATGAGATGGAAGAAGAAACAAGCAAGAATAAGGATGACCTAGAGAGGGAGGAAGAACACCCAATAGACAAGGATAAGCAAGTGAAAGGGAAAGATGAGAACAAAGAGGACCAAGTTTCCACTTTAGTGTCCCTTTTACTGTTTTATCTAAGATACAAGAGGATGGTAATTTCCTAGGAACCACTATTATGATTCTATAGTTTTGGAAAAGTCTTTTGTTTCTGCTACCACTTTCCAAACAGTAACTTCTCCAAACTTCAAACTTTAATTGCATCAAATCAAAGTTTGTTATGGGTAGAGAATCTTATAAAGAATCCTTCAAACAATACCTCCTCTCTCCTTGATGTGAACTGGCTGAAGGTCTTGATGAATATTTTGATAAAGAACTTAAAAAGATGAATCAGCCAGTGTCAAAAGGTCCTTGGTGGAATCATATCAAACCTAACTTTTGAGTTATTTTTAGAGATATTGTAAGGGGTTTATTGTTCCTATTCAACGAGGGTTGTACTTGCGGTAACCTTGGCTTTAACATGTTGTAACACCGAATGGAAAAGGTAGAATTTTGCCTTCCTTAGACCCCTCCTCAATTGGGATAACGGATGTGAATGATCTTATCTTTGGGATGAAATCTGTGATACAATATTCTTTTTCGGGGAAACCGAGTATCGAAGATGCAGATTTCGGTCTTCCAGTGGAACTACTTAGGTAATTCTTTTCAAATGTCCCTCGTTATGTCGGGCAAGTCCTTACCCCTTTTCATTTATTGTTGACTAAATTGCACTTTTTGAGCTGTAATATATTGGTTTGGCACTTTGAGGCCAGAACAAAAAACTCATGAATGGTTGAATTTGCATTTTAAAGTATTTTATGGGTTGCGAACAACTACCGTTAAAAAATATACAAGACGTTAACGTTTTTGGGGGTAAATTCATCAAACCCATTCTCAACGAGTCTGTTGTGTGCATAGGGACCTTTATTACCTTCTATAGCATCTTAAAATTCAAATCTCCAATTTATTTTCTAATGGGATTTTATTGATCCTTTAAGGATGCTTCAATCTTGAGTTCATAGATCTATTATGGATGTGAAAGTGTGACGGTAACATCCCGATTTTTTTTCAACTTTATTTATTTATATGAGTCGAAATTAGTGAGCTAGCATTTATATCATTTAAGACGTCAGCAGGCATTTCTTTTAAAATTAGGATTATATTTTATATTATTATTAGTTCTAGAGAGAATAAAAGAGAATAATTCGAAAAAAATAAAAAGAGGAGTTATGGTTTTGTAAAAAAAAACAAACGTTACTTTTATTAAGAGAGGAAAGAGAAGAGAGATTAGGAGAAGAGAGAAGAGATAAAAGAGAAGAGGAGAAGGGGGAAGAAGAGAAGAATTGTGGCAAGACTTAGGAGGAGGGCTTGTGGAGTTCAAGGTAATAGATTAAATCCTTTGTTATATGTATACATGCGATTATACTTGAATTAGGTGTTAGGACTTATGAGATTCATGATTTTCGTTACATGAATTAGGGTTTTTGGAGTATATGGGCTGAATTTCTTGAATAGAATTCATAATTTTTGGATTTTAAGGT
The DNA here is from genome assembly GCA_036435485.1 of Saposhnikovia divaricata. Classification (NCBI taxonomy): domain Eukaryota; kingdom Viridiplantae; phylum Streptophyta; class Magnoliopsida; order Apiales; family Apiaceae; genus Saposhnikovia; species Saposhnikovia divaricata. The sequence goes on along the minus strand of CM071594.1, from coordinate 186,255,445 downwards.
ACGGATTTTGTGTTACTGTTTTCGCCTTCGTATTATATCACTATATTCTTGTAATCGATCTTTCACGCATTCTGAAATATTATAAAATTCGTGTCTCATTCATTATTCGTTAGAATGTTATGATTTTAAACTCCTTGGAAAGATAATTTGATTATCTTCAACTTTCGTTGTTTAAGGTTTCTGAGATTTGGCTTGTAAGTATGACTATTTCTATGATTTGTATAACTTGCCAGTATGATTCCGAATTCTGAACTTCTATCTTTCAAAATTCCTATTAAATTGAATATTTGTTCAAAAATTATGAGCTATACCATTCTGGAAATCTCTTTTCAATATCTGCATTTTGTGTTTACCTTCCACTAACAAATTTTGTGATTTAGATGTGTTAAACATCAAATTACTAAACTGATTAGGGGCTAATTCTGTTCTGCCAGTCTGCATTTTCATTGTTTCTGAATTCGTTACCTCTCCGTTTTAAATGATCATTACCAATCTGGAAAGGTCTCGAAATCCTCTACGACTTTCATGTTTTATACTTTTTCATTTGAGTTAATATTTATAGAGTAAATTGCCTTTCTTTGGGATTAGTCAGTTCTGATTTTTAGCATCTATAGTCTATTTTGTTTTTTATTTAGTTTAGTGATGTTAGATCAACGTGTTTTCGATAATTTATGATATAAGTATGATTATGAGACATCTTTCTGAAGTAAGTTGCGTGTAAGTTATATGTAAGTTATTTGTGATTTTATTATGATTTAGCAGATATTGTAAGACTCCGTCATGAGTGGAGAGAATATCGTGCTTGGCACCTCCTATGCGGTGTATAAATAGTATGGGCGTGTCGCCGATGTTATGGGACACGTATAGTCATGACTATTTTGTATGTTTGGTCATTTGGGTAGCATTGTGCTTTTTGCCGTGCAAGTCCCTGTAAGATTAGCATTTGCTTTGTGCTTGATGTGCTAAAAATAAATCATTTAAATCGCAAACGCACGATTCAATCGTTGAAATTGTTTAGGTATCGATCCACGGAGACTAACATTTTCGCAATCCTTAAAATTTAATTTAGGTGGATTAGAAAAATTGGGTTTTTGATGAGTGGGTATTTTATTCACTTAAAACGTTTCCATTTGACTTAAAACGAATGTTTGTACTCGAGTTGTGGTATTTTTGATCTCTTTTATGGGTATTGTGCAGGAATGTTAATCACAGGTGTTCAAGGAATGCAGCGGAGCAATCGGAGCGCAAATCGGAGTTGTAATGAAGAAATAGGGAAAAAATCCAGTTGCTGAACAAAAGGCACGGCGCGGCAGCGCCGTGTTTGAGCAGGATTAGGGCGCGGCAGCGCTGGGATTGTCGAGGAGGCGCGGCAGCGCCGTGTTGAAGCTCTTGGATGGCGCGGCAGCGCCGGCTCGTCTTAAGGGAAACTCCTGTTTTGCTGATTTTTCGAGATAAAGTCAAAAATAAAATTCCTTTAGAATTTCTTGCACCTGGAGGCCTATATAAAGGAAGAAAAACCATAGAATAAAGGAGGTCTGACCACGTATTGTATTTACAGAGTTTTGAAGCACGAAGAAGCGAGGAAGAAGATAGTTTTCAATTTATTCTTGTATTCTTCCTAGTTTGTGGATGCTTGGTTTGGGTGTATTCTTTAGAACCCTTGTTATTTAATTAAATCATTATTCGTTTTCTTCTATCATGTTTACATTGGAACCCATGGTGACGATTAGTTTGATTATGAACTAATTCGTTGTCATGGGGTTTTAGCGGATTTATTCATGACGTTTATTTGTTGAATCTTCTCGATGCCTATAGTGTGATTGATGTGATATCCTATCATGGTTGATTTAATTTGTTATAGGAGAGTAGCTAACTCCTGTAATTGTGTGTTAATTCTTATTGAAGCGAAAGTGGATCTAAGAGTTTAGAACTTGCCATGCTAGCATAGGTTTATGCGTGAGAATATCATTCATAATTAGTGTCGTAACTCTAACCGTTTTATGACGACTATGTGATCAATTGAATGCTTGTACTTCAACCATTATGTTTCAATTTTTATAAACATATGGAAATTAGGCATAATTGGGAGACTAAGTGATTTCTATCTTTATTGTGGATATTATTTAGCATGGTATTTGTGCAACGAAGGTTGGATTATATCAGTTTTGTGTATTCAATCAGGTATTAACAAATCACATGAAAAGGCTAGAGAAGTGGAGACTATAGATGGATTGTTTAATGAAGTTAAAATCCCATGTTTTATTCGCATAAGTAATTCAATATAATTCTTAGTTCAAGTAGTTGATCATTAGTTATAATACTTAGAGTAATTGTAGTGATAAACAAAAATCCAATTGTTAATTTGTTTTAGCATCGAATAATAATCATACATTGGTGAGTGAATTAACTAGACAATACAACGAGTCCCTGTAGGAACGAATCTTATTTGCCATCTATATTACTTGAGATCACGTGCACTTGCGTGTTGAGTTTGGTCGTAACAAGTTTTTGGCGCCGCTACCGGGGACGCAGTTTTATTTGTTTAGTTTCAGTATTTGCCATCAGTGGTCATTAAAGTTCGGTGACTAGGACGTTTCTCACCAAATTTCTTGTTGGTGAATTTCAGGTACTTTTTGAGAGTGTATGCGTACACGAGCTCAAGCACGTAGAGAAGAACTAGCAAGAAGAAAACTTGATTTTGAGAACATCGGGTTAGAAGACGATCTTGAATCAATAGAAGAAATGGCAGATCAAGCACAACCAGCGAAGGCTTTGAGTGAATTCTCTCAGCCAAAAGTGGAGGATATTCATACCAGTATTGTTCGCCCAGCTATTGGGGCTAATAATTTCGAGCTTAAGCCAAACATCATTCAGATGATTCAGAATACAGTACAGGTTGGGGGTAGTCCTGCTGAAGATCCCAATGCTCATATTAGGGACTTCCTTGAGATCTGTGACACCTTCAAATTAAACGGAGTTACAGATGACGCAATCAGATTGAGACTATTTCCCTTCTCTCTTAGGGATAAAACCAAGAGTTGGTTACATTCTATGCCATCAGGATCTATTAAAACATGGGCAGACTGTGCTCAAAAGTTCTTTACGAAGTATTTCTCCATGGCGAAGACAGCAGTTTATCGGAATTCTATTTCTCAGTTTGCTCAGCAACCTCAGGAATCTTTGGGGGAAGCTTGGGAAAGGTACAAGGAGATATTGGCACGTTGTCCTCATCATGGGATGCCGGATTGGATGATAATCAGCAATTTCTATAACGGGTTGGGAGCTCAGTCCAGGCCTATGTTAGATGCAGCTTCTGGAGGTACGCTATGGGAAAAAAGCTATGAGGATGCCTATAATCTTATTGAAATGATGGCGGCCAATGAGTTTCAGAATCCTACTCAACGCTTGCCACCTGCTAAAGTGGCTTGAGTTCTGGACTTGGATGCAGCTACTGCTATTGCTGCTCAACTCAAGGCGTTGACAATGAAGGTAGATTCCCTTTCTAATCATGGGACTAACCAGGTTGCTATGGTGTGTGAATTGTGTGCAGGGGCTCATGACACGAGTCTGTGTGCTATCTCATCTGAATCCGCACAATTTGTCAGTAATTTTCAAAGAGCTCAGCAACCAGTGCCTAATGTTTATCATCCCAACAATCGGAATCATCCTAATTTCAGTTGGAGCAACAATCAGGGTGGTGTTCAGCAACCCCAGAATCAGCAGTTCAATGCAAGGCCATATAATCAGAACTATCAACCACCACCTTATGCTCCAGGGCAACCATTCAATCCACCGGGATTTCAACCATCTCAAGGGAATTCATTGAATCAGTCTGAGAAATCTGAATTGGAAGAGCTTCGAATGATGTACAAGAGTCAGGCGGTGTCATTGAAAACTTTAGAGAATCAAATTGGTCAACTGGCCAATGCATTGTTGAACCGTCAACCAGGAATGCTTCCGAGTGACACAGAGATGAATCCAGGCAAGAAGGACCACAAGGAACAGGTCCAGGCAGTAACATTACGATCAGGAAGAATTCTACAAGGTCAGAACAATGAAAAATCAACCGAGGAAAAAAATGGAAAATCTGAATAGATAGCACGGCGCGGCAGCGCCGTTTCCCAGTACAATACTGGCGCGGCAGCGCCGCAACTTCTGGAAGAAAAAGTTGATTTTAATGCTGGGGTCGAATCTGGTCCTAAATTGCTACCTAATGCTACTCCCTCGACTCCTATAACTTGTAAGAATGATAATGCTCAGAAAGAAGTAGAAGATAAGGTGTTTCCACCTCCTCCATACCCAAAACGAATTCAAAGGCAAAAGTTCGACAAGCAATTTGCTAAGTTCTTGGATGTCTTCAAGAAGATTCAGATTAATATACCATTTGCGGAGGCTCTTGAGCAAATGCCGAGCTATGCGAAGTTTATGAAGGGCATTCTCTCGAAGAAATTGAAACTTGAGGAGCTAGAAACCGTTGCCTTGACGGAGGAATGTAGTGCCATCTTGCAACAAAAGTTGCCGCCTAAGTTGAAGGACCCTGGAAGCTTTACCATTCCATGTACTATTGGAGATCTCTCATTCAACAAATGCTTGTGTGATTTGGGTGCAAGTATTAATCTCATGCCCTCATCAGTTTTCATGCAACTTGGTCTTCCAGAACCAAAGCCAACTACCATGACTCTACAACTTGCGGACCGTTCAGTTACTTTTCCTCGAGGGATAGTTGAGGATGTTTTGGTGAAGGTCGACAAGCTTATCTTTCCAGCCGACTTTGTTATTCTTGACTTCGAGGAAGACAAGAAGATTCCTATTATCTTGGGACGACCATTCTTGGCTACGGGCCGAACTCTTATTGATGTCCAAAAGGGAGAACTCACTATGAGGGTGCACGATCAAAACGTCACCTTTAATGTTTTCAATGCAATGAAGCTTCCAACTGACTATGAAGAGTGTCTCAAAATTGATATGGTCGACAAGGTGGTTAACTCCGCTACTCAACACTTGATAAAAGCTGATGTGTTGGAAAGAGTTCTTGCTAACGACTCGGAGGTTGAGAACGAAGAGGATAAAAAACACTTACAATATCTTAATGCATCTCCATGGAAGAAGTTTGGGATTCCATTTGAATCATTAGGTTTGTCAGAATTGAAGAAGTCTCATGTTAGACTTAAACCATCCATTGAGGAAGCACTAACCTTGGAACTTAAGCCATTGCCTGAACATCTAAGGTATGCCTATCTTGGTGATTCGTCTACCTTACCTGTTATTATATCATCTAAGCTTTCAGGCATAGAAGAGGAAAAACTATTGAGAATCTTAAGGGAATTCAAATAAGCCATTGGGTGGACTATAGCAGACATCAAGGGTATCAGTCCTTCTTATTGCATGCACAAAATTCCTTTGGAAGAGGGAGCTAAACCTACAGTCGATAATCAAAGGAGACTGAATCCTGTTATGAAAGAAGTTGTGAAGAAGGAAATTCTTAAATGGCTTGACGCGGGCATTATCTATCCGATTTCTGATAGCTCTTGGGTGAGTCCGGTGCAATGTGTGCCTAAGAAAGGGGGCATGACAGTGGTTACTAATGAGAAGAATGAGCTCATTCCGATGCGAACAGTTGCTGGTTGTAGAATTTGCATGGATTATCGAAAGTTGAACAAAGCCACTCGGAAAGATCATTTTCCACTCCCGTTCATTGATCAGATGCTTGACAGATTGGCTGGACGTCAGTACTATTGTTTGCTTGATGGGTATTCTGGGTACAATCAGATTTGCATAGCACCCGAGGATCAGGAGAAGACTACATTCACTTGTCCATTTGGTACATTTGCATTCAGACGTGTTTCTTTTGGGTTGTGTGGTGCACCAGCTACTTTTCAGAGGTGTATGATGGCCATTTTCTCTGACATGATTGGAATTAATATGGAAGTATTCATGGACGATTTCTCAGTCTTTGGGGATTCTTTTGTTGAGTGCTTGGAAAACTTGAGTTTGGTTTTAAAACGTTGTGTGGAGACCAATCTTGTTCTTAATTGGGAAAAGTGCCACTTCATGGTGCAAGAAGGTGTCATTCTGGGACACAAGGTTTCGAGTAAGGGTTTGGAAGTTGACAAGGCAAAGGTGGAAACTATTGAGAATCTTCCTGTACCTATCTCAGTCAAGGGTATTCGTAGCTTTCTTGGTCATGCAGGGTTTTACAGGCGCTTCATAAAGGATTTCTCAAAAATTTCTAAGCCGCTTTGCAATCTCTTGGAAAAAGATGTACCATTCAATTTTGATGAGGTTTGTTTACATGCGTTCGAGATCTTGAAGAAGAAACTAATTTCTGCTCCAGTTATTACAGCTCCTGATTGGAGCCAACCATTTGCTTTGATGTGCGATGCTAGTGATTATGCAGTTGGGGCCGTTCTAGGCCAAAGGAAAGAAAAAATGTTCCATGTTATTTACTATGCGAGCAAAACTCTCAATGATGCCCAGTTGAATTACACCACTACAGAGAAGGAACTACTTGCTATTGTCTATGGGTTTGAAAAGTTTCGCTCTTATCTGCTTGGTACTAAGGTGACAGTTTATACGGATCATGCTGCTATTCGCTACCTCCTTGCAAAGAAAGATGCTAAGCCAAGGTTGATTCGTTGGGTTCTTCTGTTGCAAGAATTTGATGTGGAAATCAAGGATAGAAAGGGGACGGAGAACCAGGTAGCTGACCATCTCTCTAGATTGGAAGATCATGGAAAGTCACCTAAGGACAACACGGTTATTAATGAGTTTTTTCCTGATGAGCAACTATTCAAAGTGCAAGATGATGAACCATGGTTTGCCGACATTGTGAATTATCTAGTAAGTAACATCATTCCTCCTGAGCTCTCTTATGCTCAAAGGAAGAAATTCTTGCACGATGTCAAGCAGTATATTTGGGATGAACCGTTTTTGTTCAAGCAAGGAGCTGATCAGATTATTAGACGTTGTGTTCCTTACAGTGAGACCGAGGCTATTCTTAGTGATTTTCATGCTACAGCTTATGGAGGCCACTATGCGGGTGAGAAGACAGCCACGCGTATTCTTCAAGCGGGTTTCTATTGGCCGACTCTATTCAAGGATGCTCATTAGTTTGTGTTAAGATGTGATCGATGTCAACGAGTTGGTAATATTTCTCGTAGGGACGAGATGCTTCTTAATGTCATGTTGGAGGTAGAGATCTTTGACGTGTGGGGAATCGACTTCATGGGGCCGTTCATTCCATCATGTGGTAATCAGTATATTCTTGTAGCTGTGGACTATGTGTCTAAGTGGGTGGAGGTAAAAGCACTTCCCACGAATGATGCTAAGGTGGTACTCAATTTTCTTCACAAGAATATTTTTACTCGGTTTGGCACTCCACGGGTGATCATCAGTGATGAAGGTACGCATTTTTGCAATTGAAAGTTTACATCTCTTATGGCACGCTACAACATCAATCATCGAGTTGCTACAGCTTATCATCCTTAAACCAATGGGCAAGCCGAAGTGTCTAATCGGGAAATTAAACGGATTCTTGAGAAGGTAGTTCGTCCTTATAGGAAGGATTGCGCGTTGAAGCTAGATGAAGCAGTGTGGGCTTATCGGACAGCCTATAAAACACCTTTGGGAATGTCACCATTTCAGCTAGTGTATGGGAAAGCATGCCATCTTCCAGCTGAGTTAGAACACAAGGCTTATTGGGCATTGAAGAAGCTGAATTTTGATCTTACAGCAGCAGGTGAAAAGCGTATGGTTCAGTTGAATGAAATGGACGAGTTTCGATTGCAAGCTTATGAGAACAACAAGCTATACGAAGAGAAAGTAAAAAGGTGGCATGATCGTCGGTTGGTTCTTAAGACGTTTGTGCCCGAACAATTGGTGTTGTTGTTCAACTCTCGACTTCGGTTATTTCCTGGAAAGTTGAAGTCACGTTGGTCAGGTCCATTCACAGTCAAAACAGTTTTTCAGCATGGGGTAGTGGAGATTTTTGACAAGTTACCGGAGTAGTCGTTCAAGGTCAATGGTCAGCGGTTAAAGCCATATTTTGGAGAGAAGTTGAATCGCGAAGTTGAGACTGCGGTTCTAATTTGCGCAACGTAAGGAGATGGAGCTACGTCAAGCTAATGACGTGGAAAGAGCGCTTCGTGGGAGGCAACCCACGTGAATTGTTGTTGAAAAAAAAAAAAATTGTTGCAACAGAAGGTATGGCGCGGCAGCGCCGTTCCACAATGTATTCCTGGCGCGGCAGCGCCGCACCGGCTGTTTAGAAAAAAAAAATTTCAGCAAATTTTGAAAAAAAAACAGTTGTTGTTATTAGACCCACGACCCAAGCCCACAACTTAACCCCACTAACCCTAATTTCTCCTATATATACATACCATTACACAACCCTACCTATACATACACACTTACAGATCTCAAAATTTTCTAAACACTTTAAACACTCTAAACACTATTCTAATCAATTCAATGGCTTCCAAGCGACAAAGGGTTGTTGGTGGTGGTAGTGAGGGTGCCGGTGGTAGTGGGACTGGTAGGAGGAACCCTCGTTCTTCATCTTCATCTGATTCTGAGGGAGGCAATGGTGGACCTCAGTTTATTAATAACGGGGCTCGTGATGAGTATAATCGTTTGTTGGGGCGCCCTATTACTCGTGAGAGGGGTCTTTTGCCTAATGCAACGGATGGGAATATGTTGGAGAATATTCTGGAGAGCCGTTGGGAGCAGATCTGTGAGGTTCCGGAACCTGTTTCGATGACTGTGGTTCGCGAGTTCTATGCGAATGCTAGTGTGGAGAGGAATGGGATTAGCCAGGTTCGTGGGTTCCGTGTGAATTATCAGCCGCCTGCTATTCGTCGTGTTCTTGGGCTTCCGGCTCCTAGGAGGGGTCAAGAGGATTGGCCGGGGAAGACTCGGGATGTTGTGGATCTTCAGATGGTTATTCAGCGGTTGTGTGTGCCTGGTACAGAGTGGCGTTTGAGGAGAGGCACTACTGAGCCCACCTCGTTCTTGTCGACGGCTCTGAACAGTTATGGCCGTACTTGGCACTTGTTCATTTGTGCCAATCTCATCCCTACTAGGCATTCGAATGAGGTCACAGTTGAGAGGGCTATCTTGTTGTATGCTATCTGCAGCAGAGAATATGTGGATGTGGGCAATTTGATCCATCAGGGGATTATGCATTTTATGCAAGGTAGTACCACTGCAGCGATGCCTTATGGTTCGATCATTGCAAGGTTGGCTAGGGATTGTGGTGCTCGTTGGTCAGCAGAGGAGGTTGTGCAGCAGCCACAAGAGGCGCTGGATCATCAGAGTATTCAGAGGTTGGCTGAGTGGAATGGAGGTGAGCCGGATTGGTGGGGTCTTGGTTATGTAGTAGAGCAGCAACAGCAGCAGCAACAGGAGCAACAGCAGGAGAAGCCTCAGGGAGGAGGTTCTTTTATTACTCAGAGACAGTATAGGCGTTTGACGAGGCGAATCGATGTGGTGCACGATATGCAGGTAGGTTTTGCAGCAGATTTTAGTCAATTTGCACAGGAGTTGGGCACGGCTTTTCGTGCGAGTGGAGTGGACGTGACTTTTCCGTCCTTTGGAGCTGGCGCTGTCTATCCGCCACCGGACACTCCCGATGGGAGTGGTTCGGGCGACGAGTAGGTATGCCTTGCACACTTATTATTCTTACCTTCAATGAGGGCATTGAAAATTTTTAAGTTGGGGGTGGGGATACAAGGTGCATTTGTATATTTGTATGTGTGCATGTTAGAAGCATATTTGTATGTTAGCATATTTGCATGTTAGTTAGAGCATTTTGTTTTTTTTTATGTATGCCATATAGGACATTCTGTTATTGTGATATTTATGTTCATATAGTTGCATGAGAATGGCATGCATTTTCATGATCCCATAGAACTTGGTAATTCTGACTGGTAGGTAGGTGTCTAATTGAGTGTGATGATGATGAGTAGAGGGTTGAATTATAGTGCCTATGAAATTGACTTGCGTGTTCAGAAACAAACTTTTACACAGACTCATTAGGTGCTTGTGGTCTAGGTTAGGGTCATGCTTGTTGGATGTTTAGAGATTTAATCGCTTGATTATAGTTAGAATTTTCGTTATTCCATTGATGGCGTAGGAGCACTAAAATCTAAGTTTGGGGGAAACCAGGAATTTCATGCTAGTTGTAAAAATTTGTTAATAATGGCTAGTAGCCGACTCATATTTATATGAGTAGTCTAGGGTTGGAAATGAGAAAAGCTCATTCCAGATTGCATGTAAAAAAAAAGAAAAAAAATGAAAAAAAAAAGAAAAAAGAAAAAAAAAATCAAAAGTTTCAATTGTGAAATGAAAAATTAACCAGAGTGAGCTCTTTAATACTCGAGTAATTAAGTCTGAGGGGACTTAGTCCTAGTGACCTAAGGCTTTTATAGTCTGGGATCCACTGACCTAACACTCGTTACATGGGTATTATTGTATAAGCCTTTTGGGGTCTCATTCATTGCACGGTTAAATAAGCATGAGTATTGTATATAGTATTATGTGTCATAGTAATAAAGCATGAGTTTCTGTCTACCTTGGATAAGGGTGGAGGTGTTCCTAGGCTATGAAGTGTCTACAGTCTATTCTAGTTATAAACCTGTGATTGTCCTGGCTGAAAGCATGTATGATTTTTGACCTAGTTTGGGAGTATTTCTGATGAGCATCGCGCACACACGCACGTTTCTTTTCATGCATTGTTAGTATACGGGGGCTTAGTCGAGCTCTATTTGGATTTGTTGCATTCTTTGAGATAGTTGCTTGTTAGTTGGTTTTGGTGAGTTTAAAGGGGATCCTTGCATTTTTCATGTAGTTGCATACATATAGTTAGTTGCATTGTTAGTTGCATTATAGATCGGATTTTGTGGGTACATTCACTATAGGCCCTCACGAGACCTTACTCGTCCACTAGGGCTGCCTAGGGGTTTAAAGGGCTTGTTGCATATGCCAAATGCAACCGTGATCACCTACGGAAGTGGTACTAGTTAGTTGTACATAATTTGTCTGTTTATGCTTGAGGACAAGCATCGGTTTAAGTTTGGGGGTGTGATGAGTGGGTATTTTATTCACTTAAAACGTTTCCATTTGGCTTAAAACGAATGTTTGTACTCGAGTTGTGGTATTTTTTTATCTCTTTTAAGGGTATTGTGCAGGAATGTTAATCACAGGTGTTCAAGGAATGCAGCGAAGCAATCGGAGCGCAAATCGGAGTTGTAATGAAGAAATAGGGAAAAAATCCAGTTGCTGAACAGAAGGCACGGCGCGGCAGCGCCGTGTTTGAGCAGGATTATGGTGCGGCGGCGCTGGGATTGTCGAGGAGGCGCGACATCGCCGTGTTGAAGCTCTTGGATGGCGCGGCAGCGCCGGCTCGTCTGAAGGGAAACTCCTGTTTTGCTGTTTTTTCGAGATAAAGTCAAAAATAAAATTCCTTTCGAATTTCTTGCACCTGGAGGCCTATATAAAGGAAGAAAAACCATAGAATAGAGGAGGTCTGACCACGTATTGTATTTACAGAGTTTTGAAGCACGAAGAAGCAAGGAAGAAGATAGTTTTCAATTTATTCTTGTATTCTTCCTAGTTTGTGGATGCTTGGTTTGGGTGTATTCTTTAGAACCCTTGTTATTTAATTAAATCATTATTCGTTTTCTTCTATCATGTTTACATTGGAACCCATGGTGACGATTAGTTTGATTATGAACTAATTCGTTGTCATGGGGTTTTAGCGGATTTATTCATGACGTTTATTTGTTGAATCTTCTCGATGCCTATAGTGTGATTGATGTGATATCCTATCATGGTTGATTTAATTCGTTATAGGAGAGTAGCTAACTCCTGTAATTGTGTGTTAATTCTTATTGAAGCGAAAGTCGATCTAAGAGTTTAGAACTTGCCATGCTAGCATAGGTTTATGCGTGAGAATATCATTCATAATTAGTGTCGTAACTCTAACCGTTTTATGACGACTATGTGATCAATTGAATGCTTGTACTTAAACCATTATGTTTCAATTTTTACAAACATATGGAAATTAGGCATAATTGGGAGACTAAGTGATTTCTATCTTTATTGTGGATATTATTTAGCATGGTATTTGTACAACGAAGGTTGGCTTATATCAGTTTTGTGTATTCAATCAGGTATTAACAAATCACATGAAAAGGCTAGAGAAGTGGAGACTATAGATGGATTGTTTAATGAAGTTAAAATCCCATGTTTTATTCGCATAAGTAATTCGATATAATTCTTAGTTCAAGTAGTTGATCATTAGTTATAATACTTAGAGTAATTGTAGTGATAAACAAAAATCCAATTGTTAATTTGTTTTAGCATCGAATAATAATCTTACATTGGTGAGTGAATTAACTAGACAATACAATGAGTCCCTGTAGGAACGAATCTTATTTGCTATCTATATTACTTGAGATCACGTGCACTTGCGTGTTGAGTTTGGTCGTAACAGTTTTTTTGAAAATTTTGATTTTACTAATTAATTCATAAAAGAAAATTCTAAATTATTCTAAAATTAAATTATTCTAAATATTTATTCTAAAAATCCTAAATTCAAAGTAAAAACTAGATTTTATTCTAAAACATTTTCTTTTTGGAAATTAAAATTTATTTACGGAAAATTTTAAGGAACATTCGACATCATGTATTCGTAAATTGAACTACCAAAGCAACAACACTAAATTGAACCAATTTAAACGAAACAAATAAACCAGTGAAACTCAGGCAATGAAATACACATAGTAAACTCGACAACAAACTCAGCAGCTCAATTGAGACAAACAGCCTTGAAAACAATTCAACTCAGTATAACCTAATTAGACAGACTCAACGAGAATTTCTCAAATCAAAACAGTTAGAACAGACACGAACAAAACTTGATCATTACTCGAAAACTTATAAACATGAACAAACAATAAACATTTTGAACCTAGAAACCTTGACAAAACAGCAACATTTCACACAAACTCAAAACTCAAACACAAGATACTCAAACATACAAAACTCTGCAGCGACACTTCAAACAACTCAGCAACGAAAATTAAAAGCAATGTATATTAAAACAACTCAGCAACTAGAACTCGGTTACTACTCAGTGGCTACTCAACGATTCGCAGCATTAATAAATCGAAATCAGAAACTCACGAACTCTTAAACAAACTCGATTACAAACTCGCAAAATACTTCCGAACATCAAACGACTAAACTCTCAGCTTAAACACAAACTTGAACTCGGTGAAAATAAAAAAAATGAAATTAAAATGGGGTAATCGTTCCAAAGTAAGAAGAGAAGGAGTGTGTGTTTGTTCGAAGAGACAGAAGAAGGGGAGGAAAATAGGCGAAGGACAATCGAAACAAAACAAATCACAGGTCTTGGTGTGGGGTTTGCAGCGAGAACAAAAGAAGAAAAGGGGGTGGGGGATTTTGAAGAAGGAGAGAAAGAAGAGGGGTAAGAACAGGGGAGGAGAAGATTTTAAGCGAAGAAAAAAAAATAAAGAAGAAGAAGAAGGGAAGGGTGAGGAGCTGGGTTTAGGGAATTAGATAATAATAATAAAAAAAAAGAACATGCACTGGGTTTGATGCGCAGACAAGAAACAGGGGAGTAAGAAAATAAAAAGCTTCGAATAAACAAAATCAAACAGAAAATTAAAAAAACTATTTTATTTTTTTTTTTGAAAATTAAAATACGAAAACAAAGAAAATTATCTACAAAATTGTGATTACACTAAAATGACGATTTTGAATTAAATGGCCCACAATAAAATTGAAATTTAAAGGGGCAAAATTACGAATTAAAAGTTACGAGTAAGAAAATAAAAATCGTTATTTTCAACCCAAAGTGGTTAGTATTTCGCTACTTTGTCCACTAAATGGATTTATGAAAATAACGAAGCAAGGCAATAATAATGAGAGAGCAAGACGTGAAATTAAAGGAAATGGAATTTTGCATCAAAATAAAAAGTGTTTACAAGATTTGAAACTAACAAAAATAAGAAACTAACGCTACCCTAAAATCTATGTTCATAATTACAAGGGGGTGAGGGGGTATTTATAGGATAAGAATTAGGGTTAAGGGGTGTGTTGGGTTAATCTTGGCCCTACACCTTCTAAATGTGGTGGACAAATCCTAGCCATCTATTTGTTTCCTTCCCCCTTAAGCTTTGATGAGTGGATCTTGGCCATAAACTTATTTAGTGTGTTGGGATGATCTCCACCTTCCACATGTCTTCAAAGATTCCTTTTCCACCAAGTTCCTAATTCTTTTTCCTTTTTTCATTTAAGTTCTTTTTCTTCCTCTTTTTCCCTTCCTTGCTCTTTATTTCTATATTTTGCCATTTCTTTATTTATTCACGAATTTTCTGAAATGCAACAAAATAAATTATTAAAATACGAGTTCAAGCAATAAATAGGTAATAAAAATATGCAAAAATATGCACTTATCAAATGCCCCCATACCTATCTTTTGCTCATCCTCGAGTAAAACAAAAACAAAAAGAAATCTAAGAGAAGTCATATGCTCCTTTTCGTAGGTGTCACGGGTAATTTTAGGTTTATCAACCCGTTAAACCCATAGACTATCTCTACAGGAGGAGTGTTGTCTCCTAAGGGTTTACAGAAGATATACCCATAAAATCATTGAGATAATCAGCAAGTATCCAACTTTCCTCTTTCCATCTAGCTTTCATTGGTGTCAACAAAACATTTTTGTAAGAAAATATATGCCTTAAAGATTATTCTAATAATAGCCAAGTTAGAGGTTCCCACAATCCACATGAGTCGACTCAAAAAGTTTACAAAAAATCCCAAGGTGTGTAGTGAATTTAAGGCCTTTGATGGATAAAGTGCATACGAACATTTTCTCTTTTTCAACCAATATTGAACTGACCCAATCTCTATCAAAACAAGTATTTATCCAAACTTCACGCTCTTAGTAGTTAGATCGACTGTCGGTTGAGGTCCCAAAAGACTTATGCATCGATACCCATTTAGCGAACTTTGGGTCAACAATCCCAGACCACAAAGGACCTTAGGTTGTTAGGCACAAATTCCCCTCGGACTTACTTACTCGGGTTATCAACGAGCCCAACCTAGTCAATTTTCCTACTAAGGACTTATTATTACTTAAGAATTTATTAGCACTAATGGTTGAAATGACCGTGCAATGATTAAGGTCCCAAAGGACTTATGCACTAATACCCATGTAGCGAGCGTTGGGTCAACAATCCCAAACCACAAAGGGCTTTAGGTTACTAGGCACAAAGTCCCCTCAGACTTAATTGCTCGGGTACTAATGAGCCCAATCTGGCCATTCCTTCCATTAGCACTCTACGACTATATACAATTTTTGACTTTTTTTATAGACACTATAGGAACAATTTATTCACAAAGGTTTGATTCGACATTGTTTTAACATGTGGGCTCTCTCTCAGGTATCGAATAACATCCCTATACAATCTTTCCATCAAAGGTCTTGTGCAAATGTGTCGTCTTGGACTTTTAAGCAAAAATTTGTTCGACACAAGTTTCATGAGTAAAACCTTACTTGACTACGTTCAAATCATCTAAAGGCATTAAACATATAATTTTCAAAAAAGTGTTAACACCAACTAGTTCTAAAATTTAAAGAGTGGGATGGACAACTAAGCTAAAATATCTCTATTTTTGGATTTTTAAATTTTTAAATTTTTTTGGAATTTTCAATTATAAGTATTTACACTAAAAACCCTCCCCCATACCTAAATCATGCATTGTCCTCAATGTATGCAAATGCAAGAGAAATGAGTAAAGGAGAACGAGGTAATACCTGATAAGGGATGATGGAGAGGAACAAAAATGAAAAACAACTAATTAACACGACTCACGCACACTTATACTCCCCCATACCTGAATTTCACGAGGGGGCAAAGGAATAAAACCGAATTAGCCGATGTCGGTAGGAAAATTGGGATGAAGCTTTGAGAAAATATAAAGACATTGTTGAAAATTTTTATTAGAAAAGATTTTCTCAAGTAACATGGAATCATTCAACCTTATAGAACAAGTGTCACTAATGTTCTCCCTAAACCAACTTAAGGCTTCTTTATTTTGTTTAAGCAAATTAGAGACAATGAAAGTTTGGTCATAGGTGGAATCACTAGGAATGACATAAGATAAGGATCCATCTTTTCCTAAGGGTTGTTGATCAAACTCGGGATGATAGAAAGTTGAGTCAAATGTGGGTGGTGTTCCCATGGGAATTTTAAGAACGGGCTCAACACTAGCAACCTTGGGTGGTTCTCCCACTTGGAACAAATTTTATTCAAATCTCCTAATGACTTATCGATTGTAGGTGGTTCACCAATGGGAGTTGTAAGAATAAGATTTGGTTCACAAGAGACCTCCACAGGTTTGGTTTCTCACTTAGAACAAATATCATCCAACTCTTTCAACATCTCTTCTGAGGTCATCTCTCTAAACGACTCATGAAGCTCTCGATTGGTTTCATGATTCCTTTGAAAATCCTCAACAAGAAGAGACTCAATCTCACTATCCTCAAGGTTTGACCAATTAAAAATGTTATCAATAAGATTAACCCCTATTGTTTGTTCATAAAGCTCATTGGGTTCTTTTCCGACATTAAAGATGTTAAGGTTACTTGTCATATTACCAAAAGTGAGTTTCATCGAACCATCCCTACAATTAATCAAGGCATTAGATGTAGCAAGAAAAGGCCTTCCTAGAATTATCGGGATTTGGTTCTTAGGATTCGTGACGGGTTGAGTCTCAAGGACAACAAAATCAACTGGAAAGATGAATTCACCAACCTTAATTAGCACATCTTCAATTATTCCCTTAGGCATTTTGACAGAACGATCAACTAATTGAACGATCGGCTAATTTAATTGTCATGTTCATCTTTTGAAGTTCGCCTAAACCTAGGGCTTGATAGACCTAAAATAGAAGGAGATTCATACTATCGCCTAAGTCAAGAAATGCCTTATCCATAAAAGTATTACCTATGACACATGAAATTGTAGGACAACCGGGGTCCTTATATTTCACGGGAATTTGATTGGAAAGAATTGAACTAACTTGAGAAGTCAAAAAGGCTTTCTTAGGGACGTGGGTAGAATGTTTGTGAGAACATAAATCTTTTAGACACTTGCCATAAGAAGGAATTTGTTGAATGGCATCTAAAAGAGGAATGATGACCTTGACGTGCTTAAAGACTTCAAAACTCTTATTTACTTGAGCCGTTTGTTTGTTTTAAATGAGTCTTTGAGGATAAGGAGCTTTAGGCTTAAAGACACGTTCAATAAGTTCTTCGGGAATGGATTTCGAAAGTGGAACGACAAACGAAGATATGCTAGGTGAAGGTGGTTTGCAAGAAAATGGAGGCTTACTCGATGATGATGATTTAAGAGAAGATTCCGATGACTCGGGAATGGATTTTGAAGATGAAGGTTCAAGTGGTGAAGGAGTGTGACTAGATGACTCAAGAGGCTCGAGATTTGGAGTATGGTTTGAATGATCAAGTTTAGGGTTTGGTTCAACATTTGACTCTTCTTCGTCTTCGGGAGACTCGACTCCTACCTGATTATCAACTTGTTTTCCCGACCTTAAAGAATGATAGCATTAACATTTTCGGGAGGTCTTTGGTTGAGAGGAAATTTAGGGTTGACCTCGGGTTGACTCGGGAACTTGTTCTTCTCTCGCTCACACATGGCGTTGGCTAATTGACTCCTACATTCACCACTTGAACCTTCATCTTCAAAATTTAGGGAGACTCCTACCTTCACCACTTGAACCTTCTTCGTCTTCGGGAGACTCGACTCCTACCTGATTATCAACTTGTTTTCCCGACCTTAAAGAAATGATAGCATTAACATTTTCGGGAGGTCTTTGGTTGAGAGGAAATTTAGGGTTGACCTCGGGTTGACTCGGGAACTTGTTCTTCTCTCGCTCACACATGGCGTTGGCTAATTGACTCACTTGAACCTCTAACTTAGATATGGCTTGAGTACTAGCATTCAAAATTTGCCTATCTTGAGTCATGGTTTGCATGAAGGCTTGTTGAGCTTGAGCCAAATTAGTTGTTGATTTTAAAAGCGCATCAAGATTCTTTTCCAAAAAATTAATTTTCTTATCCGACTCATGAAAGCTGGGAGGGTGGGCGGGAACTTGAGTTGGGTAAGAAGCTTGAGTCGGGTTTGGATAAGGAACTTGGTTGGGAGTTGGGTAAGAGTTCGGCTTTTGAAAGAAGGTGGCGGAGATTGGTAGTTTTGACCTTGATTCCAAGATAAATTCGGGTGATTCTTCCACCCGAGATTGTAGGTCGGTGCAAACGGGTCATTCCTAGGCCTAGGTTGGAACATTTCGTTTACTTACTCAAAGTCGGGACAATGTTGAGACTCGAAGTTCGAAGAATTATAATTTGGGTACATGGACATAGGTGCGGGACCACTATGAGTTTCTAAAGCTTCAAGTCGTCTAGTAAGAGTAGCTAATTTGGCATCGTTTGCAATCGAATTCCCAATGGAATGCAAACCCCTAGATGAACTAGACGATTCGTTAGAATTATTCAGTTCCCTAGTAGACTCCCACAACATTGTCTTCTCGGCTAATTCTTCGAAAAATTCTCACCCTTCGTCCTCATCTTTCTCCATGAATTTACCTTGGCACATAGACTCTAACAAAGCGGTTGTTGGACTATCTAAGGCCTCGTAAACAATCTTACAAAGTCTCCACTTTTCTATTCCGTGGTGGGGGCATTGTGATAAAAGATTTTTAAAACGATAAAAATATTTCCAAAAAGACTCGTTTTCCTTTTGATGAAATTGGTTTATCTCATTTGTAATCCTCGTAGTCTTATGGTTTGGAAAATATTTCTTAAGAAAAAATACCACAAATCCCTCCCACGCGGAAATAGAATTAAACGGTAGGCTATACAACCATTTTTTAGCATTTTCTTGAAGCGCAAAATTAATGAGTCTAAGCCTAAGCGAGTCCTCAGTTAATTGTTGGAGTTTTTGTAAGGCACAAACCTCCTCGAATTCATGGATGAAAAGATACGGGTCCTCAACTTCACTCCCGGTAAATTTGGGTAACATGCTAATGTGTTGAGCTTTGATTTCGAAATTATTACCATTTACGGGAGGAAGAGTGATACATGAGGGTTGGGCAGAACGGGATGGGATAGCAACGGTCCTTAAGAGACATGGCCATGTTTACTATTGGTTCGGAATTATCTAAAGACTCGGAATCAGAAGAGGAAGAAATCTCAAACGATCTCACTAGTCTAGAAGAATTATCCCTAATCCAAATAGTTCGCATAAACCATGAAAGGAAACACGTAGCAAATAAGTGCGATAAAATAAACACACAAAAAGAAAAGGTGAAAAAATCAAAATAAAAATTCTAACCCTAGGGTTCCTTAAATAAAATAAACTAGACCTTGCTCCTAACTGTAAGGACCACCAAAAACTCGGTAAATCAGAATTTATTCGGACCAATTTGGCTAGGTAGGTGCAAGCATTGCCAAGAGGCTATACACCAGCCTAGACACCAAATCTTAATTAGCAAGGTAAGCTTTCGCTTTCCTAGACACCTAAGAGTCGGAATAATTAATGATTACTTCGTTTCTTAGGTACCTTCCTAATTGAGCACGAAATTCCTAGGGGCAAACGTCTAATTAATTTTATTAAAGGCTAGGGTATGCAAAATGAGGGATTTATTATTTTTGGGCTAAGGAAAGAGTGATGAAATCTCTTCCCTTATCTTGCTAGTGGTTTTGCCCTTAAGATTTATTTACAAATGATGCAACAAACAATGATATATAAAAACTATAAACACTTATGGATGCTCTACACTACGTGTCCTAAATTCTAAAGAAAAGAAGAATTTAACGTACCTTGGGGTTCTCCAACGATCACCACAATTTATAGGGTACGAAAAATTAAAAACAAGAAAATAAAAATCTAGATGATGTGATCCTAAGTGATGAATGCATGATGCAACAAATATATATTTACCAACTAATTTTTTTTGGATTTTTTAATTTTCTATTTTTTTGTGATTTTTGAGATATTTTAATTTTTTTTGTGATTTTCTAAAAATAGAAAGGCGAAAAGAGTGAAGTACGGGTTACCGAAGCATGCTTCCAAGAATTCCAATTTGTTCGAAGCTCCGAGAGGAGATTCCCGTAATTCCAACTTTCCTAAAAAAACGAAACAAAAGATAAGGCAAGTAAAAACTAATCCGAAAAATTAAAAATTAGGGCGCGAAAAATAATTAGTCCCCGGCAACGGCGCCAAAAACTTGATGTGCTAAAAATAAATCATTTAAATCGCAAGCGCACGATTCAATCGTTGAAATATTTTAGGTATCGATCCACGGACACTAACATTTTTGCAATCCTTAAAATTTAATTTAGGTGGACTAGAACAATTGGGTTTTTTTTGAAAATTTTGATTTTACTAATTAATTCCTAAAAGAAAATTCTAAATTATTCTAAAATTAAATTATTCCAAAAATTTATTCTAAAAATCCTAAATTCAAAATAAAAACTAGATTTTATTCTAAAACATTTTCTTTTTGGAAATTAAAATTTATTTACAGAAAATTTTAACGAACATTCGACATCATGTATTCGTAAATTGAACTACCAAAACAACAATACTAAATTGAACCAATTTAAACGAAACAAATAAACCAGTTAAACTCAGGCAATGAAATACACATAGTAAACTCGACAACAAACTCAGCAGCTCAATTGAGACAAACAGCCTTGAAAACAATTCAACTCAGTATAACCCAATTAGACAGACTCAACGAGAATTTCTCAAATGAAAACAGTTAGAACAAACATGAACAAAACTCGACCATTACTCGAAAACTCATAAACAAGAACAAACAATAAACATTTTGAACCCAGCAACCTTGACAAAACAGCAACATTTCACACAAACTCAAAACTCAAACACAAGATACTCAAACAGACAAAACTCTGCAGCGACACTTCAAACAACTCAGCAACGAAAATTAAAAACAATGGAAATTAAAACAACTCAGCAACTAGAACTCGGTTACTACTCAGTGGCTACTCTACAATTCACGGCATTAAAAAATCGAAATCAGAAACTCACGAACTCTTAAACAAACTCGATTACAAACTCGTAAAATACTTCCGAACATCAAACGACTAAACTCACAGCTTAAACACAAACTTGAACTCGGTGAAAGTAAAAAAAATGAAATTAAAATGGGGGTAATCGTTCCAAAGTAAGAAGAGAAGGAGTGTGTGTTTTTTCGAAGAGACAGAAGAAGGGGAGGAAAATAGGTGAACGATAATCGAAACAAAACAAATCACAGGTCTTGGTGTGGGGTTTGCAGCGAGAACAAAAGAAGAAAAGGGGATGGGGGATTTTAAAGAAGGAGAGAAAGAAGAGGGGTAAGAACAGGGAAGGAGAAGATTTTAAGCGAAGAAAAAAAAATAAAGAAGAAGAAGAAGGGAAGGGTGAGGAGCTGGGTTTAGGGAATTAGATAATAATAATAATAATAATAATAATAATAATAATAATAATAATAATAATAATAATAATAATAATAATAATAATAATAATAAAGAACAGGCACTGGGTTTGATGCGCAGACAAGAAACAGGGGAGTAAAAAAATAAAAAACTTCGAATAAACAAAATCAAACAGGAAATTGACAAAACTATATTTTTTTTTTGAAAATTAAAATACGGAAACAAAGAAAATTATCTACAAAATTATCATTACACTAAAATGACAATTTTGAATTAAATGGCCCACAATAAAATTGAAATTTAAATGGTCAAAATTACGAATTAAAAGTTACGAGTAAGAAAATAAAAATCGTTATTTTCAACCCAAAGTGGTTAGCATTTCGCTACTTTGTCCACTAAACGGATTTACGAAAATAACGAATTAAGGCAATAATAACGAGGGAGCAAGACGAGAAATTAAAGGAAACGAAATTTTGCATTAAAATAAAAAGTGTTTACAAGATTTGAAACTAACAAAAACAAGAAATTAAAGCTACCCTAAAATCTATGTTCATAATTAAAAGGGGGTGAGGGGTATTTATAGGATAAGAATTAGGGTTAGGGGGTGTGTTGGGTTAATCTTGGCCCTACACCTTCTAAATATGGTGGACAAATTCTAGCCATCTATTTGTTTCCTTCCCTCTTAAGCTTTGATGAGTGGATCTTGGCCACACGCTTATTTAGTGTGTTGGGATGATCTCCACCTTCCACATGTCTTCAAAGATTCCTTTTCCACCAAGCTCCTAATTCTTTTTCCTTTTTTCATATAAGTCTTTTTTCTTCCTCTTTTTCCCTTCCTTGCTCTTTATTTCTTTATTTTGCCATTTTTTTTATTTATTCATGAATTTCCTTAAATGCAAAAAAATAAATTATTAAAATACGAGTTCAAGCAATAAATAGGTAATAAAAATATGAAAAAATATGCGCTTATCAGTGCTATGCAAGCCCCTGTAAGTTTTGATGACTACATATTCTGGATTACCGAAAATGTAGGATATCCTGTAAAATTATCTCCAATGTCAGTAAGTAAAGTTTAGTTTTTGATAATAATTTTGCTGATTATTATGTGTAAGTGGTAAGATTAATTGTTTTGAATATTATTTGTAAGTGTATGTGTATGTGTAAGAGTCAGATTTTATTTTATCGGTTATGTCTTTGGTTATGTTAATGTGTTAATTATGCATAAGTGATATGATTATTTGTTAGAGTAAGTTTATTTTTATTTGAGATCATTTATTTTTATATTGTGAGTTGAGTATCTACTTTCTATTATCTCATTCGCTATGTCTCATTGTTCTATTATTCAGATATTCATTTTTATTCTTAACTTGTTCAACTATTTAATTTGTTCAGCTTGAGATTCATTTTATATCCGTATATGAGTCTTTCGCTCACTACCGGTTCTTTGTTTTTCTTATTCCTCCCGGTAGACGATCTTATTTAGGTGGGCTACTTATTGGGAAGAGTGCGAGTTGTGATATTTGGAGAATTATGTATATTTTAAATTTATAAACTGTAAGATATTGGATTTTGAGAAGTTGTATTGTTTTATTCGATTTTTGGTGGATTTTAAAATTAAGTGTATTTTTTAGGGATGTAATAGTGACTATTCGAGATATTGCAAATTCAACCTCCAATTTATCTTCTGATCGATTTTTCAAACTGATGGAAGGGATTAAACAAATGGGAATGCATAATATTTTAAAGGGTTGAGTACTTCATTGGAAATATGATTAGCCTACTGGGTTGCAAGCTTGGATAGTTCAAGGATTATAATCCGAGATCAGATTGGTAGCAGTTAACTCGAGAGTTCAAGTTGTAGTAATCGAAACTCCGTTCTTTCCAAGTAATGCATAATAGCCATGAATAGGGATGAGTTTTGCAATCTGATTTATAACATTAGGGTTTCATGCTTTAAATTCGGTATATTAGGCTGTTAAGAATGGGTTTGATAATTCAACCCTCACAAAAGCTAAAGTTTCGTGTGTTTCTTAACGGCAGTTGTTCGAATCCTCTAAAATGCTTTAAAAGTGTAAATTTAGTCATGCAAATGTCGACTTTTATGTTTTGGCCATCAAAATGCAAAACAAATGTATTACAAATAAATAAAGTGCAATTTACTCTTTATTGTTTCGAAAGTTTTAATTTTTTTTATTAGATAAATACGTTTCTTATAATGATGTGTTTTTGTTTTAGGAAATTACCACCATCTTTTCTGGTGGACTATCAATTCTTTTGAACCGTAGAAGAGCACGTAGATTTCATCGGTAAATTTTATAAATTGATTAAAAATGGGTATTTCAGATAGAGTTAAATGGACCCGAGGTCAACCTCGGGTTGAAACCCTGAGGTTAGATGGTTTTTACATGTAAAATCCTAATGTGTAATTACAAAACTACCCTGCTTTATTCTATGGAAAAATAACCTAGCCTCAGTGTTAGGCCGAATACACAAATATAATCAAGTTTGTATGAGAGAATAACAATTAACACACGTTTTAAATAATCAAAAACTGTATGGAATTAATAACTCCTCTCTCAGTGATGTAAAATATCACAGAGAGCTGCTTAGGTTACAATGAAATGATAATACGTTTTTTTATACCCGTCTAGGGTTAACCTAACTGTATTTATAAAGATATACAGCTACAGTACAATCGATAATTGATACTCCTATAAATCAGCTATACAAATGTTATCAATTATGATTGATACTCGTCTTCTTAGTCAACACAATGTCTTCGACAGCTATCCAATCTTCAAAGATATTTCTTCCATAATTATCTTCAGTTATTCTTCAAAGTTTGATGATGACCAATAGACGCTTCCTCCTGACAGAGTTTAGCAAACTCTGTCGAGCTTCCATCTGTCAGAGTTTAATTAAACTCTGACCACTTCCAGCTTCCAGTTAAACTCTGATGAATCACTGTAACACTTAAACACTGACATTACTCACATCAATTATATTTAACAATCTCCCCCAACTTGTTCATTAGTAAAAATGTACAAGTTAATAATAATTGATGATGTCAAAACAATTAGACAAATACAGTGTTTAATAAATAATCAGAGTTTAAACTTCTACTTAAACAAAATTTACAGAAAACAAGAAATACTTACAGAGCTTTATTTATTTAATTTCCCCAACATCTGGTGTTTATCTGAGATAGTCTATAAGCAATCTTCTTTCTGCATTCTCGAGTTCTATCTGCATGATCTTCTTAATCTCTTTAAGTTCAGGATCATCTTCATCATTCTGATAGATTACAGATATCAGAGAATATATTTTGTTCTTCCTCATGTCATTACCCAGTTAGATAAAATGTGCTTGCTCTGACTCCAGATTAAAATCTAAAGCAGTTATGCCCAGATCTGTCTTCAGTCGAGCACTATTTTTCTTCATCTCAATGATCTTCCCATGATAATCTCTGTATTTTGGAACATACTCACTTCAGTATCTTGTACCACTAATTGCCTTAGCTTTCAACATCTTATTCCTTAGCACATTAGCAGCTTGTTGAGTCCTCTGATTTTTCACTTTGAAAAGATATAAAACATATTCCAATTCTTCCCATAGCTTCAAATCAATGTCATTCTCACCATCTTTATACACAGTCCCATCAGCCATATAACGCCCTAGAAAATATCGTATTTGTTATTATTATTATTATTTAATTATTTAATATTAAATGTGGATTATAGGGTATGAAATTTGTTTAGATAAAATTTATGTGACCTCGTGTTTACGTGCTTATATGATGATGTATATGTGAAATGTGGGTCCGTGTAATTTTTTATTTGAATTTTTGACGAATTAAATCTATTTAAATCATGCCTTATTGATGCTCTGAAAATTTTATAAAATCATCGGGGTATTTAAAAATTCCGAAATCTTTTGTGTTATCTTATTTATAATATTATTTAGTTTTTAAAATTATTGGAAAAATTATTTTGGGTGTTTCAGTGTTTTAAAATGATTTTAAGAGTTTTATTTCATTTAAAGTGTTAAAACTTGAAAAATTCATACTTAATTCATTTTGATCCTAAAATTATTTTAAAAATAGGGGAATGTTGTAATTTCATAAAGTTTATTTTTAGAATTTTTAGAATTTATTTTTCTGCTAATTCTCTACTTAATTCCAGTTTTTAAAAGATGTAAAAAAACCAAATTTTTAGTAGAATTTCAGCATTTTGTAATTACTAGAATTTCCCCAGAGTTTTAATAAACCCACGAGTCTCTCTTTTCTTCCCCTTTTTGCTCTGAGTTTTGCTCTGCTCTTGTGGTCTCGGGAAAACTCTCGAAGGTTCTCTCCCTCTCCAGAAAAATCTCTCCCTTTCAGCTCTCTCTCACACCCTCAATCTCTCCCTATCTCTCTCTCGGGAAATCTACCTCTTCCCCTCCTCTCTTCTCCCCTGAAAAACCGTGTCTATTGTGTGTGTATCTCTTCCCCTGTACCGATTACACTGCTGGGTGGGTGGTTGTTTATGTGCATACTTGTGTGGTGCCGAGTTTGGAGTCTCTAACAGTGATTCTTTGAGCTAGTGACTGATTCCCCCTCCTCTGTGTTCTGTATCCGTGCGAACTGTGTGTGTGTGTAGGTATATGCTTAGCCAAATTTCTGTTCATTTCTGTGTGAATGTTCGCTGGTTTGATGTCGGTATTGTGTTCACTATGGTAGTATGAAGAAGTAGTATATCTTTGTGTACATTATGGTGATGAAATTCAGGTGAACGTATTTTGTTTCGAATCGCTGGTTCCTCTTTGAATTTGCCGGGCAGTTCTTTGTTTGGGCGTTGATTTTTGTTTGTGATTGTGAGGTTGATAGTACCGTGTGGGAGTTTAAGGAAACTGGGTGGGTTTCTTTTGGGTTGTTGTCATATTTTGGAGTGGATCGAAATTGGATTAAAGTTCACCGGATAGTAGCAGTTTTAGGATGGTGTTGCTCTATAATTATTAAAGTTGGGCTGCTAGAAATCAATGGGGGAGGTGTAGTGGTTAAGTGCAGCGGGTGTTGGGGTGCTGGTATGGTGTGCGTAGGTGAAGTGGTTGTTAAGGATGATGGGGTTGGAAGGGGTTTTGGCATATGGGATTAAGGATGAGTACAGGGGAGGGCTGGGAACTCTCACTGAAGCCGAGGGCTTAGTCTGTAGGTGCTGGTTTGATTGAATTCTAGTACGTTACTGTTATACGAAGTGGTGTGGTCGAGTAAAACAAGAAATGAGATTTTGCAAACTTGGCTTGGGTGTATGTTGCTATGAGGATTATATGGCCAAATGAGAGTCCAGAAAGTTAATGTGAATGTTGCAAGGTTCCTGTTAAGCCTTGAGTGGTCGAAAACTTATTCAAGTTAACAGGATGTTGGTTCATGTACGTTTGTGACTTATGCGAATTGTTTGCCAAGCTAGATGTGACGATTACGTTAAACTGAGTTTATTATGAATGTTGGGTGGATTTTAGAAGGATTCTATCCTGGCCGTATTCTGGTTTGATTACCGGAGGAATTTTATTGTACGTTTGGTGTTAGATTAATGTTATAGTAAGGTAAGCCAAGCATATATGCCCTGTTCTAAGACTAAGTTGGGGATATTAAGTTAACTGTTATAAAGTTATAGTTGAGTTGATGTTAAAGCAGAAGATTGTTTGATGGCTTGTTTGGGGTCGGTTGTTTCCCGACGGATTAGGTCATATTTTAAAGGAGATGTTGCCTAAATTCTTTTAGAATTATTTTGTAATTCTTCTAATAATTTGATAAGGATTATTTGTATATCAAGGGGATGTATGTGTTAAAGGGTATGAGTATAAGGTAATATTACATGTTAAATGTTTATATGATTTTATAATTATACGTTACTAATTCAAGAATATGATCTGTATGTGTTATATATATATATATTAAGTTTCAAAGCGTTATAGTACGCGTTTGGGGTAGAACAGAGTTAGACGATTAAGGTTACAAGCGTACTGAAGTATTACTTTACCGTTATATAGGTACCAAAATGAGGTCGGTTAGAGCTAGTGCACATGTAGATGGAATATGGAGGAATGGAAAGATTATCAGAGTTGACAAGTGTGTCATGAAGAGGATGACAAGTTATAGAAGAAGGACAGATGTATGATCCAGTAAGGACCAATGAATAAGAAAAGAGAGATGGATGTAAAAAGAGTAAGGAGTCGAGATATTGGAATTGGAAACTTCATGTATTGAGGCCAGTATACTATTCCCTGCTTATTGTTCAAGTGGGATAAGTTTGTTTCTGTTAGTTATACAATGTTTCTGTCAAATTAGTTTGCAAGTTTACTATTCTTCACTTAATGTTCAAGTGATGCGAAACCTTTTGTATTATTTATTGTTCTTTCGAAATCCCTTCCTGCAAGAGATTATATTCTTCATTTTTACTCTAAATAACGTGAAACTGTCCTATTAATTATACGATTATCCTTTCAAATCATTTTGCTAGTGCCTATACTTTTCATTTTTATTCCCAGTGACATTTTCTTCTATTAAATTATAAACATTTATTCTCAAATTATTCTGTCATTGTTTATTTTCCCCACATATCGTTCAGGTGTTGATTTATTTAAAAAATAAAATAAAAATTAAATTAAATTATTTCAATATTCCTCGTCTATGCTGATATGCTTCAAAGTATATTTTCTTTCAAATTTATGTAAACTAATTCGAGGTTTATACTGTTGCTGAGGCATGTGTTGCTCAGTGACGGTTAAAGCCAAGAATGAATTGAGATCTTCTTAATTATTTAAACTCATTATTGTCATGCCGGTTCTGGCAGCTGAAGCCTATGAGTGCTTAGCTGACAAGAGTGAGACCTTAAATAATTGAGAATTTCTTAAATCTTCGTTTTAAGATATTTGAATCTCTCATGATAGTTCAAACTTGGTAATGGATTTTCACCAATGGACCCCTTTAGGAGAGGCTTTCTTCAAACTGTCCTACAATTTAATTGTCCTGGAGTTATTTTACAGATGATCATTTTTAAACTACTTAATTAACTTATGTTAATTCAACTTGACAATATGTTGGCAAATTTTATTAAATGCTTAGCACTTGACTATATCCTTGCTTTATCTTACAATTACAGTTGTTCTTACTCATGTTGCAAATAAATCATTTTACTTATCTTCCAAGTGAACCATGCTTTTCGTCACTTGATCATTATATTAATTCGATTTGTCGTTGATATTGTCACCCATTTAATTTTCAATAAATATGAATATTCGTTTAACCTGTCCCAAACCTGAATTATTGAACTTGTTGATCCTTTTTGTGATATAATTTAAATCAATACCCCTTTCCATATCGAACTTGTCGATATCTAGGTCAGATCTTACTAGATCCCATTTCTTCTTGAAATTTTAGTTGTTGACCTGGAAGGTGAGTGTCCAGTGTGTTTGGCAGATTGAGGTGGTCGATTGTTCCGACACCTGGTAGTCAGTTATAGGAATGGACTGTTGTTTTTTTTTAAAAAAAAGTGGCCCTTGGGGCGTTAAACCCTTCGGGGTAAGACCAGATTCGTGGTCAGATGTTAAGGCCAATGTGTGCCATGGATCCAATTAAGGACATTGCTGTGTGCGTTTGTCCGGGGTTAGTGCGTGACTGATCAGCAGCCTAACCTTATTGTTTTTATTAATAAAATGCAAAATAGTCCAATTCTATTCCATTTCCTGAATTAAATGAAATGTTATATCTTTAAAGTTCATGAGCTTCTGTAATTGTGAATTATTCCTTTGAGATAAGTGGTCAGTGATATGTTCACCAATGAATCATTGTAGTATTATTGTTTCACAATACTGTTCGCTTGCTGGGCATTCTTTGGCTCACTCTTGCTTCATTTTCTCTAATCTTTCAGCTAGGAATAAGGGTGGATGTTTACATCGTACGAGTCATATGAGAGCAATGAGGCAGCCTTTACAGGATAGATCTCGAAGCTAGAGCGGGTAAGTACGGATTGGAGTTAAGCTACAGATTAAACGGTATAGTTATTGAAATCAGAATAGTAGAAGAAATTGTAATAATTTGTATGGGTTAGATTCTTGTTTCATACCATAACCTGGAATCGATCCTCTGTGAGGAATCGTTGGTGTAATAAGTTTTATTTGAAATTGTTAAATGAAAATTTGGTTTGGGATGAAATACAGGTGGATAGTCCGATTTACGAATACTTCATGCCGAAATTTTCTAAAATTCCCCTGTATCAAAGTCTATTTTATGATTAAAATTATATTTTTAGTATTGGGAAGTTGGGGCGTTACAGGTCGGTATCAGAGCGACAGGTTATGGTCTCTGAAACAAGTTAGGATGATTAGGTATATGTAATTAAGTGGGACGTTAGATAGGACGATTTAGAATAAGATTCGCCTTAGGTTATTAGGACAACGGTTGCGACGTTAGTTAGTATTTCGACATATCGCGCGAGCCAGAATTCGATTCATTCGAAGGTACGACTTTGGACGAGGTAGTTGATTCGGCGC
The DNA here is from genome assembly GCA_036435485.1 of Saposhnikovia divaricata. Taxonomy (NCBI): domain Eukaryota; kingdom Viridiplantae; phylum Streptophyta; class Magnoliopsida; order Apiales; family Apiaceae; genus Saposhnikovia; species Saposhnikovia divaricata. The sequence goes on along the minus strand of CM071594.1, from coordinate 186,225,366 downwards.
CGCCTACGTTAAATAGACGATCGGAGTTACCAGCTTGGAGGATGTTACGTGTAGACCTTCGTGTATGTTCTAGAATTTCTTTTGTGACTTTAGTTACCCCGCGAGTGATATAGAAAGTGCGAAAGGATTGAAAACAAGGTGTGAAATGCGATTACTGGCATGGGTTAGAGGATTGGCGTGGTTATTCATTCTAGCAGTTGATTTCATTTAGTTTATTGATTAAGGAGATTCGATTCAACCCTTCTTTCTATTTCTTCTTATCTTGATAATACCCCATCACCTTTGATAATCAACTATATTTCAATTGATGACGACTTTTTCAGATTCATTTAAACACATTTCTATTTTTCAAAGATACCTCTATTTTCTAGGGGATCACTTGATTCAACATGATGCATATAAATTATTGAGACCTTTGAATTCTTTCTATTTTTCCCGAATACTTGATATTCCTTATTCAACATTATATATATATATATATAAACTTTTGAATTCTTTTTATTTCTCTCTGAATACTTGACCTTATTTATTCTTACTGGGATGAATAACCCTATGTATATAGGGGATTCAGGGACATCTTATCTATGTGATAGAAGTCTGGTGGGACGCCACTAATTGTGTTTGTCATGAAAGTACAGAAGGCTGGCCCCCTTCTTGTGCTATGGTGGTTGACCTAAGTGACAAATGCAACCTGAAATTAGTTCAATGATCATATTGATCTCTCAGTTAAAATTCTTTTATAAAATTCTTATCAAACAAAATTCATCTTATATTCATACAAGCATGTTAATATCTGTCGTTTCATTACTTCCTTTTTGTTATAACCCTTATGATTCCTAAAGTTACCAGTGGTGGAAAGTAGTAAAAATAGAAACGATGACCTTCTAAGTGGTCCGAGATACAATTATGTCAAGGAAGAATTGGTTTGTCTGGTTTGAGAATTGATGCTAAATCAGGGATTGAATATCCAGTTAGATTACTCCTTGGATTGACAACACACGTACAAGATTCGATAAAATGGAGGACTGTGTATGGATAAGGAGCAGATAAAAAGGAGATGAGATTATTAACTCTATTTAAATTGGAAGTGGAATGATGATGGGTTTAGTTGGTTGTGAGAGTTATGTTGAGGAAAGATTGTTGAGGAACAGTAGTTTATTTTATATTTTACTTTGGATATAGTAGAAGGGATATTATGAGATTTTAAATGATTTAAGACCAATTGTCGGGTATGCATTTTAGAATTGAAGCGGAAAAAAAAAAACTTGAGCGAAGAAAAGTAGAGCTAGACAATTTGTACCAAGAATTTCAACAGGAAATTTGCAGGAATTGTGTTAGCAGAGGATGTGAAATTTGGTTAGAAAGGAAGGTAAGATTTCAAGAGGAAGTATACTATAATTGTACTAAGATTTATATGAAAAGCTATAAGTGAAAGTGGAAGGAATAGTATGATGGGAAGTGATAGAAGTAGAAGCTAGAAGTTCAATATGATTATAAATAATGTTGTTAAGAATATGGATGTAATGGCAATTAAAAGAATTAGGTAGGAGTTAGGATTGGATTGTATATTTAACTACAAAGTACAGGCAAAGTGTAAGGATAAAAAGGTGAAATTTTGAATCTCAAGAGATATATAAGTTGTGTTTCGAGGTCGGAAGCGGACAAAGGAAGTTTTAATGGTGATGCAGACCAAGAGATTATTATGACAAAATTTTAAGGTTATCTTATATATGTGAGAGATACCAGTAAGGAGATGATGAGAGTGAAGCAGATTACAGTGTTTAAACTTTCTCGGACGTATGTATTGATGAATTGCTAGGAGCAGAGATATAAAGTCGGTTAATTATTTATTTCCAGGTATGTCACGAGTTTCAAGAATTCAAGATCGGAAGACATCTCAAGAAATTCAAGGATATAAGAAGAGTATACATAAGATGTCTAAGTACGAGCTTTGATATTGGAAGAAGTAAAATTTCTAGGAGATGACGAAAGGATCGAAGTGAAATTCGGGAAGACGAAGCAGTAATGAATCGGGAAAGGCCTAAGACGCTAGCAGAGATCGAAAATTTTAAAGGACCAGCTAGGAATTACTGAAGGTCGTCAAAGGTTGTACCAAGATCGCTACAGCAGTAGACACGCTTACCAAGAAGGAAATGGAATAGTTCAAGGAAATGAGTGTTGGACTCGTATTTTATTTCGTTTATTCAGCCATCGATAAATGTTGGAGTTATTACGTGCAGAGTCTAAATTTGAGGATTTTTTTTTGAGTATGTAGAGTAATGTTTCGGAAGTTGATTTTTCGCGAACTTGAGATAATGAAGTTTAAATGGGTTTTGAAGGGTGTAAGTTATTTATTGGTGAAGTATACTTGGGTTTACGTATGTTAAGTCGGGTTTCGATATTAGTGGAGTTTTTAGAGCTCAATTGGATTAAAAGTTTGATTTTTAATGGTATTGAGGGGCGATGACCCCAGGATAGTTTATATTGCAAATAAGGTATATATGTTTCAAGGTAAATGGTGAGTAGTTCGAAATTGTTACTCAGTAAAACAATGGGATTAAGGATAGATGGAAGTTTCTCAATTATTCCCTTCGTGAGTAACATTGTACGTTGAAAGTGGAGTAAGAGTGATTGGGGGATTCTTGATATTCTTATTCTCAAAGTTTTATCTGAGGCAGTATGGTTATGAGTAGGAGCGTGGGAGTGGTATCAATTGTTCTAGTCTCGTGGATGTTGTTTTAAAGATTTAATTATTTACCTGTTTACGGCAAGTCAAGACGGATTTCTTCGCTTATATGTTGCTGCAAATCAAGACAGGTTTTGTTTTAGTACTGTATATGAATGGATTTTTTTTATGGGTGATTGGGTTGGTACGTGAAGCGTTGTGTACTGGGCATAGTCCATTGTACGAATAGGTCATGTCCGATTTTCGGTACAAAGGATCGTCACGTGCGAGTGATAAGTATCTAGAAGTAACGACATATGTAAACCAAAGGATTAAGTTTTGTTAGAAATTCGAAGGGCCTACACGGTGAGCCTATCCATATGTGAACTGATATACAAGAATTGCTACTGTGGAAGAAATGACATAGAAGTTAAACGAGGAATGGTTGAGTGATACCATCATTTTGTTTTCTTAAGATTGATTCTGAGGACAGAATCCTATTAACGCCCTAGAAAATATCGTATTTGTTATTATTATTATTATTATTATTATTTAATTATTTAATATTAAATGTGGATTATAGGGTATGAAATTTGTTTAGATAAAATTTATGTGACCTCGTGTTTACGTGCTTATATGATGATGTATATGTGAAATGTGGGTCCGTGTAATTTTTTATTTGAATTTTTGACGAATTAAATCTATTTAAATCATGCCTTATTGATGCTCTGAAAATTTTATAAAATCATCGGGGTATTTAAAAATTCCGAAATCTTTTGTGTTATCTTATTTATAATATTATTTAGTTTTTAAAATTATTGGAAAAATTATTTTGGGTGTTTCAGTGTTTTAAAATGATTTTAAGAGTTTTATTTCATTTAAAGTGTTAAAACTTGAAAAATTCATACTTAATTCATTTTGATCCTAAAATTATTTTTAAAATAGGGGAATGTTGTAATTTCATAAAGTTTATTTTTAGAATTTTTAAAATTTATTTTTCTGCTAATTCTCTACTTAATTCCAGTTTTTAAAAGATGTAAAAAAACCAAATTTTTAGTAGAATTTCAGCATTTTGTAATTACTAGAATTTCCCCAGAGTTTTAATAAACCCACGAGTCTCTCTTTTCTTCCCCTTTTTGCTCTGAGTTTTGCTCTGCTCTTGTGGTCTCGGGAAAACTCTCGAAGGTTCTCTCCCTCTCCAGAAAAATCTCTCCCTTTCAGCTCTCTCTCACACCCTCAATCTCTCTCTCGGGAAATCTCCCTCTTCCCCTCCTCTCTTCTCCCCTGAAAAACCGTGTCTATTGTGTGTGTATCTCTTCCCCTGTACCGATTACACTGCTGGGTGGGTGGTTGTTTATGTGCATACTTGTGTGGTGCCGAGTTTGGAGTCTCTAACAGTGATTCTTTGAGCTAGTGACTGATTCCCCCTCCTCTGTGTTCTGTATCTGTGCGAACTGTGTGTGTGTAGGTATATGCTTAGCCAAATTTCTGTTCATTTCTGTGTGATTGTTCGCTGGTTGATGTCGGTATTGTGTTCACTATGGTAGTATGAAGAAGTAGTATATCTTTGTGTAAATTATGGTGATGAAATTCAGGTGAACGTATTTTGTTTCGAATCGCTGGTTCCTCTTTGAATTTGCCGGGTAGTTCTTTGTTTGGGCGTTGATTTTTGTTTGTGATTGTGAGGTTGATAGTACCGTGTGGGAGTTTAAAGAAACTGGGTGGGTTTCTTTTGGGTTGTTGTCATATTTTGGAGTGGATCGGAATTGGATTAAAGTTCACCGGATAGTAGCAGTTTTAGGATGGTGTTGCTCAATAATTATTAAAGTTGGGCTGCTAGAAATCAATGGGGGAGGTGTAGTGGTTAAGGGCAGCGGGTGTTGGGGTGCTGGTATGGTGTGCGTAGGTGAAGTGGTTGTTAAGGATGATGGGGTTGGAAGGGGTTTTGGCATATGGGATTAAGGATGAGTACAGGGGAGGGCTGGGAACTCTCACTGAAGCCGAGGGCTTAGTCTGTAGGTGCTGGTTTGATTGAATTCTAGTACGTTACTGTTATACGAAGTGGTGTGGTCGAGTAAAACAAGAAATGAGATTTTGCAAACTTGGCTTGGGTGTATGTTGCTATGAGGATTATATGGCCAAATGAGAGTCCAGAAAGTTAATGTGAATGTTGCAAGGTTCCTGTTAAGCCTTGAGTGGTCGAAAACTTATTCAAGTTAACAGGATGTCGGTTCATGTACATTTGTGACTTATGCGAATTGTTTGCCAAGCTAGATGTGACGATTACGTTAAACTGAGTTTATTATGAATGTTGGGTGGATTTTAGAAGGATTCTATCCTGGCCGTATTTTGGTTTGATTACCGGAGGAATTTTATTATACGTTTGGTGTTAGATTAATGTTATAGTAAGGTAAGCCAAGCATATATGCCATGTTCTAAGACTAAGTTGGGGATATTAAGTTAACTGTTATAAAGTTATAGTTGAGTTGATGTTAAAGCAGAAGATTGTTTGATGGCTTGTTTGGGGTCGGTTGTTTCCCGACGGATTAGATCATATTTTAAAGGAGATGCTGCCTAAATTCTTTTAGAATTATTTTGTAATTCTTCTAATAATTTGATAAGGATTATTTGTATATCAAGGGGATGTATGTGTTAAAGGGTATGAGTATAAGGTAATATTACATGTTAAATGTTTATATGATTTTATAATTATACGTTACTATTTCAAGAATATGATCTGTATGTGTTATATATATATATTAAGTTTCAAAGCGTTATAGTACGCGTTTGGGGTAGAACAGAGTTAGACGATTAAGGTTACAAGCGTACTGAAGTATTACTTTACCTTTATATAGGTACCAAAATGAGGTCGGTTAGAGCTAGTGCACATGTAGATGGAATATGGAGGAATGGAAAGATTATCAGAGTTGACGAGTGTGTCATGAAGAGGATGACAAGTTACAGAAGAAGGACAGATGTATGATCCAGTAAGGACCAATGAATAAGAAAAGAGAGATGGATGTAAAAAGAGTAAGGAGTCGAGATATTGGAATTGGAAACTTCATGTATTGAGGCAAGTATACTATTCCCTGCTTATTGTTCAAGTGGGATAAGTTTGTTTCTGTTAGTCATACAATGTTTCTGTCAAATTAGTTTGCAAGTTTACTATTCTTCACTTAATGTTCAAGTGATGCGAAACCTTTTGTATTATTTATTGTTCTTTCGAAATCCCTTCCTGCAAGAGATTATATTCTTCATTTTTACTCTAAATAACGTGAAACTGTCCTATTAATTATACGATTATCCTTTCAAATCATTTTGCTAGTGCCTATACTTTTCATTTTTATTCCCAGTGACATTTTCTTCTATTAAATTACAAACATTTATTCTCAAATTATTCTGTCATTGTTTATTTTCCCCACATATCGTTCAGGTGTTGATTTATTTAAAAAATAAAATAAAAATTAAATTAAATTATTTCAATATTCCTCATCTATGCTGATATGCTTCAAAGTATATTTTCTTTCAAATTTATGTAAACTAATTCGAGGTTTATACTGTTGCTGAGGCATGTGTTGCTCAGTGACGGTTAAAGCCAAGAATGAATTGAGATCTTCTTAATTATTTAAACTCATTATTGTCATGCCGGTTCTGGCAGCTGAAGCCTATGAGTGCTTAGCTGACAAGAGTGAGACCTTAAATAATTGAGAATTTTTTAAATCTTCGTTTTAAGATATTTGAATCTCTCATGATAGTTCAAACTTGGTAATGGATTTTCACCAATGGACCCCTTTAGGAGAGGCTTTCTTCAAACTGTCCTACAATTTAATTGTCCTGGAGTTATTTTACAGATGATCATTTTTAAACTACTAAATTAACTTATGTTAATTCAACTTGACAATATGTTGGTAAATTTTATTAAATGCTTAGCACTTGACTATATCCTTGCTTTATCTTACAATTACAGTTGTTCTTACTCATGTTGCAAATAAATCATTTTACTTATCTTCCAAGTGAACCATGCTTTTCGTCACTTGATCATTATATTAATTCGATTTGTCGTTGATATTGTCACCCATTTAATTTTCAATAAATATGAATATTCGTTTAACCTGTCCCAAACCTGAATTATTGAACTTGTTGATCCTTTTTGTGATATAATTTAAATCAATACCCCTTTCCATATCGAACTTGTCGATATCTAGGTCAGATCTTACTAGATCCCATTTCTTCTTGAAATTTTAGTTGTTGACCTGGAAGGTGAGTGTCCAGTGTGTTTGGCAGATTGAGGTGGTCGATTGTTCCGACACCTGGTAGTCAGTTATAGGATTGGACTGTTGTTTTTTTTTTAAAAAAAAGTGCCCCTTGGGGCGTTAAACCCTTCGGGGTAAGACCAGATTCGTGGTCAGATGTTAAGGCCAATGTGTGCCATGGATCCAATTAAGGACATTGCTGTGTGCGTTTGTCCGGGGTTAGTGCGTGACTGATCAGCAGCCTAACCTTATTGTTTTTATTAATAAAATGCAAAATAGTCCAATTCTATTCCATTTCCTGAATTAAATGAAATGTTATATCTTTAAAGTTCATGAGCTTCTGTAATTGTGAATTATTCCTTTGAGATAAGTGGTCAGTGATATGTTCACCAATGAATCATTGTAGTATTATTGTTTCACTATACTGTTCGCTTGCTGAGCATTCTTTGGCTCACTCTTGCTTCATTTTCTCTAATCTTTCAGCTAGGAATAAGGGTGGATGTTTACATCGTACGAGTCATATGAGAGCAATGAGGCAGCCTTTACAGGATAGATCTCGAAGCTAGAGCGGGTAAGTACGGATTGGAGTTAAGCTACAGATTAAACGGTATAGTTATTGAAATCAGAATAGTAGAAGAAATTGTAATAATTTGTATGGGTTAGATTCTTGTTTCATACCATAACCTGGAATTGATCCTCTGTGAGGAATCGTTGGTGTAATAAGTTTTATTTGAAATTGTTAAATGAAAATTTGGTTTGGGATGAAATACAGGTGGATAGTCCGATTTACGAATACTTCATGCCCAAATTTTCTAAAATTCCCCTATATCAAAGTCTATTTTATGATTAAAATTATATTTTTAGTATTGGGAAGTTGGGGCGTTACAAGCCATGAAATACAGCAGAAAATCTTTGTCAAACTCTTTTGATGAATCAACTGTACTGATTCCAGTCTGTCCAAAATCTCCTGTGGAACACCTTGTCCTGGAACAGCCAGTGATGAAGGATCTAGAGGACTAGTATTCACTCTAATTTCTCTATGTGAGCCCAAGCCAGATGTATCTCGACTTTGCTTGGACATACAAGCTCTGCCTTGTAGAAAATTAGTACCTCCAGTCTTCAGAGTTTGATCAGGAATAGTTTGTTTTGCAAAATACATTTGCATCTGAGTAAACAATGGTTTCTGTATAACTTGTGTAGCAACAGAGGTTGTATGCACTTTCTTCGAAACCTTTTCTTCTTCAAAAATCTTACCTTTCAACTTCTGTTTAGCATCTTCTGTTAGTTTCCTAGATAATAGTAAATTCTGATCAGCACCAACATTTTCTTTAATAACAATGCCTTTTTGAACAGGCCTAGGAGCTTTCTCATTCTTCTTTAACTTTCCAGACTTCAAAGCTTTTTGATGTTCTTCTTGTAAATTCTTCTCTTCAGCTTCAATGTCTTCAATTGTAACTCCTTCTTCATTCTCTTCCAGAAACAGTCTTGCAGCCAATTCTTCATCTGTGGATTGTCAGTGAGTAACAAGCTCTTGGTCTTTGAAGTACCCTGAACATCAGTATTTATTCCATCAGACTTTGTAGAAGACTTGCCAGATCTCAGACTCATATCTTTACCAGCTTTTGATTTTAATCTCTTTTCACGGTCATTTGCTCCTCCATCTTCAGCATCATCCTTCTTAGTCAGAGTTTGAGATTGCCTGTATTTGGACTTAGTAACTCTCTCCCCCTTTTTGACATCATCAGGAATCAATATTGATGTGATCCATTCCAATGAGGTAGCAATAGAGTCAATCTTACCAGACAAGACAATTTGATTCTCTTCCACTTTACTTAGCCTTTTAAACAGAGTTCCTTGATCTTTACAAAAAGTCTGAAACTTCAGTTTATTATCTCTCTGCATAGTCATGTCTCTTTGAACAACTTCAGCTCGTAGATCAGTTATTTCTTATTGTGAATCATCAAACCTGTTATTAAGAGTCTTGACTTGAACAACAGTGGCTTTCAGACATGAAAGAATCTCTGGATTTGAAATCTTTGTAGCAGTGCTATGCACAAAAGCAGCTGCTCTTCCAGCAGGAAAAATGCAATCTTCTTTATACCAATTTTCCGAAAATTTGGCAAGATATTATTTTTCAATTTCACGTTGATGTGAAGGTCCAGAAAAATTAGTTATCTTCGCATCAGTTTGTACTGGTTGTCTCTGAGAAGAATTAGACTCAGTACTTCCTTCAGCTTCAACATCGACTTCAGCATTTTCATTTTCAACTGGATCAATCTCGACAATATTCACTGCAGCTTCAACTTTTTCAGCAGGAGTCTCTACAACTTCAATATCTTCAGCAAAAACTTCATTCACAGGCTCAGAAATTATAGCCTTGGTTGGTTTGATCAATTTCTTCACCTTGTTCAGTAACTTGGTGAGCATCAGAGAATAGTGCAGTATGTGTTGCTACTGTTTCATCAAGTACCACAGTAGGTTGATCAGCTACACCAGTTTCTTCAGAGTTAACAACAACAGGTGATGAGATAGGAACTTCAATGTCATCAGAGAATGGAATGAATGACTCATCAAAAGCATCCATATTAGCAAACCATCTTTGTTTTCCACATCCATCTGTGCATCTTCAGTTGTCTTTACAGCTTCTTCTTCAGTATTTATCTCAACAGTAGGTATCTCCTTAGAAATCACCTCTGGAGCTTCAAAATTTATCTCTTCATCTGACTCATCAACTAACAACCTTCTCATCTTTGATTTAGGTACCTCAGCTGCCACTTCTACTTCAGCAGAGTTTGAGAAATCAGACCTTTTGACTCTTAATTTTTTAGCCCTGACAGCTTTGTGCTTTGTTCTACCTCCACGCTTTGGTTTAGCCAGTGTAGGTGGTGAATTTTGTTCAGAGTTTGCAATTGGCTCATTGATGTTAATTTGAGGTTGAGTTTGAGTTTGAGTGGGTATTGGTTGAATTTGTTCAGTGTTTGGCTCATCATTAGCAGGTTGAGCGGATTGAGGTCGTGTTTCAGTATTTGTAGGTTGTAAAGGTTCAGGTTCAGGCTATTGTGGTTCTTGAGGTTGATTTAGGAAGTTTTGAAGAGCAAGAGGCAAAACCAAGTCAGGTATGTGCTCCTTGGTTAGATCCTTGTTGGTCAAATCAGAGAATACTCTCTTATGAACCTTAAAGGTCTGAATAGTGTCTTCCTCAGAAATTTCAACATCAGGCACACAAGCAGAGAATAGTAATTAAAAAAATCTAGAAAAATAAATAGTGGCACTAGACTCTGACAATCTTTCACCAATATTCATCAAGACAAGTCTACCAAAATCAAAATTACTTCCGTAAAGAAGAGAATACCCGATTTGAAGACTGTCAGTAGGAATAGCATCCCAATTGGTGATTTTCTTTCCAAACGCCCTTGTGATGCAATCGAAAAAGAAACTCCACTCCTTCCTCAGAAATGGCCTTTTCACTTGACCAAGTCTCCCTAAAGGTCCTGAGTACCCAATTTGCTGCAACATCTCTTTTAGAAATCTTTCACCAACAACACTGTATGTAGAGTGTGTATCAAAACCCAAAGTTTCTCTGACCGTCGTTGGAGTAATGACATACTCTGTTTCCTCATATGTGAAAATAATCGAAGGAGTCCCATTCTCTTCTCCATCATCATAAGTAGCTGTCTGCCAGAAAGTAGCAATCTGTGTAGCAGAGAGCTTTGTTGGTTCGACTAAGGCTCTACCAATCTCCGAATTGAGTAAGAAGTTTTGAATTAGATGAAACGCCGCAGGAACGTTTTCATTATTCAACGAAGCTGCATAGTTGTTAGGTACAAACACTAACCCTCGAGCGTTAAAAGATTTGGTGGCCATGAGATTAGACTAGAGAAGAAAATATCAGTGAAAAAGATGTGTATGAAAGGTATTTGTGAAAATGTGCAAGTGAAAGAACAAAGTAACTGTTAGTGGTTATGTCAAAGAGAATAACCATTTATGTAAAATGATTAGATTTGTAATTAAAAATTAAAACCCAATCGTTTTAAACATTAACACAAGCAACCAGTTTCTTGTTTAATGTGTGAGTGGGACACGCGGCACACATGCAATGGAACAACTTTTGTTACGTTCAGTAATCATGGCAATAATTACTGCTACTCTCTCTCTCTCTCTCTCTCTCTCTCTCTCTCTCCTATTTCCAATACACTTTAACACTCTAATACTCATTAACAGTTGGAAATTATTTATCTCATTTTTCAAAAACTCTTTTTACCCCAAGTTTGTAAATTGTCTAAAATAAAATTTACCTTAGAGTACTAGACAAATTTCGTCAGTGTTTGTCAATTCTCCAACTTTATTACCATAACCCTTTCAAAAACTGCACAGTTATGAATTTATGTGTGTATAGCAGAGTTTACTAATTCAATATTTAGAGCATCTAATTTTTCATAAAATCCATAAAATAAATCATTAAACACTGTTTGCACAAACTCTCATTGTAAACACTTAATGTCTGATGAATGCTAAACTCTGTAGTAAATAATTGATATACAGTAACTCTAAACTAACTTATACCCCCTTCTAATTTTTTTTTCTTTTCTCCAGTAACCAGATGTTGGAACTAGTCACCAAAAATCCTATAATTTTAGCCCTTATCTTTTTGATAAGTTCCTGAGTCTTCCTAGTCTTTGACTAGTCACCAAAAATTAGAGAATTTTAGCCCTTACTTTTTACTAGCAAGTTCCTGGGTCGTCCTAGACACAACATAATCTCAAAGGAGTTCTAACAGCCTATATACATGTGCTCTGGGGGTAGACTAATAACAGAATCTAACTTAACAGAGTTTAACAAACAGAGTCTAAAAGTCATCAACATCCGAAGTTAATCATGAGAGGCAATGCACACAGCAGTTACAGACTCAGAGTTTAGGATAGATAAACTAAGAGATGCTATGAATATAGAAATAGTATCATGCTGTGTTAATTTTCTGCACGGTCTAAGATTTAATCACAAATAACTTAGAATGATTCATGATTAATTACTGAGAATTATGCTTCATACAGATTTCTTCATCGGTGTTTATGTTCAGACAATAACATTATCAGAGTTTATCAGAGTTTGTCCAACATTTCAACAGTGTATGACCTACAGAGTATTCTAATAGTTGTATTATCACATCAAGGTATACTAATCTCAGAAACATGAGCAACATATTTTATAAGTAAAGCTTGAGTCTAACCAGTATCTCTAGTCGAAACTAGAGATCATTCCTAGTTAATTTACCAGCCTTGTAAATGTAGCTTCACTAAATGGCTTGGTGAATATATCTGCAAGCTGTTGTTCTGTAGACACAAAATGAAGCTCAATATTTCCTTCCTCTACATGTTCTCTGATAAAATGGTACCTTATGCTGATGTGCTTGGTCATTGAATGCTGTACTGGATTACCTGTCATAGCAATATCACTTTGATTATCATAGAAAATAGGTATTTTACTGTACCTTAATCCATAATCCAACAATTGATTCTTCATCCACAGAATCTGTGCACAATAGCTACCAGCCGCAATATACTCTCCTTCAGTTGTAGATGTAGAAATTGATTTCTGTTTCTTGCTATACCAAGAAACAAGTCTGTCACCCAGATATTGACAACTTCCACTGGTGCTTTTTCTGTCTATCTTACAGCCTGCAAAGTCTGCATCAGAGTAACCAAGTAGCTTGAAATCTGATTCTCTGGGATACCACAGACCTAAGGTTATGGTGCCCTTGAGATACTTAAAAATTCTCTTCACAACTGTTAGATGTGGTTCTCTGGGGCCTGCTTGAAACCTTGCACAGAGACAAGTTGCATACATGATGTCAGGTCTGCTTGCTGTTAGATAAAGAAGAGACCCTATCATGCCTCTTTAGCTTGTCATATCTACTGGAGCTCCTGTGTCTTTGTCCAACTTTGTTGTTGTTGCCATGGGGGTTGTTGCAGATGAACAGTCAAACATACCAAATTTCTTGAGATGATTTCTGGTATATTTTGCTTGATTTATAAAAATCCCGTCATCTGTTTGCTTCACTTGTAGGCCTAGAAAATAACTAAGCTCTCCCATCATGCTCATTTGATATCTGGACTGCATGAGCTTGGCAAACTTCTTACAGAGTTTATCATTAGTAGACCCAAAAATTATGTCATCAACATATATCTGAACTAAAAGCAAGTCACTGCCAGATTTAAAATAGAACAGGGTTTTATCAATTGTACCTCTGTTGAACCCACTTTCTAAAAGAAATTGAGCCAGAGTTTCATACCATGCTCTTGGAGCCTGCTTAAGTCCGTAGAGTGCCTTATCCAGCTTGTACACATAGTCTGGATATATGGGGTCCACAAATCCTGGTGGTTGTTCAACAAACACTTCTTCTTCAAGCTTCCCATTCAGAAAAGCACTTTTTACATCCATCTGAAATACCTTGAATTTCTTTTGAGAGGCATATGCTAGAAAAATCCTTATTGCCTCCAATCTTGCAACTGGAGCAAAAGTTTCATCATAGTCTATTCCTTCCTGCTGTGAATACCCTTTTGCCACAAGTCTAGCCTTGTTCCTTGTAACAACTCCCTCACTATCAGTTTTATTTCTGAAAACCAATCTCGTACCAACAACAGATCTATTCTTTGGTCTTGGTACAAGGGTCCATACTTCATTTCTTTCGAATTCATTTAATTCCTTCTGCATTGATGTTATCCAGTCAGCATCTTGAAGAGCTTCTTGTACCTTCTTTGGTTCAAATTTAGACAAAAATGCATGAAACAGACATTCATTTGTTGTAGCACTCCTTGTCCTTACTTTCACATCTGGATCTTGTTAGGTCCGATAAGATTGTAGAAGGGGGGGTTGAATACAATCTTTACCTTTTTATCGAAATTTGTCCTTTAAATTAAATTTGATAAAGAGAAATTTATGTGCGGAATTATTTAACACAATTTTTCAAGTTGAATATAACTGTATATTAACTTGATGTGGTGTTACAAAATCAGTATAACAACTTATCAAGATGTTAATAACTAATTAGAAAATTCGACATGAACTTTTCTAATTTAGTTAATAATAATCAAGATAAGAACTAGGAAACTTAATTCGCTAGTAGTACAAGAATCACAAGTAAACAAGTTCTAGCGGATAGAATATAACAAAGATGAAGAACTTGAATTTCTGGGAATTGTTTAAGCTTTGGTGTTCTTGGTGTTCTTGAGAGAGAGAATTCTGTTCTTGATGTAATGTTTCTGCTGTGTTTTCTCCGTTATGACATAATCTGCTCTGTTCTGTTCTTTTATATTAGTAACAGGTCTTGCTGGCTTTCTGTAGGATATTTAACTGCTCCAGCATGACTTAAACTGCTACCAAGACTTGATTTTCCTTCATTAAGACTTACACAAACCTCCATTAAGACATAAAATGTGTCGGTATGACTTAACAGAAATTCGGTAAGACTTACAACAGCTGGCAGAGGTCGGTAAGACTTAATCCAGGTCGGTAAGACTTAATCCTGAAAAGCTCCTGTCGGTAAGACTTAAGATTAAGTCATACCGAATTTTCTTCTCCAAGACATAATCCATTTTTCTTTCTTTAAGTCATATTGATCCATTTAATTAATTAATGATTAACTAATTCATATTTAATTGATACAATAATTAATTTAATAAATAAATTAATTCTTCCAGAATTAATTCATTTAATTAAATCAACTAAATGATTTATATCAATTATAAATGAATTTAATTAAATCAATAAATAATTAATTTAATTCTTACAAACCACTAAAGGTAGTAAAGAATTACCACTGATTTGTGTTGACGTTCGATGTACTGTCTGGTTCATGAACGACTAACTTCAACGATGCTTCTTCACTTTTAACTTTAGGTTGTGGTTTATTTCTTCTCTCAATTCTCTTGTACTGTAACTGACCTTCAAACTATCACTCGAAAAATCTCTGTCACTGTTTAAATGAATCCATTCACTTCAATGCTATACTGGGGCTTGATCAGATAACTGAATCGTCTTCCAGTGTATGACATCAAAACTATAGATTGACTTTTCTTCTTTCTTCTGACAGATAATACTTCTTGAGATTCCTGTGACAATTCATATGTATATTTACTTATTACAATTTGGTTTAAGTTGATTAGGATCCTCTAACTACAAATAGGCTGAGTCATATGCCTTTCAATCTCCCCCTATTTGTTTGTTAGACAATAACAAGCAAATTCCTAGAGGATACCTCAACTAATCCAACTTAACCAAATGAAAGATAAAACTTTAAATACTAAGTAAATATGAAAAAAAAGTTCTGGTTTATATTTAACATTTGCCAGATTCAAACATGAAAGATAAATACAAGATAGATGATCCTCTAGACTGATCATATGATACTAATTCCTATCAAGATTTATCTAAGCTCTAAAGATATAACATGTAGAGCAATTCTTTATCTTTAGTTGTCTTCCCTTCTGAATTCTCCTTCTTCTGGTTCATCTGTGACTTGAAGTTTCATGTGTAGATCAGAATCAACAAGACGTTCTCTTCTTGATGACAATCCTTGAGGTAAGACTAAAGGAATTCCAAGCTTCTTTCTCAGTTCACCTTGAAATTTCTTGTAATCTTTTATGTTCGTTTGTGCATAGGAACGAATGTGATCTGCAGCTATTACCTTTTCTTCAGTCAAGAATCCATGATTTCTGAGAGCATATTCAGCATATACCAAGTGCTTTGCATGATGTTCGTATAACTCATCTGTCTGAAGATTGATTGAGTGAAGTACCTCTCCCTTAAGAAATTTTACTTGTGGAGGTTCCTTAATCACTTCTGGTCCAGCTCTTTCAGCAAATTCTTTGAACTTTTCATGTAACAACACACCTAGCTCAGAAGATGTTCTTACCTTAGGTCTAAGTACCCCAATCTCTGTCAGCGATCTGTCATAAAAGAACTGAATAGATACTCTGAAAGTTCCAACTTTATGACAATCTACAAATATTACCAGCTCATCAGATTTGGGTTCAAATGCAGTAGTTATCCTGATGACTTCTACCTGTAAGGCCTTTATATACATTTCATGAATTGGATTTGCCAGTTTGAATTCCTCGAGAATTTGTCCAAGACGACGATCTTCATAATCAGAACTCTGAGGTGAATCTATTGCTCTTTGAGCACGTTCCCATTTGTCACCGCTCTTTAGTCTGATATATGTTTTTCTCTTCTCAACATTTATAGCATGTAGTCGTTGTAATGCTTGTTGTTCAGATTTCTGAAGTTCTTCATTTCGTGCAATTTGCTCTAATGATTTTTGAAGTTTTTCTTCTCTCATTTGCAAATTAGCTTCCCTTTGAACAAATAATTCTTCAGATTCTTTCTCAGCTTGTTGAGCTTCAAATTCAGATATCACTGGTCCTTCATCTTCCCAGTGACTAAGATCAGGTTCAGGAAGTTCCTCACCTTGATCAGGGAATTCAAGATCAGCAAAAACATCGAAGTTATCCGGTTCACCCGTGTAATAATAACCTATGTTCTTGTCTTGAATTTCTTCAACTACTTTCTTCCTCTTATCTTCACCTTGGTCAGATTTACCAGATTTTCCTTCTCCTCCCTCTCTTTCTTTAGTTTTATCTTGTGATCCCTTTGATTTCTCCCCCTTAGTTGAGGAATCCTCTACAGATTTATCAGTTGCCCCAGCTTCAGGATCTTGTTCATCATCATCACCATCCTTGCTTGTAAAGAATTCAATTTCTTCATTCGTAGGTTTGTGACTTTGATTTACAAGATTAAACAAATGTCTTAACCCATTAGCCTGGTGTGCATTTTGCTTTTCGATCTGGTCCAGACGAGAATCAGTAGATTCCTGATTGTGCTGTACCTCTGACTGTAGATTATCAACTTTCAAGGAAATCTAAGAAATTAACATGTCTTGAGCAACAGTAATATCTCCAGAGTCATCAAGTGCCTTTTCATGAGAGAGTTCGAGAGATTCTATTTTCTTGGTGAAAGATGTCTTTAAGTAGTTAATGTCCTTCTTGATTACAGCAAGCTGACTGTTGACAGAGGTGGATGAAGAAGATCGCTCACCCACTTGTGCTCTAAGGATTTCTGTTTCAGCCTTGCTAACTTCAAGTTCTTTCTCTAAAGCAGTTATCTTTTCTAATAATGAGAGAGTGTATGTGTCAGTGTGTGCGCTCACCTGACGTTCACTTTGAGATCCACTCACCTGAAGTGCATGTGTTTCACTCAATTTTATGGTATTCCTCACATCACTCCTCTCAGATTCCTTAGCTGCTTCCAGATTTGTACCTGCATGTAAAATCACCCTAGCCTCCTCTGGGAAGGTCAGTGGTGGTGCAATGGGAGTTCACAAATCCCTGTCCTTAATCAAATCTACTTGAACATTTGAAATTGTTGACTGAATTGCTTCAGTAGTAGATTGAACAAGTTGCCTTCCACCTTCTCCAGTCGAAACTGCGAGTGGAAAATCCCTTGAGGGAGCCAGGAGTGTTTGTCCTAGGAGGGGAGATGATGGTTCTATTAAAGTTGGCTAAGAACCAAGATTTCCCTCTAAAGCCTGTGAAGACTCTTCTACCGTAACTATGGTAGGCACTGTCACATTTTCTACGTGCTCCCCTTGCAGTGTGTCCTGAGACTCATCTAAAGGTATGTCTTCCCCCATTGTGAGTAATAGGGGAGGTGTGCTTGACTCACTACAAGGTGCCACGGCCCTATGGCGAATTTCAATAGAATCATCCTGTTGAGAAGATGATTCTAGTAACTGTGTAACGGCCATATCAACTTCCATATCCTGTTGGGAGGATACAGACGGGCTTACAGTTGCCTCAGTTTGAGTTCTACTTTTCTTTTCTAGAGGCAGAGCTGTGGGTTCACTCATACTATCACTACTGATTCGACTTCTTTTGACTTGCAATTTCTTTCTGGAGTGAAAAGATATGAGTTTTGTTGGTTGAGTGTTTGGCTCTACGACCTTGGTTAGAGGTTGTGGTACTACAACCCCTTGGTCAGACCTACCAACCACTTGGGTTCCAGAAATAGATTGAGAAGTAGTAGTTTGAGGAACAGAAGGCAATACCTGGTCAGCTGATTCCGCAACAGTCTCTGATAAGATGGGTTGATCTGATTCAGGTTCAGGGACAGATGCAGTTTCTTGCACTGGATGTTCAACAGCAAGAGCAGCTGGCTGAGGAACAATTTGCTGAGCAGGTTCAACTCGTTGATTGCCTTGATTTTCATTATCAACAAGTATGTTTTCCACTGGTGGTTCAGGGTTTTGTTCAGGTTCTGGTACAGGTTCAATGACAGGTAGTTGTATATAGTTTGACATGTATTGGGTGACAACTACAGGTATGTTTGTGAATTTAGGCTTGTTGCTGTACTCAGTGAACAATCTGGTAGTAGGTTTACCTGACGCCAGTGATTCTCCATTCAGGAATTGGGCTTGGTTTTCTAGTTCCACAAGATGATTAAAAATCAATGACAAGAATCTTGGATAATATCATGATACTTTATGTCCATTATCAAAATTCTTCTTTGCATTAAAGATTCTTCTAACCATCGGAACACACAGTAGTCTGCCAATATTAATTCTTCGGTTATGTGCAACTGCATATCCAATATGCTGCAAAAAAGATGGTAATATCCCGAAGTTCCCTTTAGTAGAATTGGCAAAGACTCTACCTAATGTGTCAAACAGATAATCCCATTCCTGAACGAAGTTCTTTTTATTCCAGACAGTTTGATCAGGACTATCTTGATAGAATACACCATTCAAAAAATTTATCAATTCTTGATCTGATGGTAATTCTTCGAAATTATCAGTTGGAAAATTTAAGACCGTATTTATTGTATTTTCATTCACTGTGTACTGATTGTCTCCTACAGAGAAGACAAAAGATCTGTTATCATTAGAAAATTCGAAATAATTAAAAGTTCTTCAAAAATTCTGAAAAATTCACACAATGATCCTTGTATACACACAAACACACGTATATTTTTGAATTTGCAAGAATCGAACCCAGTTTTTCAGAAAAACAGATCTTGAAATCGATTTTCGAAAATAAAAATATTCAAAAACCGAACCAAAACTCGATTTTAACCACTCAAAACGAAGATAATCAAGCAAGGAGTCCAAATATGTGGTTAAATCGTGAAATGGGTGAGTGAATCCGGTCGAAAATCCGGCAGAGGTTCGACAGAGTTCGTGTGTGTATTGTATGTATCTGAGAGAGTTTTCTAAGACTTAACTTGAGAAAGACTTAAAATGAAAATATGACTTAACACCTTACTAACTACTAAATATATACTAACTAGTAGAATAAGACTTAAAGAAATAACTAATAAGACTTAATACTACATTAAGACATAACTGAAATATATATATATTATACTCGAATATGACTTAATTAAAAAAAAACAAGACTCTATTATGACTTATTAAACTATTAAGACTAGATTATGACTTAATATTAACAAGACTTAAAAACTGCGAATAAGACTTAATCTAAAATAGAAGAATAAGACTTAACTTATATACAGACAAGACTTAATTCATACTGACTAGCGAATATGACTTAATTAAAACAAACTCGGTAAGACTTAACTTATTTAAGTCATACCGATTTTAGGTTAAGTCATATTGACTGTTTTTCCTAATTTTAAGTCATATTTACTTTAAAACAAACATTAAAAACACACTAAATTATACAATTAACTTATAAAAATAATAAAAATATTATAGAAAATTAAACAAATAATAAAAATAATTATACATACCATATGCTAACCTATTAACGAAAACAAAGCAATATTAACAGGACAAACATTACAAAACATATGATAAATTAATTACTAAAATAGAAATAAATATCTACAAATATTCTAAAAATACAGAAGTATGAAGTATTAAATAATATGAATAAACAGAGTGAAAAATAACTAAACAAGCAAGAAAATCAGATGGTAAAATAATTATACAAGTGATTTCGAACAACAAATATTCACAGAATAATCACTTTCAAAATTATTAAAGATCAAATTTCAGATTTTAACAGTATTAATTACTAGGACTGTTTAACATACCCAATTCACTAACAATTCTAGTGAAAGAGGATTCATTAAGCGACTTAGTAAAAATATCTGCAGTTTGATTTCCAGAGCCTACAAATAGTAGTTCCACTGTACCATTCATTACATGCTCTCTTATAAAATGATACCTTATGTCAATGTGCTTTGTCCTTGAGTGTTGTACAGGATTGCTTGCGATTGCTATGGCACTTGTATTATCACATAAAATAGGAATATTTTCCAATACAATGCCATAGTCCATTAATTGATTCCTTATCCATAAGATCTGAGCACAACAGCTTCCAGCAGCTATATATTCAGCTTCGGCTGTAGAGTTGGAAACTGTTTGCTGTTTCTTACTGAACCAGGATACCAATCTTCCACCTAGGTATTGACAACTTCCAGATGTACTTTTCCTGTCTACAACACTTCCTGCATAGTCAGAATCTGTATATCCAATTAACGTAAAACCAGTTTCATTAGGGTACCAGATGCCTAAATTAGGCGTACCCTTTAGATATCTTAAGATTCTTTTGACAGCAGTGAGATGGATTTCTTTAGGGTTCGCTTGGAACCTTGCACACAAGCATGTGGCAAACATTATATCTGGTCTACTAGCAGTTAGGTAAAGCAATGAGCCAATCATACCTCTATAGCCTGTGATATCTACCTTGGCAGAACTTTCACATAAACCAATTTTGACAGCTATAGTTGATGGTGTCTTTGCTGATGAGCACTCCTCCATGTGATATTTCTTGAGAAGTTCCTTGATGTACTGGGATTGACAAATAAATATTCCATCTTGTCTCTGACTTATTTGTAATCCAAGAAAGAATTTCAGTTCTCCCATCATGCTCATTTCAAACCTACCCTGCATTAACTTAGAAAACTTCTTGCATAGAAGCTCATTAGTAGACCCAAATATAATATCGTCCACATAGACTTGGACTAGTATTATATCATTCTTATGTCTTTTAGTGAAGAGCGTTTTGTCTATGACACCTCTTATAAAACCATTTTCTAATAGAAATTCAGAAAGAGTGCAATACCATTTTCTTGGGGCTTGCTTAAGACCATAGATAGCTTTGTAAAGAAAGTAAACATAGTCCAGATGATCTTGATCTTCAAAACCAGGGGGCTGTTCTACATACACTTCTTCATCTAGCTTACCATTCAGAAAGGCACTCTTGACATCCATTTGATAAACTTTGAATCTTGAATAGGATGCAAATGCCAAGAATATTCTGATGGCCTCAAGTCTTGCCACTGGAGCATAGGTCTCGTCATAATCAATGCCTTCAGCTTGAGAATAACCTTTAGATACTAGTCTTGCTTTGTTTCTTATCACAGTGCCATCTTCATCTAGTTTGTTTCTGAATACCCATCTTGTGTCCACCACTTTTCTATCTTTAGGTCTGGGTACCAGCTTCCATACTTCTAGTTACTTAAATTGATTGATTTCATCTTGCATAGCAATCACCCAATCAGGATCAGATAGAGCTTCTTCTACTTTTTTAGGTTCCATGACAGACAGGAACCCAGAATAGTTACATTGATTCTGATAAGCTCTTCTTGTTTTCACACCAACATCTGGATCACCAAGAATCAACTCAAAAGGATGAGCTCTATTCCAAACAGTTTGTCTGGGAAGAATTGATCTTGACGATTCACCTTGATCTTCAGTATGATGTTGAGGATGACTTGTTGACCCTTCATTATCTCCCCCTGAGTTGTTGCCAGTTTGACTTGTTGATGGTTCAAGTGTATTAGTGGTGTCTTGAAAATTATCATTATTTTCACCAGCATCACCTTGATCATTACCACCAACATTTGGATTATTATTATCAGCAACAACATCAGGTTGATTGTCATCATCTGAATCTGAGTCTGACATATCATCAAACTTAAGCTTTTCAGATGGATCTTCATTTTGGATACTTGGGAGTTTTGTGTCATCAAATGTAACATTGACACTTTCCATAGTTTTCTGTTGATCAATAAGATACACCTTGTAGGCTCTTCTAGTATAACCAATAAATATTGCTTCATGTGCTTTTTCTTCAAATTTACCACCTTGATCATCTCCTTCTTTCAGCACAAAGCATTTTGTCCCAAATACATGGAAGTACTTGAGAGTTGGTTTCTTGTCATGTAGAGCTTCATATGGTGTCTTCATTAAGTCTTTATTGATAAGTGTTCGATTCTGGGTATAGCATGCAGTGTTGACAGCTTCAGCCCAAAAGCTCAATGGAAGCCTTGATTCACTTAGCATTGTACGTGCAGCTTCAATCAAGGTTCTATTCTTTCTTTCAACTACCCCATTTTGTTGAGGAGTTCTGGGAGCCGAGTACTGTCTAGTTATACCCTTTTCAGTGCAAAAGTCATTCAGAACTGCATTCTTGAACTCAGTTCCGTTGTCTGACCTTATAGCTCTAACTGGACGATTAGAATCCAGCTCAATTAACTTAACGTGATCAACTACCAGTTGTGGAGTTTCATATTTTGAGTTCAGAAATAGTACCCATGTGAATTTTGAGAAATCATCAACAATCACAAGAGCATATCTTTTCCTTGACATAGACATCACACTAACTGGACCAAAAAAATCCATATGGAGAAGTTGTAATGGTTCAGTTATTGATGATATGTTAGTGCTCCTGTGAGTTGCCCTTTTTAACTTCCCTTTTTGACAAGCATCACATAGACCTTCCTGAGTAAATTCAATCGAAGGTAAACCTCTCACCAACTCTCTTTTCACTAGAGAATTCATTGTTTTGAAGTTTAGGTGAGAAAGTTTCTTGTGCCATAACCAACTTTCATCAGTGGATGCCTTTGAATAAAAACATCTAATTTCTTCTGTGCTTCCAGAGTTCATATTGGCTATGTACAAGTTTCCTTTTCTTACTCCAGTCAACTGTGGCCTTTCATTTCTCTTGTGTGATATTAGACAATTCTTCTTGTTGAAATGAACTTCATAACCTTTGTCACAGAATTGACTAATACTAAGCAAATTGTGCTCAAGGCCGTTCACAAAAGAGACATCTTCAACGATAACATTTCCAGCTTCTAATCTGCCATATCCATCAGTTTTACCTTTGCTGTTATCTCCAAAGGTAACGACTGGGCCGGCCTTCTCCACCACATTTGTCAGCAAGGCTCTATCTCCGGTCATATGCCTTGAACATCCACTGTCCAGAATCCACATGACTCGTTCAACCTGTTTCAAACCCTGCAATGACAAATTGGTTAGACTTTCTTCGGAACCCAAATTTGATTGGGTCTGGAGTACTTAAAGAATTGACCTTTATCAGGTAAAGCAACACTTTTTATTTTAACAACATTTTCTTCAGGTACTGGACATTTAACCCTGTAAACAGCTTTAACTTGTTTTGGTTTCAGCTTGGGTAACCATGTATTTACCATATCCTGAGAAGGACTTGATGTCCTAATCTTAGAATTAGGTGGTGTTACAGTCCTGGATCTAACATGTTTATATCTGCTCATTTGTTGTCTAGGAACATTCTTATTAACACATGCATGATTACCGTTAAAGTAAGCAGACATTATATTAAAAGCACAAGACATGCAATTAACAGCATTACACTTTTTATGAGCAGTATCAATAACAGGAATAGCATGCATGGTAGATATGTTGTTGCATTTATTCATGTTGTTACTTCTACTACTAGTTTTCAAGGAACTAGTAGACTCACCAACTCTTTCTGCTTTCTTAAACACAGTCTTTCTATCTTCATCATTTTTAACAACTTGATTACTTTGTAAGACTACGCCATTAGCTAAATCCTCAATGCGCATCTCTTCCTTAATGATTAAAGATGTTGTATCCAAAGGTTCTGCTATGGATGTCTTAAAGAGTGGGTTACTAACACCCTTAAGCACTATTGGGATACCCCTTTCTACAGCACTGACACGATTAGGGGTAATAATGCTTTTTCGACCAATAGCTTCATTATAATCAAACCCAATTCCTACGGTTTGATTAATAGCTTGTTGGTTAAACAACTCTTTAGCCACTTTACATGAATTAGAAGTAGCACTAACCCTTATTTCTAGCTCAGCTATTGTTTCACGTTGTTGAACCACTATCAACACTAGAGACCTCTCAAGTTCTTTTAGAATTCTTATTTCTGATTTTTGTTTATCATGGCAATTTGTACATCGTGTAATTATGATAATTGATTACTAAGATCTGTATTTCACAAATTTAGCCTTTCAATCTCTCTATTAGCATTACCTAGTATATCACTAAGTTGATAAATATATTGACTATCAGTACATGATACCTCAGATGAAGTACCACTGGAGTTATCCGATTTTGCCATCAGGGCAAGATTGCCATACTCTTCATCTTCAGAGTCTGTATCATCCCAACTCTTTCCAGCAGCCACATAGGCTTTACCTGTCTTCTTCTTCTCAGATCCAAAGTCTTTTCTTTGGTTTTGTTTTGGCTTCTGACATTCAGTAGCGAAATGTCCAAGTTCATTACAGTTGTAGCATCTAATTTTACTTCTTTCAACTGTTCCAGTTTTGTAACCTCCTCTGTTACTTGAGGATGAAGAACCTCCTCTCTGGAACCTGTTATAGTTAGATTTGTACCTGAACTTGGGATTCTTCCTGAATCTGAAGTTGCTGAATTTCCTTACCAACAAAGCCATGGACTCATCTTCCAACTGATCTATCTCTTCTAACGAATAGAAGTCTCCTTCATCTGGACTAGCATTCGTTTGACCAACTTCAACTTCAAGCTTACCACTGTCAACATTACAAGGTTGAATAACCTTATCTTCCACTTCCTGTTTGTTCTCAACAATAAGAGCTGTATAAGTATTAGCAACTCTTCCTTTTCCATAAATCTCCTTTTGTTGAGATTGTTCCAGTTCATAGGTCTTTAAAACACCAAAGAGTCTTTCTACAGTAATTTCACTTAGATTCCTAGACTCTCTGATAGCTGTAATTCTATGTTCTAGATGAACAGGCATTGACAGTAGAAATTTTCTGTTGATCTCTTTCTGAGTGTAGTACTTGCCATGCATCTATAAATTGTTGACAAGTTTGTTATATCTTTCAAACACATCTTGAATACTTTCATTGTATGCTGATCGAAAGTGTTCATACTCAGATGTCAGAATTTCTAGTCGATTCTCCCTAACTTCCTCTGTTCCTTCATTCACAGTTTCAATGGTTTACCACATTTGCTTTGCAGTTTTGCAGTTAATCACATGACTGTACATTACAGAGTCTAGAGAGTCTAATAAGATCAGTCTTAAATTAATGTCAAGTCCAGCTTCCTCTCTTTCAACAAGAGTGTATTCAGAAGAGTCTTTGTGTACATACCTTGCAGGGGAAATAACTTTTCCATCAGTAACAACTTCAGGAATTATTCCAAAAGGTATTATAGGTCCTTCTGATAAGACTTTCATGTATTTAGGATTTGCAACCTCGAGGAACATTAACATTTTGTTCTTCCACATATCATAACTATTTTTGTTATATATGGGAATTTTCACAGTTCCAACTTTAGAAGACATGATGAATTTTTTAAGAGAGTTAAAAAATTCGGGGATGATTTTTAATCGAGTAAAATGGGATCTTTGATTTGTGTATCAATCAATCTGCTCTGATACCAATTGTTAGGTCCGATAAGATTGTAGAAGGGGGGGTTGAATACAATCTTTACCTTTTTATCGAAATTTGTCCTTTAAATTAAATTTGATAAAGACAAATTTATGTGCGGAATTATTTAACACAATTTTTCAAGTTGAATATAACTGTATATTAACTTGATGTGGTGTTACAAAATCAGTATAACTTATCAAGATGTTAATAACTAATTAGAAAATTCGACATGAACTTTTCTAATTTAGTTAATAATAATCAAGATAAGAACTAGGAAACTTAATTCGCTAGTAGTACAAGAATCACAAGTAAACAAGTTCTAGCGGATAGAATATAACAAAGATGAAGAACTTGAATTTCTGGGAATTGTTTAAGCTTTGGTGTTCTTGGTGTTCTTGAGAGAGAGAATTCTGTTCTTGATGTAATGTTTCTGCTGTGTTTTCTCCGTTATGACATAATCTGTTCTGTTCTGTTCTTTAATATTAGTAACAGGTCTTGCTGGCTTTCTGTAGGATATTTAACTGCTCCAGCATGACTTAAACTGCTATCAAGACTTGATTTTCCTTCATTAAGACTTACACAAACCTCCATTAAGACATAAAATGTGTCGGTATGACTTAACAGAAATTCGGTAAGACTTACAACAGCTGGCAGAGGTCGGTAAGACTTAATCCAGGTCGGTAAGACTTAATCCTGAAAAGCTCCTGTCGGTAAGACTTGAGATTAAGTCATACCGAATTTTCTTCTCCAAGACATAATCCATTTTTCTTTCTTTAAGTCTTATTGATCCAATTAATTAGTTAATGTTTTAACTAATTCATATTTAATTGATACAATAATTAAATTAATAAATAAATTAATTCTTCCAGAATTAATTCATTTAATTAAATCAACTAAATGATTTATATCAATTATAAATGAATTTAATTAAATCAATAAATAATTAATTTAATTCTTACAAACCACTAAAGGTAGTAAAGAATTACCACTGATTTGTGTTGACGTTCGATGTACTGTCTGGTTCATGAACGACTAACTTCAACGATGCTTCTTCACTTTTAACTTTAGGTTGTGGTTTATTTCTTCTCTCAATTCTCTTGTACTATAACTGACCTTCAAACTATCACTCGAAAAATCTCTGTCACTGTTTAAATGAATCCATTCACTTCAATGCTATACTGGGGCTTGATCAGATAACTGAATCGTCTTCCAGTGTATGACATCAAAACTATAGATTGACTTTTCTTCTTTCTTCTGACAGATAATACTTCTTGAGATTCCTGTGACAGTTCATATGTATATTTACTTATTACAATTTGGTTTAAGTTGATTAGGATCCTCTAACTACAAATAGGCTGAGTCATATGCCTTTCAGATCTCCAATAATTCGATCAGGTGTATGAGATTTTATCCATTTCCCAGCTGAAGGTAAATGACTTCTATCAGTATTTCCCAGCTTCTTCCCCCTTGATCCATGTTCTCCTGATTTTCTTGTTGCCTTTCTTCATTCTCTGAGGCTCCCCCTGAATTTGACTACTCAGAGTTTGAACTGTCAGATATTGTACTTTCAGAATTTGAGTCATCAGAGATTGATCCAGATTTTTCAGCTGACTCGCTTTCAGTATTTGAGTCATCATTTTGAAGTGATCCTTCATGCTCCCCCTCAACTGGTTCTCTCCTTTGTTCTGGCTGAGAAGTTTCTTCATTGTTTACCAGTAGAGATTCAGAGTATGCTTCAATAGAGTTTGTCGATTCAGCTTCATCAGAGTTTACTTCATCAGAGATTAATTCTTCATTTCCAAAGCGCAGTTGATCATGTTCATCTACATCTTCAAGTCCAGTCATTTTCTTGTCATCAAATGACACATGAATTGACTCCATAATTACCTTGGTTCTTAGATTATAAACTCTGAATGTTGATCAAAGTAGCATTTTGAGTAAAACAAGCAGTTTGAACTGCTTCTGCCCAGAAATAGGTTGGAAATTTTACTTCATCAAGCATAGTTCTAGCAGCTTCTATCAAGGTTCTGTTTTTCCTCTCAACTACACCATTTTGCTGTGGTGTACCAGGTGTAGAAAACTCTTGCTTCACTCCTTTGTTCTTACAGAATTCTTCCATTATTGCATTCCTAAATTCAGTTCCATTATCACTCCTGATTATTTTGACTTTGTGTTTTGATCCTTTGTCCAGCAGCTTTACATGCTCCATCAGAGTTAATGCAGTTTCATTCTTCTTTGCTAGAAAATACACCCAAGTGTATCTGGTGTGTTCATCAACAATGACTAACGCATATTTCTTTCTTCCAATAGACAAGACATTCTCTGGTCCAAACAGATCAACATATAGAAGATGATAAGGATCAATAATTGAAGATTCAGACTTGCTTTTGAAAGATGACTTCCTTTGTTTAGCCTTTTGACAGGAATCACACAGGCCATCAACATTTAATAAAGACTTTGGGAGTCCCCTTACCAGATACTTTCTTATCAACTCATTGATGTTGTTCAGATTCAAATGAGAGAGTTTCTTATGCCACTTCCAACTCTCTTCACTAGACATTCTTGTTGACAGGCACACAGCTTTTCCATCAGAGTTTGTCAACAAACTTGCTTCATAGATATTATTGCGCCTGTGTCCAACTAGAACAACTTTCCATGTAGATTTACTGATAACTTCATAGTATTCAGGTTGAAAATCTACATGATAACCTCTGTCACAGATTTGACTCACAGATAGCAGATCATGATTGAGTCCTGAAACCAGAGCTACATTTGTGATGATGACATTTCCAAGATTGATGTTGCCATATCCCAGAGTACATCCTACGTTGCCATCTCCATAGGAAACTTTTGGCCAGCCTTCTCCTCATACTCTGATAGCAGGGCTTTATTTTCAGTCATGTGTCCTGAACATCCACTGTCCACGACTAGGGTACTCTCCCTGATGCCCTGCAATCACAAACATTCACTGAAGGTCAGATTTAAGGATCCATACTTGCTTGGATCCTTTGGCTTTCTTAACTTTGTTAGCTTTAGCAGGGGAATTCTTGTTATCAGAGTTTAAGCTAACATTTTCAGAGGTTACACTTGCAGAATTAACCTTAAGCCATTTCAAATTGGGCTTCAGTTCATAATAATTATGATAAATATCATGATAGTCCCTGCAAGTATAAATAGAATTCCAAGTACTTCCACAATGTTTGCATAAAGTCTGTGGTATAGTTTTAACATAATCATTCTTTACTCCAGACTTGGAGGGTAAAGAATTAATGTCTTTTTTTTTCCTGCAGAAACTAGCAAGATGTTTAGTACTACCACAGTTATGACATGTCTTTCTTGGAGCATAAGTAGCAAGCATTTGATTATAACCTTTAGTAATGCCTACTTTACCATTTCTATTCTTCCTGGACACTTTCTATTTCTTAACAGATTTTAACTCCTTAAGATTATGTTTGAGTTGTTTATCTGTCATTGAACCAATATTAATCGGTTTAACACAAGTTTTTACTGATTCTTTCTTAACAGCTTCTTTTTCAACTTCAGACTTAGGTTCACTTGTGCCAGTAACAAATTTTCTAGATGGAAGAAGTTTTCTAATTTTGACTTCTTTTTGAAACCTAAGTTCATCTTCCTCACAGTAACCTAAACCAACTGTGTCTGACTGAAAAACCTCATGAGTGTCTTTTCTAGAATCAGTCCAAGTCTTAATTATGTGATTTGCTTTCTCCAATTCAGATTCTAGTTGCCTACATCTTCCAAGCAACTCCTGTTCTAGATAAACAGCATCATCTCTTTCTTTCTGAACTTGTTGCATGTTGACAAGTTTCTCTTCAACAAATTTATTTCTTTCTTTAAGTTCAGAATTCTCAGATTTGATTCTCTCATTCTCTAAAGTCTGATCCCTATACCTGATATGTAAGGCCTTAAGATAAATTCTCAATTCAGATATATTATCAGTATTATAAGCATAGGTAGTTAGGGGTACCTTGTTTTCAGAATCATCAGATTCATTCTCATTAGAAGCAATGAGAGCATAATTAACATCCTCATCTGAGTCTGAAGTGTCTGCCCAGTCTCTGCCTTTTGTGAAGAGTGCTTTTTCAGTTTTACCCTTCTTGCACTGAGGAGCATAGTGACCCATCTCCTTACACTTGTAGCAATGAATCTCAGACTTGTCTTTCTTCCCAGATTTGGTATCCTTTCTCTCAGACTTTCTGAAACTCTTTCCGTCAGAATTTGAATCTTTCTTAGAGAACCTTTTTCCCTTCTTGAAGTTCTTGAAACCCATCTTCTTGAAGGTCTTCACCATCAAAGCAGCCATTTGCATCATTTCTTCTTCATCATCCTCAGATTCAGATGATTCATTAGTGTTTGAGTCAACATCAGAATTTGATGACTCACTTTCAGAATGTATGACCAAAGCTTTTCCCTTAGCTTTATTCCTTAATGTTTCCTTCTTCAAGAGTTTTTCTTCAACCTTAAGAGCAACAGACTTTGTCTTCTTGCTTGATCTCCTGTTTCTCTGTTCCATTTCCAGTTCATGAGTTTTGAGCAACCCATAGATTTCATCAATCTCAGTGTCAGCAAGATCATAATTATCTCTTATAGTGGTTGTCTTTACATCCCACTTTTCAGGTAGAGCAAGAAGAAATTTGAGATTTGAATCTTCTAGATCATACTCTTTATTGACCAGTGACAAATCATTGAGTAGCTTACAGAATCTGTCAAATGTTTCTATCATGGTTTCTTCAGATTTAGCCTCAAAATGTTTATACTATTGTGTGAGTATGTTCCTTCTGTTCTTCTTGATAGCCGCGGTTCCTTGACGTCTAACTTCAAGGGCATCCCAGATTTCTTTGGCAGTTGTGCAATTAATCACTTTGTTAGACATCACATTGTGTAAGGCACTATGAAGTAGATGTCTAACCTTTGCATCCTTAGCAATAGATGAAATATCCTCAAGAGTCAGATCTTTCTTCTCCTTTGGAACTGATTTAGCTTCTTGACCAGCAGTAACAACAGATAACTTTGTAGGCTTATGAGGACCTTCATAAATTCTGTCAAGATATTCTGGATCTGTAGCCTCCAGAAACATGGTCATCTTTGTAACGCCCCGTCTTCCCAATATTGAAAATATACTTTTTATAATAAAATACTCAAATATCTATATATATATATATATATATATATATATATATATATATATATGTAAGTGTCATTATCTCAAAATCTTTTAGGGAATAATTAAAACCATAAATAACAATATTACTTTTAAAAAGAATATACGTTAATCTTCTAATATATATATATATATATATATATATATATATATATATATATATATATATATATATATATATATATATATATTTTTAAAATAAAAATAGACTTTGATACAGGGGAATTTTAGAAAATTTCGGCATGAGGTATTCGTAATTCGGACTATCCACCTGTAATTCGAACCAAACCAAATTTCATTTAAACAAATACCCAAGAACAATTCCAACTTTTTAAGAAAAACTAGCACATGTTCAACCTGTCTTAATTGATCAGGTGAACCATACTACTATGCCCTCTCGATCAAGGAACAAGATCGGGGCACCACAAATCAAAACTAAATACATAACACTGATAACCAGGCATTAAGACATAATACAACACCCCACTACTAACCCGGATCTCTAGCAGGTAGTGGTATGAAACAAGCAACTCCTAACTAAGCTATTACATTACAATACTAAATCCATAATCAAAAGTTATATACACTCCTCAAATATAATACAACTGGCACTATTCCACAAATCTTGACTGCTATCAAAATCCAACCTTCTACATGAAAAGCTGGCCAGTCTACAGTCCACCACAACCTCTTCTCCTGATATAGCTTCTAAGTAGTATCATATTCTTTAACTGAAAAAGGGTTAGAAACAATAGCAAGAAGTGAGCCAAATGCTCAGCAAGTGACAATATAGATATAAGAATCCACAACTGAAATCTGGGTACAACAATATAAGGTTCACAATTTAAACTTATCCGAATATGATAGTTTATATTCCATTTCATAAGTAAAGAAGGAGAGCAGTCATTTCTCTTTTTAAAACAATTCCATTTATAAAACATATAAATTTGATTGGAGGTTCTTCACGACAACGGACAATACGGGTGACCAGCCACGTAAAGTCCCCCTTCCTTTGAAATTGGGTTCCTAATTAGGCAACACATTGGCCTTTAATGCTGGACTAGGGGAATCACCCCTAGCCTCTTACGCTAAATAAAAAGTGCTGGACTAGGGGAACCACCCCTAGCCTCTTACGCTTCTCCAATCTATAAACAAGTTTATAAATAATTTAAAACATTTTACTTTTCGGTCCTTAAACTAACTGATAACAGATCAGCCCAGCTTAAGGAATTTTTAAACATTTTTAAATAAATAAGCCATTTTAATTTGCATTTATAAAAGATTAGGGGTCAAGGATGCATTTAAGAGTAATTGCGTAAGGTTTTCAAGATAGGAATTCAAGTGGGGTTAAAAGGGTATTTAAGAATATGGTTTTGGTCAAACACGTAATAATAAGAGGTGATGTGAAAGAAATATTAAATTAACTCGGGTAGGTTTCAGCAAGACATGATTAAATCAAATAAAAGGTCTCGAGCTAATGAGGGATAAAGTAAATGTTAAGGTTTTAGAATTAAGGTTCCAAGGAATTATAAGTAGGGTTTTATTTGTGTGGTTTAGGAAGTAGACGTAAAGAAAAGGTTTATGACATAGCAAAGCATGAATTATAAATTAAGGTTTATAGTTTAACAAGAATTATTGTGATAGTAGGGTACAAAATTTTAAACAATTATTTATGGCATCAACGATAAGGTACGAAGGTTTAAAAAGCAATTCATAAGAATAAATAATAAGGTATAAGAGTTAAGCAATGATTCATAAGGATAAACAATAAGGTTTAAACGTTGAAGCAATAATTCATAAGGATAAGCAATAAGGTACGAGAATTAAATTAACAATTCATAATTAGGTTCAAGAAATCTGAACTCAACAAAAGGGTTCGAGTCACTTGCCTTAACAAGGTGATTTCACACTAGTTAGCTCAAAAGCCCTCAGCCTTTGCCTTTCCTTTATCCCTTAATTCTACGCCCTTCGAATCTACACATATAAAAAACACTACTTCAAAATTCTATACAATATTCGACGTTTCTCTACAAACGCCTAATCTTAATCTACCCTTGCGATAGCCCCCAACTTTACTTACCTTAATCACGTTATCTCAACCATAGACTACTGACATAATCATATAATTATAACCACTAAACCTTTAGCAGGAAATCACGTAAATAAAATATACTTCAATTACCACTCCATTTTAGAAGTACATACATATATATAAATATATACCCAATATATATGTATATATATAATTAATATTTTTAGAAAAAAATTTGACGACATCCCCTCTATACGGGTAAATGCAAGTCGGAACATAACTGACACAACCAACAATCATTTCATAACAACAAGCATTTAACATACTTCATACTCTAGTTATTTAGCATTTCTCACGACCATACTTACAACAACCAATCAAGATACCCCAAAATAACCATTAGTAAAAATCAGTTATGACCAGCCTGAAAGACATCCAATTTACACTATCAAGATGACCTTAAATTCAAAAGTACAGAACACGAAACTTGAAGACAATTCCAAGACCTTTCCGGAATGGTATCATTCATAATTTTTGAGCAAATATTCAGTTAACTACAATTTTTCAAAGTTTGTAAATCACATTCCCGAAGTCAAACTAGCAGGTCACACAAATTGCAGAAAAACTCATACATACATGCAGAATATCAGAAAACGTAAAGAACGAAAGTTGAAGATAATTGGATTACCTTTCCAGAAAGTCCAGAACCATTATCATACGATAAACGAGGAATGAGATATGAATTTTACAAGGATTCCGCAGTGCTAACTATTCTACCATTACAAACAATTCATCAAGACACTTGCACAGCAATTACACACACCCAACAATTTCAGCAACTATACGCACGCTATACACAGGCCAAACGGAGGAAGAACAACCAGTCCTGTTGCTTATCGGAAATTGAATGAAAACTGGGTTTTAAGAGGGAGAGATTGAGATGGGGAGAAGAAGAGGGAGAGAGAGATGTTTCAGGAAAAGGAAAAGGGAGAGACAACGAGATACTTCGAGAGAATGCTAGAAGAGACCGAGAGAGACTTTGATACAGATTTGGGGAAAAACTATTTAAGGATTTATGAAATATAAAGAGGATAAAAGATACTTTAAGGATTTTATAAGAGTTTTCTAAATAAACAATTAAAAATTTATATCGTAAAATGGCGAATAAATAGGTAACAATGGCGAAAAATCAAAGTTTCATTTTTAAAACGTAGAGAATGAAATTATTTATCATTCCATATTTTTAAAATATTTTTAGGATAAAAAACGAATTAAATATGGATTTTACAAGATTAAATCGATAAAACACAAATCAATTCATAATATCATTTTAAAATCCTTAAAAATCAAAATAAATCCATCTAATATTTTTAAAACTCAAATAAACTAATAAAGTGAATAATGCAAAAGATTTCACAATTTTTACTAATCCCGATGATTTTATAAAATTCTCCGAAGACAAATAACACATGATTTAAATAGGATTTAATCCTCAAAAATAAAAATAAAAATACGCAAACTTATCCGACACATATAAATCTTCAAATAAACCCATAAAATAATATCACACATATTTTACCTCCTCAACAATATTCACGTCATATAATTCACATTTAATATTATATAAATAATTATAAATACCAAAATTTTCTAAGGCGTTATAATCTTCACCTTCCAGATTGAATACTCTGCCGGCCTGAGAATACGAACCCTAATTGTCTCATAACGACTCACAGTAGTAGGTTGAGCCTTCTCAGTACTAGAATTAGAACCAGATGGAGGAGGTATCTCTGCCATTGATTATAGTTGTGTGTGGATCTTAAACTATATAGAGTAACAGATCTGCTCTGATACCAATTGTTAGGCCGAATACACAAATATAATCAAGTTTGTATGAGAGAATAACAATTAACACACGTTTTAAATAATCAAAAACTGTATGGAATTAATAACTCCTCTCTTAGTGATGTAAAATATCACAGAGAGCTGCTTAGGTTACAATGAAATGATAATACGTTTTTTTGATACCCTTCGAGGGTTAACCTAACTGTATTTATAAAGATATACAGCTACAATACAATCGATAATTGATACTCTTATAAATCAGCTATACAAATGTTTTCAATTATGATTGTTACTCGTCTTCTTAGTCAACACAATGTCTTCGACAGCTATCCAATCTTCAAAGATATTGCTTCCATAATTATCTTCAATTATTCTTCAAAGTTTGATGATGACCAATAGACGCTTCCTCCTGACAGAGTTTAGCAAACTCTGTCGAGCTTCCATCTGTCAGAGTTTAATTAAACTCTGACCGCTTCCAACTTCTAGTTAAACTCTGATGAATATCTGTAACACTTAAACACTGACATTACTCACATCAATTATATTTAACACTCAGGGTACTACAGTAAAACCTCTATAAATTACTATAGTTGGGACTGGGGAATTCTATTAATTTAGAGAGATATTAATTAATCGATAAATTAATAATTATTAATTTATAGAGAATTTTTTACATCAAAGAAAGTTAATTTCTAATTATGTACATTTAAATAGAATGAATTGTACAATTTATGTTTTATACTTAATTCAATTAATTCAATATATATTGCTTACCAATTTAATGAGTATTTGCAAGATTCAAAGTAAATATTCATGTATATTTAAATGATATCAAGGATAAAACAACATTTTTTGAACCTATTTCACGTAAAGAAGCACCCAAGACATCAAAAAAAATTATTAATAACTTCTTAATACTTTATAAAAACACCACATTCGAACTTCTAGATGCAACAAAGATGGTTAAAGATGAGTTTTGTATAGATTCAAATTTTAAGAACCCTAGAATCATATTTTACAAAAGGGTAATACATATATTTTTATGATTATAAAGGAATTATTAATTTATAATGTTATTGTGACCATATATTTATATAGGGTTTTTCAAAAATAATTATTATCTTATTATCTTATCGAAATTAATCATTTTTTAAACTGGCCCAAGTTGGGACCGGAAGAATTTATTAACTTAGAGAGATTATTAATTTATCGAATATTAATTTAACGAGGTTTTACTGTACCTGAGGTCATCCTCAGGCACAGGTTTCTCTTTCAGATATGCATTTGAACGACTTCTATCTAATCAACTTTTCAAAAATTGGTCTGAACGTTTCAAAGGCGTTTACATCAAAATCTGGAGCAAAGGTGATCCAAGCATTCAGATGAAGCTAGTAAGTGATAAATATCAAAAGCTATTCGGGGAACATTGATATTGTGAGATTTTATGCAGCTACCTATAAGCATATGAATGATGCTGAATACGAAAAGAATCACAAAAAGGTTGCTTTCTTTCATTAGACACCCCATTTGTCAGGAATTAGTAAGTTCCTGACTAGTTTTTAGTATATTTTTAGTATTTTCTGTTTATAGATGCAAAGTAACAACTAGTATATAGGTAGATAACAGAGAATTAGAGCAGAAATAGATGAGAAACAAAAGAAATTAATGTGAAATTAGATCAGAATAGAGTTTAGATGAGAAGAGAATAATAAACCCTAGAGATGGAGAGTTAGTTATAGAGAGAAAGAGATTTAGAGGCAAATGCTAATTTTCATATATTCAACATAATCCCAAATTAGAAGACTAACTATGAAAAGGGGAAAAGACACAACTACCTTCACTAATACTTTTAAAACTACTAAGGCACTGCTACACTGCTATTCCTGACATATTACTACTAGTACAATAGAATTGATGCATTCCTGACACCATTATTTGCATTACTCTATTTAAGTTAGGGATTTGCTAAGCACAAACCCTTAATAAAAGTAATGTACTATATTAACAGATTGACGGGAGAACTGAACTTAATATTAAAAATATTTTTGTTATTATTTCAATTTGCTATATTATTTATGTTTATTTCTCACTTTTTTAGGATTACGAAGATGATGAAGTTGAAAAGGATCTGAGCGAGTTCTTCCCAAACTTTTACGTAGACACGTTTGCATGCACATGCAAGTCTGTCACAAAGAACGTGTATGTTTCTATAATTGATTTTAAGGTGTTCTCAAAATTCAAACATTAATAAAATTTGCTCTTTTTTTTTAACAGACATGGATGTCTCATAAACTAAAACTAATATATGGTTGTTATTTTCGTAAAGAAGGTGAGTAAATATACTCTTTTGATGTATATTTTGTAGTTGTATATCTTCATATAGGAAAAAATCGCTATTCAACATTTTTAAAGATTTTGGTAGCACATCATGAAACTAAATTTATTATCTAATTCGAAAACGAAATTACTTCACGCGTGGACTTGGTTACTGTGACCTTTTTCCCATTCATATATAATCCAATCTTATGTCTCCCTATTTTATGATAATTACTGTACATTGTTCGCTTTATGTCTGCAACAGGAACATGTGTGATACTATATTGTTAGAGGTCCATCAGCCCGCATGCCTTTTGGGCCCATCAGAATTAAGCGCCTACAAGTTTGTTTGGTGTCCCATCTGGACCATGCTAGCCCAAAGTGGGACGAAGGCCCATATCTGCATCATCCAATCCATTGCCCGTTAAAGCACGTTCACCACATCCAGATTCAACCTCCCATAATCTTCCACCGATCGAAGTGAACGAATGACACAAGTGAATAAGTTAATAGGTTTAGAGATACACATTCATTCATACACACACAACATAAATAAGCTCTTGTACGTTTACCTTCTAAAAAGGCTAGTTGAACTCATTCTCACATCGGAGATGAATCGAGGTGGTCATCCCTCGTATTCTTCTCTTTGCAGGTCCGATCGAAGTGTATCCAATCGAAAAATTGGTTCCAACATTTGGCACCATTTATGGGAACGTACAAGCAAGCGTTTAGTTGTGACATTCGATCAAACACATACAACACACCATGGCAGATGCGACACCCGAACAACAATTGATGATTACTGAAGAAACCTCTAAGGCGGGATGTGCTCACCCTCCTCACTCCTTGGCTATTGGATTTTGAGGATTAAGGACCCATGCCTATTTCGAAAGAATAGAGAATAATGCTTCTGAAGTGGAGGGAGGACATGAAGGCCAAAGAAAAGGAGAAGGGGGGCACACATGCCGAGAAAGAAGTCGAAAGGCTGGCCAAAAAGAAAGAGGTGGATAGGCTAAGGTTGCAAGCCCTCCAGCTCCAAAGGGAGGAGATAGAACTCCAAGAAAAGGCACTCTGTGAGAACTTGCAAACGGGAGATGCTCCCAACACTGAAACCCGAAGGGAGAAATGGGTGAAGGATTAGGACACGTAGTATAAGCATCCATAATTGTTTATCGATTTAATAAATCTCGTTGTGTGTTGTATTCATTTTAATAAATCTTAAGGGAAAAACCCAATCACAAGATAAAGGAAGGGATTTCATCACTCTTTTCTTGGCCCACAACGATAAATTCCTCATCTTGCATACCAAGCCTTAATAAAATTTAATTAGACGTTAGCCCCTAGGATTTTCGTGCTCAATTAGGAAGGTACCAAAAAAAGGACGTAATCATTAATTATTCCGACTATTTGGTGTCTAGGCAAGCGAAAGCTTACCTGGCCAATTAGGATTTGGTGTCTAGGTCGGTGTTTAGCCTCTTGGCAATGCTTGCACCTACCTGGCCAAATCGATTCGAATAATTCTTGATTTACCGAATTTTTGGTGGTCCTTAAAGTTAGGAGCAAGGTCTAATTTATTTTGTTAAGGAACCATAGGTCTAGAATTTTTCTTTTGATTTTTTTTATTTTTCTTTTGTGTGTTTAATTTTTCGTACTTATTTGCTACTTGCTTACTATTCTGTTTATGCGCACTACTTGGGTTAGAGATAATTCTTCTAGGTTAATGAGACCAATTAAGTGTTCATCCTCTTCGAAATCCGTGCCCGTAGAAATTCTTGACCCCGTAGTTACCATGGCAGTATCTCTTAAGGATCGTTGTTACCCCGCCCGATCGACCCAACCTTCTTGTATTACTCTTCCACCGATTAATGGTAATAACTTTGAAATTAAAGGTCATCACATTAGCATGTTACCTAAGTTTACCAGTAGTGAGGGTGAGGTCCGTATCTTTTCCTTCATGAATTTGAGGAGGTTTGTGCCCTACAAAAACTTCAATAATTGACCGAAGACTTCGTTAGGCTTAGACTAGTCAACTTTGCCTTAAAAGAAAATGCTAAAAAGTGGTTGTATAGTCTACTTGCCAATTCTATTTCTACGTGGGAAGGATTTGTGATAATGTTTCTTAAAAAGTATTTTCCAAACCATAAGACTACAAGGATTACCAACGAAATAAATCAATTTAATCAGAAGGAAAATGAGTCTTTTTGGAAATATTTTGATCATTTTAAAAATCTTTTATCACAATGCCCCCACCATGGAATAAAAAAATGGAGACATTGCAAAATTGTTAATGAGGCCTTAGATAGTCCAACAACCGCTTTGTTAGAGTCTATGTCCCAAGGTAAATTTATGGAGAAAGACGAGTACCAAGGGTGGGAGTTTTTCGAAGAATTAACTGAAAAGACCATGTTGTGGGAGTCTACTAGGGAACCTAGTAAATCAAATGAGTCGTCTAGTTCATCTAGGGGTTGAATTTAGTAGGAAATTCTTTTGCAACCGATGCCAAATTAGATACTCTTACTAGACGTCTTAAAGCTTTAGAAACTCATAGTGTCCCCTCACACATGTCTATGTACCCGAATCTATGGATGCAAAATTTGTAAGATTTTCAACAAGTCAATGCGGTGTTTCAGCCAACCCCTAGGAACGATCCTTTTGCTCCGACCTACAATCCTGGGTCGAAGAATCACCCGAATTTCTCATGGAACAAAGGCCAAAACTACCAATCTCCGTCACCCTCTTTTCAAAAGCCAAATCAAAACTCGAACTCGACTCCAAATCACGATCCTTATCCAACTCAAGCTCCCACCCATCCTCCCGTCTTTCATGAGTCGGATAAGAGACTTAGTTCTTTGGAAAAGACTCTCGATGCGCTTCTAAAATCAACAACTAATTTGGCTCAATATCAACAAACCTT
The DNA here is from genome assembly GCA_036435485.1 of Saposhnikovia divaricata. Taxonomy (NCBI): domain Eukaryota; kingdom Viridiplantae; phylum Streptophyta; class Magnoliopsida; order Apiales; family Apiaceae; genus Saposhnikovia; species Saposhnikovia divaricata. The sequence continues at coordinate 186,185,433 of CM071594.1, read as the reverse complement.
CATGCAAACCATGACTCAAGATAGGTAGATTTTGAATGCTAGTACTCAAGCCATATCTAAGTTAGAGATTCAAGTGAGTCAATTAACTAACGCCATGTGTGAGAGAGAGAAGAACAAGTTCCCGAGTCAACCTGAGGTCAACCCTAAATTTCATCTCAACCAAAGACCTCATGAAAATGTTAACGTCGTCATTTCTTTAAGGTCGGGAAACCAAGTTGATAATCATGTAGGAGTCGAGTCTCTTGAAGAAGAAGACGAGTCAAATGTTGAACCAAACCCTAAACTTGATCATTCAAAACATATTCCAAATCCCAAGCCTCTCGAGTCATCTAGTAAACCACCTTCACCTAGTGAACTTCATCTACCAATCCACCTTCAAAACCCCGTCTTGATTTGTCTAGTGAACGAGTCTTTAATCCAAAAGCTCCTTATCCTCAAAGACTCATTTCAAACAAACAATCGGCTCAAGTAGACAAGATTTTGGAAGTATTTAAGCAAGTCGAGGTCAACATTACTCTTTTAGATGCCATTGTGCTAAGTGTCTAAAAGATTTGTGTACTCATAAGCGATCCACTCATGTTCCTAAGAAAGCCTTTTTGACTTCTCAAGTTAGTTCAATTCTTGAACCAGATTCCCGTGAAATATAAGGACCCCGGTTGTCCTACAATTTCATGTATCATAGGCAATACCTTTGTGGATAAGGCGTTACTTGACTTAGGTGCGAGTGTGAATCTTCTTCCATTTTCTGTCTATCAAACCCTAGGGTTAGGTGACCTTAAGAAGATGAACATGACATTTCAACTAGCTAATCGTTCTGTCAAAATGCCTAAGAGAATAGTAGAAGATATCTTGATTAAGATTGGCAATTTTATCTTCTCGGTTGACTTTGTCATTCTCAAAACTCAACCTGTCACGAATCCGAAGAACCAAATTCCTATCATTCTAGGCCGACCTTTTCTCGCTACATCCAATGCCTTGATCAATTGTAAGAATGGTTCGATGAAACTCACATTTGGTAACATGACCATTGACCTTAACATTTTCAATGTAGGAAAAGAATGAATATGGGTTAATGTTGTCAACAAGTTTAACACATGGTCTAGCTTTGAGGATAGTGAAATAGAGTCTCTTCTCAATGAGAATTTCAAAGTCAACTATGCGTCTAATCAAGAGTATCATGAGTCGTTAAGGGAAATGACCTCGGAAGAGATGTTGAGAGAGTTGGACGACATTTATTCCAAGTGGGAGACCCCATCCGAGGTTGTTACTGTTGAACCCGTTGCTAAGAGTCTCGTGGGAACACCTCCTGCATTTGACTCAACTTTGTATCTTCCCGAGTTTGATCAACAGCCCTCAGGAGAAGGTGGACCCTTATCTTATGTCATTTCTAGTGATTCAACCCATGACCAAACTTTCATTGTCTCTAATTTGCTTAGGAAAAATGAAAAAGTCTTAAGTTAGTTTAGGGAGAACATTAGTGACACTTGTTCTATAAGATTGAATGATTCCATGTTGCTTGATAAAGTCTTTTCCAAATCAAAATTTTCAAAAATGTCTTGATTCTTTCTCAAAGCTGCACCCTAATTTTCCCACCGGCATCGGCTGATTCGGTTTTACTTCTTTGCCTCCCCTCGTGTAAGATAGGTATGAGGGAGGAATTGAGTGCGTGAGTCGTGTTAATTAGTTTTTTTTTCATATTCGTTCGTCTCTGTCATCCCTTGTCAGGTATTATCTCCTCATTCTCTTTTACTCATTTCTCTTGCATTTACATACATTGAGGACAATGCATGATTTAGCTATGGGGGAGGATTTTAGTGTAAATACATAAAATTGAAAAATCCAAAAAAAATTTAAAAATCCAAAATAGAGATAATTTAGCCTAGTTGTCCTTCCCACTATTTAATTTTAGAACTAGTTGGTGTTATCTGTTTTTTTTTCAAAAATTATATGTATAATGCCTTTAGATAATTTGAACGTAGTCAAGTAGGGCTTTCCTCATGAAACTTGTGTCGAACAATTTTTTGCTTAAAAATCCAAGATGACACATTTGCACAAGACCTTTGGTGGAAAAATTGTATAGGAATGTTATTCGATACCTAAGAGAGAGCCCACATGTTAAAACAATGTCGAATCAAACCGTTGCGAAAATATTAATAAAATTATTCTTATAGTGTCAAAAAAAAGAGTCAATAAGTGTATATAGTCGTAGAGTGCTAATGGAAGGAATGGCTAGATTGGGCTCATTAGTACCCGAGCAATTAAGCCTGAGGAGACTTTGTGCCTAGTAACCTAAAGTCCTTTGTGGTTTGGGATTGCTGACCTAACGCTCGCTACATGGGTATTAGTGCAAAAGTCTTTTGGGACCTCAATCATTGCACGGTCATTTCAACCATTAGTACTAATAAATTCTTAAATGCAAATAAATTCTTAGTAGGAAAATCGGCTAGGTTGGGCTCATTGATAACCCGAGTAAGTAAGTCCTAGGGGACTTTGTGCCTAGCAACCTAAGGTCCTTTGTGGTCTGGGATTGTTGACCTAAAGCTCGCTAAATGGGTATCAATGCAAAAGTCTTTTGGGACCTCAACCATTGCACGGTCGATCTCACTACTAAGAGCGTGAAGTTTGGCTAGAACCTTGTTTTAATATAGATTGGGTCAGTTCAATATTGGTTGAAAAAGAGAAAATGTTCGTATGCACTTTATCTATCAAGGGCCTATAACTTGTCTATTATTAACATAATCTTTAAGGCATGTATTTTCCTACAAATTGTTGACACCAATGAAAGCTAAATTGTAAGAGCAAACTTGGATACTTGCTGATTTATCTCAAAGATTTTATGGGCATATCTTCTGTAAACCCATAGGAGACAACACTCCACTTGTAGAGATCGTATATGAGTTGAACGGGTTGGTAAACCCAAAATTACCCGTGATTCTTACGACAGTGAGTATAGGTTTTTCATTCTACATTTTTCTTTTTGTTTTACTCGAGTACGAGCAAAAGATAGGTATGGGGGCATTTGATAAGTTCATATTTTTGCATTTTTTTATTCCCTATTTATTTCTTGAACTCGTATTTTAATAAATTAATTTGTTTCATTTCAGGAATTTCAAGGATAAATAAAGAAATGACAAAAATGAAGAAAAGGGGACAGGGAAGGGCAAAAGAGGAAGAAAAAGGAAGAAAATGCAAAAATGCAAAAGAAAAGGGAGCTTGGTGCAAAAAGGAATAATTTGATAGAGAAGTGGACACATGGAAGTTGGGATTCCACCAACACACCCACATGTGTATGGTGAAGATCTACCCAACACACCCCAAAATCCTATTTTTAACCTATAAATACCCCCCTTTCCCCTTCTATTCCACACCTTAGTTTTAATTAGTTACCCTAGTTGTAGTAGTAGCCTCCATCTTTATTTTGTAGTATCTTTCAAATTTTGTAAACACCCTTTTTATATTAATTCAAGCATTTTCTTTTACTTTACATCTTGCTCTTCTTTTCATATTTTAGCTATGACCCATTTCAATTTTGCAAATGGATAAAGTTGCAAATATGCTAACCACTTGTGGGTTGAAAGGAGCCCATTTAATTTAGTTTTAATCTTGGATTTATGATTCTAAATTTACTTTTGGTTTGTGTGAAAATTAGTGAATTTAATTTTTAGATCTAGTTTTAATGCTTTTACGGGTCGTCTAATTTTTTCGGCTACAACTACTTCTTTCGACGAAAGCAGATTAATCTGGCATCAACCAGTTTGATGTTAAGGTTCCTGCTCTTTTTTAGTAATATAAGTAGATTTAATTTCCAGTAGTTGTTCTCTTTCCAGAAACGTTGTTCGATGCTTGTTTCATATTTTAATTAATGCAAAGTTCACTCTGTTTTGCCTGTTAAACTTACAATTTTCTCTCTGGCGTTAATTTGTTAATATGTTAGTTTGGTGGTCACCATTTCTTCATTATTTGTTTTACAAGTCCTGCTTATTTTGTTTAATTTAAGTCCATTCTTTTTTATCTTTCTTTTAGCTCAGTCCATGAATCTTCTATCGATGTGGCCCATTTAATATTTGAAACGCATTTTCATGCTCTATTTTCCTTTTTGTCTACTCCGTAGGTATTTAATAAAAAAATCCATTTTATAATTTTTTTTTTGTCAGGGGTATCTATTTCATAGATGAATTGCAACGAATACAATATTCGTAAGGTGTTTCTTTCATTCAAGAAAGTTTATCATATAATCGAAAGGCACGCATGTTGCCTCCGGATGCTTAGACAATATAACTTTAATGTCTGATAAGAAAGCCACCCGATTGGCAAGTACAATACAAAAACTGGAAAGAAAAAATGAAAAAAATAAGTAACACTACAAGACCAATCTCCCAGAAAGTATTATCGCCGACCTTCAAAAGTCTCAACCCCCAAAAAATGGAAAAATCCCGACTATCCATCATTTCTCACCAGGAAGACATGCAAAACTGCTCATCAACCCAATCAATAGAGCCACAAAGGGAAACAAAGAAGGGCCTCGTTAAAAACCCACGAGAGCAAAACCCTTTGGGAAAAAAACTCAAGTGGGAAAAAAATACCCTCCATGAAACCCAAGATCATCGAAAAATAACTCTCCTTAACCACCATTTACCTACAGCTTTGCCTCTAAGAAACTAGTGTTATGTCTTTTCTCCATCCGCTTAAAAACTTTTTACCTGAAAATAACAAAACAAATTTCAATGTCCGTTTAACACAAACTTTAATAAGAGCTCCGAAAACAACTCAACACTATACTAACGTCCCAACCAAAGGGAGTACATTTGGTTAGCCAGTCAACCAGTTTACAAAATCCTCTTAATAAGCCAATCAAAATGGCACTTTATAACCTCTTAAAGGCCCAAAAAAACCATCAATCATGGCCACCCATAAAATCCTTGTTTTGTCTCATTAATTACTAGTTAATTAAAACATCATTTAAGCAATCAGTAGTTAATTCCTACTAGATAATCATTATAGGAAGTTATTGTTTGAATCATCATATTTTTTAATGCATTTCCATAAGTTGCTGTAGTCTAAATTCTTAGATGTAATGTCTTTATTCGTTGCTTGGTCTGTGTTCTCTCCTAGCCCATTTTTTTTGTATTTGTTGGCCCAAAACTAGTGTCTAGCCCAACTCCTTTTTTTAGTTTAGGTCCAAAGTTAAGTAGTGGTCCATTTTAAATTTATGTCCGGCCCGCATTTTTGTTATGACTTTTGTGAAACTTGATCCATGATTTAGTACAATTAGTTTTAAAATTTTTTAATTACTCATGAGGTCCGGTTGTTTAATTTTTCTTTTTTTCCCTTCTACATGTCTTAATTTATAGCTTTTGTCTTTTAAACCTTGTCTTCCCGTAGTTTAATTTTATGTTAACATTAAATTAATTTGCTTAGATGAATTATTGAATGTTAATTTGTAAAAACACAATCCTCCCAAAATTAAATTGTTCTAGTTTGACTAAATTAAAAATTAAGTCTCGCGAAAAACATATAGTCTCAGTGGAACGAATCTTAAATTACTAAAACGAGATCGTACGCTTGCGATAATTAAATGTCATATTTTTAGCACATCAAGATGCTAAGGAAGAACAACATAAGAGTCAATCCGAATTCGGAGTCTCCAATGGCAAGTTTGTAGGATACATGGTCAGTGTTAGAGGAATTGAAGCAAACTCAGAGAAGATAAAGGCAGTGATTAACGTGGAAGCGCCAAAGACAATTCGTGATATCCAAAAACTGACTGGAAGGTTGGCTGCTCTAAGGAGGTTCATTTCTCGGTCGGTCGAGAAAGCTTTACTGGTTTTTGAAGTGCTTCAATGGTCAAAGAATTTTGAGTGGGGGCCTAGCTACCAAAAGGCATTCGAAGAAGTCAAAGAGTACTTGGTCAGAGCCCCACTCTTAATGAGACCAGACCCGAAGGAAACACTGCAACTGTACTTAGCAGTGAACGATAAAATGTTGGGAGCTGTGCTGGTCAAAGAGCACGAAACGAATCAACATCCAGTGTTTTATGTGTCCCACATGCTCAAAGATGCAAATACAAGGTACCTAAACACTGAGAAGTTCACCTACGGGCTAGTGATGGCAGCCAGGAAACTACGCCACTATTTTCAAGGCCGAACGATTCAAGTGGTGGCCGATCAGCCGCTGAAAAAGATTCTCCAAAGGCCAGAAGCTTCGGGGAGAGTTATCAAATGGTCGATTGAACTGGGAGAATATGATTTGGAATACATGCCGGGAATGGCAATTAAGACACAGGCATTGGCTAATTTCATAATGGAATGTTCATTCTCTGGACCGAAGGACTTAGCTCCTGAAGAGCAACTGATTCGGTCGCTCGGGAAATGGAAGCTTTTTGTAGAGCAGGTTTAATTTTAACGAGTCCGGAGAGATTTGAAATTTGCTAGGCCATCATGTTCACTTTCCCGCTAACCAACAACGAAGTCGAGTATGAAGCCTTGCTGGTGGGGCTGGATTTAGTCCGAAGCTTGGAAGTTAGACATTTGAGAGCTTTTAGTGACTCTATTCTAGTTGTCAAATAGTTCATTGGGGACTATGGGCAGAAAGACCCACGAACGAAAACATATGCATTAAAGACAAAATAGAAGACTCCCGTTCTTTAATATCAACTTTCTATAGATGCCCAGGAATTGAAGTACGGAAATTTAGGCCGGAATGAAATGTGGAAATGAGGATGAGAAATACAGGTATAAGAACAACTCCAACAGTATCTTAGCATGTTCCTTAAAAATATTATAAATACTATGATTTTTAGTAACTTAGGATATTATATTGTATGTCAACTCCAACAATACTCATTTTATTTGTTCCTTATAAATATAATAATATTAAATTTAAACTCCATTAAGAAAAAGTTGTAAAAAAGACATATAGAATAGGAGGGAAATGAATATATTTTTTTGGTAAAAACAAAATAAGGAATGACTATAGCTTCCTTATCAATAAGGACTGAGAGGTGTATCCTAACTTTTAAGGGACCATTTAAGAGAATGTTAAAGTACATTTTTAAGCCAAATTTCTTATTTTAACATAGTACATGAGATAGCTAGTCTTTTAGAGTTGCTCTAATACAAAGAGAAGAAGACATAGGAAAGAGTGGGACTTTTATAAATGTGAAAGTCCAACAGGAATGAATGAAATCATTACTACTTTCTATCTCTATATGTTAATTTGTAATTATGTTCAAGAATAAGGCCAAACTGAAATACTTTAAGCTTTTGATTAATAATGTATGCATCCATTTATTATGGCTTAAAAAGTTTGGTTAAATCAATGATCCGAAAAATGAATGAATTAGGGCTGTAAACGAATTGAGTCGAGTTGAGTTTTACCGAGTTTGAGTTGAGCTTTTTCTTACCAAGTCGAGCCAAACTCGATTAACTTATTGATCAAATTCTTCGATTCGAACTCGAGTTTGTTAGCAACTAAGTCGAGTATCGAGTTTTTTAACGAGCTTTCGAATCGATCCCGAGTTCGAGTCGAACCTGAGCTGATCGTTAAGTTTTTTGTTTTTATTTTCATTTTAGGTTTTTTTAAAATGTTGCAGATTGAGCCCAAAGTAAAAAACTATATTTGATTTCAAAATTTAAATGTCAAAGCCCAACCTAGATAGTAAATATTGTCTACACCGCATTAAAAGGTAATAACTAAAAACTAAACGTTTTAAAGTTAAGTACTAATATTATAGGCAATTACATCATTTTCTGCGAATTGAGATGCAGTTTACTTATTAGAGGCGGAATTTGTCATTGTGTAATGCACATGAATGTTATTTTTTTGTTACTGATAGGAGATCAGTAGATGATCAGTTAATCTATTATCTATTACTTATATAATTAAGATAATTTTTTAAATGTATGCAATTTACTGAGTCGAGTATCAAGTTTAACGAGTCTAAACTAAGTCGAGTCAATAAGATTCGAGTCGAGTTGAACAACAAAATAACTTGACTCGACTCGCTAAGCGTACCAAACAAAATTAGTTGTTCGAATTCGAGTTCGTTCATCGAATTGATCCGAGTCAAGCTTTTTATCGAATCGAGTCAAGTTTCTAAAGGATTAGCTCAATTCGTTTGAATGAATAATTGAGTGGAGAATGTGTTTTAGAAAGACTGTTGTGGAAAAATGTATCGACTAGCTAATTTACTTCGAGTTCATTACTGCTAGTCCTTCGAATTTGTGTAAATTTTAGAAAGAGTTGGACATTTATTTTGAAGTTGAATCAACCCGATCGTGTGGTATTTCAAAAAGAAGTAGAGTAAGAAATTCGATTTTTTTTTTTTTTGGTTAAAATGCGTTTCGTTCGAAACAAACCAATTATAAAGATTCTACGAGTCTACTAAACTACCAACAAGCACAAAGACGATCTTGTTCGGATTCTTGTATGAGCTTTTTGCTCGATATTTTTTCTAATATAACTTATAAATTAATAAATAACATTTTTTTAAAAAAAATTCGGATGAATGGAAATCGAAATAAAAATTGTGATAATAAAATAAAAAATCTTATAAAACTTAATTTCATTAATGACGATATTTTATTTTGTGAAAGGCATCTATCTATACTCCTTATTAATGTGAAAAACCATGTTTTAATGGCGCACAATAGTATCAAAGTATTGAATTTGGTTATCACCAAACTCGGATTCGATTCCTTGCAACTACATAATTATACAAAATTTATTTACTTTAATTTCTTTAACTTCATCTCGGGTTCGATTCCTTGCAACTATACAATTGTACAAAAATTATTATTTTAATTTTTTAGCATCGCCTCGGGTTTGATAACTGTAATTAAATATTTATAAAGTGTTTATTTATTTATTAATTTTAACATTTTAATCTTGGCTTGTGTTGAATTCGTGCTTCGCACGAATTATAGCTAATTTCTCTTAAATTTATTTATGTACTCTTAATAGTTGAGTGATATTGTCATGTGCAAAAAAAAAAAAAAAATTCGACCTTTATCTTCTTCGTCAATCACACTCTCATTTTACAGTGATTTTTTCCCTGGATCTTTTATTAGCGATTTAGTAAGCACTACCTAAAAAGTGGTGAAGTAAGCACCTGCTTGAAGAACTTGCCATCTAATCCTATAATTTTCAGCAAACGCGCTCAATCCACCACCGAATCGATTTGGATTTAATAGTACAAATGATAATGATGATCTCTTCCAGAATAGGGCACTCTCGAAGTTATGACCATAAAATTAACCTTTTTATGATGAAAAAAAAAGTAGATATATGCATGACTAATCTATATGGTGATCCTGGAGTCAAGTAACCAGATAGAAGTGTTTCGAGTTATCCAAATTGGACTACTTTGCGTTCAGGAGGATCCAATAGACAGGGCCAGTGGTAGTTCTGATGTTGAGCAGTAAGATGAAACTGCCTCATCCCAAGAAACCTGGTTACTTCGTGGAGAGAAAATTTCACGATACGGATCATTTATTGAGCAATACATAAACAATATTATAGTAAAAAATAGAGAGACTGAGGTGAAATCATGGACCACATACTAAGTCACAAGCGCGCTAATTAAACCAGCTGCTAGCCTCCCAAAATTCATAAACCAAATATTAGATCCCGCCAAAAGAACCATGACAAGAGCATCGTAAGAAGAATAGATCGAATATGTCAATTAATGTCGATGCCAAGACTGGGGATGTTCACTGTCTGCAATTGTCTTAACTTCCTGACATGAAAAACCTATACTTGAAGAAAAGTTCTTTAAATGAGTAGTTATTATAACAGGAAGACTTCAATGTGAGAACCTTCATGTGTTATATTATGCAAAGAAAAATGTATACAACTACCTACTAGTCCTACAAATTCTACGATAAATCGATATGCAATTTTAGAGGTATTGTACTTGGTATAGATGGATGTAGCACAATAAAAGAAGAGCAACAAAAGAACTTATATAAATTTCTTGTTCACGAAATGAACTGATCACGGTACAGCAACACACCCTTTCCCGGCCCATACACTTGATCAAAATCAGAATAAATGTTACTCTCTAGGAGCTCCCTTCAGTCCAATTAACGGGCTCAAGTTCACGGAAGGAGTTGCTCTCACATCATGCATCAGGCTAAACTTATTTTTCCAAAATCGGATTTCAGTTTCCGTACGCAAAAATGAGAAAAGACTAAGCATAACCAAATGCATGAGATGACAGCTCTAACCGTATCTAAGCCCTCAGTATTGGTCTGACAGGGGGCTCCTTTGCTAGCATCCTCCTACTCTAGTTCAGTATGTATGTATATTATGCGCACAAACACAAAGCCACGAGGAGAAACAATTGCCAATTTCTGGAATTATAAGTTTGAATATATACACCACATAAACAGAGAGAGGAGAGGCTCTACTTTCACACAGTCTATTGTATAAACCATTATTATATTCTGAACAATGTCTAATTTTATCAGGGAATCTTAATCTGCAACAAACAAATACAAAGGTATTGTTCTGTATGCTCGGACATACAGCATGCCGGCCTATGATATGAAATGAACATGCTGTACGACTGTACCCCTAAATGCTTTCGCATACTGTAAGCAACGACTTTTTCTTTATTATTATTTTTTTTTTGTCTTATTGAAAGCAATTTGATTTTAAAATATTGAATATTCTACTTACTATGAGGATCTCTTCTGAAATAAAGGAAAAATGAAGCCGCATCAACAGAAATTACTGTCATTATATTTAAATTTTTGCCACAAACTCAGAGGACATATTCATAGCCAAATGTTTAACTAGTATGTGATGAGCATGTAATTTCTATGCAACATATTGAAACACTTGTGTACGATCTTGATATATATTTTAACTTGTTCATTGTACAAACCGGATGACCAACGACGATAGATTTCCAACGACCCCGACTAGTTGGATTATATGTTCTTGCCACTATATACAGAATTGTTGTTAATCACGTTTACCGCGTACCATTGTAAAAAGCCTGCATCTCCGACTGCATGCTGTGATGCACTACTTTTGTATTTTTCACTTCATTATTGGCCGTCCCACTAATAGGAAACATTCTGCAAAATTGTTGTCTCTGTACAGGGGTTTGCCAATTTTCAGCACATGTTTCCTTTAAAATTAATATACATGACAAACAAATAAACATTAATTGGTTGTTGCAACATGGAAATGGACATGTATAATTCACATATAAGCAGTAATCGAAATGAATGTATCATTGTCTGGCTTCATATAAAAGTTTATGCAGCTAGTTGTGAGTATCCTAACTTGAGTTTTTGTTATACTTTCTTGTGCAGTGCCATTCTACAATATGCAAACTTATAATATTAAGCTAATAGCATAAGTTTGCAGTCCTACAATATGTAAATTTAGAAAACTCAATATTCTAAAACTGCCCATTGTTAGATGCCCAGCTAGAAATTATCATCCTGCGACGAATTCCCCAAAGGACGGCGTACCAAAAAAGGGTATGCAAATTCATGTAGTTTAGCTTATAAAACTTTTTATTTTCTAATGGTCATGGCTTATGACTTTAGCACTTTGAGCATCTTGTACTGGTTATGAACATGAAGAGCCACATAGATCATGACAAAGATTTGGTGTTTATATTCACTTATTACACTGGACTATTATATCTAGCTATAACCGTAAAAGTTGTACAAATCTTGGAATATTTTAACTTGTACAAACCATACAGAAAGACTAGAAGTCAGAAAATCTAGTGGATTCTGCTAAGATCATTTGTCTGTTAGTAGAGGTTGATCATAGTTCTTGTGAAGTTGTGCCTAGTTTAGGATGCCACAAGTTGTGACTACAACACAACAGTTCAAAAATCGATCTGTAAGATAACTGGTAAACGTAGATATATTCGAAAGAAAATCAAATTTGTGGATAGTGCATGTGATGGAGACCACAGAAACTGTTTCTGTAGTCCCCTGTGTAAGTCTAACTAATCGTCACACAAGTGCTAGAAGACAATATGTGTACTCTTTAATTTTGGGCAAATGCATATGCTAACGATGATCCCCGTCCAGGATCCAATTTGCAAATTTAAGAACACATACTACAACGAAAACTCATAAATAAAGGGATAGGATACCCTGGAAGAAGTTAACTATGTCAAGGAAATGTCTATATATAAGCGACACAAGTCACGCTTAAGTAGAGAGACTTAACTTTTGTGTGTGTGTGTGTTTGTGTGTGTGGAGAAGGAGCTCTATTCAGACCAATACTGAGGGCTGAGAAGCGGATTGAGCTGTCATCTCATGCACTTGGTTATGCTCTGAAACTTCATTGCTATGTACCGTGTGAACCGAAGAAAAAAAAATGTAAAAGGAGGATCTGAAAGTAAAGTCTAGCCAGTTGCATGATGTGAGAGCAACTCCTTCCGCGTACTTCTCCCACTTATTGGACTGAAGGGAGCTCCAAGTAATCCAATTATCTACATTTTTTTCGGTAATGGTCAGTTGCATGTAACTTCTAAAATCTCAACACATGACACATACCTCTATGGAGACTTAAACTCTGGACCTCTTGTTACCTAGAACAGAGGGTTATCCACTAGACATCTAATATCTACATTGATTTTAAGGTCGCAGAACTAGAGATAAAATTTTGTAGCTTGTACACAGAAGTCCTGCACAGTCCTGCACTGATGCACAGATCTTCTGTTCATGCAGTGTGCATGATAGAATGCCCATTTCCTTGTCCAGTTGTGTCCCTGCATATGAGTTTGTTTCTCATTCTGTCTCATGTTTTTATATGCTTAACTACATGTTCTCCAACTTCTGATCAGTTCCAGAGTAATAAACCATGGATGAGATAAAGACATTTCTTTATGCAAAACGGGTATCGTGATTAAGCTGAACGAAAGACATCAACTGGGACCTGCACCGATGCACGTAACTCTGTGCATGACACACTTGAGAGAATCGCATACCATTTTTTTGTATTCACTTGCGTCCATCATAAATTTTGGCTTATCTATCTGTGTATATATATTGCAAAGCTCTAAAAAGCATTTATCAATTTAAAAAAATGAAGCTTGTAACATGTTTCTTTTTGTCTCTTTCCAGTTTCCACGTACAATATGGGATCTCATCTTAAAAGAAGTCTTCAACACTCGCATATCTGTGACAACTTGCAATCCTCATCAGGGGAGCAACCTAGACTGCCTGCAAACTTTGATAATTAATAAAAAAAAAAAAAAATTATTCCAGCCCCGATAGAATGCAAAAAGAAATTTTTTTTGGATATGCAGCTTAGTATGCTTACTTTATCATTCTTTTTGTTCTTTTTCAGCTACCACTGAACTCAGACTCACAAATCAATATCTGATGCACATACTCCATAGATTACTGGAAAAAATTCCGAGTTGAATCTCTATGATTAGCCCCAAGTCCCCAATGATGAAACTCTAGATATGTGTCCAAAAGGAAGACTATATCTCTCCTCTTCTCTCACTGGAGCCATCTGTACCATGTAATTCCCAAAGAAAATTTGACATACACTGATATACAGTGTCAAAGAAACATCAGAAATTACCATTATATTCGCATTCGTGTTTTTAGTTTCTGATTTTCAGTTCGAGATATTTTTTAATTTTCCAATTTAATTCTTTCTATTATCAATCAGCTCCTAAACGTATTAATATGAAAAAGAAATTTTGGTTCAGAAGCAAGAGGTTTTATTGTTTCATATTCATCTAATTTTGGTCCAAGTATTGCAGCTTACCCCCATTAATCTCCATCTTGTTATGAAATCGTTTCTTACCAGCTTTTATCTATTTGAAAGACCACTTAAGCACCCAATAAAAGGGCACTTCTCAGAAGGGAACTAAAAAACAGTGACCAGAAAGAGGAAAGACAAAACCTATAATGTAATCTTTGCAACCAAACCTATAATGTAATCTTTGCAACCAATATAAAGACAAAACCTATCATATCATATGGCAGTGCAATCCATATGATACTTATCCGATCATACAAAATCCATATCCACTCGTTATCAAATTATACAAAATCCATATCCGCTCGTTATCGGATCGCATTAACGGATCAGATTTTTTTGGAAGGATCCATACCAGCTAATTTAGCTACAGATTGGATCAGGTCAGAATGTCAGATATCCGATCAATTGAGAGGCCTAGATTGCACTAACAAAATATCATCAGAAAAAACTTATTTATCACCTTATAGCCTCACAAGTCACAACCATTGCTAAAATCATAGTCTCATATGGATCACACTCCTCAAAGCCAACAACATCCATAATTCAGAAAAAATGGCAAAGAAAAATACAATTGGTGGTAGTTTCTGACATTAAGCAAAAGAGCACATATCAAAGCAACCTAACTAGGCAATCAGCTGATGCATTATTTGTCCTTGCCCTTTATACATGTAAGCGGCTGCTGCAAATATCCAGCAACACCTGCAAAAAAAAAAAAAAAAGATTTGTTCAACGCACTAATATAGTCTATCACGTATGTGGATCAGTGTTGTGTAATTAATAAAGGAGCAAATATTGGAGCTGAATTGAGGCTTGAGCGTAGAAGTAGGATAGTATCAACTTAATATCCAAAAAAATATATATATACACAACTAGTTGGGTTAGGCATACGTGTTCTGGTGGTCTGCTGAATGCTGAGCAAGAGGGGAGGAAATTAAAAATATATGCTCTTTACCGTATCCTAATATACATTTCATTAATCAAGTTCAAATAAAGCTTCAAAAACATGTATCCTAGCATACTTAAGAAAATGAGGCCAAGATCTAGAAAATATAAACTAAATAAAAAAAACAACTAAGAAGTTGATTAAAATCGGGTATCTGATTCAAAAAAAAAAATACCGTATATTAACATTCACGATATTGTGATACTAAGAACTTATTTTTGCAACGTTCTACAACGCTTCTGATCATAATTCAGAAGAAAATACAAGGGATACTGATGCGGAACAAGGAACTAAAACATAAATTTGTTTTTATTTTATGTTATTAACTAAGAATAGATTTTATTGTAATATATTAGGTATTAGTTATATTAGATAAATAGATTATTAAGAATATTTTAGATTATAGGAATAGAATAATAAAAATGATTTGTTTCCTTTATTAGAAAGATTTTTACTTGTTGGCTAAGTTTAGGGTTTTACTCCTCTTATATAAGGAGATGCAATATCATTATTGTAACGCCCCCAAATCCACCCTGACAGGGGACCCGGGTCGTCACATTGTCTCAATATCCTGTAGCACAAGTTACGCAATAACAAAGCAAAATATATAATACAACGGAGCATAAAATGTCCCACTCCGCAGATCCAAGATCGTCTTCACAGCGTAATACAAAACAACTTGGTACATCTCGAATTAATATATTACAAAAGTTCACATCAATAGAAATATAAAGATTCCAGTTGGATCTTCTAATTGTTGTCGCCATAGCCTTGCGCTTTCCCTTTTCCTTTATAGCCCTGGCTGGACGTCTCGCCTTTCTCCGTCTTGACAGCTGAACAAAATGTTGTAAAGCAAGAATGAGCAACTATAGTGCTCAGCAAGTTCTCTTCTCGCTCGGTATATAAATATAATAAGGTTTACCGAAATTAATACTCAAAATTTAATATTGAATATAACAATATGATTTGACTCAAATTTATCTTGAAGATATCATACTCGAAAGGCTCAAAACTCATCTCAAAACAGAATACTCAAAAGACTCATTTGATATAACTCTGATAACTCATGATGTAAGAATGAACTGGTCTTCCACCTCTCCGTATCTCGGTGGGGCGATCAACTAACCAACCAAGAATACCGGCCTCCGATGACACCGCACTTCGCCCGATCACGGCTACAATACGATATCAACTATAATATATGTGTATGAATGCTAGCATCATAATGGTTATCAATTCAACCAAGGCAACGAATGCCTAAATATTCTCGGGTCCGTAAAACGGTACACGAGTCTCTCTTTCTCTATAATGGGCCTCTTGCCCAAAATTGACCAGTAGAATACAGAATTCCCGAATATTTGGGGTACAGATAACTTTAGATAACTCTTTCAGAAAATATTTGCAAATCTGGCGGACTGCCAGTATGACTCAATTTCACCACCAATCCGAACAATGGACTGATGTAAATTCTCAATAATAATTTATCGGTTGACATGAACAAAATGTCAAACCTTGACAATAAAATCGACTATCTCGAATCTATGAGAATAGTCCTAAGATTAAAGTAATTGGGAGTCGTACTGAACAAATAGTACTTCTCGACATTTATAATACTCAACATTGATGAACGTGTAAATAGAATATTTTTCACTTGATCGACGAATAAAAATCTCTAATAATTATAATTTTAAACTCCTATCGGTTAGTTCAAACGAGGAACTAACTGAAAGATAATCAATAAATAACGATTGAATTTGTACAATAAATTCAATCGAAAAGAATAAATTTAACTATCTCGGACGAATGAGATTAGTTTCACTGAATAAAATAATAGTCGTCTCGAATTAATGAGATCGACCCGATATCAATTAAATTGTTTCTACGCATATAGGGATTATAATTCTCAAATAAACTAACTTGACAATATAATAATATTTAACAAGAAATAATTCTCAAAAGAAATTATTGCATCATATAGAGCAACAGATAATCTCAATATATAACATCTCAAAAATAATTAAGGAATTAAATAACACGAACAGAAATTCACAGTTTCCAAAAGTTAGGGTAAGAACGAACTTGCCTCGATCTCGAAGTGCAAATGAATGCAAATAAAAATTATACTCTACCCGTGAACTCGGCTTCGGTCTACGGCTCGGGGATTATTTTCTAAAAATGGCAACCAGAAATACGTGAGCGATTCTTCAAAATAAAATACTCCCGATCCGATAATCTAATTAATAATAATATAACATCTCACAAAATATCTGGAATAAATAACAGAAATCCATTCTGGGATAAATAAATATTTCTTAAAGCACAGGAATTAAATCTGGAGAATATATCCTATTTTTAATCTCTAGAAATCTAAATTCTTACTCAAAATGAAAAATTCAAACATCCGTTTTTATTCAATTTAAATCCATATTTATTATTCTCATTTTAAAACTAATTATCAAAGAATTCTAAACTCATTAATAATATAAAACAATTTTTAAATCTCTAAATTAAATATGACTCGATCCGGTCAATTAAAATAAACCGGAAAATAATAAAAACAGCTTTTCCAAATAAAACATATTTTATTCTATTTATTTCACAAATATTCTTCTTTTTATCAACAAATTATTAAATCCCTAATTTCCGTCCAAAAATAACTCTTTTTAACAAACAAATAAATAATCTATTTTGTTAAACCCTTTTTTATTGCAAAATAATAATTATCTAATTTCTTTTCAAAAATCACATAACAACACTTATTTAATTATTAAATAATTAAATTCTAAATTTCATTTTAAAAACTCTAAATAATTCTATTTTTAATCAATTAAACAATTAAACCATTTAAAAACCATTTGTTACTAACTAATTCTAATCAATTAATTAAATCTCGACTTATAACGTTCAATTGCTAATTAAATAAAACTGTATCGTTTTAATGGTACTGTATTATTATATTATTTATTTAACAGAGAAAATTTTGTGGGCCCCACATTCCCCTGCCGTGGGTCCCACCCCTCCCCTCCCCTGCATTTCACACGGCCATCTCTCTCTCTCCGGTTTCTCTTTCTCTCTACCATCTCTCTCTCTCTCTCTCTCTCTCTCTCCCTCTCTCCCCTGCATCCAATCTCTCTCACACTCTCTCCCCTCCTCTCTCTTTATCTCTCCTTATCTCTCCACTCTCTCCCTCCGTCGACACCACCAACACCAACAACAAATCTCTCTTATCGCCGCCTCTCTGCAGCCCCCCTCCCTCTCGCCCTGCTTCGCATAACAACCACAGCAAAACCAATTGAAACAATCTCACACTCCAATCCTCCCCCTTCGGCCTCAACCTCTCATCTCTCCGCCCTCAATCTCACTCCTTATCTCTCCCTCCGCCCTTCGACTCTCTCCCCGTACCTCCCTACACACGCCACCACCACCATCGTCGGTGGTGGTTACCCCGACCACTACCTTTCTCCTTCTCCTATTACCCCACACAGCACAACACAACAAACCAACACCACCATACTCCGTTTTCCCATCTCCCTCTCCCTCGAGCTCTCGCCTCTCTCTCTTTCGATTTCCGGCAACACCCAACAATTCCCATTCCAATTCATTACCAATTACCATGATATCCCAATACAATTATAAACCCTCAAAGTCCACAAACAAACTAGTAAAACAATTAACGAAAATAAGAAAAACAAACTACCTGTGATTGAATTTGGTTCGTATATATGAATGTATAGTTCGAGTATTGGTTTAACAGAGACAAGAGGTGGTCTGTTTATAAGAAAAGGAAAGACATGAACTACTCGGTGTTATGTTATGGGCTGTGTTTTTGTTTTTGTCAATATAAACTGAATACCATTTATTGACTTACAATGATTATGCAGGGCTCCTATAATAATTTTTTAAACTGTATATTCATAATGCATTACCAATAATGCAGTTTATAAACAAAATAATGGGGAACAAATTGTTATGGGGTAATTAGTGGTCACCCTACATAATTATGATTTTTTTTTTTTTTGTAGGTGGTAAATATTAAATTAAAAGAAATGAAAATGGGGGACAATTATAATGATGAAATATATTTAATATAAATATTTTAAAAAAAAATTCATTTTTCTCCCGCTGAGTAATTAAAACGAAACTCTAAAATTCGGCTCAAAATTAAAATACATTTGGAAATTCACGGTTATTACAGTCTTCCCCCCTTATAGGATTCCGTCCTCGGAATCAAAACTATGCACTAAACAATTCCGGATATTTATTCCTCATTTCGCTTTCTAATTCCCACGTGGCTTCCTCAACTTGGTGGTTTCTCCAAAGTACTTTTACTAAATTCACTTTCTTAGTTCTTAACTCTTGCACTTTGTAATCTAGGATCTCCACTGGCTTTTCTTCGTATGTCAAATCGGGACGAATTTCCACTGGTTCGTAGGTTATAACGTGCCTGAAATCAGAATGGTACTCTCTTAACGCAGAAACATGAAACACATCGTGGATATGTTGAAGGTCGGGAGGTAGGGCCAACTGATAGGCTAGTGGTCCTATCTTCTTAAGAATCTCAAAGGGTCCTATATATCTGGGACTTAACTTGCCTTTCTTTCCGAATCTCATTACTCCTTTCCAAGGTGAAACTTTTAGCATCACTTTATCTCCCACTTCAAACGCTTTGTCTTTCCTCTTTTGATTTGCATACTTCCTCTGTCGATCTTGAGCTGCAACTAACCTTTTTCGAATAACCTCGGTTGCTTGCTTAGTTTGTTGAAGTAATTCCGGTCCTAGTATCTTCCTTTCTCCTACTTCATCCCAATATAAAGGTGATCTACACTTCCTTCCGTACAAAGCTTCATAAGGTGCCATACATATGCTCGAATGGTAACTATTGTTGTAAGCAAACTCGACTAGGGGCAAATGCTCATCCCAACTTCCTTTAAAATCAAGTGCACAGGCTCTTAACATATCTTCAACTGTTTGAATCGTCCTTTCACTTTGTCCATCGGTCTGTGGATGATAAGCAGTGCTCAGATTTAACTTCGTGCCAAGACATTCTTGAAAACTTTTCCAAAATCGAGAAGTAAAACGGGCATCTCTATCAGATACAATTGAAACAGGTACTCCGTGACGAACTACAATCTCCTTTAGGTACATGTTCACCAATCTCTCAACGGAATACTTATCACTAATTGGTAGGAAATGCGCAGATTTAGTGAGTCTATCGACGATAACCCAGATCGCATCATGACTGGCTCTAGTTCGGGGCAATCCTACGACAAAATCCATGGTAATATGCTCCCATTTCCACTCGGGTATCTCTAAAGGTTGTAGAAGTCCACTTGGTCGTTGATGTTCTGCCTTCACTTTCTGACATGTCAAACACTTACTTACCCATTCTGCAATCTCCCTCTTCATGTTGGGCCACCAATAATTCAACTTGATGTCTTGATACATTTTTGTGCTCCCTGGGTGAATGGAATATCTCGAGTTATGCGCTTCACTCATAATTTCTTCCTTCAACTCTGTAACATTAGGAATCCATATTCTCGATGCAAATCGCTTAATTCCCTTTTCATCTTTTGAACTTAGAAATTCTTCTCCGGTCAACTCTGATCTTCTTTCTTCCATCACTTGCTCTTGACAACGTCGAATCTTCTCGAGTAACTCTGGTTGAAACTGAATGCTGTAAACTCTTTCATTGTTTTGGACTGGGATCTTGACTTCTAATTCCATCTTCTCAAATTCTCTAACCAATTCTTCTGAGGTTGTCAACAGGTTTAGTCTCTCCTTTCTACTTAATGCATCAGCTACAACATTAGCCTTCCCTGGGTGATAGTTTATCGAGCAATCATAGTCTTTGATCAACTCCAACCATCTTCTTTGTCTCATGTTTAATTCCTTCTGCGTGAATATATACTTTAAGCTCTTGTGATCCGTGTAAATCTCGCATTTCTCTCCGTAAAGGTAATGTCTCCAAATCTTGAGTGCGAAAACAATAGCAGCAAGTTCCAAATCATGAGTAGGGTAACGGGACTCATACTCCTTCAGTTGCCGAGAGGCATAAGCTATTACTTTTCCGTGTTGCATCAAAACACATCCTAAACCCTTGTGAGAGGCGTCGCTAAAAATTACGAAATCGCCTTTCTCATCGGGTAAGGTCAACACCGGGGCAGTAGTCAATCTCTTCTTCAATTCTTGAAAGCTATCTTCGCATTTGGGGGTCCATTCGAACTTTTCACTCTTTCTGGTAAGTCGAGTCAGTGGCGTAGCTATCTTTGAGAAATCCTTCACGAATCTTCGATAGTATCCAGCCAATCCAAGGAAACTTCTAACTTCGGTGGGAGTCTTGGGTCTCTCCCAATCTGCTACGGCTTCTATCTTTGCGGGGTCTACAGAAATCCCTTCGCCGCTTACAATGTGTCCCAAAAATTGAACTTCTTTTAGCCAGAATTCACACTTCGAGAATTTCGCATATAACTTTTCCTTCCGCAGCGTTTCCAGAACTAGACGGAGGTGTTCAGCATGTTCCTCAGGAGACTTCGAGTATATCAGGATGTCATCAATAAATACAATCACGAACTTGTCCAAGTATCTCTTGAACACACGATTCATCAAATCCATAAAAGCAGCTGGCGCATTCGTCAATCCAAAAGACATGACTAAGAATTCGTAATGTCCATATCGAGTCCTAAAGGCAGTCTTAGGAATATCTTCAGGCTTGATCTTTAGTTGATGATAGCCGGATCTCAAATCAATCTTTGAAAAACATGTAGCTCCCTTAAGTTGGTCAAACAGATCGTCGATTCGAGGTAAGGGGTACTTATTCTTAATGGTCATCTTGTTCAACTCACGATAATCAATACATAGTCGCATAGATCCGTCCTTCTTCTTCACGAACAGCACTGGAGCTCCCCACGGGGATACACTTGGTCTGATTACGCCTTTGTCAAGTAACTCTTGCAGTTGGGTAGCCAACTCCTTCATCTCAACTGGAGCCATTCGATATGGTGCTTTGGAAATTGGTGCAGTTCCCGGGGCAAGATCGATATTGAATTCTATTTCTCTGTCGGGCGGCAATCCAGGTAACTCTTCAGGAAAAACATCTTCGAATTGATTCACTACAGGGATTTCATCAATGGCAGGGGCTTGCTTCTCGTCGTCAACCACATAAGCTAAGTAGGCTTGACACCCACTTCTTAGTAGTTTCTTTGCTTGAATCAAAGTCAGAAAATTACTAGTAGGTTTCCTTCCGCTGAATTGTATTCTTTTGCCGTTGGGTCCCTTTACACTAACCCACTTACGCCGACAATTGATTTGAGCATCATAACGTGTCAACCAATCCATTCCCAGAATTATATCAAACTCCCCTAAATTAAAAGAAAGAAGGTCTGCTTCGAAACGTTGTCCTTGGATTTCGATTCCACAATCTGGACATATCTGATCTACAGGGACTTTTTCCTGATTTGCTACTTCTATAATCAATGTCTCCCCTAATGGTACGGACTGAATATCCAATTTATTCCTAAAATTCTCCGATATGAAAGATTTTGTTGCTCCCGAATCAAACAAAACACATGCATCTACAGAATTGACTAAAAGTGTACCTGCAATCACATCACTATCAGCAATAGCATCCTTCACCGTCATGTTGAAAGTACGAGCAGTTGGCTTGTTGCTGGGAGGTGCCATGAGTCTAGGTGCATTTGTCTCCTTTGGTGGTGACTTGCAATCTCGTGCAATATGTCCTTTCTTTCCGCAATTGAAACAAGTAACGGCCTTATCCTTGCAGTGAGAAGAATAGTGCCCTTTCTGTCCACAGTTGTAACAAACAATGCTGGCCAGATTACATGGTCCTGGGTGCTTCCTTCCACACGTTTTGCATTCGGGTAGCGGTGGCCTCCCTTGAATTAGATTGGCTGCCTGAGTGGGTCTGGACCTTTGATTGTTTCCCCTAGCGTCTTGATTCTCAGTTCTCTTTGTATCATTGCTTCTGTCTTCCCGCTTCACAAAAGGTCTCTTTCCATTCCGATCGTCCGGCTTCCTCTCAAAATTATTTCCACGATTCTGAAACTTCCTTTTCTTCATATCCTTGTCCTTTGAGTACAACTCAGATCCACTTTCCACAATAGATGCTTTTTGAACCACAGTAGCATAGTTGGTGATTTCTAGGACCGCAACTCGATTCTGGATCCACGGCTTCAGCCCTAGTTGAAAACGTTTAGCTCTCTTTTCGTCAGTATCCACATGGTAAGGCACAAACCTAGAGAGTTCAGAAAACTTGGCTTCGTATTCAGCTACAGTCATGTTGCCTTGCTTGAGTTCCAGAAACTTGACCTCCATTTGGCTCTCCAAGTATTTAGGAAAATATTTCTCTAAAAATAGCTGCGTGAACCTGGTCCAGGGTATGACTACGTTCCCTTCCATTGCTCTCTTTGATTCCCACCAATAATTCGCCTCACCTTTTAACATGTAGGCTGCAAAGATGGTTTTCTTCTCTTCTTCTACCCCTACGATCTCAAAGGTCTTCTCTATTTCACGTAACCAGATTCTAGCTTCCACTGGGTTAGTGGTACCTTTAAACTCAGGTGGACTCAAGGATTTGAATGATTTGAAACTCACAGTAGTTTGGGTTAGTTGAGCTGGAGGTGGATTCCCTCCTATATTTTGGTATAGCTGAGGCTGAGGGTTCTGGGTATGCTGAATAAGAAAGTTCATAAGTAGACTCATCGGGTTATTTTCTTGGTTGGGACCTCGAGCGAGTTGTGGTTCCGGGTTTGGAACTTGGTTCTGAGGTGGAACCTCATTCCCTGGATTCACCTCAGGTTGAGGACGAGGATTCTTTGCGGGTCTTCCTCTTTTTGGTGCCATTTTTTTTTCTATTAAAATTGAAAACAGGAGCTTGGTCAAACTAGGAAAAATTATAACAGAATATCGGTGCTGGTAACGTAAACTCTTAAAATCTTATGTCGAATTTCTGAAAATGCTGAAGATATATCTCATGTGTCACAATATATATATATATATATATTTTTTTTTTTACAGGAGTACTATTATTAAAGCGCAACAACAATAATAAATCTGAAACAGGTAAGGGCGCGAAAATATTAATATCCACATATAATCCATCATGGTACCATAAGGTACGTTTAATGCATACATCTGATACAAGCTAGCCAACTCATACATAAACACCATAATGCAAACAAATCTAATGCATCACTATATAGAAAGTGGGTCATCAAGAACAAGCCCAAGCTACAATATCAGCTACGGTCTCAACGGCCAAACATCTCACCCACGCGTCCCTGGAACTCCTCGATAGCTCTGGCAATCAACTCTGTAACAGCATTGCGATCCACGGCTCCTGTACTAGAGGATGGTAGGGCTGTGAGATCAGTCTGTAGCCCAGTCAGAATAGCAATAGAGATCTGATGTACGATCTCCATAGGAACATTCCTCACAAGCAAGCTGCCTCCTCCATGAACTGTGGTAGGGTCGACCGACAGTAATCGCAATATAGCATCTCTAGTGGCAAAAACCTCCTCATAACGAAGCCATGCCCATCGAAACTGCTGGAAAAGATAATCATGAACCATCCAAGGTACAGGCCCTCGATCCCCTCTCGGCTGCGTGGGCATACCAACTGGCTGTGCTGGGAAAGGTGGAGCAGATGAGATAATCACCTCTGAAGCAGGGATATGTATAGCAGGTGCAGGAGGAGTAGTATCACAAGCAGGCATGGCACTGACAGGTGGAAACATGTAGTCAGGCACGGTAGGGACTGTCGGCGTCGAAGCATATACGGGAACATGTAAAGTAAACAACTCAGCAAGAGCTGCTACTCCTGTAGGTACATCACCTCCGGATACTGGAGCTGACAAGGTAGGTACAACCTCAATACGGACGGGTGAAAGCTGGCTCTCATCAACTGGATCCGTAATCTCGGGCACTGGGGTCTCAACTCTGAACGTCTCAGGGGTAGGAGCCTCTACATCAATCACTGGTGGAGGAGAATCGACTATCTCAATGATCTGGTCAGGAGAATCTACTAAATCTATCACATGTGGAGGAGAAGGTGTAAGGATCTGAACCGAAGAGTCATCCGTGTCACTATCCATCAGCATAAACTCTTCAGACGGGTCACTGTCTGATCCTGAGCTAAGTGGTCCATGCGGGTAAGGTGTAGGAGATCTATCTCGGGTAGAACGGAAATCAGATGGTCTGGAAGTAGACATCTACAAAAGCATAGAATTTTGGGTTACAAATCGTTTCCAATCGACTATATACTCATATAGGTATATAAGGGTGTAAAGCAATTAGTGCTAAAATCTCATCGTCATATTATACCTCTAAACTCTCACGTCGCGTTATAGTTCTAGGTTCGTATTATATCTCTAAATGCTCGCATCGGGTTATACTCCAAGTACGATTCCTAAAAATATAACTAAAGCTTTGATACCAAAACTGTAACGCCCCCAAATCCACCCTGACAGGGGACCCGGGTCGTCACATTGTCTCAATATCCTGTAGCACAAGTTACGCAATAACAAAGCAAAATATATAATACAACGGAGCATAAAATGTCCCACTCCGCAGATCCAAGATCGTCTTCACAGCGTAATACAAAACAACTTGGTACATCTCGAATTAATATATTACAAAAGTTCACATCAATAGAAATATAAAGATTCCAGTTGGATCTTCTAATTGTTGTCGCCATAGCCTTGCGCTTTCCCTTTTCCTTTATAGCCCTGGCTGGACGTCTCGCCTTTCTCCGTCTTGACAGCTGAACAAAATGTTGTAAAGCAAGAATGAGCAACTATAGTGCTCAGCAAGTTCTCTTCTCGCTCGGTATATAAATATAATAAGGTTTACCGAAATTAATACTCAAAATTTAATATTGAATATAACAATATGATTTGACTCAAATTTATCTTGAAGATATCATACTCGAAAGGCTCAAAACTCATCTCAAAACAGAATACTCAAAAGACTCATTTGATATAACTCTGATAACTCATGATGTAAGAATGAACTGGTCTTCCACCTCTCCGTATCTCGGTGGGGCGATCAACTAACCAACCAAGAATACCGGCCTCCGATGACACCGCACTTCGCCCGATCACGGCTACAATACGATATCAACTATAATATATGTGTATGAATGCTAGCATCATAATGGTTATCAATTCAACCAAGGCAACGAATGCCTAAATATTCTCGGGTCCGTAAAACGGTACACGAGTCTCTCTTTCTCTATAATGGGCCTCTTGCCCAAAATTGACCAGTAGAATACAGAATTCCCGAATATTTGGGGTACAGATAACTTTAGATAACTCTTTCAGAAAATATTTGCAAATCTGGCGGACTGCCAGTATGACTCAATTTCACCACCAATCCGAACAATGGACTGATGTAAATTCTCAATAATAATTTATCGGTTGACATGAACAAAATGCCAAACCTTGACAATAAAATCGACTATCTCGAATCTATGAGAATAGTCCTAAGATTAAAGTAATTGGGAGTCGTACTGAACAAATAGTACTTCTCGACATTTATAATACTCAACATTGATGAACGTGTAAATAGAATATTTTTCACTTGATCGACGAATAAAAATCTCTAATAATTATAATTTTAAACTCCTATCGGTTAGTTCAAACGAGGAACTAACTGAAAGATAATCAATAAATAACGATTGAATTTGTACAATAAATTCAATCGAAAAGAATAAATTTAACTATCTCGGACGAATGAGATTAGTTTCACTGAATAAAATAATAGTCGTCTCGAATTAATGAGATCGACCCGATATCAATTAAATTGTTTCTACGCATATAGGGATTATAATTCTCAAATAAACTAACTTGACAATATAATAATATTTAACAAGAAATAATTCTCAAAAGAAATTATTGCATCATATAGAGCAACAGATAATCTCAATATATAACATCTCAAAAATAATTAAGGAATTAAATAACACGAACAGAAATTCACAGTTTCCAAAAGTTAGGGTAAGAACGAACTTGCCTCGATCTCGAAGTGCAAATGAATGCAGATAAAAATTATACTCTACCCGTGAACTCGGCTTCGGTCTACGGCTCGGGGATTATTTTCTAAAAATGGCAACCAGAAATACGTGAGCGATTCTTCAAAATAAAATACTCCCGATCCGATAATCTAATTAATAATAATATAATATCTCACAAAATATCTGGAATAAATAACAGAAATCCATTCCGGGATAAATAAATATTTCTTAAAGCACAGGAATTAAATCTGGAGAATATATCCTATTTTTAATCTCTAGAAATCTAAATTCTTACTCAAAATGAAAAATTCAAACATCCGTTTTTATTCAATTTAAATCCATATTTATTATTCTCATTTTAAAACTAATTATCAAAGAATTCTAAACTCATTAATAATATAAAACAATTTTTAAATCTCTAAATTAAATATGACTCGATCCGGTCAATTAAAATAAACCGGAAAATAATAAAAACAGCTTTTCCAAATAAAACATATTTTATTCTATTTATTTCACAAATATTCTTCTTTTTATCAACAAATTATTAAATCCCTAATTTCCGTCCAAAAATAACTCTTTTTAACAAACAAATAAATAATCTATTTTGTTAAACCCTTTTTTATTGCAAAATAATAATTATCTAATTTCTTTTCAAAAATCACATAACAACACTTATTTAATTATTAAATAATTAAATTCTAAATTTCATTTTAAAAACTCTAAATAATTCTATTTTTAATCAATTAAACAATTAAACCATTTAAAAACCATTTGTTACTAACTAATTCTAATCAATTAATTAAATCTCGACTTATAACGTTCAATTGCTAATTAAATAAAACTGTATCGTTTTAATGGTACTGTATTATTATATTATTTATTTAACAGAGAAAATTTTGTGGGCCCCACATTCCCCTGCCGTGGGTCCCACCCCTCCCCTCCCCTGCATTTCACACGGCCATCTCTCTCTCTCCGGTTTCTCTTTCTCTCTACCATCTCTCTCTCTCTCTCTCTCTCTCTCTCCCTCTCTCCCCTGCATCCAATCTCTCTCACACTCTCTCCCCTCCTCTCTCTTTATCTCTCCTTATCTCTCCACTCTCTCCCTCCGTCGACACCACCAACACCAACAACAAATCTCTCTTATCGCCGCCTCTCTGCAGCCCCCCTCCCTCTCGCCCTGCTTCGCATAACAACCACAGCAAAACCAATTGAAACAATCTCACACTCCAATCCTCCCCCTTCGGCCTCAACCTCTCATCTCTCCGCCCTCAATCTCACTCCTTATCTCTCCCTCCGCCCTTCGACTCTCTCCCCGTACCTCCCTACACACGCCACCACCACCATCGTCGGTGGTGGTTACCCCGACCACTACCTTTCTCCTTCTCCTATTACCCCACACAGCACAATACAACAAACCAACACCACCATACTCCGTTTTCCCATCTCCCTCTCCCTCGAGCTCTCGCCTCTCTCTCTTTCGATTTCCGGCAACACCCAACAATTCCCATTCCAATTCATTACCAATTACCATGATATCCCAATACAATTATAAACCCTCAAAGTCCACAAACAAACTAGTAAAACAATTAACGAAAATAAGAAAAACAAACTACCTGTGATTGAATTTGGTTCGTATATATGAATGTATAGTTCGAGTATTGGTTTAACAGAGACAAGAGGTGGTCTGTTTATAAGAAAAGGAAAGACATGAACTACTCGGTGTTATGTTATGGGCTGTGTTTTTGTTTTTGTCAATATAAACTGAATACCATTTATTGACTTACAATGATTATGCAGGGCTCCTATAATAATTTTTTAAACTGTATATTCATAATGCATTACCAATAATGCAGTTTATAAACAAAATAATGGGGAACAAATTGTTATGGGGTAATTAGTGGTCACCCTACATAATTATGATTTTTTTTTTGTAGGTGGTAAATATTAAATTAAAAGAAATGAAAATGGGGGACAATTATAATGATGAAATATATTTAATATAAATATTTTAAAAAAAAATTTCATTTTTCTCCCGCTGAGTAATTAAAACGAAACTCTAAAATTCGGCTCAAAATTAAAATACATTTGGAAATTCACGGTTATTACAATTATTAAATAGACTTTTAATTGATTATTGAATTGAGAATTGTTTCTCTCTTGTTATGAGTTGCGATCCATGATAATTCTTCTCTTTTGCGGTTGAGAAAACCCTGGGGGTAGTGGTTCTTCTTGGATCACCTTAGGGCTCGTGGATTTTCTGCGGTTAATTCACAAAATCGATCTTTTTACCAAGTTTTTAACACTTGTCCTGCATCAAGTGGTATCAGAGCCACCGTTCCTCCATTCAAACACCAGGTTCCTGCCATCGTCAGCCTCCAACAGCCGCCGGAAACCACCACAGCCTCCGGCAACCACTAGCAGCCGCCAATAGCCATCAGCACCCACCAGCCAGTGTATCCTACCTCCAGCAGCCACCTAGCAGCCTACCAACAGCCCCAACCAGCCATTAAATCACCTAAACCTTTTATCAAACACCTCCCTGCAACTTAACCCAAAAAAAAAAGGAAAAAAAAAGTCTCACTGTTCACGGTTACTTTCATCAGGCAGACACTATTCACAGCACTGTTCATCAACAAAAAAAAAAACTTCCATGGCCAAAATTATAGAGCATCTTGATGAGATGATAGTGACCGCCGCTAGTATTAACGAGGATCTTATGAATATTCTTGTTATGGTCGATGACTTAGTAGTAAAATGCGGTGGGAAAAAACTGTCAAGGGAGCGTCTTCAACACCACAAGGATATTAAATCACATAGGAAACATGTGATGGTTGAAGAAAATCAGATGGTAAAAGAAAATCAGATTGTTAAACCTCTTATAGTTCACTGTTTTGACAATGGAAAAGAAGAGGCAGAAAAGGCTTCTATTCAGGGTTTTAACATTGAAAAGGAAGAGGCAGGAAAAGCGTCTAAAGTCGAAGAAGTTGTGAAGGAGAACAAACTTATAATGGAGGAACATATTGACTTTTTAGGCATTGACAACCACTATTGCATCAAAATATGTTCTTTCGATGTTGCTTCCGAAGACATTGTTCATGGATTTGAAATTTGATGTCTTAAAGTTCGGCCAGAAACCATCTCCTTGTATGCTGATTCTTAAATTTTACAAAACTCATGGGCGAGTTTTCCTATGATGCTCAGACTCTTTTAGAAGGATCCGACACGGACTCAAATTGAAGTGTCAGATCTTTCTAACTACAAAAATAAAGATTCGGGGACACGTTTTATAAGGATCCGACACTTGGATTTGGACACTGCAAATATTATATTTAATTAATATGATAGTTTTAATAAATAAATAATTATCATTTGATTATACTGCATAACAAACAATTGCACAAATTAAGGCAAGAGTTGCTTCATTTCTTCTTTTACATGAATTTCACCTCTGTTACTTCATATATTTTCTTATTCCTCTCTTTCTCTTAGATATAGGAGATATAGGTTATCGAAATTAAAGATAGGTCATTGAGATTAAAGATAGGTTGTCTGAAATGAAGAGTCGGATCTCTGGATGACATTTGGATCCGGATCCAAGTGTCAGTGTCAGTGTCGTGTCCTATGGACACTGTGTACGGCTGGGCTTTTCGGAGAGTCCGAGCATCACAGGAGTTTTCTTCAAAGGCGAGGAGAATGATGCGGAACAAGGAATTAAAACATTAATTTGTTTTTATTTTATGTTATTAATTAAGAATAGATTTGATTGTAATATATTAGGTATTAGTTATATTAGATAAAAAGATTATTAAGAATATTCTAGATTACAGGAATAGAATAATAAAAATGATTTTTTTCCTTTATTAGAAAGATTTTTACTTGTTGGCTAAGTTTAGGGTTTTACTCCTCTTATATAAGGAGATGTAATATCATTATTAAATAGACTTTTGATTGATTATTGAATTGAGAATTGTTTCTCTCTTGTTATGGGTTGCGATCCATAATAATTCTTCTCTTCTGCGGTTGAGAAAACCCTGGGGGTAGTGGTTCTTCTTGGATCACCTTAGGGCCTGCGGTTAATTCACAAAATCTATCTTTTTACTAAGTTTTTAACACTTGTCCTGCATCAGATACCCCATATTTCAGATTATATATGTTTCCCAACTAGAGATTTATCTTCTGTCTATATCTAAGTACTTTTAAACATGTAATAGAAGTTTTGAATAAGTTGCTGCCACTCTGTTTCGATTCCAGTTGCTTCACTATCCAATCGTAAATCTTGTCCTGCTACTATGTATGAAGTATGAACAATGTTAACAATTCATAAGTATATAGTCTAGAGGCTTCAAGAAATTATTCTACATACAATTAGGTCATTAATCTATATGTGTTATAGAAACATAGACTAATCATATAGTACCGAACTAAAACACCTAAGTTGCAGCCAGATATAACTGATACCATAATTTATAAGTTAACTTCAAAATGAGAAGTCTTATCCTCCAGTTGTGAACTCCTTTACAGTTTGACTCTAAAGCAATTTATTGTTGGAACTCCTTTACATGTGCACTGAAAAAGCTGTCATTCTTTATTCTACATCTCACTCAATCTTTACAACTTCATCAACAAATTGTGTATAATGAACACCAATTTCTATTCATACACTAAAATTAACTAGGACTATCTAAAATTCTGCCTTCAGCCCTTCACACTGTTATACCTAATATTGCACTCCTTGCAAAGAAGAGCAAGATTGAAGCTACATATAGATTATGTAGCTTGTAACTTCTCCTTTAATAGTCGACTTTCAAAAAGTATAATAGCTAATATCTCTATTTTCCGTACATTATATAGTTTTAAATAAAATCAATTTTCTAGTTGTATACGAGTTGCGGAAAGAAGGTTTAGAACCCATGAAAGACAATCCCAACATCCCAATATCTCTTCATTCACAGTCGACCCCATCTGTCCAACCCCTCCCTAAAAGAAAATCTGCACAAATTTCACAATTCCTTCTTCGGGCATCGTCAAGCAAGATTCACATTAGTCTCTCTCTCTCTATCTCTATCTCTATTTAATTATTACATCCAATATATATATAGTCTTTTGCTCAAATACAAACCAATCCTTAAATACAAACTACAAACTAATACTAAATCTCTTATATTTCATTTATCCTAAGGGCCCCGCCAGGGGCACCTTTACAAAAAAGTCTTATAATTTTACCCTCTATCCATTCATCAAAAAGAAAAAAAAATAAAAAAAAACTGCTGCCACGTCATCGTTTTTTTAAAAAAAAAATATTTTTTTTTAAATTTTTTTTCGATGAATAGATAGATGGTAGAATTATAAGACTTTTTTGTATTGGGGTACTCCTAGTTTGGTTATTAGATTAGCTTGAAATGTTAGATTAGGGTTTGGTTTTTAGTTTGTAGTTAATTTTAGTTTGTAGTAGAGTAGGACTCTATATATACATATATATATTTGGATATATGTTAATAATGGCTTAAGTACTCAAGCCCATAACTTTGATGGACGGTAATGGGTTTAGCCCATTGGGGTTGGTCCCATTATTCCCTCTATATATAATGAATCTTATGCGAGAACAAAAACTACACGTCTCATAATATTCAGAAAATACACACAACCCATCTTTACGTATAGAGGAGAATAGTGAAGATCAAAACCCTCAAGCATTCACAATCTCCGTACTCTCTCTCAAGATCATTAATGGCCTCTTTTGATTCAGGTACGCTTCCGCTATTTATCTATACTCATAGTTTTGATCAGGAGATTCATGTATATATATTATGTTGTATTAATATACATGATTTATTCTAACAATTGGTATCCGAGCCGACTCCTTGATTGATTCTATGAGTTAAATTAATTAGAATTGAATTGGATTTGTTTGACATGTATAAATCT
Organism: Saposhnikovia divaricata; assembly: GCA_036435485.1. Lineage (NCBI taxonomy): Eukaryota > Viridiplantae > Streptophyta > Magnoliopsida > Apiales > Apiaceae > Saposhnikovia > Saposhnikovia divaricata. The sequence continues at coordinate 186,152,779 of CM071594.1, read as the reverse complement.
TAATCGATATATGTTATTATACATATATATTATGTGTCGTTTCAATTCTGATATTAAATACAGGGTATGTTGCAAACCGTGTGAATGAATTTGGTTGTTGTATATATTGTTGTATGTATATGATACATGCTTGTTATTATTTTGGAGATTGTATACGATACGATTTCTGAAAAATTGCACAGATTTATTGAAATTTATGTACTGTGTCCGATTGTCGCATAAAATATATGTTTTTTGACTGGAATCGGGCCACTGAGCAAGACTGACAAAGTTAGGTTTGCATCTGTAAGCCATTTGACGTCTTTTACTGCCTGTAAACATCGATTTATGGTTTTCTAATTTAATTTCGAATTTTCTGATTTATGCTTTATTTGATTTCTATGATTGTATCATGAGAAATATGGTATGATATGTTTATGCTATTTGTGACTCAATATATATTGATTTATGATAATATTAGTTTCAAGGGATACTTATGAAATATATTAGTCCCACATGTAAAATATTATTAAGTTATTTTTGGACTAATATAGTGATTTCTTAATTATTAAAATATTAGATGGACCAACGAAAATCTTTTATTTTAATTATTTAAGAGAATGATAAATCACCTAATGTACGTGTACAAGTTGATGTACGAATCGGCCCAACGGAAGATTTGTATATTAATTTTGTAAACGGAATTTTTAAAGTTCAAATTGTAGAATTTAAATTATTTTCTGCCCAACGGTGATATAATTTAATATTTTACTTTTTGTAATCTCATGTTTAATGATAAAATTAATTTAGTATTGATAATCAGCCCAACGGAAGATATTAATATTAAATTTAATTTAATTGTAGGAAAATTTTTGTGTATTTTATTTTTCCTATTTAGATAAACTGTTTATCCCTCGGTTTATTTAACTTATGTGTTACTTGGTGAACTAACTGTTTTTCATCATGTGGATTATATTTATTGTACTTATGTGCATGATTGTGATTAACCTTGATTCAGCATTTGGTTCTGTTTCGCTTACCAACTACTTTTCACACATTGAACCATTGAATGGCTCTAATTTTAAGAAGTGGAAAGAGCAAATTGATCTTACGTTGGGAGTTACTGCCCTTGATTATGCCATAAGGGTTGCAAAACCTGCTGCCGTTACGGCTGAAAGCTCTTCTGAGCTAAAGGTTGATTATGCAGAATGAGAGCATAGCAACCGTGTTTCCTTAATGATTCTTAAGGGCTCCATTACTAGTGCAATTCGTGGAGCAATTCCCGAATCTGATAATGCAAAGGAGTACCTAGCGAACATTGAGGAACAGTTCAAGGTTTCCACTAAGGCTCAAGCCACTACACTGATCTCGAAAATGGTCACTCTCAAGTATAATGGTTTCGATGATGTGATTGGAAAATTTGGGTTTAAAGAAAATTTTGTTGACCAATGCATATATCTAAAAGTGAGTGGGAGCAAGTACAATATTTTAGTACTATATGTGGATGATATTCTACTCGCTAGTAGTGATATGAATTTAATGCATGAGACAAAGAGATTCCTTCATACGAATTTTGATATGAAGGATCTGGGGGAAGCATCTTATGTCTTGGGCATTGAAATTCATAGAAATAGATCTCATGGAATTTTGGGTTTATCACAAAGAGCTTATATTGATAAAGTTCTCAAACGTTTTAACATGCAAAATTGTTCTCCAAGCGTTGCTCCTGTTGTCAAGGGTGACAAATTTAGCTTGAAACAATGTCGCATACCTCTTCTACTGTAAGAACCCCAAATTTTGGATATAATTAAAACTTTTTATTAAGTAATGGTAAAATGAGGAACAATGATTCCGACAACAAGGTCACCAGCTCTAATGAATGGTGGTTTCAAAGAACAATGATTGTAATGAATGGATATTGCTTTGGACAATGATCCTGATGCATTGGTATATTGTCAGAATAGAGTAATTCGATGGTTGAGGACCTAGATAAGAATAATCTACTATCCAGGAAGGAGCTAATGGATCCTTGAAGGGAAATGAGTACGTGCATAGTGTTTCCCATACGTGCATAGTATTTCCCGTACGTACATAGTGTTTCCTGTACGTGCATAGTAATTTGGTGGATGAATAGTGATTTGGTAAGTTGGAAAACTTTTCACTCCACCCTATGTACGGGACGTGGTATGGATGTTTCGAAGTCATATTAGTAATACGCGGAGGAAATAAGTGAATGCAGAGACGATCGGAATTCAGAAATTCCAAATTCTTTTCGGTATAATATTTGACCGGACAGTGGATTAAATATTATTATAATCCAAGAATTGAGATATTAACTTTGAGGATTTGATATTTTGGGATGTTATTATATTTGATTTAAGAATGAAGGTAGGAAACCACTGAGGAGTGGTTATGGCTACAATGTAATTATTGATATTTGGAAAGAATGAATGGAATTCGACCTTATTATGTTTATGTCTTGAAGAATGCTAAAGGGTGACAACATAGGTAAGAATAATCTATCTTCTAAGGGATTAAGATATGGCAACTTCAAGCAAGAGAATACTCTCATGTCATCCAGATCGATAACGATTAATCCAATAGTTTCGTAAAAAGGTTAAGGAACGATCGAAAGAGAATACGGACAATTATACAACCCTAAGAGAACAAGTAAAGAATACAGAATGAATAGTGTTTTGGTGGGAGTATATAATAATATGAGACGACACTATATAGAAGTATTCGGAACGGATTTCCGAGTTCGTATTAGTGATCTAGGGGGAAAATAAGTGTATGTAAAAGCTGTCGGATTCTGAAAAACCGCACTTTTATTTTCTCCGAGAGTTCCCTGGACACTGATAGCCTTAAGTATTTAACGAATGGATTTAAGGAATATAAATTGTAAAGTTAGAATGAAAGATGGAGAATGAAAGTATTAATATTAAAGAGGATTCCCGGTAAACCCTAATTAGAAATCCGTGAAATATTCTCACGAACGATCAATCGAAACGGGTAATAACCGGACACAGAAACAAGCAGAGGAAGCAAGAGTCTTGTGCAAGCTACTAGTATAAATATCTAGTAACTAAACTAGAGGCAAGGAACTAGCACCTTAGAGGAAAAACTAAGTACTTAGCAAGTAACTACCTAGTTAAGCTCTAACCACCATAAAACCAACACATGTCTTGCCATTTCATCATCCAACACCTCATCACTTTAATAAAGGGACTTTTGCAAGATATTATGTTGTAAGTGGATGAGAGTGGATGAGATTAAAACACAAAAAAATCAAAAGAACCAAGCAACTCTCCCCCCCCCCATTTCAAAACCATTCGGCCTTACCCTTAAATTCCAAATCCAAACTCCACCTTCCCACCATTGTTTGTTCTTGAAAATTTTAAGGTGAGACTTATATTTCATAAAACTTATCTCCTCAAAATCTTAGCTTCAAACTCATCCTTTTCCATTTTCAAAAAAATCAAACAAGAGGAGGGTGAATAGTGTTCATCATGTACTAACTTTGTTTTCTTGATTTTTCATGGTTGATCTAGCAAGCATAATCACTCCTAAGGACCATACAAGGCTTAGTAAGGCTATATCACTATCTAAGGAAGGTATAAAGCTCTTGAAACCCTAACCCTTGTTTGAGATTTAAGCATGTTTATGATAGTTATAACTTAGTTATGGTTATGTTAAGATTATAAGCATGATTATGTATGGATTTTGGATTAATGATGTAAATAGCTAGATGAACGGAAAGGCATTGCTTGGCCTCAGTTCATGTATAGAAGTCATGTATATGTTGTTTGGGTTGGATACTATGTTTATGGGAAGATCCGAAATTGGTAGATATTCGATTTACAGCCGTTATAATGCCCGATTTCACAATACCATGTTTTGTATGCCATTTTCCATGTCGAACCCCTACTGTCCAGAGACCTTATCTGCCATGATAGGATAGGTAATGTTCTAAGCTTCGTTTTGATATAAAGATCACGTGAAACGGACTTACGGTTTAGGATTTATGACCAAATTACTAAAAGTAGTTCGAATCCGTAAACGAAAGTTCGTAACCGAAATTGAACCCTCGTAAGCTATGTAACGTCATGGCGAATCTTGGTAAATAAATATTAGGGGTAAGAAGGAAGGTGTGAAAGAAAACCGTATGTCAAAAAGAGCATTTTTCGATTTATTAAAAATGTTCGAGTCAAGGTTAAACGCGAACGAACCCCTAAAAGACGACTCTTTTATAACTTCGGTAAAACACTTAGAAAACGGGGGATAAAACTCGGAGTATAATATTGGTTCGTGACGATCAACCTTAGAACTCATATGACTTAAGTATGTCCCAAGTATAAGTGCAGTGACATGTCGAATTAACGAACGAATGTCGGGTTGGATCAGTGATAATATCCACTAAAAGGGGTATAACGAGATAACTCGAGAACGTGTTTCGATTTAAATATAACTTAACTTTTAATATGTTAAGTGATTAATCCCGAATGCCTTGGCTATTTATAGATCACCAAGCTGAACCGGGACCCGCTACCACTACCCCTTACCGTACTCGACAACCAGGCAAGTTTTAATTCCCTTCTTTAGGCTGTTGTTGTGATTGAATAAATATATATATGTTTTCTGATATACATATGCCATAGCATGCATGCCTGCTTTCAAAGTTATATCACTATGCTTGTTCCTTGATTGTTATTGGCTTATAAATTAGATAGCTATCGTATCAGTTATAAGCCGGATTATTGTAAGACCTTCATAGAAGGGCGTATACATCTTATTAATCATTATAGACCGGGAGTCAATATTTCTTGATATATCGAGATTACCTCGAAGGAAAATATTTAAGTAAATATTTTGCATTATTCAGGCAACGAATATTATTTGAATATTCGTTCGGGATTATTTATTTAATGATCCTTACTTCAAATAATTATTTGAACGTAATCATTCGACGAATAATATTTGTCAATATTCATTCAGAATCGAATTGATTATCGATTATTATTTCGAATATTCTTCTAAAGATGAGACTACTAAATGAATATTATTTGGATATTCTTTTAGAATATTATTTTATTAAATAAATACTACTTTTGAATATTCATTTAAGATATTAAGTACTTGATGAATATTATCTTCAATATTCATCTGAAGCTTGATTTATTTATCGAATATTATATCGAATATTCCTTTAAAGCTTGGATTACTAAATGAATATTACTGGATATTCATTTAGAATATTATTCATTAAATGAATATTACTTATCAATATTCATTTAAATTCCTAATTAATTATGAATATCATTTTGAATATTCATCCAGGGTTCTATTTAATCATCGAATATTATTTTAACTATTTTAAATATTCCTTTCAGGACTTATTAAGTAATGAATATTATTTTGAATATTCATTTGATTATTTAATTGTGCAATAAATATTCTCTCGATATTTCTTCAAGAATTATTTGGGAAATACTCTGATGAAAGATATTCTTTCATATTCCTAAATAATCTGTAAAATATTTTAATTCAATAAATATTCTCTGAATATTTATTCCATGCTTAGAATAACCTCGATAAGGTTTATCTTCTTCGATTATTACAGAAAATATATCGGAGTCATAATATTATTAATCTTATATCAAGAAAGGTTCTCAGACATCATTCTTATTTGAGTCTATCTCCTTAATAATAAGGGAACCTTACTTGGAAAATGTTATTTATCTTGTCGACTTCCCGGTCATAAAGTATTTCCTTCACTCGCAACTCGGGTGCTGTTGACTTATTAAGTCGTTGCTTACCTTCTCATCTTTCGAGGGGTAAGATTACTGGAACAAGTTGATATCCGTTACCAAGTAATAGCTTGGGAGTTATTGGTAAATTTTCCTTTCCAACTAGATACGACTACTTTGTGGAGTCTTATCAACAAGTATTATACTTGGGGAAAGGGGGACGAACGTTACATTCAGAATCATGAATTCTATTTGAACTAGGAGTCGTGTAAGAGGCCGAGTAGCGCCGGTCCATCCCCTTTGGCCCAACCGTTGGCCGGGGAGAGCTAGTAAGGCGGTATACAAGTAAAGCCGTCAGTTCTTCCTTCTACCGGTAGTAAATCTAAATTTGAGTTGTACGATCTCGACTGATCATCAAGATTGGAACAGCGGGCGCGGTGAATACTCCATCATTGGTTCATCATCCAAACTTATTTATTTCCTGCAACATGATTACTGTTGGCAGAGCTGGAAAAATGTTCATAACTGGAATTGCAACCTTTTCATGCAAGTTCCTCTTCTTAATAACAATGAGAATATCTCGCTTACTTTTGATGTAGCAGATATTTCTACAAACAAATACTTTAAGTTACCTTGTAACTTCATCGTTCATATTATACTGGCATCATTTCCGTAAATGCATGGCATATGGTTTGAAAAATACTTTTGAACTGTTCTGTATTATCGTTCAGTTATATATTATTGTTGGTGGGCTATTGCTCACCCTTGCTTTATTATTATATCACAACAACAGCTAGACCAGATGACTCGCACAAGGCGCACTCGACGAGGGCGAGGACGATGAGACAACCAGAGTTGAAGAAGAAGCTATTGGTAGAGTATATTTATTCTTTCGGTACCAAGAATATGGTCTAATATGACTTATGTAAATGGATGGCAAAGAGTATGTATTTATATTGAAATTCTTTTGGATTGTAAGAACTCATAATGTGATTAATAAAACTTTGATTGTTACTCTGATTTCATCTCTGGGACTATAACGGGTGTGTTTTATATTGTTGTGTTGGGTTATAGAGACGTAATTTATTTTATGTTAAGGAAAGTTCAATTGTTGTGGACAGAATTGGAAACCGTAACCACCGGATCCGGACCCCGGATCTGGGGGTGTTACATCTACAATGTAAGCTGAATTTGTGGCTTGCTATAAGGCAACGAAGCAAGCTTTATGGTTGAGGAATTTTGTCACGTATCTCATAATAGTTGACAATATCTCTAGACCACTGAAAATTTATTACGATAATAAAGCTGTTGTTTCTTTCTCTAAAGATTACAAGATGAGTGATGCGACAAAACACATAGATATAAAGTATCTTGTAGTGCGAGAAAGAGTTCAAAAACAACTAGTGTCTGTTGAGCAAATTAGTACATTTGCTATGTTGGCAGATCCATTGACAAAAGGTTTACCGCCCAATCTCTTTCGAGACCATGTTGCTAGCGGGTTTGGTTGATAATCTTTCTTATTAATTCATGGATTTTATTGTAAGACACTAGTATTGTGATCACCTTATGTTATGGTTTTTGGACAAAGTATTTAGTTAGTTACTTCTATTTTTGTGCACATTCGAAGTTTATGGAACAAACATTTATGTAAGGACCTCATGAACATATTGATTTGCTATTGATTATGAAATATTATGTTGTTCATGACTTAAGCTAGTATCTCTGTTAAGTTTTATAATTATACTTGGATTGTAACTAGAGGACGGTTTCATATTTGTACATGAGTATGATACTACCTTTAATTCTGTTCTTGTATGATGTAAGATTTAGCCTGTCTTAAGGGATGTAAAGCTCAATAATGAAGTCTTGTTATATGTATGTTGATGATATACTGACCCTCGGTCAAGTGGGAGAATGCTGGATTCGACGGGATCCAATCCATTTATTTATGGCCCATCGGATTTTATTATTAATCATCTAAATAAGACTTGAGCCTAATTAATAATTAAATATATAAATAGCACTTAATATATATTTAATTATTACATCCAATATATATATATATATATATATATATATATATTTATTTATTTATTTGGATATATGTTAATAATGGCTTAAGTACCCAAGCCCATAACTTTGATGGACGGTTATCGGTTTAACCCATTAGGGTTGGTCCCATTATTTCCTCTATATATAATGAATCTTATGCGAGAACAAAAACTACACGTCTCATAATATTCAGAAAATACACACAACCCATCCTTACGTATAGAGGAGAATAGTGAAGATCAAAACCCTCAAGCATTCACAATCTCCGTACTCTCTCTCAAGATCATTAATGGCCTCTTTTTATTCAGGTACGCTTCCGCTATTTATCTATACTCATAGTTTTGATCAGGAGATTCATGTATATATATTATGTTGTATTTATATACATGATTTATTCTAACATCTGCCCGATTCCCGGCGAATGCGGAAGCGATTTGGTGATGAGGTTGGAAAGAATAAATAAGGCTACTGGCTGCCTAACTAACAATCGCTGCTGGCTGCCTAACAATCAATGACGGCTGCCTAACAATAACATCATAAATAAACTCAATTCACAAAACCCCTAATTAAAGAATTACCTGTCCCTGTGCACAATCACTCCTCCGCCGCGAGAACAACCTTAGGACCTGTCCCAACCAAACCAAAACACACAATCACAAAAAGGGTGTCTATACATACAATCAAATACAAAGAAAAGAGCGAGTTAACTGACCATGTAAATCAGGATGACGACCATCTTTACCCCAACCAATACCACGAGTAGAATCAAGATACTGTTGAACAAGATGCTTACATTTCTGAAGATGATTAACACCTTCAATACGATAACACCATCGGAGCTTCTCGCGAATGATCTTGGCTGTTTCTATATCAATCCATTTCTCTCTAACGATGTGTTCACGCATCTCAAGCATGGCAACTGGGTCTTTGTAGGGGTTTTCTGGGTCGAAATCTGGCGGGGATTCATCGAAAACTACGTCCTTCTTGCGACCCATCCTCTCTCTCCCTCTCTCTGTCTCTCTCTCGCTCTCTATCTCTATCTCTCTCTCTCTTCAATCAACTGCCAGTACCCAAATGAGTATGTTTCGTCTGCGCGATGTTGGTATTTGGAAACTTTGTTTCGTAAAATGAGGATCAATGTTGCTTTTAATTTTATTTATTTATCGAAATATTATTTTACTATAAAAAAATAAAAGAAAAAAGAATGGTCAAAATTAACTTTTTTATTATGGGCTGGATTACATAAAAATTTAATTTTTTTTATAGATTTTTTTTGTATAGAAATTAAAAAGATGTCTGACGATATTTTTGTAAATAAATGGATAAAATCCAGCCTTTTAAAAGAAAATTTACATTATCTGAAAAATAAAGATGTTCTTTATAAAATCTTCGAACTGTCTTAATAAAAAAGACATTCAAAAAAATTGATCTTTTTAGTTAATACATATTCATTCCAGAAATCATGGTAGATGTTGAACCAACATTAAGAGCATCTCCAATGCAATGAAACCCTTAGTTAAAATTTTAAATAACTTACCAAAATTGAAAATTATATATAACATGTTAAAATGTAAGAGCATCTCGAATGGCTTTAGCTAAAAATGATTGGGTAAATTACATAAAATATTGATTATGTAAAATTGTCGAGTAAGATGGTATTGGCTATAATGATTGGCTATATTTTAAAAATGGTATGTTATTAATATTTCAAGTTGTTATTAATGGAATATATAATTTTAATATAGAAATAAGTGATATGGCAATTCACTACAGTTCTCTAGAGGTTCGACAAATATAGCCAACATCAAGAGATTATCTATAATTATAGATAACTGTTTTGTCCCATTGGAATGCAAATTTTTTACACATTCTTTACAATTCTCGTTTATGATAATTAATTTCAAATTTTACGTTAGAGTTCTCTCTCATGAGAGATGCTCTGAGGACCATGCCATGTTAAAGTATAAGGACCATTTGTTTGCAGCTGAATGATTCAAAAAAAAAAAACTATATACGTGCAACCTTTTTTTTTTTAATTCAACTCTCCTGCTATTGTTGCAATTCAACAGCAAGTATTTTTAAGTGGTAACCTAAAACCAAAAATCAAGAATAGTAATTAATTATTTAATAATAAACATATTTAAGTGTCATTGTTGATTTTTTTTTCCTAAGAATAACTCCAATTGAATTGATAAATTGGTTACTTATATCTCTTAAATCATAAATCTTTAATCCTTTTTTATACCTTCTATCCAAAAACTTCATTTAGCAAAAAAAAAAAAAAAAACTTCATATAAAATTACATTAAATGTTATCTAAAATGGTTAAATATTTGACATCTCGTATCCCAAAAAATCATTCATTATTACATAAATATCATTTAAATTCTTTTTAAATCATATAACTTTTGTTTTTATCTGTTAATTTTTCTAACCAAAATTTCCTGTTTACCTGATTTAAAAACTAAAATGGAATGTTCTCAATCTCAGCTTGAAAACAATAAAATTTTGTCCAAATGAGGTAACCATCCCATTTTCTTTACAATTTTGGGAAGGAGATAGAATGATTGTACAAGAGAAAGTTAGTGGTCACAATATGATTTCTTTCCTTTTCAGTACATAGTACATGATTACAAGTTAGATGAAATTTCAAATAGGAAAGCGTATGTGTTTTTATTTACACTATAATCATTTGAAATTACACAATTTCTCATCCCAGCGAACCATATAACTTATTACTCTGCGAACTATAATTGCCACGAAATTTCTGATCATTACTATGTTTCAATTTCAAACAAAAACAATAAAAACACAAAAACGAATAAAAACAGGATTCTTTCAATTGGACTATGTTTCATATAGTTTTTATTACTATGTTTCATTTGTGTGTTTTTGAAATTTCTGAAATTGGATTATGTTTTGATAAATCATAGGAATCTTTCAATTTTATCACCACATTGACCAACAAAAACAGGAGATATGTCCTATAATTTAACATTAAAAAACATAATGAACAGGCTTATATATCTTTGGATACGTTTAAAGTTTCAATAAATTTAAAGGATAGATAAAAGACATAGTAACAAACTACAAAACCAAAAAAGAAAAAAAAAACAACTTTACTTAAAATTTCATCAACTATTTTTTCAAACGGATCAAGAAATTTGACAAACATCCAATCACCATTACGAATTTTAACTGTAATATTTAATAATAAACAAAAAAAATTCAACTAAATGTACGATACCGAATAACACACATACCAGTAGAAGAATAGCGGCTTTGGAACTCATTAAGTATACCTGGATACTCAAATTCAAAACCGTTCTCCCCTAAAACATACAATATCAAATCTGAAAGGCCATAATACTCAAACACAAAAGATTCACTCCCTTTTAAAGAATAATGCCGGTATAAGTTAGACATCCCCTTCAAGACTCCTCTTTTTTTGTCATAAATTATAGGAAGCTTATAACCAGTATAAGAACCCAGATTTTTTGTAGGAATTAAAACTTTTATTATGTATTGGAGTACGAATGAATAGTGGTTACGACTACATTATATCAGTGGTTGGAAGAATGAATGTTGAATGGATTTGGATTCAAATGTTTATACGCTATGAATGTTGGAATTGGTTGACAACTTAGGTAAAAATAATCTATCGTCAAGAAAGTAAGATATGGTATACAAACAGAGGAAGTATTCCCATGTCATCCAAATCGATATCTGGTAGCTCATGTCATCCAAATCGGTATCTAATATACCAGTGGTTCCGTAAAAGGGTTAAGGAACGCTCGAGAAAGCGCGAGAACATTTTTCTAATTATAAGAATTAAAGGGAAAATAAGCAATGAATAGTGTTTTTGGTGGAAATTGAAATATTATCAGATGACGCTATATAGAAGTATTCAGAACGGATTTCTGAGTTCGTATTAACGACCGATAGGCAATATAAGTGTATGTAAACGATATCAGATTCAGAAAAATAGCACTTTTATTTTCTCAGAGATTTCCCTAGACACTGAAGGATTTAATAAAGAGATTCGAGGAATTTAAATTCAAGGATTATAAAGGAGGATTAAAGATGTTAGTATAAATATTAAGAAGGTTTCCGGGAAAAACCCTAACAAGAAATACTCGAGATATTCCTCCGAACGATCAATGAAATTGAGCGATGACCGGACAAAGAAACAAGGTGCATGCATGTGCAAGTGGATATGATCAAGTAACCAAGCTAGTTACAAGGCTTACTAGTAATGTTAGAATCAAACCAAGTACTTAGCCTACAAACACCTCATCTCACCACAAAACACTAACACATGTCCAAGATGATGCATTAGGTGATGCAATCACTTTAATAAAGTTACTTTACACTAGATATTATCTACACACACCACAATAATGCAAGATTAGATCAAAACAAGCAAGAAACTCCACCACTCTCTCTCATTTGCTCCATTCGGCTTTTTCAAAAATTCAAGAACAAAATCCAAGCTCCAACCATTGTTAAATCTCAAGATTAATTAGGTGAGTCCTATATTTCATAACTAAGATCCCCTATAAATTTTAGCTTCAAATTCCATTCCATTCTTGAGTTAAAAAATCAAGAAGGTTTAGGGTGAATAGTGATTTCAAGAAACTAACTTGAGTTTTCTTGTTTCTTTGGATGATCCAAGCTATGTTAAGGATGTAAAAGGACTAATCAAGGTTTATTAAGATAATACACACTCCAAGGAAGGTAATCATCTCAAGAAACTCTAGCACTTATGTTAAGTTTTTTATGATCTTGGATGAGATATGATGATGATGTTGGTATAAGCATGTATAAGTGATTATGTAGTTGTTTTATTAGATCTAAGAGCTATGGTTCAAATGATGGTTAAGTGAGATGTTCTTGGACTTGATAAGATGTAGATTATGTATATAAGTTGTTGGTTTGATCATGATATGCCCGGTGTGGCTTGAATTTGATGTAACAGATTTAGAAATGTTCGATTTATAGTCGTCGTAATGCCGAAATTTTGTTAAACCTTATAATTCGTGCATAACAGTTGGGTTAAATTTCTGGCCTTGATGAATATATGACCTACCCTTGTAGGTCTCGAGTCATAGATCATTTTGGCGTGAGAATCGAAGCAAACGGACTTACGGTTTAGGAGTTATGGTCAAATTAGTAAAAGTGGTTCGAAACCGTAAGTGCGAGTTCATAACTGAAATTGAACCCCCTTAACATGAATAATTCAGTGGCGAATCTTGGTAATTAAATACCAGAGATCATAAGGAAGGTGTGAGAGAAAACCTCATGTCAAATGAATCGTTTTTCGATTTAATAAAAATATTCGAATCAAGGTTAAGTACGAATGAACCCCTTAAAAGAACACTTGGTTATAACTTTGGAAAACCACTTAGAAATTGGACAATAAATCTCGAGGTATAATCTTTGTTGGTAAACGACCGACCTTAGAACTTATATGACTTAAGAACTTACCAAGTGTAAGTGTAATGACATGCCTTGATAATGAGCAAGTGTCGGATCATAACGGTGTTAATAAGAGTTATACTAGAGGGCACATAACGAGATAACTCGAAAACGTGTTTTAACCTAATAAAGCATATACTTAACCTTTCAAAGTTTTGATTATTTATAGATCGCCGACTGACCCAGGGCACACTATCTCTGCCAGATTACCAGGCAAGTTTCCAATACTTTGGAACTGTTGTTGTGATAATATATATGACTTATTGTTGTTATACATATGCCATAGCATGCATGCCTGCTTCCAAATTATATTGTGATACTTATTCCCTGATTGATGTTGGCTTATAAGTTAGATATGAGATATACTAGTTATAAGCCAGATATTGCTAAGACCCATGTGCTAAGACCCTTATTGAAGGGCAAATGATCTTCCTTCGTTAAATATAGACCGAGAGTCGGTATTTTGTAATATAGAGATAGTCGTGGAAACCCGGAGGGATTCCAGCGACAGATTATTTGCGGAATGTTATTTATGAACATTATTTATATTTCCATAAGTATTAATTACTTGAAAATTATTCGAGGAATGTTATTTGAATATAATCTCAGTCGAGAAATACTATTTGAATATTATTTTTGAATATTCATTTAAGACTTGATTTATTTAATGAATATTCATTTGAGGTTATTGATTTAGATGAATATTATTTTGGAATATTCATTTGAGTTTATTTATTTAATGAATATAATTTGGAATATTCATTTGAGTTTTATTTCTGTAAGGTATATTATTCTGAAAACCCATTTGAGGTCTTACTTATTTATTGAATATTATTTAGAATATTCATTCGAGGAATTATTTATTTCGTGAATAATTTATATATTCATTCGAGGGTTATATATGAGCAATAGTTTATATTAAGAATATTCTAAAAATATTTATGTAATAAATATTCTTTGAATATTTATTTAATTCTTTTAACTAGTTTTAAAAATGATGCATTTTATTCAAATATTATCCCTGACCTTCAAATACTATGTAAATTATTTTTGAGTCTTATTATTATTATTTTTATCAAGGAAGGTTCTCAAAAACTCCATTCTTCATTCGAATCAATCTTCCAAATTATGAGGGAACCTTACTTGAGAACTGTTATTTATTTGTTTGACTTCCCGGTCATAAATCTTTTAAAACTATTCTTTTCACTCGTAACTTGGTTATTATTTATCAAGACGAGTCTCTGTGGTACTTCCTCATCGTTCGAGGGGTAAGATTGTTGGAACAAGTCGATATCCATTAACAAGCAACTGCTTGGGAAATATTGGTGAATTTTCCTTTCCTACTAGATACAACTACCTTGTGGAGTCTTATCAACAAGTATTACACTTGGGGGAAAGGGGGACGAGCTTTACGTTTCAGAGTCATGGATTTATTCGAACTAGGAGTATTTGTATAATGTGTAAGAGGCTGTGGGACAGTCCATCATTGAAGCTGGTGTAAAAGGCTGTGGGACAGTCCATCCAGGAAATAGGGTCCGAGTGGCGCCGGCCCCGACTAAGCCTAAAGATGGCTAGGGAGATCCGGCGTATGGTGGTGTCCATATGTTCTTCCTTCTACATGTAGAGGAACAAGTTTTGAGATGCATGACCTTTGACTGATCATCGTAAGGTGGTGTCATCCGGCACGACATACTCCAGCATTGGTTCATCAACCAAATCTATTTATTTTCTGCAACAGGAAGTATCACTCGTGTTGACAGGGTTTGAAAACTGTTCAGAACTAAAAGTACTTTGAAATACCTGGTAACTTCATCGTTTATATTATACTGGTACTATGTTCGTTAATGCATGGCATATGGTTTCAAAAATACTTTTGAATTGTTATATATATTATTGTTCAGTATACATTATTATCGGTGGGCTATTGCTTACCCTTACTTTATTTATTATATCACAACAACAGGTAGAGCAGGTGGCCCGCCCAAGGCGCACTTGGCGCAAGAGCGTGGGAGCCGTCAGAAAGTTACCCGCTGATGCAGCTACCATTGCTGAGGAGGAAGTTATTGGTAGGCTAGTTTTCAGCTTTTGAGCATTGGATATATTTATCCATATAACATATGTAAATGGATGGCAAAAAGTATGTAATGGTTAAATTGTAATTCGTTTGGGTTGTAAGAACTCAAACTTGTGATTAATAATATTTGGTAATTACTCTGATTTCATCTTTTGGACTATAACGGTATGTTGTATGTTATTGTTTTGGGTCACAAGGTTGTAATTTAGTTTATGTTAGTTTTATGGATGGATATTGAGTCCGTAACGACCAGATCCCCGACCCCGGATCTGGGGCTGTTACAGAAATGGTATCAGAGCGAGAGTTATATATCCCAGAGATGAGGCAACGTTATAACAATAAATTCACTAAGATAATAAGAACTCTTGCCAAGTTCATATTCGGATTACTTAAGGTAGTACTGACATATAAAACCCTTATGGGAACTCTTAAGTATCATGATAATAACTTAGCTCGATATCGTATCGACGAGTAAGGCGACAAACCTTGAGGCTTACGAGCAACAGCATGATGAGGCTTTATTATATGTTGACGATCGTCTTGTAGATTCGATAGAGTACCCTATTGAGAACCCGGAGGAGGTTCCAGCTAAGGAGGAAAATCCTGTTAAGGATAAGGAGTTACCCTTGAGGAAATGAGGGCTACAGCCAGAGAGACTATAAGAGCTAAGGTATAGTACTCAGAGAAGTGGGCGTAATGAATTGAGATATTATTAAGAAAACTAAAGATGCATATTGGATTCACAACCAGACTACCGGATGTAGTACCAGCAAGTAAGACGGATTGGAAGGATTACTTGAGAACTTATATGGGGATATATAAGAATCATTAGAGACTTTCAGACTAATGAGAAAAGAGTTAGGATGATGCATGATTATCAAAGACATCGATATAAGACGGGGAGCAGATTCTCCAGGAGCAGTTGAGATAGAGGCAGCAAGTACCATATCATTTGATAAATGGATTAGTGTGAATATTGTCAATGGTAATTCGCCATGAGAAGGCAGATTTCATAGGTTATAACTTATGAAGTCAAATTGAGATTTATGAGGTGGTTTTATTCGGGAAAATGTTCATTATATATGGATCAGCTTAGAAAGTAAAGACCTTGGGAAGTGATGGCATGATTGGATAAAACTATATAAGGAAGTAATAAGCGAGACGATGATCTCAGAACCTACAAGAGGAAAAGACCAGTGAGTCTATGATAAACTCGTAATAAGATTGTTGTTAGAGACTAAGTATAGGGTTAATCCAACTCAGTTGAATGATGAACTAGAAACATTAGATGCATGTGATTCAGAGGAATATTAAATTCGTTCTTTTCCTTGAATGGATTATAGTAGTTACCTTAAGTTTACTCCGATGCTGAATTATAAATGGATCAAGTAATATGATCAGTGGTTAAGAGGTAATGGAGAATGTTATAAGATGAAACCTGAAAGAGCAAGTGTATGCCAAGTTCTCGAAGAATGAATTCTGATAAGATAAAGTTTAGTTATTAGGACATGCGATCAATAGTGAGTAGTGTTGGTTGACCCCGCCGAGTTAAAGACAGTTTCAATTGGGAAAAGCCAACCACACCAGCAAAGGTGAGAAATTTCATAAGATTCACCAGGTATTACCAAAGAATTGTTCAGGACTTTACAAAGATTGCAGTCCCGTAACCCGACTTATTTGTAAGACTAAGAGGTTTGAATGAACAGGAAAATATGAGAAAATCTTCCTAGAGCTAAAGAGGAAATTGGAGGCAACCCAGCATTGGCATTACCTAATGGAAGAAGGAAGACTTTGTGAAATATTATGATGCACCTCATATAGGTTTAGGTGGTGTGCTTATGCGGCACGACAGAATAATTGCGGATGCATTCGGACAGCACGGTTCACCAGATTCGAATGGCCTTGATAGTGCCAATGATGTAGAATGACTAACTCCGACGGTAGTGGTCCTTCTGAGACTAGTGGTTAGGTAGACTGACATTTGGTAGTATCGATTATTAGGACGTATATGTATCAGGAAGATGTGGCATGTTTCAGTTTGAAACTTTTGATTTTCCCTTCTATGGGATGTATATATTTGATTCCTTTCCAGTGGTTAAACTTCCAGCTTTATGTCAAACATTCCGTTATGTTAACCGCTTACGATTCAACGTGCTTGGATGTTCATAGAGCTGTTCTTTAGGTTTTGAAATGGATCTTCTTATTGGGTGGATAGATTAACCAAAATTTTCCTGATTCTGGAAAGAAATACAACAAATTTTGGCAAACCTTGTCTTTCTGATTATCAGAGAACGTCACTAAAGAGAGTAGAAACTGGAGCGAACCCTGTGGATTGGGTAAGGTAGCCGCTATATGGGTTGGTGGACAGACCCTGATTATTACAATTGATTGAAGAGACAAAATGATGAAGTTGAGATTGGACGGAAAAAGGGAAATGTATTTAAGAACCAGAACGGACTGAGAAATTCCGGGATTGACTTAAATGAAAAGGCTATTATGCCACAAGTGTTAAGCTTATATAGCACGTGGGATTGATAAGAGAAGTTGAAAAGATAAAAATAAAGGAAAGGTGACCGGAGACGGTACCGAGAAGTCGATTGAGATTTATATGGAGTAAAATTTTGAAAGGATCAGGAGGTATCGAGGAAGAGGGATGAACGAAGAGTGGCAGTGCTCGAGTTGAGTGACTATGCTACTCTGGTACCTAAGATTGTTGTGTAAAGGAAAGCAGTGAACAAATACAAAAAGAAAAGGTTTAAGAGTACGCGGGAAAAAGCATATTGATAAGCGTAACCTACCCTAGATAAGTTATCTTCGCTATGGACGAAGGAGGCGCTATTCCGGTAATTGCTAGAAAAGTAATGCCATTAGCTAACCCTAAACTCACATACTGTAGCGCAGCCATTTGGGGCCATATGGTAAAGAATTATAAAGTGACTAGACCAGCAATGTAAGGACAAAGCGGGGTGCTTCTAACCAAGCGCCAACCGCGAGAACTTTGGATATAAAGTGAAGTGATTCAGGCGTATATGATTGACCAGCTGATGAGCTAGAAAGAGGAATAAAGTGAATTGAGATACATGACGATTGGATTTTATGTCAATGAAGGTTATGAAGAGTGTCAGAAATGGTACTGTAAGATGCATAAATTTTATCTGAAACATAATAACCTCAAGAAGAGTAATAGGTATTAAGAGATTCACGTTGAACTCGACCAATATCTTCCAGAACATCCTTGCTACTATTACCAAATTCTGTAAGAAGAGCAGATAGACATGTGTTGTCTTTTGGAAGGTCATGTAGACTGACATCCATTTGAAAGAACATATTGGCATTAAGCTAACTATAATTTATCAAGATGAAAAGGATAGAAAAGAGACCCTCATTAAGGGATATATGATTTGATTGTCAAGTAAAGGATGTAAGTATTTCTTGAAAATAGAATTGAGGATAGAATATCCATAATTTAAGACGAATCCGGGGGACGCACAAAGGATGGCATTACCTCTAATAAAGACACTGTGAATTTGGATGAGATAAGTTGGGTTGACCAAGGCATCAATAATCTTTAGGGATTTATTGAAAAGAGTTTCGGAAAGTATATAGACATAATTGTTATAGGACTGAGTAATGATACTTTGATATACCCTGTACCCAAAAAATACAGGAGTAATGATGAGGACGACCTAAGAAACCTTACAAGGAAAAAGGTAATATTCTGAGTTTCAAAATGGAAGCCTGGTAGGGAATGTATGACATAATAATATTAATAATGCCAGATGAGGTATACGTGAAACCATGAGGAGGTATGGAGTGAACCAATAAAGGTTGAGATTATCCTAAAACAAGAAAGAACTAAGAGAAGAAATATCCTAGGTATGATTAAGAGTAACCGTGATAAAGTTCACACAGAAAGGTGGAAGCAATGACTTATGGAAAAAGACTAATAGATATTTTTCTCCTTCAGCAGAGCTTAAGGGAGAATGCTTTCACCCAATAGTGATGGGAATGAGGTCAAAAAAAAAAATTGAGTTGGAATAGATCAAGAGAACATTGATTACAAGAAATTATTATTATCAGGAAACGCCAATGAGGTGGCCGACACTTTAAGTATAGAAGAGTAATTATAAATGTTCATACCAAAGCAACAAAATGATATTGGGGAGGACCTTGAAGGTCATATTGGAGTGGAGGAATTTACATTCCTTCTGATAATTGTGCAAGAATCGACTGTAATAATAGTTTAAGTAAAGATTCGATTCCCGATATCGTCTTAAGCAAATTACCCACTTTAGGAGGTCCTATTTTGAGGAAAACCAGGACCATGGTACAAAATTGATTAAGTGAACCGATAAGTTTCCAGTCTTTTACTGAAGATATATGATTAATAATTTTATCAACCTGTCACAGCTGCTGTTGTGCTAGAAATATAAACATTCGAATCGCAAGCGCACAATTCGTTTCGTTATAAAATGTGAGATTCGTTCCACAGGGACTAATGTTTTCGCATTCCTTAATTTCTAATTTAATCGAATTAGAACAAGTGGGTTTTGGAAAATTGGATTTTACTAATTAATTCCTAAAAGAAAATTTAAACTATTTTTTTAAAAGAAAATTAAATTAATCTATTTTAAACTAAAATTGAATTTTGAATTATCACTATTTAAATTAAAAATTGATTTTATTTACGGAAAATTTTAAATAAAATTCGACATGGCTTATTCGTAAATTTAACTAACCAAAAACGAACCAAATCACCAATTACCAATTTTAGTACTCAATAAAATTAAACAGAAAATTCAACAGCATTCCAAACAAGTGAAGACCCGCAATAGACTCGGTACAAAAATTGCAGCAACAAAACACTCAAAACTCGGTCAAGACCCAGACAAACTTGATTACAAAACCCAGCCTGGTTCCGTTGCATTAAACTCGGAAATAAACGAAATTCAATTACATGAGCACAGGACCGGCCACAGTAACAAAGCAAATCGTAAACCAAAGACTCAAATCAAAGACTAACAAAACAAACATAAAACGCAGACAAAACCAGACAATACAAATCGTGAAACAATACAATAACAAATCTCAAATCGTGAACTCATACTCGTTACACACTCAACTCAGTAAACACAAACTGCGACTCAAAACCAAGCGGACAAACACAATCACAGCTCAGCCACTTCGAACACTCAGAACTCGATCAAAATGAATTACTAAAACAGCGACGCAGACTTGGACTAAAACCATGAACTCGGAAACAAACACATTAAACTCGGCGAAAACTCGAATTCAGAACTCAGTTACAAAACAATACACGACTATCACAAAAACTCGGAATAAAATCGACTTAAATACGAGACTCAGAACAGAATGAAAACGTAACTCGCCCAATTCACGAGTCTCGAACAAAACAGTCGAATAAAAGAAAAAAAACAGTCGAAGCACCAATCACACCAGCGAAAAAAAACAAACCCAATAACACATCAAACCCATTTCAATTGCTCGCCAAACTCAAACAACAAACAAAACAAAACACAATGATTACTGTTGTTAAAAAAAACTCGCAATTAAGGGAAGGGGATACTTGGGTTTGGTGTTTTAAGGGGGGAAGAAGAGAGAGAGAGAGAGAGAGAGAGAGAGAGAGAGAGAGAGAGAGAGAGAGAGAGAGATGGATGGGTATAGTTCGATTAATAAAAGAAACGGAGGAGGATCAAAAGAAACGGGGAAGGAGGGGAGTGAAGCTAAATGAAGACAAAGAAAAACAGAGTGAGAAAAAGAAGAAAGATGGGCTGGGTTTGTGTTTGAGAGGAAAAAAAAATGAGAAGAAACAATATTAAACAGGGGAGGCTAGACTACTACTACTACGAATTAACGAAAATAAAGACAGGAAAATAAATGCTGCAATTTTACAAAACTAATATTTTTGTGGTTTTTTTTAAAATAAAAACGAAAATAAAATTTAACTACGAAATTAAAATTACGTTAAAACGAGGATTTGGAATTAAATGGCCCACAATAAAATTGAGATTTAAAGGGGCAAAATTATGAATTAAAACAAATATTAAAACTAGGAACAAGAAATTAAATTTCGTTACTTTCAACCCATAGTGGTTAGCTTTTCGCTACTTTGTCCACTACTTGGATTTACGAAAATAACGAAAGGAAAGTAAAATAAACGAAAGAGCAAGACAAGAAATTAAAGGAAATGAAATTGCATTAAAATTAAAAAGAGTGTTTACAAGATTTGAAACTAAAAAGAAAAAGAAATTAAATCTACCCTAAAATCTAAGTTACTAAATACAAGGGGGGTGAGGGGGTATTTATAGGATAGGAATTAGGGTTAAGGGGGTGTTGGGTAAATCTCCACCATACATTTGTGGTGTGTGGTGGTGAAATCCTAGCCATCTATTTGTTTCCTTCCCCATTAAGCTTTGAAGAGTTGATCTTGGCCATACACTTATGTAATGTGTTGGGATGATCTCCACCTTCCACTTGTCTTGAAATATTCCTTTTGCTCCAAGCTCCTAATTCTTTTCCTTCTTTCATTTTTGGTCCTTTTTCTTCCTCTTTTTCCCTTCCTTGCTCTTTATTTCTTTATTTTGTCATTTCTTTATTTATTTACGAATTTCCCGAAATGCAACAAAATAAATTATTAAAATACGAGTTCTAATAAAAATATGTAAAAATATGTACTTAACAAATGCCCGCATACCTATCTTTTGCTCGTCCTCGAGTAAAAACAAAAAAAGAAAATCTAGATAAAAAGTCCTATACTCCTTTTCGTAGGTGTGACGGTTGCATTTGGAATATGCAACAAGCCCTTTAAACCCCCAGACAGCCCTAGTGGACGAGTGAGGTCTCGTGAGGGCCTATAGTGAATGTACCCACAAAATCCATCTAGCTTGTATAAAAGATTACATGGAAATGCACACTACACATACATGTCCTCTCATGATACATCAACTTAAGAATCAAAATGAAGTTGCAAAGTCTTGGTGTGGAAAGTGCAAGGATTCACATAGTCTACTTAAAGAACCATGCAAGAGTGATTATAAATTCATGTCAAGTGCAAAAATTATTGGTAACCATGCTAAGTCTACAAGGGCACAGCTCAGAGTCAAAACTTGAGATCTCTTATGCAAAAAACAAATAAGCAATACCTCACCTTTCACTCACAAAAGAATATTCACTCAAGAACAAGGGTAAGTGTATCACTCAATTCCAACAAAATCAAATGCATGCTTGACACTTGGTATCATTCCAACTTAAATCATAACATACATTAATAATGACAATCAAAAGGTCTTTATTAGGGTTGTAATGGGGCTAGGGACAAGGTATGTCAAGAAAGGCCAAAGCAAGGTGAAGTGTCAAAAGCTAGTAGTCACCATGAATATCATGCACAACACCAAACTTCCTCCCCACACAATTTATTTTTCATTTTTCAACAAAAAGACTTGACTAGTCGAATGAAGGAGGTACAAAAAAACATAAGTATGCTCTCATATGTATATATTTTTTCATTTTTTCTTTTCTTTTTTTTTCTTTTCTTTTTTCCTATATATATATATATATTTATTTTTAAAGGAAAATGATAAATGTAACAATAATCCTCCTTTAGATTTAATTTTGAAAATCGATTATCAAGGTAACAACAAATATTTCCTCAAAAGTTATGAACAAAAGTAAACCCTATTTCACACACCTTATTGCTCCATCAAGTTCCTACTAGCCTTTGACAAAATGGGATCAAGAATACGTAAGGCTAAACAAGAAAAAGGTCTTAGGTGAGTAATGTGGTGTGTCACCGAAAGAAAATGATTAGGCTCAAAGGGTTAACTAATTGATCATATAAGAATGGTGTGGATAATTTGGAAATATAAGTTATTCCTAAGTGCCTTTATCATTTTATCATCAATCAATGTCATGCGTTCCAAGAGAGAATTCAAACAAGTGCTAGTAATGCAAATGACAAGTGGACACTCAAGCAAAAGAATATAAATGCAAAAGATGTGCATATAGGCTCAAAATCTCACTTGGTGTAGTAAAACATAATCAATCTCAAGTAAAGGTATCTTCAATGCACCTACTTGTACTCAAAGCATGAAGACCAAATCATCTTACACCTAATCATGACCTTCTAATTTCATGCACAATTCAAATAAGTCTACTAGTTTCCTTGCTAGTGTAAGTGTGTGAACAAGAACTTTAGCAAATCACTTCTCAAACAAAAGCTAATGGATCATAAGATTATCATAGCATGCAAGGGTGCATCAAGCAACTAGCAATCAATTAACAAGACTAAAATTAGAACTCTACTATTTACAATTCTACAACTCTTTTTGTGATTTTTTCATTTTTTAATTTTTTGGATTTTCTGATTTTAGTATTTACACTAAAACCCCCCCATACCTAAATCATGCATTGTCCTCAATGTATACAAATGCAAAAGAAAAGAGAAATGAGAAAGGATAAAGAAATGCAAAAGAAATGAAAAAAGAGAAAGTTGAGGAAATACCTGATAAGGGATGACGGAGACTGAAAAATTTCTAAAAAATTATGAAAGAAAAACAACTCACACACGCACACACTCCTCCCCCATACCTATCTTACATGAGGGGAGGCAAAAGAATAAAAACGAATT
Source organism: Saposhnikovia divaricata (assembly GCA_036435485.1). Classification (NCBI taxonomy): domain Eukaryota; kingdom Viridiplantae; phylum Streptophyta; class Magnoliopsida; order Apiales; family Apiaceae; genus Saposhnikovia; species Saposhnikovia divaricata. The sequence goes on along the minus strand of CM071594.1, from coordinate 186,128,803 downwards.
AGCCGATGCCGGCAGGAAAATTCGGGTGCAACTTTGAGAAAATATCAAGAAATTTGTGAAAAGTTTTATTAGAACAGATTTTCTCAATCAACATTGAATCATTTAACCCTAAAGAACAATTATCACTAATGTTCTCCCTAAACCAATTTAATGCTTCTTTTTTTTGTTTAAGCAAATTAGTGATAATGAACGCTTGGTTAGGGTTAGAATCAATAGGAATGACATAAGACAAAGGTTCGTCCTTCCCTAAAGGCTGTTAATCAAACTCGGGATGATAAAGAGTTAAGGCAAATGCGGGTGGTGTACCCACGGGACTCTTAAGAATGGAAGTGTTAAGAACGGGCTCACTACTAACAACCTCGGGTGGGGTCACCCACTTAGAACAATTGTCATTCAAATCTCCTAATGACTTATCAACTGTAGGTGGTTCACCAACGGGAGTTTTAACAATGGCCTCAACACGAACATCCTCGGGTGTTGTCTCCCACGGGGAACAAATGTCTTCCAACTCTCTCAACATCTCTTCCAAGGTCATTTCCCTTAACAAATCAGCATACTCTCGATTAGACTTATAGTTGACTTTGAAATCCTCTTTGAGAAGAGACTCAATCTCACTATCCTCAAAGCTAGACCATGTGACAAACTTGTTAACCACATTGACTCCTATTGGTTGCTCAAAAAGGTCATTGGGTTCTTTTCCAACGTTGAAAATGTTAAGGTCAATGGTCATGTTACCGAAAGTGAGTTTCATCGAACCATTCCTACAATTAATCAAGGCATTAGATGTAGCAAGAAAAGGTCGTCCTAGAATGATAGGAATTTGGTTCTTAGGATTTGTGACGGGTTGAGTCTCGAGGACAACAAAGTCAACCGGGAAGATAAAATCACTAATTTTAATCAAGACATCTTCAATTAATCCCTTGGGCATTTTTATAGAACGATCGGAAAGTTGAAGTGTCATATTGGTCTTTTTGAGCTCGCCTAAACCTAGGGCTTGATAAACGGAAAATGGAAGCAAGTTCACACTAGCGCCTAAGTCAAGTAAATCCTTGTCCACGAAAGTATTACCTATGACACATGAAATAGTTGGACAACCGGGGTCATTGTACTTCACGGGAATTTGGTTAGAAAGAATTGAGCTCACTTGGGACGTCAAGAAGGCTTTCTTAGGGACTTGGGTGGTTCGTTTATGAGTACACAACTCTTTAAGACATTTCGCATAGGAGGGAACTTGTTGAATCACGTCTAAAAGAGGAATGTTGATCTCGACTTGTTTGAAAACTTCCAAAATCTTTTCTACTTGAGGTGATTGTTTATTAGGAAGGAGTCTTTGCGGATAAGGAGCTTTAGGCTTAAAGACTCGGTTGCTAGACACATCGGGAATGGATTTGGAAAGTGGGACAATAATCGAAGGTTCGTTAGGTGAAGGTGGTGTTTGAGACGATGAAGGCTCGCTAGAGGGAGGTTGTTTGATAGGTGAAGCATCAAACTTAGAGTTCTCGGAATCCACCGTTTGATTTAGGGGACGATTAGGTTCAGAGTTCGACTCTTCTTCTTCATTGGGGGACTCGACACCTACTCGGTTATCAACTCGATTTCCCGATCTTAAAGAGATGACGGCATTCACACTCTCATGAGGGCATTGATTGAGAGGAAACTTAGGATTGATCTCAGTTTGACTCGGAAGCTTGTTTTTCTCACGCTCATGGATGGTATTAGCTAATTGGCTCACTTGAACCTCTAACTTAGATATGGCTTGGGTGGTAACATTTAAGATTTGCCTATCTTGAGTCATGGTTTGCATGAAAGTTTGTTGCGATTGAGCCAAATTAGTGGTGGATTTGAGAAGCGCGTCGAGACTCTTTTCTAACGAAGTAAGTCGCTTATCCGACTCAGAAAAGCCGGGACGGTGGGAGGGAGCTTGAGTCGGATAAGGAGCATGATTTTGATGTGAAAACGAATTTGATTGAGGTTTATGAAAAACCGGAGGTTGAGATTGTTGATTCCATGAAAAGTTCGGGTGATTTTTCCAACCGGGGTTATAAGTGGGAGAATAAGGATTATTTCGAAGACCCGATTGGAACATCGCGTTGACTTGTTGAAAATCTTGAGGACTTTGTATCCCTTGATTGGTTGGGTTATAATTCGGGCACATGGATACTTGGGAGGAGGACCCGTTGGTTTCTAAAGCTTCTAAACGTCGAGTGAGAGTGGCTAATTTAGCCTCGGTCGCGATAGAGTTACCAACTTGATGTAAACCCTTTTGATGCATGGTAGCTATTGAATCGTTCGGTTTCTCAGATTCTCTAGTGGGCTCCCTAGTCGATTCCCATAACATAGTCTTTTCTGTGAACTCTTCAAAGAATGCCCAACCCTCATCCTCGTCTTTCTCCATAAATTTCCCTTGGCACATAGATTCCAACAACGCGGTTGTTGAACTATCTAGGGCCTCGTACACAAGCTTATAGAGCCTCCATTTTTCGATTCCATGGTGGGGACATTGAGATAGAAGATTTTTAAAACGGTCAAAACACGTCCAAAATGGTTCGTTGTGTTTTTGACGAAATTGATTAATCTCATTCGTGAGTTTCGTAGTCTTGTGGCTTGGAAAGAATTTTTTAAGAAAGATGACTATGAAACCCTCCCAAGTGGAAATCGAATTGACGGGTATACTATACAACCATTTTTTCGCATTATCTTTAAGGGCAAAGTTTATTAGTCTAAGCCGTATGGAGTCCTCGGAAAGTTGTTGGAGTTTTTGCAATGCACAAATGTTATTCCCAGATTACACACTTGTATAATTGTAGAAGGGGGGTTGAATACAATTCTTGATATTTATAAATTTCTGATAAGAACTTGAGAAACTTATGAAGAGATAATTGCAATGTAAGATTTAAACACAAACACATATAAAATCAGGTGGTTAATATGCACCACCTGAAGCTTTTATTTGAAGAAAACTCTGTGATACAAAATGTACACAGCTGCCATTTTACAACTCTTTGCTTCTAAGAATATTCAAGAAACCCTAAGCAAATATGTCTGTTTTCTTAACCTACAAAGAGTTGCTACACTTGGTTATATATCCCAAGTTTTACAAGTACTACTGGAATAAGATAATACTAATCTAATTCTAGTTGACTTGCTACTACACTCCAAATACACATGTAGCCGAAAGGTTGTCCTTGTGTTCAGACATGTCTCCTGCACCTTTCTTGTATTCATAGTGTAAATAGAATGCTTCTTTCTTCTGTGTTTCCCAAGTATGGCTGCCATACTGCTTTTTGTATCTACTTTCAATTCATGTGATCTGTCAGTCAAACATGTCCTTATCAACTGCTAATCTCCAGCTAAACATAGAAAACAGTGTTAATGATTATCCATTGATGATGTATACTGACATCCGTTGATGATGTATAGTGACATCCGTTGATGATGTATAGAGCAGTATCCGTTGATATTTGGACTTGAGCTGTATCCGTTAATAGAGTGGATTTGAGTTGTATCCGTTGATAGAGTTTAGTCTTCATCCGTTGATACACTTTCACTTAGACAGAATTACATAGCATAGCTTATTTACAATTGGCTACCCTATTCTGCCTATCCGTTGATAGTCAACATGACTGTGGATAAAAACACTATCAACTGATAACATAGAGATACTGCAGTGTGCTACAAAACCTCATCCGTTGATGAGCTACCTGTCAACGGATAGAGTTATAAATCCTCATCCGTTGACAGCTACAAAACCTTAAACAATTTGATTGATTGTGAAGTTATCATCAAGTACAACATATTCCTAACAATCTCCCCCAATTTATACTTGATGGCAATAAAGCATAAATTCAGGACCTTGATGATAACAAAACATTCCTAAAGATATATAAAGAACAATGCATAAATTGTATTAAGCTACAATAATTAAAAACTGAAAGTTTGAGAAATTTACAGAGAAGTGCTCCTCTAGACTGAGCAAATTAGGACTGTTTCTTTCCTCTTGTTGGCATCACCCTTGATTTTCCTTCCTTGGCAGAGTTGGACTCAATCTGTATTTGGAGTTGCCTATAGAAGGCATCTTCTTCAAGTCCTTTCGTCACAATCAAATTAGTTATGTGTGCAATACATCTCATGTGCATATATTTTCCATTCAAGAAATCGCACCCCCTAGAAGAGAACCTATCTTTCAATTTTTGAATGCAAGTATGATTTGAACTAGCATTATCAACCGTGATTGCAAACACTTTTGCAATTCCCCATTCTTTCAAACACATATCAAGGTCCCTAGCTAAGAGCTCACCCTTATGACTCTCTATAGGACAAAAATTAATTATTTTCTTGTGCAAGTTCCAATTATGATCAATGTAGTGAGCCGTAATGCACATATAATTAATCCTTTGAATTGAAGTCCAAGTGTCCGTGGTGATATTAATTCTTTGACCGGACATCTTAAAATATGTGGTCAACTTCTTCTTCTCATCTAAAAAGATTTGGTAACAATCCCGTGCCACGGTAAAACGAGATGGCATCTTAAAAAGAGGTTGAGTAGTTTTCATGAAATCATTAAATCCCTCCCCCTCAACGAATCTAAAGGGGAGTTCATCAATAATGATCATGGAAGCTAACTTATGTCTACTAACTTTTTGATCAAAACGCCAATTTTTAAGAATGCCATCATTTCCACCATCGGATTGTAAAGACAATTGTGTTTGTTTTGACTCACCACTAAGTGGTAACTTTGAGCAAGATTTGACATGTTTTAAAAGTGTACTAGTGCCATTTTGACTACTATTAGAGAAGTATTCCTTACCACAATACTTGCACCTAGCTTTTTCAAATCCTTCCGCATCCACAAACTTGACCATATGATCCCAAACTTCCGACCGTGATTTCATAGGCTTTCTTTTTCTCTTTGCGCCGAAGCTTTCTTGAGTTGGAGCATTATTTCCATCATTGGAATCTCCCATCCCTATGTCTTGTTGTGAATTTGAATGAGACATTATTTGAACTGAAATGAACAGAAAAATGACATCAGTTTTAAACCACAACTGTTGCTAGCTACTGCTGACCTACTGATTCAAATTAGCTACTGCAGTACTGCCTAAAAAACTGATAAACTAATTAAGATGACAAATTAACATAATCTAAAAGAAATCTAAGTAGCGAATAAGAAATCGAATCTATGATGATAAAACTAAGTAACAAATTAAGAAAAATTTTGAAATCGAATCTATGATTCTCCATTATCCAATTCCAAATTTCCAATAAATTGATAAAGATTTATATATATAGATACAAGAATCTTAAACTAGAATCAAGAATCTATAAGCAATAATAGAAAAATACTAACAAAAATAACTGCGGACTGAAATTACCAAAAGTAAACTGCGGAGTGTGACTGCGGAGAGTGTAACGAGTAACGACAAGTCGACGACGAGGAAGAAGAATTAGAGTCTAGAGACGACGACGAGGTCAGCGGTGGCCGGTGGGTGACTGCGGTTGGTTTTGATTCAAATTAGGTTTACAGAAAGAGGAGAAGGAGCGTACAGACTACATACAGACAGACAACTCACAACAACAACTCAGTAGTCTGTTATCTTATCTGTATTAGAATTTAGAATTATATAATATATTATATATATATAATATAATGTAAATATATGTTTTAATTATTTCGGTTTATTCGGTCCAGAACCGAAATATTTTGAAAAAAACCGGACCGAACCGAAATATATTTCGGTCCAGACCGAAAAACCGAAAAAACCGAATTTTCAAAAAATTTAGGACCGAACCGAACCGAATTAGCATATTTCGGTTCGGTTTTTCGGGTTCGGATCGGTTTTGCTCAGCCCTACCTTTGGATTTAGCTTCTGTTGTAGCCATCTCAGGTATTGAGAACTTGCCTTTGGTAGTTGGTCTTCTAACCTGAAGAATCTCCTGTTACCATCTTCATCCCTGAACTCCATCATCCAGAAAGGTTGGAGGTGGATTTTCTGTCCATTGTATGGGATCTTCATTTTCCTTGGTAGACTTGATGGTGAGTTCCAATCCCTCCTTATTTGTTCTATCCTGTCCAGTATCTCCCCTTTTGCTATCTTGGAGAACCTTGTGTATCTCTTGATTGCAGAGAACACTTTGGTTAAGGTATGATAATTTTCTCCAAGAACCCTTTGTAGTGGCCATGTCCTTTCCATTCCTCCCTTGTATACAAAGACCAATCTTTCAGGCAAATGTCTATATTTGTCAATTCCTCTTACTTCTGACAATTCATCCAGATAAAGATTCATGTCAGAGTATTCTTCAATATCTGCCTGATAGATAAAATCATCCTTGTTTTCCAAGATTGGCTGCCTGACAATTGCAGGTACCCTAGCAACTTGAATTGGTTCCTTTGAAGGTTGCTTCCTTGGTTTCCTTTTATTCTGTGTAGGCTTTTGTTGAGGCTTCAGCAAGAATGAAGGAACCTCAATGGAGTCAAGATTCATTGGTTCCTCTTTAGGTACTATAGGCTCACCATGGAAATTTACATCTGGGTTGAATACTTTTACATCAATAGGTTGTGATGAACCAACTGTCTCTTTGTTTTCAGTTTCTGGAGAGACAGGCCTCCTTGCCTTTGATTTTAATCTCTTGGATTTGGGGACTGATTTCCCTTTCTTTTTGAATTTGGGGACTTCCTCAGGTTCCCTCAATTCATCCTCTACCTCATCCAATAACTCTTGAGCCAGCCTTGCTTGCTTCTCATCTGAGTTTTCATATTGATATTCAGTGCTTGGTTGAGATTCTCTTAGCAGCCTTGAAGTCTCTTCTCTCTTGGCTTCAACAAATCTAGGATGGCTGTTGGATATGTTTAGAACTTTTCCATTCCTTATGATTACAGCCATCCATTCTCTTACACAACTGTTAGTCTTCTCCTTGAATTCCTTGATTGTCTTACCCATCAGCTTCTCTTCATCATCCTTGGGAAATGGAAAGTCCAGTTGTAACTTGTTCTTCCCATTTGCTTTTGGTGGTGAGAAGGGTCTTGATTTGATGTAGGGTTCAAATTCCTTAACATGAGAAGGCTCAGCATCATAGAATGTAGGAGCCACAATTGCTGGAGTGAGCACCTTCAGAATTGTTGTAGATATTGTTGAAGCTGAGGTTTGGCTAGAGAACAGAGTTGATGCAATAGATTGATTGATCAATCTTTCTGTCCTCATTATCCTTTCATAGTTTTCCTCTTTCATCTTTTGGAGAGCTTCAATTTTGGCTAGCTTTTCCTCTTCTGTCAAGTTTGAGAGATCAAACTCTTCAGATAGAGCTACTTGTTCAGGTTTGGATTTGCTGGGGGAAGCTATGACAATGAATTCTTGTAGATTGACCACTATGGTAGGCTGCTGCTCCCCCTGACTTGCTGCTTCCCTGCTTTCAGAAATTAAGATTTGACTTGTAGTTGCCACAGCCCCTTCCACGTTCTCCCCCTTTTTGTTAGCATCAAGGGTTTGACTAGAAGTTGGGGCTGCAACTAACTTTTCTAGCAGTTGGGTTTGCAGTTTCTGATGTTGAAGAAATTGCTCCATCTGGGATTCCATCTTTTCCACTCTTGAATTGAGAAGTTGCACAGACTTAGCCAGGTTGTCTTCTTTGAGAAACCTTTGTTGCAACACCCTCTGAGTGGCTGTAGGAGCTAGTTGCTCTAGCTTGGAATCCACAGAGATCTTCACATCCTTGATTTCTTGTTTGACCTCCTCTAAATTGGATCTCTGAATCACCATTTGCATCTTTTGTAACTTTAGGGAGTCAATTGCCTGTTGAAGAACAACCTTTCTCTGTGGATCTGCTTCTGGGTGCTCAGCCAGGGCAGATTTATATTGCCTTATGATTTCCATATCAAGTTGATGATAGGTGTAGTTTTGAGCAAATGCAAAATCATGAATACTGCTACCACCTTCATCTTCAGAGCTCTGGCTATCTTCATCTTCAGAATTGTCAAATTCATCACTCTCAGCAGTGGTTGGCAGAGCTGCTATAGATTCCTTAGCTCTAAGTAGAGACTGTGAGGTGTGCACTAGGTGCATTGCCTCCTCTGGTTCCACATTGCCCTGTTGTGCCAGAATTTGATAGGTAGAAACAGGGTGAGTAAAGGTTTCAGCATCCAAAGAAATGGAGTCAATCATGGACTGATATTCTCTTTGAAATTCCATTTCCTTGGATGCATCCTCAACCCTCATTGACTCACTAGCAATTGTTGCTTCTTCCATCCTTATCTCTCCTGTAGTCCCTTCTCTCCCCTCATCTCTCTTTTCTTGCATCAAGGGCTCCCCTTGGCTCACACCTCTCACACCCTCACCTTCACCTACTAAGGTGGAACTCTCAAACTCTCCTTTTGCCTGACCGGAAGAAATGGCCAGCCTCTCATTATTTATCTCTCCTTTTGCCTGCTCACAAGGCAGCCTCTCACTCCCTTCCCTCAAACCTAAAAGTGTTTCAACTACTGAGAACTCCTCTACACTTGACACTGGAATGTCAGATATAGCAGTGGTAGAGTGAGTTATCAACGGATAAGGAATATCCGTTGATGGAGTAGTTATAGCTGTCAACGGATGGCTAGATTGAGGCGCATCCGTTGATGGAGAAACACTTGTCAACGGATGAAGGATATCCGTTGAGGAAGGAACAATTATATCCGTTGAAGAGAAAACCAACACTGAATCTGTGGAGATTGATTTTAAGTTCGAGGCCACAGTCTGTGTTGAGAATTCTGGAAGGGAAGATTGATGGTCCAACAAATCATCTAAAAGATGATGACCACCAATTACAGAGTGGGGCTTCTCCAAGAATCTTAAAGATGGAGAATCAGGAATTGATGTAGATATCATATCCACATCCAGAGATGGAGTTGGTGATGGTGGATTGTAATGTGTGTCGATTTGAAGATTAAGATCAAGGGGCTGTGACTCCACATTTATTGAAGCCACATCAAACTGAGTTTGGGAAGGTACAGTTTCCTGTACAGTGTGTGCACCCTGTGATTCCCCTGTGGTTTTAGATTTCACTCTTCTTCCATAGGTTTTTGAGATTGGGCTATATGTGTCCCTAACCCTCTTGTGCAGTGTTCCTTGTGGGGAACTTGATTCAGTAGTCACACTCTGTTGAGAGAGTGTAACTAGAATTTGGCCTGTAGTTACATTAGCAGTCTTTTGAGAGACTGAAATGGTGGTTGCACTCATCTCTCCTTCCTTATCCTTAGGGCTTCTTTGATGTTCACCCTGTCCCTCACCACTCACTACCACCTTCACACTCCCCTCAAGAGGTTTGGTAGATTTTACAACAGGTGTCTTTTGAGAGACACTTGAGGTTTGCTTTTTAGAATGTGGTTTTGGAACTCTGGATTTGGTCACTTTGGTAGGAGCCTGTTTGGTCACAACTACAGACTCCATTGTGACACTAGAAGGCAAAGAAATTTGGGGGTTGGAGATAGGGGTTTCAGAGTTAGAGATAGTTACCTGAACAATTGGTAGATATACCAACTGTACTCCTGCATTGAGGTTCATTCGAATCAGGTCACTTAAGACTCTCTTCTCCTGAACAAAACATTGGAACTTGCTATCCGGGTTAGCAATGGATAGCTTATTCTCAGACACATGCAGTGCTAAGAGCATTAAAAATCTAGAAAAGTAGATATTCTTGCTCCTAGTTTCCTTTTTACCCAACTTTGCAGCTATCTCATACATAACTAATGTGCCAAAATTATAGAATTTATCATTTAAAAGCATACACATCATTGTTAGCATGGACTGGGTAACAGCATCAAAATTACTAATTTTTCCTGAAAAAGTTTTAATGAAGGCATCACAGAAGTAGCTCCATTCTTTAACCATTCCTTTTCTAGCAATTTTCCCTAAGTTTTCAGTACTAAGGGCATAATTAATAGAATTAAGCATGGCAACAATTTTTTTTTTTGTCAAAAAAAAAAAAGCATGGCAACAATTTCAACATCAGTAGGCACTTTCAGACAGTTATTCTCAGGCAATTTTAAACAAGCAGTTATTACATCAGAATTAACCACATAGTTTTTACCCTTTAAAGAAAAAGCAATTGTACCGTCTGTGCCATTGTACTCAGCAGATGTCCACATCTCTTCAATTACCTCGTGGATTAAGGGAGTGGTGGCCGTCATAGCATATGACAGTTTGCATTTCTTCACGAAACTCATCAAAGTGTGGTAAGCTTCTGGAGCATTCACTGTGTCAACAAAGGCCGCGAAATTGTTCTTCTCATAGGTAAACCCTGTGGAGGACATCATCTTAACAATAGGCGCCATTGAAGTGATTGAACTTTGGTTACAGAGAGTTTTAGGGAAGAAGATGCAGTTAACTTTTGATATGCTTGAAAATGAATAAAAGTGAGATGTGAGAGTACAAGTCCGCCTTTTATATTTTTCAAGAATTAAAAATGAAATAATTAAAAGTAATTACTCCATTGGTCAAAAGTAACTGTCAGATAATAAATAAAAAGAGAATAAGTACAGCCATGATTAGATATACACGGTTACCAACGGTTAAAAAGAAATGTATATCAACGGATATAGAATGAACGGTTGAGATACAGTTTATCCGTTGATGACGTGGATAGCCTGTTACCCGTTGACATGCAAAAATCTAGTAATGTGTTTATACTATCAACGGATAAAAGGATATCCGTTGATAAGCTAATTTTGCCTTAGGCAAAATTTCTGCAGAAAATTTTTCTGAAAGTTTTAACTTTCAAGTAAATCAAAACACATTTCCAGCTTCAATTCATTGAAATCAAATATCACTAGAAATTATGACAAGTTAAGCATACCTAGCTCACCTACCAATCTTGTGAATGTGGATTCATCAAGAGGCTTGGTGAAGATATCTGCAAGCTGCATTTCACTTGGCACAAAGTGCATTTCTACTGTACCATTCATCACATGTTCTCTAATGAAGTGGTATTTGATGTCAATGTGCTTGGTTCTCGAATGTTGCACTGGATTCCCTGTGATGGCAATAGCACTTGTGTTGTCACAGAAAATTGGAATCTTCTCAACTTTTAGACCATAGTCAATGAGTTGGTTTCTCATCCATAGAATCTGTGCACAACAGCTTCCAGCCGCAATGTACTCAGCTTCAGCTGTAGAAGTGGAGACTGAGTTTTGTTTCTTACTGAACCATGACACAAGCCTGTTTCCTAGAAATTGACAGGAACCTGTAGTACTTTTCCTATCAACTCTGCAACCTGCATAATCTGCATCTGAATAGCCAGTTAGATCAAAACCAGATTCTCTTGGGTACCAAATGCCAAGGTTTGGTGTTCCCTTGAGATACCTGAAAATTCTTTTAATAGCTATTAAGTGAGACTCTCTAGGATCAGCTTGAAATCTAGCACAAAGACAAGTAGAAAACATTATATCAGGTCTACTAGCTGTTAGGTATAAAAGTGAACCTACCATGCCTCTATAACTTGAGATGTCCACAGACTTTTCCTTAGTATTCAACTCAAGCTTAGTTGCAGTGGCCATAGGTGTCTTAGCAGATGTACAATCCATTAAGTCAAATTTCTTTAAGAGATCATAAATATATTTTGTTTGACTTATGAAAATGCCCTCATTAACTTGCTTTACTTGTAGGCCAAGAAAGTAAGTTAATTCACCCATCATACTCATTTCATACCTACTTTGCATAAGTTTGGCAAACTTTTTGCAAAGCTTCTCATCTGTAGACCAAAAAATAATATCATCTACATAGATTTGAACAAGTATTGAAGAGCCATTAATATCCCTATGAAATAAGGTTTTATCTACTGTACCTCTAGTGAAGTGGTTCTCCAAAAGAAATTGAGATAAAGTGTCATACCAGGCTCTTGGTGCTTGCTTCAAACCATAAAGTGCTTTCATGAGAAGATATACATATTCTGGAAATTCTGGATCCTCAAAACCAGGAGGTTGATGGACATAGACCTCTTCTTCCAGTTCCCCATTTAGAAAGGCACTTTTGACATCCATCTGATAGACTTTGAAATTGGCATGTGCTGCATAGGCTAGAAAGATTCTTATTGCCTCAAGTCTTGCTACTGGAGCAAAAGTTTCATCAAAATCTATTCCTTCTTCTTGAAAATAGCCCTTTGCCACTAATCTAGCTTTATTCCTCACAATTATGCCATTTTCATCTGTCTTATTCTTGAGAACCCATTTAGTACCTATGACACTTCTATCGTCAGGTTTGGGCACAAGTTTTCGTACTTTATTTCTTTCAAATTGGTTTAGCTCTTCTTGCATTGCTAACACCCAATCTGGATCTAGAAGGGCATCTTCCACTTTCTTAGGTTCCTCTTGAGACAGGAAGCTACTGTATAGACATTCTGCTTGAGTGGCCCTTCTAGTTTGGACTCTTGAATTTGATTCACCAATGATTAACTCAAATGGATGATTTCTAGTCCATTTTCTTGCAGGTGGAAGATTTGATCTTGATGAGGTTGCTTCATTTCCATGATCATGTTGATTTAGCATTGAATTTTGACCCTGAGAAACTCCCCCTGAGTTTGTTGTCCTTGCTGAGTTATGAAGTTGACTGTCAATGGATGCATCATTTTGCCTGTCGACGGATGCTTGAGAATTTCTGTCAACGGATGCATCTCTAATAGTGTCAACGGATGTTGCAGAATGACTGTCAATGGATGTTCCAGAATGACTATCAACGGATGCTTCATTTTCAGTGTAAGCATCACTTCTAGTTGGTATAACAGCTCTAGGTGGATCTCTGTGGTCATGATCCTCATCATCATCATAGTACATTCTTCCTTCACCTTCATTCTCAAATTCCAACTTTTCATGGTAACCTTCATCATTTAGGCCTAGAATCTTTTGATCATCAAACACAACATGTACAGATTCCATAACAATGTTGGTTCTTAGATTGTAGACCTTGTAGGCTTTCCCTGCTGCATATCCAACGAAAATAGCTTCATCTGCCTTTGCTTCAAATTTGCCTAAATTATCTCCATGATTCCTTAGCACAAAACACTTACATCCAAAGACATGTAGAAAAGCTAAAGTTGGTTTCTTGTTGGTTAATAACTGATGAGGAGTCATTCCTCTAGCTTGATTGACCAAGGAAATATTCTGAGTAAAGCATGCAGTGTTGACAGCTTCAGCCCAGAAATATGTTGGTAATCTTGATTCACTTAACATTGTTCTGGCTGCTTCAATGAGAGTTCTGTTTTTCCTTTCAACAACCCCATTTTGTTGAGGTGTTCTGGCAGCAGAAAACTCATGGACAATTCCATTCTCTTCACAGAAAATCTTCATTATGGAATTCTTGAATTCAGTACCATTGTCACTCCTGATCCTTTGTACTCTGTCTTCAGAACCATTGTTTAGCATTCTGAGGTGATTGATAATGATTTCACTTGCACAATCCTTGGAGTGCAGGAAGAAAGTCCATGTGAACTTAGAAAAATCATCTACAATCACCAGACAGTATTTCTTCTTTGAAATAGACATGACATTTACTGGACCAAATAAATCCATATGCAGCAATTGAAGAGGCTTAACAATGGATGACTCTGTCTTGCTTTTGAAAGATGATTTCTTTTGTTTCCCTAATTGGCAGGCATCACATTGCCCATCTTTGAAAAATTCCAAATGAGGGATTCCTCTAGCAAGATCCTTTCTTACCAAATCATTCATAACTTTAAAATTCAAATGTGACAGCTTCTTATGCCATAGCCAACTCTCATCCTTACTTGCTTTGCTGAAGAGACAAGTAATGGATTCTGAGCATGCTGAATTGAAGTCAGCTATGTAAACATTTCCTTTTCTAAAGCCTGTCAATACCACATTGTTGTCTTCCTTGGCAGAAACAACACAGGCTTCTTTTGTGAACTTTACTTCATAGTCTTTGTCACAAATCTGACTGATACTCAGCAAATTGTGCTTTAAACCTTCAACTAAAGCCACTTCTTCAATGATGACATTGTCTTTTGAGATCAGGCCATATCCCTTAGTATATCCTTTGCTGTCATCTCCAAAGGTAATTCTAGGGCCAGCTCCTTCCTTGAATCTGTGAGCAGGGTTGAATCTCCTGTCATGTGCCTAGAGCATCCACTGTCTAGGTACCATAGATTCCTTCTGTTTCCCTGCACACATTTCAAAAGCAAATCAAGTTGATTTTGGTGCCCAAGCTTCCTTGGGTCCTTTCTTGTTAGCCTTTGACTTTGCACTCTTAGCATTCTTCAACTTAGGTGTAGATGCTTGAGTAATGGGGTTTGACAAATGCTCATTTGCATGAATATTGGGTGCATGCATGTGTGGAAAATTGGCATACATATTATTCATGCTAGGTAGGTTCCATGACATTTGTGGCATATTCATAGATTGAAAGTATGGATTAGACACATATGGCATGTTCACATATGGATTTGAAAAACTAGCATTTTGATACAAACCAGGCATAACAGGCATTGCAGGCATACATGGCATTGGTTGAGGTACATGAACAGGAGCCTTGTTGACAATCTTGCAATTAGAAGATAAATGATTGACACTATTACAATTACTACAAGTTTTCCTAGGAGCAAACTTGTCAGGAGAGTAATTGTTTTTGTTGTTGATGCCTATCTTACCATTTCTGTTCTTTTTCTTTTTGCCCTCATTTTCTACCTTTTCATTGTCTGATTTACCAACAGCCTTTTTGTTGTGTAAATCACCTGTCTTAGCCTTCCCACTGGATTTGGTTTTGCTGCACTCACCATTAACAAAATTCTTGTTTACTGGACCATACTTGATATCCAGTTTCCTAAGTTCCTTCTTACTAACAGACTTTTTGTTAGTCGACGGATACCTCTCATCTGTTGACGGTTCATCTGTCAACGGATGATCACTATCCGTTGATTCACAAATAGTCTCTAGATCCTCAAGGCCAGGTTCTAGCTCCTTTTTCCTTTGAGTCCAGGTATCCTTCACAAATGATTCTATTCCCTGAACTTCTATTATGTTTTGAGAAATATTCCTACAACTTTGAAATTTAGCAATTATCCCTTGTTCTTTTTCAAGCTGGTCTTTTAAAATCAGTTCTCTTTTTAACACAGCTTCAAGTTCACTTTTAGCATTATTGCAATCAACTCTCATTTTCTCAAATTCTAGAAATTGAGATTCTAGAGCAGCATTTCTATCACTTAAAAACAGATTAGACTCTTTAATTCTATTGTTCTCTTTAGTAAGTGATTTAAGAGTAACACTTAAGTGATATAGTTCAGTAGACATTTCATCTATAACACTATTGCATTCCTCTTTAGTGAGCTCAGAGAGATTAGTAGAAAATACCTGATTGCTAGCTGAACTTGCTTCCTGCTCTCCAGAATCAGCCATTAAAGCAAGGTTGACTAACTCAGCAACATCATCAGAATGATTGTCATCAACAGCCCAGTCATACTCTTGGGTCAAGAATGCCTTTCCTTTCTGCCTGAGAAGATCAAAATATTTCTTCTTATAGTCAACAACCTCAGTTGGCTTTCCCTTGTTCTCAGATCTAGGTTTCCTGCATTCACTTATCATATGGCCAGCAATTCCACAATTGTAGCATTTAATTTTGGATTTATCCACATAGTTGTTTGTGGAAAAATCCTTGTTAAATGGCTTGGCCATCCCAGAGTTTCTCTTGAATTTCAGCTTAGAGAATCTCCTAGATAGAAAAGCTAAGTGCTCATCTATCTCATCCAATTCATCCTGCTGAAGGGCATTCAATTCCTCAGACACCTTTTCCTTGCTCCTGCTTGATTCTGCTCTACCTTTACAAACCTCCCTGTTTGGTGTAGAACTAGCAGTTTCTGTCCATTCCTCCTTTTGCTCCAAGTTGGCAACGAGTGCAACTGACCCACTTTTCTTTTGAGACTTCTCAATCTCTTCATCCTGCTCCATTTCCAGCTCATAGGTCTTTAAAGTTCCATAGAGCCTTTCAAGAGTAAATGTCTTGTACTCTTGAGTGTTTCTTAGAGAAACAGTCATTGGCTTCCATTCCTTGGGCAGTGATCTCAGAAATTTGAGATTAGAGTCTTTAACTTGATAGACTCTTCCATACAGTTTCAAACCATTTAGTTTGAAATCTACTAAATGTATCATTCAATGTTTCTCCACTCTTAAAGTGAAAATGTTCATACTGTTGGATTAGTAGTTGCATCTTGTTTTCCCTTACCTGTTCTGTTCCTTCACACAGGGTTTGAACAATGTCCCATACTTCCTTAGCGGTAGTGCAGTTAATAACATTGTCAACCATGTCTGTTTCTAGACCATTGAACAGAATATTCATGGCCTTTTTGTCTTTGTGGACTTCTGCAATATCTTCAAGACTCCACTCAGAAACAGGTTTGGGAATGAAAGTGTCAGGCACATCATCAGCCAGGCCAACTCTTGTTGCTGTCTTCATTGGAACGTGAGGACCCTTGTCAATGCAATCCACAAAACCCTCATCAATAGACGAGAGATGTAGACGCATTTTTACTTTCCAGTGAAAGTAATTTTCTCTATCAAGAACTGGAATCTTCACTCCATAATCCTTCTTAGACATGTTGGAAGTGTGTTGATCTTTAAACTTCAAATATGTTAGAAGCTTGCTCTGATACCAATTGTTATTCCCAGATTACACACTTGTATAATTGTAGAAGGGGGGGTTGAATACAATTCTTGATATTTATAAATTTCTGATAA
The DNA here is from genome assembly GCA_036435485.1 of Saposhnikovia divaricata. NCBI lineage: Eukaryota > Viridiplantae > Streptophyta > Magnoliopsida > Apiales > Apiaceae > Saposhnikovia > Saposhnikovia divaricata. Next base: position 186,112,098 of record CM071594.1, on the reverse strand, counting down.
GAACTTCAGAAACTTATGAAGAGATAATTGCAATGTAAGATTTAAACACAAACACATATAAAATCAGGTGGTTAATATGCACCACCTGAAGCTTTTATTTGAAGAAAACTCTGTGATACAAAATGTACACAGCTGCCGTTTTACAACTCTTTGCTTCTAAGAATATTCAAGAAACCCTAAGCAAATATGTCTGTTTTCTTAACCTACAAAGAGTTGCTACACTTGGTTATATATCCCAAGTTTTACAAGTACTACTGGAATAAGATAATACTAATCTAATTCTAGTTGACTTGCTACTACACTCCAAATACACATGTAGCCGAAAGGTTGTCCTTGTGTTCAGACATGTCTCCTGCACCTTTCTTGTATTCATAGTGTAAATAGAATGCTTCTTTCTTCTGTGTTTCCAAAGTATGGCTGCCATACTGCTTTTTGTATCTACTTTCAATTCATGTGATCTGTCAGTCAAACATGTCCTTATCAACTGCTAATCTCCAGCTAATCATAGAAAACAGTGTCAATGATTATCCGTTGATGATGTATACTGACATCCGTTGATGATGTATAGTGACATCCGTTGATGATGTATAGAGCAGTATCCGTTGATATTTAGACTTGAGCTGTATCCGTTGATAGAGTGGATTTGAGTTGTATCCGTTGATAGAGTTTAGTCTTCATCCGTTGATACACTTTCACTTAGACAGAATTACATAGCATAGCTTATTTACAATTGGCTACCCTATTCTGCCTATCCGTTGATAGTCAACATGACTGTGGATAAAAACACTATCAACTGATAACATAGAGATACTGCAGTGTGCTACAAAACCTCATCCGTTGATGAGCTACCTGTCAACGGATAGAGTTATAAATCCTCATCCGTTGACAGCTACAAAACCTTAAACAATTTGATTGATTGTGAAGTTATCATCAAGTACAACATATTCCTAAACTATCTAGGGCCTCGTACACAAGCTTATAGAGCCTCCATTTTTCGATTCCATGGTGGGGACATTGAGATAGAAGATTTTTAAAACGGTCAAAACACGTCCAAAATGGTTCGTTGTGTTTTTGACGAAATTGATTAATCTCATTCGTGAGTTTCGTAGTCTTGTGGCTTGGAAAATTTTTTTAAGAAAGATGACTATGAAACCCTCCCAAGTGGAAATCGAATTGACGGGTATACTATACAACCATTTTTTCGCATTATCTTTAAGGGCAAAGTTTATTAGTCTAAGCCGTATGGAGTCCTCGGAAAGTTGTTGGAGTTTTTGCAATGCACAAACCTCTTCAAATTCTTGTAGAAAAAGATAAGGATCCTCACCGTCACTCCTGGTAAATTTGGGTAACATGCTGATGTGTTGAGCTTTGATTTCTAAATTATTACCATTTACGGGAGGAAGAGTGATGCACGAAGGTTGAGCGGAATGGGTGGGGTAGCAACGGTCCTTAAGAGACATGGCCATGTTTACTACTGGTTCGGAATTATCTAAAGACTCGGAATCAGATGAGGAAGAAATCTCGAATGATGTTACTAGTCTAGCAGAATTATCCCTACGCCAAGTAGATCGCATAAACCACGAAAGGAAATACGTAGCAAATAAAGTGCGATAAAATAAACACACAAAAAGAAAGGGGTGAAAAATTATAAGAAAAAAAAAATTATTCTAACCCTAGGGTTCCTTAATAAAATAACTAGACCTTGCTCTTAACTTTTAGGGCTACCAAAAACTAGGTAAATCAATAATTATTCGAACCGGCTTGGCCAGGTAGGTGCAAGCATTGCCAAGAGGCTAAACACCAGCCTAGACACCAAACCCTTAATTGGCCAGGTCAGCTTTCGCTTTCCTAGACACCAAAAAGTCGGAATAATTAAAGATTACTTCGTTTCTTAAGCACCTTCCTAAATGAGCGCGAGATTCCTAGGGGCAAATGTCCAATTAATTTTATTAAAAGGCTAGGGGATGCAAAATGTTGAAAATTAATTGTTGTTGGGCTAAGGAAAGAGTGATGAAATCCCTTCCCTTATCTTTTGAGAGGTTTTGCCCTTAAGATTTATTTACAAAATGATGCAACAAACAAAGAGGTATAAAAAACTATAAACATTTATGGATGCTTTAAACTACGTGTTCTAACTAAAGAAGAGAAAGAATTTAACGTACCTTGGGGTCCTCCAGCGATCACCACAATTTATAGTGTACGAAAAATTAAAAACAAGAAAATAAAAATCTAGATGATGTGCCCTAAATGATTAAATGCATGATGCAACAATTATGTAATTACAACTAATTTTTTTGTGATTTTTTTTGATATTTGATTTTTTTTTGTGATTTTCTAAAAAAAATATGAAAGAGGAGAAAGATACGGTTTACCCAAGCAAAGCTTCCAAAATTCCGAGAAAATTCTTCCGCTTTAATCCAAGTTTCCCGAATTTTCCTCCAAATTCCTCAAAAAAATGCAAACAAGAAAAAGGGTGAGAAAAGAGCTAATTCGAAAAATTAAAAACTAAGGTGCGAAAAATAATTAATCCCCGGCAGCGGTGCCAAAAACTTGTTGTGCTAGAAATATAAACATTCGAATCGCAAGCGCACAATTCGTTTCGTTATAAAATGTGAGAATCGTTCCACAGGGACTAATGTTTTCGCATTCCTTAATTTCTAATTTAATCGAACTAGAACAAGTGGGTTTCGGAAAATTGGATTTTACTAATTAATTCCTAAAAGAAAATTTAAACTATTTTTTTTAAAAGAAAATTAAATTAATCTATTTTAAACTAAAACTGAATTTTGAATTATCACTATTTAAATTAAAAATTGATTTTATTTACGGAAAATTTTAAATAAAATTCGACATGACTTATTCGTAAATTTAACTAACCAAAAACGAACCAAATCACCAATTACCAATTTCAGTACTCAACAAAATTAAACAAAAAATTCAACAGCATTCCAAACAAGGGAAGACCCGTAATAGACTCGGTACAAAAATTGCAGTAACAAAACACTCAAAACTCGGTCAAGACCCAGACAAACTTGATTACAAAACCCAGCCTGGTTCTGTTGCACTAAACTCGGAAATAAACGAAATTCAATTACACGAGCACAGGACCGGCCACAATAACAAAGCAAATCGTAAGCCAAAGACTCAAATCAAAGACTAAAACGAATTACTAAAACAGCGACGCAGACTTGGACTAAAACCATGAACTCGGAAACAAACGCATTCAACTCGGCGAAAACTCGAATTCAGAACTCAGTTACAAAACAATACATGACTATCACAAAAACTCGGAATAAAATCGACTTAAATACGAGACTCAGAACAGAATGAAAACGTAACTCCCTCAATTCACGAGTCTCGAATAAAACAGTCGAATAAAAGAAAAAAAACAGTCGAAGCACCAATCACACCAGCGAAAACAAACAAACCCAATAACACATCAAACCCATTTCAATTGCACGGCAAACTCAAACAACAAACAAAACAAAACACAATGATTACTGTTGTTAAAAAAACTCGCAATTAAGGGAAGGGGGTAGAAGAAGAGAGAGAGAGAGAGAGAGAGAGAGAGAGAGAGAGAGAGAGAGAGAGAGAGAGAGAGAGAGAGAGAGAGAGAGAGAGAGAGAGGAGATGGATGGGTATAGTTCGATTAATAAAAGAAACGGAGGAGGATCAAAAGAAACGGGGAAGGAGGGGAGTGAAGTTAAATGAAGACAAAGAAAAACAAAGTTAGAAAAAGAAGAAAGATGGGCTGGGTTTGTGTTTGAGAGGAAAAAAAAAACAAGAAGAAACAATATTAAACAGGGGAGGCTAGACTAATACTACGAATTAACGAAAATAAAGACAGGAAAATAAATGCTGCAATTTTACAAAAATAATATTTTTGTGGTTTTTTTTTAAAAATAAAAACGAAATTAAAATTACGTTAAAACGAGGATTTGGAATTAAATGGCCCACAATAAAATTGAGATTTAAAGGGGCAAAATTACGAATTAAAACCAATATTAAAACTAGGAACAAGAAATTAAATATAGTTACTTTCAACCCATAGTGGTTAGCTTTTCGCTACTTTGTCCACTACTTGGATTTACGAAAATAACGAAAGGAAAGTAAAATAAACGAAAGAGCAAGACAAGAAATTAAAGGAAATGAAATTGCATTAAATTAAAAAGAGTGTTTACAAGATTTGAAATTAAAAAAAAAAACAAGAAATTAAATCTACCCTAAAATCTAAGTTACTAAATACAAGGGGGGTGAGGGGGTATTTATAGGATAGGAATTAGGGTTAAGGAGGGTGTTGGGTAAATCTCCACCATACATTTGTGGTGTATGGTGGTGAAATCCTAGCCATCTATTTGTTTCCTTCCCCATTAAGCTTTGAAGAGTTGATCTTGGCCATACACTTATGTAATGTGTTGGGATGATCTCCACCTTCCACTTGTCTTGAAATATTCCTTTTGCTCCAAGCTCCTAATTCTTTTCCTTCTTTCATTTTTGGTCCTTTTTCTTCCTCTTTTTCCCTTCCTTGCTCTTTATTTCTTTATTTTGTCATTTCTTATTTATTTACGAATTTCCTGAAATGCAACAAAATAAATTATTAAAATACGAGTTCAAGCAATAAATAGGTAATAAAAATATGTAAAAATATGCACTTATCAGTTGCGATGCTTGAAGCTCTTCTACAATTTTATCTGCTTCATGTTATATCTACATTAAGTTCTGGAAGTATTCCTATGGATAAGGAATAGGGATTATTTTGTCTTCCTAGAAGATTTTGATCTAATAATTATGAAACCCGTATGATTAGCTATTAAAGCACTACGTAAACAACAAACGATGGTGATTCTTCTGAGAAATAAGGTAATAACGACCGTGGAGATGTCGGAATGAAAAACAGAAATAGATTGTGTTGGATCTAAGTTAGAGAAATCGTTAAGGTTCATTTCGGATGGTTTAATTTTGGAATGACGTGATGCCTGAAATAAATGATAATGCTATGATGGTTCATAAAGAGATTATAGTCGAAATAGAAACAAGATGACTGATGAAAGAAATGTAGAGTCGAGGATATAGAGGAAATAAAGCTGAGGAACAATAAGGGAGTTGGATATGCGGACTCTTGAGAAACCCCAACAATGAAGCTAGAAAAGTATATGGCAAAGGTTGTTGGTCACAACGGAAAGTTGAAATTGAAAGTATAAATGACATACAGTTTAACTCCCTTTAAGTTGGGAGAATTCGAAGAAATTTGGAATAGACTGATTGAGTAATAAGAAGACTCATGGATCGAGAAAGTGAGAATTTAGATGGTTGAACAAAGGAAAGTTTGACCTCAAGAATGTGATGCTTATTGGGTACATGTGATGGGATACCAATAGGGAAATACCAAGTACAAGGGACATCTCAATATTGAGATGACGGTGGAGATAAATAACAGAAGTGAAGAAGGATCAGATAATAAGAAGGATGTGATTGATAAAGAAAGGATTGGGAAAGTAATTATGGAATGAGAAGCAAGGAATGTTATGAATGGATAGATGAATGGGCTTTCTAGCAAATTCTCGGGATGACCTTCTGATAGTGTTAGTATTATGAATATGAAAAAGCTAGTAGCGTGGCATAGAATGTCAGTAACAATGATGTCAAGCGAGAAATCTAAGATTTAACCTGAGAGGTTGAAGGATTTCCAAAAATGAGTGTGCTAATATTGAACAAGAATATAAGTCCATAGAATGATGGACAGAGCAGCGAGGATATGTTGACACGTGAGAATACGATAAAGTAATAATTAAAACAATTACAATTGTTTTCTTCTCTAATGAACCTCTATAATTCAGAGGTAAATTCTAAGTATGATATCTTGCAATCATAAAAACTTCTATGGTTCTTTGAAATTCTTTTATTTTCTTCTCCCTTATTCATCTTCTTTTGAATTGAGAAGAACAACCCTTTAAGAAGGGGAGGTACTGCTACGTTCTATCTGTCTGTGTGATAGAAGTCTAAGTGGAATACCATAACTTGTTTAATTGCTTGTCAAGTACTAAAGGCTGGCCCCCTTCTGTACTAACTATGCAATAAAACAAATGTTCATCGATCATAGTGATCTCTCAATAAATCTTTCCACTTCTCTGTATTGATCGAGATTGCGAAGATTAAAGCGATCAGGAAATGCATAGCGCGAGTGAGGTTATATCCGAATTCGTAGCGCGATAGTGATACCAAAGTCAATGTAGATACCACTAAGAGTAATAGTATATGATTGGGTAAGGGCATAACCCGGATAGTGTGCTGTATGAAAAGTAGCAAAGTTGAATAAAAAGGATAAAGGGGGTATTGTAGCACGGGTGAGATGTGCTGTAAAAGGATTGGAATGATTAAGAATTGACCGGGAAACTGGAAAGTGAAATGATAGACAAGCGACTCTTTGTTTTCTACCTGATTCTGGGATGGAATCCTTTTTAGGAGGGGAGACTGTAAGAACCCATATTTTTGGTAGGAATTAAAACTTTTATTATGTATTGGAGTACGAATGAATAGTGGTTACGACTACAGTATATCAGTGGTTGGAGGAATGAATGTTGAATGGATTTGGATTCAAATGTTTATATGCTATGAATGCTGCAATTGGTTGATAACTTAGGTAAGAATAATCTATCGTCAAAAAAGTAAGATATGGTATACAAACAGAGGAAGTATTCTCATGTCATCCAAATCGATATCTGATAGCTCATGTCATCCAAATTGGTATCTAATATAAGACCAGTGGTTCCGTAAAAGGGTTAAGGAATGCTCGGGAAAGCGCGACAACATTTTTCTAATTATAAGAATTAAAGGGAAAATAAGCAATGAATAGTGTTTTTGGTGGAAATTTGAATATTATCAGATGACGCTATATAGAAGTATTCCGAACGGATTTCTGAGTTCGTATTAACGATCGATAGGCAATATAAGTGTATGTAAACGATATCAAATTCAGAAAAATAGCACTTTTATTTTCTCCGAGATTTTCCTAGACACTGAAGGATTTAAGGATTTAATAAAGAGATTCGAGGAATTTAAATACAAGGATTATAAAGGAGGATTAAAGATGTTAGTATAAATATTAAGAAGGTTTCCGGGAAAAACCCTAATAAGAAATACTAGAGATATTCCTCCGAATGATCAATGAAATTGAGCGATAACCGGACAAAGAAACAAGCAGAGAGACAAGGTGCATGCATGTGCAAGTGGATATGATCAAGTAACCAAGCTAGTTACAAGGCTAACTAGTAATGTTAGAATCAAACCTAGTACTTAGCCTACAAACACCTCATCTCACCACAAAACACTAACACATGTCCAAGATGATGCATTATGTAATGCAATCACTTTAATAAAGTGACTTTACACTAGATATTATCTACACATACCACAATAATGCAAGATTAGATCAAAACAAGCAAGCAACTCCACCACTCTCTCTCATTTGCTCCATTCGGCTTTTGCCAAAAATTCAAGAACAAAATCCAAGCTCCAACCATTGTTAAATCTCAAGATTAATTAGGTGAGTCCTATATTTCGTAACTAAGATCCCCTACAAATTTTAGCATCAAATTCCATTCCATTCTTGAGTTATAAAATCAAGAAGGTTGAGGGTGAATAGTGATTTCAAGAAACAAACTTGAGTTTTCTTGTTTCTTTGGATGATCCAAGCTATGTTAAGGATGTACAAGGACTAATCAAGGTTTATTAAGATCATACACACTCCAAGGAAGGTAATCATCTCAAGAAACCCTAGCACTTATGTTAAGTTTTTGATGATCTTGGATGAGATATGATGATGATGATGTTGTTATAAGCATATATAAGTGATTATGTAGTTGTTTTAGTAGATCTAAGAGCTATGGTTCAAATGATGGTTAAGTGAGATGGTCTTGGACTTGATAAGATGTAGATTATGTATATAAGTTGTTGGTTAGATCATGATATGCCCGGTGTGGCTTGGATTTGATGTAACAAATTTAGAAACGTTCGATTTATAGCCGTCGTAATGCCGAAATTTCGTTAAACCTTATAATTCGTGCATAACAGTTGGGTTAATTTTCTGGCCTTGATGAATATATGACCTATCCTTGTAGATCTCGAGTTATAGATCATTTTGGCGCGAGAATCGAAGCAAATGGACTTACGGTTTAGGAGTTATTGTCAAATTAGTAAAAGTGGTTCGAAACCGTAAGTGCGAGTTCGTAACTGAAATTGAACCCCCTTAACATGAATAATTCAGTGGTGAATCTTGGTAATTAAATACTAGAGATCGTAAGGAAGGTGTAAGAGAAAACCTCATGTCAAACGAATCGTTTTTCGATTTTACAAAAATGTTCGAATCAAGGTTAAGTACGAATGAACCCCTTAAAAGAACACTTGGTTATAACTTTGGAAAACCACTTAGAAATTGGACAATAAATCTCGAGGTTTAATCTTTGTTGGTAAACGACCGACCTTAGAACTTATATGACTTAAGAACTTACCAAGTGTAAGTGTAATGACATGCCTTGATAATGAGCAAGTGTCGGATCATAATGGTGTTAATAAGAGTTACACTAGAGGGTACATAACGAGATAACTCGAAAACGTGTTTTAACCTAAGTAAAGCATATACTTAACCTTTCAAAGCGTTAAGTGACTAATCTCGGATATTAGATTATTTATAGATCGGCGGACTGACCCAGGGCACACTATCCCTTCCAGATTACCAGGCAAGTTTCCAATACTTTGGAACTGTTGTTGTGATAATATATATGACTGATTGTTGTTATACATATGCCATAGCATGCATGCCTGCTTCCAAATTATATTGTGATACTTGTTCCCTGATTGATGTTGGCTTATAAGTTAGATACGACATATACTAGTTACAAGCCGGATAGTGCTAAGACCCTTAGTGAAGGGCATATGATCTTCCTTCATTAAATATAGACCGGGAGTCGGTATTTTGTAATATAGAGATTGTCGTGGAAACCCGGAGGGATTCCAGTGACAGATTATTTGAGAAATGTTATTTATGAACATTATTTATATTTCCATAAGTATTAATTACTTGGAAATTATTCGAGGAATGTTATTTGAATATTATTTTTGAATATTCATTTAAGACTTGATTTATTTAATGAATATTCATTTGAGGTTATTTATTTAGATAAATATTATTTTGGAATATTCATTTGAGTTTATTTATTTAATGAATATTATTTGAAATATTCATTTGAGCTTTATTTCTATAAGGTATATTGTTCTAAAAACCCATTTGAGGTCTTACTTATTTATTGAATATTATTTAGAATATTCATTCGAGGAATTATTTATTTCGTGAATAATTTATATATTCATTCGAGGGTTAATTATGAGCAATAGTTTATATTAAGAATATTCTGAAAATATTTATGTAATAAATATTCTTTGAATATTTATTTAATTCTTTTAACTAGTTTAAAAAATGATGCATTTTATTCAAATATTATCCTTGACCTTCAAATACTATGTAAATTATTTATGAGTCTTATGGCTATTATTTTTATCAAGGAAAGTTCTCAAAAACTCCATTCTTCATTCGAATCAATCTTCCAAATTATGAGGGAACCTTACTTGAGAACTGTTATTTATTTATTTGACTTCCGGGTCATAAATCTTTTAAAACTATTCTTTTCACTCTCAACTTGGTTATTATTTATCAAGACGAGTCTCTGTGTTACTTCCTCATCGTTCGAGGGGTAAGATTGTTGGAACAAGTCGATATCCATTAACAAGCAACTACTTGGGAAATATTGGTGAATTTTCCTTTCCTACTAGATACGACTACCTTGTGGAGTCCTATCAACAAGTATTACACTTGGGGGAAAGGGGGACGAGCTTTACGGTTTAGAGTCATGGTTTAATTCGAACTAGGAGTATTTGTATAATGTGTAAGAGGCTGTGGGACAGTCTATCATTGAAGTTGGTGTAAGAGGCTGTGGGACAGTCCATCCTGGAAATAGGGTCCGAGTGGCGCCGGCCCCGACTAAGCCCAAAGATGGCTAGGGAGATCCGGCGTATGGTGTTGTACATATGTTCTTCCTTCTACATGTATAGAAACAAGTTTTAAGATGCATGACCTGCGACTGATCATCGTAAGGTGGTGTCATCCGGCATGACATACTCCAGCATTAATTCATTATCTAAATCTATTTAATTTCTGCAACATGAAGTATCACTCGTGTTGACATGGTTTAAAAACTGTTCAGAACTAAAAGTACTCTGAAATACCTGGTAACTTCATCGTTTATATTATAGTGGCACTATGTTCGTTAATGCATGACATATGGTTTCAAAAATACTTTTGAATTGTTATATATATTATTGTTCAGTATACAATATTGTCGGTGGGCTATTGCTCACCCTTGCTTTATTTATTATATCACAATAATAGCTAGAGCAGGTGGCCCGTCAAAGGCGCACTTGGCGCAAGAGCGTGGGAGTCGTCCTAAAGTTACCCGCTGATGCAGCTACCATTGCTGAGGAGGAAACTACTGGTAGACTAGTTTTCAGCTTTTGAGCATTGGATATATTTATCAATATAACATATGTAAATGGATGGCAAATAGTATGTAATGGTTAAATTGTAATGGGTTTTAAGAACTCAAACTTATGATTAATAATATTTGGTAATTACCCTGATTTCATCTCTGGGACTATAACGGGTGTGTTGTATGTTATTGTTTTGGGTCACAAGGTTGTAATTTAGTTTATGTTGGTTTTGTGGATGGATTTTGAGTCCGTAACGACCGGATTCCCGACCACGGATCTGGGGCTGTTACAATCAGTCCGCAACTTGAGTACAAATTCAGGTGCTAATCGTTGAACATATTTTGAAAGAATTTATTCAGGAAACTTCTATAGGAAATAAAAAAATCAGAAAATATATCCAAGACTAAAGTAAATAACAATATTACTAACATAAGAGTTTACGTACCAATTCATTCAAAGCCGTTGTCGTACGGGTCAATACTACTAAAAATTTTGGCTTTAAAGACCCAGTTATATCCATTCCTAATGATTAAAATGTACATAAAAAATAATTAATAAAACTTTGGTAAAGAGAATAATAACATAATCATAAAGCCTACCGGCAATCAAACTAAATCCTTATACCTAAATTACCTTTCACCAAAGAATGAGTACTCAAATCTTAATACATAAAAGAATGGAGTTTGTAAGTTAGAATCCAGTACTCAAATCTTATCAAATTAACAAAATGTAAAATAAATCACATGCAAAGGTAATTCCAACTAAACATGAGTAAATCAAGTATGAAAACTGATATAAAAAACCTCAATAACAAATTGATCATATACTGATTTGTAAAAACCCGGCCTCGAATTGGGGGCAGAGGATAGAAAATTATAGACTAAATTGTAATTTGTAACCCTTTGGTTCGTACTAAAGTCAGTTTGGTACCATTAGTTTGCATAATTACAGTTTGCATCCCTAAGAATGTTTGGGCGCTGCACATTGCACCCCTTTCGTGTATTTTTACTAAATTGCCCCTGATAAATTTGGTAAATTCAGAATACTTAATTACACTTTGATCCCTAAAGTATGAAATGTTGCATACATGAACCATTGAACAAATATTTTCGAACCCTTAAACAAATATTTTCAAATTTTTCATAATTTTTTTCGAATTTCTCCTAAATTTTTTTGAATTTTTCCAAACGATGCACGGAAAAATTCGAAAATATTTAGGAAAAATTCGAAAATATTTATGAAAATTCGAAAATATTTGTTCAAGGGTTCATGTATGCAACATTTCATACTTTAGGGATCAAAATGTAATTAATTATTCTGAATTTACCAAATTATCCCTGGGTTTTTGGTAAAAATACACGAAAGGAGTGCAATGTAACGCCCCAACTTCCCAATACTGAAAATACACTTTTTATAATAAAGCAGACTTTGATACAGGGAAATTTTAGAAAATTTCGGCATGAAGTATTCATAAATCTGACTATCCACCTGTAATTCAACCCAAACCAAGTTCCAATTTAACAATTACACTTAATACACCAACGATTCCTCACCGGGATCGATTACCAGGTTATGGTATGAAACAAGAATCTAAACCATACAAATTATTACAATTTCTTTTACTATTCTGATTTCAATAACTATACCGTTGAATCTGCAGCTTAATTCCAATCCATGCTTACCCGTTTTAGCTTCGAGATCTATCCTGTAAAGGCTGTCTCATTGCTCTCGTATGACTCGTACGATGTAGACATCCACCCTTATTCCTAACTGAAAGATTAGAGAAAATGAAGCAAGAGTGAGCCAAAGAATGCTCAGCAAGCGAACAGTATAGTGAAACAATAATACTACAATGATTCATTGGTGAACATATCACTGACCAACTTATGACCAACTTATCTCAAAGGAATAATTCACAATTACAGAAGCTCAAGAACTTTAAAGATATAACATTTTATTTAATTCAGGAAATGGAATAGAATTGGACCATTTTGCATTTTATTAAAAAAAACAATAAGGTTAGGCTGCTGATCAGTCACGCACTAACCCCGGACAAACGCACACAGCAATGTCCTTTAATGGATCCACGGCACACATTGGCCTTACTAACTTCTGACCACGAATCTGGTCCGACCCTTTACGGTCCACATTTAAAAAAAAACAACAGTCCAATCCTATAATCTGAACGTCAGGTGTCGGAACAATCGACCACCTCGACCAGCCAAACACCCTGGAAACTCACGTTCCAGGTTAACAACTCAAATCTCAAGAAGAAATGAGGTCTAGTAAAATTCTGACCTAGATATCGACAAGTTCGATATAGAGAAGGGTATTATTCCATAATATATCAGTGAAACAGGGACAACAATTTCAGCACTATTGAATGGGAATATGATAAACAACTAGTCATATTTTCTGAAAATTTAAGAGCAATAATATCAACGACATCGAATTAATATAATGATCAAGTGACGAAAAACATGGTTCATTTGAGTGAAACGATTTACTTGCAACATGAATAACAACAATTGTAATTATAAGATAAAGCAAGGGTATAGTAAAGTGCTAAGCATTCAATAAAATTTACCAACGCATTGTCAAGTGAATCAACATAAGCGAATTAAGTAGTTTTTAAAATAATCATTTGTAAAATAACTCCAAGACAATAAAATTGTAGGACAGGTTGAAGAAAACCTCTCCTAAAGGGGTCCATTGGTGAAAATCCGTTACCAAGTTTAAACTAACATGAGAGATTCGAATAGTTTAAAACGAAGATTTAAGAAATTCTCAAATACTTAAGGTCTCACTCTTGTCAGCTAAGCACTTATAGGCTTCAGCTGCCAGAACCGGCATGACAAATATGAGTTTAAATAATTAAGAAGATCTCAATTCATTCTTGGTTTTAACCGTCACTGAGCAACACATGCCTCAACCACAGTATAAACCTCGAATTAGTTTACATAAATTTAAAAGAAAACATCCTTTGAAAAATATTAGCATAGATGGGGAGTATTGAAATAAAATGATTTTAAAAGAAATCATCACCCGAACGATAGGTGAGGAGCATAATAAATAATAGAAAAATCTAAGAATGTATGTTTATAATTCACAGAAGAAGAATGTCACAGGAAATAAAAATAAAGAGTATAGGCACTAACAAAATGATTTAAAAGGAATATCATAAATTAATAGAACAAATTCTCATTATTGAAACTAAAAGAGAGGGTATAGATGCTTGCAAGAAAGAAAATTGAAAGTACAGATAATTAATACAAGAGGATTTCACGTCACTTGAACAGTAAGTGAGGGATAGTAACTTGCAAACTAATTTCACGGAAACGTTGTATAAATAACAGAAACAAACTTATCCCACTTGAACAATAAGTAGGGAATAGTACACTTGCCTCCATACACAGAGTTTCCATTTCCAATACTTTAACTCCTTATCACTTTACATCCATCTCTACTTCTTTATGCATTGACCTTTCTTTGATCATCCATCTTTTCTTTATCACTTGTCAGTTTCTACCCGAACACACTCGTCACTCCCGATAATTATCTCTTTCATATATATATATTCCATCTACACGAGCACTGGGTCGTAGCCGGCCTCCGATTCGTACCTATAAACAAGTAAAGTACTATTTCAGTACGCTAATAACAATAACCGTCTAACTCTGTTCTACCCAAACGTGTCCTATAACGCTTTACAACTCGGCACATATAGCACATATTTATAATACTTGCAAAAATAGAGTAGTACAATCATATAAATCACATAAGCACGTAGCATGTATCATCTTCTTATACTTATACTTTATAATTCACATAGCACATTGGTTCACAAATAGTTCTTGTCTAATTAGTATAAGAATTAGAAAATAATTTTAAGAAAAATTAGACAGCACTTCCTTTATAATATAACTAACCCATCGGAATACAATCAACCCAGTCATAAATCGAAACATCCTTTGCTTTACAATCAACTCCACGGAACCAAAATAACCTCATGTCTATAGTTCACCGCTTAATCAAAAACAATTGATTGTACATATAAGCTACTCAGTCAATGCTTGTGCTAGTTAGTCCTACTAGAAACAAAATAATAACAATTCTTATGTTAAATTCTATGTAAGACAACAGGTGATGCCTAGTGTCATACAAAATATTGACATTCGAAGCTTAAAGAGACAAAGGAACCTAACCCCTTTTATTAACAATGTCCTCCTTACAAATCAAAACAGGAAGCCCTACGACATTCATATGATAGCAAATAAAAGCATTTAAGCTATCAGCAAATAAAGAACTTGGATTCTTCAAAATTTTCTGGAATTACAAAATAAAACCATAACACTCAAACCCTTAAATAAATCCACTGCAGTCCACAACCACAATTACTAGACAAATTCTGAATTAACATATATATAGCATGAATTGCTATTGCCAACAACATTTTAATGAATCCTTAGATTCCACGACAATAATATTACTCATTCAACTTATAAATGATCACTACCCACTAACATTTAATCCTCAAAAAAAAAAATCACACCAAAACACCACGCACACACCCGTGAAACCGAAACAGAGCCCTCGATTCGTAGTAAAGGCAGAACCATCAAAAACCATACAATCGGACAACCCAATTCCTCCGTCTTAATGCTCGACTTCACACACATAATTTCCCAGCCTTCCCACACACAGGACACACACAAGAACACACTTCCTTCTTTCTCTTCTGGCTTCACAGCCTTACAACCCGCACATATACACAGACGACAACCTCACCGCCAAATCATAACAACAAGAACCCCCAATTCTCGACACAAGTTTCGATCCCACCCACAGCACACCTACATCGACCAATCCGAACCAATACAAACAGCAACCACACTGAGACTTACGATACCACAACTGTAAAAACCAACTCGAAAACCGAACTCACTCACAATCATAACAACAGCACCACTACTAAACGAATTCAAGACAATAACAGCCCCATAATTCGGCACCAACTCACAGATACAAACACATAGCACCTGCATAATTTAAACCCCCATACCACCCGCACAAGCCCAGCAATTCACACACCGCGGCTCACTTGTACACGCACAACACAAAGGTTGTACACACACATACGCGCATAGGACACACACACACCAGTTCGTATATACACACACACTCACACCACCGATTATCCACACCCAGCAGTCATGTATATATATACGTATATAGACGAGTAGAGAGGTGAGGGAGAGAAAGAAGAACTCACGGAGAAAAAGGAGAAATGAGCTCGAGAGAGAAGTTGAAAAGAGGTCGAGAGAGAGATGATTCTAGAGAGGTCGAGAGTGTTTGAGAGACAGAGTAGTGCTGAGATTAATTGAGGGATTGATTTGGGGATATTGGGAATTAAGGTTAAGAAATGATGTAGAAATTTTATAAATAAAGATTCTGATTAAACAATTCAAATTCGTTTTGGAAAAAAAATATAAATAAATAAATGAGTAATATTTGAGAAAAATTATAAAATTATTTTTAAAATGTAGAAAATAAAATTATTTGTCTCCCCATATTTTTAAAATATTTTAGGATAAAAAACGAATTAAATATGGATTTTACAAGTTTTGATCATTTAAATGAAATAAAACTCTTAAAATCATTTTAAAATACTTAAACACCTAAAATAATTCTCCCAATAATTTTAAAAACTAAATAATTATACAAAGACAATATTACGAAAGATTTCATGATTTTTAATAACACCATTGATTTTATAAAATCTTACGAAGATCAATGAAGCATAAATTAAATAGATTTTAATCATAAAAATTCATGGACTCACATTTCACATATACATCATCATATAAACAGGTAAACAAATGTCACATATATTTAACCTAAAAAAAAATTTTCACACCATATAACCCACATTTAATATCAAATAATTAAATAATAATATATAATAATAATTACGATATTTTCTAGGGCGTTATATGCAATGTGCAGCGCCCAAACATTTTTAGGGATGCAAACTGCAATTATGCAAACTAATGGTACCAAACTGACTTTGGTCCGAACCAAAGGGTTACAAATTGCAAGTTAGTCATAATTATAAAAAAAAATGGGTCATTTTATAGTGGGTAAGTTTTATAAGGTCATAATAAAAAAGTCAAATTTTTTATTGTCCAATATATTGGAAGACCGAAAAAATAACTCATTCAAACTTAAATTGTTCTATATTTCTAATCTAAATTATGATATATTACACTATTGAAAATATAGTAGGTTACGCATATAAAACTGAAACCACCTATATACAAAAAAAACCATAATTAAGTCATTTTTCAAATTAAATATATTTTTTTAATACAATATTTTGAAATTTAAAAAGCCCATGCGTAAAGGGCATAAATACTAGTGGGTATAAATAAATGATTAGCTAAAATTTGTTGAATCTATAAGGTGTTGCACTCTTGATTGACTATACTTTAAAAATTGCAATCTATTTTTTTTTTGTCACAAAAAATAGCAATCTTTAATTATTTAAAGTTGTTATAAATAGATAATATTATTTCAATATAATAATAGATGTTATGGAATTTTGCTATAGGTATACTAGTTTAGCATATATAACCAATATGATGAGGTTGGCCAAAATTGTATATAAGGATTTTGTTCCGTTTGGAGTGATCAATATTTTACATATTTTCTATAATTTTATTTTTAGTATCCCACCTACATTTTTAGGTAAGGATTTTTTAGGGCTAGAGATGCTCCAAGTGCTATTGTTCCTATTTAAGTGTTTGTACTTAGATTTTACTTTATTAAATAATAATAATTAGGTAGACAATTGAACTTATACAAACTTTTTAATTTTAATTACTTAACGTTAAAAAAAATTGAAGAATACAATTGGGAAATAATAACATTAAGACATGGTAAATATTTACCTTATACCAAATGATATTATTCATTCAGTTAGATTTTGGATTCATTCATATCATTCAAAAATATTAATCATCTCGATATAAATTGCTCAAATTTGCAAATGGTCCCTAAAATTTCTAAAAAAGTAATTGAACACAATAAAATTGAAAAGTCAAAATTAGATTTTGAAGATGTTTGTAATTTATTAGTCAATTTCTTACCTTCGCTCTGGACAATAACTTAGTCAATTGTTATCCTCCACTACAAATATTAAAAATCACAAAAAAATTATCTGAAAGTACAAGAGTAATCGAAGAATTTTCAAAGACAGATTTGGTATCTCGATATAAAATATTTTTGGTGTGATAAATGATGAGTTAATTAAAATATTAAAATAATTCAATGAACACATAAATGACTAGCAATAATATGGCTAGTATTATAGAAAAAAAAGTCATAGCAAAAGTTTTGTTGATTCTTTTAAACCATCTTGATCACAAGGCCGCAAGATATAAGAGAAGATAAAAGACATGCATAATGTTTTTTTTGATAAAAAGTTGGGATTTTATTACGAACTCAAATCCATAGAAATACACTTTTGAATCGAACTAGGAATATAAATCCTATCGAAACTACGACCTGACAAATAATATGATTTCCTTGCCAACTGATGGGCCACCATATTAGCAGATCATTTGACAAAAAACAAACTAATTTTGCTTAGACGTTGAAGAATACACCTGCAATCTTCAATAATCAAACCAAAGTATGACTTCATGGGCACACCAGACCTGATTGCTTGCACCACAATTAAGCAATCAGATTCAATAACAGCTTCATGCCACCCTTGACGATCCATCCAACTCAGAGCCTCTTTGAACGCCATTGCTTCAGCTACAGTAGGAGACACCAAACTAGGATGAAACAATGCTTTAGCTTCAATCAATTCACCATCAGAATTCCTGGCCACTAGTCCAAAACCAACTCTACCTCGATCTTCAAACACAGCTGCATCAACTGATACCTTGACTAAGTTTGGTTGGGGCTTAACCCATATCGTAGCTCCATCTCCTTCTATATGTGGCTGAAGAGGAGTCACAAAAGACCTGCATTGGGTTACTCTCCATTGTGCAAGATACTGCTTTGCTGCTGCAACTGTTCTATTAATCTTCATGAATTTTTGATTCCAGATTAGATCATTTCTTGATCTCCAAATTAACCAACATAAGTTAATGATCTCAGCATATTTCCTTTCATCGACTGTATCAAAGATAAATAGCAGCCATGACCTAAAGCATGCAATTTCCCGAAATTGAACATCTGGTAGTAAAATCTTCCAACATTGACGAGCAAACTAACATGTGACTAACCTGTGCATTATGGTTTCTGCTGCCTCTTGACAAACTGGGCACATATCGTGTACTGGTACACATTTTAGCTGGAGTTGAGTCAACGTTGGTAAACAATCAGACAGAGCTCTCCATACCAGATTTAAAGTCTTTGGCGGAGCTTTTATATTCCAAAGGATTAGCCAGACTCTTTCATTTTCCTCTGCATTCCAAGCACCCTTTTGTGTCTGCAACAATCGATAAGCAGAATTTACCGTGTAGATGCCTGAGTCTTCTAAACACCAGAATAAGTTGTCATCATGATTCGACTCAGATAACGGAATAGCAAGAACACAAGCTTGATCTCTTTCATTGAGCACATCCAACACCACCTCCAAATCCCATTCCTTTTTATCCGTACAAAAGAGAGAAGTAACCATACCACCCTGCAAAGGTTCAGGATCAGAGGTAATGTATGGATTCTATTTTGTTAAAAGCCAAGGCTGTTCCAGAATTTTAATCTTTGTTCTATCCCGAACTATCCATTGAATACTGTCAATAAGAAGTTGCTTCGCTGCCAACAAACTCCTCCATATAAAGCTGGGGTTATGACCTAGATCAGAATAAAGAATATCAGAGTTAGCAAAATACTTAGCTTTGTACATCCTTGCTACCAGACTGGTTGGCTTCGTAGCCAACCTCCATAATTGTTTGCCAAGCATTGGAATGTTAAAGTCACAAAAGTGTCGAAACCCCATGCCCCCAGCATTTTTGTGTTTAGATAGTCTATCCCAACTCATCCAACATAGCTTCGATTTATTTGACTAAGCCGAATTCCACCAATATCTCGATAGACTTTTTTCAATATTCCTCGTGATCTCCAGAGGTAGCAGAAAGACATTCATGGCATAAGCTGGTAAAGTTTGTGCCACCTGCTTCACCAGGATCTCTTTACCAGCCCTTGAGATATAATTTCCATCCCAACTTCGAACCTTCGTATTAACTTTATCCTTAAGTAACCAAGTAGTGCTGATTTGTTCCTCCCAATCACATTTGGCAATCCGAGATAAGTTGAGTGCTCAGTTCCTTCTGTCATCTGCAGAAGTTGACATATTGATTGCCTGTTGTAGTGAATGACATTTGTGCTATAGAATATTGATGATTTTTCCTTGTTTACTTGTTGACCTGAAGCTTTTTCATACATCTCCAGCAGTTCTAATACTTTGATAGCTTCCTGCGAGTCAGCCTTGCAAAATACATATGAATCATCCGCAAATAGCATGTGAGTGACCATAGGAGCCATCCTGGATATTTTAACACCATGGATCCATTTTTAGAGCTCATATTTCCTCAAAAGAGAGGACAAGCCTTCAGCACATATGATGAATAAATATGGAGACAAAAGGTCTCCCTGTCGTAACCCCTGAGTTGGATGAATAGGCCCCATTTCATTTTCACCGTGAGTGATAGAATATGCAACCGTGGTTACACATTGGAGAACTAAATGAACCCACCATTGAGAAATGCCCATCTTGAGCAAAATAGCTTTCAAAAACTCCCATTCAATACGATCGTATGCCTTACTCATGTCGAGTTTCAAGGCCATGTATCCATCCTTGCCAACCTTCTTTCCTTTTAAATAGTGCGTGATCTCATAAGAAACCATAATGTTATCAGAAATAAGACGTTCCGGGATGAAAGCACTTTGCATTTCTGACACCACACTATTCAAGAAACCTTTCATTCTATTGGCCATAACCTTGGTTATGATCTTCATGAGAACATTGCATAAAGCTATCGGTCTCAAATCCCCTACCACTGTTGGATTCTTCTTTTTCGAAATCAGAACAATGTTTGTGTCATTCAGTCCTTGCTGAATCTCTCCTGTAGTGAAAAAATGCTTTGTTAGCTTATAAATATCCTCTCCAACAATGTGCCAGTGCTTTTGAAAAAATGCCGGAGTCATCCCGTCTGGGCCGGGGGCTTTATCGGGATGCATTTGTATGAAATACTCAAAGCTTATAAACTGCAATAACTATAGAAAAGAGCAATTCAACTGCGTTAACTGTTCATGAACTCATAATGACGTAAATGTCGATGAAACCATCACAATCTAATATCAGAATTAAAGAAATTATTGATGAACAAGAAAAGGTGATCTAGAAATCTAGTATGCCAATGAAGATAAGTTCTCTATCTTGAAAGAAACAATTTAATTAATGAAATCATAATGTATAGGGTAGAAAAATTCTCTAATTTAGAATTCTAAGAAAAAAAAATATTCTAGCCAATGGATCATTCCTGCCCATTTAACAAAGGGAACACTTTCAAAGGTGCTTTTGGATTCAAACAAGTTACATGAAAGATAATGATAGAATTAAAACGGTCATGAAATGGGACATTTGCAACTGATTATGAAGAAGTAGAGCCAATGTATGAGACTTTGTTTAAGAAATGGTAAGTATTCGTGATTAAAGATAAAAGTGTGGATAATATTAATGATAAAAAAAGATGAAGAACATGAAAATTTTGCTTACATGACACACTTTATTGAAGATGCTTCTTTATTCTCACATAGTATTTCCATTCTTACTATAGATATGAATATGTTGTGCCCAAAATTTGTAATGGATCTAATTTTTGGCCCAAGAGCATTAGAGGCCCAATCTGGATGGTTTATTTATAATGAGGAGGTCCACCGAGTAAGGTCCAGCTGGCCAGGTCCACTTAGTCAGGTGCAGCTGGCCAGTTCCACCTAGTCAGGTCCAGCATGGTTCGGTACGGTAAGGATATTGGTGCAACTCTGGAGGTACCGATATAGCCGTAGCTGTGGAGGTACCAATATGATCGTAGCTGAGAGGTACGAGTGCAGTCGTAGCTGTGAGGTACGAGCACAGTTGTAGCTCCACCTATGCTTATCAGAAGAGAAGTTATACAAGGACTCATCCTCCTATTCTTTAGGAGCACGTAAATATCTTCAATAAATGGATTATAAGATGACTTCTATCACAATAAGTGGGATAAATATGATATATACATAATATATGTATATATGCAAGTACACCTTCTTGGATGAGCTTCCACATAGTCCTAAGGGAGCTAGGACTCTTCCTATCAACTAAAATACAACAAGATCAGCCTTATCAGAAGGGAAAATATATCAAAAACGTGGCTTGATCATCAAGAAAGGCGTCCATAACCTAGAGAACTACATCGGGGCTTGATTCTTATAAATAGGATATGTAGGCAGTTGGCAAGGGGGTTCGGAAATTCACTTCTATACGCGTAAGGCATGTGTACCCTTAGTGAAACATTTATCGGGTGGTTTTGGCCGGAGTTCATAGCCATTTCCGTCCGGTGACCTTGCAAATTCAGTCCCAAATCACCACAAACCTCCATCTGCTCCGACAGTTGGAGCTGTAGCTACGGAGGTGCGAAGCTGAAGCTACGGACGTGCAAACCTGCATCAATGTCCGATATCCAAGGACAAATTCGGTTATTCGAGAAAGGATTACTTGGGGTGTTGGTGCAGATTTTTCTCACAACAGTTTTGGCACTAGAAGGAGGGGAATCTCCGATCTTTTGAGAAGAACAATGTCTAAAAGCTCCGACGATGATCATACCTTGAAGAAAGACTGCTATAATCATGAAAATGTGCCCGAAAACAAAGTCTTGAGCAAGGATTTCAAGGATTGAATTCCACTTATGGTCAGGAGAATCATTACTCTAAAAAAATTCCGAAAAGATGGAGAAACGAAGGAGAAATCATGGCTTGTTGAAAAAAAAGGCGAAGAAGAAGGGAGATAACCACCTTCATTCTAGTCATTTGGTGGTGAAAAGGCGTAAAGTACGATATATGGCTCCGTGATGCACGTAATTTTGGTTTGATGAAAGAGGCCTGGAAAGAATGGCCGAAAAATGAAGTTTTCAGATGTTAATTCCAATCAGAAATACCTAGAAACGAGGTCCCGCGATGAGAGATTCTATGACCCAATAGCTTCTCACATCAAGATTGTTGATATGCTTGACAGGAGAGGTGAAGTTGAACATCCACCTGCTAATGGAGGTACGACCCCATCCACCTGCTAATGGAGGTACGACCACATCCACCTGTTATTGGAGGTACGACCATCTAGAGAGGTTCGATCGAGAGTTTCTAGTGGCAAAGATAGGAGAGACCTCACTATCAAGGTTGTACCTATGGAAGAAGGTTTCTATAAGGTCCCCCAAATACTTCATGTTGGATATGGTAAGAAGGTTCTTATGGTCAGAAAATGGAAAATCTATATTTAGAGGTTCAATCGATTGGAGGTGAAGGACTATTGAAGCTTCCATAGTGAAAATTATGAAGTAAAGATCTAGTTCCTACCATACTACAGGTCATAAGGAGGGTAAACAGGTGAACCTGCGTGGGAAAGAAGGTACGAACCTCTTGATGGAAGAGGTACAGGTGAAGCTAAATATGAACCTCTTGACCAAGGAGGTACAACTGGACCAGGTACGCAGTTGAAGCTGTTTATTCAATATACTGGATATTTGGATGTATCTTGACTTGGTGATGGGAAAGGTGCAAGTACAGCTATGGAGGTGCAGGTATAGCTGAGGAGGTGCAGGTACAATTATGGTTCCACCTTCACCAGATAGAGGTGGAGTTATGTAAGAACCTCAAAGTTGGCACTTGATTCTTATAAGGAGGTACTGGATAAATATGAGGATGCGAACCTCTTGATCGAGGAGGTACAAGTTAACGTAGAAATTCATGAAGATGTGAATCTCTTGAGTAATGAAGAGGAACTAGAATGAAGGTTCCATGATGGCAGGTTCCAAAAGACAAGTATCAACATCTAGAAGCTTCACCTACCAAGGCACTGACATGGTTGATAAACTAGGCTGAAGGCTTAATAATGAAGTACTGCCTAAAAATTTTGGTGAAAATAGGTCTCTAAAGAAGGAGCTCCATAGAAAAGAGGTTCGTAGGTGAAAGTTTCGATGATGAAGGGTCCATTGATATGGAGGATTCCTTAAACATCTGGTTTTCACATCTGACGAGGAGGCTCCTAAGGAAGAAAATCGAGATAAAGAGGTCCACCTAAAATACCTACTAAAGAATACAAGAGGAATAAAAGAGATACCGACAATTCATGACCTTCATAAGGGAAGTGATAAAAGGGTGTAACTTGATGGCAGTCATGGACCTAGTTTTTGGGCATTGAAAGTGAGGTTTTATCTAGCAGGAAGCTTCTCATGGTTATGTAGGTTCCATTATGGTCGTACCTGGACCCATTACAGAGGTTCCATTATGGTCGTACCTGGACCTATTATAGAGGTTCAATTATAGTCATACCTGGATCTATTAAGAAAGGTCAGTTATCTAAATGGCATTCCTGGATGGGTAAGCATATGTATCCTAGCAGCAGGGATGACCGTGGTGGTTCTACCAAGTAATTTGAGGTGCGACAGTTGAACTTGGAGCTTCCACTACAACAAGCTACTGCAATTGATTGAAGTTCTAAAAGATTCACCTTGTGCCTTGATGAATTTCTCTAAAGGAAGCTCAATTTAAAATAATGAAGGAATCATGTTACCAGTAGCTCCAATGGAGGAACCTCACGATGAAGGTTCCAGTTTTTCGGGGGGTAGTACCATCCATGGCATTGATACAAATGGCTGCTCTAATGAAGGATAATGAAGGCAAGGCACACCATGTGAAAGTTATGACTGAGGATTAAAAAATAAGTACAAGGGAACCTTGAGGTATTCTTGGGTGGTCATGTGGTAGCACCTACAGAAGTAGGTCAAACAACTTATAGGGGTGCTCATAACGGAAGCTTAACTATAGTGGAAGGTGGAAACTCAGAATATCTAGTTAAAGGCATCGAGCAAAAGGTGCCAAGGTATGATCTAGAGGAAGCTGAAGCTCCATCAAAAAAGGCTATCAGGGAAGCTGAAGGCGAATTGGTACCTCTCATAAATTGAAGAGGTGAGTGACCTATTTTGAAAAATACAGCAGAAGGGGCATATGAAGCCTCTAAGGTGATCAACTGATTGAGGAGCCAACAATAAGAGGAATCTCCTTGAAAGGAACCATCTCAGCTCGTGAAAGCTTCAAGCAGTATAATTATGGTAATCATCATGGTGAAGAATATCAAGGAGGTGCACGATAAGTTGGAAGGTGTCTCACAAAGAGGTCCTCCTACTCTAAGCTCCTCGAATACTACTGGAAGCTGGGATTTAGGGATACCTCATGGAAGGAATTTCAGATGGAGTTAATGATAATAATCTCAATCAGGATCTGGAAAAGATGCTACTAGAAAAAGAAGGAGGTACGAATGACCTCTCGGTTATTATAAGAAGTAGTGTGAGGTTGACATATGGAGCTACCTACTATCCGACGGATGCAGAATGGAAATCTATGTTAAAGGCATGAAATCAAGAACCTCTCAAGGGAAAAATCTCTAGAAGCTATGAAAATTCAAGAAATAATGGAGCTACAGCTATATCAGCACCTGTTGGAGGAGCTACAGCTATATCAGCATGTAAGAACCCTAATTTTTGTAATATTCTTTTTATAATATCATATGACATTGTGAATTTGGAACCTTTTGAGTCACCCATGTTGTTTAATGGAATTGATTATCTGAGAAATTATGTTGTTACATTCACTATGTAAGAAAAGGGAAGATTGCTGAAGGCAAGAGTCTTATTGTTAGTAAGATTTATAAAACTTGGGATTTGAGAGTTATTAGAGTATTAAAAGATTTTTAAGGGATTATGACAAGGAGTTATGGATATTCGAGGAATTTACACAATTAAGTACTTAAGGAATTACAAGGGAAATCTCTACGCGACAAAATATTATTACGAGGAGTTAATTAAGATACGATATGAATTAAAGATTAAGTGACATGCATTGGTGGAGGAATAACAATACAAGGAAAGATATTACATGCAAGTCCCATGCAACTAGATTGTTAGAAAAGCAAACAAGAAATGCAAAAGCAACTAGAGGAATAGTAACTAGTTAGTTGGTGCATTATTGTAGGAGACAAAGGAGTATGGTGCATGCCTAGTCTACTACCTAGGGTGTCAACATCTGATACACTACCAATACATAACACAATTATACATCACTTTATTCAAATCACCCAAGCAAAACAACTCTCTCTCTCCCCTTGTTCTTATTGCTCTCGGCCAAGCTAGTAAAGGAAGGAGAAGAAAATTTTTTCTTCAACTTCCCATCACATACAATTCAAGACAAAATTTCTAGGTCCTCTACACTCTATAAAGAAGGTATGCTATGAATTTCAACCCCTTTCATCCACTAGATTTTGAGATATTAATTGTTGAAGTTTGAGTGAATAGTAACCATGAATGTTTATCTTTTAGATCTTGAATTATAAGGATTGTAGGGACTCATCCAAGGTGTTCTTGAGGCTTGTAAAGCTTAACCAAGGTTCCTAGATACTCAAGAAGGTATAAAACTCTATCCCCTCTTAGCCATGAATTATTTGTGGTGTATAATGTTAGATCCATGAACTTTGATATGAATCTTGGTTATAAGAGTTATGGATGATGAAGATCTTGAGTTTAAATGTTGTTGATGTGATTTTTAAGCTTGTAGTTAGTGTATATAACTCTATGTGTGCTATAGAGTATGATCTTGGTGGTTTAGATGATGGTTGTGATGTATACATAGGAGTCTTGAATGGTTAAGTAAGAAAGCAAGCTGTGAAAAGTTTCTGGGAACATGTACTGTCTTGTAGGAGGGATTTGAACCCCTAAATCTTGTCCCCTGAGGTCCTAATGCATATGGTTGGAAAGGTATTTGAATGTAGTTTCGAGAAATATAAGGTTCATGACTAGGTGATGTGTAGATTCTGAGTTATGGCCTGAGAAGTGAAGAGTGGTTCTGGAATCCGAACTGCACTAAATGGTCCACTTGTGAACCCTCTTTAAACTCCTAAATATTTATGTAGGATCATGGAAAAATTAGGAGAGCTAGTAATTGCAGTGGTGAAGGGTACCCAAAAAGAATTGGATTAAAATATGTATTTTTCAATTTTATAAAAATGCTAGAGTAAAATTCGCGCAAGTGAAAAAATCGTAAGTGGAGTATGATTTTAAGGGGGATTAATACGCTTCGAATATGGTGACCAAATTAGATCGAATAAGTGACGAGCGTAATTGAGTGATGACATGAACCTATAGTGGGGCTAGAGAGTCATAAGGCGAAGTCATTAAGTTAATTTTGTGCCCCCTAAAACCTTGTAATTAAAAGGGTATTGGTAAGGTACTAACGAACGACTATTGGTTATGTATAGATCATCATTCCACTCCGCAAGCTCGACAACCCCAACCTCACCAAGGCAAGTTTACTTTTCAAAACTTACATATATAAGGACTTTCACTGTTGTGTTTGTAGCTTTCAATCGTATTATATGCTTATGCTTATTGAGGTTATTATGAAGTTTGAGATATATGCACATGTATGTTTGTACCCCTTGAACTTAGAATGAAATGTTTTCGTCGGACAACGACTCTAGCAATAGAGGTCGTAGCGGTCCAAATATACCATTGACCGGGGAGCGGTGTATTATTATATCGTGATTAAATTGCGAAAACCCGAAGGGTCATTCGGAAAGTATCGTATACTTAAGTATTTATTTTTATATCATCATAAATACTCAAAAATACCTATCTTAGATTAAAAGCTTATTTAATTAAATAATTATTTTATTAATTATTAATATTAAATCTTAAAATATCATTTATTAATTATTGCTCATTATTTTAAAGGCAAAGATAATACAAGATACCTTTAGCACTTTCAAACTCGAACTCTTTCGAACTCAAAACACTTTCGAAAACCCCCGGTCAGGTTTTGCTTCTTGTACGATTTCAAGAATTATCGGTCGACTGATGTCGGACCTCAACTACTCAGTTTTCATTCAAAAAATCAAGTTTTAAAAGAAAAAGAAAAAGGGTCTCTGGCTGGTGTGGGAACCGTTGACGAACGATTCCCGGGATGTGTAAGCGGCCGTGATCCAGGCGGTCCATCAATTATTATTCCGGCCCAGGTGTTGCCGAAGGATGATTACGGATATAGTTTTCATCGAGGGTGATTACGGATGTAGTTTTCACCCGGGGATAGTTACGGATGTAGTTTCTATCCTTCTACCGGTAGAGAAGACCCGCGGATTATTGGACTTGGATGTGGCGACTGATCATCGTCAATCCCTGTCAGGTTTTATGTTTTCTTTAAGTCCCATTCCTCCACTTTGGAAAAATGCTCTGACACTGCTTCTTAGGCCTATGTGCCAAGTTGCTGATAGTGTTCTATTTTGATGAGAAAGATGTTGACTTCATGCAGTATCTAGCACTGCAAGTTTACTTTGAAAACAAGGGCACGTATTGGTGCACCTTTGAAATTTATCAACGATGACAAATTATTTTATAACCGATTGATATAAACGAGTTAATAACTGCTAAACACATGTAATATTATATTGCTTACCTTATACATATATTTCTTGCTGAGCTATAGTTGCTCACTCTTGCTTGTTTTCAAATTTACAAACACAACAGTTAAGAGAAATGGCAAGACCCAGACAGACTGCCCGAAAGCAGGTGACTAGGCCCGAGGCAGCAGTTGAGATTCCACCGGTAGGCCCCATTAGCCGGATTGGTTGGCAACTTTTGTTAGTACGTTTTATTTATAAGTATGACCTGTGCAAGGCAGTGTACCGTAACAAACATTCAAGCCGCTAACACCGCTTCATATCGAAGTGTTGTTGGTAGCATAAATGCTATTTAATTCGGTCTGTAATAACTCTGAAACTTTTACTTTTGCTCAATCAAGTGTATGACGTTTCTGAGACTCTAACTTGTGTGTGCGTGTGTGCGGTGTGAGTTTTGTTGTGGGGTCGATGGCTGTTTTATATATTATGTGCAAGAACAGGTATGTTATTAATGGAAAATGGACCGTGAGCGCTAGATCTCTGACCCCGGATCTGGGGGCGTCACAGAAATGGTATCAAAGAGAGGTTACAGTTCTCAGAAACGATAGTAATTTAAGAAAGCAATCCTAATAATAATAATAATAATAATAATAATAACCCTAATAACAACCCTAATAATACCTAGAACTCTCATCGAGTTTGCAGTCGGGTTATCGGATATAGCCCTGACTTTAAGGCCCGTGAGGGAACTA
The DNA here is from genome assembly GCA_036435485.1 of Saposhnikovia divaricata. Taxonomy (NCBI): domain Eukaryota; kingdom Viridiplantae; phylum Streptophyta; class Magnoliopsida; order Apiales; family Apiaceae; genus Saposhnikovia; species Saposhnikovia divaricata. The sequence goes on along the minus strand of CM071594.1, from coordinate 186,083,094 downwards.
CTCCTTAAACCTTTTTTATGGTTAGTGACCCACCTTATTTCCCTTGTGTAGATGCCGGAGATACCAGACCCTGAGGCCTATGAGAGGGAGCATGATGAGGCACTGATGCGAGATACCGAGGATCCTGAGGAGGACATGGGTGCTGACCCTGAGCTTGGGCCCTGGATTACGCTGATAGGAGATACTGATGATGAGGATCCCGATGAGGAGCCCTTTGAGCCTGAGCCTATTACCCCCTCTCCTATAGCTACTGACGAGGAGAGTGTGCGATCTGGTGAGGGCCGTGTTGTGTCACCCCCACCCTCTCCACAGTCATCGAGCCCTGTTTCATCGGATGGTGACTCCAAGGATGATACTTCTGGCGAGGAGGAGCTTGACCCTACCCCTGCTCCTGCTCCTGCTCCTGCTCTTGCTCCTGTCCCTGCCATACCACCCCCACCGATGGACCTACCCCCGGTGTCGGGCACTGAGCACGCCTATGTTGTGCAGTTCCTGACCCGAGACCTACTTTCTGCCGAGGCCAGACTTAATGAGGCGAGGCGGGCACTAGTGGAGGAGCGCGAGGCGTGACTGAGGATTCAGGCTGAGATGAGGACTGCTGTTTCTAGGAGGACTAGAGCTCGACTCCATAGGATTGAGAGGAGGAGTCGCGCGATGATTATCGGTTTGGGAGTCTGCGGAGGCGGAGTGGTCCAGGCCAGGGTTGCTAGGCGTGTTGTGCGTCGTGCATTTTCCCGAGTGAGGGCCTTGCTCCGTCGGGGGGCGGCACCATGATGTGTTACGGATAGCTCAGTCCTCTAGGTTCAGATGACATTAGTGTATCGATTTTGCGGGATAGTTGACTTGTGCAGTGGTATCCTTTCTGACCAGTGGATGAGTAGACTGACCTACAGATATGTAGATGTGACTTCGGATAGTATGTACGGATGTAGCCCTATTTTTGTGTAGCCCTAACTATTCAGATGATGTACTTGTTATTGTTCCACTTTTGCTAGACCTTGATATTGGAATCATGTGTTAGGCTTTAACATCCAAACTATGTGATGACTCTGTATCGTATTTATCTAGTTCAGTTTCCTTGATATTGTCTCAACTGCCTTACTTTCAAATGCCATGCTTTACTGTTTTGATATACAACTGTGAATATACAATTTCTACAAGCCGCAACTACAACCATACTGTTTTAAATTTACGACATGTGATTTCAAATTGCTCTCTACAAATTTCCAAAATGTTCCTACAAATTTTAAAATAAATTTTTCGAAGTTTTGAAATCTCGAAAACTCCTGCAAATGCTTTCGCACCCCATAGCGATTTTTCCCCAAAAATGTTTTGACGTTTTATCACCAGCATCAAGTTATTAAAACTTTTGCAAATTCCACCATTATGAGGAGGAACGATACGTTCCTGACTCGTGTAAACGCTGTCAGGTAATTGGAAAACCCTAACCCATTTCTTGTTTCATTATCAGAATCATGCCACCCAGAAGAATGAACACTCGAGCTCACCCGGTCAGTTCTGAAGGCCAGGGTAGCCACCATGGGACCGGAGGTCACCAGAACCATGAGGGGGAGAACGTGAACCTGAGTGAGGATGAGGGCAACGATTATAACTTGTTTGATAACTTTGAGTATGACGAAGAAGAAGCTGATGATGACACCCGAGAGGTAGAACATCCAAGGGGAGGCCCTATGGAACAATTCATGGAACTACTTAGGCAGAACTTGGACCGTCCCCCGGTTCAGCAACCACCCAGCAATGCGAATGCAAATGCCTTCCGGAATTTCAAATCCCTAAAACCCCCGGAATTCAAAGGAATCGCAGACCCGGTTGAGGCAAGAGCCTGGTTGAAGGAAATGGAAAAATCTTTCGAGATACTAGGAGTCGCTGAGGGGTAGAAGACTATTTTCGCCACCTACCTCCTGAAGGGTGAGGCAAACTATTGGTGGAAAGCTAAGAAGAATTTGGAGGGAAGAGGTGTGGTGACCTGGGAGAGGTTTAGCAAGCTGTTCTTGGAAAAGTACTTCCCTAGGTTCATGGAGACACAAATGGAGCTGAAGTTTTTGGAACTAAAGCAAGGTAACATGACGGTGGCCGAGTATGAGGCCAAATTTACTGAGTTGTCAAGGTTTGTGCCGGAATATGTGAACTCTGAGGCAAAGAGGGCCCGAAGGTTTCAACTGGGGCTAAAGCAATGGATTCAGAATCGTGTGGCGGTTCTTGAACTGACAGACTATGCCACCCTGGTACAGAAAGCATCAATTATTGAGGCTGGGAGTGAACAGATGCAGAAGGAGAGGGAAGGAAAGAAGAGGAAGTTTTATAGTCGAAAGGGAAACTCTGCGGGTGGGAGCTTTCCGAGAAAATTTAAGCGAGGGGCGATATCCCAACCCAGCGGAAACTTTGGAACCAAGAGAGCTGAAAGTTGGAGTGTGGGCCAGGGTGGCCAACCACAGGGATCGTCTTACTCTACCCCATCCCGAGCCCTACTCCCGGATTGCAATAAGTGTGGAAGGAAACGTGCGGGCGTGTGTAACCTACAGGATGTGAAGTGCTTCAAGTGTGGGCTGGCAGGACATTATGGTAATGCCTGTCGAGGAACTAGTAACAACACCAATGCCGGAGGTAATTGCTTCAAGTGTGGGAAACCAGGGCACCGAATGAGGGAATGTTTGTCCTCTGGGCCAGCTGCGTCAAGAGTGAGTGGAACTGCTTTCAACAAGGCCCCTACTGCAAGAACTTTTAATATGACGGTGCAAGATGCCGTGAGGAACACGAATGTGATTGCAGGTACCCTACTACTCAACTCAGTTAAGGCAAATGTTTTATTTGATTCGGGAGCTACCAAGTCTTTCATATCCCTAGATTTTGTATGTCAGTTAGGCCTTAAGGCTGAACCATTGAAAGACAGACTGCAAGTAGAGATATCTAATCATGAAATTATCCCTGTTAGCCAAGTATATCCAGGTTGTGACCTAAAAATAGGAGGGCGACACTTTCGGGTAGATTTAATACCTTTTAAACTAGGGGAGTTTGACGTAATAGTAGGTATGGATTGGTTGACAACCCATGGAGCCCAGATTGATTGTGTAAAGAAGAAAGTAAGTTTGAGACTGCCAGGGGACGAGGAAGTAGTATTTAGCGGAAAACGGCAAAACCAAAAGTTCCTGACTATGATTCAAACTAAGAAGCTGTTACGTAAAGGATGTGAAGCCTATTTAGCCTATGTGAAGGATACCAAGAAGGAGGCACCAAACCTACAGGAAATCCCTGTCGTTAATGAGTTCGCAGACGTATTTCCGGATGATCTTCCAGGACTACCACCTGATAGAGACATTGAGTTCGCTATAGACTTAGTTCCTGGTACGGCCCCAATTTCGAAAGCCCCATATAGGCTAGCCCCAGTGGAGATGAAGGAGCTGGCTGGCCACTCAGTTACAGGAGTTGTTGGATAAAGGGATGATAAGACCTAGTGTGTCACCGTGGGGAGCCCCAGTGTTATTCGTGAAAAAGAAGGATGGTAGTATGAGATTATGTATAGACTACAGAGAGTTGAATAAGGTGACCATAAAGAATAAATATCCCTTGCCCAGGATAGATGACCTGTTTGATCAACTAAAGGACGCAGTTTATTTTTCTAAAATTGATTTGAGGACCGGGTACCACCAGTTAAGAATTAAACCAGAAGATATACCAAAGATGGCCTTTCGCACCCGGTACGGACACTATGAGTTTCTAGTGATGTTGTTTGGGTTAACGAATGCCCCCGCAGCTTTCATGGACTTAATGAATCGAGTCTTCAAGAAGTACTTGGACAAGTGTGTTATAGTCTTCATCGGTGACATCTTGATTTATTCCAAGACGAAGGAGGAGCATGCAGAGCACTTGAGGATTGTATTGGGAGCGTTGAGAGAAGAGAAGTTGTACGCTAAGTTCTCGAAGTGTGAATTTTGGTTGAGGGAAGTTCAGTTTTTAGGGCATGTGATTAGCGATCAAGGCATCCTAGTGGACCTAGCCAAAATAGAGGCTGTATCGAATTGGGAGAGACCAACCACTCCGACAGAGGTGAGAAGTTTTATAGGATTGGCTGGCTACTATAGGAGATTTGTCCAAGACTTTGCCAAGATAGCAGCCCCTTTGACCCGACTAACTCGCAAGACCGGGAAGTTTGTGTGGACTGAAAAATGTGAAGAGAGCTTTCAAGAGTTGAAAAAATAGGTTGGTGACAGCACCAGTACTAGACCTACCCAATGATAAGGGAGATTTTGTGATTTATAGTGACGCATCCCATAAAGGTTTAGGGTGTGTGCTTATGCAGCACGGTAAAGTGATTGCATATGCGTCCAGACAACTTAAGGAGTACGAGATAAGATACCCCACCCATGACTTGGAATTAGCGGCGATAGTTTTCGCTTTGAAGATCTGGAGGCATTATCTTTACGGAGAAAAGTGTGAAATCTACACGGATCATAAGAGCTTAAAGTACATATTCACTCAGAAAGAGTTAAACATGAGGCAGAGGAGATGGCTAGAGCTAATCAAGGATTATGATTGTGAGATTCATTATCACCCAGGGAAGGCCAACTTGGTGGCCGATGCACTTAGCCGAAAGGAGAAACTCAAGATGATGACGTCAACGGACGAGTTGATCAAGGATTTTGAGAAACTGGAGATTGAAGTGAGGTTACCAGGAATTGGACAAGAGAGTCTAAGGGAAATAAGAGTCCAACTACCGCTATTGGAAAAGATTAAGTTATGCCAGGAAAAGAAGATAGAAGAAGAAAAGAATTCGATGGAGAAAATCTTGACTGGCGAGGAAATTAAGTATGAAAAGGACGGGAATGGAGTTATGAGGTACGCATCTAGGATATGGATCCCGAACGTTCAGGAATTAAAAGACGAGATTTTGCAAGAGGCTCATAGTTCAAGGTACTCAATTCACCCTGGAGGCACTAAGATGTATAGAGATCTGAGAGAATACTATTGGTGGCCAAATATGAAGAAGGACGTGGCAGAGTGGGTAAGTAAATGCTTGACATGTCAAAGAGTGAAGGCCGAACACCAGAGGCCCAGTGGATTGTTGCAACCCTTAGAGATACCCGAGTGGAAGTGGGAGCATATTGCGATGGACTTTGTGGTCGGACTACCAAGGACCAAGACTAATCATGATGCCATTTGGGTAATTATCGATAGATTGACCAAGTCAACACATTTTCTTCCAATCAACGTGAGATACAGTTTCGACAAGCTGGTGGATATTTAGTTAAAGGAGATCGTGGTTAGGCATGGGGTTCCTGTGAGCATTGTATCAGATAGAGACCCAAGATTCAACTCCAGGTTCTGGAGGAGTTTTCAGGATTGTGTGGGGACCAAGTTAAACATGAGTACTGCATACCACCCCCAGTCAGACGGACAGAGCGAGAGAACCATCCAGACCATAGAGGACAAGTTGAGAGTATGTGCCATAGATTTTAAGGGAAGTTGGGATGACCACTTGCTGTTGATCGAATTTTCCTACAACAACAGTTACAATGCGAGTATAGGAATGCCCCCATATGAAGCCTTATATGGACGAAGAAGTCGATCTCCCTTGTGTTGGGATAAGGTTGGAGAGCGGAAGATTTTAGTGCCCGAACTGGTCCAACAGACGAGAGAAACTATCGAACTTATACGAGGACGGCTGGTAGCAGCCCAGGATAGACAGAAGAAATATGCAGACCAGAACCGTAAGGACAAAGAATATGAGGTAGGAGATTTCGTGATGCTAAAAGTATCGCCATGGAAGGGATTGATGAGATTTGGAAAGAAAGGGAAGCTAAGTCCGAGGTTTATAGGACCTTTTGAGATCTTGAGGCGTGTTGGAAAGTTAGCCTATGAACTAGCCTTGCCCCCGAGCTTGCAGCAAGTGCATAATGTGTTTCATGTGTCCATGCTACGACCCTACCACACGGACTTTCGACATGTGATAGAATACGATCAGATAGACCTACAGCCAGATTTGACTTATGTGGAGAAACCAGTGGAAATCATGGATAGAAAAGAACAAGTGCTGAGGAACAAGGTTGTCAAACTAGTGAGAGTTTTGTGGAGGAACTAGAATGTCGAAGAATCAACATGGGAATTAGAGAGCACGATGCGTGAAAAGTACCCCCAACTGTTTTCAACCTGATTCCGGGACGGAATCCTTTTAAGGAGGGGAGGCTGTAAGAACCCTAATTTTTGTAATATTCTTTTTATAATATCATATGACATTATGAATTTGGAACCTTTTGAGTCACCCATGTTGTTTATTGGAATTGATTATCTGAGAAATTATGTTGTTACATTCACTATGTAAGAAAAGGGAAGATTGCTGAAGGCAAGAGTCTTATTGTTAGTAAGATTTATAAAACTTGGGATTTGAGAGTTATTAGAGTATTAAAAGATTTTTAAGGGATTATATCAAGGAGGTGCACGATAAGTTGGAAGGTGTCTCACAAAGAGGTCCTCCTACTCTAAGCTCCTCGAATACTACTGGAAGCTGGGATTTAGGGATACCTCATGGAAGGAATTTCAGATGGAGTTAATGATAATAATCTCAATCATGATCTGGAAAAGATGCTACGAGAAAAAGAAGGAGGTACGAATGACCTCTCGGTTATTATAAGAAGTAGTGTGAGGTTGACATATGGAGCTACCTACTATCCGACGGATGCAGAATGGAAATCTATGTTAAAGGCATGAAATCAAGAACCTCTCAAGGGAAAAATCTCTAGAAGCTATGAAAATTCAAGAAATAATGGAGCTACAGCTATATCAGCACCTGTTGGAGGAGCTACAGCTATATCAGCATGTAAGAACCCTAATTTTTGTAATATTCTTTTTATAATATCATATGACATTGTGAATTTGGAACCTTTTGAGTCACCCATGTTGTTTAATGGAATTGATTATCTGAGAAATTATGTTGTTACATTCACTATGTAAGAAAAGGGAAGATTGCTGAAGGCAAGAGTCTTATTGTTAGTAAGATTTATAAAACTTGGGATTTGAGAGTTATTAGAGTATTAAAAGATTTTTAAGGGATTATGACAAGGAGTTATGGATATTCGAGGAATTTACACAATTAAGTACTTAAGGAATTACAAGGGAAATCTCTACGCGACAAAATATTATTACGAGGAGTTAATTAAGATACGATATGAATTAAAGATTAAGTGACATGCATTGGTGGAGGAATAACAATACAAGGAAAGATATTACATGCAAGTCCCATGCAACTAGATTGTTAGAAAAGCAAACAAGAAATGCAAAAGCAACTAGAGGAATAGTAACTAGTTAGTTGGTGCATTATTGTAGGAGACAAAGGAGTATGGTGCATGCCTAGTCTACTACCTAGGGTGTCAACATGTGATACACTACCAATACATAACACAATTATACATCACTTTATTCAAATCACCTAAGCAAAACAACTCTCTCTCTCCCCTTGTTCTTATTGCTCTCGGCCAAGCTAGTAAAGGAAGGAGAAGAAAATTTTTTCTTCAACTTCCCATCACATACAATTAAAGACAAAATTTCTAGGTCCTCTACACTCTATAAAGAAGGTATGCTATGAATTTCAACCCCTTTCATCCACTAGATTTTGAGATATTAATTGTTGAAGTTTGAGTGAATAGTAACCATGAATGTTTATCTTTTAGATCTTGAATTATAAGGATAGTAGGGACTCATCCAAGGTGTTCTTGAGGCTTGTAAAGCTTAACCAAGGTTCCTAGATACTCAAGAAGGTATAAAACTCTATCCCCTCTTAGCCATGAATTATTTGTGGTGTATAATGTTAGATCCATGAACTTTGATATGAATCTTGGTTATAAGAGTTATGGATGATGAAGATCTTGAGTTTAAATGTTGTTGATGTGATTTTTAAGCTTGTAGTTAGTGTATATAACTCTATGTGTGCTATAGAGTATGATCTTGGTGGTTTAGATGATGGTTGTGATGTATACATAGGAGTCTTGAATGGTTAAGTAAGAAAGCAAGCTGTGAAAATTTTCTAGGAACATGTACTGTCTTGTAGGATGGATTTGAACCCCTAAATCTTGTCCCCTGAGGTCCTAATGCATATGGTTGGAAAGGTATTTGAATGTAGTTTCCAGAAATATAAGGTTAATGACTAGGTGATGTGTAGATTCTGAGTTATGGCCTGAGAAGTGAAGAGTGGTTCTGGAATCCGAACTGCACTAAATGGTCCACTTGTGAACCCTCTTTAAACTCCTAAATATTTATGTAGGATCATGGAAAAATTAGGAGAGCTAGTAATTGCAGTGGGGAAGGGTACCCAAAAACAATTGGATTAGAATATGTATTTTTCAATTTTATAAAAATGCTTGAGTAAAATTCGCGCAAGTGAAAAAGTCGTAAGTGGAGTATGATTTTAAGGGGGATTAATACGCTTCGAATATTGTGACCAAATTAGGTCGAATAAGTGACGAGCGTAATCGAGTGATGACATGAACCTATAGTGGGGCTAGAGAGTCATAAGGCGAAGTCATTAAGTTAATTTTGCGCCCCCTAAAACCTTGTAATTAAAAGGGTATTGTTAAGGTACTAACGAACGACTATTGGTTATGTATAGATCATCATTCCACTCCGCAAGCTCGACCACCCCAACCTCACCAAGGCAAGTTTACTTTTCAAAACTTACATATATAAGGACTTTCACTGTTGTGTTTGTAGCTTTCAATCGTATTATATGCTTATGCTTATTGAGGTTATTATGAAGTTTGAGATATATGCACATGTATGTTTGTACCCCTTGAACTTAGAATGAAATGTTTTCGTCGGACAACGACTCTAGCAATAGAGGTCGTAGCGGTCCAAATATACCATTGACCGGGGAGCGGTGTATTATTATATCGTGATTAAATTGCGAAAACCCGAAGGGTCATTCGGAAAGTATCGTATACTTAAGTATTTATTTTTATATCATCAAAAATACTCAAAAATACCTATCTTGGATTAAAAGCTTATTTAATTAAATAATTATTTTATTAATTATTAATATTAAATCTTAAAATATAATTTATTAATTATTGCTCATTATTTTAAAGGCAAAGATAATCCAAGATACCTTTAGCACTTTCAAACTCGAACTCTTTCGAACTCAAAACACTTTCGAAAACCCCCGGTCAGGTTTTGCTTTTTGTACGATTTCAAGAATTATCGGTCGACTGATGTCGGACCTCAACTACTCAGTTTTCATTCAAAAAATCAAGTTTTAAAAGAAAAAGAAAAAGGGACTCTGGAAGGTGTGGGAACCGTTGACGAACGATTCCCGGGATGTGTAAGCGGCCGTGAGCCAGGCGGTCCATCAATTATTATTCCGGCCCAGGTGTTGTCGAAGGATGATTACGGATGTAGTTTTCATCGAGGGTGATTACGGATGTAGTTTTCACTCGGGGATAGTTACGGATGTAGTTTCTATCCTTCTACCGGTAGAGAAGACCCGCGGATTATTGGACTTGGATGTGGCGACTGATCATCGTCAATCCCTGTCAGGTTTTATGTTTTCTTTAAGTCCCATTCCTCCACTTTGGAAAAATGCTCTGACACTGCTTCTTAGGCCTATGTGCCAAGTTGCTGATAGTGTTCTATTTTGATGAGAAAGATGTTGACTTCATGCAGTATCTAGCACTGCAAGTTTACTTTGAAAACAAGGGCACGTATTGGTGCACCTTTGAAATTTATCAACGATGACAAATGATTTTATAACCGATTGATATAAACGAGTTAATAACTGCTAAACACATGTAATGTTATATTGCTTACCTTATACATATATTTCTTGCTGAGCTATAGTTGCTCACTCTTGCTTGTTTTCAAATTTACAAACACAACAGTTAAGAGAAATGGCAAGACTCAGACAGACTGCCCGAAAGCAGGTGACTAGGCCCGAGGCAGCAGTTGAGATTCCACCGGTAGGCCCCATTAGCCGGATTGGTTGGCAACTTTTGTTAGTACGTTTTATTTATAAGTATGACCTGTGCAAGGCAGTGTACCGTAACAAACATTCAAGCCGCTAACACCGCTTCATATCGAAGTGTTGTTGGTAGCATAAATGCTATTTAATTCAGTCTGTAATAACTCTGAAACTTTTACTTTTGCTCAATCAAGTGTATGACGTTTCTGAGACTCTAACCTGTGTGTGCGTGTGTGCGGTGTGAGTTTTGTTGTGGGGTCGATGGCTGTTTTATATATTATGTGCAAGAACAGGTATGTTATTAATGGAAAATGGACCGTGAGCGCCTAGATCTCCGACCCCGGATCTGGGGGCGTCATACAGCACCTATTGTAGCTACAACTATCAGCACCTGTTGGAGCTATGACGAGTCGTGCAAGGCCCAGCTTCAGGGATGTTTATCCAGAGTTCTCCTCAAGAAAAAATGCAATTAAGAGTCGGGGGGTAGTAGGTACCATACTACACGGAAGATTTTATAAAAGCACCTGATTTTTGAACAAATGAATATATGAGTGAGGTTCAGGTACGGCTGTATTCATGACGTCCACCTGGAGCAAGATCATAAAATTATGCGTACCTGAAACCGGTCGCAAAAGGTCCAAACAACTGAACCTATGGAAGCTAAAGTTATATAATTTCTTACTTCAGTGGAATCATGGAACGAATAACATACACACTTTGATTGAATGATTAACTTAATGATGGTGTGAGTACAATCATCAGCATGCAGAGGTGTGTTTATATAGCAAGTATGTGTGGGTATACGGGTATCAAGCTTGAACTGTTAGAAGGTTCTACAACTGGAATTATGGAATCATCATTAAGAAAGAGTAACATGGTCTTTTATGGAAGGGGTATTACTAGTCGTGGCTGCTTCTTCTGTGATACCTCTTGTTTCTTACAATGAGTACGCTCACTTAGGCTTAGAGATTCATGGTGAAGGGTGGTCGAACCTGGCTGCGAATTATATAAGGTTCCTTTTGCATAAAATGGCTACAAGAAACCGGGGAGTAGTGGATGATATAACACCCAGGATGACATCTTGAAAGGGCTAAATTTTCAAAAAAATGGGATTTTGAAGCAAATATGAGTCAGGCTCATTGATAATCATCTGCGGGTTGAAGGTTCATTCTCTTCTCCAGCTGTTGCAGCTCTTGCAGGTTCATTGGAATTAGTTGCAGGTGCAGCTTCATTGGATTTCAGTTGCTGGTTGCAACTTTATTGGAATTAGCTACAGGTGCAGCTTCTTTTGTATTCACCTATTGGTTCAGGTTCATTGGATTCAGCTGTAGGTGAAGCTTCATTGGATTTCAGCTGCTGGTCGCAGCTTCATTGGAATTAGCTGCAGGTGCAGCATCTTTGGTATTCACCTGCTGGTTGCAGGTTCATTGGATTCAGCTACAGGTACAGCTTTAGTGGATTTCAGTTGCTGATCGCAACTTTATTGGAATTAGCTGTAGGTGCAGCTTCTTTGGTATTCACCTGCTGGTTCAGGTTTATTGGATTCAGCTGCAGGTGCAGCTTCATTAGATTTTAGTTGCTGGTTGTAACTTTGTTGGAATTAGCTATAGGTGTAGCTTCTTTGGTATTCACCTGCTGGTTCAGGTTCATTGGATTCAGCTGTAAGTGCAGCTTCATTGGATTTCAGTTGCTGGTTGTAGCTTCATCGGAATTAGCTGCAGGTGTAGCTTCTTTGGTATTCACCTGCTGGTTGCAGGTTCATTAGATTCAGCTGCTGGAGCACCTTCATTGGATTTCAGTTGCGGGTCGCAGCTTCATTGGAATTAGCTACAGGTGCAGCTTCGTTGGTATTCACCTGCTGGTTGCAGGTTCATTAGATTCAGCTGCAGGTGCAGCTTCATTGGATTTCAGTTGCTGGTTGTAACTTTATTGGAATTAGCTGCAGGTGTAGCTTCTTTGGTATTCACCTGCTAGTTACAGGTTCATTAGATCCAGCTGCAGGTGCAGCTTCATGCTAGTTGTAGGGTGATGGGATTCAGTTGCAGGTGCAGCTTCATTAGGAACTCATATATTGGTTGCAGGTTCATTGGCTTCACCTGTTGGCAGCAGGTTCACTGGTTTCATCTACAATATGCAGTTGCATTGGTTTTATCTGGAGATTTTTGAGGTTCTAGTGCGTGAACCTCTAAAAAAATTGATTCTTGAAGTATTCACGGAATTGACTTGGACGGACTTGGATATTGGAAGTTTGGAGAAACCTCCCCGGTGGACACCTTTGGGTAGGGATTTGGTAGACCTCTTTCAGGATTGGGAGAGATAAAATGATTTAAAAGGTACGACTATCACGCTTAGGTTCATGTTTTGATCTATTTAGTCATCAATAAAATGTGTGCCATTCTATTTATATGACTTATGTGGATTAAATGTTTTACATGATTTATGTGGATTATATGTTCACACGCTTATGTGTTTTTCGTTTATATGATACAAGAAACATGTTTTCTTGGTAAATTTGTGGAATATATGTGAATCTTGCATGCTTGAATGATTGGATTTAGCTCTTTATCATTGTTAGTCATATGTTAAAAACTAGGGGGTAGTGGATGTATGGACCTGCTAGGTAGATCCTCTTAAGTATGAACCTCTTAGGTACGAACCTCTTAGTTACGGACCTCCACGGGGAGTATGGACTTGGTCTTTGAAAAAAAATATGAGTTCATTAATTCAGTTATTGAAGACCTTTCATGGCAAGAGAAAGGGGATATGGTAATGAAGAACTTTCAGAAGCAAGAGAAAGGGTGTATTGAAAAATTATACGTCAAAGAAATGGTGCACCTGAAGATTTTGAAATGAGAGTCTATGAAGCTATGGAACAGATCTGGCTCGCGAAGATCCTATGAAAATAGGTTCGCGAGGTGCCTTAATGAATCTGGCTTGCGAAGATCCTATGAAACTAGGTTCGCGGGGTGCCTTAATGAAATCTGGCTTGCGAAGCTCCTATGAAATTAGGTATGCAAGGTGCCTTAACCATATGCTAAGCACAATGGCTTTATGCTGAGAGTACCTCAAGGATGAGGTGTTGATGAGTTGATAGCATATGGTTTATGCTAAGCACAATGGTTTTGTGCTGAGAGTACCTCAAGGATGAGGTGCTGATGAATCGATAGCATATGGTTTATGCTAAGCACAATGGCTTTGTGCTGAGAGTACCTCAAGAATGAGGTGCTGATGATTTGATAGCATATGATTTATGCTAAGCACAATGGCTTCGTGCTGAGAGTACCTAAGGGTTGAGGATTTGATAGCATATGGTTTATGCTAAGCACATGGTTTATGTGCTAAGAGCAGCACGGGGTTGAGGTGCTGATAACTTGGAAGCATATAGTCGGTGCGCTAAGAGAAACACATGGTTGAGGTACTGGTGGATTAGAAGTGTATAGAGGGTATGGTAAGCACGTGAATTGTAAGAACCCTAATTTTTGGTAATATTTCCTTTTATTTAATATCTTGTGACATTGTCATTATGGAACCTTTCTAATCATCCCTGTTGATTAATAGAATTGATTGTCTGAGAAACTGCGTTGTTGCATTTATTATGTTAGATAAAAAGGAAGATTGTGAAGGCAGGAGTCTTATTGTTAGTAAGATTTATAAAACTTGGGATTTGAGAATGGTTAGAGTATTAAAGGATTTATTAAGAATTATGACGAGGAATTATGGACATTCGAGGAATTTACACAATTAAGTACTTAAGGAATTATAGGGGAAATCTCTACGCGACAAAATATTATTACGAGGAATTAATTATGATACGATAGGAAATAAGGATTAAGTGACAACCATTGGTGGAGAAATAATAATACAAGGAAGGATATTGCATGCAAGTGTCATGTAACAAGCTAGTTAGGAAATGAACTAGAAAGCAAAAAGCATAAAGCATAAAGTAACCATGAATAAGTGACTAGTTGGTGCATTATTCTAGGAGACAAAGAGGCATGGTGTATGCCTAGTCTACTAACCCTAGGGTGTCAACATGTGACACAATACATACACACATCAATACATATCACAATAATACATATCATCATTCAAACACCCAACACAAACCAAGAAAACTCCCCCCCACTTGGAGCAAACTGCTCTCGGCCAAGCAAGAGAAAAGGAAGAAGAAAAATTATTTTCTCCTCTTCCACTACTTCAAAAATCTCAAGATTAAAACCCAAGCCTCTCCTAAGTGTTGTCAAGGTATGTACTAAGTTTCATAATTTATTTCAAGGTGTAGCTTGGTGAGAAAAATGGTGAAAGTTGGAGATGTATAGTGACTAACTTAAATCTTGTTTTAGATCTTGAAGTATAAGACTTGTAAAGACCATCCAAGGTGTTCTTGAGGCTTGTAAAGCTTACCCAAGGTCTTAGAGGCTCAAGAAGGTATAAAAATCACAAACCCTCTTGGTTATGTAGTATTTATAATGTTTGGTAGTAGATCCATGTATATATGAGCTAATCTTGGTTGTATATGTATTGGATGACATGGATCTTGAGTTTGATGTTGAGATTGTGACTTTTATGATTATGGATAATATATATATCTCCATGAGTGTTATGAACCATGAATTAAGTGTATTAAGTGTTGGTTGTGTTGTGGAAGTGTGAAAAATGGTTGATCTAAGTAGTTTGTGCTTGCTGAGTTTTGTCCAGGAGCATTGACCTGTATTGTAACACGATTTTGAACCCCCAAATGTTGTCCCCTGATGTCCTACCATATATTTTTGGAAAGCTAATTGAATGTAGTTTCTGGAAATGTAAGGTTCATGGATAGGTGATGTATAGATTTTAAGTTATGGCCGGAGGAGTGAATTGTGTTTCTGGATTCCGGACTGCACTAAATGACCCCCTTGTGAACCTTGTTTAAACCCCTAAAAATATATGTGGGATCATGGAAAAATTTGAGAATGTAGGGAATGCAGTGGTGAAGACCACCCAAAAAGAATTGGATTAAAATATGAATTTTTCGATTTTATAAAAATGCTAGACTAAAATTCGCGTAAGGGAAAAAGTCGATTAGTGGAGCAAAATTCTAGGGTTAGTGGTTATGATTCGAAAGTGGTAACTAAATTAAGTCGATTAAGTGACGAGCGTAATCGAGTGATGACATGAACCTATAGTGGGGCTAGAGAGTCATAAGACGAAGTAGTTAAGTTAATTTCGTACCCCCCTAAAACCCCGTAATTAAAGAGATATTGTTAAGGTACTAACGAGCGGTTATTGCTTATGTATAGATCGTTCGAATCCGCACGCTCGACCACCCCAACCAAACCAAGGCAAGTTTACTTTTCAAAACTTATCCATATACAAGGACTTTTACGGTTGTGTTTGTAGTTTTCAAATTATATCAAATGCTATGTTTATTGAAGTATTGATGCAATTGAGATTTAACAAGTACATGTATGCTTTTACCCCTTGAACTTAGATTGAAATGTTTTCTTCGGACAACGACTCTAGAAATAGAGGTCGTAGCGGTCCGTATATACTATTGACCGGGGAGCGGTATATTATTATATCGTATCTAGATTGCGAAAACCCGAAGGGTCATTCGGGTGGTATCGTATACTCAAATAACTATTGTTATATCTTCGTAAATACTCGAAACCCTATCTTGGATTAAAATTTTATTTTATCGAATAATTATTTTATGAATTATTAATATTAAATCTTAAAATACTATTTATTAATCATTGTTCATTATTTAAAGACAAAGTTAATCCAAGATACTTTTTAATACTTTCAAACTCGAACTCTTTCGAACTCAAAACATTTTCGAAAACCCCCGGTCAGATTCTGCTTCTTGTATGATTTCAAGAATCATCGGTCGACTGATGTCGGACCTCAATTACTCTGTTTTCAATCAAAATCAAGTTTTAAAAGAAAAGAAAAAGGGACTCTGGCAGGTGTGGGAACCGTTGACGAACGATTCCCGGGATGTGTAAGCGGCCGTGAGCCAGGCGGTCCATCACTTATTATTCCGGCCCATGTGTTGCCGAAGGATGATTACGGATGTAGTTTTCATCGAGGGTGATTACGGATGTAGTTTTCACCCGAGGGATAGTTACGGATGTAGTTTCTATCCTTCTACCGGTAGAGAAGACCCGCGGATTATTGGACTTGGATGTGGCGACTGATCATCGTCAATCCTTGTCAGGTTTTTATGTTTTCTTCCAGCCCCATCCTCCACTTTGGAAAAATACTCAAACACTGCTTCTTGGGCCTAAGTGCCAAGTTGCCGATAGTGTGGTTTTTGATGAGAAAGTATTGACATCGTGCAGTATCTAGAACTGCAAGATTTTCTATAAAGATTGGCATGTGTTAGTGCACTCTTGCAATTGTTTCAAAGAACGAAATGTTTTTGTATGAGAAACCTTCTAAGTTAATGGAAGGAAAGAGGTTTGCAATGATGTATTCCCTGTACAGTATGTTAATCGTAGAGTGTTTTGCCGAAAATGATATACTCATATGTATATATTTTCAAACTTGAGATATATTGAAATGGGAACCTTATAAAGGGTTCATATGTTAATCTAAAGCTCCTTAGTGAGTATAGATGTTTTATTCAAACTCGGGCATATACATTGTCCAATTATGTTTTGAAATCTAAGATATATACCCATATAGTTGGGAATGTTTTCGAAATAAACCACATTATTATTTTACAAAATGGTGAACTTGCTGAGCATTATGTAGCTCATTCTTGCTTTATAAAAACTTTTCAGAAAGAGAAGAATTTGTCCGATTAACTCCGCACCAGCAGAAGAGGAGTAGAAGATTTACCCCGGAGATGATTTAGTTCCTGATAAATACTACAGAGTAGTCTGATAGGTTTTCAACTGTAATAGTAAGACTTGTCTTCAAGAGTAGTTGTATAGTGGAATTGCGTAAGACTCTGATTGTACAAATGAATTGTAATATTTAGTGGCACTTTTGATTATCGTTTCTGAGGCTCTAACTTGTTTGTGTGTAAGATTGAGGTCTGGATTGATGTATTGTTGAGTTGTAAAGTTAATACAGATATGATATGGTTGGATGATGATGTGACGACCTGGATCTTTGACCTCAGATTTGGGGGCGTCACAGAAATGGTATCAGAGCGATAAGTTACAGTACTCAGAAGTGAGAGTGTTGAGAGTTAAGTCTAAGTAGGAGAATGACATAAGAGATCGTAGTAAACTTATGATTGGACTACCGAAAGAGGTACCGGTGAGTAGAATGGATTGGAGTGTTACTGAAGGTATTATACTAGGGTCGATAGAATCCTTGGAGACCTTCAGAATGATGAATAGAGGTTTGAGAGTCGTACATGACCTATCATAGGTAATGATATAAGAAGCAGAGCGAAATATCGAGAGCAGCTGAGGTAGAGGCGATATTGCCAATATGATCGGATGACTAGGCTGACATAAATTTTGTGGCCATATTCCTCCATAGTTTAGGAGGCGGCATTTTAAGAATCAAGAAGTTTGGACTTCCCTACATAATTAAGGGTACTTAGTACTTGGATTAATGAAAGTCTTTTACTTTGGCTATAAGATCCGATTTTCGATAAGTAACGGGTTTACCTGAAAGTTGATCACTATGTCGTTGTGGACTTCATTACCCTTGATGGCGAATTTTACATGTGTTATACGAGAATGTTATCACAAGACGAGCGTGCTAGATAACTCCACGCATGATTCGGACGCTAGAGCATGGTAGTTCAACTTAGAGAACAAACAAGTGCGATTAACAAAAGGACTCAAGGGAAGTTGAACATGGTTGCAACGAGCGATACAGTGATCTCAGAGTCTACCAAAAGAAAAGACCAGCGGGTCTAGAGTGGGATCCTTTGATAGAGATGTTAGCAGGGACTACGTATATATGTATTGTAGACCTCAATATTTTTGGTATATGTTCACATACACACACCCGCCACTGAACCTATGGATTGCACTGAGATCCCTGAGAGATCT
The DNA here is from genome assembly GCA_036435485.1 of Saposhnikovia divaricata. NCBI lineage: Eukaryota > Viridiplantae > Streptophyta > Magnoliopsida > Apiales > Apiaceae > Saposhnikovia > Saposhnikovia divaricata. Next base: position 186,065,133 of record CM071594.1, on the reverse strand, counting down.
CTTTGATCTGTTCCCAGGGGGAACTGGCCACTTGTGATTCATGTCGGAAGGCATGAAGTAGGACCCTATGGACTTTGCAGGTGTCCCCGAAATGATGTGAAGTTTGGTCTTCAAGATAAAGCACGGAAATGACAGATATATTTGTGAAACCCTAACTCGATAAATGACTTTAAGATGATGATTGAGAGACGCACTAGTTGGTGTCTTGTATTACGAAGACGAAGAGATGGAGTTACCCTCATAGTGGTGATAATGAGATGCATGAATGATTATTTTGATAACTACCGGCTGGTGCAATACTTCATTTTAAACTATTCACTAACCATGTTACCTCGATTAGCTTATATCAGGTAACCCTCCTAGCTTTCTACTTCAAACTTGTGGAATAACAACCAGTGATATACTTACTCTAAACCGGGACTCATCCAAAGTATCTTAATTGAGCCCGAGCATTCTATTTGAAGTTTATAATCATTTCTGCTCAGGACTATTTACACCATCTTTCAATTATCCATGGAATGTTCCACAAATATTTCCTTAATTAATCGACGAATACTACTTAACGAATATCGATATTTGATTGCTTCTTTCATACTTGCATTCTTCAGTTGAGCTCATAAATATTCAACAAATTACTGAGGACATGGATGATCTAATGTCTAGACATCCCTTATGAATTCTTTTCTTCTATTCAAGATGAGATTGTACATCGTACATTGGAATCATAGTAAGGATATCATTTTGAGATTGGTATTCCGAATTTAATTCTATTGTCAGATCTGGTAAAGCATGTGTATGGAGGCACCCTTGGGTGGACCGTTTCGCTGGTAAGTAATATTTGGTGAGAGGTTATCGATTGTTCCGATACCTAGAACATTCTATTCAGATTTTATAGTTTTCTTTTTCAAACTTAATAACTTCTTATTTTCATTCGTTGTCCGAGAAGCCTAAAGTTTCTTCAGTGGCTACGAAGTTGAAATTTCGTTCTAGCCAATTGAAACTGGCTAGTCGATATGTCAATATGAATGACTAGTTGATTGTTCTAACTAGTCAAAATTGTAATGTTGTGAAGAACACCTAGCTAATTGTCATAGTTAGTGGTGATGTCTCAAACAGGTGAACTAGCAAATTTTGTCTAGCTATTTGCTAGTGTTTCTTGAAAGGACTAGTTATTGTTTCACTGGTCCAACTCCCAATTTAATTCATTCAGCAATTCCGCAATGCATTTTGCATGTGGTAAAGTATGATGATGAAAGTTTTGACGAATAATTTGATTGAGACCTAGTGAGGTCGCCCATTCAACTTGAATTCTACCCATCTTCGTACCAGACTTTATATCACTTGAATATTTTATTCTTTCATTCACACAATGAGAATTCATTTGAAACCACTGATTACTTGAATGATAAACTACTTCATTCTTTAATTGTCATGGAGTAGAATTGCTTTCTATTGGCTGACCTTCATCAATGCGACTTTAGATTTCCTCTTATTATTCAGGAGGAAAAGTATCCACCCAATGTAAGAATTGTATAAAGACCGTCTTTATGACTTTTGTACCCAACAATCATTGCCCTTATGCAACATTCTCTATGGTGTCATATTACAGAATTATCAGGACGGGAAGGAATAAACCTTGTTGTATTCTTTCTGTCCATCCTTACATCTCCAAAAATCGAGACTCCTAGTATTTGGAACCATCAACATTCTTGGAACATCCAATGTGGAATTCTTATTGAGATTATCTATTGGACCTTGTTATTTTGGAAACCGTTCCTTTCAAAGTGATTACTCTAAGGTGAACGGGAGGTACAATTGTGAACCATTACACCAATATGAGATCAAAAACCAAATGTTGTAATTGTGCAGCCAGAGCGTTATGCCGAGTAATTATTGAAGTAGAGATAACATGTCAGGGCATACCACAAGACCTTTAATATTGGTGTGGGGAAAGTTATAAGAAATGATGAGGTGGTTGGGAGCACGCTCCTACCAACCGTTGTCAGGATGTTATATTAATGAATTCTGGAGTTACCAAGCCTTTTCCTGATCCAAGAAATGCAAATCGATTGCGATGTAAAACATATCCTTAGAAGAAACTACCTGGAAGTGAGATGGACAAGAAAGGAAGAAATATCGTGGCAAGAATGTGAAGCTTTATTTAGCTAAAAGGGATTGATGCACATAGAGAGACATAAAGTTTAACAGGCCCCTAATAGCAAATGGATGCATGGATATATGACAATGATCCTTCGAGATTACCACCTAATCAAGTTTATTGGGAATCGCAGTAGCATGCAGACCTCAGGCTGTTTGGCGCCAGTTGTGAAGGAGGACGAGCATATGACATCTTACATATACCATCGAGAACTGATACCCTTATCGGAAATGGAGGAATTGTTGACTAGTTAAAATGAGTAGTTGTTTTTCAAAGATAAGGTTGAAGAGAAGGTTTTACCAACTCAAGATCGACCTCTGTACTGTGCCAAAGTTGGCATTTCACATTAATATAAACGTTATAAAATTGTGGTAGTATCGTTTGAATGGACTAATGAGTCAGAATCCTTTATGGATTAATGAATAAAGTTTTAAGAATGATATGAGAGATTAGTAACAACCTCGTTGTTAGCTATACTTTATAATGAGAAGAGGACTTTGAGAGTCACGATGATGCATCTTTCAAGAGTTTAAGAGGTATGCCGATGCAGTAGAAAGGGGATGATAGCCTATACTTCTAAACAACATAAAGGTTACGGGATAGGATATACTAACCGTGAGTCTGGGATTAGTCATGATGGCGTTCACGCATAAAACTGAGACGTTAACTTTATGAGAAAAGTGTGAAAGTTTTCCACAAGTGCCATAAGTATATCTTCATATTAGGACTAAACATAAGAAAGAGAAGGTGACGAAAGGGAGCAGGGAGTATAATGGAGAAATTTGTTATTTCCCAGAAAGGACAGTGTGGTGGCCGATACCTATAGAAGGGATTATTCGAAATTTGAATTCAGTCAGTATTGACCAAGAAAATAGAGTATATACAATAAAGAATAATGTTAGAAGAAAATGACTAAATTATGGGGAAGGACAAAGATGTACAGAGAATTAAGAGAATGTTTGGCAAACGGATATGAAGAATGGTATTGGCAAACTATTAAGTATGAACGCAACATGTCAAAAACAAAATGATAGAGATCTAGTGGATCAATTCCGCCCGTAGAAAATCTTGAACGTGGACAGAATTATAATGAATTTCATGAGTAGGTCGCCGAAGACCGAGCCAAGAGATGGCCCTAGTTGATTTATAATTGCTGGACCAAGTGATTTACCTACGAGAGACTTTCCATTGAGAAGATTATCGAATATTATACGGGAGAGATGGTGGTGCAATATGAAACTTCTGCAGCGATCACGTCAGAAAAAGACTTAAGGTTAAACTTAGAATATTGAAGGTGCTTTCGGGTATATTTAACAAAGAAATTGAGCGTATGTACTAATTTGATCTGTGGTTGACGGACAGGGAAGAAGAATTGTCCAGACGATCGAAATTATATTTAGTGTCGTGCCTAAGGCTTCACGGGGCAGTCAAGAATAAAAACTTATCCATGAAATGAATGTTGTTATCACGATCATCGCCATGCGAACGTAAGGACGTCTCCTGTAGAGCGTGCTGTGAAAGAAGAAGTTCGTTTCTCTTGCGTTACGACGAAGTCAAGGAACGAGGGACATAGTAGCTGAACTGGTTCGACATATACCGAAGACTATACAGTATCCATAGCAAGTGGTAACGGCTGACGGGAGGCAACACATGCCTGCTAATCAAGCGAAGGAATAGGAGGAATACCGTGCGTATTGACGTTGTCTCAGATTACAAAACACGACCACAAAGCATTCACGGGCCAACGATACAAGGACTCAACACGGATACTATGAACAAGGTAGAAGGGGAATGTGTAAGTAGTGGGATAGAAATTTTTAATCATAGAACAACCGATAAGGAATACAGGTCGAGGAGAGTTTGCGTTGAGGAACAACATTAAGGCGTTGGTGAGACGAAGGGAGAGAACAATAGGGTTGAAGTGTCAACCCGAGAGTTGGAAAAGGTAAGGTTGGAATTGTATCCACAACTATTATCCTTAGGTTCTTAAGAAAGAATCCTTTTAAGGAGAGGAGACTGCATTAATCCTAACTTTCGGGAATATTCGAAACCTGGACGAATAGTAATTTTATGGGTGAATGAGAAATTTTTGCAATCACGATATGTATGAATTATTAAATGAAGATTTCTAATTGATATTACGTCTTTACGGTACAGACGAGTGAATGTAAAAGTCATTAGTTTCTTTTTTTCGAAACCCATTATTTCGAATGGTCAAATTTTATGAGATATCTGAGGAAATCGTGGTAAGGCATGGGGTTCCTGTGAGCATTGCATCTGGGAGAGACCCAAGGTTCAACTCCAGGTTCTGGAGGAGTTTTCAGGATTGTGTGGGGACCAAGTTAAACATGAGTACTGCATACCACCCCAATCAGACGGACAGAGCGAGAGAACCATCCAGACCATAGAGGACATGTTGAGAGTATGTGCCATCGATTTTAAGGGAAGTTGGGATGACCACTTGCCGTTGATCGAATTTTCCTACAACAACAGTTACCATGCGAGTATAGGCATGCCCCCATATGAAGCGTTATACGGATGATGATGTCGGTCTTCCTTGTGTTGGGAAGAGGTTGGAGAGCGGAAGATTATAGGACCTGAACTGGTCCAACAGACAAGAGAAACTATCGAACTCATAAGAGGACGGCTGGTAGCGGCCCAAGACAGACAGAAGAAGTCTGCGGACCAGACCCGCAAGGAGAAAGAATATGAGGTAGGAGAGTTTGTGATGTTAAAAGTATCACCGTGGAAGGGATTGATGAGATTTGGTAAGAAAGGAAAACTAAGCCCGAGATTTATTGGACCTTTTGAGATCTTGAAACGAGTTGGGAAGTTATCCTATGAATTGGCTTTACCCCCGAGCTTGCAGCAAGTACATAATGTGTTCCATGTGTCCATGCTACGACCCTACCATACCGACTTCCGACATGTGATAGAACATGATCAAGTGGATCTACAACCAGACTTAACATATGTAGAGCAACCTGTAGAAATCATGGATAGAAAAGAACAGGTGCTGAGGAACAAGATTGTAAAATTAGTGAGAGTTTTGTGGAGGAATCAGAATGTCGAAGAATCAACATGGGAACTAGAGAGCGCGATGCGTGTAAAGCACCCCCAACTGTTTTCAACCTGATTCCGGGACGGAATCCTTTTAAGGAGGGGAGGCTGTAAGAACCCTAATTTTTGGTAATATTACCTATTATTTAATATCTTGTGACATTGTCATTATGGAACCTTTCTAATCATCCCTGTTGATTAATAGAATTGATTGTCTGAGAAACTGCGTTGTTGCATTTATTATGTTAGATAAAAAGGAAGATTGTGAAGGCAGGAGTCTTATTGTTAGTAAGATTTATAAAACTTGGGATTTGAGAATGGTTAGAGTATTAAAGAATTTATTAAGAATTATGACGAGGAATTATGGACATTCGAGGAATTTACACAATTAAGTACTTAAGGAATTATAGGGGAAATCTCTACGCGACAAAATATTATTACGAGGAATTAATTATGATACGATAGGAAATAAGGATTAAGTGACAACCATTGGTGGAGAAATAATAATACAAGGAAGGATATTGCATGCAAGTGTCATGTAACAAGCTAGTTAGGAAATGAACTAGAAATCAAAAAGCATAAAGCATAAAGTAACCATGAATAAGTGACTAGTTGGTGCATTATTCTAGGAGACAAAGAGGCATGGTGTATGCCTAGTCTACTAACCCTAGGGTGTCAACATGTGACACAATACATACACACATCAATACATATCACAATAATACATATCATCATTCAAACACCCAACACAAACCAAGAAAACTCCCCCCCACTTGGAGCAAACTGCTCTCGGCCAAGCAAGAGAAAAGGAAGAAGAAAAATTATTTTCTCCTCTTCCACTACTTCAAAAATCTCAAGATTAAAACCCAAGCCTCTCCTAAGTGTTGTCAAGGTATGTACTAAGTTTCATAATTTATTTCAAGGTGTAGTTTGGTGAGAAAAATGGTGAAAGTTGGAGATGTATAGTGACTAACTTAAATCTTGTTTTAGATCTTGAAGTATAAGACTTGTAAAGACCATCCAAGGTGTTCTTGAGGCTTGTAAAGCTTACCCAAGGTCTTAGAGGCTCAAGAAGGTATAAAAATCACAAACCCTCTTGGTTATGTAGTATTTATAATGTTTGGTAGTAGATCCATGTATATATGAGCTAATCTTGGTTGTATATGTATTGGATGACATGGATCTTGAGTTTGATGTTGAGATTGTGACTTTTATGATTATGGATAATATATATATATATCTCCATGAGTGTTATGAACCATGAATTAAGTGTATTAAGTGTTGGTTGTGTTGTGGAAGTGTGAAAAATGGTTGATCTAAGTAGTTTGTGCTTGCTGAGTTTTGTCCAGGAGCATTGACCTGTATTGTAACACGATTTTGAACCCACAAATGTTGTCCCCTGATGTCCTACCATATATTGTTGGAACGATAATTGAATGTAGTTTCTGTAAATGTAGGGAATGCAGTGGTGAAGACCACCCAAAAAGAATTGGATTAAAATATGAATTTTTGGATTTTATAAAAATGTTAGAGTAAAATTCGCGCAAGGGAAAAAGTCGATTAGTGGAGCAAAATTCTAGGGTTAGTGGTTATGATTCGAAAGTGGTAACTAAATTAAGTCGATTAAGTGACGAGCGTAATCGAGTGATGACATGAACCTATAGTGGGGCTAGAGAGTCATAAGACGAAGTCGTTAAGTTAATTTCGTACCCCCCTAAAACCCCGTAATTAAAGAGATATTGTTAAGGTACTAACGAGCGGTTATTGCCTATGTATAGATCGTTCGAATCCGCACGCTCGACCACCCCAACCAAACCAAGGCAAGTTTACTTTTCAAAACTTATCCATATACAAGGACTTTTACGGTTGTGTTTGTAGTTTTCAAATTATATCAAATGCTATGTTTATTGAAGTATTGATGCAATTGAGATTGAACAAGTACATGTATGCTTTTACCCCTTGAACTTAGATTGAAATGTTTTCTTCGGACAACGACTCTAGCAATAGAGGTCGTAGCGGTCCGTATATACTATTGACCGGGGAGCGGTATATTATTATATCATATCTAGATTGCGAAAACTCGAAGGGTCATTCGGGTGGTATCGTATACTCAAATAACTATTGTTATATCTTCGTAAATACTCGAAACCCTATCTTGGATTAAAAGTTTATTTTATCGAATAATTATTTTATTAATTATTAATATTAAATCTTAAAATACTATTTATTAATCATTGTTCATTATTTAAAGACAAAGTTAATCCAAGATACTTTTTAATACTTTCAAACTCGAACTCTTTCGAACTCAAAACATTTTCGAAAACCCCGGTCAGATTCTGCTTTTTGTATGATTTCAAGAATCATCGGTCGACTGATGTCGGACATCAATTACTCTGTTTTCAATCAAAATCAAGTTTTAAAAGAAAAGAAAAAGGGACTCTGGCAGGTGTGGGAACCGTTGACGAACGATTCCCGGGATGTGTAAGCGGCCGTGAGCCAGGCGGTCCATCACTTATTATTCCGGCCCAGGTGTTGCCGAAGGATGATTACGGATGTAGTTTTCATCGAGGGTGATTACGGATGTAGTTTTCACCCGAGGGATAGTTACGGATGTAGTTTCTATCCTTCTACCGGTAGAGAAGACCCGCGGATTATTGGACTTGGATGTGGCGACTGATCATCGTCAATCCTTGTCAGGTTTTTATGTTTTCTTCTAGTCCCATCCTCCACTTTGGAAAAATACTCAAACACTGCTTCTTGGGCCTAAGTGCCAAGTTGCCGATAGTGTGGTTTTTGATGAGAAAGTATTGACATCGTGCAGTATCTAGAACTGCAAGATTTTCTATAAAGATTGGCACGTGTTAGTGCACTCTTGCAATTGTTTCAAAGAACGAAATGTTTTTGTATGAGAAACCTTCTAAGTTAATGGAAGGAAAGAGGTTTGCAATGATGTATTCCTTGTACAGTATGTTAATCGTAGAGTGTTTTACCGAAAATGATATACTCATATGTATATATTTTCAAACTTGAGATATATTGAAATGGGAACCTTATAAAGGGTTCATATGTTAATCTAAAGCTCCTTAGTGAGTATAGATGTTTTATTCAAACTCGGGCATATACATTGTCCAATTATGTTTTGAAATCTGAGATATATACCCATATAGTTGGGAATGTTTTCGAAATAAACCACATTATTATTTTACAAAATGGTGAACTTGCTGAGCATTATGTAGCTCATTCTTGCTTTATAAAAACTTTTCAGAAAGAGAAGAATTTGGCCGATTAACTCCGCACCAGCAGAAGAGGAGTAGAAGATTTACCCCGGAGATGATTTAGTTCCTGATAAATACTACAGAGTAGTCTGATAGGTTTTCAACTGTAATAGTAAGACTTGTCTTCAAGAGTAGTTGTATAGTGGAATTGCGTAAGACTCTGATTGTACAAATGAATTGTAATATTTAGTGGCACTTTTGATTATCGTTTCTGAGGCTCTAACTTGTTTGTGTGTAAGATTGAGGTCTGGATTGATGTAAAGTTAATACAGGTATGATATGGTTGGATGATGATGTGACGACCTGGATCTTTGACCTCAGATTTGGGGGCGTCACATGAATGATGTGAATACTTATGGATTACACAGGGAATATGAAGCTTGGTCAGAGCATGTACGGCTGGTACATGAGTGGAATGGATCATATGAGGGATATGAGAAATAGACCTATGAGCTCCGTATAAAAGAAAAGGGGTAGCTCTTTGAGAGGTTTGAATTCATCAAGCTCTTATGGAAATGGATTTGAGGAAATACTGTGCAAAAGCAGGTTGGTATAGGAATTGGGGAATTCATGGGCAAAGATGAAGCAAAATTTACTAAAACCTAGAAGACATATTTAACCACAGATGAATTTTAAGCTACGGGTTTGGTTCCTCCACAGATGATTCAAATTACAGTGGGGTGGTTATCTTTTCCTGTATATGTGAAAAGGGCTTGAGTACACATGGGAACTGCCTACAGGCATGATCAGGTACGACTACATGTGTACCTGATGGAGTGGTTTCAGATACAGACATACGCGAAGCTGGCATAGTGCAAGACAAATAAGTGAAAAGCGTAACGTATCCTAAGGTGACCACTAAGTAAAAGGAATAACTATTGATGAAGGCTATTGGGTTGATTTGATGGTGAGTTATTGATTGAGGTACGGGCTTGAATAAATACAGGGGGGTGATTGTATTTACCTTCTGTGTTGGATAATGTTTGCTTGGAAATGAACGGTGATCGCCTGGAAGGCATGGCAAGTAGTTAATGGAGGTATGACTAGATGAGTACCTAATGCAATAGGTTCAGCTACTGGCGTATAAGGAGCTGATGCGGTATATCCAGTAAGGCATGGTTTGGAGCTATAGTAGGGCGTAATGACTTAGCAGGATTATATGGGAACATTTATACAAAAGACATGAAAGTGTCAAACGTTATCGCAATAATTCAGCAAAATAAATTAACCCAAACGTGGGTATCAATAGTTCTTAAATGATGCGTGAATATGGAAGAAAAATGAGAAAGGGTTTAAGAAGCAGGAGCTTCAGAAGCGACCTCTGCAGCTAATTAGAAAGGGTCAGGAGTTGCTCCCAACTCCCGTTGCTGGAGGACCAGTTGTCTGGATGTCGCCCTCAGCTCCATCCTGTTGGGTATCTGTATTTGGATCTTGCGCAACCAGTTGCGCCTCTTTCTCTATAGTACCAGTAGCACTCTTAATGGTTGCAGCAGATGCGGCTAGACCTCGTGGAATGAATCCACATCTCAAGAGCTTATCTCGGGCTAATAAACCAGCACCATCTCCCAGCTCTGCTGATAACGCTAATGTCCTCTTTGCTCGTTCGAGGAGGTGGCCTCTCAGGGGTGTCTTTGCTGGAAACTCTATAAGGGACAACAACTTCTAAACTTCCCAACAAGTTTAAGATTGAAGTTGAAAAAGGTTTTACATGCCATATCGAAAGGAATTCTAATGGCTTGGGGGGTACATCAGATTTTCGTTGAGGAGCTGGCGGATTGGAAAGAAGGTCCTTATCATAAGCTTACAGAGAGGGAGCTTCAACCAATTAGGTTCGATGGCCGTACCTGATCTAAAGCAGAACCATAAGGAAACGGATAAGTTCTACTCTTATACTTTTACATATTCATTATCATACATGTTTTATGTGCATATAAGGAAATTTTTTATATAGCGTTAAGCTTAAAACTTGATTCGAACCTCATCTATTTGGATAGATTAATATTTTTTGTTGTGCATGAACTCTTGTTTATCTTAATATCTATATCTCATGATTTTAAAGAGAGAAGGTTACATGGATTTATAAAGAAAAATGTTATCATTCCATATACATTTATTTAAATTATGCGTGGTTTTCAAAAATGTTTTCAAACTTGCTAGATGAAGCTATCAAGTAGGTACCTAGGCACGCTATATGCCCCATAATGTAACCACTTGGAAAGACATAGCAGCAATTGGGGAGGTTTTCATAGTTTTCCTTTGGTCCCTCTTGTGATACATGTATGTAATCACTTACAACACTCGAAAAGTCCCAAGATTTATGGGAATCATAGGAGAAGTCCTCCAAATACTTATTATAGGAGAAGTCCTCCAAATACTCAACAATTTCTTAGGAGGTCCATTGTGATGGGTTCATGAAGATTTTTGAAAATTGTGGCATTATGTCTTGAAGAGTGTGTTCGCCAAGGTTCTGCTTGATTGTAGAGGCGGCAACGAATTTGTATAAAAAATTATTTGTGCTTGCATATTCATATTTGCATGAATGTTTTCTTATGTGTATGAGCTGTATGCATTATGTATGTGAGCTATTTAGCTCCTGCTACTAATCACTGTTTCTAGTTATATATTGTCGTAGCTCAGGTTTTGGAAGCTTAAGGTACCATTGCAACAGCAGAAGAAGCTACAACAACGGAAGATACATGGCATGGCTCACAAGGGATTCTTGCATGAAGTTCAGCTTCGCGAGAAAAAGGAGCATCTCGAAGAATCAGATTATGGTTGTCTAAAGAAATGGCTGGAAGCTGGTAGGTTCAGTTACGAAATTGAGGAAGATGGTAGGTTCAGCTACGAAGCTAAAGAAGCTGGAAGGTTCAGCTACGAGGGTGAGGAAGCTTATAACTGGAACTGGAATGTCGTACGTGATATAAGGTATACGGAAGGGCTTCAATTAAGGATTCAAATTGAGGTACATATGTGGAAGCATTGTGTTTCCTGTTTCTTACGCCGAGTTAGCTCATGTAAGCTTGGAAGTACGGTGCTGAAGCTATGTACCTATCTGAGAATGGTAAGGAGGGATTGGACCTCTTCTTGTATTGGTTCCTTTCGCATTTAATGACATCAAGGAACCGGGGGTAATTGTTGTGCCCAAAATTTGTAATGGATCTAATTTTAGGCCCAGGAGCATTAGAGGCCCAATCTGGATGGTTTATTTATAATAAGGAGGTCCACCGAGTAAGGTCCAGCTGGCCAGGTCCACCTAGTCAGGTCCAGCGTGGTTAGGTACGGTAAGGATATTGGTGCAACTCTGGAGGTACCGATATAGCCGTAGTTGTGGAGGTACGACCAATATGATCGTAGCTGAGAGGTACGAGTGCAGTCGTAGCTGTGAGGTAGGAGCACAGCTGTAGCTCCACCTATGCTTACCAGAAGAGAAGTTATACAAGGACTCTTCCTCCTATTCTTTAGGAGCGCGTAAATATCTTCAATAAATGGACTCTAAGATGACTTCTATCACAATAAGTGGGATAAATATGATATATACATGATATATGTATATATGCAAGTACACCTTCTTGGATGAGTTTCCACATAGTCCTAAGGGAGCTAGGACTCTTCCTATCAACTAAAATACAACAAGATAAGCCTTATCAGGAGGGAAAATATATAAAAAACGTGGCTTGATCATCAAGAATGGCGTCCATAACCTAGAGAACTACATCGGGGCTTGATTCCTATAAATAGGATATGTAGGGTGTTGGCAAGGGGGTTCGGAAATTCACTTCTATACGCGTAAGGCACGTGTACCCTTAGTGAAACGTTTACCGGGTGGTTTTGGCCGGAGTTCATAGCCATTTCCGTCCGGTGACCTTGCTAATTCAGTCCCAAATCACCACAAACCTCCATCCGCTCCGGTAGTTGGAGCTGCAGCTGCGGAGGTGCGAAGCTGAAGCTGCGGACGTGCGAACCTGCTTCAATGTCCGATATCCAAGGACAAATTCGGTTATTCCAGCAAGGATTACTTGGGGTGTTGGTGCAGATTTTTCTCACAACAGAATATAACATAATATGATTGTTGAAAGTTCAACTTTTGAAATTTTTAACAAAAATGGAAAACTGGATATCTTAAAAATAAAGTTGATTTTGTGTATTAAGAGTTTTTTGAAAAAGTAAATTGTAAAAATGAAAGAGAAAATGCCCATAATACCTCTTTTTCAGCATCCCATTGCCCAAAATGCCGTTTAGCGCGAGCAACCGCCCTAAATGTCCATGGTATGCTCATTACAGTAATGCGCATAGTTTTTTTTTTATCTCCACTATCTACGCATTAAGCTAATACGTATAGTTTTTTTTTTTTTTTTTTTTTTACTATGGTGTACGCATGATACTAATGCGTATAGATTTTTATTTTTTAAAAAAATGCTGAGTACCCGATGATCATTTAATTAAACTAAGTATCGGATGGTTCAACGTTTCCATTTTGGGTTTAAAAATATTTGGAACAACGAATAAACCGTATACGAACTTAGGGTTTAGGGTTGTTTAAAACCCTAGACCCTAACTTATCCTGATTTTTAAACGCGTTAGCGTTTAAAAAACAGGCCGTCGGATTCATTTTTTTATTAAAATTTTAAAATAAAATTTTAAGTAAACTTACGGTTTCAATAATTAACTTTGGGGTTCAACGTTTCCATTTTGGGTTTAGAAATATTTGAAACAACGAATAAACCGGATTCAATTTTTTTATTAAAATTTTAAATTTTATCTGTATTCCCTCAAGGTTTCAACGGTTAACCTTTGGGGTTCAACAGTTCCATTTTAGGTTTAGAAATATTTGGAACAACGAATAAACCGTATACGAACTTAGGGTTTAGGGTTTAGGATTTAGGGTTGTTTACAACCCTAAACCCTAAACCCTAACTTATCCTGATTTTTAAACGCGTTAGCATTTAAAAATCAGGCTGCCGGATTCAATTTTTTTATTAAAATTTTAAATTTTATCTGTATTCCCTCAGGGTTTCAACAGTTAACCTTTGTGGTTCAACATTTCCATTTTTTTAAAAATTTAAAATTTTTATTTTTTATTTGTAAATAAAAAGATAAGGAAAATTCAAAATTTTGCTAAAAAAAAGTGAAATTCAAAATTATTGAACCATACGCATGCTACCAATGCGTTGTCCATTTGACAAAGAAAATTACCAATGAGCTATACGCATTGGTACAATGTGTGGGCTTATTTTATATTAAAAATAAAATACACGCATGTTGTATATGCGTGGCCTACTTCCAAAAAAAAAAAACAAAGAACACGCATGTGAGACATGCGTCTACGGTGTACGCATGTGACACATGCGTGTTCCGTGGATAAAATGGGCGGAGGTTTCCCCCGATAGGTATTTTGGGCAACTGAAATTAAATGGTGGGTATTTTGGTTTTTCACCCAAAATGAAATAAAAATAAAATCGTACAAGAACTCATCTCAATTGCTTCGTAATTATCATGATAGATACGTTGAAAATTTAAAAAAAAATGGTATTTTATTCAATTTTAATAAAAAAAAATGGGAAAGAAATTTGTTCCAGAATAGAATATGAAGTCAATGTTACTATGAAGTCATCAATTTTGAAAAAAATGTTCAAAAATCAATATTCGTAAAAATATGTTCAAAAATCAGCATTCTAAAAATTTGGCTGGAGTTTGAAAAAAAAATCTTAATAATTAAACAATTTCTTGATGATGACGATAAATGGAATGAAAATAATGTTTATAGCTAGAGTTTCTGTCAAAAATTCTTATGCAAAAACTCTTAAGATAGTCCAACAAAAAGTTAAAAATACTGTTAAGATTCTTATGAGAACAAACCAAACCATAACAGTGGTATCATAATTTATTAGATTATAAGAAAAGTAGGAAGATAATTATATTGCAAAAGAATATTATTGATTAAGTAACATTTTTAGCATAGTTAAATTCAAATGCAAGGAGCATTTCGGTGCTACATATAACTTTAAAAAAAAATTAATGGAATATCATATTGGTATTAAAATTATACATTCATGATAAATGTATCGATTAGTTTTTATATTTGGAACCATGTTAGAAATGTGTAAATTGTATCTGGTTCAAGGGATGCAAAGTATGAAGGTTATATAGATAACCTTAATTTTTTAATAAAAATAAAGAGTGGCAAAGTGCAATTATTTATTAAGACTGTAGCAATATGCAGCTATTGAGAGAGAACACAATTACAAAACACTTTTCTTACACAAAGTCTTTACATAAACTACATCGGAATAAAGGATATTATAATCTTTTTTGACCATATATCTAGCCAGGAAATATATGAAAAAGGAATAAAAGTAATAATAAGAATTTTTATTTTTATTTTTCTGCTCAAGATTTTTGCCGGGAAAGAGAAAAGAAGAATAAAGAAATGAAATGAAGAGACGTGGGAAGAGCTTAGGATGAAGGAGAGTTGTGCTCCTACTTTCACGGCAAACGGACAGGCTACAGACTTCTTTTAAAACACAAGTAAGCTTAACCAAACAAATAGATTACAGTCGATATATATTAACTTGACAATACATATATCAATTTTTTTTCTTTTTCAATTTTTCACTTGCTCGAATTTGTTGTTACTTATTAGATTCCCAGTTTGTGATCCTGTGAATCACCTATTAATTAGGTTGCATGCTCTTCTTTTGGGGTTTTTTCTGTGATTTTCTTGCTTTTTATGTTTCCTAAAAGACGAGGTGTTGGAAAACACTCATTGTCTATGGAGATTGATTTTTGATGAATATGGTAATCATTCTTGGAATCCCTTTTTTTTTTGATGAATATGGAAATCTTTCTTTGTTTGGTATTAGAGCTTGGTTCTATATGTTTTATAATTGTCAAAATGTCAATTAATGGTACTTAGCATTGTAGAATATCAGAGACCATTATTACAGAAGTTGAGGGTTCCAGAGTATGAGTAGAGCCATGGATGCATAGTATTTAAAATGGTAGCTAGCTTAGTTCATGCATTTTAAAATGTGAACAACATGATTCGAACCTTCTTCATTTGGTATTCCTTAATTGCCTTTGCTGCAAAATGTAATTCACGTTCATGCCATTATGTAATTTCCATTTTCAGGAATGCAATTTTCGAGCCATATTATAGATAAAAATGCTTGGTCCTGTTATTTTGAAGATACCCCTGGCATATGGATATCAAGGGTTGACTAAATTATCATCTTCAAGTTTTAGTCTTTTTTCGACATAATGGAGCGACAAACATCCACAGATGTTTTTCAACCAAGTCATGGTGAGATGATGATGCGAAATGTTAAATTGTTTCCCCTTTGTTTGATTTCCTATACCCTGAATAAAACTTATTTCATTGGTTCTACAGATAAACAGCGAACGATTCTTATCGAGTGGTTAAACAATACTCTTTCTAATGTCAATTTGCCAGTAAATGCTTCTGATGAGGACTTGAGAGCATTCTTGGCTGATGGTAGTGTGTTATGTCAGCTGTTGAATAAATTTAAACCAGGGTCCATCCAGGTAAATAAGTAATATGATAAAATGTTCAAATTCTTTGTTGCTGAATATCTGATAAAAATTTAATAATACAAAACTTATATTTTCCAGTCTAGTGGTTCTGGTCATTCTTCAAAGACAGGTCAAGAAAATTTAAAAAGGTTTCTTGCTGCCATGTACGAGATGGGGTTGCCTATATTCCATGTTAGAGACATAGAAAAGGTAGTGATGTTTCTCTTTTGTTTCATCTATATAATGATTGCAGACGGCCCTGTATTTATTTGCCATTATAACAGAATTTGAATTTTGGTCATCTTTATATCATCTTCATACTCTGCCTTGTCACAGTATATAGGTGATTTCATGAACTTACTAGTATGCTTTCTTTGCATCTGGTTAAGTAATTTGTAGCCAGAAAACCATAGGCAAAGAGGCATTTTCGTGACCTATATGTTTACTAGTTGCTAATTTCTGCTTCCAGACTTTCTCTTTATCTTTGTTACCTTTTCAATTTAATATCATACAGGGATCAATGAAAATTGTCGTAGACTGCCTGCTAACACTTAGAACACGGCTTATAGTGAACGGTGGGGGATATGAACTTTCTGCTGCTAGTTTAGCCAGACCATCTAGTGTGACGCACAAGGGTTCATCAGAGTCAAACTTTTATCATGTTTTGCGCAGTCCAGTCACGTCGGGTATGTTAATTCTTTGTTTTTATCTTGTTTCATGTCTGTTAAAAGTTTATGTTGCCCTAGAATTGTAACCTTGTGCATACCTCTCTTTTCTTGATGACAAGAGATTGAGGTTCAAGCCTCAGTGGAGGCATGGTTATCTGATTATTAAAATTTCTGCAATTGACCATTGCCGGGAAATTATAAAAAGAGGTGCAGATTTTTTTTTTCTACGTAGATACAATGTCGCCCGGAATTTCACAAATTATGAACTACTCTATTATGTATCCACCACAGTGAAAAGCTTCTGTAGACTTTCTCTACTGTAATATCGATCCCGTTCATGTATTCCTTTGTTGTGGAGTTTGAGATTATATACTTGCAGTAAAGTAACATACAATTTACCTGTGGAAGTGGAACCTGGCGAACTGTATTGTTTTATTTTTCAAGTGTATTTACAATATATCTCAATCTGATTAACTGATATCTTGGACCTTCCAATTGTTAAGAACCATCACCAGCATTACTGCATCATGTAGGACATAATTTGCAGGACGTGTTTCAGATAAAACATGGGTGCTACGCAGATATCCCTTCTGCAAAGATATCAGAAATGATAAACTCAAACCGCTTGGATGTATGCAATAAGTCTCCTTTTCATTCTGTGTTGATCGCCCTAAAATGTGGACATCTGGATTTGTGTGTTATTCTGAGATAATGCTTCTTTGATGCATGTTCTTATTTGCAGAATGCGCCAACACAGTCACTTTTAAGTGCCGTGAATGGAATTTTAGATGATGGCGCTCAAAGAAAGAACGGCGAAATACCTCATGTAAGCAAAAGAAGAAAGCATAAACATAATGACAAAGTATTTTTTAATTTTCATATAATGTATGAGATTAACTATATAGAGATTCTACTGAGATCTCTATCGTTCTTTTTGTAGCGTGTGGCATGCCTATTGAGAAAAGTAGTTCAAGAGATTGAGAGACGAATTTCTACTCAAGCAGAGCACTTGAAAACTGTAATGTTTATACAAATTTGATGCTATTTTATCATTTTAATTGCATCAGCCTTATAATTTATCATTCTCTATGTAGCAAAACCAACTTTTCAAGGTACGGGAGGAGAAATACCAGTCAAGAATTAGAGTTCTTGAAGCTCTGGCAGCTGGAACTGGTGAAGAGACACAGGTACTGTGTGATATCTGCAAATGTTCTCATGTATCACCATTTCCATTTACCTGATAGTAATGCGTTTTTACTGTCACCTTTAAAGGATCTAGACTGAAGTCAATCGATAGCAAATAGCTATGTCTTTTTACACATGAGTCATGGATGTAGATGTCAAA
Source organism: Saposhnikovia divaricata (assembly GCA_036435485.1). NCBI lineage: Eukaryota > Viridiplantae > Streptophyta > Magnoliopsida > Apiales > Apiaceae > Saposhnikovia > Saposhnikovia divaricata. Next base: position 186,047,097 of record CM071594.1, on the reverse strand, counting down.
CCCATGTTCATAATTCAAGCTTCTTTCAATTTATTTACTTTTAATTCTTATAAGTATTCAGTTTAGTTATTCTGCTAGACTCGGAAGATTACAGAAGGAAGAAAGAAAGCTGAAGTACAAGATGTACGGAGGCTGATAAACCAGAAGGATAACAACAATTACGGAATTGAATCTTTTAAGAAGGAAGATAATGACGATAATGAAATCGTATCTCTCAAGAAGAAAGATAACAACGATAATGAAATCGTATCTCTCAAGAAGGAAGATAACAACAATCATGAAAGTGTATCTCTTGAGAAGGAAGGTAACAACAATCATAAAATTGTGTCTCTAGAGAAGGAAGATAGCAACAATTTTGAAATTGTATCTCTTAAGAAGGAACTAGAAACAACTAAGAAAAATTATGAGCAGCTTCGCTTGCAAATGGAAACAACAGCAAAGGAAAGCCAAAATATTGAATCTTTGAAAGAAGAGTTAATAATAGCTAAACAAAATTATGATCAGCTCCGCATACAGATGGATACAGAAGCTAATGGATCCCACGATATTACTTCAGTAATGCAAGAGCTTGAAACAACTAAGAAAAATTATGAGCAGCTTCGCTTACAGATGGAAACAACTCACGGAAGCCCAGAAATTGAATCTTTGAAGAAAGAGTTAGAAATAGCTAAAATCAATTATGATCAGCTCCGCTTACAAATGGATACTGATGCTAATGGGTCCTATGACATTAATTCGTTAAAGCAAGAGCTTGAAACAACTAGAAAAGATTATGAGCAACTCTGCTTGCAAATGGAAACAGAAGCTAAAGGGGTTCAACAAGATTTAGAGATGAAGCTAAAGGAGGTTCAGCAGTACTTGAAAGATTCAAAAAATATAATTAAAGAGCTTGAGACCACTGCAGAATCAAATAGTCAGCGGTGGACAAAAAAAGATAACATTTACCAAATATGTGCAGAATTTCAGATGGGTGTTCTGCGGGTATTCTCAGTACACATACTGTATGTTACACCTATTTATTATGACGGTCATCTTTTATAGTTTATTGAGCTTAAACTATCTTTCAGGAGCTAAAACTTTCTTCTGTAGCAATCAGGCAGGAAGTTACACAGGCACAAAAGAGTTATGTGGAGGACTTTAGTCGTCTAGGTTTGATTTATTAAACACCAGGCAATTTTCTACTTTAGCTTATGTTTTCTGTATGGTCAAACACATCATTTCACCTTGTTTAGGGACAAAGATAAAGGAACTAGAGAAGGCAGCTGAAAACTATCATGTTGTCCTAGCTCAAAATCGGAAGATGCATAACGAGATCCAAGACCTAAAAGGTGCCACAGATACATGTTATATATAATGCTTTTAAATGAGTTCGGTCTTTTTTATTTCTCTTAAACTTTCTTGAGTAGGAAATATTAGAGTGTATTGTCGGATAAGGCCATTCCCCCCTGGACAGAAGGCAAAACAGACGATTGTTGATTACGTGGGTGATAATGGGGAGCTAACAGTTGTAAATCCATCAAAACAAGGAAAAGAAAGCCGGCGTTCATTTAAGTTCAATCAAGTCTATGGGTCAAAAGCAACTCAAGGTTTTCATTCTTAACATTTGTTGTTTTCATATAAAAGGTCAAGTAAATGTTTTCTGCCAGATTTATTTTTGTTAAACAGTTCAAAAATAAAAATTATCTTTGAAAATTGACAGTGGATGTATATTCCGAAATCCGACCCCTTGTACAATCTGTTTTGGATGGATATAACGTATGTATATTTGCATATGGTCAGACTGGTTCAGGAAAAACTTACACTATGGTATGAGCCTTTATTATGCATTATTCCAAAGGGTAACCTTTTTTATATTGTTAGTTTGCTTACATTAATAATATGTTTCTGCAGTCGGGCCCTGATGGAGCATCTGAAGAGGAATGGGGGGTCAACTATCGAGCTATGAATGACCTTTTTAATATTTCTCAAAGAAGAGGAAGCACTTGTGCGTATGAAATAGGAGTTCAGATGGTTGAAATATATAACGAACAAGTTCGTGATTTACTGTCAACTGGTTCTCAGAAGAAATATCCTTTCATGTTTATATTCCAACTTTTCCCATTAGCTATGTTAATACAGTTACTGTGCTTGGTGTCAAAAGTAAGATCCCTTATGTCGTCACATAAAATTCCCTTAATTGCTTGACTTTATTCATTTAGTTCATCTGTTTAGGTTCCCCCTGTTCCAAATTGAATTCTGTTTGTGATTAGCTTGGATATTAACTGTTTGCCTGTTATATTATGTTTGAAACGATGGTTTCCTTGATTTCCGCACACTAGGGATTTCATCCAACTCCCAAGCAAGTGGATTAGCTGTCCCTGATGCTAGCATGCATCCTGTACAATCAAGCTCTGATGTTATGGACTTGATGGAAATTGGACTTAAAAATAGAGCAAAAAGTTCCACTGCCATGAATGAAAGAAGCAGCCGATCCCACAGGTTCGTTCTTCAAATTTTAAGTTTTTATCCACATTTTTCTGTGCTTTATATGTTTCTCATTTCATTACACACGTGAGTGCAGTGTTTTAACAGTCCATGCTCGTGGGACGGATTTAAAGACAGGCTCCTTATTGCGTGGTAATCTCCACTTGGTAGATCTTGCTGGAAGTGAAAGGATAGACCGTTCAGAGGTAACTGGAGACCGGCTTAAGGAGGCACAACATATAAACAAATCTTTAGCAGCACTTGGAGATGTCATCTTTGCTTTGGCACAGAAGACTTCTCATGTTCCATACAGAAATAGTAAACTCACTCAAGTTCTTCAAAGTTCTCTCGGTATACACTTATCAACCATTCCTGATCTTCTAGTTAGTTACTGGTGAAGCATTTCAGCATTTCATATGTTTTAAAAGAAAGCGGGTCTTGTCCTTTAATGTCGAAAGAAGTTCGGAACCAGTAATTTTCAATTCAATGAAGAAGAAGAATGTGATCATTGTAGTGTAGGGGCACATGGTGCATAGTAGGATTGTTTTTCTGGATGATTTTTCAACAATCGTTTAATGCAACTTAGTAATTCTATCTCTCATAGTGTTAATAAGCTGCTCCTTTTAGAAGTTACTAAGTAAAAAATTAGTATATAAGAGATGTCTTCACCAATCAGGTCATAAATTCTGTGGTTTTGAAAATTTAGATAAATCTAGAAGTTATAGTTTACTTTTGTTTATACATAATAATGTGGAATACATAACTAAAAAGATGAGAAGTATCCAAAGACGACAGTTTCCTTATTGCAGGGACATATAGGATTTAAAGTGTCCTCTAGGCTCTAGTTCTCTTAACCTGCATATAGTATCTAACATATGTGTATCTCCTTTGATAATATCTAACATATCATAGTCTCTGTCCAGCAAGCAAGACATAATTGATGTAGTTTAAATTATACAAATTTAGTATTTCAAGGGCTAAAAGTATGTATCGCTCAGGAGCATTATTGGGAAAAAAAATAGGAAAAAGGGTTAATAGGTACACGATAACATACATTGAGGGCTGATGGGAACGTTTTTTTGTTTAAGGGTTGATGGGTACAAACGACCATAGTTAAGGGGCCAAAAGGTTATTAAGCCTTATGCTAATGCATCCACAGTTTATTTAGCTACAGTGATCTGGTTATTTATATGTTATCTTTAATTGGTTGATATAAAAATAGGGTTAATTATCATATAGGTCACTTATTGCATGCCAATGTATCAAGCGGATCACCGGGGTTTTTTTGGTCTCATTTAAATCACTCAATACAAGAAATGTTACACTCCATTAACTTTCGAAAAATAAAAGTAATTTTTTGTTTATTCTGCACATTTTTCTTGAATGTTACCGTAACTAAATGAATAATTGTTAAATTCTAGTATTTTAGATAATATATTTAGATTTTTTAAAAATCATTTATTATTTATTTTTAATTTTATAGTTATTTTCCTTATTTTAATTAAAAATAAATAGTAAATGAACTTTTTAAATTTTAAATATATTATCTAAAATAATAGAATTTAACAATTGGTCATTTGGTTGCGGTAGAATTCAAGAAAAGTGTACAGATTCAACAAAAAATTACTTTTATTTTTCAAAAGTTAACGGAGTGTAACATTTTTTGTATTGAGTGGTTTAAATGAGACCCAAAAAAACCCAGTGATCCGCTTGATATATTGGCATGTAATAAGTGACCTATATGATAATTAACCCCATAAAAATAATGAGGATTATTAAATAATTCTAAATAGGCACTTTTATATGTGATATTTGAGTTCTGATGGGGGATAATCTTAAAGTCGAGAAAGAATTGTCTATCTTTAAAAGATTCAAATAAAGAATAAAGAAGTACTGTTCTAAACATTTTAAGTTTACCAGTAACTGATCGATTCTGCCATTGATATTTTCTGGAAATATCTTATAAAACATATATCACGATTTTTAGAGGATTGAGTCTGGGTTATACTATTTTTTTTCCGAATGAACAATGATAACCTAAATATATTTATTTCTTCTCAAATCAACTGTCTTAATATAGAGATGGGAAGGCATGAGCCGAATAATTACAGAAATCCGAGTTTTATTCCTTTTGTAGATTCATTATAGTTGCATTAAACAACCATAATCTCTCCAACTGATAATACAGGTGGTCAAGCAAAGACAATTATGTTTGTACAGCTTAATCCAGAAGCTATCTCATTCACGGAAAGCCTAAGTACCTTGAAGTTTGCCGAAAGGGTTTCCGGGGTTGAGCTTGGTACTGCACGTAGCAGCAAAGATGGCAAAGATGTCAAAGAATTGATGGAACAGGTGCTTGATTTCCCTCATCCATCTTTCTTGTTAAATCTTCTTATTTTAATCTGAAATTGTCCACTCTTAGTGTGCAAAACACTGCAAATGAGCCTCAAGGGGCTAGGTGCTCAGCTTGTATGGTATGTTGGAAGGCATAACTGGTATCCGACTCGCATCCCACAGAAAATTTAAATGTCACACTTTATCTTGCTAGACTAAGGGGATGCTCGCATTTTCCAGGATTACAGTTGGGGCAGTTATGGTCCTCTAAGCTTCTGTTATTTAAAAGTGGGATAGTTTCTGGTTCAAAATAGATTGTGCAAAAAAGAAATTCCTCGCGTAGAAATTGTTTTCTGTTAATTTATGTTTTATCATGAGATGCATACGATGTGCATTTTTTTGCCTTTACAGGTTGCGTCCCTAAAAGATACTATCGGAAAGAAAGACGTGGAGATTGAGAGGTTGCAACAGCTCAAAAATGGTGAGAAACGTGCATCTGCAACGAGGTATTGGAATTCCCATTTAATCTTAAGTTACACATTGTACATTTTTTTAACAAAGCTTAACGTTATTTTCTTGGAAAAGATAAATGCAGATTCTTGTCAGAACAACTACTGCTCGGCTAGTTCCCAGCAGTTTATTTCAAAATATTTGAAGAATACGAAGAGGTGATGTAGCAACCTATCGTATAGTGTTCTTTCTAGACCATGACAACTCTGTAGAAAGCGATTTCCTCTTTGAAGATTTAAAACCTTCATGAGAATACCCAAAAAGGTCAGATTTTGTAATCTCAAATATTTGTCATGAATCGCAAAATTATGTGTCAAGATTATCGAGCAAAAGTTAGTACAGCAGTGGGATATCGTAGAGATAGAACTTATACTCGAACTATTTTGACAATTGTGGAGATCTACATCAACATTTAGAAATTCTTGATGCCGCAAAGACAATCTCTTGCTCTACAAATATGCTTCTTCATCAACAAAGGACCTAGTCCATCAGTAAACATGTTATATTCCTTTTTCAAGCTTTGTCAATTTTTAAGTTTTCAGTAATGAGAATCTGCAAGCAGAAACCATTTGTCATTAAAGTTAACTGAAAACAGGTTACAGTCTATTTAGTAGAGCAGCCCCACTGTGGCCACTGCTTTTACTTCTTCACGTGTTTTAAGTTTTTAACTAGAAAATTATCATTATTTTTGTCCTGCGTCTATAGAAGAGTTTTGAAGATGTGAATGTTTTGTATATGAATTTCTTTCAAATTCATGTATGTACACTAATTGGCTCCACCAACAATGAACAAGCATTTCATGTAATATACGCAAGTTGTATATGTATGATGTGCAGATTTCACTTGTTACAAATAGGCGAAATGTGCGTATATGTAAACAAATACGAATTCCAATATTGAATGTTGTAGCTTTGAAATATATATTATGTTTAGTTGGAATGAATGTAAAGAAAGAGGTAGTTCAAAAGAAATGAATGAAATTTGAACTTGAACATAGGTAATTCTAAAGAAAGCAAAGAAATTTGAACTTCAATATATGGGATTTTTTACATTTTTCATTCTTCCTCCATTTCATTCATAACAATTTAAACTAAACCTTAAATACCTAATTTTGAGAAGAAAGAATTCATTTCTCCCCATACTTACTTTTACAGTTCTTATCATAACAAATTTGTAATTAATCATTTTTTTTCAAAACTTCCCTCCAAATTTCATAATTATTACTAGGGGTGTTCAAACAATCCGTTAAACCGTGAATCCGGACCGGACCACAACAATCCGAACCAACAAAAACCGAAACCGTAAAAATCGTTGTTATTGGTTCGATTAACTACTTAACCGGACCGTTTATACATAAATGGTTTGGTTATGGTTTTCAATATTTTAAAACCGATTAAACCAAACCGGACCGTTATATAATAATACACTAAAAACTCTAGTAGATAGTTATAAGTTAAGATTATAATTTCTACTGTGTAATGTCATTACATATATATAATAAAAGGATTAAATTACTTAATAAATATAATATTGAGTTAATTGTCATAATGTTGTAGTTCTACACTAAATTAATTTGTTTACTATTTATATAAATTGAATTATTCAATTGAATTTATTACTCGTTTCATTCCATTCCATTCCACTCGATAAAGCACCACAATAATATTATTGTAAGCTGCACTCATTTTTCATCAATTTTACTCATCTCATTTTAGTACATTCTCCCCAATCGAATACAAAAATATCATTAGTACAAGTTCAGAGTTGAAAAGCAATATAACACTAGCTCTTATGCGCCGCAAGAGTAGATAGCCTTCATCATGCTTGCATATCCATCATTTGAGTCTCCAACAATTATTCCAATAATTACATATCTGATTTGACTTATGAACGAATATGCAAGCATACATTTCATACTTATTTGAGTCATAGCAATGAAATTCCCCAATATCATGCTAAGAATAGCTAGGGTTTCCAGAAGAATATACCATTCATTTGATGAGAAATAAAAAGAAATATCGAAAATTCGATTGGCTGAAGCTGAAGCAACTACTTTCAAAGTAACAGAAAGAAAAGCAACAACTGGAATGGGAGAATCAGAATCGAAAGAAGGATTTCTCACTTTTTTCTCTCATTCAAAACACTACAAGAAAAATGGACTTTTTCTACCGTCAAATCGGTAGGAAAAGTCCCTAAATCGGTAGGAAATGCCGCATTTTCTAACGGCCCTCTTCGGTAGGAAATGCTTAAGTGGGAAATGTCTTTGGTAGGAAATGATAGTGACCGGGTCAAACATGGGTCCCACATGCTGACGTGGCCTTCCAAGTCAGCTTCCAAGTCAACTGCCACGTCATACGCCACGTGTATTTTTGTGGCATGCTGGCAGCCCATTTCCTACCGACTATCCTTTAACAAGTTGGTAGGAATTATATCAGAAGTCAAATAAAAAGCCATTTCCTACCGTTCATTTCCTACCGAGTTCCAATATTTCCTTCCAGACATTTCCTACCGTCCTTATGAATGCGGTAGGAAATGGCTTGAAGACGGTAGGAAATACTGGGTTTCGAATGGTAAAACGGTAGGAAATGGCTTGAAGACGGTAGGAAATACTGGGTTTTTAAAAAAAAAAATTAGTCTTGTTGATTTTCATTTACAATAAAATGCTCAAATAGTAATAAAAACTACAAAAACGCAACCATAAAAATGCAACCACAACGAAACACATTCAACATATAAAGAAATTCAAACATTTATCATAACCATAAACAATCATTCTCCCTTATTACAATCATAATATTCAAAAGTTATAAATTATTCTAAAATAACAACAAGAAATCAAGAACATTTTATACAAACTTAATTAACCATTGCCTTCAACATCTTTATCCTTATCTACAATAATCATTTATCTCCACCCACCATCATTGTTTTCACACCAATTTTCTTGGCCCATTTGTCTTTGGCTTCATCCATGAAGTTAGATTCATATATAATAGCCTTGTTATCCTCATCAAGTACCTACAATTTACATAAGAAGCAAAAATAAGTAAGTAGTACTAGGATGTGAAATAATCAAACAACAAACTAAGTAGGGGATAAATTTTACCTAATAATCAAGATGTGAAAAATGAAAGAGATTATGTATGTGGTTGCTAATGATATATATTAGAGATTGAAACTAAAAATTTTCAGTGGTATAAGATGAAGAGGTGGAGAAGAGAGTTGGAATGAAGGGGAATGAAGAAAGGTATTGTTTTATAAATCTGAATTACACATTTCCTACCGCACTTTTATATTTCCTACCAATTTGCGGTAGGAAATGACTTTGGGCGCCATTTTAAAATTTTGGTTTGGGCGGTCATTTCGAATTTTTGGTTTAGGCGCTCATTTTGAATTTTTCGTGAATTATCATTTCCTACCGACTAGCGGTAGGAAATGACTTTGGGCGCCATTTTTGAATTTTAATTTGGACGCTCATTTCAAATTTTTGGTTCAGGCGCTCATTTTTAAATTTTCGTGAATTATCATTTCCTACCGTAAACCGGTAGGAAATGGAAAAAAATGAAAAATTTTAAATTTTCGTTAATTATCATTTCCTACCGCATGATACCATTTCCTACCATAAACCGGTAGTAAATGGAAAAAAATGAAAAATGATATAGCAGGGATTCGAACCCACATCTCCAACGAAATTTGTACTACCTCAACCATTATGCCAAGGTGCTTTTTATGTTTTAATGTTACTCTAAAATTATATAACCACAATACCTTGTTTATCACTTTTTCATTAAAAAGTCCTTACAAATGAACTTTAAAAGTCACAATTTTTTGCAAATGTCACTAATTCATAGTGATCTTGAAATTCTAACAGTTGGATATGTAAAAAATATAACTAGAAAAATGAATTAGTACAAATTATTCTTAAAATAAGGGTTTTTCCTTATAAAATCACGTCAAATGAATTTTAAAAATCACAATTTTTTTTCACACATGACTAATTTGCAGGGATAATGAGATCCGTACGGTTTAATCGTTCAAAAAATGTTTAAAAAAAAATAAAGTCTAACCCTAGTAACCCTAAATCTAACCCCTAAACTACAACCCCTAAACTAGTTGACTGTTCTTTTTTTTTTTTTTTGCTAAGCTGCATATATATATATAAAAGAAAGAAATAATACAGGGGTTAACCCTTGCTCGAAGCCAGGCTAAGAGAGACTATCTACCCACAATCTAACCTAACGAAGCTAGATTGAACATAGAAAGGACAGAAGAGGGCAGAACAACCCCACATATCAATGAACAAAAATCCACCTATACATGTCTAAGTGAACAAATTGTCGAAACCAAGAAGAATGTTGCAGTTTGTTTCTGAGTTCTAGCATAATTCTTTTGATCAGCTTTGTCGGTCCAAAACTTCCTTTGTTGTGATGCCTAGCATTACGTTCCCTCCATATATGATAAGAAAAGATCTGTGCAACCAGCAGGACCACATGTCTCAAGGATGTGTCTGTAATAGAGCACCAACTGGTGAGCAGCTCGACCCAGGTGTGCCCAGAAAAATCAACATTTAAAAGCCCAGCTAGCTTGGAGAGAATGTAGCTACTGTAAGGACAGGTGACAAAAAGGTGTGATGCAATCTCACAACCCCCAACACAAAAGTGGCAGAAAGTAGTAATATCTAGTCCAAAAGAGGCAAGGCGGTGCGAAGTGGGCAGGCGTTCATGACATAGCAGCCACTCGTGGTGGGCATATCGTAAGATTTTGAGTTTGTGCCAAACCAAATCACACCAAGGCACAAGGGGGGCATGAGTGCGAATTGAGTTCCAAATATCCCATGTTTTAGTTTTCCGGATAGAAATACCATTCCACATAATGTCATCAGTGGCATTTAAATCAAAAGCTGGGAAATTAAATTGTTGAAGCCAAGAGAGTAGACCTGGATCCAGATGGTGTAGTCTTGATGTTGGTCGTGGCAAAACCCAAGTACCTGTCGAGATAAGAGCATGCACTGTTGAGTCATGTGTGAGACTAGACTGAGCAATGATGTTGTCAAATCTGTTGTTTGCAAGAGAAATCGAGTTCCACCAGGGGTCAAACCACAAAGAGGTGCCCAGGCCATTACCAATCTTAAAAGCTAAGAATTGTCTAGCCAAAGGGCGAAGCTTGAGCACATTTCGAAGAATCCATGAGCAATCAGTTGGCATAGGCAATGTCCAAAAGTGATGCCGTTTAAGAACCGTATTGTTGACCCAACAAGGCCAAAGTGCCTTGCTCTTGCGAACAATCCTACAGAGGTGTAGAATAATCTGAGCCTGATTCCAAACTTTAAGATTTTTAATGCCCAAGCCTCCTTCTTGTATAGGGCAACAAACCCTCTCCCAGCTAATCTTAGCCCCCCCCTTTCGAGTTGACATCACCTTTCCACATAAACCTAGTGAAGAGAGTTTGTAATTTTTGCAACACAGATACAGGGAGAAGAAAGTGCTTTGTCCAGTAAGCTTGGATAGCAAACAGGACAGTACGGAGCAGTTGCACCCTACCTGCAAAAGAAAGGAGTAGAGATGTCCAATGGCCGATTCTAGCAATGACTTGGTCCAAGAGAGGTATGCAGTCATTGTGGCTTAGCTTTGAAGAGACAAGGGGCACGCCCAAAAATTTCACTGGCAAGGCACCATGAGTAATTTCATAATTGGTATCAAACCAGTTGATAAAATCATTATTGCAATTTCCAAAGAAAACAGTGCTTTTAGCAAGGCTAGGATGCAAACCACTCGAGTTAGCAAATCTCTCTACACAGTTCCTTAGGTGAGACATGGAGCTATTATCACCATTGCATCATAATAAGACATCATCAGCATAAAAAAGATGAGTTAACCTGAGTTCTTTGCACTTCCAGTGAAACTTAAACCCACTAGGAACATCAGCTAGCATGCAGGATAAAACATTCATTGCAATACAAAAAAGATATGGAGAAATGGGGTCACCTTGACGGAGTCCCTTCTTCCCTTCAAAATAGCCACAAAGAGACCCATTTACCTTGACAGAGTAGGTAGGAGTAGTGATGCATGTATGAATCCAATGAATGAATTTGGCAGGGAAACGAAGCTTGTACAGGGCACCCATTATAAAGTTCCAGTTTATGGAATCAAATGCTTTTCGAAGGTCCAATTTTAAGCCACATTTAGGGGTGCCAGAGTCACGGTTATAGCCTCGAAACAGCTCCTGTGCCATGAGAATGTTATCTGAAATACTACGTCCAGGGATGAATGCAGATTGTGAGATGTCTACCAGGTTAGGCATTACTGCCTTGAGACGAGAAGCAATAATCTTCGTGATGCATTTATATGGGATAGAACATAGAGATATTGGCTGGAATTCTGTCATAGTCGAGGGAGTGGGGACTTTAGGGACCAAGGCTATGCTCGTGGCATTAACAGACTTGTGAAGGCTAGAAGTTGCAAAGAAATCCTGAATTGCTTTGCAAAATGTGTCACCAACAATTTCCCAAGCAGCAAGAAAGAACTCTACTGTAAACCCATCTGGCCCAGGGGCCTTGTTCTTTTTCATGGATTTTAAAGTAGCCAAGATAACATCATTAGTTACAGGGGCCTCTAGGATTGAACTTTGGGCAGGGGAGATGGAAGCACAAGAGATGCTATCAAAATTAAAAGGAGGTAGTTGTTGAGTAGCCCCTAGAGATTTGGAGAAAAAATCCACAGCAACCTGAGAAACCTGTTTGTGCCCCAAAACAACATCCCCTTCAAGATTTTCAATAGCCAGAAGTTTGTTTCTGTTCCAATTAGCTTTTGTCTGATTAAAGAAAAACCTTTAGTTTCCATCACCAACCGAGAGCCATTTGACTCGAGATTTTTGCAAAAGAAATGCCTCTTCCTGTAAGATAGCAGCTTCCAAGTGTTTACTAGCTTCAATTTCCCTTTGCAGCAAAGCCGCATTATCATTGTCTATGACTAACGAGTCTTGCACTTCATTCAACAAAGCACGAGCATTAGAGACATTGTTATGGACGTTACCATGTGCAGAGTTCAAGGCAACTAGCTCACGTTTAGTGTCTTTAAGCCTACGAGCAAGAATGGCCATTGGGTCACCAAACCACTGTTTATCCCATGCTTTAGAGACAGCAGGGAGAAAACCCTCCAAATCTTGCATAAAGTTGAAAAATTGAAAAGATTTATGAACCTTTTCCAACTGCATAGGAACCATACACATCAAGGGACAATGATCCATAATGCCTCTGTTTTTGACAAGAACAAAACTTTCAGTAAAAGTAGTAAACCATGGTCCATTGCAAATAAATTTATTTTTTTTTTTAGAATTTTGGAATAACATTTAAAAAGATTTATCTTGACTCCCGTACGGTTCGATCGTCGAAATTCTATTTTAAAATAATCGAATCAAGAATCGGGAACGAAAACTAGTTTAAGGGTTAAAGTCAAATTACTAGTTGACCGTTAAATTACCTAATCAAATAAATTTATTAGTTTTTTAAAATTTTGGAATAATATTTAAAAAGATTGATCTTGACTCCCGTACGGTTCGATCGTCGAAATTATATTTCAAAATAATCGAATCAAGAATCGTGAACGAAAACTAGTTTAATGGTTAAAGTCGAATTACTAGTTGACCGTTAAATTACTTAAATAAATATATTTATTAGTTTTTAAAAATTTTGAAATAACATTTAAAAAGATTTATCTTGACTCCCGGACGGTTCGATCGTCGAAATTCTATTTCATAATAATCGAATCAAGAATCGGGAACGAAAACTTGTTTAGGGGTTAAAGTCAAATTACTAGTTGACCGCTAAATTACCTAATCAAATAAATTTATTATTTTATTAAATTTTTGGAATAACATTTAGAAAGATTGATCTTGACTCCCGTATGGTTCGATCGTTGAAATTCTATTTTAAAATAATCGAATCAAGAATCGGGAACGAAAACTAGTTTAAGGGTTAAAGTCAAATTACTAGTTGATCGTTAAATTACCTAATCAAATAAATTTATTATTTAAAAATTTTGGAATAAAATTTAAAAATATTGATCTTGACTCCCGTATGGTTCAATCGTCGAAACACTATTTCAAAATAATCGAATCAAGAATCGGGAACGAAAACTAGTTTAGGAATTAAAGTCAAATTACTAGTTGACCGTTAAATTACCTAATCAAATAAATTTATTCTTTTTTAAAAATCTTGGAATAACATTTAAAAAGATTGATCTTGACTCCCGTACGGTTCAATCGTCGAAATTCTATTTCAAAATAATCGAATCAAGAATCGGGAATGAAAACTAGTTTAGGGGTTAAAGTCAAATTAGTAGTTGGCCATTAAATTATCTAATCAAATGAATTTATTATTATTTTAAAATTTTGGAATAACATTTAAAAAGAATGATCTTTACTCTCGTACGGTTTGATCATCGAAATTCTAATTAGAAATAATCGAATCAAGAATCGGGAACAAAAACTAGTTTAGGGGTTAAAGTCAAATTACTAGTTGACCGTTAAATTACTTAATCAAATAAATTTATTATTTTTTTTGAACTTTTGCAATAACATTTAAAAAGATTGATCTTTACTTACGGTTCGATCGTCGAAATTCTAATTCCAAATAATCGATTCAAGAATCGGAAACGAAAACTAGTTTAGGGGTTAAAGTCAAAGTACTAGTTGACCGTTAAATTACCTAATCAAATAAATTTATTATATTTTTAAAATTTTGGAATCACATTTAAAATGATTGATCTTGACTCCCGTACGATTCGATCATCAAAATTCTAATTCAAAATAATCGAATCAAGAATCGGAAACGAAAATTAGTTTAGAGGTTAAAGTCAAAGCACTAGTTAACCATTAAATTACCGAATCAAATAAATTTATTATTATTTTTAAAATTTTGGAATAACATTTAAAAAGATTGATCTGGACTCCCGTACGGTTCGATCGTCGAAATTCTAATTTTTATTTTTTTATGTAATTCACAAACTAGTTAAAAATAGGGTGAAAAATCACAAAAAAAGAAAATTAGTGAACCTAATGTAACCTGAACAACAGAATTAATGAGTATTAATATTTGAAATTTTATGAATTTTAATTCGAATTTTATCTTATTTTTTCTCTTTTTAATTAATTTAATAAGCATATGACCGCAATAATACATGACGGTTCATTTCCTACACAAACATTTCAGGCATAAACATATCTATTATCTTACATAAACATATCTATTATCGAACATATATAATCATTTTAAGCATAAATAATAATTCTGTTATCCAACATTTCAAATATATATATATATATATATATATATATATATATATATATATATATAAACATTGAATATTAACAAATAAAATTAAAAACTCGACACAGCTCATTTCCTACCGCTTGTCGGTAGGAAATGTCAACCTGACACGTTAACCAATTAGAATCCGCCAAGCTGTCATTTACTGGTGAAAAGGCGAGCCATTTCCTACCGCCTTAACGCGGTAGGAAATGCTATGCATAAAGCGACATTGCCACATGGCACTTGGGACCCACAAGATTTATTTCCTACCGTAGTCGGTAGGAAATAAGTGTCTCATTTCCTACCGAGTTCATTCAGTAGGAAATGGTGTCAATGAAACGACGTCGTTTCCTACCTATTTCGGTAGGAAATGTCTACACATTTCCTACCAATTAGTGGTCCAGTAGGAAATAGCCGTTTGACTTGAAAATCGGTAGAAATTGGTCGGTAGGAAAAAAATGGTAGGAAAAGCCCGTTTTTCTTGTAGTGAAACCGTGCATGAGACTTTTATCTCACACTGCTCCAAAGTGATCAAAAAAGAAAGAAGAAATCTTCTTTCTTTTTCAAGTAATGCACTTTACTCCCTTGTACGTAGGTGATACATAGGTATGCACATCAATGCAGTATTTGTGTACAAGCTCTTCCGACCATGTTGTGGAATAAGAACTAGGCTACTAGTATTGCGGCTAGGGTTTGTGTTATTTAATGCAAAGGGGTGTGAGCTTCGTGCTTTAATGGCTGCTCTTGTGCTCGTGGCTGATTCTGCCTTCACAAGATGCCTACGTACTTTGATGAATATCAAAGATCAAGCCAAAAAACGTAGTTCTGAGATGAGGGGTCTGGCCCTTTATATAGGCTGAGAAGCCTTAGAATTATGGTAGGATTCTGAGACTTGGTAGACAAGTCTTTGAGGAAGGTTCTAGATCTATTCCTTATAGGAATTAGTTTCCATATTGAATTGGATGCCTTATTGGATAAGTCTGAAGGGGATATTATCCTTATCCAACTCTTATTTGCTGAGCTGTTTATTACCCTTAATATTAATTACGAAACTAATATTATAAATAGGGTTTGGGCCCATCCGGTGGGCCCCACGTTTGGACCATTCCGGGTATAATTAATACCACATTAAAGGTGTCTTTAAGGCTTACTTTTAGCCCATATCATTTGCCCCCCAACTTCTAGGAAAACTGATCAGGTTTTCCTTGAAGTTTTAACTGCCTTTCATGAGACTTGGGTCAGGGCTTTGTACACTAGTGTTTCACAAATGTCGTCTTGATGCAAAGTGTGGAGCGACCGACACGTTTACGACGATATGCCTTATTCGAGGCTAAGCAATTTCCATAACTTTAGTTACAGAATATTTTTCTTCAAGGAATTATCTATGAAATTCCTCGTATTTCCATATTTATCCTATTATGGTACCCACAGGTATCAAAATTCCATGTCCGTAAAGATTTGCTGTCAAAAAATCAATTTTTATAACAAATTTCGACCAGGATTGAGTATTTTCGATTAGAAATTCGACTAGGAATTCGACCAGGAATTCGACCAGGATTCTGGTCGAAATAAGGCCTTCTTTAGCTTCCTGATCGAAGAGATTTTCGACCAGGATTCTTGGTCGTTTCGACCAGAATCTTGGTCGAAATAAGGGTCAAATTTCGTTCTGGTCGAAGGGTTTTTCGACCAGGATTCCTGGTCGTTTCTACCAGGATCTTGGTCGAAATAAGGGCCCCAGAATGGTTTTGGTCGAAGGGTTTTTCGACCAGGATTCTTGGTCGTTTCGACCAGGATTCTGGTCGAAATAAGGGACTTTCCAACGCTTTGGTCGAAAGGTTTTTCGACCAGGATTCTTGGTCGTTTCGACCAGGATTCTGGTCGAAATAAGGGCGTTTCCAACGCTTTGGTCGAAAGGTTTTTCGACCAGGATTCTTGGTCGTTTCGACCAGGATTCTGGTCGAAATAAGGGCGTTTCCAACGCTTTGGTCGAAAGGTTTTTCGACCAGGATTCTTGGTCGTTTCGACCAGGATTCTGGTCGAAATAAGAGCGTTTCCAACGCTTTGGTCGAAAGGTTTTTCGACCAGGATTCTTGGTCGTTTCGACCAGGATTCTGGTCGAAATAAGGGCGTTTCCAACGCTTTGGTCGAAAGGTTTTTCGACCAGGATTCTTGGTCGTTTCGACCAGGATTCTGGTCGAAATAAGGGCCCCTTTGGCTTTGGGCCTATTCTTATTGGGCCTGATAGGTTTCTTTTCAAAATGGGCTTGACCTCATAGTTGTTATTGGGCCTGTCCGGGCTATTCGAATCCAAATTTAGGATCTTTTGTCTATGATATTTTTCAAAAATATCTAAAAAATTTTCAAAATATCTAAGATATTTTTCCAAGATATTTTTCTAGGAATGTCCTAGAATTGGGCCTTAATTTGGGCCGGTTTCATGGGCTTTTTTGACCTGTCACTATAGGTTTTTTGACCGTTTGGAGGAATTTTAACCGGCTGAAAAGTTGTATATAAGAGTGAGAGTGGAGAGTTCACTTTCTCATTCTCACTTCTACTCAAACACTTCACTAGAAATTCTCTCTATAGTTCTCTTTATTTCAAGGCGATTTCCGGCGAGAGTTTTCATCGAGCTCCTCCCCCTCACGGTGGTTTCTGGGTTTTTCCTTGAAGATCTCTTCATATCTTCATAGTTTCTGGGTTTTCTATGAAGATTTCTTCAAATCTTCATATTTTCTGGGTTTTAGCAGAGCTTCAAACCTTTTTCCAGGAGCATCAATGGAGGACAAAGCTAAGTCCCGTCTTGCCAAAATGAATTCTGCCTCCTCCAAAGGTACTATCACCATTCGCTCTTCTTACACATCTCTAGTAGATATGTTAAATCAACGTGGAGATGATTACCCTTCTTTGTCAGAATTAGAAGCATATGACTGCTGTAGCTCGTATCATGATGTTGATGAAATCACTAGATATAACAAACTTTTTAAAATCAAATCACCTTATAAACTTGTCCCAGCTGAGCCAGGTGACAGACCTTGTCACTGGAAACCCAATTCTTTATGTGTTTATAGGGAGAGTTTAGTAGCTGGTCTTCGTTTTCCATTTCATGAATTCATTCCTAGACTCTTAGCTGATGTTCAAATTAGTCCATGTCAACTCCTGCCAAATGCGTGGAGAATCATATTGTGTTTCATGGTTTTGTGTCTTAGACAACAACTCCCTTTATCTGTTGCACTTTTTCGCAAGATTTTTCAATTTTACAATAGTCCTGCCACGAACCCTGGCTGGGTATATGTTAAGCTCCGCCCTAGAGTTCCCCCAATTTTTAACGGCAAGTCAATCCCTGATAATAATACGGGCTGGAAAAATGAGTTTGCATACTTAGAATGGGATGGAGGTGATTGGGGCACTCTCTTTAGGCAGACATTCTCGAGAGTTTCAGACGGAAGTGCTAAGGGAATCGTCCTTAGTACCGAGGAACAGGCCGCTTATAATACTCTGACCCAGGCAGACGGTAGTTCTATTACGTGCCTAAGCCTTTTAAATGAGGAATCTCTAAGGGGAGTAGGCCTTTCCAGAGTTTCTGAACGGGGTAATTTTCTTACTAATCTTTGCCATTTACTTTTTTTTACTGAATTTATTCCAACTCTATTTTTGGTTGTTCTTGCAGTTGCGAAGTTGATTGTGGAGGCTGCACCCTCTCCTGATGAAGAGACTTCCAGGATGGTTCGAGCTAAGAGGGCTGCTGACCCTCGAGGGGAAAACACAGAGCCTACTTTTCTACGCCCCCACAAGGTCCAGAAAGGAGACTTGAGGTATGGTGACATAGCTGGCTTGGAGGGGAGCTCCCAGGTTAACGTCCAGTCGACAGTTTTTAGGCCTCCCTGGGGCTTCAGAAAGCAGGATTCTATGGTGGGCTCTACCAAGCACTCCATGGACTGGTCCTTGAACTCAATCACTACTCCTGACTATAAGGACATGGTCCTTAGTGGAGGTATTGGTGAGTCAGAGGCACTCGGTGCTCAGGCTATCGCTGTGGTGAGTCTCGAACTTTGTCTTTCAATACCTTAACGGCTTAGATTCATTATTTGATTTCAATGCTAACCTTTCATGCAGGCTAACGTCCATTTCCAAAGCTTGGTTCATAAAACCAAAGCTTTGAAGGAGAAGTCCAAAGCTTTTGAGTCTGAGTCTCAGAAGAAGACTCTCCACATTAACCGACTGGAAGAGCAGCTAAAGAAGAAAGATGAAGAGATGGTTGGGATGCATGCGGAGCTGGTTGCCCTGAAGGATGACAAGGAGAAACATATTGATGATTATCTGGATTCGGATGAGTACAAGACTCTCATGGATCAGCATGATGAGATGCTCTTTCCTAGCCATTTTACTGATGGGTGGACCAAAGCCCTTGAAGCAGTTCTGAGGCAGCATCCTGGGTTATTCTTGCCTTATGCTTTTCCTAGCCCTCACCCTCCCAGTGCCTTAACACATGAGCCTGGTTCCAGTGAAGAGCTATTCGGGGAGGATGATGCTTTGGTCAAGGAGCATGCTACCGCCACTACTTCAGCTTTGGATCCCGAGCCTCCTCTAGCTCAGCCTGGTGCTGCTAACTCTGCCGATGAGGGGTCTACTACTGAGACTAGTTCTGAGGATGCTTCTCCTGCTAAGGAGGCCCCTAAGGCCCCTTAAGCTTTATTTATTTATCTTTTGCTTTTCTGAACTCTGGGTTTCCACCATTTGACTTGATAGCCTTCGGGCCTTTGTAATTTTTAACTTAACTATTTATGCAGTTAGTTTCTGTTCATTTTTCTTGTTTTTGCTCATAGTTTGTTAAACTTTAGAATTTTTGAGTACTTGGCCTCCTGGCTGGTACTAAACTCACGAGTTGGTCCAACATTCGTCTTTCGTTTGTTTTAACAAGGAAGGATAACCAATAGAGAAAACAGAATAAATTCCATTATGCTGTCAAAGGACATCAATAAAATGGGTTCAACCCTTACATAGATACTCTATCAACTACTGGGAGTAACATGCTCTATAATGGTTTCATTCGAACCTTATTTCTAATAAATAGATAAAAGTCCAAGCCTTTGTCAAAAGAACTTAAACATAATAAACGTTGAGGTTCACAGCATGCCAAGTTCGGGGCACCTCAACCCCATCCAAGGTTTCTAAGTTGTAGGATCCTCGTCCTAACACCTTTCTGACTAGATACGGTCCTTCCCAGTTTGGTGCTAACTTTCCTTTCTGGCCAACTCCTGAGGCTTCAATCTTCCTCAGAACCATGTCGCCTTGTCGAAAAAATCTTTCCTTAACTCTCTGGTTGTAATGAAAAGAGGCTCTCTTCTGATAATCAGCATTCCTAGCATTAGCTTCAACTCTAACCTCGTCAATTAAATCAAGGGCAAGTCTCATCCCTTCTTCATTAGTTTCTGGCTCATATGCCTCGACTCGAGGTGATGCTTGCATGATCTCCAAAGGCACAACTGCTTCGGCTCCATAAGCCAGCAAAAATGGGGTTGCTCCAGTTGTTACCTTACAAGTGGTACGATATGCCCAAAGTATGGGCAGCAATTCATCTACCCAAGTGTTCCTAGAGCGTTCGACCCTCTTCTTCAGTCCATCAAGGATAATTCGATTAGCTACCTCAGCTTGCCCATTGGCTTGTGGATGTGCCACTGAGGTAAAACGGAGCTCAATCGCATTCTCCTCACAATACTTCTTAAACTCTTCATTATTGAACTGTGTCCCATTGTCTGTCACAAGGATTCATGGGATTCCGTATCTGCAAATGATATTCTCCCAAAAGAATTGGGAAACTTGCTTGGTGGTTATCTTGGCCAGGGGTTTAGCCTCAATCCACTTAGTGAAGTAATCAATGGCCACTATCAGGAATTTCCTTTGTGCTGAAGCCATGGGAAAGGGTCCAAGTATATCCATCCCCCACATCGCAAATGGAATGGGAGAGTTAATCGAGGTCAACATCTTAGGCGGTTGCCTCACAATTGGGGCATGCTTCTGGCATCTCTCACATCTCTTGACATAGTTTTGTGCATCAGCCAACATCTCCGACCAATAGAACCCTAAACGAATTATCTTGTGAGCTAGGGCTCTGCCCCCCAAGTGTTGCCCACAGATCCCTTCATGAACTTCCTCCAATGCTTCCCTTGCCTCTTGAGACCTTAGACACTTCAAGTACGGGATGACAAACGACCTTTTGTACAGAATACCCTCAATCAAAGTATATCTCAACGCTCTTACTGAGAGTTTTCGTGCCTCCATGGCATTGTCTGGGAGCCACCCGGTCTCCAGGTGTGCCTTGATAGGATCTATCCAAGAGCCTCCTATATCAATTGGTGCCACTAGCTTTGCGTTAACGGTCGGGGCCTTCAAGACCTGAAAGTAGACACTCCCAGCATAATTTTCTATTTCAGAAGAAGCAAACTTAGACAGGGCATCAGCCTTAACATTTTCTTCTCTAGGGATGTGTTCAACATGACACTCCTCAAACTGAGACATAACAGCCTTCACCACTCTCAGGTATTTCGCCATAGTCTCATCCTTAGCTTCGAATTCACCATTTACTTGGGATATCACAAGCCGTGAATCTCCACAAACTTTGAGGTTTTTGACCCTCATGATTCTAGCTAAACCCAAACCAGCTATTAATGCCTCATACTCCGCCTCATTGTTGGTAGTAGGAAAATCCAACTTTAAAGCGTACTCAACTGTGAACCCATCAGGGCTTTGCAAAACCAAACCTGCACCACTAGATTTTATTTTTGATGCTCCATCAAAATAGAGCACCCAATATTCCTTCAGATCAGGTGTAAGTTCCTCTTCTTTTTTCTCTTGCCCAGGGGTAGTCATTATCTCTTGCCCCCCGACTTCTGGGTTGTTAATAGTGCATTCAACCACGAAGTCAGCCAATGCCTGAGCCTTGATGGCTGTCCGAGGCTTGTATGTGATATCGAATTCTCCTAACTCAATCGCCCATTTAATTAGCCTTCCACTGGCCTTAGGGCTATGCAATATGTTCCTCAACTGTTGGTTCGTCAGAACTTGAATCTTATGTGCCTGGAAGTAAGGTCGCAATTTCCTTGAGGCAGTTACTAATGCCAAAGCAAACTTTTCTATGGGTGAGTAATTCAACTCAGCCCCATGCAACACTTTGCTCACATAGTAGATAGGTTTCTGGACTTTCTCCTCTTCCCGAATAAGGACAGCACTCAGGGCTTGTTCAGATACCGCCAGGTATAGACAAAGAGTCTCTCCAGGACTTGGTTTGGTCAATAACCAACCATGTATTTCTTCAATTGCTCAAAGGCCTCTTGGCTCTCAGGGGTCCACTCAAAATTTTTCACCCTCTTCAATGCTCGAAAGAAAGGCAAGCATTTGTCACCAGACTTGGAGATGAATCTTCCTAAAGCCGCTACCCGGCCTGTCAACTTCTGCACATCTCTTATAGAGCGCGGGGGTTCCATGTCTAAGATCGCCTTGATCTTGTCGGGGTTGGCCTCTATGCCTCTTTTAGAAACCATCAAACCCAAAAATTTGTCTGATCCAACGCCAAAGGCACACTTGGCTGGATTCAACATCATTTTGTGGTGCCTCAGCACTTCAAATGCCTCTCTGAGGTGTTTAATATGGTCTGCTTTGACCAAGCTTTTAACCAGCATATCATCGACATAGACCTCCATGGTTTTTCCAAGTAGATGGGCGAATATCTTATTCACCAATCGTTGGTAAGTAGCTCCCGTATTCTTTAAACCAAACGCCATAACAAGATAACAAAAAACACCAAAGTCAGTTATGAAGGATACCTTAGGGATGTCATCCTTGTGCATCTTAATTTGATTATAGCCGCTGAATCCATCCATGAAGCTCAGCATCTCATGTCCAGCTGTGGCATCTATCAACATATCTATTCTTGGCAGAGGGAAACAATCCTTTGGGCATGCATCATTCAGGTCAGTGAAGTCTATACACATCCTCCACTTCCCATTCGCTTTCTTGACCATCACAGGGTTTGCTAACCATTCGAGAAACTGAATTTCTTCAATAAAACCAGCCTCCAAGAGCTTATCCACTTCTTGCTTAATGGCCTCTTGCCTTTCCGGAGCAAAATTTCTCTTCTTCTGCTGTATTATTTTCCGATTAGGGTCGATATTCAATCTATGAGTTATAAGTTGGGGATCAATCCCTGGCATATCAGCTGCTGTCCAAGCGAAAACGTCGTTATTCTTCTGTAAGAACTCTATCAACTTGCCCTTCAGGGGTTCTTTCAAAGAGGCTCCAATATAAGTTACCTTCTCAGGGTCGCCTAGCTCCAGAGGGATAGGTATTAAGTCCTCTGCTGGCTTTCCTCGGTGTTCATCATCACCACGGACATCCATGTCTTCAATCGGGAGTACCTGCCCCCCGGTTCCATCAGCTCTCAAAGCAGCCACATAGCAACTCCTGGCCATTTTCTGATCTCCTTTTTGTTCCCCAACACCATTCCTGGTTGGAAATTTGACCTTCATGTGATAAGTAGAGGCAACAGCCTTGAATGCATGAAGTCCGGTCCTCCCTAAGATTGCATTGTACGTTGAGGCAGCCTTAATTACTAGAAAGTTCAGCATCTGGGTGGCTTCCTTAGGTTCTTGCCCTATTGTCATGGGCAGCTGAATGGTCCCTTCAACCTTGGACTCAACTCCATTAAATCCGTAGATCGGCATATTAGTCGGGGTTAGTTGAGAGTCAGTATACCCCATCCTCACAAAAGCATCATGAAACAAGATATCGACAGAAGCTCCATTGTCTATCAGGACCCGCTTAACTTCCGAGTTTCCAATTACAGGAGTTATGACCAACGGGTCGTCATGGGGGAATTTCACCCCTTCAAGGTCTGAATCATCAAAACCAATCACTGCCTCAGTCTTAGCACGCTTCGGGGCTTCTCCTGTGATGTGCATCACTTCTCTGGCATAAGCCTTTCGAGAGTTTCGGGTAGTGCCGGCCGCTGTTCGTCCTCCCCAAATCATATTGATTACTGGCCCTCGAGGTGTGGGTTACGATTGCGATCGATATCCCTCCTATCATTGTCTCTTCTATCATAATCCCTTTTCTGGGTTCCACCGTCTTCACCCTTGGTGAACTTGTTTAACTTTCCCTTCCGGATTAAGAATTCAATTTCATCCTTTAACTGTCTGCAGTCATCTGTGTCATGCCCCACATCCTTATGGAATCTACAATACAGATCTTTGTTTCTCTTTTCGGGGTCACCCCTGAGCGGTTTAGGCCAGCGAAAGTCCTTATCCTTCTCAATGTCCAACAAAATTTGGCTCCTAGGAGCGTTCAACCTTGCATAATCAGAAAACCTTGGCCCAAAACCCTTCTTGGGTGATGACTCGGAGTCCTTGCCAGCCCGGGGATACTTGTCCCTAGCGTCGTACTCTTGCTCTGACTTTCTTTTCTTTGAATCATTAGAGCCCTTGCCATTACCTCCTGTGGTTTCCTTCTTAATGCTGTCCTCAGCCTTGATATATTTATCGGCTCTTCTCTGGAGCTCGGCCATGTTCTCAGGAGGGTGTTTTGCCAAAGACCTTTTGAAGAAGAGGTCAGTGGTTCCGTGTTCCAGGGCTACCATGGCCACCTTATTTTCCAGATCGGTGATATTCAACGTCTCCTTGGTGAATCGCTTGAGATAATCCCTTAAGTTCTCATTCTTTCCCTGCACCACATACATAAGGGATGCAGAACTTTTCTCATGAATTCTCCCACTGATGAATTGGCTGATAAAGGCAGCGCTCAACTCCTTAAAAGAGCCAATCGAGTTTGCTGGTAGACGGCTATACCATCTTTGAGCCATGCCTGACAGAGTTTGAGGGAACGCCCTACACTTTAAGGCATCACTAGCAGGCTGCAGCAGCAGTGCGTTTGAGAATGTTCTGACATGATTCGCGGGATCGCCCGTTCCATCATAGGCCTTAATAGTTGGCATCTAAAATTTCCTTGAGATGTGGGCATTCATCACCTCCTCAGTAAACGGAGGTGTGGGATCGTCAGGGTCCCCAAGTGGCATCAGATCTTTGGGGTTGCTTCTGGGGGTCTCCACCCTTGTCGATTTTTCGGTTCGGGGATCAGCCCTCCTTTGCCTTCTTGAAGGCCTTTCCAAATTTATAACGGGAATCCTCTCTGCAGTTGGAGGAGGCTAAGTTTGATTCAACCTATCTTGTTCTCTTGCAATATCGTCCTTCAATTTTGAGATCTCTGCCTCGTAGGCCTTGATTTTCTCAGCAGTTGTCAAGGGGAGTCCATCATGGATTCTTCGTGTTCTTCTTAGAGGTTCCTTGCTAGCACGTCGCCTCCTCGGGGCTTCATCTCGATCATCATCCTCAGATGATGATGAATCATCAGTATAGGGACCAAAGTAATCATCATATTCTCGATCCCGGATCTGTAAGGCGTGTCCGCTTGGTCCAGGTTCCCTTCGTCGAGGGGGGTAGTTAGGCAGCCCATACATAGGGTTGGTGTTCAAAGGGAGATCCGTAGTATGGATCTGTACCCCCGTGCGATCAACGTTACCGAGAGGAGAAACCACCATCTGGAGAGGGTTAGTTTCTTGGCCTTGATGGACAATTACTGAGTGGGTCCCCTCTATATGGGGAGTCGTCCCTGGGGGCTGAGTGGGCAGAGGTTGAATGACCGTCCCTGTTGATGGGAGTATTTGCCCTTCCTCAGTGACGATGAGCGGATCAGAAGTGGCTGGTGGAGCAGAGTTAAGGGGCACGGCCTCGGTTGATGTTGTTCTTCGTGTTTGAACCATGGTTGATGTTGTCGTCCCACAGACGGCGCCAAATGTTGTGGAATAAGAACTAGGCTACTAGTATTGCGGCTAGGGTTTGTGTTATTTAATGCAAAGGGGTGTGAGCTTCGTGCTTTAATGGCTGCTCTTGTGCTCGTGGCTGATTCTGCCTTCACAAGATGCCTACGTACTTTGATGAATATCAAAGATCAAGCCAAAAAACGTAGTTCTGAGATGAGGGGTCTGGCCCTTTATATAGGCTGAGAAGCCTTAGAATTATGGTAGGATTCTGAGACTTGGTAGACAAGTCTTTGAGGAAGATTCTAGATCTATTCCTTATAGGAATCAGTTTCCATATTGAATTGGATGCCTTATTGGATAAGTCTGAAGGGGATATTATCTTTATCCAACTCTTATTTGCTGAGCTGTTTATTACCCTTAATATTAATTACGAAATTAATATTATAAATAGGGTTTGGGCCCATCTGGTGGGCCCCACGTTTGGACCATTCCGGGTATAATTAATATCACATTAAAGGTGTCTTTAAGGCTTACTTTTAGCCCATATCATAACAGATCTAGCATATTTCAGAAGATATTGAAATCAAGTGGCCTGACACTCATAAAGTCTTCTCTAACAAATCCTGGCAAGTCACTATTGTTAAATACACCCCACAAATGTAGAATGTACAAATTACTCCGTATTTCATAGTATTCTTAGCTCAAGTTGCTATGGTATGATTCTTTTAAAATACCACAAGGCGGTTTTGTTTGATTATATTTACTTATTTTTTAGAGTAAAATTCATTTTGTGTACTAATACTTCACTTAAAACATCATTTATAATATTTTAATTCAAAATCAAGCATTTGAAAAATGTTTTTATTTTATTATATTTTGTTACATTCCTTTAATGCGAATTAATTCTATTAGTAATTTAGAGAACAAAATGCACTTTTTATATTTACACTTTATCTAAAGTGTATTTATATACTCGCAATTTAATCTAAATTTAAAACTAAAGTATTGTTAAATATATTTTACTCCTTAAATTACTAACTGAGTTTATCCAAATTAACGAAATGCAAGAAAATATGATGAAATACAATTAATGATATTTGAAGTGATCGATTTTAAACTAAAATATTATAAATGATATTTTAAATAAAGATAAAATACACAAAATACATTTTACTCAATCTTTAATTCACCTCACCAAAGACACGTCTACACAAAGCGTTCGTAGTACAAGCTTTTTTAGTTAGGATATTTCTAAGATATGCATGTGGGTTGGCAAATGTTACGAATCGCAACTTTTCATATTTTTGTTAAATATATTTAATTTTCTTAACCTTTAAATGTATACAATATATTTTTAATTACATTGTAATCCGTATCGTACATTTACAACACATTTACAAACACCCGAAACCTGAAATCACCGCCCTCAAATGGTACAAGAACTACACGAACATAGAATTGTACTACTACTAACTGAACTTCATATGTATCAAACAAACAAACGCCTTATTTGGTGCAGAGATGCCTAAAACCTTTTGTGTCCGGCAAAAACCTGCCCAACTAAACATTTTTCATACTCATCCGTAGTGCACAAAACCTTGCAAGTACCAAACCATCCGGCATTTCAAAAGGTAAATAAATAATAATAATAATAATAATAATAATAATAATAATAATAATATAAGCTGCTTTTTGCATTTCCTAACAAATAAAATTTTGAGGTTTTTTGATAAATAAATTTTGAGGTTTTAAAAAAAAAATTACTAAAAGTAATTTTTTACAATTTTACTTTTTCTGAAAAAAACTATTTGCAAATTTACAATCTTAAATGCAATTATACTAATTTTTTTTAAAAAATTTGCAAAACTACACCAAACCCCACCCCCGTTCTTTCACCGCCTCTCCCCTCCTCTGTTGATCGGCGATGTCTCAAACCACCACGTCTCAAACCACCACCAACCCATCAATTTTCGAAGCCCAAACAGCAAGGATCAATGATTAATTGTTAATCTGAAATTGTTTTGGGTCGTATAAATCGTTGCATGTCAATGAACAGTGTTTTTATACTCACCGGAACTGGATGGTGGCCGGAAAATGCTTTTTATTGCTCGTCTGTTAATTTTAGTACTATATATTAATTTTAGTACTATATATGTATAAATCACTGAATTTAGGATAGGATATGTATTCTAGTTGAATTTTTGGGACAGATTTGAGGTCGTCGGATTCCGGGTTTGAACACCGAATTTCCGGCCTGCGACCCCAGGTCGTCGGAGGATGATGTGCTGAGGGGAGGGGAGGGGAGGGGAGGGGAGGGGGGGGGGCGGAGGGGCGGGGGTCATAGTCTATGTATAGAAGTCGCGGAGAGAGATGTTGTAGAGAGAGATGTACGGAGAGATTCAATTCAACGATGGGGAAAAAAGGAAGGAGAATGGTACTTTTGGAAAAAAATTTAAAAGTACGTAAAAGTGCAATAATGTGAGGAAGATTGGTATATTTGCAAATATAACTAGATATACCTGTATATTTGGTAAATAGCCTAATATTTTTTCACTTTTGAACCCCACGCATTCCCTTTCTCTCATAGGCCCATCTCCTAAACCACTTGACATTTCCAAAACAGCAAATATCTAGCACTAGAAAACAGTTTTTGAAACATTCGCCGCATCTATCAAAACAAAAAACAGACATTCAAGTGATCCAACCCAAAGCTCAGATGGTTCCACTTGGCCTTTGCAAGTACAGGTTGTGGAATGAAAATCCAGTAGTTGACAGAAGCAATGAAATTTATACATGGTCACAACACCTAATATTAGAGTTTTAACAAAAATATGAAGACCAGCGTGCTACCATACAGCTACTTATATCACATAAAGAGTAAGCTCGCGAAAGAAAGGTAAAAGCTGTTCGACATTTATGAAAAAGCATATCTACCTTGCCTTCTGATTTCCGATTACAATGAAGGACAAGACTGATAACAAACTCAAGTCACAAAAACTCTCAGAAACTACCAAAACCATGCCTGGACAAAAATCTATCCTAACGAGTGCTTTTGCAATTCTCTTTATTTAATTAGACTCAGCCTTTCAAAACCCAAAGATTACATCTGAATTTACATTTTGAATTGATATAACACAAGTCAGCAAAATGTTTCACATTTTAAACTCTATATATCCACAAACTTAACATAGTACCTCTCTCCCTGCAAATCGCCCCTCAGTGGTTTCTCACCCTGCCTTTGGGGTTATCTACATAGATATATGTTTCTATGCCACAGCAGAAACGCTGCAGTTCCCACGACAGTTAAAACCTTCGATCCTAACTGCAACTGGCTTTTGCCCAAACTTGCCTCGAGCACATCCCCCATTTTTACGCTGGGATGCTGGTGATGCTCCAGAAGCTGGCGAAAATGAACCCGGTTTATCGGTCCCAAAGTGAGCATCTTGGACCACTGGGTTTGATGCCCTACTTGGTGGAGAACCTATATAATAAAATGGCGGCGAGGAAGGCGTCTGATGGTTGGACTTTTCAACGCCATAACTTCCCTATTGAAAGAAACAAAGATATACAACAAATTAAGCACAACTGTATGTGTTATAGAAATGCATATCAACAAATAATGCACCCTTTTAACAAAAATATGCAACTACGGTTCATTTAGAAGGAATTCAAGGTAGGAGCCAAAAAAATAATTAAGATACAACAAGCCCACCCCCACAAATTTAACGACTGAAGTTGCAATATCTTAAACTCGTTCAGAAACTAGATAACCTTATCAAATCAAACAACAATAATCTTACTAGTTAACCAAAAAAGTTTATGAACCTTTTGTACAGTCCCCCACATCTGCATGTAGCTAAATCAAGATTCAACCTTTGTACTAAAAAACACAGATTCAATTCTTCCCCCCAGCAAATTATAATAAATAATAATATCATAAACATGAAACACAAAAACGCACACAGACACACACATAACAAAAAAATTGCAGAATCCCCCCAACTTAAACCTAAAAAGCCTCATAGTTCCCAAATGACTCATTCAAGATTTAACCTTTCTATACAAATACTCACATATTATCCATTTCCACTCCAAATATTCCTAAAAATAATAACTTTATCAATATAAGACACAAAAACACATAGAAAACACATAACCTAACAAGCTTCAAGATTTTTAAGTAACTACCTCAAGGTTCAATCTTTTCATACAAAAAGCCAAAGGTTATAAATTAAACCCGTAAAATCACTCGGATTAAAAAAAAAATAATAAAATGAACAAAAAAAATCAGAAAAATCACAAATTGAACCAAAAAAAACAGGAAAACCGCAGATCAAACAACAGATATGTATACACAGAGAGAAGGCATAGAGAAAAAAAATGATACCTTGGTGAGAAACATGTCAAGGAGGTCCGACCCACCTCTTGAATCACTATTATCAACTTGATAACTACAATTAATTTATATATAAAAAAACATAACTTAGCTTAACAAAATGTAAAAAAAAATAGGGAAAATCATAAAAAGATACAATCTTTGTAAAACAAAGAAAGAGGCACAAACTTGGACAAATTGAAGAGTCGAACACGGCGAGGCTTGGGGCAAACAACACCAGCAGAAGCACCAAAGGCGTTGTTGTTTGTGTCTATATATGCACATCTCTTCATTTTTGTATTGTCTCTCCCCTTTTATTTCTTTACAGATCCACACAATCAACGCCCCTTCTGTACACACACCAAAACACACAATTATATATACAACACATGTAAATTAGCTCAGAGAGAGAGAGAGAGAGAGAGAGAGGGGTTTATACATACAGCACATGTAAAATAGTTCAGCCAGAGAGAGAGAGAGAGAGAGAGAGAGAGAGAGAGAGAGAGAGCTCACTTTGGTTTGATAAATGGAGCTCTTCCGGGACAGAGAAAGGGAGGAGAGAAAGAGAAAGGAAGACAGGCGCAGGAGAGTGTATATATATATATAAATAGTGTGTCTAGGTGTGTGTGACACATACCAAACAGGGATATGCTAGAATCACAGCTTGTATCTTTTGGTCACAATTTTTCAGGCTTGTATCTTTCGGTCACAGTTTTCTTTATTTTTTGGGGAAAGTCGATTTTTTTGTCACTAAATTATTATATATTTTAAAAATTTACCATCCAACAATTTTTATTTTCAAAGTTAGGCTTTAATTAATTTTAATATTAGTAAAAGTATTTAACATCAGTTAAGTATTGTGACAGATTAATGACACATGTAATCGTATCTATACTATACTATTATATTAAAGCCGAAACATTGAAAGTTTTGGTTTTCGGTTTGGTTATCCTATTTATTTTAGTTTTCGGTTTGGTTAATTTAATTTTTAATTAATTTTAAATATAAAATAAATCAATTTTAATCCGTTATTGGCTATAGTCCTAAAAACACTATAGTATTTTATATTTACACCATTACTAATACAGCTAAACTTAAGACCTCCGTTGCCTTCACGAACACTGCGCACAGAACTCTATTCTTCTAAACCTAATTTACACCATCTTCATCAATTCAATACACAAGTTTCTTCGGGTTTTCTCTTCTTTTGCAACACCATATATATCATTAAAGTGCAAGTATAATGATTGTATTATGTTTTTGTATTATCTCCACTGTAATTTATTTATTTATATTTATCTATATCTATACTATTATATTAAAGCCGAAACGTTGAAAGTTTTGGTTTTCGGTTTGGTTATCCTATTTATTTTGGTTTTCGATTTGGTTAATTTAATTTTTAATTAATTTTAAATATAAAATAAAACAATTTTATAACACAAAACCTAAAGTAAAACTCCTAACACAAAGAAGTACACACAATCTCAATCT
This sequence comes from Saposhnikovia divaricata, assembly GCA_036435485.1. Classification (NCBI taxonomy): domain Eukaryota; kingdom Viridiplantae; phylum Streptophyta; class Magnoliopsida; order Apiales; family Apiaceae; genus Saposhnikovia; species Saposhnikovia divaricata. The sequence continues at coordinate 186,015,810 of CM071594.1, read as the reverse complement.
CTGAATATACAAATAATCGGTTGCAACACATGCAGAACACTTACATAGCTACAACAGTTCAATCTCACACGATATCTAAATTTGATAGGCACTCAACATGAAATCTAACTACAGAGTTAGCAGACCTCATAATTACATTCTGCCGTACAAACTGAACTCGATTCGAATAGTCTGTTCTACGGGTTATATTTATTTGTAAATATAAGTATATTAAATTATAATAAATTAAAATTAAAAACTATTAAAATAATAATTATATAAAAACATAATTGTAATATTAAATTAAATTTAATAAAGACATAAAATATCGTATCTTTCAAGCAATTTAAAAGACGTTTACTTTTACTTGAACATATTAACCTTTACATACACCTAAAATATCGCATCTTCCAATCATTATTATATATTTTCTAATTAAAATACGTTACCTTTTAATTTACAACTGTTGTGGAATAAAAACGAGGGTTTGTATGTATTAAATACAAGGGATGGTGAGCTCCGTGCTTTAATGGCTGTTCTTGCGTTCGAGACTGATCGGTCCTCACAAGATGCCTACGTATCTCTGTATTACTAGAGAATCAAGCCAACGTAGTTCTGAGAATGAGGGGTCAGGCCCTTTATATAGGCTGTAGGAGCCTTAGAATTATGGTAGGAGTCAAAGACTTGGTAGACAAGTCTTCCTTGAGGAAGGTTCCAGATCTATTCCTTGTAGGAATCAGTTTCCATATCGAATTGGATGCCTTGGTGGCTAAGTCTGATGGAGATAATATCCTTATCCAACTCTTATTGCTGAGCTGTTTATTTCCCTCAATATTAATTACGAAATTAATATCAAAATAGAGATTCTGACCTCATTAATGGGCCCCACGTTTGGACCATGCTGGGTCTAATTAATGCCATATTAAATGTGTCTTTAGGGCTTATTTTTAGCCCATATCATTTGCCCCCCAACTTCTAGGAAAACTGATCAGGTTTTCCTTGAAGTTTTAACGGTCCTTTCCAAGACTCGGGTCAGGGTTCATCTTTATACACTAGTGTTTCACGAGTATTGCCTTTATGTAAAGCGTGGAGCGACCGACGCGTTTACGACAATGTTAATTCGATGCTAATCGACACTAATCAGCCTTAACGACATTTAAACAATGTTTAAACGACGTTGAACGGCATAAAACGGCACTAAACGGTACTAACTAGCCTTAAACGACACTTAAACAACGTTTAAGTGACGCCAACCGGCATTAAACGACACTGAACGGTGCTTATCGGCACTAACGGTGCTAATCGACACTTAATCGGTGCTTATCGGCACTAACGGTGCTATCGGCACCAACGGTGCTAATCGGTACTTAATCGGTGCTTATCGGCACTGACGGTGCTATCGGCACTAACGGTGTTAATCGGCACTTAATCGGTGCTTATCGGCACTAACGGTGTTAATCGGCACTAATCGGTGCTTATCGGCACTAACGAGCCTTGAACGACAGTTAAACAATGTTAAGCGATTCTAAACGGTGCCAAACGGCACTAGCGGGGGTCAGCTTGGAAATTTTTTATTTCCAAGGGCTAGTACTATTCAGAAATTATCATTTCGGCTCAAATTTCTGAATTTTGATCACAAATTTCGATCAGGAAACTTCACATTTTTCGACCAGGATTTCGACCAGGATTCTGGTCGAAATAAGGTCTCATTTTTCTCCTGGTCGAACGGATTTTCGACCAGGATTCCTGGTCGTTTCGACCAGGATTCTGGTCGAAATAAGGTCTCATTTTTCTCCTGGTCGAACGGATTTTCGACCAGGATTCCTGGTCGTTTCGACCAGGATTCTGGTCGAAATAAGGTCTCATTTTTCTCCTGGTCGAACGGATTTTCGACCAGGATTCCTGGTCGTTTCGACCAGGATTCTGGTCGAAATAAGGTCTCATTTTTCTCCTGGTCGAACGGATTTTCGACCAGGATTCCTGGTCGTTTCGACCAGGATTCTGGTCGAAATAAGGTCTCATTTTTCTCCTGGTCGAACGGATTTTCGACCAGGATTCCTGGTCGTTTCGACCAGGATTCTGGTCGAAATAAGGTCTCATTTTTCTCCTGGTCGAACGGATTTTCGACCAGGATTCCTGGTCGTTTCGACCAGGATTCTGGTCGAAATAAGGTCTCATTTTTCTCCTGGTCGAACGGATTTTCGACCAGGATTCCTGGTCGTTTCGACCAGGATTCTGGTCGAAATAAGGTCTCAATTTTTTCCTGGTCGAACGGATTTTCGACCAGGATTCCTGGTGGTTTCGACCAGGATTCTGGTCGAAATAAGGTCTCAATTTTTCTCCTGGTCGAACGAATTTTCGATCAGAATTCCTAGTCATTTCGACCAGGATTCTGGTCGAATTAAGGGTCCAAAATTTCTCCTGGTCGAACGAATTTTCGATCAGAATTCCTAGTCATTTCGACCAGGATTCTGGTCGAATTAAGGGTCCAAAATTTCTCCTGGTCGAACGAATTTTCGAGCAGAATTCCTAGTCATTTCGACCAGGATTCTGGTCGAATTAATGGCCTTTTAATGGCTTGGTCTGTCAAGACCTCGATTTTACGTGACTAAAAAGTAAGGTCTCAATTTTCTTGAACCCATGATCGTGCCTAAAGCAAACTTCTCTATAGCGGAGTGATTCAGGTCAGCTTCATGAAGCACCTTGGTGTCATAGTAAATGGGTTTCCAAACCTTCCACGAGAAAGTTCCAAAATCCTTTCAAAGGTTTCATGCTTGCCTAATCTTACATAGAATTACTTTGAACCTTTCATCCACCTTGTTGGAATGTTGATTCAGTTACTCATTCTTGAGTTGTTCACGAATCTCTTGATCCAAGGTTGGATCTGATAGCTTTGTTGGCCTTCTAAGGCTTCAACTTAGTTCCTTAGCCCTTGATTTATAACACAAGGCCTGGATTCTAAGGTTGATGTTGGTGTTCTGGATCACCAACACGAGGTTTCAGGTCAATATGAGGTGTTTGTTATGCCTTAAATGGTTTCGTGAACCTTGACTTGTGACCTTCCGGGCCTTAACTTATTTGCTGAGACCTTGGTTTTAAGGTTATTATCAACCCTTGATTCCCTTGATTCTCATTCTAAGATGTAGGAATGATGAAGTCCCTTAGTTCTTGCCCCCCTTGCTTCATACGGAGGAGGTCTTACTTTTCAGTTGATCGTTCAGGGAGTTCACTTGCTCCTCAGCGTTTGACTTCAAGTCCGGTGTGTCTTGGCTGGTTGTTAACCTTCTTTTCTTCATTCTAGGTTTCCAACCTTCTTCTTATGCTCACAGGACCTTGCTTTGGTTTATATTCGATTGAAGGCTCTTGATTCAAGTCCTTAAACTTCAAATGACAAATTTGATTGGAGGCAAACAGCCTTTTTGGCCATCAAGGCTAAAATTTTGTGTCGGGATTTGAGATTCAAGATTTTAAGTAAGGAATGACAAAGGACCTCTCATCTCAACACTCTCACTAACTGTTTCTGTGCCTTCAAGGCATTATCAGGGAGCCAACTAGTCTCGAGATGAGCTCGAAGAGGGTCTATCCTTCAGCTTACATCAACTGGTGCTACCAATTTTGATTCGATGGTGGGGTCTTCAGGACCTGGAAGCAAAAGCTCTCTGCATAATTCTTTATCTCAGAAGAGCCATACTTAGACTGGGCTTCGGCCTTAATGTTCTTTTCTCTCTTGGGATATACTCAACATGGCATTTATCGAGCGGGGCTATCACGACTTTCACAATCCTTAAGTGTTTGGCCATATTCTTTTCTCTAGCCTCAAACTCTCCATTGACTTCTGAGACTACCAGATTTGAGTCTCCACAAACTTTCAGGTTCTTCACCCTCAGGGCTCTTGTCAATCCAAGGCTGGCCATCAGAGCTTCATACTCCGCCTCGTTGCAGGTTGTTTGGAAGTCCAATCTTCAAGGCATACTCGAGTGTGAACCCATCGGGGCTTTGCAGAACTTAACCTGCACCACTGGTTTTTGTTTTAGATGCCCCATGAAAATAGAGCTTTTTGTTTTTGATGCCCCGTCAAAATAGAGCATCCAATATTCCTTCTTCTCTTCTAGGGGTTTCTCACCTTGCTGACCTTCCTGGTCTATTACCTCCTGCCCCCCGACTTCTTGGTTGTCAATGGTATATTCAACCACGAATTCAGCTAGAGCCTGAGCTTCGATGGCCGTACTAGGCTCAACATCGAATTCTTTTAGTTAGATTGCCCACTTGATGAGCCTTCCATTGGCTTTCATGCTATGCAATATGTTTCTTCAGCGGGTGTTCCATCAGGACTTCAACGTTTGTCTTTATCCAGGGTCCTTCAAGGACTTAAACTCTTATCTGCTGTAACCTAACTCTACCATTCGGGGTATGCATTCGTTTGTTTTCATTCGTGTATTCTTTTATTTTCGGTACTTGGTCTTCTTTGACTCACACATCAGGTGCTTGGCACATAAATAAAATCACAATCAATGAATGGAAAACAAACTTGCATTAATAACTTGAAATGGGTTCAACCCTTACATAGAGTACTACTGTCCTACTTGGAGCAACATGCTCTGCAATGGTTTTAATGAACCTTATTTCTACTTCTACTATATAAATATGAAGCTAAGTCCTACTAGAATAACTTAAGCCCGATCGGGATTTTGCAAGACTAGGCCTGCACCACTTGATTTTGTGTTTGATGCTCCATCAAAATAGAGCACCCACCACTCCTTCTGGTCTCCTCATTCTTATTCTGAAGTTCACTTCCTGCTTGGGGTACTACCTCCTGCCCCCCGACTTCTTGGTTGCCAATGGTACACTCAACCACAAAGTCAGTTAACGCCTTAGCCTCAATTGCTGTCCGAGGCTTCTGTATGATGTCCCCTGCTGACCTTTCTTTGTGTTCCTTACCACTGTGGACATCTATGTCTTCAATCGGAAGGACCTGTTCCCCGACTCCATCAGGCCTTAACGAGGCTACATAACAGCTTCGTGCCATCTTCTGATCACCTTTATGTTCTCCAACACCATTCCTGGTAGGGAACTTGATCTTCACATGATAGGTTGAGGCAACAGCCTTAAATGCATGAAGTCCAGTCCTTCCAAGGATAGCGTTGTACGTTGAAGCTGCCTTGATTACCAGGAAGTTCAACATCTGAGTGGCCTCCTTGGGCTCTTGCCCAACAGTTACAGGCAGCTGAATAGTCCCTTCAACTTTGGATTTTACTCCATTAAATCCGTATATAGGCATGTTATTGGGGGTCAACTGAGAATCAGTGTATCCCATCTTCACAAACGCATCATGAAACAGAATGTCAACAGAAGCTCCATTGTCTATCAAGACTCGCTTCACCTCCGAGTTTCCAATCACAGGAGTTATGACCAACGGGTCATCATGGGGGAACTTCACCCCTTCCAAGTCTGAGTCATCAAAGCTAATCGCTACCTCAGTTTTTGCACGCTTCGGGGCCTCTCCCACGATGTGCAACACCTCTCGGGCATAAGCCTTTCTAGAGTTCCTAGTTGTCCCGGCCGCAGTTGGGCCTCCTGAGATCATGTTGATTACTGGCCCTCGGGGCTGTGGGTTGCGATCTTGATCGTCATCCCTTCTATTATAGTCTCTTCTCTGATTAGCACGGTCTTCACCCTTAGTGAAGTGCCTCAGCTTCCCTCTACGGATCAAAAACTCAATCTCATCTTTGAGTTGCTTACAATCGTCAGTGTCATGCCCCACGTCTCTATGGAATCTGCAATACTGATTCTGGTTTCTCTTTGCGGGATCACCCCTGAGTGGCTTCGGCCATCTGAAATCCTTATCATTCTCAATGTCCAACAAGATTCGACTCATAGGAGTATTCAACCTTGCATACTCAATGAACCTTGACCCTTGGTTCTTCTTAGGGGCAGAGTCGGAGTCCTCGCTAGTTCGGGGATACTTGTCCCTAGCATCATACTCTTGATCATCATAGTCCTTGTCTTGCTTTCGCTTCTTGGAGTCATTGTTACTTCCTCCTCCACCTACGGTGGTTTCTTTATTCAAGCTATCCTCAGCTTTAATATACTTATCAGCCCTTCGTTGGAGCTCAGCCATGTTCTCAAGGGGATGCTTCGCCAATGATCTCTTGAAGAAGAGGTCAGTGGTTCCGTGCTCCAGGGCTACCATTGCCACCTTATTTTCCAAATCAGTGATATTCAGGGTCTCCTTAGTGAATCTCTTGAGGTAGTCCCTCAGATTTTCATTCTTTCCTTGCACCACATACATAAGAGATGCGGAGCTCTTCTCATGCACCCTTCCGCTAATGAATTGGCTAACGAAGGCGGCACTCAACTCCTTAAAAGAGCCAATAGAGTTCGCAGGCAATCGGCTATACCATCTCTGAGCCATGCCCGACAGGGTTTGGGGGAACGCTCTGCACTTTAGGGCATCACTTGCAGGCTGCAGCAGCAGTGCGTTCGAGAACGTCCTGACGTGATTTGCGGGATCACCCGTTTCATCATAAGCCTTAATTGTCGGCATCTTAAACTTCCTAGAAATATGAGCATTCATCACCTCCTCAGTAAACGGGGGTGTGGGATCATCAGGATCTCCAAGTGGCATGAGATCCTTGGGGTTACTCCTGGGGGTTTCCACCCTTATAGCTTCTCTTGTTGGGACATCAGCCCTCTTCTGTCTTCTTGAGGACCTCTCCAAATCTATAACGGGAATCCTTCCTGAGATTGGAGGGGGTCGAGTCAGACTTTGTCTTGCCTGTTCCCTTGCTATATCATCCTTTAGCCTTTGGATCTCAGCCTCATGAGCCTTAATCCTCTCCTCAGCCGTTGGTGGAGGTCCATCATGGATCCCTTGAGTCCTTCCTTGAGGCTCTCTTCTAGAAAGTTGCCTCCTCGGGGCTTCATCACGATCATCATCCTCAGACGATGAATCATCAGTATAAGGGCCGGAGTAGTCATCATAATCTCGGTCCCGGATTTGTAAGGCATGACCACTTGGTCCTGAACCTTGAGTCATCGGGGGGTAGTTGGGCAGACCGTACCTGGGATTAGTGTTCAAGGGGAGATCCGTAGTATGGATCTGTACCCCTGGTGGCGGGTTGTTCGGATCAACAATCTGGAGAGAGTTGGTCGCTTGTCCTGCCTGATTGGTCAGAGGCAACGTACTCTCAGCATGTGGGATCACCCCTGGTTGCTGAGAAACTTGAGAGTGGATGATGACAGCTGATGCTGGGGGAGCCTGTTGAATGATCGTCCCTGATGCTGGGGGAGTCTGTTGGATGATCGCCCCTGATGCTGGGGGAGCCTGTTGGATGATCGCCCCTGATGCTGGGGGAGCCTGTTCGGTCAGGGGTGGAGCAGAGCTGAGTGGCACGGCCTTAGTTACAACTGGTGTTGTTCTTCGTGTTTGAACCATGGTTGATGTTGTCTTCCCACAGACGGCGCCAAATGTTGTGGAATAAAAACGAGGGTTTGTATGTATTAAATACAAGGGATGGTGAGCTCCGTGCTTTAATGGCTGTTCTTGCGTTCGAGACTGATCGGTCCTCACAAGATGCCTACGTATCTCTGTATTACTAGAGAATCAAGCCAACGTAGTTCTGAGAATGAGGGGTCAGGCCCTTTATATAGGCTGTAGGAGCCTTAGAATTATGGTAGGAGTCAAAGACTTGGTAGACAAGTCTTCCTTGAGGAAGGTTCCAGATCTATTCCTTGTAGGAATCAGTTTCCATATCGAATTGGATGCCTTGGTGGCTAAGTCTGATGGAGATAATATCCTTATCCAACTCTTATTGCTGAGCTGTTTATTTCCCTCAATATTAATTACGAAATTAATATCAAAATAGAGATTCTGACCTCATTAATGGGCCCCACGTTTGGACCATGCTGGGTCTAATTAATGCCATATTAAATGTGTCTTTAGGGCTTATTTTTAGCCCATATCAAAAACATAATTTTGCAATCATAATCTTACAATCATTAAAATTTCTTTTCTAAACTAAAACATGTTACCTTTTAAATTGAAACATAATCTTGCAATTATTAATATATACCCAAATATATCACAAAATATCTTTCAATCACCAATTAAAATATAAAATCAAAATCCTTATACAACGAATAATTAACGTTAGATTTTTAGGCAAAAAAATCAGAACCATTAAATCTGATGATTAAATATTTTATATGATTAAGTTATTTTACAAAACATTCAAGATTCGAATTTCATCAACCACGTATTTAAAAAATTTTATAATATAAATTTTAAATCATGCATATCATTAATTAAACTTATATACATTATTTAAATTTAAATTAAAAGAATTATTAAAAATAAATATAACATAAAATAAATTTATTTCATATAAAAAAAACCCGTGCATCGCACGGGTTATAAGCTAGTCTATATATAAAAGCCGAAACATTAAAAGTTTGATTGGTTAGTACTGTACCTATTGATTTTACTTATTTACCTTTACTTAACGATACATGTAATTTTACATAATTATCCTTACTTAATTATTTATAGTTTCTATACTATTATATAAAAGCGGAAACATTAAAAATTTGGTTGGTTAGTACGGCACCTATTGATTTTACTTATTTACCCATACTTAACGATACATGTAAATTTACATAATTATCCTTACTTAATTATTTTTAGTTACTAATAAATAATAAATTTCCTTTTTCCGGAAAAACATGTTACCATTTTTTTAATAAGTAATCTGTTGTGGAATAAAAAGTAGGGTTATCGAATGGCGGCTAGGGTTCGTGAGCTTCTTGCTTTAATGGCTGCGCTTGTGTTATCGTGACCTAATTCGGGTCCTCACAAGATGCCTACGTATCTCTGTATTAGAGAATCAAGCCAAAAACGTAGTTCTAGAATGAGGGGTCTGGCCCTTTATATAGGTTGTGGAAGCCTTAGAATTATAGTAGGTTTTGGAGACTTGGTGGATAAGTCACCGTAATTGAGGAAGGTTCTAACTCCTTCCTTTTAGGAATTAGTTTCCATGTCGAATTTGGTGCCTTGGAGGCTACACAATATCCTGGGGATATTCTAGGACGTTTTTGGTTTCTAGAACGTTCCTGGTTTGTGGATCAGACCCATGTTAGAGATAGGCTTTTACCGGGCGTCCCCAGTTTGGGCCGTTCTTTTGGGCCTGACTATTAATTACGAATTTAGTGCCCAACTAGGGTTTTGGGCCATATTTATGGGCCAATACATGTCACATTAATTATGTCTTTAAGGGTTATTTTTCACCCATATCATTTGCCCCCCAACTTCTAGGAAAACTTGATTTCGTAGAAGTTTAAGGTCACACCGGCCCTTCCAAGGTATCGTCTTACAATGAAGTGTGGAGCGACCTACACATTCACAACGACTAAAATTCTCTCCCAAGTTAATACTTAAGAAAGTTAAACGTTCCTTGGCCTCTCGAACCTTTTTCTTAAGATTTCTGGGCCTTTCGGGAATAGGATTAGTGCCGTTTCGAGCTCGTAGACACTAATCCAAGTGCAATTCGTGCATAGGATCCTTTATCATAAATTCATTAGTGCTTTATTTCCCTCAACTTATCTAAGTTAGGGTTAATATCAGGCGGTCATTGCTCATAAGCCTTGATAAGGGATAATTTTTTAGCAGAAGACGCTATTTTGGCCCTAATCGGGGCTAAACAACCCTAAACGGGGTTATAAAGGTCTTGATTTAGGCCAACAAGTTCATACTTGATGTAGTTACTATTAGGATATCCACCTTTAACCTTTGGATAGGTTAATTCTTGAGTGGAAGTCCTTAAACGTTGATAATTGAGGCTAATCACCTCCTAATTGCGATTAGCGAAGTCCTAACCCCAAATTTTGGAGTCAAGTTAGTTAAGTAGAGCTTCTTATAACCTCCTGGTTGCAAAAAGAATCACGTGAAAATTCTCATTTTTGAGTCGTCTAGGGAAGAAATACTATCCCCTAGAAGGTGTTTCAGGGTCTTTCAATATCCTTGGTTTTCTGAACACCCCTGGCATCTCCAAACCCAAACTTTGAAGTTGAGCTTATATGATGGGGATTCTTATAATCTCCTGGTATGAAGAAGAATCACATGAAAACATGCATTTTTTAACGTTCTGGAGGCGAAATACCCCATTTTCAGCTGATTTTCAGACCAGGTCTCGCACATGATCATAACACCTTTCCAATTTCATGGAAACACTTGGCCACCTGCATAGGCTTGTAGAGGACCTCACAAGGTTCTTGAATCTCAAATTTGAGCTCAAACGGAGCGTTTTTTAGCGTTCTGGAGGGTCATGAAAACACCCTAAAAAACAGGTCCTCCGAAAGCCCTCCAAACACCCTACCAAGGTGGCCTGGTCGGCTCACCCTGGTCGGCCATTCGGCCTAGGGTGCCTGGTCGGCTAGGGCTGGTCGGCTGGGTCCCCCAAAAATTTTTATTTTTTTTTTGAATTTTGGCCATTTTTTGGCTAGTTGACTTTGACCTTTGACTTTTGACTTTGACTTTGACTTTGACCAAAATCAAAACTTGTCTTAAACTCCGTTCCTTGTTCCTAGAAAGGATTTAGTGATACCTTGGTTGGTTTGATGACCCTTGGCCTCAAACAACCTACTTCTTGGTTTTCAGGACCTTCCGGGTCTAAACCTTTCTTGAACTCTTGATATCAAATAACCTTTGGTTAAACTATTTCCCTTGGCTTCCAGACATTCTCATGTACCTATAATAGAGTGTTTTAAACAACCTTAACCTTGCCCCCCTTGTGTTGAGGGTCTTTACTTCTTTATTTGAAGATGTGGGGACTTCCCTTGTTTTCAACACCTGACTTCGAGTCTAGGATATCGTAGTTAGTTTCTCATCCTAGGTTTTAAGCTTAAGGTCTTCACATCTCCTTCCTTGTTTGTAGGATCTTGTCCTATCTTAAGCTAATCATCCTTAGGCTAGTCTCAGGCCTTAGGCTTAAGCAATCAGCTTGATTCAGGACAATCAACCTCGTTGGCCATCTAGGCTTATATTTTGTGCTGGGATTCAAAACCCACACTCCATATTCTAGAGTAGGTCTTCTCATACCCTTAAAGATGTTAGCCTTTTAGCTAATCATCCTGCTTAGTGGCTTTAATCGTGGTTTTTAGCTTAATCCCCTGTTTAGGCTTGATAAGCATATATTAATCAACCTGGGAGGTTGTTAATTATATTGTTGCTCTTGCCTGTATTTCCATTCATTTCTTTCACATATTTTACGAATTAGATCATTTATTTGACCCAATTCCGAGCTCACAGAGCCCTTTTTCTGCTATCTTCGGCTATTTAACCTGTAAACGCGGGTCGTTGGAAAGACGACCTGCTATTGAGGGTTATCATTTTTCTTATAAAAGAGTGTGGATTGAAGTCATTCTTCACATTTCCTTCTTCTTTCAAAGAAAATTTCTCTCTGAGGAGCTCCCAAGTTTCAAGCACTTCTTTCAGTTTCAGACAAGGCTGTAATGGCAAGTGAGGGTGGTCAGAACGCCTTAGTCCCTTCCAAGGGCCTTCTTCAGGCGATTAACAGGAGAACCAAAGACAAGAACAGAAAAGGTAAGGTCTTTCCTCCTCGTTATCAATTATCTTTATCTGAGCTCTTAGATGAGCCCGGGGATGTGTTTCCGAACAACGCGGAATTCCACTCTTTTATGTTCCCTAGTACTTTGGATGCGGGAGATATCAGAAACTTACTCAAATATGAATTCCCTGCTGAGATGAAGCTTAGAATTCCCACACCAGGGGACAAAACTTGTAACTGGCATCCTGAGAACTTGTTTGTGTACAAAGGTGCCATTGATGCTAGCCTTAGGTTTCCAGTTCACCCTTGGGTTGTTAGGTTATTAGCTGAGGTTAAAATCAACCCTTGTCAACTATATCCCAACTTCTGGAAATTCATCTTCATTTTCATGGTTGAATGCATCAGAGGAGGCATCCGCCTTAGCATCCCGTTGTTTAGGCATCAATTTGCTTTTAAGAATAGCCCTATCACTAGGAAAGGATGGGTGAGCATCCAACACCGCATAAAATCTAGGATGATTATTGATGCTTCTTCTGTGCCTGATTCTTGCCACAACTGGAGGCACGAATTTTTCATCCTTAGATGGAAAGGAGGAGACTGGGGTAACTTTTTCAGGTCTAAATTCAATCACGTGACTGATGAGGGTGTTAGTGAGCTTCAACTCACAATTGAAGAAGTGTCCCAACGGGATTGGCTTATTTCAGTCTTTCAGAAAACCCACTATCGTGAAGTTGTGACTGAACGTGCCTTGTTGGAGGCCGGGCTTAGTTATATCCCTCTCGAGGGTAATTCTTACTTTAACTTCTTTTCTTTCATCGTACTTGTTCTTATTCCAACATCGTTTCCTTTGCTTTGTTTGCAGTTGCTGAGGAAATTGACAACCATCCGAGCCGACTTCCCCATATCACCAAAAGGATGATTAAGAAAGCTGAGAAAGAAGCTAATCCTGAAGACGTACCGGCCCCTGAGTTCCTTCAGCATTGTTCGAAGGCGGGGAAGAGAATTAGGAGTTCGGATGGGAGCATGAAAACAGCATTCGTGCCTGATTGGGGGATATGTGAGCAGGATGCTATCAAGGACAGCCACCTCCTTGCTCGAGAGTGGTCTCGGAATGCCATAGCCCCGGCCGACAAGGTCCATTTTGCAACGGCAACAGATTTAGAGGAAAATGAAAGCATGGGGGCATATCATGCCTATAACGTAAGTCGATCTCCTCTTCCTTTTCATTATTATGGTTGTATATTGGTCATCGTGGCTTAACACATTTTCTTATGGCGTTTTTGTTTTGGTAGCTAAATGCTCACTTCCAGAATGCTATCCAACTCGGGAGGTCCTACAAGGACAAGGAGAGAACTGCCCTCAAGGCTGTAGAGAAGCTTCAGAAGGAGTCTGAAGAATGGGAGGCTAAGTATTTCACCTCGGAGGACCAACTCTCATCCCTTAGGGGAAAGTATACGGCTCTGGAAAACAGGACCCAGAATAATGAGAATTCCATCATTCAGAACTACTTAGGTTCAGACACTTTTCTTGCCTTCATTGATGAGCATGACAGGGAGGTCCAGCCGGACATCATGACCATAGGTTGGGAGAAGGCTGTGAACAGGATTAGCCAAGATCATAAGGGAGTTGTCTTTCCTTCCTTTTATCCGAGTCCCTGGAAGGTGACAGAAGACGATGACCTTGTTGAAGGTGTTGGGACATCCCCTGTGAGCAAACGTGCTTCTGGTTCTGGGACAAAGGGCATTCCTCAACAATCAGGGTCTAGTTCTGGGAAACGTCCCTCAAGATCCCATCAGAGCGGGAGTTCAGAATGCCCCTTAGCGGGACGAATCCGTGAACCCAAGTCGGTTAGTATCAGTAGCTCCTCAACCTCAACTTCCAGGAGCAAAGAAGAAGGAGGGAAGAACTCGTCAGGTGAAGAAGAAGTCCCTGCTCGGACTGCTCCTCCAAAAACCAAGAAGCGGTTGGTGAAGACTGCTTCTATCAAGAAGTGATTGAGCCTTGCATGGCCTGTGTTAGCCTCGTGTGACTTTAGTTCTTTTAATATCCCGTCTTTGATTATGGTGGGCATTGAGATATGCTTTGATTGAAGGCATCCTTTATAAGAGGTCTTTTGTTATCCCATACTTGAAATGCTTGAGGCCTCAAGAGGCAGAAGAGGCATTAAGGGAAGTTCATGAAGGGATCTGTGGGCAGCACCTGGGGGGCAGGGCCCTAGCTCATAAGATCACCCGCCTGGGATTTTATTGGCCAGGAATGTTGGCTGACGCCAAAAGCTATGTTAAAAAGTGTGACAGATGCCAGAAACACGCTCCAATTGTTAGGCAGCCACCAGAGATGTTAACGTTAATTAACTCTCCCATTCCGTTTGCCATGTGGGGGATGGACATACTTGGTCCTTTTCCCGTGGCCTCAGCACAAAGGAAGTTCCTAATAGTGGCTATCGATTATTTTACCAAGTGGATTGAAGCCAAGCCGCTAGCAAAAATAACCACCCAACAAGTTGCCCAGTTCTTCTGGGAGAACATAATTTGTAGATATGGGATCCCACGAATCCTAGTGACGGACAACGGACGCCAATTCAACAATGAGGAGTTTAAGAAATACTGTGAGGAGAACGCCATTGAACTTCGTTTTACCTCAGTAGCTCACCCCCAGGCTAATGGCCAAGCTGAGGTAGCAAATCGAATTATCCTTCATGGACTTGTACTTTTATTCGTATGTGTGTAACTTAAACCTTGATTGTGCCCTCCTGGGTATTTTATCTACGTGCTTGTTTTCTATGTTTCATATGTTCTTTTATTTTCGGTACTTGGTCATCTTAGACTTACACACATCTGGTGCTCAGTACATCGCAAGGATTTACAGAATCATAGAACAGAAAACAAGCTTGTATTGATAACGCAAAATGGGCTCAGCCCTTACATAGAATATTATGTCCTACTAGAAGCAACATGCTCTGCAATGGTTTCATATGAACCTTATTTCTACTTCTATTAGATAGGCTAAAAGCTAAGTCCTTAATAGGAGAGCTTTAAACATAGTAAATCTTGAGATTCGAGGCGTGCCAGGAGCGGGGTACCTCGTTTCCATCCACGGTTTCCAGCTTATAAGAGCCTCTTCCCAACGTCTTTCTCACTCTATATGGTCCTTCCCAATTAGGGGCCAACTTTCCTGTCTGTCCAACTCCAGAGGCTTCAATTTTTCTCAAAACCAAGTCGCCTTGTTTGAAGAACCTTCCTTTAACCCTATGGTTGTAGTGAAAGGCTGCTCTTTTTTGGTGCTCAATATTACGGGCATTTGCTTCATCTCTGACCTCATCGATTAAATCAAGAGCAAGTCTCATGCCTTCCTCATTGGTTTCTTGCTCATATGATTCCACCCTTGGAGATACGTGCGAAATTTCCAAAGGGACAACTGCTTCTGCCCCATAGGCTAGCAAAAATGGAGTAGCTTCTGTCGTTACCTTGCAGGTAGTACGATACGCCCACAGTATAGGCAGTAATTCATCAACCCACGTGTTTCGAGATCGTTCGACCCTCTTCTTAAGTCCATCAAGGATAATTCGATTTGCTACCTCAGCTTGGCCATTAGCCTGGGGGTGAGCTACTGAGGTAAAACGAAGTTCAATGGCGTTCTCCTCACAGTATTTCTTAAACTCCTCATTGTTGAATTGGCGTCCGTTGTCCGTCACTAGGATTCGTGGGATCCCATATCTACAAATTATGTTCTCCCAGAAGAACTGGGCAACTTGTTGGGTGGTTATTTTTGCTAGCGGCTTGGCTTCAATCCACTTGGTAAAATAATCGATAGCCACTATTAGGAACTTCCTTTGTGCTGAGGCCACGGGAAAAGGACCAAGTATGTCCATCCCCCACATGGCAAACGGAATGGGAGAGTTAATTAACGTTAACATCTCTGGTGGCTGCCTAACAATTGGAGCGTGTTTCTGGCATCTGTCACACTTTTTAACATAGCTTTTGGCGTCAGCCAACATTCCTGGCCAATAAAATCCCAGGCGGGTGATCTTATGAGCTAGGGCCCTGCCCCCCAGGTGCTGCCCACAGATCCCTTCATGAACTTCCCTTAATGCCTCTTCTGCCTCTTGAGGCCTCAACCATTTCAAGTATGGGATAACAAAAGACCTCTTATAAAGGATGCCTTCAATCAAAACATATCTCAATGCCCTCACCGATAGTTTTCGTGCCTCCGAGGCATCTTCGGGGAGCCAACCAGTTTCCAGATGAGCCTTGATAGGGTCAATCCAACAGCTTCCTACTTCAATAGGTGCCACCAATTTTGAGTTGATGGTAGGGGCCTTCAGGACCTGGTAATAGACGTTCCTTGCATAATTCTCTATTTCAGAAGAGGCGAACTTTGATAAGGCATCGGCCTTGACGTTCTCCTCCCTTGGGATATGCTCTATACAGCATTCATCAAACTGAGTCATAACAGCTTTCACAACCCTTAGGTATTTTGCCATAGTTTCATCCTTGGCTTCAAATTCACCATTCACTTGTGATACTACGAGTCTCGAATCCCCGCAGACTTTAAGGTTCTTGACTCTCAGTATTCTGGCCAAGCCTAATCCGGCTATCAAGGCTTCATATTCAGCTTCATTGTTGGTCGTCGGAAAATCCAACTTCAGAGCATATTCTACTAAGAACCCATCAGGGCTTTGCAAGACTAAGCCTGCACCACTAGACTTTGTTTTTGATGCTCCATCAAAATAGAGCACCCAATATTCCTTCTGATCAGGTTCAAGCTCCTTAGCTTTATCTTCATCTTCCTTGTTTAATACTACCTCTTGCCCCCCGACATCTTGGTTAATGGTACATTCAACCACGAAGTCAGCTAAAACCTGAGCCTTAATGGCTGTCCTAGGCTTATACGTGATATCAAACTCCCCGAGTTCGATCGCCCACTTGATTAGCCTTCCACTGGCCTTCGGGCTATGCAATATACTTCGTAACTGTTGGTCCGTCAGGACTTCAATCTTGTGTGCCTGGAAATAAGGTCGTAGTTTCCTTGAGGCTGTCACTAGTGCGAGAGCAAACTTTTCAATGGTCGAGTAGTTCAACTCAGCTCCATGCAGCACCTTGCTCACGTAGTAGATGGGTTTCTGAACCTTGTTCTCCTTTCGAATGAGGACGGCACACAGTGCTTGTTCAGATACCGCCAGATACAGGTATAGGGTCTCTCCAGAACTAGGTTTGGCCAACAACGGGGCCTTGGTCATGTATTTCTTCAATTGTTCAAAGGCCTCTTGGCTTTCTGATGTCCACTCAAAATTTTTTACTTTCTTCAAGGCCTGAAAGAAAGGTAAACATTTATCGCCAGACTTTGAGATGAATCTTCCCAAGGCAGCTATTCTACCAGTTAATTTCTGCACGTCTTTCACGGAACGTGGTGGTTCCATGTCGAGAATTGCTTTGATTTTATCTGGGTTGGCTTCAATGCCTCGTTTTGAGACCATCAGGCCCAAGAACTTCCCTGACCCAACGCCAAAAGCACATTTGGCTGGGTTCAGCATCATCTTATGGTGCCTCAGCACTTCAAACGCCTCTCTTAGGTGTTCAATATGGTCAGCTGTAAGCAAGCTCTTGACCAACATATCATCAACATATACCTCCATGGTTTTCCCAATCAGGTGGGCAAATATCTTATTTACCAGTCGTTGATAAGTAGCTCCTGCATTCTTTAGTCCAAAAGCCATGACAAGGTAACAAAAAACACCAAAGTCAGTTATGAAAGATACCTTTGGGATGTCATCCTTGTGCATCTTAATCTGGTTGTAGCCACTGAAACCATCCATGAAGCTTAGCATCTCATGTCCTGCCGTAGCGTCTATTAGCGTGTCGATCCTTGGTAGAGGGAAGCAGTCCTTAGGGCACGCATCATTTAAATCAGTGAAGTCTATGCACATCCTCCACTTACCGTTGGCTTTCTTGACCATCACAGGGTTAGCCAACCATTCAGGAAACTGAATCTCCTCAACAAAACCAGCCTCCAAGAGTTTGTCCACCTCTTGTTTAATGGCCTCTTGCCTTTCCGGAGCAAAATTCCTCTTCTTCTGCTTAATGGTCTTCCGCTTAGGGTCGACATTCAATCTGTGAGTTATGAGTTGGGGATCAATCCCTGGCATATCAGCTGCTGTCCAAGCGAACACATCCTTATTTTCTTGTAGGAATTCAATTAACCTGCCCTTCATGGGTTCTTTCAGCGACGCTCCTATGTACGTGACCTTTTCAGGGTCCCTACTGTCCAGGGGTACAGGAACCAAATCCTCTGCTGGTTTCCCCCGGTATTCATCATCCCGAATATCCATGTCCTCAATCGGGAGGACCTGCCCCCCGACTCCATCAGCTCTTAACGCGGCCACATAACAACTTCGGGCCATCCTTTGATCACCCTTCTGTTCTCCAACACCATTCCTGGTTGGAAACTTGACTTTCATGTGATAACTAGAGGCAACAGCCTTAAACGCGTGGAGTCCGGTCCTTCCAAGGATCGCATTATATGTGGAGGCCGCCTTAATTACCAAGAAGTTCAACATCTGTGTGGCCTCCTTGGGCTCCTTTCCAATAGTAACCGGCAGTTGAATAGTCCCTTCAACGCTAGATTCAACTCCATTGAACCCATATATAGGCATGTTATTTGGGGTCAGCTGGGAATCATTGTATCCCATCTTTACAAACGCATCATGAAACAGGATGTCAACAGAAGCACCATTGTCTATCAAGACTCGCTTCACCTCCGAATTTCCAATTACAGGAGTTATGACCAACGGGTCGTCATGGGGGAACTTTACCCCCTCTAAGTCCGAGTCATCAAATCCGATCACCACTTCAGTCTTTGCCCTTTTCGGGGCTTCTCCCACGATATGCATCACCTCCCTGGCATATGCCTTTCAAGAGTTCCTTGTTGTTCCGGCCGCAGTAGGACCTCCCCAAATCATGTTGATGACAGGCCCTCGTGGCCGGGGGTTGCGATCACGATCGTTATCCCTTCTATCATTATCATCTCTTCTATCATAATTTCTTCTTTGGTTTCCACGACCTTCACCCTTTGTGAATTTGCTCAGCTTTCCTTTTCGGATCAAGAATTCAATCTCGTCCTTGAGCTGTCTACAGTCATCAGTGTCATGTCCAACGTCCTTATGGAACCTGCAGTATTGATCTTTGTTTCTCCTTGCGGGATCACCCCTAAGTGGCTTCGGCCATCGGAAATCCGCATCTTTTTCAATATCCATCAAGATTTGACTTCTAGGAGCATTCAACCTTGCATATTCAGAGAACCTTGGCCCCAAATTCTTCTTGGAAGCAGAATCGGAGTCCTTGCTTGTCCGGGGGTATTTGTCCCTTGTGTCATACTCCTGCTCTTGCCTTCGCTTCCGGGAGTTTCCGTTTCCTCCATTAGTGGTGGGAGCTTCCGTCTTCTTCATGCTTTCTTCTGCTTTTATGTATTTACTTGCCCTCCTTTGGAGCTCAGTCATGCTCTCAGGGGGATGTTTTGCCAACGACATCTGAAAGTAGGGGTTCGTCGTTCCATTCTCCAAGGCTATCATAGCTACTTTGTTCTCCAGATCCGGAACATTCAACGTCTCCTTAGTGAAACGCTTGAGGTAATCCCTCAGGTTCTCATTCTTTCCTTGTTTTACTTGCATGAGAGAAGCAGAGCTTTTTTCGTGGACCTTTCCACTAACAAATTGGTTGATAAAGGCAGTACTTAACTCCTTAAAAGAACCAATCGAGTTTGCGGGCAATCGGCTGTACCATCTTTGAGCCATGCCTGCCAAGGTTTGAGGAAACGCCCTACACTTAAGAGCGTCACTAGCGGGTTGTAACAGCAGAGCGTTCGAGAATGTCCTGACGTGATTCGAAGGATCGCCCGTCCTATCATATGCTTTTATCGTGGGCATCTTGAATTTTCGGGAAACACGAGCGTTCATCACTTCGTCTGTGAATGGAGGTGTGGGGCCGTCAGGGTCCCCAAGCGGCATCAGGTCTTTGGGATCACTCCTAGGGGTTTCTACCCTCGTAATTCCTCCAGTTGGGGCATCAGCCCTTCTCGGTCTTCTTAAGGACCCTTCCAAATCAATGAAGGGGATCTCCCTTGGGATTGGAGGAGGCCTATTCAGATTTTGCCTTGCTTGTTCTCTGGTTATATCATCCTTCAGCTTTTGGATCTCGGCTTCAAAAGCCTTGATTCTCTCAGCAGCTGTTTGAACGGGTCTATCATTGACCCTTTGAGTCCTCCTCATGGGTTCTTTGCTTGTACGTCGCCTCCTCGGGGCTATATCACGTTCATCATCCTCGGATGATGAATCATCGGAGTAAGGTCCAGAGTAATCGTAATATCCTTGCTCAGGGGGGGCTAGACCCCTAATATAGGGTGGCTGATACGACTCGGGTATCTGTAAAGCGTGTCCACTTGGTCCAGGATCCCTTCGATTTGGGGGATAGTTTGGCAACCCGTATAACGGATCGGTATTCACGGGAAGCGTAGTGGTGGAGATCTGAACTCCTGAGAGCGGGGGACGGCTAGTCAATGGAGCAACCACCATCTGAAGTTGATTAGTCTCTTGTCCCGGGTGATCAATCACCGGTAAGGTTCTCTCAGCATGGGGATTCGTCCCTGTGGTTTGAGAAACTTGAGGTTGGGTAATAGTCTCAGTCAATGGGGGCACAAGCCCTTGCTCCGTAACAACAGGCGGTGTAGAGGAGACGATTGGTGGGTCAGATGTAACAGGAACGTTCTCGGTTGATGTTCTTCGTGTGTTAACCATGGTTGATATCCAGTCCCACAGACGGCGCCAAATGTTGTGGAATAAAAAGTAGGGTTATCGAATGGCGGCTAGGGTTCGTGAGCTTCTTGCTTTAATGGCTGCGCTTGTGTTATCATGACCTAATTCGGGTCCTCACAAGATGCCTACGTATCTCTGTATTAGAGAATCAAGCCAAAAACGTAGTTCTAGAATGAGGGGTCTGGCCCTTTATATAGGCTGTGGAAGCCTTAGAATTATAGTAGGTTTTGGAGACTTGGTGGATAAGTCACCGTAATTGAGGAAGGTTCTGACTCCTTCCTTTTAGGAATTAGTTTCCATGTCGAATTTGGTGCCTTGGAGGCTACACAATATCCTGGGGATATTCTAGGACGTTTTGGTTTCTAGAACGTTCCTGGTTTGTGGATCAGACCCATGTTAGAGATAGGCTTTTACCGGGCGTCCCCAGTTTGGGCCGTTCTTTTGGGCCTGACCATTAATTACGAATTTAGTGCCCAACTAGGGTTTCGGGCCATATTTATGGGCCAATACATGTCACATTAATTATGTCTTTAAGGGTTATTTTTCACCCATATCATAATCAATTTCCATTTTCACGTAAAATATGAGAAATTCTTTTTAATAAAAAAAATATTATTATCATAATTACTAATAATTACCCAATTACCTCTTTAGCTAAAATACGTTACCTTTTCTTTTTTTTTTTCCAATAAAAGTAGCTTTGTTAAAGTAAAATGTTTCCTATTTCAGGTAAAACATGTTAGCTTTTCTATTTTTCAATAACTAATCAATTTTTCTTTTCATGTAAAATACATTATCTTTTAGATTTTATATAACAAAAAGTTTTTTCTTTTCTAAAAATACTATGAGCAGTTATATTTAATATAGTAAAATATTATAATTACTAATAATTAACCAATTACATTTTTCAGTTAAAATACGTTACCTTTTACATTTTTTATTTTTTTTCAATAAAATCTATTTGGGTAGCTTTATTTAAGTACAATAAAATAATAATATAATAACAACTAATAACTAACCGATTATATTTTTAAACTAAAGCATTTCATCTTTTCAATTTTTCAAAATAAAATCCATCATTTTCTAAAAATATCATGAACAACATATATACAATTATTATCCGATCATATAATTTAAATTTTTTAAACCAACAAAATTCATGTCTTCAAATTTTTAATTCAAATTAAAAAAAGTTTCCATTATATTAAAGAACATCTATGCATCGTCGGGTTAATACGTTACCTTTTCTATTTTTTTTTATTTTTTTCCAGTAAAACATGTTCAGGTAGCTTTATTTAAGTAAAATATTTTCTTTTTCAGGTAAAACATTTTATCTTTTCTATTTTTCAATAACTGTAATAACCACGAATTTTCGAATAAATTGTTCCTACTCGATATTTAAATTTTATTTAAGAGCGATGCACTAGTATATCTAATTAGCGCGTTTTTGTGAAATTTTAAGATTTTATTTATTCGTATGTGAGTAAATGTAATATTATATTATATTTATTTATATTTACTTGGTATTTATTAAAATTAGGAAATTTAGGAAAAATAAAATTTTAGTTTTGGGTCGAATTTATTTTATGAAACGAAATTAGAGTCTTGTTTAATTAGCCAGCAGGGGAGAAGTGAGATTATTGATGAGACAGCACTAAATTGGAGCATTCCATTCTGTCCCCCATGTTTTTATTTTTTTTAATTTAATAATCATCTACCTACAAAACATGATACTCTTTTTCTGGAACACTAAATGATTACACCCCACTTGTTTATACAATAACCAAAAACCCGGCCTTATATTTACAAAAACACAACCGACGACACCCGGCTATATTTTTTTTTCCCTACTCTCTGCAGAAACAGAGAAACCAAGGTAGTTATACAATTTTTTTTTTCTTTTCTTTCGGATTCATTCTTGTTTCCAATTTTTTTTCATTGAGTTTCCGATTGATTTTTGTGTTGTTTTGAACTGGTGGTTTGTATCGGTTTAAGGGGGTTGGGGATAACTGTGGTGTAGTCGGAGAAGGAGTGGTCGGTGAACGCAGAGAGAGATTGTTGTGGTTGTTGTTGTCGGAGTAATAAGGGGGGAGGGAGATTGACAGAGAGATTGAGGAGAGAGATAGGCGGGAGGGAGAAAGAGATCGAGAGAGATCGAAGAGAAAGAAAGGGAGAGAGGTCGAGAGGAGATGAGGGAGAGAAGGAGAAGAGAGACTCGGGGAGACAAAGGGAGAGAGATGATGTCCGGTGGTGTTAGAGAGAGAGTCGGAGGGACAGAGAGATGAGGGAGATTAAGAGATTGAGAGAGGTGGTGGGGTGGAGAAGAAAAAGAGAAGTGGGAGAGAATGGAGTCGAGAGAGAAGAGAGGAGGTCGGGAGAGAGGAGAGGCGAATGGTGTTGTAATCGGAAAAAAGGGGAGAGAGAGGAAGAGAAGAGAGGGGAAAGAGAGAGAAAGGGAGAAAGAGAGACGGGATGGAGTAGAGAGATTTCAGGGGAGGGGGCAGACGCACGGCGGCGGTGGTGGCGCGTGGGCCCCACGCGCCGCTGCAGTGTTGTAATTATTCTGTCTGACTGTTTTTATTCGGGGAATAAATAAAAATAAATACATACATATATATATATATATATATATATAATAATAATAATAATAATAAATAAAGAGATAATAATAATAAAATAAAAGGTTGAATATTTTTAAAATTTAGTGTTAATAATTGATTTATTATTTTTAAAAATGGTGAGAAATAAAAGGAGTTATAAAATTGAAATATTATTAAAATTGTGAGAATAAAAAGAGTTTAATAAAAATGGTGTAATTAATTATTAAATTGTTAAAAAGAATTAATTTGTGATTTTTGGACGAAAATTAGAGATTTATTAATTTGTCGATAAAAGAGGAATAATTGTGAATAAATAGGATTAAAAAGCGGTATTATTTTAGAAGATTTATAATTAGCGTTTCCGGTTTATTTAAATTAACCGGATCGAGTCAGATTATTTTAGAGACTAAAATCGGAGTAATATTTAATTATTCACGAGATTTAAAAATGGAGTATTGCCGTTAATTACCGTAACCCTATTTTCATTTTAATTCGGATTTATGGATATTAAAAATAGGATATATTCTCCAGATTTAATTCCTGAGTTCGAAGAGAGATTTATGTATCCGAGAATTATTTTTCGTTAATTATCGTAGAGATTTTCAAGAGATATTATATTATATTATATTATATTATTATTATTATTATTATTATTATTATTTAAATATTATATTATCGGTTGAGAAATATTCTATTTTGACGAAGCGCTCACGTATTTCTGGTTGCCATTTTTAGAGAATAATTCCCGAGCCGTAGACCGAAGCCAAATTCACGGGTAGAGTACAAATTTTATCTGCACTTATTTGCACTTCGAGATCGAGGCAAGTTCCTTCTTACCCTAACTCTTAGAGACTTGTATTTATGTTCGTATTATTTCATTCCTTATTTATTTTCGAGCTGTCAATTATGAGATTTATTTGTTGCTCCATATGATGCAATAATTCTTTTGAGCATTATTTTCTCATTGTGATATTTTGTTACTATTAGAATTAGTTTACTTACGAATTATATCCCTTGTAAGCGTGGAATCAATTTCATTGCTATCGGGTCGATCTCATTAATTCGAGATGACTATTATTGTGATTCAGTGAAACTAATCTCATTTGTTCGAGATAGTTTAATTTATTCTTTTCAGTCGAATTTATTGTACAAATTCGACAGTAATTATTGATTATCTTTTATTTATTTCATCTCTCGAATCAACAAATAAGAGCTACAAAATTAGAATCGTTAGAGTTGTCACTCGTTGATCAAGTGAAAAATATTCTATTTAACGTTCATCAATTATGAGTATTGTAAATATTCGAGTAGTACTATTTGTTCGGTACAACTCAAAACATTCCATTTTAAGACTATTCTCATTGGTTCAAAATAGTTGCCGTTATTGTCAAGGTTTGGCATTTTGATCGTGTCAACCAATAAAATATTATTATTGAGAATTTACCTCAGTCCATTGTTCGGATTGGTGGAACAATTGAGTCAGACTGGCAGTCCGCCAGATTTGTAAATACTTTCCTGGAAGAATTATCTCAAGTTATCTGTTCATCAAATATTCGGGAATTCTGTATTCTACTGGTCAATTTTGGGAAAGAGGCCCATTATAGAGAAAGAGAGACCTGTGTATGTTAGGTCCAATATGTTTGTAGAAGGGGGGATTGAATACAAACAGTACTGTTTAATCGAAATTTGTCCGGATAAATTTAATTTATATTTTGACAAATTTGAGCGGAATTAAATGAAACAAAATTCAAGTTGAATATAAAATTATATTAACTTGAGGGGTTTGTTACAAATACACTACAGAAATTATATCTAGTTAATAAAAACAAATTAGAAAATTCGACATGAATTTTTCTAGATTTGTTAATAAAATTCAAGATATAGATTAGGAGTAAAAACTCGCTAATAGTACAAGAGTATCAAGTAAACAAGTTCTATCGGATCAGATATTAAAAATAAGATGAACTTGATTTTCTATGAATTTTTCTGCTCCTGCACGTTGTGTTCTTGATGAGAGAGAAGAGAGAAAATTGCCTTCTTTTTGAATGTAATATTCTTGTATGTGTTGATATGTGTCGCCTGTGTCTTCATATATATTGTCTACTGCCTCTTTTTCTTCAATTATAACTGTCAAGACAATAGGCAAGACAAACTGTTCTTCCAAGACAATCAATTTTGTACTGCCAAGACAATAGGCAATACAATCGGCAAGACAATCAGGTTCTTCCAAGACAATCGGTAAGACAATCAACTTCTGAGATATTTGTCTTGCTTTATCAATAATTATCAATCTGTCTGAAGCTTTTTCTTTTTGATCATTATCAAGACAATCTGATTTGAACTGTCAAGACAATCGTCAAGACAATCAAATCAGATTTTTATTCTCCTTTTTTAAAGTTGTTTGAGAATAATCATTACCAAGACAATCAGAGATTGTCTTGCTTTACTGATTTCCTTCTTCAAGACAATCAGTGATTGTCTTGTTTTTCTGAATTCCTTCTCCAAGACAATCGGCAAGACAATCACAGATTGTCTTGCTAGTTCATTTTTTCAGTTTTAAATTAAACTGATTAATAAATAATCATTTCAATTTAAACTTACTTAAATAATAATTATTCAGATTTAATTAATTTAATAATTAATTTAATTAATGAATTAATTCTTGATGAATTAATTTATTAATTAAATTGACTACTTGATTTAAATTAATTAAAGAAGAATAATTATATATCCTTGGATTGTCTTAATTCTTTTCTGAATCACTGAAAGTAATAAAGGAATATCACTGAATATTTTGTTGACGTTCCATGCACGGTCTGGTTCATGAATGACTAACTTCAATGACTGTCCTTTAATTTTCACATTAAAAATGTGATTCATTTTTCTTCTCATCTCTTTCTCCTTCTTGTACACCACTGTATTCTGTCTGAACCTGTCACTCTAGAAATCTCTGTCTTAGAAATAAATCCACTTCTTTGATGCTATACTGAGGCTTGATCAGCAATCTGAGCTTCTTCCAGTGTAAAACATCAAAACTATAGATTGACTTTAGGGTTTTTCTTCTGACAGATAGTATCTTCTGAGATTTCTGTGACAGTTAAAGTTATTTACTTATTACAATCTAAGCTTAAGTTGAGTTGAGTCCTCGAACTACAAATAGGCTGTGTCATATGCCTTTCAATCTCCCCCTATTTGTTTGTTAGAAAATAACAAGCAAATACCTAGAAGATTACTCAACTAACTCAACTTAACTTAGTAAAAGATAAAACTTTAAATACAAAGTAAATAAAAGAAAGGTTTTGGTTTATATTTAACATTGTCCAGATTCAAACATAAAAGATAAATACAAGATAGATGATCCTCTAGACTGATCATATAATACAATTTTCTATCTTGTCCTATCTAAGCCTTAAAGATATCACATGTAGAGCTGATCTTCACTTAGAAGTATCTTCCTCCCTTATCTCTCCAGATTCAACTTCATCTTCTTGTTCCATAAATCTTCTGATATTCTCTGTGTCAAATCGTTCTTGATCATCCAAGGTTTTGATCAAATCTTTGTCAAGTACACATTCATAATCTGACACAAGGCCTTTAGTTTTCTTAGGCAAAAGTCCAAGGTTGCCCCATAGCCGATTCCGAAGAATGTAATATTTCTTTTCAAAGCCAGTTAAAGCATATGATCGGATAATGTCAGCAACAAAGATACTTTCTTTATCTTCGAATCCTGTAGTCCTTAGCATGTGTTCTAACCAGACCAGATGAGATGCAGTATATAATTTCATCGACTTAGAATCAAGGAAGCAAGAATGTAGTGTATTACCCTTGAGAAACTTAACATGATGTGGAGTTTGAATAACTTGTGGACTATTCCTTTGAGCAAACTCCAAAAGTCTTTCATGAAGTAAAATATTCAGTTCAGAAAACCTTTTTACCTTTAGAGACATAATCCACAGTTCAATCAAGCTTCTCTGTTGAAAGATTTGAAGTGACACATAGAGAGAACCCATGGTACGAGAGTCAATCTGAATTATCAGCTGATCTGCACATCTGTCAAACCCAGTTACTATCCTTGAGATTTCCAGCATCAATGCATCCATATATTGCAAGTAATTTGGATTGGTCTCTTGAAACTATTGAAGTAGTTGAAGAAAACGTTCATCATCATTAGCAGTGTTTTGAATAGAATCAAAAATTTCTCTTGCTTTCTCCCACTTTGGACCAATATTCAACTGAATATCTCTTTTCCTTTCTTGTACACTGATTGCATGTAGCTTTTGTTTCTCTGCATCTTCAGCTTGCTTCAGCTTCAATATTTTATCCACTACCTGTCTGGTCTTTTCAAGCTTAGCTTGTCTCATCTGACGATCAGCTTTCTCCTCTTGAAGTTCCTTCTCAAATTCAGGATCATCTTGCTAGTTTGAAAGATCTTCTTCAATGTCATTTAATTGCTGTACCTCAAAATTACTATTCTTGAGATCAAAATCAAACTCTGATACATCCTGATCATGAGCTTTTTCTTTTCCCTTTGCAGACTTCTCCTTATGCCTCCCTTGAGTTGAATGACCTCCAGACTTACTTCCTCCAGCTCCTCCAGACTTCTCCCCCTTAGTTAAGGAATCCTCTACAGACTTTCTTTGACTGTCACGCTCTCTATTTTCATCATTATCCCCTCCATTATCACCATCATAGTCTTCAAAATATGCTCTTTGTTCTGGTGTGATATGATGAGTAGGTTTAACAATGTTGTATAGATGGTCAAGTCCTTCAAACATGTAATCATATTTTTCTTCAAGCTTCGCAAAGGTTGTTGAATATGATTGAGCAGTTACATGCATTTCCACTTGAAGTTCATCCACCCTATTAGAGAGTCTGTCAATAGCATTTAGGATATCTGATCTTTCTGTAGATGCCTGAGAGTGGGATTGCATCAATGTATTGATTGCTGGAGTGAGTGTGGTCTTTATGTTCTGAACATCGTCACGAATAATCATGAGCTGATTGTTGACAGAGGTGGAAGAAGAAGACCGTTCATCCACTTGTGCTTTGAAAAATTGTTTTTCAGCCTCAGTTTCCATCAATTTCTTTTGCAGATCTTTTATTTGAGCCATAAGAGACAAAGTGTTTGTGTCAGTGTGTGCGCTCACCTGATGTTCACTCAAGGATATGTCACTCTCCTTTCGTGCATGTGTTTCACTCAAATTTAAGGTGGTCCTCACATCACTCAACACTAGCTCCTTTCCTTGAGCTGTACCTGCAATAGAAATCACCCTAGCCTCTTCTAGAGAGGTCAGTGGTGGTGCAATGGGAGCTCGCAATTCCCAATCCTCAGTCATCTCTATTAATTCATCTGGATTTGATAACTGAATTTCTTCAGTGATAGGATGACCAAGTTACCCTTCACTTTCTCCAGATAAATCTGCGAGTGAAGAATCCCTTGAGGGAGCCAGGAATGTTCCTCCTGGGAGGGGAGATGATGACTCTATTATAAATGGCAAAGAGTCAAGATTTCCCTCTAAAGCCTGTGAAGGCTCTTCTACCGTAACAATGGTAGGCACTGTCTCAGTAACAATCCTATCGTGCACTCCTTGCTCAGTGTCCTTAACAACATCGGATTCTAAGGTAATGTCTTCCCCCAGTGCCACGGCCCTTTGGCGAATTTCAATAATTTCATCCTGTTGAGAGGATGAAATTAGTAACAGTTCATCGGCCATTTCAATGTCCAAGTTCTTTTGAGAGGAAATGGATGGGCTAACAGATGCCTCAAGTAGTAGGTTTCTTCTCTTCTTTGGTGGAGGCAGAGCTGTGGGATCACTCAAGTTATCACTTCTTCTAACAGCTTTTTTAGCTAACTGTTTGGTTCTGGATTTAGGTTTAGAGATTTGAGTAGACATAGTGTTTGGCTCTAAGACCTGGGATAGAGGCTGTGGTTCTACAACCTCTTGGTCTGACCTATCAGCCACTTGGGCTCCAGAAACAGTTTGAGAGATAGAATGCAATACCTGCTCCGTTGATGCAGTAGCTGTACCTGAAGAAATGGATTGTTCCATTTGAGGTTGAAGTTCAGGGACAGGTACATTTTCAGGTTCAGGTTCAGGTTCAGGTGCATTTACAAGTCGAGGAATGACAGGTAAATCTATGAAGGTAGACAAGTATGGTGTAACATACACTGGCACATTTGATAATTTTTTATGTGTGTCTAGGCTAGTGAATATTTTCTTGGTTTGCCTGCCTGATACCATAGGGTTGTCATTCCTAAAGATTGCTTGTTGACCAACAGGAACAAGATGATTAAATATCAGAGTTAAGAATCTAGGATAATAACATAAAACTTTATTACCCGCACCAAAATCCCTTCTGGCCTTAATAATTCTACCAACAATAGTATTCCAAAGTAAACTACCAATATTGATTCTACGGTTGTTAGCAACAGTATAACCAATAGTTTGTAACATAGAGGTAAGTAAATGAAAATTACCTCTGGCTGAATTAGCAAATACCTTGGAGATTGTGTCGAAAAATGCATCCCATTGTTGAACCAGGTTCTTTTTGCTCAAATTGTTCATATCAATTACTCCACGATAATTAATATCACTGAAAAATTGATACAGTTGTTCACTGGTTGGAAAAGGATCAAAATTGTCCACCGGAAGGCCCAATACAGTAGTAAGGGTTGATTCAGTCACAATGTGGTGTGTTCCATCAAAGTCAAAAGAAAATGAGGTCAAATCTTCAGACACCACAGCTTCTGTGCAAATCAATCTTAGTGGTCCTAATTTAATTGGGGCTTCCATCGAAATAGCAGTTCGGATAATTGAATCATCATTTAGAAAACGTATCCAAGGCTTAAATCGATCATAGGGACAATCGTTCGGATTAAAATACCCAACCAAATTTTGCTTCATTATC
Source organism: Saposhnikovia divaricata (assembly GCA_036435485.1). NCBI lineage: Eukaryota > Viridiplantae > Streptophyta > Magnoliopsida > Apiales > Apiaceae > Saposhnikovia > Saposhnikovia divaricata. The sequence goes on along the minus strand of CM071594.1, from coordinate 185,985,955 downwards.
TCAAAATTATCAGCCATTTTTTTTAACACAAAAACACACTTCAATTTTGGGAAGATTAAAACAATTCGAAAATTTTCAGAATTATTAATTAATTAAAATTAATTAAAAATTCGAATTAATTCAAAGTTGTCAGAAAAATCCCAAAAATTAGTATGATGATCTTCTAAACACTGGGAGTCTCAATCTGTTTTTAGATTTCAAAGAAAAAATCTAAAACTCTTGAATCAATGAAAACTCGATTGAGTTTTTTTAAAAAATTGGATTTTCAAAAACTTAACGAAATTCGTAGATATTCGGTTCAATAGAAAGGAAATTGGACGATCTAATCGAATTCGTTCTTCGTTTTCAGTTTCGTTGAATAAAATTGAGCAGAGGTTCGTTTAGAAGTTGTGTGTATGGTATGTATATGTCGACTCTGTGTCAATACACGAGAGAGAGAGAGAGAGAGAGAGAGAGAGAGAGAGAGAGAGAGAGAGAGAGAGAGAGAGAGAGATAATTGATTGTCTTGATGCTGTTTTTTTTTAATATTAAGTACTAAAATGATACTCCAAGACAATCAAGTGATTGTCTTGCCGATTGTCTTGGTAGTTCAAAAACTATCAAGACAGTCGTTTCTTGAACTAATTAACAAAACAAAACAAAAAAAATGAAAAACATTTTATTATTTACAAAATAACCTGCCAAGACAATCTGTGGATTGTCTTGGCGATTGTCTTGATACTAGAATGACACTGACAAGACAATCGATTGGACTCTACACTAGCAAATATATTTATAAAAATCTGGTAAAATTGAAAAACAAAAATTGATTAATAATAAACATAATCTGCTAATTTTATACTAATAAAATACAAATTAATGTGCAGAATTAATCCAATTAAAATACACTCTCATTTAGTACTAAAATTACTATAAATAAATATTTAGCAAACACATGGATTAACCTTTTTACGACAACAAATATAAATAACAAAAGGACAAACACTACAAAACATTTAATAAAATATTAAATATATTTACAAGAACATTTATAACAAATTAATGAATCTAAATATTTTCTAATAAATAACTTTCTAATAGAAAATTATTTAAAGAGAGAATATGATTCATTAAAATATCACAAATATTTCAAAACACAAGAAGTAATAAAGAAGTTATTATTAACATGTTGACAAAGATTTTTAGCAATCACAAGGAATAATATTAGTTGATAAAATAATTATACAAGTGATCAAAATTAAAAATTAATAACAAAATCACTTGCAAATTATTAAAGAGCAAACCTCAGATATTAACAAGCTTAATTACTAGGACTGTTCAACATACCCAATTCACCAACAATTTTGGTGAATGTGGATTCGTCAAGAGACTTAGTAAAAATATATGCTGTTTGTTCTTCTGTGGGTACAAATAATAATTCCACAGTACCATTCATGACATGCTCTCTTATAAAATGATATCTGATGTCTATGTGCTTGGTCCTCGAATGCTGCACAGGATTGTTGGAGATTGCTATGGCACTTGTATTATCACACAAAATTGGAATTTTTGTTAATACAAAACCATAATCTTTCAGCAGATTCCTAATCCACAAGATTTGAGCACAACAGCTTCCAGCAGCTATGTATTCAGCTTCAGCTGTTGAGTTGGAAACTGTTTGTTGTTTCTTGCTGTACCAAGAAACTAGCCTGCCACCTAGGAATTGACAACTCCCAGAGGTGCTTTTTCTATCTACAACACTTCCTGCATAATCTGAATCTGTGTATCCAACAAGATTAAAACCAGATTCTTTAGGGTACCAGATACCTAAATTAGGCGTACCCTTAAGATATTTTAAGATTCGTTTTACAACAATGAGATGAACATCTCTAGGATCCGCTTGGAACCTTGCACACAAGCATGTAGAATACATAATATCTGGTCTACTTGCAGTAAGGTAAAGTAATGAGCCTATCATACCTCTGTAACTTGTGACATCTACCTTGGCAGAATTTTCACAAGCTCCAAACTTGACAGCTGTAGATGATGGTGTCTTAGCTGAAGATGAGTCCTCCATTTGATATTTCTTGAGGAGCTCTTTGATATACTTGGATTGACAGATAAATATTCCATCTGTCCTTTGACTTATTTGCAATCCAAGAAAGAATTTCAGTTCTCCCATCATGCTCATTTCAAATTTACCCTGCATTAACTTAGCAAATTTCTTGCACAAAAGATCATTAGTAGACCCAAATATTATATCGTCCACATAGACTTGGACTAGTATTGTATCATTTTTATGTTTCTTAGTGAAGAGAGTTTTGTCTATGACACCTCTAACAAAGCCATTTTCAAGTAAAAATTCAGAAAGGGTGTCATACCATTTTCTTGGTGCTTGCTTGAGGCCATAGATAGCCTTGAAAAGGAAGTAGACATAGTCCAAAAGATCTGGATCTTCAAAGCCGGGGGGCTGTTCTACATAGACCTCTTCATCCAGCTTACCATTTAGAAAAGCACTCTTTACATCCATTTGATAAACATTAAAGTTTGAGAATGCTGCGAATGCCAAGAATATTCTAATGGCCTCGAGTCTTGCCACTGGAGCATAGGTTTCATCATAGTCAATGCCTTCAGCTTGTGAATAACCCTTTGCTACCAGTCTTGCTTTATTTCTTGTGACTGTGCCATCTTCATCAAGTTTGTTTCTGAATACCCATCTAGTGCCAACCACTGTTCTATTTGAAGGTCTGGGTACCAGCTTCCATACTTCTTGTTGTTTAAATTGATTGAGTTCATCTTGCATAGCAATGACCCAATCAGGATCTGAAAGAGCTTCTTCAGTTTTCTTAGGTTCCATTTCAGATAGAACCCCTGAATAATTGCATTGATTCTGATAAGCTCTTCTAGTCTTTACTCCAACATTTGGATCACCAACAATTAGCTCAAAAAGATGAGCTCTATTCCAAACAGTCTGTCTGGGAAGATTTAGTCTTGATGATTCGCCTTGTTCTTCATTGTGATGTTGAGTATGACTAGTAGATCCTTCATTAACTCCCCCTGAGTTGTTGCCAGGATGATTAGATGAGTGTTCAGAAGTATGAGTGGTGTTTTCAATATTATCATTATTTTCACCACCATTATTCTGATTGAACTCATCATTGACATTGTTGTCATTAGCATTAGCAAAAACATCAGTTGGACTATCATCATCTGAATCTAGATCTGTCATATCTTCAAAAGATAGCTTTTCAGATGAATCTTCAGTTTGAATACTAGGGAGTTTAGTGTCATTAAATGTTACATTGACACTTTCCATCATCTTCTGATGTTCAATCAAATACACCTTATAAGCTCTTCTTTCATAACCAACAAAAATTGCTTCTTGTGCTTTGGCTTCAAATTTTCCACCTTGATCGTCTCCTTCTTTAAGTACAAAGCATTTTGCTCCAAATACATGAAAGTATTTGAGTGTTGGTTTCTTTTCATTCATGGCTTCATAGGGTGTTTTCATCAAGTCTTTGTTGATAAGAGTTCGATTCTGAGTATAACAAGCAGTGTTGACAGCTTCAGCCCAAAAATACAATGGAAGTCTTGATTCACTTAACATAGTACGTACAGCTTCAATCAAGGTTCTATTCTTTCTTTCAACTACCCCATTTTGCTGAGGAGTTCTTGGAGCTGAGTATTGTCTGGTTATACCTTTTTCAGTACAAAAGTCATTCAGAACTGCATTCTTGAATTCAGTTCCATTGTCTGACATTATAGCCCTCGCTAGATACTTGGAATCCAACTCAATTAACTTGATGTGATCAATCACCAGTTGTGGAGTCTCATCTTTAGAATTCAGGAACAAGACCCATGTGTACTTTGAAAAATCATCAACAGTCACAAGAGCATATCTTTTCTTTGACATAGACATCACATTCACTGGACCAAATAGATCCATGTGAAGTAACTGTAAAGGATCAGTTATTGAAGATATATCAGTGCTCCTGTGAGTTGCCCTTTTTAGTTTGCCTTTTTGACAGGCATCACATATTCCTTCCTGTGTGAATTCCATAGGGGGTAAACCTCTCACCATTTCCCTCTTAACCAAATAATTCATTGTTTTGAAATTCAGGTGAGAAAGTTTCTTGTGCCATAGCCAGCTTTCATCTGTGGATGCTTTAGAATAGAAGCAATTGATTTCTTCAGTTCTTCTAGTGTTCATGTTGGCTACATACAAGTTTCCTTTTCTGACTCCCGTCAGAGACAGTTGTTCACTTCTTTTGTGTGAAATCAGACAATTCTTTTTGTTAAAGTAGACTTCAAATCCCTTGTCACAGAATTGACTGATGCTGAGCAAATTATGCTCAAGTCCTTTTACAAAGGACACTTCTTCAATGATAACATTTCCAGCTTCAAGTCTGCCATATCCATCAGTTCTACCTTTGCTGTTATCTCCAAAGGTAACTACTGGGCTGGCCTTCTCCACCACATTTGTCAGCAGGGTTCTGTCTCCAGTCATATGCCTTGAACATCCACTGTCCAAGATCCAGGTTACTCGTTCAACCTGTTCAATACCCTGCAATGACAAATGGATTAAACCTTCTTCGGGACCCAAATTTGATTGGGTCATACGGATTTAAAGTATTGACCTTTATCAGGCAAAACAACATTTTTCATTTTAACCTCTTTATTCAATAAACATTTAACCTTATAAACAGATTTGAAAATCTTTTGTTTTATCTTGGGTATCCATGTTTCTTTAGCAGCAATAACACTTGTGTCATTGACTGGACATTTGACCTGGTAAACATTCTTGGTAACCCTTTGTTTAGTCTTAGGTACAAATGTCTCTCTCCTAACTTGAGGAGGAAAAGTAGTCTTTGATCGAACATTATTGTTCCTGGTCATATGCTGTCGAGGAGCAGTCTGTTTATCACATGCATAACTGTCATTAAAATAAGCACGCATACTGTTAAAAGCACAAGACATACAATTGATAACACCACATGCTTTATGATTAGAATCAATGATAGGCATGGTACTCATGTTAGACATGTTATTTTTCTGCTTCAACTTATTACCACCTAATCCAGTCTTAGAAGAACTAGCTGTATCAACAACCTTGACTGGAACTTTAGGTACATCTTTCTTGGATGAAACATTCTTTGGATTAGTTTCCTCAACAGATTTAGCCTTAACAAAGACCGTAACATCTTTCTTGGATGAAACATTCTTTGGATTAGCGTTCTTAACAGATTTATCCTTAACAAAGACTGTTCCATTTGCACTATCCTCATTTCTCATTTCTTCCTGGATAACCATAGAAAGAATATCTGGTGGTCCAGCATCAAATTGTTTAAATAGAGGTTCTTTAACATTTTTTAGGCTTAATCTCTAAGCCCACATGCAAATTCCCAACACCTTCAAAATTGACAAAAGTGTTGCCTTAAATCCTATGGTAACATTTTTCAGCATTTTTAACACTTATTTTGGGTGTTGCCATAGACCATTTGTGGTGTAGTGTCTTGACAGTAGATTTAGAAGTTGGTGTCTTAGGTACTCTCTTGACAGTATCTTTGAAAGTTTCTATCTTATCCTTGTTGACAGCTTCTTTAGAACATTCTATCTGATTGCTTGGTAAAGTTTCTGTCATGGGAATCTTGACAGTATCTTTCCCTTCAGTAGATGTGCTGTCAATACACTCATCTTCATCAAGAAATTCTTGTTTGATGAGCAAGGAATTCTCATCAAAATCAGCTTGAACAGTTTTGAAAATAGGTTTACAAACTCTCTTGAGAATATGAGGTTTGATAGCATCACCATCTGAACAATCATCAATCACAGCTGCCTTTCCAGGCCTCCTACCATAGTCAAAACCTATTCCAACTTTTTGGTTCTCAGTGTGATTCTAATGATATTCCTGAACTAACTTAGAAGAATTTCTAAAGGCCTTAAGCTTAAATTCATTTTCAGCAATTTGATTTCTCAAGAATTCTTCAATAATTTGCTTATACTCAGTTTTAGACATATCAAGTAAAATGAAAGATGGTACCTGATGTGAGGAGCTTGATGCTTCATCATCAGATCTAGCCATGAGAGCTAGATTCACAAACTCTTCTTCTTCCTCATCATCAGAATCATCCCAGCATTTTCCTTCAGCCACATAGGCTCTTCCTTGATTTCTTTTAAACTGACTTTTAGATTTTTTTCTCCATTATTTGATTCTATTTTGGCCTTCTGCACTATGTGGCAAAATGACCTAGCTCATTGCAGTTGTAACATCTGAACTTTGACATATCCACCATCCCTGTCTTGTATCCTCCTCTTGTGGCACTAGCAGCAGCCTTTGAAGAGTTTCCCTTATTGAACTTAGATGTCTAACCCTGTGACTTATATGGCTTATCTCTTCTGAACTTTATATTCTTGAACCTTTTAGCCATATAGGCCATGGTTGGATTATCCATGCTTTCCATCTCTTCTAATGAGTAGAAGTCTTCATCTTCAACATCTTTGAGCTGTAGAACCACTTTCTCGTCATCATCAACACTTCCTTAATCTTCAGAAATGGCACTTGTGTTTGTTGTGAACTTTGTAAAGATTCACTTGGCAGAGAGACATGTGGCTCATGAGCTATAAGGGCACCAGGCATGTTTGCCATCTTTCCTTTGGCTCCAGTTTGAATAGCTCTCTTTCGAAAGAGTTCAAGTTCATATGACAAGCACACCATAAAGAGTATTAAGAGAAACATCATTCAAGTTTCTCCGTTCTCTTATAGCAATGATTTTGTGCTCAAGGTGCTTAGGAATAGTGAGAAGAAACTTGACATTAATCTCCTTTTTGTCATAGAACTTTCCATGAATTTGTAGCTCAGCTATTATCTTACTGAATCCTTCAAACATGTGAGTGAGTTCTTCACCAGGCTTAGCCATAAAGGCTTCATATTGTGACACAAGATTTTGTCTTTGATTTTCTCTGACCTCTTCACTTCCTTCACACAGCAACTCTGTCTTGTTCCACATCTCTTTAGCAGATGAGCATCCCATAACATTTCCACACATGGCTTTGTCCAAGGTGAGAGAGTCAAGCAAGATGAGTTGTATGTAGTCATCTAAGGCTACTTTTTCTTTCTCAGACTCTGTGTATTCTGAGGGTCTCTTTGTAACCCAGTGAGCTGGAATTACTTCACCATTGACAGTAGCAGCCGCTACTTCTTTCTGAAGAATGAAGGGGCAATTCTCAAGGATTCCCAAGTACAGTGGATGTGCAGCTTTGATAAATAACAAGATCTTCCTTTTCCAAAAATTGTATTTCTCTTTATCAAATACTGGAATCTTGATACCACTTGGTTTCTGTATACTCGTCATGATCTATGATTAGTATATCAATCTGTTAGCTCTGATACCAGTTGTTGGTCCCGGAGTATTGCAGAAGGGGGGGTTGAATGCAATACTGATAACTTCAAATCTTTATTTCAACAACAATAATAAAGATTGTAAACTGTCAGTACAAGAATGGAAAACACAAGTGATAACTCAAGATATTCTCACAAAATAAATGTTTTATTTATTTTGCAAAGTGTTGCTACATCCTTGAGAGAAAGTATTTTCTCAAGTTTCGTTTTCTTGAGTGATTACAATTGAATACAGAAGAAAATAAGAGATGATTCTCTATATAGACTAATTTGCTCTAACATCTCTGTCACATGGGTTGTGAAGCTGCTGTCATTTTCAAGTGGCAGCTCCTTACAATTTACACACCCATGTGACTTTCCTAAATTGCTATACAAACAGAGTTATCATTATATGTAAAGCAACCTAGATTCTTTCTAATTCAAGATAATACAATTCTAGTAGATGTAGATTTGTCATACTCTTTAATTGACGATCTTTGTCTTGTGATCTCTCAAACTTCTATCGTAGTCTTGCAGGTCTGCTACAATCTTTGACAAGTTGCAGCAAATCTGTTTCTTGAACATCTAAACTGTCACGGGTTTGACTGAGATAAATCCCCAATTCAAATAATTCAGTGAGACAGTAACTTTAACCGCCAAGTCTGCTGTCAAGTGAATGTTCCTTGGTTGACAGTATGAATCCCCGCCAATGTTGCTGTCAGGAATCCCAGACTTGCTGTCAAACTATGAGAATGTTGTTGTCTCATGCTTCCGTCAATGTTGCTGTCAGATGGTGTCTGTTGTCGTGACTTGCAACATGTTGTCTTCTTGTAACCTTACTGTCATTGTTGTGACAATAACATTTATTCTTGCTGTCGAACTGTGTGATCTTGAGGCTTGAACATTTGAATGAACTTCTGCCAAGATACATACTTATTAAATTACAGCAATTACTTTGGTCACAAGAACATACTCTGGCTGTGACAGTATGTTCTACTTAGCAAAAACTAAGAATGATAAAATCTAGTTAAGTTGTCTCTAAGCTATCACCCATAAATATCAACAATAGGATACTTGTCTCGCAACCATAGATTCACAACGGGTGTGTAATTTATGAGAACTTCCGTAGCCATAGCAGAATTAGCGCTACAACGAGCCATCAAGAATATGTTAAGCCCTCAAACCATCCCGAACACAAGAAGTCCCCTTTGGGAAAGACTTAATGAAGTGGTGAACATCTTCATCATTAACCAGTAGAGAAGTATCCCACACGATGAATTAGGCTATGTCGGAGGAGATGCATATGGGTGTATTTCTTCAAGTAAAATTTTAGTTATAGGGGCATCGGGTGCAACACCAGATGATGTCAAAACCTTAATCGCAGCCAAGTAATGACCACCAAAAATTTTCCCCAAACATAGTTTAACATTGTTTCTTTTAGGATTCTCATCTAGCTTGAGGCTAAGAAAAAATTACGTCTTTTCAAGTAAAATGTCAAGAATTTTGAACCGAAAACCGAACCGAAGTGATAATTTTGTTATATTGTTTATATTCGGTTGAAGTCGTTGCTTCTTTTAATGAACATCCATTTTTTTATCATTCGTTTAGATGATGATTCAGTCATCTTTTTAGAAAATTTAAAGCCTTACCATTTTTCGGAACTCGGCAAAAAAGTTTAGCCACCAATTGCAGCACACTCTTAATATTGGAGTAATACAAAAATATGGGGATTTGTATATATAATAAGAATATAATTGAAATGCATGTGTTAAGTGAGCTTGTAATGTTCAAATAAAGATCGGTCAGATCGGATGAAATAAAATCAAATGCGCAACTCCTGTTGTTCAACTCTGGAATATAAACTGCAACTCATTTTATGGGTGGTGTTTAACTTTATGATATTGTATATGTGTTTATGAAATTGATAAAGTAAATCAAGGTCATTTCTTTTTGCGTAAAAACGATAAAGTAATTGAAGAATTTATATAAGCTATGAGCGGAAGATAATAAAACCAAAATATAGTAGAGAGGATTTAAACTCCATAGGACTACATTGTTGAATTAACTTGGTGTCCGATACAATCTTGCTGGGTGTCTATTTATAGGTTATATTGTACATGTCATTGCTTATGTCAATGTGCTAGCTGCTATTAACTCTTCCTTGTGTGAATATTTGACTTGTAGCTGGGCTGCCTCTGTTTCTTCTATTCTCTAATTCACATGGCAGCCTACCATATTTTATTCATCTATAATTACTGCCTGCAGCCTTCAGACCTTATCTTGATAACCCAGCCTTCTAATCTTGACAATCCAGCCTTCTACCTTTATTGAACAATCTCACATATACATCCGTAATACCCCCCTCAAGTTGGATGTGGGAGAGAAAACGGCAAACATGCAACTTGGAGATTAACAAAAAAATGCAAAAAAAAAGGAGCAACATCAATCAAGAGTGGAGTGGATGGCTTCATCTTCTTTCCCCAGTAATTTCTGAATTTGGTGGAAACTTTTCCCAGTAATTTCTGAATTTGGTGGAATTTTCTCCCCAGTAATTTCAGAATTTGGTGAAATCTTCTCCCCAGTAATTTCTGAATTTGGTGGAATCTTCTCCCCAGTAATTTCAGAATTTGGTGGAATCTTCTCCCCAGTAATTTCAGAATTTGGTGGAAACTTTAATTTTGTGGAACACATCAAAACCAACTTGTTGCAAACAACTCTATATGTAAAACAAGATTTATATATAAAAATTTCATATCAATAAAAATAAAAGTGAGGCTCTCTTGTTAACGGGTGGGAAGCAGTTTTTGTAAAAGGGGATAGATAGAAAGATAAAGAAGAAAGTAAAAGAGAAAAAAGTAAAAGAAGAAAAGTAAAAGTAAAAGGAAAGATTGGGTGCAGAATGAATATATATTTGACCAAAATAAATTTCCCAGATTCATCATCTTCATATCTCTCGGCCATAACCAACAAACAAAAATACACACTCGATTGTGGCTCTACACATCCAGAATCATACACACACTACACCACTGCATACACAAGCATAAAACACCAGCAGCGGTCACCGAAATCAATAGAGGCAGTGTAGCGGGCGGCTCGAGATCACCAGCAGCGGTGGACTGAGCTCGAGGTCACTGGAAACAATGGAAGCACAGCGGAACAAACGAAAAAACGAGCCTCTGGCTCTGATACCATGAAGAATTTATATAAGCTATGAGCGGAAGATAATAAAACCAAAATATAGTAGAGAGGATTTAAACTCCATAGGACTACATTGTTGAATTAACTTGGTGTCCGATACAATCTTGCTGGGTGTTGATTTATAGGCTATATTGTACATGTCATTGCTTATGTCAATGTGCTAGCTGCTATTAACTCTTCCTTGTGTGAATATTTGACTTGTAGCTTGGCTGCCTCTGTTTCTTCTATTCTCTAATTCACATGGCAGCCTACCATATTTTATTCTTCTATAATTACTGCCTGCAGCCTTTAGACCTTATCTTGATAACCCAGCCTTTTAATCTTGACAATCCAGCCTTCTACCTTTATTGAACAATCTCACATATGTATATGTGAGATTGTTCAATAAAGGTTTCATATGTGAGATTGTTCAATAAAGGTAAAAGGCTGGATTGTCAAGATTAGAAGGCTGGGTTCTCAAGATAAGGTCTGAAGGCTGCAGGCAGTAATTATAGATGAATAAAAGATGGTAGGCTGCCATGTGAATTAGAGAATAGAAGAAACAAAGGCAGCCAAGCTACAAGTCAAATATTCACACAAGGAAGAGTTAATAGCAGCTAGCACATTGACATAAGCAATGACATGTACAATATATCCTATAAATAGACACCCAGTAAGATTGTATCGGACACCAAGTTAATTCAACAATGTAGTCCTATGGAGTTTAAATCCTCCCTAATATATTTTGGTTTTATTATCTTCCGCTCATAGCTTATATAAATTCTTCATGGTAACAGAGCCTCCGATCTTCGAGGCGTCATTCTTCCGCAGATTACATGTCATTCTCTGTTTTTAACTTTATGCAAAATCCAGTCCAATTTCTCTCTTTTATTTTCTTTCGGTGAAAAATTTCGGACCCAGAAACTTTTTCTTCTTCTTCTTCGCCAAAACCTCTCCTCTTCTTTTCTTCTTTTCTTCTTGTGTTCTTTTCCGATTTGATGAATTTCGGGTTGTTTGTGTCTGCGTTTGGGAGTTTTCTGTTTGGGCTGAGAACGATGCTGCGTTTGTTTCGGTTCTTTGGTTCTGTTCGTTGTTGATCTTGAATCAATTGTTGAGAGGTTTCTGCGTGTTGGTTTAAACAGGTGGGTGTGTTACTGTATGCGTGTGTTTTACATTGTGTGTGTGTGTTTAAAATGAAAATATGAAGCCCAACATAAATGATGGGAACTTTGGTGGTGGTGATGATAATTTCTCTTTTTTCTTTTTCTTCTAAAAAGCCTTGATCGGGTTTTGAATATACACATTAAAGAGTAGTTTTATGATGATAAGTTTTGATTCTAGTTCGTTGGGGTTTGTTGTAATCACTGAGTTGTATTACGGATGTATATCTGAGATTGTTCAATAAAGGTAGAAGGCTGGATTGTAAAGATTAGAAGGCTGGGTTATCAAGATAAGGTCTGAAGGCTGCAAGCAGTAATTATAGATGAATAAAATATGGTAGGCTGCCATGTGAATTAGAGAATAGAAGAAACAGTCAAGATAAGGTCTGAAGGCCTGAAGGCTGTAGGCAGTAATTATAGATAAATAAAATATGGTAGGCTCTCATGTGAATTAGAGAATAGAAGAAACAGAGGCTGCCAAGCTACAAGTCAAATATTCACACAAGGAAGAGTTAATAGCCGCTAGCACATTGACATAAGCAATGACATGTACAATATAGCCTATAAACAGACACCCAACAAGATTAATCTTGATAATCCAACCTTCTACCTTTATTGAACAATCTCACATATACATCCGTAATGGTAATCATTTAAAAAATTTCAAAAATCCAAACTAATTGTACATAAAGTACAGAATATATGCATAATAATTAGTCTGCATTTTCTATATTTTCTTCAAGATACAAAACAATTGCCTTGACCGGTCTTACCAAAATCTATATAAACACACAAACTTCCTTACAAAGCATTAGCCCGTCATGGTTGCCGAACTGCTTGCTAGCCTTGTTTGATTCCTAGGGCAAATGGTGCTCGACAGTGTAGCAGTATCTAGTTTGTACCAATACACTCCCTATTCGACAAAAGTGTTCTTTTACAAATTTTACAACTAGCCAAGCATCCTAAAATTTTTTTTTGGAGCATATTCAAGAATCTCCTAGTTTACTTTTAAAAAATACTATAAATAATTGAGTTCTTGATAAGTTATTACATCATTTATCGTGTCACTTTCATTGATCTGTATACTTATTCTTTATTTATATTTTATTCATATTTCAACATAAAAATTTGAATTCAAGTAATAAATGAATTGGAGGGAATGAATATTTTATTAATAAAAAAAAGTTAATAGCTACCTACTGGTGAAAGAATGAGCTCTTAACTTTTTTTAAAAAAAATTAAGAATTTCTTGGAGGTCTAATTTAAAGGGTATTTTGGAGATGCTCTTATTCAGCTATTGCCCATAATTTTGTACATATATTCACCAGGGACGAGTTAAACAACATATAGTTTAGCCTCCCTTGGATGGAGAAAGAGGAAGGGATTAAAAAAAAAAATTGGGTGAAAAGTTTCAGCGGTAACGGTTTGTGTTTAGTTCATTTAATTTACATATATTATGCACACTTTAACATTTAATTTATAGTTTTCTAATTTATTATTTAATTTTTGTTTTTCTATTACTCACAGTTTTTTCAATTAATTCATAATTTTTCATTTTCGTATTTTTATTTTATTTTTCAATTTACATATTATACTAATATATTTTTACATTTAATTTATGTAAAATACTAAACATAAGAATTTGATTATATTTAATGAAAGGATACTATTAAATAACTTGTTTATTGCTTTTTAAAAAAACTTGTATTATGGCTTATGACCAATAATAATGACAGGACTTATTGCTAAGTTTCGAAATGACCAATAATTTTTTGTTATAAAAATCATAATTGATGTTCTTTATTTAGCAAGTAAAAGATATTATATTCTGAAAGTAGTATTCTATTATTTTTATATCATAGCTCAAAATTACTTTTAAAATTTATTTGTATGTATTAAACTTATCTATAATTTGTTTATTCATTTATTTAAATTGTAAAATGAGTTGGTATTTATTTTAATATAATATTCAATATAATTCAAAATATTTTTTAATATATATATGTAATAATCATCTTACTAAATTTAAAATATTCATTAGTTTTATTATTGGTTAATTAAAATGTATAGGAAAATATGATGTCTAATATATTAGCTCCTATCAAATACACCATCACTCTTATTTATTATTCTTTTCTTCTTATTAATTTTATTATTCAAGAGCACCTCAAAATATTATATTTGGTATTTTAAATCGTTGGAAAAAGGCTCATGTCTAGAAAATTTAAGAAAATCGACTTTAACTAGATAATTAAAAAAAAGTATAAAGTGAATGAAAAGTATATGAAGACAATATGTAAATTGAAAAATAAAATAGAAAACTATAAATAAAATGAAATATATAAATAAAATATGTAAATAAAAAATAAAGTAAAAATAACAAATTAGAAAATTATAAGTTAAATGAACAATTGTACAGCTAAAAAAAATCCTAGGTACCGCAAAAACTTTCCACGGTAGGTGATTTTTTTTAATCTAGACCCTTTATTTCTCCATCCAACGACCGCTAAACCATATGTTGGTTAACTCGTCTCTTGCCACTTGCCAGGAACCGGGCGCCCACTATTCACCATTACCGGTTTAATATCCATTATTGTTCTAATCGTTAATAGCCTGCTGAAAAGGCTCGATCCCCACGACTTCGAAATATCACTTTCAAAGTTCTAATTATGTAGTTCAAAACCTAAGGCAGCAATTTGTCGAATAAAATTACTTTTACACATCTATACATTTAAACCATGTTCAAGATGCATGGAACTATAGAATGCGTCTCTTGCAAAAGATACAGATAATGCTAGCTGAATTATGACATTATGAAATTTACATACCTATTGACATTCATCAATATTACAGTGGTTGACAACTTGACATTACCAGACAAAATGCAGCCAAAAAGAAATAATGGGAACTTGTGCCTATAATTCCCTCGTGGCCAAGAATTATCAACTCATATACATAATGCACGAGACAGTTGCAGACGTGGACTTCTATACTATACAATACTTGCTTCCTATATTGCAGTTGCTTGAGTGGCAGCTGTAATAATTTCCTGTACAATCAAGTTCTGATGCTAAAAAATGTAAATATATTGTATTTAATATTTGGGTTCAATCATCCGAAGATCTGTTTAGAGAAGGTGACGAGTTTATGACTTCTTGACCGAGCTCGTTTATCTTGTTGAGAAGAAGTTTCTGTTGAGTTTCAAGCTGGACCATGTACTCTTCTTCTGTATCATGGAGGCTTTCCAGCTCACTAAGCAGTGCATGGAGCTCTTCAACATTTTCATCATCAAGTAATGACTGAAACTTGAGCATCATTTGCTTCATCTGAAGGGAAATTATTAAGATCTGAATGACTAATACGATTTAAACTTGAGTGCATATATTCAACTGAGTATAAGGTATTGAGTCTATTGACATAAGTTAATGCTAGGCTTCAGCTTGCTCCATCAGTAAATTAGCTCAGAGTGTGTTCTCAATTAGGATGACCGTTAAAGAGCCAAGATGAGACATAGAAGCCTGTTTATTAAATCTTATAAACATGTATAGAACTCGTCTTTTAGCAGTAACAAGTTAAAGTATTTTAAAATTTTAGCATTTCGATAATTTCCTTATACACCAACCTTGCTTACATCTGATACATTGATCTGTTCTCCTGTCTCTGCTATTAAGTAATTTTTACTATAGTTGGGTTACAAACTTACAATAGGTTTTTGAACGAGTTAAATTGTTCATGAACTATTCTGGCCCAGCTCGTAAATTACTCGAGTCTGTCAATACTAATCAAGCAACGGTCAAGCTATGTTTTATAATGGCATAGTGTATCACATTTAAATAATAATAATTATCATTATTATCATTATTATCATCATCATCATCATCATCATCATCATCATCATCATCATCATCATCAATATTATTATTATTATTATTATTATTATTATTATTATTATTATTATTATTATTATTATTATTATCATTATATTTTAGATAATTCAATTTGATTCTGATTGCATCTTCAAATATATGTGTTTCTGTTCTGGTAAAATTAATATGTGATTTAGGAGCTATATAATTGCATGTTTATATTAATTAGCCTAATGATACTTTTCAAATGTAAAATATCAAATTCTTTTGAAGTTCCTCAACCGCATGAAATAATGGAAAAGTACAGGCTGCTACATGTTCACCTGGTTAGATATCTGGTTTGCTTTAGTAGCTGATTCTGGGTCCAAACTTGACACCTTCTGTATTTCAGGAACTTTTCTAGTGATTTGAATATGGATTTCGCCCTTTTTGACTCCCTGCAGCGGTATCCACTTGTCGAACATCTCGTTTGCGGGCAACCCCTGGTATTCGACAACACAATCACCTATGTTTGATGCAGGTAGCACAGGATTGTGGTCTTTCACATGCAACTCTAAAGTGCTTCCATTGTTGGGAAATTCAAAGGTCTGGTTCCACTTTGGGTTAAGAGTTTTATACAAAACCTGAAAGGAGACGCATTGCCGAGCAAGTCACACGGTGCAATATTTTACTAGCTATCACCGGAAAACATGGGGGAAACAAGCTAAATACTACTGTGTTGCTTAATTTTCACCTTGGTCTTTCTCGTTAAGTTTCCATATTGTAACCTAACATATGGATCGCTTGTCCCCCTAATATCTGCAGCCACCAGGTCTCGTCCTTCAATAAGAGAAATTTCTACCAAACCATTGCCTGCACCTCCATTTGAACCCTGAAAATGAGCAAGAAATGGTACTTGACTACATTACCAACTTTAGGCATGCAATGCCAAATAGAAAGTCTTATCATTTTAATGTCGGGCCAACCATCACTAAACATACTATTTATATAATGGCCTAAACCAACATATCTTCACTGAAGCATCAAGATAA
Organism: Saposhnikovia divaricata; assembly: GCA_036435485.1. Taxonomy (NCBI): domain Eukaryota; kingdom Viridiplantae; phylum Streptophyta; class Magnoliopsida; order Apiales; family Apiaceae; genus Saposhnikovia; species Saposhnikovia divaricata. Next base: position 185,969,361 of record CM071594.1, on the reverse strand, counting down.
ATCATGTAGCAATGAGACTATAACTTTTTGAAGAACCTTAATTCAGATCAGCAAAGTGAAATCTCTACATATTTTAAAATTACCAGATTTGGGTATTCAACCAAAGGCAATTGTTTGTAGGAGCATTATTTACACGAAACAATGAACTCTCCAAAGTGAACTAAACTTTGTGTAGAGCTTTTAAATTGAATATTAATAATTAGGCAGAAGCCTATATAAATTACTAACAGCAGGGAAAAGAAATGAATGCATACTCTGGATCCTTCATTATCATCCATTTTTACTGCTTCTATTTGAAACCGCAGTTCTCCAGATTTAACTTTTTCAAGGGGTATCCACACATCCTTGATTGACCCTTCAACGAGTCCTTCCAAGTTTACTCGTGCACTACCAATATTATCATCTGAAAAGGTATCTTCACTATAGCACCTTATCTTAAGGTATTCACCATCTCCTATTTCATCAAAATCAAACTTCTGGTTCCATGTAGGATTTGAAGTACGTTGAACAATTTTGGTTCTTTTAAAAGCCTGAAATGAGTTACATCATTATAGATGCTGACTTATCAAATTAACATAACTCTTAATGCTCCATTATGTGCAATTCTAATAAAAGAAGGGAAATACAGTACTAATAACCAAGGGAAAAGAAAGACATACCTTCCCATATTGAAGTTTCACGTATGGATCACACTTCCCAAATCTATCTTTTACCAACAAGTCCTTACCTTCAACAACAGTCACGTATATTTTCCTCCCAGTTCTTGTCAGCAAATTTGAAGACCCATAGAGTGATGATGCTCGAGAGTTGAGATGGAAATTATTCATGCTATGTGAACCGTCAGAAAACTGCCACTCTTTTACTACAAGTTTCACTTTCAACTGCAATACCATTTGTTAGCAAATTTACGTAGTAAAAAAAATTAATATAAAAATCTATAAAACGTGTGTTTGTATAGCAAGTACAGTTTTAATTATCAACACATTATTATTAATGATTTCATAGCAGGATAGCAGGTTGTTATGATACAACTCTAAACATATTTATTAATTATTTTCTTGTATAGATCAGTTTAACTGCTGATCTGAAGAACTGTAAGGAGAGTAGAATCTACCTCTCCTGAATTTTCCACCTCAAATGGAACAACCATTTCAATTTCTGTGCCACAGAACTCAGCATGTTTGACTATAATACTGGAGTCTGCTCCAACTGCCCAGAACATGGTTGAGTCATCTGCGACATATTTTATCTGTGATAGCCAGACAAAAAAATACATATGCTCTTAAATATCGACTACGCTTCATCATCAATAAGTAGTATTTTCAATTTTGTCTGTTCATATACACATCTAGTTGTGCATATTAATAAGTAGAATCAAGAATTGTTTGCACATCTCATTTTATAGCTTGTTGTGCAAAGTGTGGAATAATTTACAAGTACATAACATGATGCGAATATAAGAATGACGACCTCCCCCCCCCCCCCCCACCGATATTTCCGATATTTTATTATCAGTTGCACAAAATTTGCAAATTAACTTCTATGATATTGGGTTGGTGATATACAAATCCCTCTAATTAGCACCAATACCTTGATTTCACAGCTTGTTAGATAGACGTAATTCACACTGCCCGATGTACATTCATAAAGATGGAATTTGACAATCCCTGTATCATCGTGTAGAACCATATTGTGTGTTGAATCCCATTTAGGGCCTGTCCCAGATTTTACGCCTGTTCTCCTGGTCAACTCTTCGAGTTCGACCTCTACAAATGTCTGCATCAAAGGACAATGATTCTCCTCCACAAATCCATTATTATGGCACTGTTGACTTCTGGCACAGTTATCCTTTGAAAGTTTGCTGGCTGATATTACAGTCACATATAGTGTTCCTCCAACAGCCTTCTTGTATAGGTCTACAGCTGGCATAGAGTAACAGCGACGCCGAGGTTCAACCATTGTCTTCGCTAAGCTGTCATTGATAACTTTGACCTGTGCAGAAAAACAAGAGGTACTTGCACTTGTAAAATACAATAAAAATAAGTAGTAAGATTTTTCACAACCAAATAATGTACTTAAAATTTACTAGCAAACATTGAAGAACTCTGTAGTTTTCCTTAAAACTATAAAGTCTTTGTTGGAAGAGCAAGGAACCAATTTGAATACTTATAATACATTCAATGTGGTCATAAAAAGCATGATACATTATACGTACCAGAAATGATGAAACCACTGGCAATTCTGTTGCAGGTAATGATTGGTTTCCACCACTTCCAAATGCGACATTTATTCTTACCTCGGGAGTCGACACAAAAGAGTACAATAGTGCTTTTCCTTCCAGAACTGGCATCAGGAGAAGCTGAATATAAAAATTGATTAATAACTGAAGTAAGAATTTATAATACTAGATATCTTTCATTAATTCCATAAGAATACAAAAAGAAACACGAGTATGGCCAACATTGCTAGACTTACTAAAAGAGTATCTATACGATCCAGATCTAATTATCTTCCTTCTATACACGCAATTTAAAATTTTCTCGATTCAAGATAGAACTACAAAGTTTTCATTGTGGGTCTCACATCAGTATGGAAGCAAGGTGGCATGTCACAATTTCATTATGAATTTTAACATCACTTGTTAGCAAGGTCTTTGGTTGGAGTGAGCTCTTCGCAGAGTAGTCAAATGGCCGTGTGTTAACATTGGCTTAATGCCTTAAGAGATTAATTATATATTGGGGGAAATCCAGCATTTGAAAGCATTTTCAAAACAGCATGTTTCAAAAGTTGCCTTATTAGAACTTAAAAGCCACAATATGGTACAAATAAGAAAGATAAATAATGAATACTCTCCACAATATATGTTACGCAGACATGAAGTAAATCAAATAATATGGGGATGCTTTACAACACAGATTACTAACAACAAAGGAAACTAATTAATTTAGTTGCAAATTAATTTTCCATCTATATCGAGCAATAATATACTAGTCATTTCAGTTAATATAGAGCAGTTTTCACTGCTATTGGTTGTTATATGCAGGTTAGTAATTAATAATTCCAATTCACATCATCAATGATTACCATAGTAAAGAAAAGATATAGTAAGCAGAGGATTACAAACGTATATGGTACTGAAAGAAAGTAGACTTAATAATCCACATACAGCAAAAATCTACTTCATAGAAAAAAAATAAGTAGCTGCAGCAATATTTTACCAAGGCAGTTAAGTAGAGTTTTGCAATTGTACTTACATCACCCTTCATGTGGAGGCTGTTTACGACAATCCGAGCAGTTCCCAGTAAGGGCTTTGCTAACTTAACAAGCAACTTGATACTCACATCGTTAGTATCCCAGTCAAAGCCCATATGCATGATTTTCTGAAATGTTTTTTAAGGTGTTGGTGAGTGTTGTGCACTAATATTTTAGATTAAGGGATTATGTCTTAATATGTTTAACCTCTTAGCTAGTTTTAGGATGACTTCTGCAATCCTAAACCTCCAACTACTTATAAGTTGAACTATAGGTCCTGAACAAAGCAATGTTTGTTCTTTTGAAAAAAAATTATATCCTGCTAACTAGGGCTATTTGGCCTTCATATACTTGAGGCTGTGGAAAGCCAAAAAAGAATAACTTTTCAATTTTTATTGATTAGTTTACAAGTAGCAACCACTGGTTATATGTATCTATACTACAAATGCAAAGAGACTTTAAACGTCAATAGCCATAGTAACCAGAATACTCAGATCTTTTCTTGTATAGCATCCCAAATGGGAAAACCAGATTCTGGAGTATACAAATGAAACTAATACAAAAGACATGTATACCCGATCACCCAAAGTAGACCACCTAGTCCCGTGAAGCCCCAAGAGTGGAGCTGTTGAACCAAGTGAGAATTCTTGCAATTCTATTGTTTCCTATAAGCAGCACAAATAATCATTGTTAAACTAAGAATTCAGAATGTACTAAGAAATCATTGCCTTCATCAGTATGTTAGCTTACAATTAGCCTGGATTTCCGGTCCTTCAAGCGCCTCTGCAGGAAAAAAAAAATTTGAGTATTATATCTAGAGCAAAAAAAATAAATTGTTTCTGAAATATTGCACTATGTACTTTAAACCCTACTTTTTAAGAAATTTTAAAAGAAACAGTTTTGTATACTCAAAGAAAACCAAAATATAGCTTTGTGTGACTCAAGGAAAAGAATTCTAAATCAGTTGTAAACTTGCAATAGTTACATCAACTGTAAGTGTACTTTAGCTTTTTTGTATATTTAAAGAAGATTTATTAACCAGCATTTTCTTGATCCTGCTCCAAAAACTAGATGTAGTAGACTATCCTAGGAGCACAATCAAATTGGTACTTTAAACTGCGTTCAGGTTAAATGGAAATTATGGAACTTCTCGTCAAATAATAGCATTTATCCAAGTGGGAATGTCCAACCAGGTTTTGCTGCTGAGCACGCCCTGTTCTTACTAAAACCGTTAATTTATTAAACAGACATGTGAAAAGCCTTGCAGGTCTCAGCACTTCCACTTTTGATTAGGTTGCATGTTTGATTCTATTCGCTTGAAGTTTTTAGTTTCATAACTGGGTTGTCATACATGGTATCAAATGTAGTTACATAAAAATTTAATATATGCCGTACCCCCCCCTCCCCCCCCCCCCCCACACACACACATGAATCACCATATATTTATATTTGTCGTATCCGTGTATCCCTACACCCGCATCCTTGCTTCTTAGGAGTTTAGTAAAAGAAGACTCACGAGTAATGAGAACGACAACTAGCAGGGAGGAGCATGATTTACCTCCACAATAGATGTGAACCTAAGAGAAAGCTTGGGGCTGATAAATTTGGGCCAAACTTCTATTAATAGCTTGCTAAGCCATTCACAGTGCTCTAAAGGAGTCTCTGCCTGAATAAACATTGCATAGATGTTTGAAGATTACTGACAAAAGTCAATAAGAGACGTGGAATTATAACAAGCGGTGGACCTACTGATGATTGCAGCATAACTTGCTTCCATTTCTTATTCAAGTCCTCCACAACAATACGCTGTTGATAACTCTTGTACTGCATGCAATTTCACATCTCATATTATTTCGTGCCAAAGTTCTAATTATTTTTGTGCACGTTTATGTGTAGAGATTACATTTTTTTCCTTTTCTTTCATATAATTTACTTATGAACAAGAAACAAACAAGTAGGAAAATAGGATACATAAAAACTGCAGAAGTATACAAAGTTGATTTATTCATCAAAACATGTATTATGTTAAAGATGGGTGATCCAGTCAAACCATACTTCTAATATTAATACGACTAGTAGTACTACTGCTGTTGCTGCAACTATACTGGTTAAGAACCAGTACAAAGCTAGTGTGGAACGTGCTCTATTGGCTCAAATAAACAGTGCTCTCATTGGTTGTATTTGGACTAATAGTAGTGTGCCAGCTGGACTTAGTGGTATAGGCTGTTTTTGTATTTTAGTTCGTTATATGGTGTGAGAAATCAGTTAGACCTGAGTGTCTATAAATACTTGTATGAAACCTTCATTTCAGTACTTTTTGATCAATACAATTTCTTTTCTTTCTTCACAAGATACATACAATGTATACACATTTCTGTTCTTAGTAAAGCTTTTATGGTATCAGAGCTTTCATGGCTGATTTTTCGATCTCTACGTCTTCACTTCGCCGTATTCACATCGTCGATTGCTGATCTCTAGTTCTATTAACGAGTTTGTGTCGATTGAGATCGATTTCAAGCCCTAATTTCACAGGTTTTTCGCTTAATCTCGTGATAAATACGTGTTGTTCTTGCTTATTTGCAGCACTTGAGATTGTGTACTGTTTGGTTCGTGTTTACGTTTTGAGATTTATCGATTGAAGTGTTTCATTTGCGTACTCAATATATTCAGTCATGATGCATAGTAGTTATGCTAATGTTGTACAAGGAGTTGGATCTAGTCAAGCTGTTAATTCTGATATTCATACTGTTTGTGATGAAGAAGAAGAAGTCATATCAGGAAATGATAAAGTAGATCAGGAATTGAATGTTAATTCACAGTATAATGTTCTTACTGTTGATAACAATTCACATCCACTTTACATACACAATAACGATCATCCAGGTCTGGTGCTCATTGCTAAGAAACTAGTAGGTAATGATAACTATGCACCGTGGAGTAGATCTATGCAAATTGCTTTGAATGCCAGAAACAAGTTTGTGATTGTTAATGGCAGCTATAGAAAACCTGATGTTACGTCACCTCTGTTTGCTCAATGGGAACGAGTAATGATTTAATCATCACTTGGATACTAAATTCTGTTGCTGAGGAGATAAGTGATGGTTTGAATTATGTAACCACTGAAAGTGAAGTGTGGAAGGAGTTACATGAGAGATTTTCTGGTGTTAATGGACACAGAATTTTTCAGGCTTAAAGGACATACATAGTCTCGAACAAGGAAATAAATCTATGGAGGTCTATTTTCATAAACTGAAAGGACTTTGGGATGAGTATTCAGTTCTTGAGCCAAGTGTGAATTGTGTTTGTGGTGCTCATAAGGTACAAATTGAACAAGATCAGAAAAGGAAGTTATTACAGTTCCTACTAGGACTTCATGACAGCAATTCTAATGTTCGTGGACAAATTCTTTTGATGAATCCTTTGCCAACTGTTTCACAGGTATATGCTTTTGTTAGGCAAGATGAAAAGGCTAGGCAAGGTTTTCACAGAGTTTCAACAGATGCTAGTCCAATTGCTAATGTATTAGTACCTGCTCAGGGAAATGCTACTGTTGCAGCTGCCTCTACTGGTTTTAAGAAACCAAATGCTAACTTTGGTGCAGTGAAAACACCTATAAAATATTCTTTCTGCAATTTCAATGGCCACACAAGAGAGAATTGTATAAGCTCACTGGCTATCCACCAAACTGGAAAAAGAAGAAAGATATTGTAACTTCAAGAACTGGAAATGTTCAACAAACTTCTCCATCTCAGTTTAGGCCTTTGCCTAAGTCTAATCAAGCTAATGCAGCAGCTACAGCTTATTCCTCTGATGATCAACTCACACAAATGCAGAATCAGATTAATCAATTGATGAGTATTTTTGTGGGATCTGGAAAAGCATCTACTAGCCCTATGTGCTGTTCTCTTCCTTTACTTCGAAATGTTACCACATTAACTACCCCTGTCAATCTCTCTTTGCCTAAAGGTTCAACTTTATTAGTTGACAGAGTTGGTTCTTTTGAGATTCATCCACACATTGTGTCACATAATGTCTTCTTTGTACCTTCATTTCATTATAATCTGTTGTCTGTTGCTAAGTGGAATAGTGACACTGGAGGTAGTGTCTTGTTTCATCAAGATTATTGCGAGTTTCGTTTACCTACTGCTCAAGATGTGCTAGCTCATGGCAGACTTATTGGTGGATTGTATCACTTAGAGTTTCAAAACACTAGTTCTTCTTTATCTCTTGTCATTAATAGTGTCCTTCCAAAACTCAATTGAGTGCTCTTTGGCACATGCGCCTTGGACATGCTTCTAGTCAAGTTTTGCATAAAATTCCAGATGTTACGTCTCAAATCTTAGATGATTTTAATCATCATTGTCCTGTTTGTCCTCTGTCCAAACAAACATATCAGCCTTTTCCTTTAAGTCATAGTCATGCTTCTCATATTTTTGATCTAATTCATATTGATCTATAGGGTCCTTATGGACATGAAACTACTCAAGGTTGTCGGTTTTTTCCTCACGATCGTAGATGACTATTCAAGGAATGTATGGACCTTTCTTCTTGCATCTAAACAACATGTCTTCTCTCAACTCCAAATTTTTTTATCTCTTGTTGAGAATCAGTTTCAAACCACTGTTAAAACAGTGCGTAGTGATCATGGCACAGAGTTTTTCAATGCTTCAGTTCTTACTCTATTTTCTGACAAAGGGATTGTTCATCAGTCTTCTTGTGTTGCCACACCAGCTCGGAATGGTCGACTAGAACGTAAACATCGTCAATTATTGTCCATTGCACGAGCTTTACGTTTCCAGTCAGGTTTACCTATCAAATACTGGGGAGAGTGTCTGTTAACAGCCACCTATATCGTTAATAGGTTGCCTACACCTGTCTTACAACATAACACTCCTTATGAGTGTCTCTATAATGAACTTCCAGATTATCAGCTTTTTCGAGTTTTTGGTTGTCTTTGCTTTGCCTCTATACATGAAGCTGACAAATTTCATCCAGGAGCCATTCGTTGTGTCTTTCTCGGTTATCCTCTTGGCCAGAAAGGTTTTAAACTCTTAAATTTGACAACCAAACAGATTTTTGTCTCTCGACATGTGGTTTTTCATGAATTGGTATTCCCATTTCTTAATCAAACTCATGCTCCCACTAGTTCTGATCCACATTTTCTGCAATATTGGTGTTCTTCTTCACTCCCTAATTCTAGTGGTGATACTTCAGCTAATGTTGGGCAAGGAACTGGTGGTCTTGTTGATAATCAATCAGATCCTTTGCCTCCACAAGTAGCTAAATCAGACTCGCTTGTTCCTTCTTATACTGATTCCATTTCAAGCACAAATTCGTCTATTGAATCTGCTGGTTTGCCACCTGATGTAGACACTCTTGTCAATTTACATTTTGATGTTAATATTTCTGAGTCAACTAGAGACTATTTTGTTCAAAAATCTACTAGAGATAGACAGAGACCACAGTGGTGGAAAGATTATCATTTTCAGCATAATCCTGGTTTTAGTCATCTTTCAACAAAATTTCCCATGGCTAATTTTGTTTCTAGTGCTGTTTTTTCTGCTGATCATGTTGCCTTTTTGGCACAGCTAGATAAACTTCAAGAACCTAAAACCTTTGCTCAGGCTGTTGTTGATCCCAAGTGGGTCGAAGCCATGAATAAAGAATTAGATGCTTTAGAGCATAATAATACCTGGGAGTTGGTTGTTTTCCCACCAGGCAAGCAGATTATAGGCTGCAAGTGGGTCTATAAGATAAAGTAATTTGCTAATGGTGAAGTAGAGCGTTACAAAGCACGTTTAGTGGCTAAGGGTTATACTCGGGGAACCAGGAGTAGATTTTCATGCCACTTTTGCACCTGTTGCTAAAGGGGTTACAGTCAAGTCTGTAATTGATGTTGCTGCCTCCAAAAACTGGATTTTATATCAATTAGACATTAACAATGCCTTTCTACATGGCGATTTGCCTGAAGAGGTTTATATGGACATTCCTCTTGGTTATCGGCTTTCTTCCACTACTGCTGCCTTAGTTTGTAGATTGATTAAGTCAATTTATGGCTTACGACAGGCATCTCGTGAGTGGAATAAGAAATTATCTGATTTCTTGCTGTCTCTTGGTTTTACACAATCTCTGGCTGATTACTCTTTATTCACTCATCAGCATCAATCTTTGCTCACAGTTGCAGTCGTGTATGTCGATGATGTACTGCTCACTGGCAATCATGAGGCTTTCATTGTTTTGGTTAAGACAGCTTTGCACGAGAAATTTAGCATTAAGGATTTGGGTGCCAAGTATTATCTTGGTTTAGAGATTTCTCGAAATGTTAATGGCATTGTTCTTAGTCAACAGAAATTTATCCTGCACATGTTATCTACTACTCATCTCCTAGACTCCAAACCACTTTCCATTCCTTTAGATCGACATATCAAGTTATATGATACTGCCAAATTAGGGGAGCTTATTTCTAATCCTTCTGTGTATCGTAGTTTGGTGGGCAAGCTTCTATATCTGACTTTTACTCGCCCAGACATCAGTTATTCTGTACATCTTCTTAGTCAATTTATGCAAGCTCCAAGAGCTAAACATCTTGATGCTTTGTTTCGAGTCTTGCGTTATCTCAAGTGTACAGCAGGTCTGGGGTTGTTCTTTCCAGCAAATAATGATTTTGTTGTTACAAGGATTTTGTGACAGTGATTTGAGGGGATGCACTGTAACTGGTAGGTCTGTCACAGGTTTTTGCTTGAAACTTGGTTCAGCCCTTATTTCTTGGCAGGCAAAGAAACAGTCTGTTACATCTCAAAGTACTGCAGAAGCTGAATATCCAACTCTAGCTTCAATCACTACTGAAATCATGTGGCTTAAGTACTTGTTTGCTGATTTACAAATTCCAGTTACTAATGTTGTTGTGTATTGTGATAAGTATAACCATGCTGCAGTTGATATAGCCAACAATTCAGTTCAACATGCTCGAACAAAACACATTGAACTGGATTGTCATTTTATTCGTGAGAAGGTTCAAGCAGGGATCATAGTTCCTCAGAAGATTTCAACTAAAGATCAACTGGCTGATATTTTTACTAAGGCATTAGGTGGTACAGCACATTGGTCAATTTGTTCCAAACTGGGCTTACACAATCCATGTGTATTACCAGTTTGTGGGGGGAGTAATACGACTAGTAGTACTACTTCTGTTGCTGCAACTATACTGGTTAAGAACCAGTACAAAGCTAGTGTGGAACGTGCTCTATTTGCTCAAATAAACAGTGCTCTCATTGGTTGTATTTGGGACTAATAGTAGTGTGCCAGCTGGACTTAGTGGTATTGACTGTTTTTGTATTTTAGTTCGTTATATGGTGTGAGAAATCAGTTAGACCTGCGTGTCTATAAATAATTGTATGAGACCTTCATTTCAGAAGCCATACTTCTAATATCTAACACCTAAACTCTTTAGAAGAGATGACGAATTAAAATGATTTCAGAGGCCATGTCATCTTGGAGGTCTCGCTTTCAAAGCAGCTGCCTTCTTACATCTAAAATGGAAAAAAAAAAAAAAAAAGTGTTCGTCTAAATCAATCAAAAGTACAAGAAATTGCTATGACAGATATGAAGATTTAATGTTTTATACAGGGAAATAATGATGATATGCTAGTAAATGATGCACTACAACGATGAACTAAAATAAATGCACACTTGAAACTTGCAAAATATTGAAATGCACAAATTAAAAACCAAGCAATTACAATGAAAAACTTAAACCAGCACTCCTTAAAGTTGAATAATTCTATAACACAATACATGTATCGAAATATAGTAATTGAAAACTTGTGAACAATTTAAACATTTGATTGTAGCAACACACTCTAAACACAAAATACAAAGACTTAATCTTTTAACATACAAATAATTACTTAAACAATAACAAAAAGGGGTATTAAAAAAGAGAGAGAAGGAAAGAATAGAACCTGAAAAGTAGCCCAAACAGCCATAGCAAGAGGAAACCAATTTGAGAAAGAAAAAACCCATTTCTCAATAGTCCAAAGCACTAAAACCAAAGGAACCACAAAGGGAAGCAAAGGGTTTCTAAGCAAGAATTTGTTAAAGAAAGCTATTGCATCATTCAAATCAAAATATTTGTTTCTTCTCACCATTCTTAAAAACAAAACCCAACAACTAGATCTTGTGTAAAGTGGAAGGTACAAATGATTCTTTACTTGGATAAGAGAATGATCAAGTAGCAGTTGTGTTTGTGGAAGCCAAATGGGAGGAAATGAGCTTAAGGAAATGTCATAGGACAGAAAATTACAAGTCAATATAAGTCAGCAGAGAGAGTACTTGTTTAGTTATTGTGTTGCCTCCGACATTTGTCCGTCACTACTTTCTGTAGCCCAATTAATTTCAAGTAGATATTCTGTTGATTTAGATTCAGATTTTTTTAAAAAAAATAGGGGTTCCATCTTCACCATAAGTATATTGTTTAACCAAGATACTGTTTCACAAATAAATATATGTTTTAATAAATTTCACAAATAAATATATGTTCTAATAAAAAATAAAATAAAATAGATTTACTTGTTTTACAAATAAATATATGTTCTAATAAATTTTAGAATAAACGGTAATTCAATCGAGGATCCTGTGACAATGAGAGATAAGCTTTAACATTACGTTCGGATTAGCTTCAGATATAATTTTTTTTGTAATGCTATAAATTTAGCGCATTCTTTTTCTTAATATAGGATTAAAAATTGTTTCTATTTTTTAATAAATTAAAAAAGGCAAAAAATAAAATCTGAACATGAATGTTAGAGAATAGCTGTTTGTGAAAAAATGTTGATGAAAAATAATGATATTGCTTTTATCCAATATTTATTATTTTCTTATAGGAAGTGGAGGATGGATTCCCCTCTCCAACAATAAAACGAGAGGTATGGTACCTTTTGTGACTTTTTCGCCTTCATTTGTTGGTCTTGCAAGTTGACTGTTTACTTCATTGTGATTTGTGAGTGTTCGTCAATTTCGACTTGTTCGAGTTTCAATTAAGATTATATGTTGATTTGTGCCACTTATGAAAGTTATATAAGGATATAATGTGTTTATCAAAAAATATAAGGATATAATGTAGCGGCATGATTAGTCGTTTGGTGATCATCTTTGAAGAGATTGGTGTGGTTTTGTTTTCACATGATCTGTTGAATTTAGTTATGATAATTATTGTATTCTTCTAAAAAATCATTTTTTTTATAATTTTTTTAATATATATATATATATATATATATATATATATATATATATATATATTGATGTGTCAAAAAAACTGCAAGCGCACAGTGTTTAGTTGTAGCAATTACAGGTCGATCCACAGAGACTACGAATTTTCAAAACCCTAATAATTAAATCATGCAAATTAGACAAATAGGTTTGAGATGAGTTTTAATTAACCTAATTAGCAAAGATTATCAAATAATATGAAAAACCTAGGAATCCGAATCCGTTAATCAATCACAATTATTATCACCTCGCCCTAAAACCAATCCTCTTTTCTTCACAAACAGGATATATCAATTAACGAGACAAGCATATACTATGAAACTTGTTATCTAACAATAACCTATCAAAACTTCAAGGAGCAAGCATAGGCTATGAAAAACAAATCCGGTAACAATAATATATCAAAATCACTTTGTCAATGGAACAATTAAGCACCAAGAAAAATCATGAGAATCAATTAATAAGAACGAGAAGAAATCAAGAGTAATTAAATCAACTTCATCTTCATCCTAGGATAAGAGAACTAGCTAGACATGATATCGAAAAACAAATAAGAATTTAAAGCATGAATTGAATAACAGAAAAAGTGTTTTAATAAAGCAAATAAAAATTGTTTGTATTGAAGGACAACTAAATCTACTCCTACTCCTAAATTATGAATCTAGATCGGTGTCTAAATTGGTCTCTCAAATACAAGTGTCTAAATTGGTCTCTCAAATACAAGAGATAAGGTCATATATATAGGGGAAAATATTGGGTTTGGCCCCTTTGATTACAATCCAATCTTGAATATAATTTCTTCAATTTCCTTTTCTTCTCCGATAAGTAATCGATTTTTCCTCCAATTTCCTTGACTTCAAGAATTTTCCACCTCCTTTCCTTTTTTTGCACCTTTTCCTGCTTCAAATCTGTTTTTATTTATTTTCCTACAAAACAAAATAAAACAATTTATTAATTAATAAAATTACGAAAACGGACATAAAATAGGTATTAAAAATATGATTAATTATGGACCTATCAAATGCCCCCATACCTATCTTTTGCTCGTTCTCGAGAAAAATAAATATAAAATACTACCTAAATAAATAATACCACTTCCGTAGGTGATCACGGTTGCATTTGGCATATGCAACAAGCCCTTTAAACCCCTAGGCAGCCCTAGTGGACGAGTAAGGTCTCGTGAGGGCCTATAGTGAATGTACCCACAAAATCCATCTAGCTCATGTAAACGATTGCTCAATGCAACACCACACATACAAGTCAGCTCATGCTATATCAACTTAAGAAATCAAAGTGAATTTGCAATGTCTTGGTGTGTAAGGTGCAAGTATTCACGTAGTCTACTCAAAAAAATATGCATAGGTCCTCAAAAGTCTATGTCAAGTGTAAAAATAAGTTGGTAACCATGCTAAGCCCACAAGAGTACACCTTAGAGTCAAAACTTGGGATCTCCTATGCAGAAACAAGTAATAACTCACATTTCACTCACAGAAGAATATTCACTCAAGAACAAGGGTAAGTGTATCACTCCATTCCAACAAAATCATAAGCATGCTTGACATTTGGTATCAATCTAACTTTAACACAACATACATTAATGATGATAATCAAAAGGTCTTTTATTTGGGTTGTAATGGGGCTAGGGACAAGGTATGTCAAGTAAGGCCAAATAAGGTGAAGTGTCAAAAGCTAGTATAATCCATAATATATCATACACAACACCATACTTTCTCCCCATACATGGATTTCTAATTTTCTTCCAGCAAACTGCTTGACTAGTCGAATGAAGAAGGATCACAAAAACACAGAAACATAATTATGCTCTCATATGATTTTTTTTTTCTCTGTTTTTTTTTTCTTCTTCTTCTTTTTTTCTTTTTTTTCTTTGGAGAGCTAACATAGATAATATAAATATATAAGTAACCACAATCCTTCTTAAAAAATTTCTTGAACAACGACTAACAAGTAAACAACAAAACCCAATATTTCCCAAAAAGTAATGAACAAAAGTAAACCCCATCTCACACACCTTATTACTCCCACAACTTCCTACTAGCCTTTGACAATTGGGATCAAATATACGTAAGGCTGCACAACAAAAAGGTCTAGGCAAGTAATGTGGTGTGTCACCGAAAAAATAGGATTAAGCTCAAAGGGGTAACTAATTGATCATATATAAAGGGTGTGGTAATTTGGATAATAATTGGTTATTACTAAATGCCTTTATCATCTTATCATCAAATAATGTCATGCATTTCAAGAAAGGTCTCAAACAAGTGCTAGCAATGCAAACAACATGTGGACACTCAAGCAAACGAATATAAAATGCAAAAGATATGCATATAGGCTCAAAATCTCACTTGGTGGCAAAACATAATCAATCCAAGCAAAAATCTCTTTAATGCACCTACTTATACTCAAAGCATGGAAACCAAATCTTCTTGCACATATTCATGTCCTTTTAATTACTTACAACATTCAATAAGTCTACTAGTTTCAACTTGTTAGTGTATGTGTGTGCACAAGAACTTAGCAAATCACTTCTCAATCAAAAGCATCAGAAACACAAGAGTACTATAGCATGTAAGGGTGCATCAAGCCTACTTATAACAAGTAATCATTTCACAAGGCTAGAATTATTTTTGTATTTTTTCATTTTTCAATTTTTTTGAGTTTTTTTTGCATTTTTCAATTTTTTTTTGAATTTTTTTATAAGAATACTACTAAATCCCTCCCCCATACCTAAATCATGCATTGTCCTCAATGTATGCAAATGAGAGAAAAATGACAAAGGAAAAGGACGAGAATACCTGATAAGGCATGACGGAGAAACATTATTACCTATAACACTCATACACACTCCCCCATACCTAAACTTGACTATATGGGAGATACATTACGAAACAGATATACTAACCAATACCAGATCGAGGAAAAACACCACATGTAACACAATCATCAAACATGTGAAACATACCCACAAAAACATCATTATCCACTAGAGAAATATGATCATGCACCAGAATAAAACTCATACCAGTAACATCATTCATAGACCAATTAGACGCTTCTTTATGTTGTTAAGCAAATTAATCACTTGAAATTCTTGGTCATGAACTAAATCACTAGAAAGAACATGATGAGTTTCACCATCAACTATCAAAGACTGATTATGAGTGGAAAAAGATAGATTATGAATGAATGTGGGTGGCTCACCTACAGAAGTCTTAACAACGGACTTAGGATCAAAAGAACTATTCTCAAGTTGAGTTTCATGCTTATAACAAATGGCATTCAATTCATCTAACATCTCATCAGAAGAAAAATTTCTATACAACTCATGAAGTTCTTTATTACTCTCATACTCTAACAAAACATCTTCTTCAAGAAAAGACTCAATTGAACTATCCTCAAGAGTTGACCACGAAACAACCTCATCAATCAAATTAACTCCTACAGGTTGTTCAAAAATCTCATTAGGTTGATTTCTTACATTAAAGACATTAAGATCTATCGTCATGTTTCCAAAAGTGAGTTTCATCGAACCATTCCTACAGTTAATCAAAGCATTAGAGGTAGCAAGAAAAGGCCTTCCTAAAATGATGGGAATTTGATTTTTGAGATTTTTGACTGGTTCGGTTTCTAGAACAACAAAATCGACAGGGAAGACAAAATCACCAACCTTAATCAACACATCTTCCACTATACCTTTAGGAGTTTTAACAGAACGATCAGCTAATTGAAGAGTGACACTAGTCTTCTTAAGTTCACCTAAACCCAAGGCTTGATAGACAGATAATGGAAGAAGGTTCACACTAGCTCCTAGATCGAGTAAAGCTTTATCAATGAAAGTATCACCTATGACACAAGAGATGGTAGGACAACCGGGATCCTTATACTTCACAGGGATTTGATTTGACAAAATAGAACTAACATGAGATGTTAGGAAAGCTTTCTTAGGAACATGAGTGGTTCTTTTATGAGTACATAAATCTTTTAGACACTTAGCATAAGAGGGAACTTGTTGAATCGCATCTAAAAGAGGAATGTTAATCTTGACTTGCTTAAAGACTTCCAAAATTTTATCTAACTGAGCAGATTGTTTGCTTGAAGTAAGTCTTTGAGGAAACGGGGCTTTCGGTTTAAAGACTTTTTCATTACACACATCAGAGTGGGGTTTCGAAGGTGGTTCATCGGATGGTGGTGACTCATCAGCTTTATCTACTTCAGAACTCTCGGGATTTGAAGATTGCTTAAGACTAGGATTCAAAAGCAAAGGATTTGGTTCAGATGTTAGCTTATCTTCTTCTTGAGTATTGACACCAGCATGATTGTTGAATTGATTACCAGACCTTAGAGAGATAACAGAATTTACATTTTCATGAGACTTTTGATTTGGATGAAATTTAGGATTAGCCTCGGGTTGACTAGGAAATCTATTTTTCTCTCTCTCACTGATTGTGTTTGCCAATTGACTGACTTGGACCTCTAGCTTAGATATGGCTTGAGTGTTGGAATTCAGTAACTGCCTATCTTGGTGATATGGGCTAAAAGTAAGCCCTAAAGACACATTTAATGTGGCATTAATTAGACCCAGAATGGTCCAAACGTGGGGCCCACCAGATGGGCCCAAACCCAATTTATAATATTAATTTCGTAATTAATATTAAGGGTAATAAACAGCTCAGCAAATAAGAGTCAAACAAGGATATTACTCTTGCCTGACTTAGCCTCCAAGATACATATTTCAACATGGAAACTGATTCCTATAAGGAAGAGATCTAGAACCTTCCTCAAGGAAGACTTGTCCACCAAGTCTCTAACTCCTACCATAATTCTAGGGCTTCTCAGCCTATATAAAGGGTCTAACCCCTCATCTTAGAACTACGTTTTGGTTTAATCCTCGAATAAGGACATACAAGCCACTGCGTCCTAGGTGAGCTCTCGCCGCCATAGCCTCGAGGGCACCATCACCTAGAACTACGTTTTTGGCTTGATTCTCAATAACGAGATACGTAGGCACTCTGTGAAGACCGATCAGTCTCGTAACACGGAAACAACCATTAAAGCTCAAAGCTCAACCACCCTAGCGTTAATTACAAATCGTAACCTAGTTTTTATTCCACAACATTTGGCGCCGTCTGTGGGAAGACAACATCAACCATGGTTCAGACACGAAGAACAACACCAGCCTCAACCGAGGCCGTACCTCTCAACTCTGCTCCACCTGCCACCGAGCCGGTGTCCCTAGCATCAGGGGCGATCATCCAACAGACTCCCCCAGCATCAGGGGCGATCATTCAACAGGTTCCCCCATCATCTGGGGCGATCATCCAACAGGCTCCTCCAGCATCAGGCGTGATCACCCAGTCTCAAGTTTCTCAACAATCAAGGGCGGATCCCCACGTTGAGAGTACGCTGCCTGTGGGCAACCAAGCAAATCAAGAAACTAACCCTCTCTAGATGGTGGTTTCTCCCCTTTTCAATCCTAACAACCCACCACCAGGGATACAGATTCACACTACGGATCTCCCCTTGAATACGAACCCGTGGTATGGTCTGCCTAACTACCCTCCTATTCAAGGAACTAGACCAAGTGGTCATGCTTTGCAGATCCGAGATCGAGAATATACCGACTATTCTAGCCCTTATACTGATGATTCATCATCTGATGATGATGATGAGCGTGATGAAGCCCCGAGGAGGTGCTGTGCTAGTAGAGAACCTCGAAGGAGGACTCAAACCATCCATGATGAACCTCCTTTTACAACTGCTGAAAGGATCAAGGCTCATGAGGCTGAGATCCTGAGGTTGAAGGAAGATATGGCAAGGGAACAAGGTAGGTTGAATCGAAACCTACCTCCTCCAACCACGGGGAGGATCCCCATCATAGATTTGGAGAGGCCTTTAAGGAGGCACAAAAAGGCTGATGCCTCAACTAAAAAAACAACTAGGGTGGAAATCCCCAAGGGAAACCCCAAAGATTTGATGCCACTTGGAGATCCTGATGATCCCACACCCCCGTTTACTGATGAGGTGATGAACGCCCGTATCTTAAAGAAGTTTAAGATGCCAACAATCAAGACTTATGATGGAACGGGTGATCCCGCAAATCATGTAAGAACGTTTTCAAACGCACTGCTGCTGCAGCCTGCAAGTGATGCCCTGAAGTGTAAGGCGTTCCCTCAAACCCTGTCGGGCATGGCACAAAGGTGGTATAGTCGCTTGCCTGCAAACTTGATTGGATCTTTTAAGGAGTTAAGCGCTGCTTTCATCAGCAAATTCATTAGTGGGAGTGTTCATGAGAAGAGCTCCGCATCCCTTATGTACGTGGTACAAGGGAAGAACGAAAATTTGAGAGATTATCTCAAGCGATTCACAAAGGAGACGCTGAATATTATTGACCTGGAGAACAAGGTAGCCATAGTGGCCCTAGAACACGGAACCACTGATCCATTCTTTAAAAGATCATTGGCAAAGCACCCCCCTGAGAATATGGCCGAACTTCAACGAAGAGCTGACAAGTATATTAAAGCTGAGGACAGCATGAAAAAGGAGGTCGTAGTGGGTAATGGCAAGGGTGCCAATGACTCAAAGAAATGGAAACAAGAGCAAGAGTATGATGCTAGGGACAAGTATCCCTGAACCGGCGACGACTCCGACTCTACTCCTAAGAAGAACCAAGGGCCAAGGTTCACTGAGTATGCAAGGTTTAATACTCCTAGGAGTCGAATCTTGTTGGACATTGAAAAGGATAAGGATTTCTTATGGCCGAATCCACCTAGGGGTGACCCCGCAAAGAGAAACAAAAATCAGTATTGTAGATTCCATAGAGATGTGGGGCATGACACTGATGATTGCAAGCAACTCAAAGATGAGATCGAGTTTTTGATCCGTAGAGGGAAACTGAGCCACTTCACTAAGGGTGACGACCGTGGTAATCAGAGAAGAGAGTATGATATTAGCGATGATGATCGAGATCACAACCCACAGCCCCGAGGGCCAGTAATCAACATGATCTCAGGAGGCCCAACCGCGGCCGGGACAATAAGGAATTCTCGGAAGGCTTATGCCAGAGAAGTGATGCACATCGTGGGAGAGGCCCCGAAGCGTGCAAAAACTAAGGTAGTGATTGGTTTTGATGACTCAGACTTGGAAGGGGTGAAGTTCCCCCATGACGACCCGTTGGTCATAACTCTTGTGATTGGAAACTCAGAGGTGAAGCTAGTCTTGATAGACAATGGAGCTTCCGTTGACATTCTGTTTCATGATGCATTTGTGAAGATGGGGTACAATGATTCTCAATTAACCCCCAATAGCATGCCTATGTATGGATTTAATGGAGTAGAATCCAAAGTTGAAGGGACTATTCAGTTGCCTGTAACTATTGGACAGGAGCCCAAGGAGGCCACTCAGATGTTGAATTTCATAGTAATCAAGGCGGTTTCAACGTACAACGCTATCTTCGGAAGGACTGGACTTCATGCATTCAAGGTTATTGCCTCAACTTATCATATGAAGATCAAGTTCCCAACCAGGAATGGTGTTGGAGAACATAAAGGTGATCAAAAGATGGCACGAAGCTGTTATGTAGCCTCGTTAAGGCCTGATGGAGTCGGGGGGCAGGTCCTTCCGATCGAAGACATGGATGTCCACGGTGGTAAGGAACACCAAGAAAGGCCAGCAGAGGACATCACACAGAAGCCTCAGACAGCCATTGAGGCTAAGGCATTAACTGACTTCGTGGTCGAATGTACTATTGGCAACCAAGAAGTCGGGGGGCAAGAGGTAGTACCCCAAGCAGGAAGTGAACTTCAGAATAAGATGAGGAGACCAGGAGTGGTGAGCACTCTATTTTGATGGAGCATCAAAAATAAAATCAAGTGGTGCATGCCTAGTCTTGCAAATCCCCGATGGGTTCAAGTTATCCTAGTAGGACTTATCTTTATATTTATCTAGTAGAAGTAGAAATAAGGTTTCATTGAAACCATTGCAGAGCATGTTTCTCCGAGTAGGACAGTAGTACTTCATGCAAGGGTTGAACCCATTTCAAGTTATTAATGCAAGTTTGTTTTCCATTCATTGATTGTGTGCCAAGCACCTGATGAGTGCAAGTCAAGGATGACCGAGTACCGAAAATAAAAGAATACATGAATGGAAAACAAACAAATGCATAAATAAAGACCCCGAAGGGTTAAGAGTTAGGTCACAGCACGACCAAATAATAGTTTAAGTTCGTGAAGGACCCTGGATAAAAGAAAAGAAGATAAAAGCCACACGCAACAATCAAAGCCATGTAAGTCCGAGGATGTTAAGGGCTAGCTACTCTTAAATATTTATTAAGTACCTAGATTAAGGATCCATGGATGAAGGCCAATAGAGAACCTTAAGAAAGGATCAAGAAGATCAAGCAAGTTCTCGTCTCAGAAGTTTAAAAGGCAAGAAGCCCACAAGATGGCATTTATCGAAATCTAAATCGAGGGATCAACCCCGAATCCTAGGTTGACAAACATGAGTTATTAGCCATGAAGGCCAAGATTAGCCATGAAGGCCAAGATTAGCTATGAAGGCCAAAATTGAGGGGGACATGAACCTCCAATTAAGATCCAAAGGTTGAAACTTCATGTTAAAACTTGAAAAACGATTTGTAATTTTGGATTCTCGATCCAGAATGCCGACATTGAATATCTGAACACCAGCATTCAACACTTGAATATTAACCCTAAAATGGAGATTGAAAGCCTCCTAGAGAAGGTTCAAGACTTCGTGGGGCTGACTAGAAACCCCCTGGCCTTGAATCGACAGCTCTGATAGCCCTTGAGATTGAAAACCCTTGATTTAAAACATTGGCGTTCAACCTTCGAAAATTGACATTCAACACTCAAGGCCGAACACATGCCAGCCGAGAGGCCATCAAGCGAGAGGTTGATAAGCTCTTAGAATTGGGGTTTATTGAAGAAATTCAGTTTCCCGAATGGTTGGCTAACCCTGTGATGGTAAAGAAAGTGAATAGGAAGTGGAGGATTTGTATAGATTTCACCGACCTGAATGACACATGTCCGAAGGATTGATTTCCTCTACCAAGGATAGACACATTGATAGATGCCACAGCTGGACATGAGATATTGAGCTTCATGGATGGGTTCAGTGACTACAATCAGATTAAGATGCACAAGAATGACATCCCAAAGAATGTAGGAGCTACTTACCAACGACTGGTGAATAAGATATTCGCCCATCTGATCGAAAAAACCATGGAGGTCTATATTGATGACATGTTGGCCAAGAGCCTAATCACAGCAGACCATTTTAACTATCTCAGAGAAGCATTCGAAGTGCTGAGGCACCATAAGATGATGTTGAATCCGGCCAAGTGTGTTTTTGGTGTTGGATCGGGAAAATTTTTGGGTCTGATGGTTTCAAAAAGAGGCATTGAGGCCAATCCTGATAAGATCAAAGTGATCTTGGACATGAAACCACCCCGCTCTATACGAGATGTACAGAAGTTGATGGGCTGAGTTGCAGCCCTAGGGAGATTCATCTCCAAATCTGGTGATGAATGTTTACCTTTCTTTCAAGCGTTGAAGAAGGTGAAGAATTTTAAGTAGATACCTGAAAGCCAAGAGGCCTTTGAACAGCTGAAGAAATACATGACTGAAGCCCTATTGTTGGCCAAACCTAGTCTTGGGGAGACTCTTTATTTATATCTGGTGGTATCTGAACAAGAATTGAGTGCTATTCTCATCCGAGAAGAGAATAATTTTCAAAGACCTATCTACTATCCGAGCAAGGTCTTACACGGAGCTGAATTGAATTACTCAACCATTGAGAAGTTTGCTTTAGCATTGGTAACTGCCTCGAGGAAGTTACGACCATACTTCCAAGTACAAAAGACTGAAGTCCTGACGGACCACTAGTTGAGGAACCTATTGCATATCCTGAAAGCAAGTGGAAGGCTAATCAAGTGGGCAATTGAGCTTGGAGAATTTGACATCACGTATAAGCCTCGAACAGCCATAAAGGCTCAAGCATTGGCTGACTTCGTGGTTGAATGTACCATTCGCAACCAAGAAGTCGGGGGGCAGGAGATAGTAACCACCCCTGGAAGAGAGGATAAAGATGAGGAGCTTGTACCTGATCAGAAGGAATATTGGGTGCTCTATTTTGATGGAGCATCAAAAACAAAATCTAGTGGTAAAGGTTTAGTTTTGCAAAGCCCCGATGGGTTCACAGCTGAGTATGCCTTGAAGTTGGATTTTTCGATAATCAACAACGAAGCTGAGTATAAAGCCTTGATAGCCGGATTGGGCTTGGCCAGAATCATGAGAGTCAAGAACCTCAAAGTTTGTGGATATTCAAGACTGGTAGTCTCACAAGTGAATGGTGAATTTGAAGCTAAGGATGAAACTATGGCCAAGGACTTGAGAGTCGTGAAGGCCGTTATGACTCAGTTTGATGAGTGTTGTGTAGAGCACATTCCGAGGGAAGAGAACGTTAAGGCCGATGCCCTCTCAAAGTTTGCTTCTTCTGAAATAGAGAATTATGTGAAGACTTTTTACCTCCAGGTCCTGAAGACCCCACCATCAATTCGAAATTGGTAGCACCAGTTGATGTAAGCTGAAGGATAGACCCTCTTAAAGCTCATCTTGAGACTGGTAGGCTCCCTGATGATGCCTTAAAGGCATAAGAGCTGTTAGTAAGAATAAAGGTCCTTTGTCACTCCATACTCAAAATCTTGAATCTCAAATCCTGACACAAAATTTCAGCCTTGATGGCTGAAAAGGCTGTCTGCCCCCAATCGAGTTCGACATTTGAGTTTAAGGACTTGAATCAGGAGCCGTCAATCGAATTCAAACCAAAGCAAGGTCCTGTAAGCATAAGAAGAAGGTTGGAAACCTAGAATCAAGATAAAGGGTTAACAACCAGCCAAAGCACACCAGACTTGAAGTCAAGTGCTGAGTGGCAAGTGAACTTGAACGATCAACCGAGAAGCAAGACCTCCATCATATGTAGCAAGGGGGGCAAGAGCTAAGGGACTTCATCATTTTTACATGAGAGTTAAGGGTTGATGATAACCAATAACCATGAATGAATTCAAGGTTTAAAACCAAGGATTCAACAAGCGAATTAAGGCCCAGAAGGTCATGAAAGTTATGAAAGCCAATTTGAAGTGAAGGATGTATGTTTGGTCATCAACTTTAAATAACGACATGCGATGATCGGTCACTGATGTTGAGGTCCAAATATCGATTAATTGACGTTGAGGTCCAAATATTGACGTTCATATACTGACGATGAGGTTCAAGGACCAAGCAATGGCCGACCGAGCTCTTGTTCCAGTCAATTGAAGTTGATGTTCGAAATGTATTGTTCAATGTGATGAACCGAGAGCCACAACTTTCAAAGTTGAGGCCACAACTTTCTAAGACCACGGATGGTTTTAGATCCTAGACCCGAGGTCCATAACTTTCTAAGACCACGGATGGTTTTAGATCCTAGACCCGAGGTCCATAACTTTCTAAGACCACGGATGGTTTTAGATTCTAGACCCGAGGTCCATAACTCTCTAAGACCACGGATGGTTTTAGGTCCGGGCACCTTAGCCAACCACGAAGTGGCCGACCACCATGCCCGAAGGAGCAGCAGTCGACCATGAGGTCTAAGACCACGGATGATTTTAGATCCTAGATCCGAGGTCCATAACTTTCTAAAACCACGGATGATTTTAGATCCTAGATCCGAGGTCCGTAACTTTCTAAGACCACGGATGATTTTAGATCCTAGATCCGAGATCCTTGATTCTTTTTAAGACCACGGATGGTTTTAGGTCCGGGCACCTTAGCCAACCACGAAGTGGCCGACCACCATGCCCGAAGGAGCAGCAGCCGACCACGAAGTGGCCGACCACCGCACCCGGGAAACGCCAGCCGACCACCAGTTGGCCGACCACCATGATTTGAAGGCCGTCGGCCGATCACCAGCTGGCCGATCACGGATTGCCCATAGATCCGGCCGATCACGGGTAGTCTGTGGTCCTGGTCCTTGATTTTTCGGTCGATTAAGATTGATTTTCAGTCCTACACGGGCTGTTGACGCTGTTTGGACCATATCTTGAGCTCCGGATATCAGATTTAGACGATCTTATAGTCCATGCGAAGCTCACTGAGTTTTCTACATTCTTGGAGAACCTCAGCCGACCATGGTTGGCCGACCAAGCTCCGGGGAGGGCGTCAGCCGACCAAGACTGATTTTCAGTCCTACACGGGTTATTGACGCTGTTTGGACCATATCTTGAGCTCCGGGTATCAGAATTTGACGATCTTACAGTCCACGCGAAGGTCTCTGAGTTTTCTACAATCTTGGATACTCTTAGTCGACCACCAACTAGCCGATCATGGTGTTTTGAGGGGCTTTGGCCGACCTCCGACTTGCCGACCACGGATCGCCCGTAGATCCAGCCGATCACTGGTGATTTGTGGTCCTGGTCCTCGAGTTTTCTTGACTAACCAAGATTGATTTTTAGTCTGGGTCCTCGAATTGGTGTTTAACTTCAATCTTGACGTGCTGAACGTGAAAATCAATACGAAGCCGAAATTAAAATTTAGCACCGCTAGCACCGTTTAGTGTTGTTAGCGCTGCCTAGCGTCGTTTAGTGCCTTTTAGCACTGCTTAGTGCCGTTAGTACCATTTAGTGCTATTATTGCCGTTAACACCATTTAGCACCACTAGCACCGTATAGTGCCATTAGCGATGTCTAGCGTCGTTTAGTGCCTTTCAGCGCTGTTTAGTGCCATTAGCACTATTTAGTGTTGTTAGTGCCAATAGTACTGTTAGTGTCAATAGCACTGTTAGTGTCGATAGCACTGTTAGTGTCATTAGCACCGTTTAGTGCCGATTAGCACCGATTAGTGCCGGTTAGCACCGTTTAGTGCCGGTTAGCACCGTTTAGTGCTGATATATGCCGTTTAGCATCGTTTAACACTGTTTAAACGTCGTTTAAGGTCGATTAGCACCGATTAGTGTCGTTTAAGCACCGTTTAGTGCCGATTAGCACCGAGTAGTATCGTTTAGCACCGTGAGTGCCATTTTATCCTCCCTTTTAACATTGTTTAAGACTGTTTAAACATTGTTTAAGGCTGGTTAGCGCCGTCTAGTGCCGTTTAGCGCCGTTTAGTGCCGTTTTATGCCGTTTAACGTCGTTTAAACATTGTTTAAGCATCGTTAAGGCTGATTAGTGCCGATTAGCATCGAATTAACATTGTCATGAATGCGTCGGTCGCTCCACGCTTTACATAAAGACAATACTCGTGAAACACTAGTGTACAAAGATGAACCCTGACCCAAGTCTCGAAAAAGGCCGTTAAAACTTCAAGGAAAACCTGATCAGTTTTCCTAGAAGTTGGGGGGCAAATGATATGGGCTAAAAGTAAGCCCTAAAGACACATTTAATGTGGCATTAATTAGACCCAGAATGGTCCAAACGTGGGGCCCACCAGATGGGCCCAAACCCTATTTATAATATTAATTTCGTAATTAATATTAAGGGTAATAAACAGCTCAGCAAATAAGAGTCAAACAAGGATATTACTCTTGCCTGACTTAGCCTCCAAGATACATATTTCAACATGGAAACTGATTTCTATAAGGAAGAGATCTAGAACCTTCCTCAAGGAAGACTTGTCCACCAAGTCTCTAACTCCTACCATAATTCTAGGGCTTCTCAGCCTATATAAAGGGTCTAACCCCTCATCTTAGAACTACGTTTTGGTTTAATCCTCGAATAAGGACATACAAGCCACTGCGTCCTAGGTGAGCTCTCGCCGCCATAGCCTCGAGGGCACCATCACCTAGAACTACGTTTTTGGCTTGATTCTCAATAACGAGATACGTAGGCACTCTGTGAAGACCGATCAGTCTCGTAACACGGAAACAACCATTAAAGCTCAAAGCTCAACCACCCTAGCATTAATTACAAATCGTAACCTAGTTTTTATTCCACAACACTTGGGTCATAGCTTGCCAAAAACTTGATGTGTCAAAAAAACTGCAAGCGCACAGTGTTTAGTTGTAGCAATTACAGGTCGATCCACAGAGACTACGAATTTTCAAAACCCTAATAATTAAATCAGGCAAATTAGACAAATAGGTTTGAGATGAGTTTTAATTAACCTAATTAGCAAAGATTATCAAATAATATGAAAAACCTAGGAATCCGAATCCGTTAATCAATCACAATTATTATCACCTCGCCCTAAAACCAATCCTCTTTTCTTCACAAACAGGATATATCAATTAACGAGACAAGCATATACTATGAAACTTGTTATCTAACAATAACCTATCAAAACTTCAAGGAGCAAGCATAGGCTATGAAAAACAAATTCGGTAACAATAATATATCAAAATCACTTTGTCAATTGAACAATTAAGCACCAAGAAAAATCATGAGAATCAATTAATAAGAACGAGAAGAAATCAAGAGTAATTAAATCAACTTCATCTTCATCCTAGGATAAGAGAACTAGCTAGACATGATATCGAAAAACAAATAAGAATTTAAAGCATGAATTGAATAACAGAAAAAGTGTTTTAATAAAGCAAATAAAAATTGTTTGTATTGAAGGACAACTAAATCTACTCCTACTCCTAAATTATGAATCTAGATCGGTGTCTAAATTGGTCTCTCAAATACAAGTGTCTAAATTGGTCTCTCAAATACAAGAGATAAGGCCATATATATAGGGGAAAATATTGGGTTTGGCCCCTTTGATTACAATCCAATCTTGAATATAATTTCTTCAATTTCCTTTTCTTCTCCGATAAGTAATCGATTTTTCCTCCAATTTCCTTGACTTCAAGAATTTTCCACTTCCTTTCCTTTTTTTGCACCTTTTCCTGCTTCAAATCTGTTTTTATTTATTTTCCTACAAAACAAAATAAAACAATTTATTAATTAATAAAATTACGAAAACGGACATAAAATAGGTATTAAAAATATGATTAATTATGGACCTATCATATATATATATATATATATATATATATATATATATATATATATATATATAGAGTTAGGTTTTATGGAAATCGTTTTTTCATGGGAGACATTCAGCAAGATTTCGTTGAAAATCTTGAAAAATCATATTTTATAATTAGGATTCAAATATCAATATGACATGATAAAAAATATGCTATATAATATTATGAAGAGCTAAAATTTCTATTACCTATTAACTTTCGTACCATCAAGACAAAGTCATTTTGAAATATGGAAAACAAAATTGAATTCGATAATAAAGAAAATGGATTGTGTCAATTCGTATCTATACTTCTATACTATTATATTAAAGCCTAAACATTGAAAGTTTTGGTTTTCGGTTTGGTTATCCCATTTATTTTGGTTTTCACAGATAATTAAATTATAAAAATAACTTAAAAAGCTAATTACTAAGGTTAACGTAATTATATTCAGATTAAAATTCCTTTATCCATATTGAGCTTCTACTTGGACTTTTTTTTCGGCTCCAACAACTCAATTACCCATCTATACTATTATATTAAAGCCGAAACATTGAAAGTTTTGGTTTTCGATTTGGTTATCCCATTTATTTTGGTTTTCACAGATAATTAAATTATAAAAATAACTTAAAAAGCTAATTACTAAGGTTAACGTAATTATATTCAGATTAAAATTCCTTTATCCATATTGAGCTTCTACTTGGACTCTTTTTTCGGCTCCAACAACTCAATTACCCATTTTTATATTAAAGCCAAAACATTAAAAGTTTTGGTTTTCGGTTTGGTTATCCCATTTATTTTGGTTTTCACAGATAATTAAATTATAAAAATAACTTAAAAAACTAATTACTAAGATTAACGTAATTATATTCAGATTAAAATTCCTTTATCCATATTGACCTTCTACTTGGACTCTTTTTTCAGCTCCAACAACTCAATTACCCATTTTTTCTAAAGATTTTACTTCTAATTGAAACACTTTACCATTTAATTTAAAACTAATATTACAATAATTAATATATATCCAAAATATCACACCATATCTTTCCGTAATTATTTTAGTAGTAATTTTTGTAATTAAAACAAGTTACTTTTTAATTTAAAATTAATCTTGCGATAACTAATATAAACCCAAAAATATCTCACCATATATTCAAATCATTATTTTTAGTAATAAATAAGAATCGTTAGATCTAATACTAAGATATATTATATGATTAATTTACTAAAAATTCAAAGTTAGAACCCGTCAACGACATTTTTAATTTAGAATTTTACAAAATAAATTTCAAACCATGCATATCATTATATAAATTTATATTAAATTAAAATTAAAATATTATTAAAAATAAGGATTATATAAAAACATAATTATAATGTTAAATAAATTTTATAACCTATCAAAAGAAACCCGTGCGAAGCACGGGTTATAAGCTAGTAATACTATTATAAGCAAAATAGAATATATTTAGTTAGTTGGTTGATTGATTAACATCTTTCAAAAAAATTGTTAACACCTTCCTAAAAATAACAAGTTAAAAAAAATATATTAAAAATATTAATTTATTTATTATAAACCTTTAAAACATAATTTTGCAATCATAATCTTCCAATTATTAATATTTCTTTTTTCTAATTAAAACATGTTACCTTTTAATTTAAAACATAATCTTACAATTATTAATATTTACCCAAAAATATCACATCATATCTTTCAATCACTAATAAAAATATATAATAGAAATTCGTATACAACGAATAATTACCATTAGATTTTTTGCAAAAAAATCAGAACCGTTAGATCTGATGATTAAATATTTTATATGATTAAGTTACTTTACAAAACATTCAAGATTCGAATTTTGTCAAAACATATTTAATTTAAAATTTCATAATTTAAGTTTTAAACCATGCATATCATTAATTAAATTTATATAAATTATTTAAATTAAAATTAAAATAATTACTAAAAATAATAATTATATAAAAATATAATTGTAACATAAAATAAATTTATTTCATATAAAAAACCCGTGCATTGCACGGGTTATAAACTAGTACTATTATATTAAAGCCGAAAAATTGAAAGTTTATGTCGGTTAGGTTTTCGGTTTGGTTATCCTAATTATTTAAATAAATAATAACATAATATAATTAATGGAAATTAACCGATTGCCATTTTCACGTTTACTTTTAGTTAACGATATTAACTGTTATAAACACCTGAAAAAATTAATCGTACCATATCTTTCGATCATTAATATTTACTTTCTATTTAAAACACGTTACATTTTTAATTTAAAACTAATCTTATAATCATATATATATATATATATATATATATATATATATATATATATATATATATATATATATATATATATATATATCGAAAATATTACACCATATTTTCCATTTATTAATAAAATACCATATTTTCCATTTATTAATAAAATATATTAAAAATTCGCATACATTATTTGTAATAAGGAAACATTAGTATAATTCATAAACATGAGTATATTAAATTATATAAAA
This sequence comes from Saposhnikovia divaricata, assembly GCA_036435485.1. Classification (NCBI taxonomy): domain Eukaryota; kingdom Viridiplantae; phylum Streptophyta; class Magnoliopsida; order Apiales; family Apiaceae; genus Saposhnikovia; species Saposhnikovia divaricata. The sequence goes on along the minus strand of CM071594.1, from coordinate 185,939,286 downwards.
TTAAAATTAAAAATTATTAAAAATAATGATTTTATAAAAACATTATTGTTATATTAAAAAAAATTATAACATAATTAAAGAAACCCGTGCATCGCACGGGCAATGAAAGTTTGTCGTTTCGGTTTTCGTAAACATAATTATATTAAATTATATTAAATTAAAATATAAAATTATTAAAAATAGTGATTTTATAAAAACATTATTGTAATATTAAATAAATTTTATAACATAATTAGAGAAACCCGTGCATCGCACTGGCAATAAAAGTTTGTCGGTTCAGTTTTCGGAACGGTCATCCTAATTATTAAAGTAAATAGTAAGATAATATAATTAATGATAATCATCCGATTGCCTTTTTTTAAATTAAAAGATGTTTACTTTTAATAGATAATATTACATTTTATAAACACCAAAAATATCGTATCTTTCAATTAATAATATTTTTTTTCTAATTAAAACACGTTAATTTTTAATTTAAAACATGTTATTGCAATAATTAATATATACCCAAAAATATGACACCACATCTTCTAATCATTAACGTAAAAATATAATAAAATATGTATAAAATGAATAACGACCATTAGATTTTAATAAAAAATCAGAACTGTTATATCTAATGATTAAATATATTATATGATTAAATTAATTTAATTAAATTTCAAGGTTCGAATTTCGTCAACAACATATTTATTTTAAAATTTATAATATAAGTTTTAAAGCATGCATTTCATTAATTAAATTTTTATTAAATTATTTAAATTAAAATTAAAATTAATTATTGAAAATAATGATTTTATAAAAATGTAATTGTAACATAAAATAAAATTTATTACATATCAAAAGAAATCCGTGCAGCGCACGTGTTATAAGCTAGTATTTTTTTTTGATAAAATCGTACTTGCATTAAAATATCTCAAGGTTACAGATGATACAATCTCGAGCATAAACATTCCACTCCGAAAGACCTGACATAGAATATGTCGCCCTCGCTAAGCAATGAGCTACAATATTCGCAGACCTATGTGTGTAATACACGAACACTTCATCAAAGTGTTTATCCATATTATCCGTACAAGCCTCCAAGATAATATAATACATCACCAAAACTCACACAAACGGTGAGACAAAAGCAAACTCACACAAACAAGCGGTGAGACAATATCAAACTCACACACAGGTGAGTCAACAAAACAAATCGATCTTACAATCGGAAAAGGCTTAGAAACCTTAGATCCGAATTAAACTTAGATTAACTAAAACAAGCAATCCTTAGATCCGGAGCGAAATCACAAAAACAAGAGGAACCGAATATCCACCCGCTTGAACCTGAGAAGAAGGACAACGGAAGCTCTGATGATTTAAGCTCACCGGATTCACAAACTAGCTCAAGATCGGAACAGATCTGAGAAAATTCGAAGGAATTTTCGGAGCTTTATTGAATTAAAAAAACCGTGAAAATTGAAAAAAGAGGGGAAATGGGACGAAGGTGGAAGAATGGATAGTAGGGGGGAGGGGGAGGGGGCGGGGGGGGAGGCTGGTTACTCGACTCTCATGAGAGAGAATATAAGCTAGTATTTGTTTATAAGCAAAACAAGATATATTTGTTTAGTTGGTTGGTTGGTTAAGGTCTTCCAAAAAAAATTATTAACACCTCCCTAAAAATAACAAGTTAAAAAATTATATTAAAAATATTAATTAATTTGTTTTAAACACCAAAATTTACCAATAAAGCATAAAAATCTATATTTGTACTATACTATTATATCCAAAACAAGTATATTTGGTTAGTTGGTTAACGTCTTTCAAAAAAATTGTTAACACCTTTCTAAAAATAACAACTTAAAAATAAATATTAAAAATATTAATTTATTGATCTATCTATAGTACACTATTATAAGCAAAACAAGGTTTATTTGGTTAGTTAGTTGGTTGGTTAACGCCGTTCAAAAAAAATTGTTAACAACTTCCTAAAAATAAAAAATTAAAAAATTATATTAAAAATATTAATTTATTTATTATAAACAACAAAATTTACCAATAAGTCATAAAAATATTTTTTTTTAAAAAATTATAAAAAATGTGTTAAAACTTCAAAATTCACTTAAATTTTATATAATTTAATAAAATTAAAAAATTACATTTTTATAGAATTATAAATATTTTCAATTATATCTACACTAGAATCATCGCCCGCACACACTTCTTCATACGATTCTTTCTTCTACGAGCTAAATAATTTTTTAAAAATATCTATTGAATTCCTAACATATTTAACAATAATTTAAAAAATAACATTAAATTGATGATAATTATTTATGACATAAAATTATGTATAGAACACATGTAAATTTAAATTTAATAATAATATTTATTAAAATAAATTAAAATAAATTAAAATTTTATATTAAATCAATTAACTAATATATTAATTCATAATAATAATATATGAAAGCCCATGTTTTGCACGGGTTATAGGCTAGCCGCTTTAACAACAGCTGCTACTATTATAAGCAAAATAAGGTATATTTGGTTAGTTGGTTGGTTAGTTAACACCTTCCAAAAAATTGTTAACACCTTCCTAAAAATAACAAATTAAAAAATTAGTTTATTTATTATGCCAATAAGGTTGTCAGCACCTTCCTAAAATCTATACTATACTATTATAAGCAAAACAAGATATAGTTGGTTAGACGGTTGGTTGGTTAACACCTTCCAAAACAATTGTCAACATCTTCCTAAAAATAAAAAATTATAAAAATTATAATAAAAAAATTTATCTATTATAAAAAACAAAATTACCAATAAGGTTGTTAGCAGCTTCCTAAAATCTATACTATACTATTATAAGAAAATAAAGGTATATTTGGTTATTTGGTTGGTTAACACCTTCCAAAAAAAATGTTAACACCTTCCTAAAAATAATAAATTAAAAAAATTATATTAAAAAAATAATTTATTTATTATAAAGAATAAAATTTACCAATAAGATTGTTAGCACCTTCCAAAAATAATAAGTTAAAAAAATTATATTAAAAATATTAATTTATTTACTATAAACAACAAATCTATCTATATTATACTATTATAATCTATATTATACTAGTATAAGAAAAACAAGGTACATTTGTTTAGTTGGTTGGTTGTTTAACACCTTCCAAAAAAATTGTTAACACTTTACCAAAAATAACAAGTTAAAATAATTATATTAAAAAATATTAATTTATTTATTATAAAAAAATAAAATTTACCAATAAGGTTGTTAGCACCTTCCTTAAAATAACAAATTTAAAAAACTATATTAAAAGTATTAATTTATTTATTATAAACAACAAAATTTACGGATAAGGCAAATAAATACATTTTTTAAAAATTAAAAAAACACGTTAAAAATTCCAAATTCAGTTAAATTATACTATATAATTTATTAAAAATAAAAAACCACATGTTTTATAGAATTATAAACGTTCTCAATTATATCCCGATTAGAATCATCGTCCGCACACACTTCTTCCCACGATTCTTTCTTCTACGATTTTAGGTTTGTTGAGTATTGAACACACAAAAGAATACAGAGGGGTGAATGGATTCTTGAACTTTTCTTGTTCTTGAATCTGGTTGATGTATGTAGCAAGATATGTGTTATGTGTGTGCAGAAATATAGGTGCGGAAAATGAACAACACAAGACATAATATCACTTTAATCTAATATTTTATTAGATAAAGATTTGCTACAACCTATGAATACAATGGTAGTATTCTCAGCTTCGTTTTTCTCAGAGAGATGTATATCTTGAATATGTATGTGAAAAACTTAACTGCTAGAGAAGTGAGGCTGTATTCTTATTGAACATGAATACAGCCTACCTACTACAAATAGGGTAGCTAAACAGATTTAATTTCTAGTGTGTCTATCCTTTTTGACTAAGCATCCAAACGGCTACAGATTTGACTTCTTGAGGTTCTGTTCAGATCCACTTCTTTAGCTCCTTGTCTCTTGTACATCTCTCTTAACTTCCTTGTAGGCTTTCCAAAGGACTTTACAGTTTGTGGTCCATAAAGTGCTTTAGCTTGTTGCAGGTTTCTGACTTGTACAATTTCTTCAGTAGTTTGTCTCCAAGAATGTATTCGAGAAGTGGATAAGTGATTGGTTCGAGAACTAGGATTAGATAACTCTGAGTTCTCGAATATTGCAAAGTTGACATATCGAATCACTTCTCGAATAGCTCTTTTCTTCAGGAATCCTTGAGTTGTCGAATAGAGCATTTAACTTATCGTATCCCCGAGATATCGAATAGCTTTCTGAGTCTTTGAGATATCGAATGAACCTTGACTTGTTGACTCCTAGAGAACTCGAATGATGCTTTGACTTGTTGACTTTCTGAGTTCTCGAATAGAGTAGTAGACATATCGAATCTCTGAGATATCGAATGAGATATCGAATAGTGCATTCAGAGATATCGAATAATGTCTTTTGAGATATCGAATCCCTGATTTCTCGAAGGCTAGACTTCTCGAATATAACAAACATACTTCTCGATTGGTACTTAGGCAAATTCTTCATTTCTTCAAATCCCAACTATAATTATTTGAAAGTCTCTATCTCTAAGCTTGAGGCATGATCCTTGGATCTTCTTCCAAGCATTATTCCTTGACTTTTAAGTACAGTCTCACATTTACAATTTGATGCCTATTACAAGTACTAAACAAATAGAAACTCTACAACTAGAGGTTCCCTCAGTTAAGAGGTCATGTAGGTAATGCATAACATTACACATACTTAGGCTTGTTATTATATGAGTACAGGCATGTCTCTGTGACTAACAATCTCCCCCAAATTGTGAGTAAGACCCTTAGTCACAATTTCATGTCTGATAACAAGCCTAACATACATAAAGATAGAACTTTGACAGTACATGTATGAAATTTGATTAAGCGCATGAATAGAACTACAATGTGAGTAATCTTACACAATCTGGTGAAATACTAGCCATTTTCATTTGATTCCTTCTCCATAGCTCTGGCTTGTAGATCATCATATGCCTTCTGTTTTCTTTCTTTTTCCTTCCTTGCATTCTCATCCATAGCTCTTATGATTTCTGCCATAGCATTTAATTCTTCAAGCAGAATAGAGTTCTTGAAATCTTCAAGTACTGGCTTCAGAATGTTGGCAGGATAGTGATTGAGTAGGTTTATTCTTATATTGACCTGATCTCCATTTCTTCTCTTATACTTCACAACATAGGGATTGAATTGAACTCTACACAATCCTTTTGCTCTTAGCTTTTCTGCTTCAACTTCCAGCCTATCAATCTCCTTCTCCCTTTCTAACCATTTCTTAAAGCACCCCTTTCTTATCTTCTCAGCATAGTCTCTCTTCATCTTCACAAAATCAATCAACTCTAGCTTCCATACTCTCTCCACTTTGTCTTCAGAATCCAATAATGCAATAATTCTTTCTATCTCATATAGCTTGCCCCAATTTTGACAACCCCCTTGTTTGAATTTCATCTATTTTCCATCAGTGTATTTGATTTCAAGGCAGTCATTCACAATTACAGCATAGTAGATTCTTTGAGCTCTTAGAAATTGCAGTTGGTCTTCATCAAAATCTTCATCTAGTGGTTGGAGTTTCAGTCCTGGATAGATAGTTAGGGCCCTTGACATGGGTAACTGAAAGGCAGAGTGTGTAAACTTGTAACACTATAACTAACGTAACTCAAACTAAAGGAAAAGATACTTAACCAGAAGACAATCAAGAACAAGAGGTCACAAGAAATCAACACTAAATGAAGACAAGGTAATTGATACAATTCAACATGTTAACTATGATCAATCCAAGAAGAAATCATTGAGAGAAGTTCAAGTCAAAGTTGTTCATGCCTCAGTGATTTGGAAAGCCAAGAATCAAGATCATAACTATCAGTATCAATAAGACCAATTGATTTCAAGTGAACAAGAAGGAAAGCAAATATTGGAAAGCCACATTTCTAATTGGATATGGTAATTTATTCAAGAAGCAAAAACCCTATCAAGACTAGTCACTTATGAACCAGACCATTGCATCAAGTGTCAGGACATTGATAGCAAGTTTATGTCAGTAATAAAGATCCATATTCAAGAGCTTGGTGAAGAATAAAGAAGACATGAAGATATCACAAGTTCAAGATGTGCATTGAAGTTTCAAGTTGAAGACCAGAATATTTTCTAAGTACTAAATATTCTAGATGGCCAAGTAGAAGTTTCTAAGTAGAAGTTCTACTTAGAACTTCGAGATGGCTAAGTAGAAATTCTCAAGTAGAAGTTCTACTTAGAGTGCAGCTTCAACATGACACATGGCATCTTCTGATTGGCAGATTTCCAAGCTTTCAAGATAAGGCAAGATTTATGTGGACATCATTGGGCCACGTACATCTTAGTCTTTGAAGACTACAGGACATAGATTACATGTAGTATAAATAGAAGTACTTGTGTAATGTTTTAGTAGGTGAGCAATTCTAGAGAAAAACACAAGAGAAAAAGAGAGAGTGCATTCACAGAGCTTAGTATCATTCACTTCTCTCTCAACTTCTGTTATACTTTGTAATGAATGTTGTAGCAACCCTTTCAAGTTATATATAAAACATATATTCCTTGAATCTGTGTGTTCATTTATTGCATCGTATTTATTGCTTCTCATATTCGAAAAGTTGTATTCACCCCCCCTCTACAACACATTTGGACCTAACAGTAACTTCACTCTTCTTGCAGCATGCTTGAGGTGGGATTGGCAGATTCATCAGGAAGAAAGAGCCCCATGTGCTTCATCATAGCAGACAGCATTTGCTGTTGGTGAAGAAGAACATCAGCTATGGTGGTTGCTTGAGTGTCCAACTTCTTAGAGAGGGTTGCAACTGTGTCTGTAAGATGAGCATTTGACTGTTTGAGAGAGGTCACTTCTTTCTCCAGAGCATCCACCTTGTTGAATAACTCAGTAGATTTAAAACTAGACAGTGATTGTTCCTTGAGCCTCAATACCTCAAATTTGGTCATTTCATGAACAGGGACTTCAGTCACCAACTTATCTTCATACTGATTTGCAAAAAGAGTCCTCAGCATGGCATTGGCATCGGTTGTCTGACCAGATAGATTTTGAAATTGAGTTGCTAGATTACTGACAGTTCCATGAAGCAAAGCCAAGCCATTGTCCATTTGGTGCAGGTAGATTTGCATTCTTGTATAGTCTTGAGAATAGGATCTAGAATAGGAAATTTTTCAGTAAATTCTCTCTTGATTGCAATTACTTCCTTGGCTATTGCATCACATACTTTATTGACTTCTGTTTTAACTCCCTTCCCAAGATAGTGAGCAGCCTTGAGGAATCCCTTGTAACAATCATTTATAGCCTCATACACTTCACCAGGAGTCAGAGATTTGGCATTAGAGCCCAGTGAAGTGATGTATTCCTCTCTTAGGTATTGAAGAGCTTCATTGAGAGTAATGTCATATTTTCCTTGCAGTCAGGCATCTACATTGCCATCTCTCTCAGCTTCATCTGTTATTTTCTCCTTTTGCATCTCCACATCATCTCTGTGATACAGCAGAATGGCTTCATAGTCTGGATTTGATATGTTGGATGTGACCAGGTTTTGGGCTATTTTAACAAACTCAAGAATCTGATCCACAACTAAGCTTTGAAGTGCTTCAACCATCAATTGTGGTGGAGCAGACCCTGATCCTGAAGCACTGTCATGTTGCACAGGCTCCAGCCATTGTGACAAAAAATCAGAGCTAGAGCTAGGCAAGCTAGACTCCTCAGTTACAGATGCAACTTCTGTAACCGGATGGATTGACTCTACTACTGTTGTCTCCATATGAGTGGGATGAGTTACAACAGTAGTTGACACAGGCACAGAGTCTCTAGTGAAAACTAGTGAATCCTCTGTGTTTGTGATGGTGTCATTAGGATATGCCCCAGCTTGCATTCCCCCACCATCTAAATGTTGTTCCAGGGTGGTGAGCAAAGTGTCATGCACTAAGTCACTTGAGTCCATTGGCTCACCAAGAGAAGAGAATTCTTGGTGATCAATGCCTTGCTCCTCAATTGCTTGAGTTGCAAGCTCCAAAGAAATTTCAGTGATAGATTCTGGAAGAGAAGTGTCTTGTAGATTTGATTTTGAAAACTCCCCCTGAGAAATAGAAGGAGTTTCAAGTGTGATGTGCTCTCCACTCAGTGTTGTGCCAGCCTTATCACTCACAGGTGCTGACTCATTACAAGTAGATGCATTGGGGAGGATGCTTGATTCTATAGATGCACCCTGTTGAGAGGATACATCTAGTGAGCTGTTTGCCCCTGATTTTACAACTTCAGCCATTTGTGTGACTGAAGAGGTGGCTTTAGATTTCTTCTTCTTTGGTCACTGTAAGGGTGACTGAGGTTCCTCACTTTTTAGACCTAATTCTACAGCCAATGCTGCTTCTGTCAAGATATTCAAGGGTTTAGATTCAATCTATTTTCTCTTCTTCTTCTCCTTTTTACTAACACCACCCTGTTGAGAAGATTATTCATGTGGCTCTGTATTTGGTACAGTGTTTGGTTGAGGGGGTTGGTTAGTAGGCCCTGGGTTAGCATTTTATTACTTGCTTGGGTTGTGCTAACTCAGACTTAGAGGCAAATGTTGGCATGTTGTGGGGGTAAGACTCAATTAAACTCAGCATATGAGGAGTTATTTCAAGTCTCACATCCACATCATTCCTAGTCTCCAAGTTACCAAAAATGAGTTTGGTCATGGATTTCGGATAGCCTATTCTGTTTCTATCTATCCCAGGCAATTCAATCAATTTATTATCTACAAAATTAAGAGCAAATTGAATAAAACGAGGGAAGAAAATTTCAGTACCTCTCTTCGTTGAGTTCTTACCAAGTCTCCCATATAGCTCCTGCATAATTAGATTACCCACATTGATCTTCCTATCATATTCTAGGGAGTATGCAATTTGTTGTGCAGGTGCACTGATTTGATTAAAACTCGACTTTCTAGCAGTGAACACCTATAGCAGTGTGGCGAACACAAAACTCCATTCCTTTCTCAGACACTTCCGGTTCATTTTTCCAATCTTGATTGTATCAGCATATCTGATAAAGTCGAAGAATGTAATCAAATCTTCATCAGATACCAGAGGGTGATACAGGTCTTGATGAAGTCCTAGTGCTTGATTCATATCCTCTGTAGTGATAGTAACCTCTTTCTCTTGTATTTTGCAGTAGATGATATAAGAGGTTACTGCATTTTCGAGAGCAACAACTTCCACAGTGGCTGTCCTCCAAAACTGTTCTAGAAGATCTAGGTACAGAGTTGGATTGGCTGAGAGTGCATCCTTGATGTATGACTCAGACATCCAGCGAACGAAGCACTTGAAATTAGCATTGGGTGCTTCCACATCACTAGTAATAGCAATGAAGTTGGTATGGGTAGGAATTGTGAGTTGGGTATTTGCCATTGTTACACACAGAGAGAGAGAAGAGAATGAAGTTCGAAGAAGAAATTTAGCTTTTGAAGTTAGGGTTTTCAGAGGTTTTGGAACTTTAGATGCTTGAGAAATCGAATGAAATGAAACGAGTAGATGTAAAATTGTATAAGTATGAAGTACTTGAATTGTCGATTAGATATATGTTTTGTATCGAAAAGTCAGGCATTCGAGAAGTAGAAATCAACTATTCGATAAGTCAAGAAAGGCTTAATCGATATCTCAAGCAGTTTGGAACTCACAGCTGTTAGTTGTCTAACTTAGAAATAATTCTAAATTAAATAAAATATGTTTTCATGAGTGATTTAAAATTCTGAATAAAAATCCAAAAACGGTAAAGATTCAGTGAGAATTCAGCCTTTTTAAATGGTTCGAGAACTCAAGTACAGTATTCGAGAACTCAGTCATTAGAGATCTCAATTGCCATATTCAAGAAGTCAAGCAAGTCTCTGGTTCGATTTCTCCAAAATGCACTATTCGAGAACTCAAGAGTGTTCCAAATAGACTTGTTAGAGAAGTCGACCATAGACATAAAAGTCATTAGAGAAGTCTGACTCGAGCTATACTTTCCACTCATAAAATTTAATTTTCACTATCTTTTCAAAATTCACCAGAATTATTAAATGAAGAATATTCTAACAAATTAAATAGTGATAATTTTAAAATTTCATAGAAATTTCAAGCTAACTGAATATGATTTTCAACATATGCAGCAAATCTGAAATATTTATAAATCATATTCCAGCCAACACTTACTTCAAAAATATTGAGCATTTAGATAAAGTAAGTGTTTACTGCTGCAACAACCTAGTTGATATTTTCACTTAGCCAGATTCTGAAGAATTCAGCATTCCAATCTTACTAACCAACCTTGTGAAGGTGGCTTCATCCAATGGCTTAGTGAATATATCAGCTAATTATTTATCTATGGTGACATAATGCAACTCAATAGTTCCATTAGTTGCATGCTCCCTAATAAAATGATATCTGATGTCAATATGCTTTGTCCTAGAATGATTGACAGGATTGGCAACTATAGAGATTGCACTTGTGTTGTCACACATGATTGGAATTCTTTCCAACACAAGTCAATAATCTCTAAGCTGATTTCTAATCCAAAGCACTTGAGCACAGCAACTTCCAGCAGCTATGTATTCAGCCTCAGCTGTGGAAGTTGACACTGATTGTTGTTTCTTGCTGTACCAAGAGACTAACCTTTGTCCAAGAAACTGGTAGCTACCTGAGGTGCTTTTCCTATCCACTCTACATCCAGCATAATCAGCATCATAATAACCAACCAGATTGAACCCTGTGTCCTTAGGATACCATAAACCCAAGTTTGTAGTGCCCTTCAGATATCTGAAAATCTTTTTATAGAAATCAAATGTGACTCTTTTGGATTTGATTGAAACCTTGCACAAAGACATGTAGCAAACATAATGTCTGGCCTACTTGCAGTGAGATAGAGTAGAGAACCAACCATGCCTCTGTAGACTGAGATATCTACTTTCTTGCCTTTGACATCTTCATCCAATTTGGTGGCAGTGTCCATGGGTGTCTTTGCAGGTGAGTAGTCTTCTAGGTCAAACTTCTTCAATAAATCCTTGATGTACTTGGTTTGAATGATGAAGATACCATCCTTCCTCTGACTAACTTGCAATCCAAGAAAGAATGTTAACTCTCCCATCATACTCATCTCATATCTGCTTTGCATGAGCTTAGATAATTTCTCACACAGCTTCTCATTTGTAGAGCCAAATATGATATCATCCACATAGATCTGAACTAGGATAATATCATTACCATGCTTCTTGTAAAACAGAGTCTTGTCCAATGTGCCTCTAGTGAATTGATTTTCAAGAAGAAATTGTGATAAAGTGTCATACCATGCCCTTGGAGCCTGCTTAAGTCCATACAATACCTTGAGCAATCTGTAGACAAATTCTGGGAAATGTGGATCCTCAAAGCCAGGTGGTTGTTGCACATAAACTTCTTCTTCCAACTCCCCATTCAGAAATGCACTCTTGACATCCATTTGATAGACTTTAAAGTTTGAATGAGCAGCAAATGCCAAGAAGATTCTGATGGCTTCCAATCTAGCAACAGGGACAAATGTCTCATCATAATCAATGCCTTCCTGTTGAGAGTATCCTTTTGCAACCAACCTTGCTTTGTTTCTTACTATTACAAAATCTTCATCCATCTTATTCTTCAGAACCCATTTTGTTCCAATAATGGTTCTGTTCTTTGGTGCAGGGACAAGTTCCCATAATTTGTTCCTTTCAAATTGATTCAGCTCCTCTTGCATAGCAATAATCCAATCTGGATCCAATAGTGCATCATCAAGTTTCTTAGGCTCAATCTGAGATAGAAAACAACCATAGAGACACTCATTTTGAGTTGCTCTCCTAGTTCTCACTCCTACATTTGGATCTCCAATAATTTGCTTTGCAGTGTGTGATCTATCCCATTTCCTTGAATGCTCAATTTGATTTCTCAACCTTGATGTTGCTTCATCATCCAAGTCATGATCATTTTCATTTTCTCCCCCTGTGAAGTCGCCACTATTCACAGGTGTGTCTTGGATGCTTGTCTCTTCACTGTTGATTGGCACAAATTCTTCTCTTGCTTCATCATTCAATTGAGTTTGTTGAACTACAGTTTCAACTTCAGTTTCAATCTATTCATCAGAATCATCTAGATTTTCAAACTTTAATGGATCTCTATCTTCATCATTGGCTTCTTCTAATCCAGGTAGTTTGCTGTCATCAAATGTCACATCTGTGCTTTCCATAACTTTCTTTTGACTCATGACATAAACTTTGTTTGCAATTCTCTCCATAGAATAGCAAAGAAAAATTTCTTCAAATGCCTTTGAATCAAACTTCCCAACATATTCTGAATTATCCTCAACATAAAGCATTTGCTTCCAAAAGTATGAACATACTTAAGATCAGGCTTCTTTCCAGTCATCAAATTGTAAGGTGTCTTTCCAGTGTTTTTGTTGATGAGAGTTCTGTTCTGGATATAGCATGCAGTGCTCACAGCCTCAGCCCAAAAACATGTAGGCATCTTTGCATCAAGCAACATTGTTCTAGCAGCCTCAATTAGAGTTCTATTCTTTCTCTCATCTACTCCATTTTGTTATGGAGTCCTTGGAGCTGAGAATTGTTGTGAAATGCCATTCTCTTTGCAAAATGCTTCAAGTAAGGCATTTCTGAACTCTGTTCCATTATCACTTCTCAATGCAATCACACTTGCATTTTTTGCCTTTGCTTCCTTATCAATTTTCTTTATGTGCTCAATGATCACTTGTGAAGCCTCATCCTTTGATGCTAGAAATTCCACCCATGTATACCTTGTGTAGTCATCAACCATCACCAGGGCATACTTCTTTCTTGAGAGTTACATAATATTGACAGGCCCAAACAAATCCATATGAATTAATTGCAGGGGCTTGGTGATTGATGTCACTGTCTTTGACTTGTGGCTTGACCTTTTCATTTTTCCCTTTTGACAAGCCTCACACACTCCTTCTTGACAGAATTCAAGTGTGGGCATGCCTCTTACTAACTCTCTTTTGACCAGAGAATTAATGGCCTTGAAGTTCAAGTATGATAGCTTCTTGTGCCACAGCCAACAATCTTCATTTGATGCTTTTGAGTAGAAGCAACAAACTTTGTCCTTGCTTGCAGAGTCCATATTGGCTACAAACAGGCTTCCTTTCCTCACTCCAGATAGAGCAAAGTCACCATTCTTCTTGTGGGTAATCAAACATTCATCCTTGTCAAAGTTTACTTTGAATCCTCTATCAGTAAACTGTCCAACACTTATCAGATTATGCTTGAGTCCCTTGACTAGTGCTACATCTTCAATGATGACATTACCAACTTTTAACTTGCCATATCCCAATGTGTTACCCATGTTGTCATCTCCAAAAGCAACCATTGGGCCAGCCTTCTCCTCATACTGTGGTAGCAGGGCCATATCACCAGTCATATGATTTGAGCATCCACTGTCCAAAATCCACATGACTTTCTTTTCTTGTTCTTTGCCCTGCATACACAAAGGTATTACTTCTCCTTTGGTACCCAAACAAGTTTGGGTCCACTTGGCTTAGAAACAGATTTATCAAAAATAGCATGCTTATTAGTTTTCTTAGGACTAGTCTTCCTGTCACTTTTAAAGTCTTAGAAATTGAGGTCTCAGACTTAGGTGACAGAGGTACCTTCCTAGCTCTAGGAGGACTTGAAGACTCTAGCCTTGTGTAGTGTGTGTGAATGTTGTGATTGATGCAACCATCCATGAATTGTCTTCTCAAATTAAAATAGCTAGTCATAACATTCATATTGCATGGCATACAGTCAAGTTTATAACAAAAAGGTGAATCTCTATGTCTTAAAGGGATAGAGCAATCATAGAATGGTTTAGCTACACTACCAGTTGGTTTCTTGCATGCATGAGTTAAGTGATTAGTGCTAAAACAGTTTTGACAAACTTTCCTAGGGGCATTTGGCACATAAGCATAATTGTTATTCTTGTTTATCCCTAGTTTGCCATTCCTGTTATGTTTCTTATTAGCCACTTTCTTCTTAGATTCATTTTTCCCAACTGAAACAAACCTCACAAACTTCTCAGGTCTAGGTCTACCTCCTACTGGCTCCTTGGCTTTTGGCTTGACACTCTCACCCTTAGAGGATGCTGGTTGTTCAGTAGACTGTGCCTCATCCTTATTATTCAACATTTTTTTAATGAGTAAGGCATCCTCATCAATCTCAAATGTTGGTTCTTTAAAAATTGGAGACTCAGTCTTTTTCAAAATGTGAGGTACTTCCTCCTGAACAACTATGTCATCTTCAATGACAGCATAGCCTTTCCTCTGTTTAAGAGTGTCATAGTCAAGTCCAATGGCAGCCTTGGGTTTAGCTTGGTTTCTCACATGGTAGGACTGCAATAGACTAGATGAGTTCTTAAAAGATTTTAGTTTGAATTCATTTTCAGCTAGTTCATCCCTAAGAGCCTTCTCAACCTGACTAGCACATAGAACCTTATTCTGCAAATATTCAACTTCTTTATTAAGGTTATCTACTTGCATAGCAGTTAGCTCAAGTTCCTCATTTTTCTTGTTTAACATTTCATTTCTAGTAGATAGTTTAGCAATCTCTTCATTAGCAGCAGTCATACTAGTATGAATATTTAACATTTCAATAGACAGTTGTTCAACCATGCATTTATATTCAGAAACAGACATATCTATGGTAGTGAGAGATGGTACCTGAGAGTCAGATGAAGATTGTTCATCCTTGGAATCAGCCATTGTTGGGTCCGATAAGATGGTAGAAGGGGGGTTGAATACAATCTTTACCTTTTTATCGAAATTTGTCCTTTAAATTAAATTTGATAAAGACAAATTTATGTGCGGAATTATTTAACACAATTTTTCAAGTTGAATATAATTGTATATTAACTTGATGTGGTGTTACAAAATCAGTATAAAAACTTATCAAGATGTTAATAACTAATTAGAAAATTCGACATGAACTTTTCTAATTTAGTTAATAATAATCAAGATAAGAACTAGGAAACTTTATTCGCTAGTAGTACAAGAATCACAAATAAACAAGTTTTAGCGGATAGAATATAACAAAGATGAAGAACTTGAATTTCTGGGAATTGTTTAAGCTTTGGTGTTCTTGGTGTTCTTGAGAGAGAGAATTCTGCTCTGGATTTAATGTTTCTGCTATGTTTTCTCCGTTATTACTTAATCTGCTCTGTTCTGTTCTTTTATATTAGTAACAGGTCTTGCTCGCTTTCTGTAGGATATTTAACTGCTCCAGCATGACTTAAACTGCTACCAAGACTTGATTTTCCTTCATTAAGACTTACACAAACCTTCATTAAGACATAAAATGTGTCGTTATGACTTAACAGAAATTCGGTAAGACTTATAACAGCTGGCAGAGGTCGGTAAGACTTAATCCAGGTCGGTAAGACTTAATCCTGAAAAGGCTCCTGTCGGTAAGACTTAAAATTAAGTCATACCGAATTTTCTTCTCCAAGACATAATCTATTTTTCTTTCTTTAAGTCATATTGATCCATTTAATTAATTAATGATTAACCAATTCATATTTAATTGATGCAATAATTAATTTAATAAATAAATTAATTCTTCCAGAATTAATTCATTTAATTAAATCAACTAAATGATTTATATCAATTATAAATGAATTTAATTAAATCAATAAATAATTAATTTAATTCTTACAAACCACTAAAGGTAGTAAAGAATTACCACTGATTTGTGTTGACGTTCGATGTACTGTCTGGTTCATGAACGACTAACTTCAACGATGCTTCTTCACTTTTGACTTTAGGTTGTGGTTTATTTCTTCTCTCAATTCTCTTGTACTGTAACTGATCTTCAAACTATCACTCGAAAAATCTCTGTCACTGTTCAAATGAATCCATTCACTTCAATGCTGTACTGGGGCTTGATCAGATAACTGAATCGTCTTCCAGTGTATGACATCAAAACTATAGATTGACTTTTCTTCTTTCTTCTGACAGATAATACTTCTTGAGATTCCTGTGACAGTTCATATGTATATTTACTTATTACAATTTGGTTTGAGTTGATTAGGATCCTCTAACTACAAATAGGCTTAGTCATATGCCTTTCAATCTCCCCCTATTTGTTTGTTAGACAATAACAAGCAAATTCCTAGAGGATACCTCAACTAATCCAACTTAACCAAATGAAAGATAAAACTTTAAATACTAAGTAAATATGAAAAAAAAAGTTCTGGTTTATATTTAACATTTGCCAGATTCAAACATGAAAGATAAATACAAGATAGATGATCCTCTAGAGTGATCATATGATATAAATTCCTATCAAGATTTATCTAGGCTCTAAAGATATAACATGTAGAGCAATTCTTTTTCTTCAGTTGTCTTCCCTTCTGAATTCTCCTTCTTCTGACTCATCTGTGACTTGAAGTTTCATATGTAGATCAGAATCAACAAGACATTCTCTTCTTGATGACAATCCTTGAGGTAAGACTAAAGGAATTCCAAGCTTCTTTCTCAGTTCACCTTGAAATTTCTTGTAATCTTTTATGTTCGTTTGTGCATAGGAACGAATGTGATCTGCAGCTATTACCTTTTCTTCAGTCAAGAATCCATGATTTATGAGAGCATATTCAGCATATACCAAGTGCTTTGCATGATGTTCGTATAACTCATCTGTCTGAAGATTGATTGAGTGAAGTACCTCTCCCTTAAGAAATTTTACTTGTGGAGGTTCCTTAATCACTTCTGGTCCAGCTCTTTCAGCAAATTCTTTGAACTTTTCATGTAATAACACACCTAGCTCAGAAGATGTTCTTACCTTAGGTCTAAGTACCCATATCTCTGTCAGTGATCTGTCATAAAAGAACTGAATAGATACTCTGAATGTTCCAACTTTATGACAATCTATAAATATTACCAGCTCATCAGATTTGGGTTCAAATGCAGTAGTTATCCTGATGACTTCTACCTATAAGGCTTTTATATACATTTCATGAATTGGATTTGCCAGTTTGAATTCCTCGAGAATTTGTCCAAGACGACGATCTTCATAATCAGAACTCTGAGGTGAATCAATTGCTCTTTGAGCACGTTCCCATTTGTCACCGCTCTTTAGTCTGATATATGTTTTTCTCTTCTCAACATTTATAGCATGTAGTCGTTGTAATGCTTGCTGTTCAGCTTTCTGAAGTTCTTCATTTCGTGCAATTTGCTCTAATTATTTTTGAAGTTTTTCTTCTCTCATTTGCAAATTAGCTTCCCTTTGAGCAAATAATTCTTCAGATTCTTTCTCAGCTTGTTGAGCTTCAAATTCAGATATCACTGGTCCTTCATCTTCCCAGTGACTAAGATCAGGTTCAGGAAGTTCTTCACCTTGATCAGGGATTCCAAGATCAGCAAAAACATCGAAGTTATCCGGTTCACCCGTGTAATAATAACCTGTGTTCTTGTCTTGAATTTCTTCTTCAGTTTCTTCAACTACTTTCTTCCTCTTATCTTCACCTTGGTCAGATTTACCAGATTTTCCTTCTCCTCCCTCTCTTTCTTTAGTTTTATCTTGTGACCCCTTTGATTTCTCCCCCTTAGTTGAGGAATCCTCTACAGATTTATCAGTTGCCCCAGCTTCAGGATCTTGTTCATCATCATCACCATCCTTGCTTGTAAAGAATTCAATTTCTTTATTCGTAGGTTTGCGACTTTGACTTACAAGATTAAACAAATGTCTTAACCCTTTAGCCTGGTGTGCATTTTGCTTTTCGATCTGGTCCAGACGAGAATCAGTAGATTCTTGATTGTGCTGTACCTCTGACTGTAGATTATCAACTTTCAAGGAAATCTCAGAAATTAACATGTCTTGAGCAACAGTAATATCTCCAGAGTCATCAAGTGCCTTTTCATGAGAGAGTTCGAGAGATTCTATCTTCTTGGTGAAAGATGTCTTTAAGTAGTTAATGTCCTTCTTGATTACAGCAAGCTGACTGTTGACAGAGGTGGATGAAGAAGATCGCTCACCCACTTGTGCTCTAAGGATTTCTGTTTTAGCCTTGCTGACTGCAAGTTCTTTCTCTAAAGCAGTTATCTTTTCTAATAATGAGAGAGTGTATGTGTCAGTGTTTGCGCTCACCTGACTTTCACTTTGAGATCCACTCACCTGAAGTGCATGTGTTTCACTCAATTTTATGGTATTCCTCACATCACTCCTCTCAGATTCCTTAGCTGCTTCCAGATTTGTACCTGCATGTAAAATCACCCTAGCCTCCTCTGGGAAGGTCAGTGGTGGTGCAATGGGAGTTCGCAAATCCCTGTCCTTAATCAAATCTACTTGAACATTTGAAATTGTTGACTGAATTGCTTCAGTAGTAGATTGATCAAGTTGCCTTCCACCTTCTCCAGTCGAAACTGCGAGTGGAAAATCCCTTGAGGGAGCCAGGAGTGTTTGTCTTGGGAGGGGAGATGATGGTTCTATTAAAGTTGGCTGAGAACCAAGATTTCCCTCTAAAGCCTGTGAAGACTCTTCTACCGTAACTATGGTAGGTACTGTCACATTTTCTACGTGCTCTCCTTGAAATGTGTCCTGAGACTCATTTAAAGGTATGTCTTCCCCCATTCTGAGTAATAGGGGAGGTGTGCTTGACTCACTACAAGGTGCCACGGCCCTATGGCGAATTTCAATAGAATCATCCTGTTGAGAAGATGATTCTAGTAACTGTGTAACGTCCATATCAACTTCCATATCCTATTGGGAGGATACAGACGGGCTTACAGTTGCCTCAGTTTGAGTTCTACTTCTCTTTTCTAGAGGCAGAGCTGTGGGTTCACTCATACTACCACTACTGATTCGACTTCTTTTGACTTGCAATTTCTTTCTGGAGTGAAAAGATATGAGTTTTGTTGGTTGAGTGTTTGGCTCTACGACCTTGGTTAGAGGTTGTGGTACTACAACCCCTTGGTCAGACCTACCAACCACTTGGGTTCCAGAAATAGATTGAGAAGTAGTAGTTTGAGGAACAGAAGGCAATACCTGGTCAGCTGATTCCGCAACAGTCTCTGATAAGATGGGTTGATCTGATTCAGGTTCAGGGACAGATGCAGTTTCTTGCACTGGATGTTCAACAGCAAGTGCAGCTGGCTGAGGAACAATTTGCTGAGCAGGTTCAACTCGTTGATTGCCTTGATCTTCATTATCAACAAGTATGTTTTCCACTGGTGGTTCAGGGTTTTGTTCTGGTTGTTCAGGTTCTGGTACAGGTTCAATGACAGGTAGTTGTATATAGTTTGACATGTATTGGGTGACAACTACAGATATATTTGTGAATTTAGGCTTGTTGCTGTACTCAGTGAACAATCTGGTAGTAGGTTTACCTGACGCCAGTGATTCTCCATTCAAGATTTGGGCTTGGTTTTCTAGTTCCACAAGATGATTAAAAATCAATGACAAGAATCTTGGATAATAACATGATACTTTATGTCCATTATCAAAATTCTTCTTTGCATTAATGATTCTTCTAACCATCGGAACACACAGTAGTCTGCCAATATTAATTCTTCGGTTGTGTGCAACTGCATATCCAATATGCTGCAAGAAAGATGGTAATACCCCGAAGTTCCCTTTAGTAGAATTGGCAAAGACTCTACCTAATGTGTCAAACAGATAATCCCATTCCTGAATGAAGTTCTTTTTATTCCAGACAGTTTGATCAGGACTGTCTTGATAGAATACACCATTTAAAAAATTTATCAATTCTTGATCTGATGGTAATTCTTCGAAATTATCAGTTGGAAAATTTAAGACCGTATTTATTGTATTTTCATTCACGATGTACTGATTGTCTCCTACAGAGAAGACAAAAGATCTGTTATCATTAGAAATGACAGCAGTAGTACACATGATTCGCAAAGGTTCAATTTTCAGAGGAGCATCCAATCTCAAAGCATTGCGAACCAGTGAATTTTCATTTAAAAAGCGAATCTACGGTCGAAAACGTTCAACTGAACATTTTTCTGGATCAAAATAACCGATTAAATTATGTTTAATAATTTCGAATCGATCAGCCATTTTAATCAAGATTTAATTTCCTTGACAATTTCAGATTTTACAAAATTATAATTTAAAAATCAATTTTTCGAATTAATAATTAATTAAAAATTCGAAATAATTAACTTTTCTCCAAAAATTCTGAAAAATTCACACAATGATCCTTGTATACACACAAACACACGTATAATTTTAGTTTTGCAAGAATCGAACTCAGTTTTCCAGAAAAACAGATCTTGAAAACGATTTTCGAAAATAAAACTCTTTAAAAATCGAATCAAAACTCGATTTTAACCACTTAAAACGAAGATAATCAAGCAAGGAGTCCAAATATGTGGTTAGTTTCGTGATTATCAGCAAGATTTGAGATGAAAAACGGGCATGAAGTGTCGTGTATATGTATGTATATGTGTGTGTATCGACTTTGTACTCTAAGACTTAACTTGAGAGTATAACTTAAAAATGAAAATATGACTTAACATAACTTAGCTACTATCTATATAATAACTAACGGAATAAGACTTAAAAAGTTATCTAATAAGACTTAACTACATTAAGACATAACTGATATGTATATATACTATATTCAAATATGACTTAAATAAAAAATATTCTATTATGACTTAATTAAAAAGACAAGACTCTATTATGACTTAATATTAACAAGACTTAAAAACTGTTACTATTAAGACTTAACTAAGAAAACTAAGAATTAAATTGAATAAGACTTAATCTAAAAATAGAAGAATAAGACTTAACTAATATACAGACTAGCGAATATGACTTAAATTTAAAACAAAACTCGGTAAGACTTAACCTGTTTAAGTCATACTGATTTTAAATTAAGTCATATTGATTGTTTTTCCTAATTTTAAGTCATATTTACTTTTTAAAAAAAAACATTAAAAACATAATAAAATATACAATTAACTTATAAAAATAATAAAAATATTATAGAAAATTAAACAAATAATAAAAATAATTATACATACCATATGCTAACCTATTAACGAAAACAAAGCAATATTAACAGGACAAACATTACAAAACATATGATAAATTAATTACTAAAATAGAAATAAATATCTACAAATATTCTAAAAATATAAAAAGTATGAAGTATTAAATAATATGAATAAACAAAGTGAAAAATAACTAAACAAGCAAGAAAATCAGATGGTAAAATAATTATACAAGTGATTTCAAACAACAAATATCCACATAATAATCACTTGCAAAATTATTAAAGATCAAATTTCAGATATTAACAGTATTAATTACTAGGACTGTTTAACATACCCAATTCACTAACAATTCTAGTGAATGAGGATTCATTAAGCGACTTAGTAAAAATATCTGCAGTTTGATCTCCAGAGCCTACAAATAGTAGTTCCACTGTACCATTCATTACATGCTCTCTTATAAAATGATACCTTATGTCAATGTGCTTTGTCCTTGAGTGCTGCACAGGATTGCTTGCGATTGCTATGACACTTGTATTATCACATAAAATAGGAATATTTTCCAATACAATGCCATAGTCCATTAATTGATTCCTTATCCATAAGATCTGAGCACAACAGCTTCCAGCAGCTATATATTCAGCTTCGGCTGTAGAGTTGGAAACTGTTTGCTGTTTCTTACTGAACCAGGATACCAATCTTCCACCTAGGTATTGACAACTCCCAGATGTACTTTTCCTGTCTACAACACTTCCTGCATAGTCAGAATCTGTATATCCAATTAAAGTAAAACCAGTTTCATTAGGGTACCAGATGCCTAAATTAGGCGTACCCTTTAGATATCTTAAGATTCTTTTGACAGCAGTGAGATGGATTTCTTTAGGGTTCGCTTGGAACCTTGTACACAAGCATATGGCAAACATTATATCTGGTCTACTAGCAGTTAGGTAAAGCAATGAGTCAATCATACCTCTATAGCCTGTGATATCTACCTTGGCAGAACTTTCACATAAACCAATTTTGACAGCTATAGTTGATGGTGTCTTTGCTGATGAGCACTCCTCCATGTGATATTTCTTGAGGAGCTCCTTAATGTACTTGGATTGACAAATAAATATTTCATCTTGTCTTTGACTTATTTGTAATCCAAGAAAGAATTTCAGTTCTCCCATCATGCTCATTTCAAACCTACCCTGCATTAACTTAGAAAACTTCTTGCACAGAAGCTCATTAGTAGACCCAAATATAATATCGTCCACATAGACTTGGACTAGTATTATATCATTCTTATGTCTTTTAGTGAAGAGAGTTTTGTCTATGACACCTCTTATAAAACCATTTTCTAATAGAAATTCAGAAAGAGTGTCATACCATTTTCTTGGGGCTTGCTTAAGACCATAGATAGCTTTGTAAAGGAAGTAAACATAGTCCAGATGATCTTGATCTTCAAAACCAGGGGACTGTTCTACATACACTTCTTCATCTAGCTTACCATTCAGAAAGGCACTCTTGACATCCATTTGATAAACTTTGAATCTTGAATAGGATGCAAATGCCAAGAATATTCTGATGGCCTCAAGTCTTGCCACTGGAGCATAGGTCTCATCATAATCAATGCCTTCAGCTTGAGAATAACCTTTAGCTACCAGTCTTGCTTTGTTTCTTATCACAGTCCCATCTTCATCTAGTTTGTTTCTGAATACCCATCTTGTGTCCACCACTTTTCTATCTTTAGGTCTGGGTACCAGCTTCCATACTTCTAGTTGCTTAAATTGATTGAGTTCATCTTGCATAGCAATCACCCAATCAGGATCAGATAGAGCTTCTTCTACTTTCTTAGGTTCCATGACAGACAGGAACCCAGAATAATTACATTGATTCTGATAAGCTTTTCTTGTTTTCACACCAACATCTGGATCACCAAGAATCAGCTCAAAAGGATGAGCTCTATTCCAAACAGTTTGTCTGGGAAGAATTGATCTTGACGATTCGCCTTGATCTTCAGTATGATGTTGAGTATGACTTGTTGACCCTTCATTATCTCCCCCTGAGTTGTTGCCAGTTTGACTTGTTGATGGTTCAAGAGTATCAGTGGTGTCTTGAAAATTATCATTGTTTTCACCAGCATCACCTTGATCATCACCATCAACATTTGGATTATTATTATCAGCAACAACGTCAGGTTGATTGTCATCATCTGAATCTGAGTCTGACATATCATCAAACTTAAGCTTTTCAGATGGATCTTCATTTTGGATATTTGGGAGTTTTGTGTCATCAAATGTAACATTGACACTTTCCAAAGTTTTCCGTTGATCAATAAGATACACCTTGTAGGCTCTTCTAGTATAACCAATAAATATTGCTTCATGTGCTTTTTCTTCAAATTTACCACCTTGATCATCTCCTTCTTTCAGCACAAAGCATTTTGTCCCAAATACATGGAAGTACTTGAGAGTTGGTTTCTTGTCATGTAGAGCTTCATATGGTGTCTTCATTAAGTCTTTATTGATAAGTGTTCGATTCTGGGTATAGCATGCAGTGTTGACAGCTTCAGCCCAAAAGCTCAATGGAAGCCTTGATTCACTTAGCATAGTACGTGCAGCTTCAATCAAGGTTCTATTCTTTCTTTCAACTACCCCATTTTGTTGAGGAGTTCTGGGAGCCGAGTACTGTCTAGTTATACCCTTTTCAGTGCAAAAGTCATTCAGAACTGCATTCTTGAATTCAGTTCCGTTGTCTGTCCTTATAGCTCTTACTGGACGATTAGAATCCAGCTCAATTAACTTAATGTGATCAACTACCAGTTGTGGAGTTTCATCTTTTGAGTTCAGAAATAGTACCCATGTGAATTTTGAGAAATCATCAACAATCACTAGAGCATATCTTTTTCTTGACATAGACATCACACTAACTGGACCAAACAAATCCATATGGAGAAGTTATAATGGTTCAGTTATTGATGATATGTTAGTGCTCCTGTGAGTTGCCCTTTTTAACTTCCCTTTTTGACAAGCATCACATAGACCTTCCTGAGTAAATTCAATCGAAGGTAAACCTCTCACCAACTCTCTTTTCACTAGAGAATTCATTGTTTTGAAGTTTAGGTGAGAAAGTCTCTTGTGCCATAACCAACTTTCATCAGTGGATGCCTTTGAATAAAAACATCTAATTTCTTCTGTGCTTCCAGAGTTCATATTGGCTATGTACAAGTTTCCTTTTCTTACTCCAGTCAACTGTGGCCTTTCATTTCTCTTGTGTGATATTAGACAATTCTTCTTGTTGAAATGAACTTCATAACCTTTGTCACAGAATTGACTAATACTGAGCAAATTGTGCTCAAGGCCGTTCACAAAAGAGACATCTTCAACGATAACATTTCCAGCTTCTAATCTGCCATATCCATCAGTTTTACCTTTGCTGTTATCTCCAAAGGTAACGACTGGGCCGACCTTCTCCACCACATTTGTCAGCAAGGCTCTATCTCCGGTCATATGCCTTGAACATCCACTGTCCAGAATCCACATGACTCGTTCAACCTGTTTCAAACCCTGCAATGACAAATTGGTTAGACTTTCTTCGGAACCCAAATTTGATTGGGTCCGGAGTACTTAAAGAATTGACCTTTATCAGGTAAAGCAACACTTTTTATTTTAACAACATTTTCTTTAGGTACTGGACATTTAACCCTATAAACAGCTTTAACTTGTTTTGGTTTCAGCTTGGGTAACCATGTCTTCACCATATCCTGAGAAGGACCTGGAGTCCTAATCTTAGAATTAGGTGAATTTACAGTCCTGGATCTAACATGTTTATTTCTGCTCATATGCTGTCTAGGAACATTCTTATCAACACATGCATGATTACCGTTAAAGTAAGCAGACATTATATTAAAAGCACAAGACATGCAATTAACAACATCACACTTTTTAAGAGCAGTATCAATAACAGGAATAGCATGCATGGTAGATATGTTGTTGCATTTATAAATGTTGTTACTTCTACTACTAGTTTTCAAGGAACTAGTAGACTCACCAACTCTTTCTGCTTTCTTAAACACAGTTTTTCTATCTTCATCATTTTTAACAACTTGATTACTTTCTAAGACTACGCCATTAGCTAAATCCTCAATGCGCATCTCTTCCTTAATGATTAAAGATGTTGTATCCAAAGGTTCTGCTATGGATGTCTTAAAAAGTAGGTTACTAACACCCTTAAGCACTAATGGTATACCCCTATCTACATCACTGACACGATTAGGGGTAATAATGCTTTTTCGACCAATAGCTTCATTATAATCAAACCCAATTCCTACGGTTTGATTAATAGCTTGTTGGTTAAACAACTCTTTAGCCACTTTACATGAATTAGAAGTAGCACTAACCCTTATTTCTAGCTCAGCTATTGTTTCACATTGTTGAACCACTATCAACGCTAGAGACCTCTCAAGTTCTTTTAGAATTGGTATTTCTGATTTTTGTTTATCATGGCAATTTTGTACATCGTGTAATTCTGATAATTGATTACTAAGATCTGTAATTAACAAATTTAATCTTTCAATCTCTCTATTAGCATTACCTAGTGTATCACTAAGTTGATAAATATATTGACTATCAGTACATGATACCTCAGATGAAGTACCACTGGAGTTATCAGATTTTGCCATCAGGGCAAGATTGCCATACTCTTCATCTTCAGAGTCTGTATCATCCCAACTCTTTCCAGCAGCCACATAGGCTTTACCTGTCTTCTTCTTCTCAGATCCAAAGTCTTTTCTTTGGTTTTGTTTTGGCTTCTGACATTCAGTAGCGAAATGTCCAAGTTCATTACAGTTGTAGCATCTAATTTTACTTCTTTCAACTGTTCCAGTTTAGTAACCTCCTCTGTTACTTGAGGATGAAGAACCTCCTCTCTGGAACTTGTTATAGTTAGATTTGTACCTGAACTTGGGATTCTTCCTGAATCTGAAGTTGCTGAATTTCCTTACCAACAAAGCCATGGACTCATCTTCCAACTGATCTAGCTCTTCTAACGAATAGAAGTCTCCTTCATCTGGACTAGCATTCGTTTGACCAACTTCAACTTCAAGCTTACCACTGTCAACATTACAAGGTTGAATAACCTTATCTTCCACTTCCTGTTTGTTCTCAACAATAAGAGCTGTAGAAGTATTAGCAACTCTTCCTTTTCCATAAAACTCCTTTTGTTGAGATTGTTCCAGTTCATAGGTTTTTAAAACACCAAAGAGTCTTTCTACAGTAATTTCACTTAGATTCCTAGACTCTCTGATAGCTGTAATTCTATGTTCTAGATGAACAGGCATTGACAGTAGAAATTTTTTGTTGATCTCTTTCTGAGTGTAGTACTTGCCATGCATCTGTAAATTGTTGACAAGTTTGTTATATCTTTCAAACACATCTTGAATACTTTCATTGTATGCTGATCGAAAGTGTTCATACTCAGATGTCAGAATTTCTAGTCGATTCTCCCTAACTTCCTCTGTTCCTTCATTCACAGTTTCAATGGTTTCCCACATTTGCTTTGCAGTTTTGCAGTTAATCACATGACTGTACATTACAGAGTCTAGAGAGTCTATTAAGATCAGTCTTAAACTAATGTCAAGTCCAGCTTCCTCTCTTTCAACAAGAGTGTATTCAGAAGAGTCTTTGTGTACATACCTTGCAGGGGAAATAACTTTTCCATCAGTAACAACTTCAGGGATTACTCCAAAAGGTATTATTGGTCCTTCTGATAAGACTTTCATGTATTTAGGATTTGCAACCTCGAGGAACATTACCATTTTGTTCTTCCACATATCATAGCTATTTTTGTCATATATGGGAATTTTCACAGTTCCAACTTTAGAAGACATGATGAATTTTTTAAGAGAGTTAAAAAATTCGGGGATGATTTTTAATCGAGTAAAATGGGATCTTTGATTTGTGTATCAATCAATCGGCTCTGATACCAATTGTTGGGTCCGATAAGATTGTAGAAGGGGGGGTTGAATACAATCTTTACCTTTTTATCGAAATCTGTCCTTTAAATTAAATTTGATAAAGACAAATTTATGTGCGGAATTATTTAACACAATTTTTCAAGTTGAATATAATTGTATATTAACTTGATGTGGTGTTACAAAATCAGTATAACAACTTATCAAGATGTTAATAACTAATTAGAAAATTCGACATGAACTTTTCTAATTTAGTTAATAATAATCAAGATAAGAACTAGGAAACTTTATTCGCTAGTAGTACAAGAATCACAAATAAACAAGTTCTAGCGGATAAAATATAACAAAGATGAAGAACTTGAATTTCTGGGAATTGTTTAAGCTTTGGTGTTCTTGGTGTTCTTGAGAGAGAGAATTCTGCTCTGGATTTAATGTTTCTGCTGTGTTTTCTCCGTTATTACTTAATCTGCTCTGTTCTGTTCTTTTATATTAGTAACAGGTCTTGCTGGCTTTCTGTAGGATATTTAACTGCTCCAGCATGACTTAAACTGCTACCAAGACTTGATTTTCCTTCATGAAGACTTACACAAACCTCCATTAAGACATAAAATGTGTCGGTATGACTTAACAGAAATTCGGTAAGACTTATAACAGCTGGCAGAGGTCGGTAAGACTTAATCCAGGTCGGTAAGACTTAATCCTGAAAAGGCTCCTGTCGGTAAGACTTAAAATTAAGTCATACCGAATTTTCTTCTCCAAGACATAATCTATTTTTCTTTCTTTAAGTCATATTGATCCATTTAATTAATTAATGATTAACCAATTCATATTTAATTGATACAATAATTAATTTAATAAATAAATTAATTCATCCAGAATTAATTCATTTAATTAAATCAACTAAATGATTTATATCAATTATAAATGAATTTAATTAAATCAATAAATAATTAATTTAATTCTTACAAACCACTAAAGGTAGTAAAGAATTACCACTGATTTGTGTTGACGTTCGATGTACTGTCTGGTTCATGAACGACTAACTTCAACGATGCTTCTTCACTTTTGACTTTAGGTTGTGGTTTATTTCTTCTCTCAATTCTCTTGTACTGTAACTGATCTTCAAACTATCACTCGAAAAATCTCTGTCACTGTTCAAATGAATCCATTCACTTCAATGCTGTACTGGGGCTTGATCAGATAACTGAATCGTCTTCCAGTGTATGACATCAAAACTATAGATTGACTTTTCTTCTTTCTTCTGACAGATAATACTTCTTGAGATTCCTGTGACAGTTCATATGTATATTTACTTATTACAATTTGGTTTGAGTTGATTAGGATCCTCTAACTACAAATAGGCTGAGTCATATGCCTTTCAGCCATCAAGGCATAGTTGCAGAATTCTTGCTCTTCTCCATCACTATCAGAGTCATCCCAACACTTCCCTTCAGCTATGTAGGCCTTGCCTTGTGTTTGCTTTCTCAGAAGGGCCTCATACTTAGCTTCAAGCTCTAGAAACTCCTTATCCTTCTTTTTAAGCTTCTTGCATTCACTGGCAAAATGCCTTAGGTCATTGCATCTATAACACCTTACAGATGACCTGTCCACATGGCTGGTTTTGAATTTATTCTTGTTTGCTTTCACAGGTGTCTTGATCTTGTTGAATGAATGGTTTTGGGTCTAGGTTTGAAGGGTTGGTTTCTCTTGAATCTGATGTTTGGAAATTTTCTGGCCATGAAAGCATATGAAGTTTTTTCCATGCCATCTAGCTCTTCAAGAGTATAGAACTCTTCTTCTTCCTTCTCCTCAACGGGTTCAGTCACTTCACCTTCATTTTCTTCATCATCTACTATCTCCTCTATCCTCAGCTGACTTGTAGATGCTTCTAGATCTTGAACAGATTTGCTGACAATCAAGGCACATGATGTGTTTATCATTCTGCCTTGGTTGGCTTGGATAGCCCTCTTCTGAAGTAACTCAAGATCATGAGTCTTTAAAACCCAATAGAGCACATCATATGTGACTTTGTTCAAATCTCTTTCTCTTAGAGAAATGACCCATTGCTCTAGATGGTTTGGTGAAGACAATATAAACTTCATGTTCAACTCTTTGGTGCTGTAAACCTTCCCATTCATCTGTAGCTCAGTCACCAGCTTGTGAAACCATTCAAACATGTCAGTAATGCTTTCCTTGGTCTGAGCCACGAAAGCTTCATACTGTGTGACCAGTATCTGTTTCTTGTTTTCTCTAACCTCCTCTGTTCCCTCACATAGCACCTCAATATGATCCACATCTCCTTTGCTTTTTTGCAAGTGGCTATGTTAGCAAACATTGACAGTTCCATAGAATCTATGATTAATAACATGAGATGACTGTCAAGAGCAACCATCTCCTTTTTTGTCTCTGTCCATTTGGATAGTTCTTTAGCCACATAGGATCTTGGAATGGTTACAGTTCCAACAGTCTTTTCAGGAATCTCCTGTTGTGGAACAAAGGGACCATTCTTGAGTATCTCAGGATATAGAGGGTTAGCAGTTTTGATGAACAACCGCATTTTAATTTACAAATAAGGTAGCTAAACAAATTTACTTTCTAGTGTGTCTATCCTTTTTGAGTAAGCATCCAAACGGCTACATGTTTGACTTCTTGAGATTCTGCTCAGATCCACTTCTTTAGCTCTTTGTCTCTTGTACATCTCTCTAAGCTTCTTTGTAGGCTTTCCAAAGTACTTTATAGTTTGTGGTCCATAAAGTGCTTTGGCTTGTTGCAGGTTTCTGACTTATACACTTTCTACAGTATTTTGTCTCCAAGATTGTATTCGAGAAGTAACTTAGTGATTGATTCGAGAACTAGAATTGACTTGATAGATAACTCTGAGTTCTCGAATATTGCAAAGTTGACATATCGAATTACTTCTCGAATAGCTCTTTTCTTCAGGAATCCTTGAGTTGTCGAATAGAGCATTTAACTTATCGAATCCTTGAGATATCGAATAGCTTTACGAGTCTTTGAGATATCGAATGAACCTTGACTTGTTGACTCCTAGAGAACTCGAATGATGCTTTGACTTGTTGACTTTCTGAGTTCTCGAATAGAGTAGTAGACATATCGAATCTCTGAGATATCGAACTATTAAATTAAGGTCACTTTCCATTAGGGGTGAGCAAAATCGGATATCCGGTCCGGTTTTAAAATTCGGATCGGATATCCGATTTTTCGGATCATGAAAAATCTATTCCGGTTCCGGTTCCGGTTTAATCGGATATCCGGAATTCGGATATCCGTTTAAATCGGATATCCGGAATTCGGATATCCGTTTAAATCGGATCAAAAATCGGATAATCCGGATCTGAATTAATTAAGTAAAATTTAGTTAAGTTTGTACAAGTAAATGAATTTTATTACATTTTCAATAAGTTGTAGTTAACTTTATAAATGAAAATTTAATTATAAAATTTTAGATATCATCATCTCATATTTTAACATGTGTATATTCATTTTTTTTCCTAATTTTATTTGACCTATCATAAACTACCATTCATTTTTTTAATGAATTCTTATAAATATTTTTTAAGAGATATTAATACTCTATTCGTTCCGTTTATATTGGCCACAAATCCTTTTTTGCATATCCCAAAAGTAGTGGCCACATTTCATAAATAAAGCAAATTAAGTATTAATAATATTATGTTTTTCAAAGTATGCAAACAATTGACAGTAAGTTTATCACTTGATTGCTCAATACGTATTTTTTGATTAAA
Source organism: Saposhnikovia divaricata (assembly GCA_036435485.1). Taxonomy (NCBI): domain Eukaryota; kingdom Viridiplantae; phylum Streptophyta; class Magnoliopsida; order Apiales; family Apiaceae; genus Saposhnikovia; species Saposhnikovia divaricata. The sequence continues at coordinate 185,908,490 of CM071594.1, read as the reverse complement.
TGTCAATATAAACGGGATAGAGCTCTCAAATTCATAATTTTAAATGAATTATTATTTGTTTCAAAAAAAATGAAAATTATTATTAAAAAAAATTATTCTTCCATTTGCTTTGTTTTTATTGTTTTTAACATCTTAATTTCTTAATCAATCACTTTGGATAAAATGATTAAGTAAGAGAAAATATTTATCAAGGATGATTTAGGAAAACTTACATGAGGTTCCGAAATTTTCACATACAAATATATAGAGTTGTATTTATAAATTCACCTTTAAGTACATCCCTATTTAAGTTTTTACACCTAAAATGCTTATAAACTTAGGTGATACACAATAAATTCATTAATTTATTAGTGATAATTCATTACTTTTTTTAATATGTTCAATGTTGAATTATTTATCTAAAACTAGCATAAAAACCCGTGCGAGGCACGGGTCGCTATGTTAAATTGTGTTTCTAAATTAAATTGTGTATAATCAATGTCATTTGAAGTATAAAATTGATTTTCATAGAGTTTTGCCTGTTAATGGTATATGTGGCTATTGCGTACTTATTTAAATATGTTCAAATTTGTAATTTAGAAACTAATATAAGAAGTACTAATAGAAATCATATCAGTTTTTAATTTTATTGTGGGTTATTGAATAGAATTCGAGTGTTCAATAAGTGTTGTCTAATTAAAATGATTTTTCAAAACATTTACGATACTAATTTTTTTTTTCCAATTCTTCAAAACTGATGCCTTCAAGATGTTGCATTCTAAGAGTGTGAATGTGGGTTTTAGTCATGATTTTAATAAATAAAAATAAAACTTCTTAAATCATCAAAAACGCTATTCAGACCTTACACTTTCATTTCTTAAAACTATCTTTCTAACTATTTTATTTCTTTTCTTCTAAGCTCTTGATTTTAAGCATTTTTTTACCTTGATTTCTCTTTCTATTTTTTTCTGACTTTCAAAACATCAGATAATTTAGTTCTCAACTGAGTGAATCTACCTTGTGTAACGGGCTTATAACATTTTTGTTCTCCAAACTTGAGAATTTATCATTTATGGTTGGATAAATATTTTTTGTACTTTTATTGTCACAAGTTGAAATTGATCATATGACTTTTGTCCGTGCTTTGATAATGAATTCATCATTTCTTTTTTTCAAACACAGCTTCTTCCAGAGAAGTATCTTTACATATTGTAGCGAACAGATAGACCGATGTGTTCAATGAATTTATTGTTTCTCCTTGTGAGTTTTGTATGCATGCTTTATTGTAAAAGTCTTCTTTAATTATTAATAGTTCAATTTTAAATCATCAATTAAATTATATATTATAATTTAATAATTTTAGTATGCAATATATATGCTTTTGTTTTGAATATTTCATTTTATTGCCAATGTTAATTTTGTACACATATTTAAAAAAATTTCACATATGATATAAAAAATTATTGTTTATGCTACTAAAATTATGAAATAGAATTAATGTTTTAAATAACATGGATTTGACTGACCGATGATAATATTAATTTTCATAAAATATTATTGACTATCATAACTTAAAGTCTCATATTTTGTTACACGAACCTTTGTACATGCTAATTTTATATAATCATCGTCTTCTATGTGTTAACATATATAATAATAGTATTATTATTGGATAATTCCAATATTGTAATAGTTTCTTTTAAATATCAATTCTTTTATTATTATTTCTTCCAATACATTATAAAGTCTCACGAATTTTATCTTGTGTTGGTGTATTACCTAAGTTTAAAGTTTAATTTAGCTCCATAGTTATTTAAAGTTTAATTTAGCTCCAAAGTTATTTACAAATGTATTACTGTTTAGACATTCACATATTACGTGTATGATTTATAAACACATGTGACATTGTGGCGTAGTGGTAAGAGCATGCATAAGTTACTTGATAGATTCCCATGAACAACACTTTTTTTAATAAAAATGTGTTGGTGTTTTACCTAAGTTTAATTTAGCTACAAAGTTATTTACAAATGTATTACTCTTAAACGACATTCACTTATTACGTGTATGGTTTGAAAACAAATGTGACATTGTGGCGTAGTGGTAAGAGCATGCATAAGTTATTTGATAGACTCAAGTTCGATTCCCATGAACAACACTTTTTTTTAATAAATATTAAACATGGGGGCAAATTGGTCTTTTCATGTGCATTAAAAAATCTCACTATTTTTTCTTGTGTTGGCCTATTATATATATAATAGATAAGTTCATCATTTATTAAATAAAAAAACTAATTTTTAATAAATATTAAAAACCAGATCGGATCCGGATATCCGAATTTGTAAAAAGTTGTGATCCGGATCCGTATCCGAATTCATAAAAAAGTCCAGATCGGATATCCGGTCCGAATTTTTCGGATCGGATATCCTAATTTTCGGATTTTCATAATCGGATACCGGATCGAAAAATCGGATAATCCGGTTTTCGGATTTTTTTGCTCACCCCTACTTTCCATGCACATGAAATATATATATATATATATTCCAAAGTGCACATGAAATATAGTGTCACGTCAAAATCAATATTTTAACATATGACAAACAATTTTTTTTTTTTTTTTAAAGGGATGACAAAAACATCTTATTTCCACTAGTTTAATATAACCACGTGGCATAGACGCATGTGTCACGCATTGTTGGAGTAGAATAATATGACAGCTATATTATCTTTGTTTGTTGGCACGTTTTGGATCTCCGATAGTGGGTCTCATTACTTTAGTCCACATAAAGTAAAAGTTTCTTACTTTAGTCCCCATAAAGTGAAAGTTTCTTAACTCCACGTTATGAGGCCGTTTCGCTTTATTTTAAGCAATTTATTTTTGTAGTTTTATTTGATAAAAGTTAATATTATCATTCAAATTTCTATCTATAAATTTTATTCAATTATATATATTTAATATCCCATAAGTTGTTAAAAATAACAAAATTATTCAAACAAAAAATTTGCACTTATCACATTTTGACTTTAAACAATTTTAAATTATAAGGCAATTTTTTAAGATTACCCAAACGGACTCTACGTAATAATTGTTAACCGGAAAGGTATGCAAAATTTTATAACTCAAAGAACGTTGATCATATACAATAGAAGATTAGCTTTAAAAAAAAGTATTTTATTAAAGGAAAATGTTACTTTGAAAAAGCAACATTTAAAAAAAATTTATTGCCAATAAAGATTATGAGTTTTGTTTCAGTAAAATAAATAAATTTAACCATTTATTGTTGGATATTAACTTACTATGTTATTTTTTCCAAATTAGAAAAATGAAAAATCTTACTATTATATAATAATCGAAACATTAAAAATTTGGTTGATCAGTCGGTCGGTACGGTATCTATACTTATTTTTGAAAAATGATAATATTAACTTTTATCAAATAAAACTACAAAAATAAAACATATCATCTTTTCTATATTATCAAACTAAAATCCATCATTTTCTAAAAATATCACGGTCGCATATATGTAATTATTATCAGATCATATCATTTAAAATTTTAAACCAACAAAATTTATGTTCAAATTTTTTAATTTAAATTAACGAAAAGTTTCCATTATATTAAAGAACATTCGTCATCGTGATGTTTTAAGTTAGTATGTAATAGAACCAAAGACAATATAATTTCAGTTACTACTTTACTTAACATTCATGAGAAATCTATATTATATTATAATAACCGATACATTAAAAGTTTTGGTATCTATTTTGGTAATTCATGTTTTTATTTATTTACTTACTCCTACTTATATATTAGTATGTTTTTACTTAAATACTCATACTTATATCTATCTATATCATTATCTTAAAGTCAAAATATTGAAAGATATTTATATAATTTTAAGTGACTAATCAATTTCTTGTTTTTATGTAAAGCATTTTATCTTTTATATTTTTTTAATAACTAATCAATTTTATTTTTCAGGTAAAACACATTTTTCTCTATAATTTTTTTAACTAAAATTTCTTTTTTTCTTAAAAATAGCACGAATTCTGTTTAATAATATGCAATAATAATATTATAAGTAAAAATAAAAAAATAATTTCTTTTTCAGCTAACAGGCATTACCATTTTATTTATATAATATTGTAATTATAATAAATTATCGATTACCTCTTTCAGATAAAATATATTATCTTTTCTACATTTTTTAACTAAAATTCCGTTTTTTCTGAAAATATCATTGACACCATATATATAATTATTATAATTAAATCATATAATTTAAACATATTAAAACTACAAAATTCGTATCTTAAAATTATCAATAAAATCAATAAAAAATATATAATATTAAAAATTCCATGCATTACACGAATTTTAAGCTAATACATCCTTATTCTCAAATTTATTTAATGTTAAATTGAAGTTTGGCTTTAAAAGACACTAAATACAAATATGTATCATATAAAAATATTAAAATACACAAAATTTTCGGATTTTGATGGAGAAATTACTATCGTTTAAGGTTGTATTGGGCCAAAGTTACAGCAAACCCAGTAAAGAGTTAACTGAGATTTGGATGGAAATGGATCAATGGACCATGCATGAGATAATTAGATACTGAGAATCTGAGATTACCAAGGTTGGGCACAAAAAGAGAGAAAGTTCCAAATGGGTCACTTGGATACATGTTACAATAAAACTACTACTATACCATCTATATACCATACTACTATAATTAGCAAAACCGGTAAAATTTGTAGTTTGATTAATCCATATTTTTAGTTATTTTTCCATTTTTGATTATTTCTCATCCACAACCGCTATATGTTCAATTCAAATAGATCATAATCGTTAAATAAAACAATTAATTTTTATAATATTATACTACACTATAACAAATTAAAAAAATAAAAGTAACCCATGCTTTGCACGAGTTATAAGCTAGTATATTATAATATCCGAAGTGAAAAATTTTATTAATCAAGATAAATTACTATTGTTGTTATGTTGGAATCCTAAAAATATTAATTATGGTGCATTATTAATTTTTCAATTATGTATTGAACCCGTTTTTACTGTATTTAAAAGGAGCGGTTAACGTGTACCCTTAGGAGACCGGTGTTCCAGAAATCGCTAGGCGGTCCAGGGCGGTTGGGGTACCGCCTAGCTCTTAATCGGGTAGGCGGGGATTAATCGGACGGATTAATCGGAGCATTAATCGGATATTATAATAATATTTAATGTATTAGTCTAATTTACAATTAAACATATCATTTTAAATAAATTAACAGGATTAATCGGATTTCAAAAATCAAATCGGTTGGTTAACTTGCAGAAGATTAATCGGGGATTAATCGGTTAAATCAGAGATTTTTAGAACAGTGCTTAGGACACATGATAAACTGCAATTACACATAATTACTGTTCATGTTGCATAATTATCTACACATTTAGTTGAACAACTCAAAATCTCATTAATATTTCTACTTTTTGTGTATCTTCTCGACTTACTATTTAAATGTAAATAAATTTTAATTCATAATATTTTTAGATTCTGATTTCTGTAATATATTAATATTATTTTATATAAGAAATATAGATGTCTATGTTTATTCGAAAAGATAGGTGTTGTGGAATAAGAAGCAGGGTTATCAAATTGCGGCTACGGTTCGTGAGCTTCGTGCTTTAATGGCTGCGCTTGCGTTATCGTGACCTAATTCGGGTCCTCACAAGATGCCTACGTATCTCAGAGTTGAGAATCAAGCCAAGACGTAGTTCTAGGTGATGGTGCCCTCGAGGCTATGGCGGCGAGAGCTCACCTAGGACGCAGTGGCTTGTATGTCCTTATTCGAGGATTAAGCCAAAACGTGGTGGGTAACGTATGGAGCTGTGTCCAAAACGTAGTTCTGAAATGAGGGGTCTGGCCCTTTATATAGGTTGTAGGAGCCTTAGAATTATAGTAGGTTTTGGAGACTTGATAAATAAGTCACCGTATTTGAGGAAGGTTCTGACTCCTTTATTTTAGGAATTAGTTTCCATGTCGAATTAGGTGCTTTGGAGGTTACACAATATCCTCGGGATATTCTAGGACGTTCCTTGATTCTAGAACGTTCCTTATTCACAGATCAGGCCCATGTTAGAAAAAAGCTCATACCGGGCGTCCCCGGTTCGGGTTGTTCTTTGGGCTCAATCATTAATTACGAATTTAATGCCCAACTTAGGTTTCGGGCCTTAATAATGGGCCAATAAATGTAGCATTAATTATGTCTTTAAGGTTTATTTTTCACCCATATCATTTGCCCCCCAACTTCTGGGAAAACTTGTTTACGTAGAAGTTTAAGGTCACACTAGCCCTGCCTGGGTATCGTCTCATAGTGAAGTGTGGAGCGACCTACACATTCACAATGACTAAAATTCTTTCCCAAGTTAATACTTAAGAAAGTTAAACGTTCCTTGGCCTCTCGAATCTTTCTCATAAGATTTCTGGGCCTTTCGGGAATATGATTTGTGCCGTTTTGAGCTCATAGACACTAATCCAAGTGCAATTCGTGCATAGGATCCTTTATCATAAATTCATTAATGATTTATTTCCCTCAACTTATCTAAATTGGGGTTTGTATCAGGCGGTCGTTGCTCATAAGCCTTAATAAGGGCTAATTTTTGAGCAAAAGACGCTAATTTGGCCCTAATCGGGGCTAAACCCTAAACGGGGCTATAAAGGCCTTGATCGAGGCTAACTAGTTTATACTTAATGTAATTACTACTAGGATATCCACCCTTAACCTTGGGATAGGTTAATTTTTGAGTGGAAGTCCTTAAACGTTGATAATCGAGGCTAATCACCCCCTAATTGCGATTAGCGAAACCCTAACCTCAAATTTTGAAGTCAAGCTCATATTGTAGAGATTTTAATAATCTCCTTGACGGAAAAAAAATCACGTAAAAATACCCATTTTTGAGCGTTCTAGAGCCAAACGAAATCAGCTAGGGGTCCAGGTGTTCGAAACACCTGGACCCATTTTTCCCCCAAGGTGGCCTGGTCGGCCAACCCTGGTCGGCCATTTGGCCAAGGGTGGCTAGAACCCACCCAAGACTATAGAGAATTTAATGAGCTTCGCGTGGACAGTAAGATCGTCCAAATCCGATATTCGGAGCTCGAGATATGGCCCAAATAGCGTGGACAGTCCGGAGGTGTTTTCAAACCCTCCTTAAGAGTTTTGTAGTAACTTGTTCTCAAACAAATCACCTTGATTGCTTGAAACTTCATGTTCTTAAACCCTAAATCTTTCAATCATGTTTGAATCATGGATTCGTAGCTGATATTGGTTGGCTGAGGGGTGTTTCGAACACACCAAGGGTTTCTGGTTTTCAAACCAGACCTGATTTTTCAACACCCCTAACACTTCTAACCTCAAATTTTGAAGTTGATCTTATATGATAGGGATTCTTATAATCTCCTTGTTGGAGAAAGAATCAAGTGAATATAATTATTTTTGAGTTGTCTAGGCAAGAAATACGGTCCCTTGGAAGGTGTTTGAAACACCTTCAAGGTCTTTCAACACCCTCACGGTTTCTGAACACCCCTGGCATTTCTAAACTCAAATTTGAAGTTGAGCTTATATGATGGGGATTCTTATAATCTCCTAGTATGAAGAAGAATCACATGAAAATATGCATTTATGAACATTTTGGAGGCGAAATACCTCATTCTAAGCTGGTTTTCAAACCAGGCCTTGTTCGTAACAAGGTCATTTTTTCAACTTCAAGGAAACACTTGGCCACCTACATAGGCTTGTAGAGGACCTTGCAAGGTTCTTGAATCTCAAATTTGAGCTCAAACGGAGCATTTTTGAGCGTTCTGGAAGGTCATGAAAACACCAAGGAGCACAGGTGTTTGAAACACCTGAGCAAGGTGGCCTGGTCGGCCATTTGGCCAAGGGTGCCTGGTCGGCCACCCCTGGTCGGCTGGGCCCCATCCCAATTTTTTTTTTTTTTAATTTTGGCCAAATTTTGACTATTTGACTATTTGACCTTTGACTTTGACTTTTGACCTTGATTTTGACCAAAGCCCAATCTTGTTTTGAGCTCTCTTCCTTGTTTCTAGAGTGATTTTACAACACCATGGTTGGTTTTGTGATCCTTGATCTCAAACAACCTACTTCTTAGTTTTCAGGACCTTCCGGGTCTTAACTTGTTCTTGAACTCTTGGTTTCAAATAACCTTGGGTTTAAACTATGTCCCTTGACTTCCAGACATCCTTGCATACTTACAATAGGGTGTTTCAAACAACCTTGGCCTTGCCCCCTTATCACAGAGGTCCTTGTTTCTTAGTTGCTTATTCAAGGAATTACCTTGTTTTCAACACATGACTTCAAGTCTAGGATATTTTGGTTAGTTTTTTACCCTTGATTTAGATTCCAACCGTCTTCATATGTTCATAGGACCTTGCCTTGGTTTGAATTTTGTCGAAAAAGCATCGTATGCACAAAATCATCCGTAACTTTTGACTTGTTACTCCGATGGAGACCCACGATATATCAAATCGAAGGTATTTTAGAGCTCTAGGTCCTGCAAATATGATTTATCCAATTTGCCCCACTTGTCGACCCCAAAAAACGTCATTTAAGACACTTTTGGAGCCAAAACAGTTTTTTCATGGGTATTTCTCGTATCCGTGCATATGTTTGAGAGACCATTAGGGCTTTGACCCATTTGCTGAATCCTTGATTCGAGAACTTGAATTCAAACGACTAGCTCGAGTGGAGGCCTACAACCTTGGTAGCCATCAAGGCTTAGATCAATGCATATCTCAATGCTCTCACTGATAGTTTTCGTGCCTCCACGGCATTATCAGGGAGCCAACCAGTCTCAAGATGAGCTTTGATGGGAATCTATCCAGCAACTTCCAACGTCGATGGGCGCCAACAACTTGCGCTCTATAGTGGGGGTCTCCAAGACCTAATGGTAGACACTTCTAGTGTAATTCTCGATTTCAGATGAGGCGAATTTAGACAAGGCATCGGTCGTTATACAAGGAGGCATTCCTCGAACCATATCAACTGTGATTTTAAAATCCTCTTGTATCATTTCATCTTTGGCTTCAAAATCTCCATTCTTTTGGGCTATCACTAGCCTTGAGTCTCCACAGACTTTAAGGTTTTTTGGCTCTCATGGCTAGAGCCAAGCCTAGTCCGGCTATTAAGGCTTCCTACTCTACCTTGTTATTGGTCGTTGATAAATTCAACTTCAAGCCATATTCAATCGTGAGCTATCAATAGTCAGTACAACTAAACGAGCTCCATTTGTTTTTGTTTTTGATGCCCCATCAAAATAGGTCACTCAATATTCCTTCTGAACTTCATCTTTCTCTCCCTCTTGGGGTGTCTCATCTTGCCCTTGCTAGGGTGTTGTGCCTTCCTGCCCCCCGACTCCTTGGTTGTCAATGGTACATTCAACCACGAAGTCGGCAAGTGCCTGTGGCTTAATTACAATTCGAGGATTGTACGTGATATCAAATTATCTGAGTTCTATCGCCCACTTAATTAGCCTTCCATTGGCCTTCGGGCTGCAATATGCTTCTTAACTGTTGGTCCGTCAGGACTTCAATTTTGTGTGCCTGGAAGTACGGTCATAGCTTTCTTGGGGCCGTTACCAGTGCCAAAGCAAAATTTTCAATGGGAGAGTAATTCAACTCAGCTCTGTGCAACATCTTGCTAACGTAGTAGATAGGCTTTTGAACCTTGTTTTCCTCTCGAATGAGAACGACACTCACTGCTTGTTCGGATATCGCTAGATATAGATATAGGTCTCTCCGGGACTAGGTTTGGTCAACAACGGGGCTTCAGCCATGTACTTTTTCAACTGTTCAAAGGCCTCTTGGCTTTCTGAAGTCCATTCAAAAATTTTCACCTTCTTCAAAGCCTGAAAGATGAAAATGCACACCTAGAGGGGGGTGAATAGGTGTAAATGGCTAACTATATTCAACTAAGTCCGATTTTAAAAATTACCAGAAACAGCTTACTGATTTCGTTTTATGCAGAGACAAATGGTAAGCTGATTGTAAACAGTATGCTGAATGTAAAGATGACAAGTACAGTAAAGTGCATAAACAGTAAGCTAAATGCAAGCAGTAAGTAAAGAGCAGAAAATAAAGAACACAGAGACTTTTAGCCAGGTTCGACCCCTAACCCCTATGGTCTACGTCCTGGTCCCTTACCAACTTGGTAAGAGAATATATTATTGATCACTGAAATAAACCAATTACAAGATACAACAATATATCTCCCTTAATACCCAGCTGTTGACAAATGGCATGCTGAACTCCCGTTTCTGAACTTGCTCTCTAAGCTATACTTCCCAAGTATACTTCTCTAGCAACGATCACCAAACCCTAGTTCCCAAGCCAAATTGTCCAACAACTAAACCTTACAAATCGAACAATACAATCAATAATGGATACAACTCAACTCTTTAAGATATAGCACGTATGAATATACTAAGAGCTCGAGAGAATCAAAGGATATAGCAATGAAAACTGAGTTGTTTGAATTCTTGTGTGCTTGAATATTTTCTCTGAAGTGTTTTTTCAATTCTTAGAAGCGAATGAACACAAGAATCAGTTTATAAAGCATCACACCAACGTTCAGAAAATCAATCACCAATTATTCGAACGATTAGAATCAATTTCCAACGTTCAATTGGTTAGAGATTTTACAAACGTTCTTGTGAACGTTAGACAGAAGGTTTGAAAGAAAGAGATCGATGAAAGCTTAACCCTTCTGATTTGTATAGATATAAAAACGCGTATAGGAGATTTTGAAAGAAAGAAATCTTTTAAATAAGGAAACTCCTATAAGTTTTATGATTTTGTTTTAAAGAAAGATATTTGAAAAGATTTGAGCTCTAGAATATATTATATACGTATTATATAATAAAGAGCCCTCACAATATATTTCCTGAAATAAATCCTTGAGAATCGAACTTGATCTTTATCTTCAGAAATTCTGGCAGTTGCAAATGGCTTGCTGTTTGTGACTGACTGTCAGAAATGGCTTGCTGTTTGTGAACTGTCAGTGTGCAAATGGCTTGCCAGACTCTCTCTGTTGTAATACCAAATGGCTTGCTGTTTGTATATTCTGTGTAAACAATCAGTAGGCTAATATACCCTGCAAAACCACGTTAGTACAATACAAGCATAACACGATGTTTTATATCAAACTACAATCAAATAGCTTGCTGAATGTGATCATCAAAACCATAGGAGTATCAAAAGAAAGGCAAACACTTGTTTCCAGACTTGGAGATGAATCTCCCTAAGGCTGTAATTCTTCCAGTAAATTTCTGTACGTCCTTTATGGAACGTGGTGATTCCATATCTAGGATTGCCTTGATCTTATTAGGGTTGGCTTTTGTGCCTCGCTTTTAAACCATCATACCCAAAAAATTTCCAGATCCCACGCCAAAGGCACACTTGGCTGGATTCAACATCATCTTGTGGTGCCTCGACACTTTAAATGCCTCTTTGAGGTTCTTAATATGGCATGCCTTGATTAGGCTCCTGACTAACATGTCATTCCCGTAGACCTCCTTGGTCTTCCCGATCAAGGGTGCAAAAATCTTGCTTGTTTATTAGCCTATGGTAAGTGGCTCCTACAGACTCCTCATCTTGGGTTGACATCAACCTAGAGTTTTTAAAACAACCTTCCTTGGCTCGATTGGCCATCATGACTTCAATGTTTGTCTTGGTTCCTGGGGCTTCTCTAGCGGCCTCTCGGCTGGCATGTGCTCGGCCTTAGGGCTGTTCGAGTGTTGAATGTTGATGCTCGAATGTCGATGTTCGAATGTATTAAGGGTTTTCAACCTCAAGGAAGTTCTTTAAACTCGAACCTTGAAGTTTTGATGAAAGAGTGCATATCGGACTACCTTCACATGGTTTCAAGCCAAGTTTTGGGTGTTTTAAACCACCAAAATATCAGAGCCTCTGGTCGGCTCCTTAAGGTCGGCTGAAGGCCTCCTTGGCTTCTGGTCGATCCCATGAGGTCTTGAACCTTCCCTAGGACGTTTTCAATCTCCATTTCAGGGTTAATATTCAAGTGTTCAACGCTGGTGTTAGATGTTCAATGTTGGCATTCTGGATCTAGAATCCAAAATTTCAGATTGGTTTTCAAGTTTTGACTTGAAGCTTCAACCTTTGGATCTTGATTGGAGGTTCATGACCCCCTCAAGTTTGACCTTCTTGGCCTTCATGGCTAATATCTCGTGTTTCTCCACCTAGAATTCGAGGTTGATATTCACATGTTCAACGTTGGTGTTCATATGTCGACTACCAAGTATTCACGACCTTTCTTTTGGATTGATGTCAAACTAAAGTTCTCTAGGATCCCTTACTTGACTTCATGTCTTTCATGGCTTGTCTCAAACCTTTGTTTTGATTTCAGGGTTTTCAAACCTATCTTTGCTTCTCATTTTTCTTGATTCTAGGTCAAGGATTTAAGGTTGATCCTCGATTTAGATTTCGAGAAATACAACCCCGTGGGCTTCTTACCTTTTAAACTTCCGAGACGAAAACTTGCTTGGACTTCTTAATCCTTGTTCAAGGATATTCTTATATCCCTTGACCTTAAGACTATAATTCAAGGTTCTTTATTTGCTTCATCCTTGTATCTTCACTCCAGGTACTTAAAAAATATTGAAGAGTAGCTAGTTCTTAGCCTCCACAGCCTTACATGGCTTTAATTGCCAGATGTGGCTTTTTAATCATCTTGTCTTTTATCCAGGGTCCTTCAAGGACTTAGACTCTTATTTTGTTGTATTATAACCTAACTCTTGACCCTTCAGGGTTTTTATTTATGGTTTGTTTGTTTCCATTCGTGTATTATTTTATTTTCGGTACTTGGTCATCTTTGACTTACACACATCAGGTGCTTGGCACATAAATAAAATCGGGGCTCTTGCAAGACTAGGCCTGCATTGCTTGATTTTGTTTTTGATGCTCCATCAAAATAGAGCACCCATTACTCCTTCCTATCTCCTCATTCTTATTCTGAAGTTCACTTCCTGCTTGGGGTACTATCTCCTGCCCCCCGACTTCTTGGTTGCCAATGGTACATTCAACCACGAAGTCAGTTGATGCCATAGCCTTAATGGCTGTTCGAGGCTCTTGTGTGATGTCCTTTGCCGACCTTTCTAGGTCTTCCTTATCACTGTGGACATCCACGTCTTCAATCGGAAGGACCTGCCCCCCGACTCCATCAGGCCTTAACGCAGCTACATAGCAGCTCCTAGCCATTTTCTAATCACCTTTTTGTTCTCCTACACCATTCCTGGTTGGAAACTTGATCTTCACGTGATAGGTTGAGGCCACAGCCTCAAAAGCGTGAAGTCCAGTCCTCCCAAGGATGACATTGTAAGTAGAAGATGCTTTGATAACCAAAAAGTTCAGCATCTGCGTGGCCTCCATTGGCTTCTGTCCAATCGTGACGGGTAACTGAATAGTTTCCTCAATTTTGGATTCTACTCCATTAAATCCATATATAGGCATGTTATTGGGGGTCAACTGAGAATCATTGTACCCCATCTTCACAAACGCATTATGAAACAGAATGCCGACGGAAGCTCCATTGTCTATCAAGACTCGCTTCACCTCTGAGTTTCCAATCATAGGAGTTATGACCAGTGGGTCATCGTGGGGGAACTTCACCCCTTCAAGGTCTGAATCATCAAATTCAATTGTTACTTTGGTTCTTGCACGCTTTGGTGCCTCTCCGACAATATGCATCACCTCTCGGGCATAAGCCTTCCGAGAGTTCTTTGTTGTCCCGGCCGCGGTCGGGCCTCCTGAGATCATGTTGATTACTGGCCCTCGGAGTTGTGGGTTGCGATCTTGATCATCGTCGCTCCTATCATACTCTCTTCTCTGATTACCACGATCTTCACCCTTGGTGAAGTGACTCAGTTTCCCTCTATGGATCAAAAACTCAATCTCATCTTTGAGTTGCTTACAATCATCAGTGTCATGCCCCACATCTCTGTGGAATCTGCAATACTGATTCTTGTTTCTCTTTGCGGGATCACCCCTGAGTGGCTTCGGCCATCGAAAATCCTTATCCTTCTCAATGTCCAACAAGATTCGACTCCTAGGAGTGTTCAACCTTGCATACTCAATGAACCTTGGTCCTTGGTTCTTAGAGGCAGAGTCGGAGTCCTCGCTAGTTCGGGGATACTTATCCCTAGCATCATACTCCTGCTCTGTCTTTCGCTTCCTAGAGTTCCCGTTTCCACCACTTTCGGCAGACACCTCTACTTTCCTCATGCTTTCCTCAGCCTTTATGTATTTGCTTGCCCTTTTTTGGAGCTCAGTCATGCTCTCAGGGGGATGTTTTGCCAATGACATCTGAAAGAAGGTGTTCGTCGTTCCATTCTCCAAGGCTATCATAGCTACTTTATTTTCCAGATCAGGGACATTCAAAGTCTCCTTGGTGAAGCGTTTGAGATAATCCCTTAGGTTCTCATTCTTTCCTTGTTTCACTTGCATAAGATATGCAGAGCTTTTCTCATGGACTTTTCCACTAACGAATTGATTAATGAAAGCCGTGCTCAATTCCTTGAAAGAGCCAATCGAGTTTGCGGGCAACCGGCTATACCATCGTTGAGCCATGCCTGCCAGGATTTGAGGGAACGCCCTACACTTAAGAGCGTCGCTAGCGGGTTGTAACAGCAGTGCGTTTGAGAACGTCCTGACATGATTCGAAGGATCACCCGTTCCATCGTATGGTTTTATCGTGGGCATCTTAAATTTTCGGGAAACACGAGCATTCATCACCTCCTCAGTGAACGGGGGTGTGGGATCGTCAGGGTCCCCAAGTGGCATCAGGTCTTTGGGATCACCCCTGAGGGTTTCCACCCTCGTAGCTCCTCCGGTTGGGGCATCAGCCCTTTTTCGTCTCCTAGAAGACCTTTCCAAATCAATGAAGGGAATCTCCCTCGAAGTTGGAGGGGGCCTATTCTGGTTCTGCCTTGCTTGCTCCCTGGCTATATCGTTCTTCAGCCTTTGGATCTCAGCCTCATGAGCCTTGATTCTCTCAGCGGCTGTTTGAGGAGGTCCATCATGGATTCTTCGAGTCCTTACAGGCTCCTTGCGTGGATGCCGCCTCCTCGGGGCTTGATCTCGATCGTCATCCTCAGATGAAGAATCATCAGTATAAGGACCAGAGTAGTCATAATATCCTTGATCAGGGCCCAAGCCTCTAATGTAAGGAGGGTGATACGGCTCATGTATCTGCAGGGCATGGCCTCTTGGCCCAAGATCCCTTCGATTTGGGGGATAGTTAGGCAATCCGTATAACGGATCGGTGCTCACAGGGAGTGTAGTGGTGGAGATCTGAACTCCTGAGAGTGGGGGACGGCTATTTAATGGTGAGACCACCATCTGAAGCTGATTGGTCTCCTGTCCCGGATGGACGTCCACTGGTAAGGTTCTCTCAACATGGAGATTCGTCCCTATGGGTTGAGAAACTTGAGGCTGAGTGGTTGTCTCTGTTAATGGGGGTACATTCCCTTGCTCCGTAACAACAGGTGGAGCAGTGGAGATGGCTGGTGGATCAGAAGTAACAGGAACGTTCTCGGTTGTCGTTCTTCGTGTGTTAACCATGGTTGATGTTGTCTTCCCACAGACGGCGCCAAATGTTGTGGAATAAGAAGTAGGGTTATCAAATTGTGGCTAGGGTTCGTGAGCTTCGTGCTTTAATGGCTGCGCTTGCGTTATCGTGACCTAATTCGGGTCCTCACAAGATGCCTACGTATCTCAGAGTTGAGAATCAAGCCAAGACGTAGTTCTAGGTGATGGTGCCCTCGAGGCTATGGCGGCGAGAGCTCACCTAGGACGCAGTGGCTTGTATGTCCTTATTCGAGGATTAAGCCAAAACGTGGTGGGTAACGTATGGAGCTGTGTCCAAAACGTAGTTCAGAGATGAGGGGTCTGGCCCTTTATATAGGTTGTAGGAGCCTTAGAATTATAGTAGGTTTTGGAGACTTGATGAATAAGTCACCGTATTTGAGGAAGGTTCTGACTCCTTTCTTTTAGGAATTAGTTTCCATGTCGAATTAGGTGCCTTGGAGGTTACACAATATCCTCGGGATATTCTAGGACGTTCCTTGATTCTAGAACGTTCCTTATTCACAGATCAGGCCCATGTTAGAAACAAGCTCATACCGGGCATCCCCGGTTCGGGCTGTTCTTTGGGCTCAATCATTAATTACGAATTTAATGCCCAACTTAGGTTTCGGGCCTTAATAATGGGCCAATAAATGTAGCATTAATTATGTCTTTAGGGTTTATTTTTCACCCATATCAATAGGCATAATAAGAACTTGTTAGATTAATTCTTGATATCATGATAAATTAATATTTTTAATGTAAATTTTTGGTCCAAACATAAGGACGATAGTATAAATTTAACCTAGATTAATTAATAACCTCTATAAATTAATAGAATCCGCCGATCTCAACAATATTAATTTATAGAGGTTTTACTGTATTAGATTCATTGTATCTGTATTAGATTCATTGTATCTAGATGTTTTAAAATATATATTCTTAATTGTGTTTTTTTATTTAAATTATGAATACCTTCTACTAAGTTATTTTTAAATAATAAACATAACATACTAAATTTAATAAAAACTTTTGGCATAAAAATTGCAATTTTGATGAATGAAAAGAATCTAGATTTATACAATTTGAATATAATATAAATATAAACATAATTAATATTAGTATCTTTTGAATTCTAATTATTCTTTTTTTATTTGATGATAGTTGCAAGGGTTTCATTTTGAGTAAAAAGCAAAAGAAGATAAAACGTGTGTAGGGATGTTTTTAGTTTAGTTTTAAACGAATCATGGATTACATAAAAAAAACATGCAAAATTAACCTAATAAATGTAGCTTTTTTATGTACTTCGGGCACGTGTTAGCCATCCCGTCAAATAAATAGGTAGAACAAAGTGCAGTTAAGCAGGGGTGCAGATAAGGACAACTGTATTAATAATTATTCGCTTCACAATTAATGAGTTGGGCTAAGCTATGTACAAAGTGAATATCGTAGTGCCATCTAGCTGTCGATTAAACAATGAAGGAGAGAACTAAGAAGTACTCCTACATGAAAACATGGCATAACCTACTCCATTAAGCGGTTGTTTACGGCTTTGTTATGCTTGAATATCCGTTCAAGAAAAATGGCATTGAATTCGAGGCCAACCTGGACAATGGGTCATTATTTAAGAGCTGGGGGAGTCAAGCAAGGTAAGAGATTATGATATCGATCTTGATCCTCGCATTCCTGAACATGTGGAAAGGACATGAGCTGCTGAGGACACTATCTCCATTCTCGTTATGCACAAGACCCCTTCAAGGTCCTCAAAGTTAGGTCTCAACTCACCCCTGAACTTAAGGAGAGGCTCACGAAATTTTTCAAAGCCAACTTAGATGTGTTCACTTAGTCTCACAAAGATATGATTAGAATTGATCCCAATGTCATATGTCACAGCTCCACATTGATCCTAACAAAAAAGGGATGAGGAAAAACAGGAAGCCCATTAGTGGTGAAAGGGTTGAGGCTCTCGAGGAAGAAGTGAATAGGCTTCTTAAAGTCGGGCTAGTCAGGGAGTCCTTCTACCCTACGTGGCTTGCTAATTCGGTCCTCATCAAAAAACCAGACGGAAAGTGGAGGGCATGTATTGACTTCACTGATCTCAATAATCACTATCCAAATGATAGCTTCCCTCTATCGAGGATATATCAGCTGGTGGACTCAATAGCGGGTCATGCTCTTCTTAGCTTCATGGATGCCTATTCCGGGAACAATTAAATACCCATGTATGGCCCCGATCAGAAGCACACTTCATTTATCACGGATAGGAGTCTATATAGGGATGTCCTTTGGCTTCATAAATGCTGGAGCCACTTATCATAGGCTCTATTTAGATATTATTGAAGAGACTAGAGAAGACTTCCAAGCAAGGCTCGCCTCCTACCATCAAAGGACTAAAAGGCATTACAATGGGAGGGTCAAGGCGAGCCCCCTTCATGTAGGAGATTTGGTCCTAATGAGGGTGATACGTAACACTAGGGTCCCAAATTACGGGGTTTTTGGAACAAACTGGGAAGGTCCCTAAGAGATCAGATCTGTGCTTTGGGAGGGGACTTATCATCTCACTGGCATGGATGACAAGCTTATACCACAAGTTTGGAATGTAGAGCACTTGAGGGAATATTATCAGTAAAGGCATTGGTCCTGGTAAGCTTTATGTATCTACAAATTAAGTACGAATAAATACATCCTCAGTCTAGATAGTATCGATATCATATAGACACCTTTCTTACCTGATGTAATGACTTTATGCTTCGCCCCCACTACTATCTATGCATGGTTCTTTCTTCAATATTGGCAAGATAATTTTCCAAGTAATTGTATGTCTTTTTGATAGCACTTGAAATTTTGCAGGACTAGGCTAGCACATTGATACGTGGTCGAACCCCCTGGGTCAATACGACGCGAGGTCAAAAAAGACTCTCTCTACGACTAAAGTTCTGTCCATAAGTCTATTTAATGTAAGCTCACTTATCAAAGACATAGGATGGGAGCTCTCTTTACTTCAACACTTGGCAATTATCTGAAATGAGTTATGGAATTATGTGGAGTCTCTATTAACTACTATAAAGCACTTGGGAAACTTAACAGATATGGAGAGGACTTTTGGAGGAATTTATACATGCTAACATCATGCAACATGTGTTCCCTATGCAAGCAGATGCGAGACCTAAAGTACTTTGCAATATTACAAACATTAAGTAAAGGAGCATCAATAATTGATAAGTGGATTTTATATCCACTTGGAGCATTCTATATCGGCTTAAATTGATTGACTTGGTCTCAAGTTTGTTGTATTTTTGATGTGTTTTGTGTAGTTGTGCAGGGTTGTAGCTATTGGTTAGTGTTGGTGTTTCTAATCGATATTAGAGTGGAATTAAGCATTGGAATGAAGATTGGACACTTGTGTTATGCTACCAAGGAGTTACATGTGTCATGGTATTGAAGATGTTAGGTAATGCAAAAGAAACGAGGAGAAAGGAGCAAATTTGTGTAAAATTCGGATTTTTTGGATAGGTTGCGCAGTGTTCACTGTTTTGGCCATATCTGGAGTTCTAGAATTCCGTTTTTAGTGATCTTACAGCTCACGCGAAGCTTGGGAGATTTTCTACAACCTTGGACAGAATTCTGGGCGCAGGCTGCGCCTGTGGCGCGCAGGCAGCGCGGGGAACAGACTGCTGGGCGCAGGCTGCGCGCGCGTTGCTAAAAAATTACAGTTTTGCCCTTACTGTTTTGGCCATATCTTTAGTTCTACAAGTCCGTTTTGGATGATCTTACTGTCCACGCGAAGGTAACGAGATTCTCTATCATTCGAAAGTGGTTCAGAGGTCCAATTACAACTGGAACGGCCCAGAAATATTGAAGAAAAGTCAGCTACGAATTTTCTTAAAAACAGAATTAGTTTAGGAAACGTATTCTATTTTAATTCTGATTTGGTAGTTTCCTTGCTGGGAAAGACTTCTAGAGCCTATTTAAACACATCCTACCATTGTAATTTGTATCACCATTACATATCAATTACTTAGTTTTATTTGTATCTTTTCATACTTTGTTTTTATCATGGTTTCATCAGATCCCATGATGACGAGAGGTTCGATTATGAACTAATCATTGTCATGGGATTCTAACTGATTTATTTATGGAGCTTTAGTATTTTGATTGCTTTAAAGATTTGTGTGTGATGTATATCTGATATCCTCGTATGGTTATGCTTAATTGTTAGATGCGTAGCTAACATCTAATTTGTTAATCTCTTGTGAAGTGAAAGTGGATCTTGAGATTTAGAACTTGCCATGCTAGCATAGGTTCATGATTGTTTATCAACATGATTCGTAGTATGAGATGAAAATACTTATATTGCCCTGTGTGATCTTTATGGATAATTTGCTCTTCAACCGTTATGTTTTCAAATTCTATAGACATATAGGGTCTAAGCATAATTGGTGTCTATTCATCTTCTGTCTCTTTTGTGGATGTATGTTTAGTTTGGTATTCGTATACTAAGAAGTAGCGTATACTTCTTTCGTGTTGTCCGATCAGATATCATAACCATTGCATATATTGATTAAAGGCTTCAGATCTAAGCGAAGTATTTAATGAAGTTAGGATCCCATGTTACTCTTGTAGAAGTAATTCGATTCCAATTCTTGTTAGTTAATTAATTCTTAGTTTGTTAATTTGTTTCTTAGTTAATTTAGATAATTACAAACACACATTTGTTACTTGTCTAAGCAATTGAAATTTATCATACATTGTTGCTTGAGCATATTTACATAGAAATAGTCAGTCTCTGTGGGAACGAACTTAACTTATCGAATATTACTTGTGACCACGTGCACTTGCGTGATTTTGTGCTAACAAGTTTTTGGCGCCGCTGCCGGGGACTCATTGTTATTTTGGTGTTTATGTGCTTGAAATCAGTGGAAGTTAAAATTATTTGACTTGGACACTTCTTTTCTTATCACTTTTCTTTTTTATTTGTTTCTTTTTGTTGGTTTCAAATGGCAGGCGAGGAGTTGCCATGGTGGGCATATTTGAGGACATCCATGCCTCAGCAATGTGAGCTATGTTCGGGCATTCATGAGACCTTACAATATTGTTACTACGAAGGAGTTGATCCATATGTCATTTATGAGGAACAACCATATTTTCAGTACCATCCTCAACAGTACCAGCAAGAGGTTCCAAATATGTCATATTTTTTGGGTAATGAAGAGTTTCAACATCAGCAACCTACTCCTACTTTTCAAACAGATGAGGTTGATGCTATGGAGGAGATTAGGGGGCTTGTAAAGAGTAACGAGGAGTATTTAAAATCCGTGGAGACACTAGTTGCTCAAGCTGTGAGATCATTGGAACAAGAGACTCTGGAGAAGATTAGGATGCGTGTAAAGAGTAACGAGGCGTCTATCAAATCTTTGGAAACAATAGTTGCTCAAGTTAGGAGTGCCTTGAAACAAGAGAATCAACAATTCATACCAGAGGCAATTCCAGAAAGTAATGGTGAATTGGAGCAAGGTACTACATGCATTATTGAGGAAGACAAATTCCAAGGAGAGGTGAGCATTCGCAACCCATGTGAGGAATTTGATAATGCTGGTGAGGTGGATGCTTTGGAAAGGGCACTATTTGGGACAGACACTGGTGAGCTACACAAATTTTGAGAATTGGTATGTGCGTACCAAGATGCTGATGACCATGGGAAAGATTCAGGTCTTCTACTTGTCTCAGATTATAAAGATGGAGGTAGCGCATTAGAGCCAATGGAGGAAGTTCTCGTTGAGGAACCAAAGGCTTCAGCAACTTACATTTACCCTCCTCCATTATATTCAAGCGAAGCTCGCGAATGTGTGTTCTTCTACAAATTGACAGATTTTGGGTCAACCGAGGAAGGCATTGGAACGGGACATAGTTGTTATACGAATAGGCCAAGCGAGGAGAAGGGGCAGAAAGTGTGCCGCCGTGATGATGATGAAGTCTCACGAAGAGAAGACCAGGCCAACTATTATCATCCTTAATGGAAGCATGGCGTAGTCAAGCTAATTGACTCTAAACAAGCGCTTCGTGGGAGGCAACCCACGCATTTGTGTTGCATTTTGTTTTGCATATTCCGACAAGTAGGTATGTTTTTCTACTTTTCCTTATATTACCTTCAATTCAACGGGGACATTGAATATTTTAAGTATGGGGGTGGTTTGAGGATAAGTAGTATGTGGTAGTTGTTTGTGTCATTGTGTTCATTTAGATATCATGTTTTGCATGCTTAGTAGTAATTCATTCATGTTTTGTTCGTATTATTGCATGTTTGTTTCATTTAGGACATTCTGTTATTTTTGTTTTTCATATACCATGTGAGTTCATATAGTTGCATTTGCATAGCATGCATATTTCATGATCCCTTAGAATGAGCTAATTCTGATTGGTAGGTAGGTGTCTAATTGAGTGTAATAATGATGAATAAAGGGTTGATTTAAGTTCCTATGAAATTGACTTGCATGTTTCGGGAACAAAACTTTTACACAGTCTCATTGGGTGCTTTTGGGCTAGGTTAGGGTCATGCTTGTTTGGATGCTTTGAGATTTAATCACTTGATTATAGTTAGAATTTGCGTTATTCCCATGATGGCGTAGGATCACTAAAGTCTAAGTTTGGGGGAAAACAGGAATTTCATGCTAGTTGTCAATAATGGATAAGTGTCAAATGGCTAGTAGCCGGCTCATATTTATATGAGTAGTCTAGGGTTGGAAATGAGAAAGGCTCATTCCAGATCGCAAAAAAAAAAAAAAAAAGAGGAAAAAAAAACAGAAAAAGAAAATGAAAAAGAAAAAAAAAGAGTCAATAGTTAAATTGTTAAATGCAAAATTAACCAGGGTGAGCTCTTTAATACTCGAGCTATTAAGTTCGCGGGGACTTTGTGTCTAGTGACCTAAGGCTTTTATAGTCTGGGATCCACTAACCTAACGCTCCCTACATGGGTATTATTGTATAAGCCTTTTGGGGTCTCATCCATTGCACGGTTAAATAAGCATGCTTGTATATATGTGTCATAGTAGTTAGTAATAAAGCATGAATTTTTGTCTACCTTGGATAAGGATGGAGGTGTTTCTAGGGTATGAAGTGTTTACAGTTTATTTTATTTATAAACTTGTGATTGTCTTGGCGAAGGATGGGTATGATTTTTGACCTCGTTTTGGGAGTATTCTGATGAGCATTGCACACACGCACGTTTCTGTTCATGTATTGTTAGTATACGGGAACTTAGTTGTAATAACCCTAACTTTAGAAATGCTATAGTGCTTAAATGAATAGTAATTTTGAGGATTAGGGAAATGGTATGTTGATACCCTATAAGTGAAACAGAAAATGAATAAACAGAAACCATATTAGTATAGCACTATAAAAATGAGTGACTCGAAACGATGTCGGATTTTAGAAAATCCCTGAGTATAGATTTTTAAATTTGGTAGATTTCAATGGAGCACAAGTGTATTGTATATTGAGTATGGAATATGAAAAGGGTGAATATTTTGAGGAATATGTGAAATTAGGTAAAACCTAGGGATGAGCAAGTCAAGAAAATGCTAAGGGAATTTGGATTATTAAATGATTTCAAAACCCCTGGTGTAACGAAGTGTATTCGAAACGAATCGTGATTAAACGAGTACGGGAACCAAGAAACCAAGGTTAGTACATAACAAGGATTTATATCACATTAGTATTTACAAAAACCATAAAAGCATTACTTGGAAAATCAAGAAAACAAGATTTCTAGAATGGTCCTTATGACCTCATCCATTACATCATCATCCACTAAGTTTAAATGTTTAATACATGGAATTGTCTAGAATTCTTGAGAATTATCAACCAACTACCATACAAAATACCTACCAAAAAGTAGATTAGCCAAGATAAGATTGGCCAAAGAACAAAACACTCTCCATTATCTCTTTTCTCTACAAACTGCCCAGCCAGAGCAAGGAGGAAAGAAAAATTCATATCTCAAGATCTAGAGCTTCTAAAATCGCCAAATTTTAACCCAAGCCTCTCCACGCCATGGTCAATATTATCTCCAAATTTCATAGCAATCCAAGTAGTGTAGCCTAGGCAAATAACCTCCCCAAGTTGATGAAACAAACTGTCCAGATTGTTGACAGTTTCTGGGATGATTTTCAAACAACCATATCTCCTTCATTACTCAATGGAATTTTGTGTTCTTTATATGGTTGGAAAGCTGGTGAGATGCTATACAACTTTCCTTTAGAAGCCTCGTCCAGAAAACCCAGGTAAGGGCCTCGTTTTTCATGATCTTTCAGTCGGGTTCTAATAACTCCGAATTACTAACTTTGTTTTCTTCAATTCTTTTGATCATTCAAGCTTACCCAAGGCTATACAAGGACTATATAAGGTTTAGAAAGCTATTACACACATCAAGGAAGGTAACCATCTTTGGAAACCCTAGCTTTTACTTTGAGTTTAGTGGTTTAGTGAGTTATAAAGCTTTGATGCATGTTTAGGACCTTAGATTTATGATTGGGCTTGATTAATTGTCGCAAATGGTATCCGAGTAGCATAGACAGTGGATACCCTTTGTTGAATGTTAAATTTGAGGTATGAGTTGTTTGGAGTGGATGGTATGATATTTGGAGTATTTGGATTTTTGGATTATTCGATTTATAGCCGTCGTAATGACGAATTGTTGTTGAGGCTTAAAACAGTAGGCACCCAAGACACATACCCTCTGTAAATGTTGAACCACTGGCTATAACTTGTAGATCTTGTTTCATAGATCATTTTGGCGAAAGCCTTGTAGCATTTTGATTTACGGTTTAGGAGAAATGGCCAAATTCGTAAAAGTGGTTCGGTCGCATAAGTGCTAAGTTCATGACTTCAATTGAACCCCTTAATGGTATGATTTTGGTGGTGAATCGAGTTTATTAAATATTAGATATCATAAGGTGTATGTGTGCGAAGGAATCACCTCGAAAGAGTAAACGGTTGATTTTATAGAAAAGTTTAAGCCGAGGTCGCGTAAGTGAAAACCACTGAAAACCGAGAAAACGTAATTGTGTCAACTTTGAGGCTATAATTACCATACTTAAACATCTTTAAAAGTTATGAAATTTTATGACAATATATTAGGGTGAATAGAGAGTCAAACCCCACTGACCTTGTGTCAAAATTCGAAATTACAATTTATGAGAAATTTTACAGTCGAGTGTGGTCAATAAGGAATCCCAAAGGAAATGGTGGAATACACTAAAACTTTGACCGAGTTTAAAAATGGTTAAGTTCATGTAAACTTTTGGTGCATAAAAACTATGTTAAACATATAATATGTGTCAAGGGTGTTATTGTATAGAGATTAGGTGATTAAGTGGGATATATACTAACGGTGATCCTTTCGTTTCTATAGAGACGGGAGACGAACTCAGGATCATACCTACTCGCTTTAGAGATCCAGGCAAGATTTCTCCTATCTTTACTTTGGAAAATTATTTACCTTCAAAGAAAGATGATTTCATGGAATATATATATATGTGATTCTATTATTATTATTATTATATTGTTAAGGATTTGTTTTCCTGATTTTGGAAATTAAAGGGAGATGTATATGAATATGAGTATGGATATGGATTAAAAGGATCAAGATTTCTTTTATCCTTATTTTGATAAAATGTTTATGTTCAAAGAAAATGGTTTTGGTGGATAATATATGAATCTTATATGATGAGATGAATAGGGATATATTCCCTGTTTACTGAGATTTTTGAATATGGATACGAATATGGATAGAGCGAATATACTTTATGTTTTAAAAGTATATAAAAGAATGGTATCAGTTGTTATCTAGGGTTATATGTTTATAATATTATGTTAAAAATATTCTTTTTAAATAGTTGTGATTTAATAATATTATTTGATTATTATTTAATACTCTTAAAATAGATGGAATATTTTATGTATATAAGAAAGTATTTGATTTCATTGAATACAGAGGAGATGTCTGAGTCATAATCAAAGTATTATGACATATGTATTTTTAAAGGTGATGATAAATGAGAATGAAAATGATATTTGAGAATGGAAATGATATATGTGAATGGAAATGCGAATGGAAATGGAAACGGAAAAATGGAAAATGTGGAATGATGTTTTATAAATGGAATAACGATTTGGAAAAAAGGGGATTGCAACAGAAAGCGAAAGAGGCTGTGTGAGGCACAGTCCAACAAGCGTAAGAGGCTGTGTGCGGCACAGTCCATCACTCAATATTTATTACGGCCCAAGAGTTGCCGAAGGAGGATGTAGCAGGTAGCCTTCCTCCAGGGTTGATGACCAGGTGGGATCATCCCTTCTACTAGTAGTAAACAGAGAGCAGGTACGGTCAGGCGACTGATCATCGTCCTACGTATCTGGCGCTAGCAGATATCCCCAAAACTTAAAAGAAAGAATTGATAATGGTTTTCAGATCTGTATTCTGAAAAAGGAAAATGGTATGAAATGATGGAATTGTTTTTACAGTAAGAAGAGAAACTGATTTTATATTATTTTTATATAATTGTTGTATAAAAAGGGAAATGGAAAGATTGTATTGAGAGATGATGTGCAGATGATATATTATCTTGAAATATTATGCTGAGGTGATGTAATGGTTTTTAATTAGTTTAGAAGAAAAACTGATATTATATTATTTTAGAAGAAAAACTGATATTATATTAGAAGAGAAGTTGATATTAGAATGCTATATATTTCTTTTAGTATAAAAATATTTGGAAGGAGTAGTTATCAAATAAAAATAAATTCTTTTTATAATAATTATGATTTGTCTTCTGTTTATTATACAGATATATTTATGTTTCTTTTGGAAGTTAGTTTATAAAATTTATCTTGCTGAGCTATTATAGCTCACTCTTGCTATTTATTTATATAACAGCTAGATTAGGTGCCGAAACGTCGCAGTGCAACCCGGAAGAGGGTAAAGGGGAAGTCTACCTTATGAGAAAGTATCGACACCTGTTCTCAAGGTAGTATATACTTTTATATGGGTGTAATAGATGGTGTTCTGGGATTGTAATAATAGTTTATCTTTAACTGCTATCATTAATGGATGTTGTTCTCTGAGCATATGACTAGTGTGTGATGATATTAGCGTGGGGTCATTTGTGTGAGTATTAAATAGTTTAAAAAAAAAGACCAAGAGATATTGTTAATAAATGAAAATTGGAGTATGATGGCCCGGATTCCTGACCCCGGAGCTGGGACTGTCACATATGGTATCAGAGCTAAGAGTCATATTGCTCAGGAACAAAAGTGATAATAATATACACATATTGATATATATGTAATGATATAAAATATGAACTCACATCGAGTTCAAGGGTGGTTTATCGAACGAAGCGTTTATTCTAAGTAGTGATTATAATTTTATAGATTATTACTAATAAACGTTTATGTTTTAGTATAGGGAGAGGAGATTGGTAAGCCAAAGTTAAGGGTATTTAAAGTCTTCTTGGTTTAATGGAGTTTGAAGAAATATTGTAAGTGGATTGGTGAACAGACACTAATCGTTTCGATTGTTTGTAGAGGTGAAAGGGTGAAACTGAGGTTGGTTGGTAAAGCCAAGATATACCTTAAGGACCAAGACAGACTGAGACATTCCGAGATTGACTTAAATGAAAAGGTTATTATGCCAAAAATGTTAAGTTTATGTAGCACACGGGATTGATATGAGAAAAGGAATATTTGATGTATCGGGAAGTGTACGTTAGACAACCTCGTGAGTATACAAGGTATGTTAGAATATACAATTTAGTAGTATAGTTTGAAGGGTCCTTGATACAGGAGCAGTGTTAGGCCAAGACGATCAATATTACATAAGTATATCGATCAGAAGGTTGTGTTTTATTATGGATAAAGGCAGAAAGTATTGAGCCAAGTCACAACTAGGTAAATGACGATAATTGGGAATATCAGACGATAGGTTAAGGATAAATGGTGAATGCCAAATTTGAGAAATTTTGGAAAGTACGCAGTCTAAGATGTAAATGGTATTTGAGGAAAACCTTCCATTATTGGGATTTTCAATTGGGCAGAGGCTATTAACAGTACCTATTTTCAAGCTCCTAAAGCCCTGCTAAATTATATTATTGAGTTTTAAATTTTCCTCCACTGGTGGGTAATTATTCATTAAGGGCCGACATTTTTTTCTAAAAAAAAGCTTTCTAGTACATTTGGAATGTGTTTCAAAATTGTATTTTATCTATTTTAGTCAAAATATTTCCCTAAGATTATTTTTGGAAGATGGTATTTATCATCGTGATTTAAATTTCCCTCTATATTTCTTACTCCAACTAAGAGGAACAGCCTTATATGTATACACAACGACGATCTGTCTGTGTGATAGAAAGTCGGACGGGACGTCCTCACTTGTGTGACATACGGGTTCTTCCATCATATTGATTTCTCAAATATTTTTTTGTTTCGAATAAAGGTTATTTAAAACACTTAATTTTATAAATTATTGTGGGATCCTTGCTTGTTTCTGGGTTCGTTTCAATTCAAAGTCTCTTAAATTCTATTAATTGTTTTGAATATAGAAGATTTCATTAATGGATGGAAGCAATGTTTATAGTATACCTGATTATACGAGGAAACTCAAGATTCCAAGGGAAACTTCGTTAAGAGATAATTAGAGCTAGAAGCGTTTCAATATAAGAGAGGAAGGAATTTCGTGAGAAGAAATGGGTATATTTGATGATTAGTAAGAGAAAAGAATATGAGGAATTTTAAGGTATAATTGAGATTTACTATTGAGAGTAAGGTGTATTTTGAGGATAGAGTCAGAATAAGGATAAACAAAGGAAGTGGGGATAATTAATGAAGGATTCGAGGTGCAATAACTTCTAGTGGGGGAAGGCCAATATTGTGACGAATACCCTAAGTAGCAGAGAGAGATTAAAAATGTTAATTATTCAAAGGATTAATCCAAAAAGCTGTAAATGAGTAAAACTTGAGGTAAAAATTTTAATGAGAATAACAAAGGGAAATTTCAGAGGTGGAGTAGATAGTATATAATGAAGGAACTAAGGTGGATCAACAAGATGTAAAGAGTGTATAGTGAACAATAGACATATGGGATAAGGTATCCGGAGGAAATTGCAGGTACGCTCTAATTTAACTATTTAAGCGTAAATGTTTGGTTAGGGATCGACTAAGTCAATGAATGGTGTAGGTAGGTTGACAATCTAGATAAGGAAAATCAATATCTGTTAAGGGTCAGATAACTCTATAAAAAGGAGATTTGGGAATAATTGGGAAAGTGTAAGGAAAATTCTTAGAATGAAGGGAAGGTATCTGCCCGTGTAAGTACGAACAGGAAATATATATTATAAATAATATTTTCTTACAATTGTTTCAAGAAATATTAATAGAATTTATTTTCTGGAAAATTTTACAGATGTGAGATATAGGAATATTGAGGTGTTAATATTTATGTCATGATAGAGATCAAAATATAGCCAAACCATAGTGAGATACACTACCATACAGGAAAGGCCAATGTGGTGGCCGAGGCAATAGTAAAAAGGGAGGAGAAAGAGGAGATATTATAGAATGATCAAATACAGGAAGAGATTGGCAAAGGAAGATAATGAAAGAACTGTTATTGATAAGCTAAATGCCATGTTGGTGAATGACAAGCAGGTTATGTTGGTGTATTTTGTGCAAACAAGATAGAGATATTATGAAAGGAAAAGGATAGAGGAAGTAGTGTGGAAGCTAGAAGGTGTGGATGAAAAAGGTACGTATGGACATTTCCAACGTGATTCCGGGACGGAATCCTTTTAAGGGGGGAAGACTGTAATAACCCTAACTTTAGAAATGCTATAGTGCTTAAATGAATAGTAATTTTGAGGATTAGGGAAATGGTATGTAGGTACCCTATAAGTGAAACAGAAAATGAATAAACAGAAACCATATTAGTATAGCACTATAAAAATGAGTGACTCGAAACGATGTCGGATTTTAGAAAATCCCTGAGTATAGATTTTTAAATTTGTTTGATTTCAATGGAGCACAAGTGTATTGTATATTAAAGAGTATGGAATATGAAAAGGGTGAATATTTTGAGGAATATGTGAAATTAGGTAAAACCTAGGGATGAGCAAGTCAAGAAAATGCTAAGGGAATTTGGATTATTAAATGATTACAAAACCCCTGGTGTAACGAAGTGTATTCGAAACGAATCGTGATTAAACGAGTACGGGAACCAAGCAACCAAGGGTAGTACATAACAAGGATTTATATCACATTAGTATTTACAAAAACCATAAAAGCATTACTTGGAAAATCAAGAAAACAAGATTTCTAGAATGGTCCTTATGACCTCAACCATTACATCATCATCCACTAAGTTTAAATGTTTAATACATGGAATTGTCTAGAATTATTGAGAATTATCAACCAACTACCATACAAAATATGTACCAAAAAGTAGATTAGCCAAGATAAGATTGGCCAAAGAACAAAACACTCTCCATTATCTCTTTTCTCTACAAACTGCCCAGCCAGAGCAAGGAGGAAAGAAAAATTCATATCTCAAGATCTAGAGCTTCTAAAATCGCCAAATTTTAACCCAAGCCTCTCCACGCCATGGTCAATATTAGCTCCAAATTTCATAGCAATCCAAGTAGTGTAGCCTAGGCAAATAACCTCCCCAAGTTGATGAAACAAACTGTCCAGATTGTTGACAGTTTCTGGGATGATTTTCAAACAACCATATCTCCTTCATTACTCAATGGAATTTTGTGTTCTTTATATGGTTGGAAAGCTGGTGAGATGCTATACAACTTTCCTTTAGAAGCCTCGTCCAGAAAACCCAGGTAAGGGCCTCGTTTTTCATGATCTTTCAGTCGGGTTCTAATAACTCCGAATTACTAACTTTGTTTTCTTCAATTCTTTTGATCATTCAAGCTTACCCAAGGCTATACAAGGACTATATAAGGTTTAGAAAGCTATTACACACATCAAGGAAGGTAACCATCTTTGGAAACCCTAGCTTTTACTTTGAGTTTAGTGGTTTAGTGAGTTATAAAGCTTTGATGCATGTTTAGGACCTTAGATTTATGATTGGGCTTGATTAATTGTCTCAAATGGTATCCTAGTAGCATAGGCAGTGGATACCCTTTGTTGAATGTTAAATATGAGGTATGAGTTGTTTGGAGTGGATGGTATGATATTTGGAGTATTTGGATTTTTGGATTATTCGATTTATAGCCGTCGTAATGACGAATTGTTGTTGAGGCTTAAAACAGTAGGCACCCGAGACACATACCCTCTGTAAATGTTGAACCACTGGCTATAACTTGTAGATCTTGTTTCATAGATCATTTTGGCGAAAGCCTTGTAGCATTTTGATTTACGGTTTAGGAGATGTATATGAATATGAGTATGGATATGGATTAAAGGGAGCAAGATTTCTTTTATCCTTATTTTGATAAAATGTTTATGTTCAAAGAAAATGGTTTTGGTGGATAATATATGAATCTTATATGATGAGATGAATAGGGATATATTCCCTGTTTACTGAGATTTTTGAATATGGATACGAATATGGATAGAGCGAATATACTTTATGTTTTAAAGGTATATGAAAGAATGGTATCAGTTGTTATCTAGGGTTATATGTTTATAATATTATGTTAAAAATATTCTTTTTAAATAGTTGTGATTTAATAAATATTATTTGATTATTATTTAATACTCTTAAAATAGATGGAATATTTTATGTATATAAGAGCGTATTTGATTTCATTGAATACAGAGGAGATGTCTGAGTCATAATCAAAGTATTATGACATATGTATTTTTAAAGGTGATGATAAATGAGAATGGAAATGATATATGAGAATGGAAATGATATATGTGAATGGAAATGTGAATGGATATGTGAATGGAAATGGAAACGGAAAAGTGGAAAATGTGGAATGATGTTTTATAAATGGAATAACGATTTGGAAGAAAAGGGGATTGCAACAGAAAGCGAAAGAGGCTGTGTGAGGCACAGTCCAGCAAGCGTAAGAGGCTGTGTGCGGCACAGTCCAGCACTCAATATTTATTACGGCCCAAGAGTTGCCGAAGGAGGATGTAGCAGGTAGCCTTCCTCCAGGGTTGATGACCAGGTGGGATCATCCCTTCTACTAGTAGTAAACAGAGAGCAGGTACGGTCAGGCGACTGATCATCGTCCTACGTATCTGGCGCTAGCAGATATCCCCAAAACTTAAAAGAAAGAATTGATAATGGATTTCAGATCTGTATTCTGAAAAAGGAAAATAATATGAAATGATGGAATTGTTTTTACAGTATGAAGAGAAACTGATTTTATATTATTTTTATATAATTGTTGTATAAAAAGGGAAATGGAAAGATTGTATTGAGAGATGAGGTGATGTAATGGTTTTTAATTAGTATAGAAGAAAAACTGATATTATATTATTTTAGAAGAAAAACTGATATTATATTAGAAGAGAAGCTGATATTAGAATGCTATATATTTTTTTTAGTATGAAAATATTTGGAAGGAGTAGTTATCAAATAAAAATAAATTCTTTTTATAATAATTATGATTTGTCTTCTATTTTTTATACAGATATATTTATGTTTCTTTTGGAAGTTAGTTTATAAAATTTATCTTGCTGAACTATTATAGCTCACTCTTGCTATTTATTTATATAACAGCTAGATCAGGTGCCGAAACGTCGCAGTGCAACCCGGAAGGATGTAAAGGGGAAGTCTACCTTATAAGAAAGTATCGACACCTATTCTCAAGGTAGTATATACTTTTATATGGGTGTAATAGATGGTGTTCTGGGATTGTAATAATAGTTTATCTTTAACTGCTATCATTAATGGATGTTGTTCTCTGAGCATATGACTGGTGTATGATGATATTAGCGTGGGGTCATTTGTGTGAGTATTAAATAGTATAAAAAAAAGACCAAGAGATATTGTTAATAAATGAAAATTGGAGTATGATGGCCCGGATTCCTGACCCCGGATCTGGGGCTGTCACATTAGTCGAGCTCTATTTGGATTTAGTTGCATTCTCTATGATATTTGCTTGCTAGTTGGTTTTGGTTAGTTTGAAGGGATCGTTGCATTCATGCATTGCATTGTTATTGCATTGTTTAGTTAAATGAATTTTGTGGGTATATTCACTATAGGCTCTCACGAGACCTCACTCGTCCACTAGGGCTGCCTAGGGGTTTAAAGGGCTTGTTGCATATGCCAAATGCAACCGTGATCACCTACGGAAGTGGTACTAGTTAGTTAGTTAGTTGTTTATGCTTGAGGACAAGCATCGGTTTAAGTTTGGGGGTGTGATAAATGGATTTTATATCCACTTGGAGCATTCCATATCGGCTTAAATTGATTGACTTGGTCTCAAGTTTGTTGTATTTTTGATGTGTTTTGTGCAGTTGTGCAGGGTTGTAGCTATTGGTTAGTGTTGGTGTTTCTAATCGATATTGGAGTGGAATTAAGCATTGGAATGAAGATTGGACACTTGTGTTATGCTACCAAGGAGTTACATGTGTCATGGTATTGAAGATGTTAGATAATGCAAAAGAAACGGAGGAGAAAGGAGCAAATTTGTGTAAAATTTAAATTTTCTGGATAGGTTGCGCAGTGTTCACTGTTTTGGCCATATCTGGAGTTCTAGAAGTCCGTTTTCAGTGATCTTACAGCTCACGCGAAGCTTGTGAGATTTTCTACAACCTTGGACAGAATTCTGGATGCAGGCTGCGCCTGTGGCGCGCAGGCAGCGCGGGGAACAGACTGCTGGGCGCAGGCTGCGCGCGCGTTGCTGAAAAATTACAGTTTTGCCCTTATTCACTGTTTTTGCCATATCTTTAGTTCTACAAGTCCGTTTTGGATGATCTTACTGTCCACGCGAAGATAACAAGATTCTCTATCATTCGAAAGTGGTTCAGAGGTCCAATTACAACTGGAACGGCCCAGAAATATTGAAGAAAAGTCAGCTACGAATTTTCCTTAAAAACAGAATCAGTTTAGGAAACGTATTCTATTTTAATTCTGATTTGGTAGTTTCCTTGCTGGGAAAGACTTCTAGAGCCTATTTAAACACATCCTACCATTGTAATTTGTATCACCATTACATATCAATTACTTAGTTTTATTTGTATCTTTTCATACTTTGTTTTTATCATGGTTTCATCAGATCCCATGATGACGAGAGGTTCGATTATGAACTAATCGTTGTCATGGGATTCTAACTGATTTATTTATGGAGCTTTAGTATTTTGATTGCTTTAAAGATCTGTGTGTGATGTATATCTGATATCCTCGTATGGTTATGCTTAATTGTTAGATGCGTAGCTAACATCTAATTTGTTAATCTCTTGTGAAGTGAAAGTGGATCTTGAGATTTAGAACTTGCCATGCTAGCATAGGTTCATGATTGTTTATCAACATGATTCGTAGTATGAGATGAAAATACTTATATTGCCCTGTGTGATCTTTATGGATAATTTGCTCTTCAACCGTTATGTTTTCAAATTCTATAGACATATAGGGTCTAAGCATAATTGGTGTCTATTCATCTTCTATCTCTTTTGTGGATGTATGTTTAGTTTGGTATTCGTATACTAAGAAGTAGCGTATACTTCTTTCGTGTTGTCCGATCAGATATCATAACCATTGCATATAGTGATTAAAGGCGTCAGATCTAAGCGAAGTATTTAATGAAGTTAGGATCCCATGTTACTCTTGTAGAAGTAATTCGATTCCAATTCTTGTTAGTTAATTAATTCTTAGTTTGTTAATTTGTTTCTTAGTTAATTTAGATAATTACAAACACACATTTGTTACTTGTCTAAGGAATTGAAATTTATCATACATTGTTGCTTGAGCATATTTACATAGAAATAGCCAGTCTCTGTGGGAACGAACTTAACTTATCGAATATTACTTGTGACCACGTGCACTTGCGTGATTTTGTGTTAACAATAATGCAAACCAATCCAGGTTCAAGAAGCATATAAATATGTAAAAGAAATTAAGTCTACAAGTGCGAGGCAAATAAATGGAGTGCCCGCATCTCCATTGAGTCTAGTAGATAAAGACTGAGAGCAATAAAAAGAAAATCACGGGGATACATTTGTTGCTTTCTCATCCATCTCCATCTTGAGGTTATCAACAAACTTCCCGGTTTTTTCATCCTGTCGGTACCAATCAAAGTCATCAACCTTTTTCATGAAGTCAGCATATCCTTTGATCTCAGCCACTTCAATGATAGTGGGGAGAGCATCAGTAGCATCTTTAGATTTTTTCTCTAGCTCAGCGATGCGGTCTGTAAGCTCCTTAATCAAGGAGTCTGACTGCTCCTTCTCAACAACATGATCCAGCTTAAGCTTCTTTTTAGCTGACTTTTCCTCGTGAAGCTCTCTCTTAAACTTCTCAGTCGCGTCTTCAAATTCTTTCCTCCAACTATCCTTTGTGTCCTCTATATCGGCCTGAGCCTGTGCAAGTGTGGATTTGAGAGTCGCTATTTCTTTGCTCATCATACTATTGGAAGAAGCCAAGGCTTGAATCTCATGGTGGTGATTCAACTGATGAAGGAAAAGCTCAGTTATAGCTCTAGTCAGGGAAGCATTGGACTCCTCTATAGATTGCTAAGACCAGGGATGCATGTCAACTTCAGAAACATAGACATGTGGTAATTTTCCATATGTCTGCTAACATGTCCAGGAGAAGTGTAATAACCCTAACTTTAGAAAGGCTACAGTGCCCAAATGAATAGTGATCTTGAGGAATCCAGGGAAATGGTGTGTAGGTACTCTATATTAAGGATGGAAAATGAGTAAACAGAAACCATATTAGTATTATACATTGAAAATAAGGGGTTTTATATCAGACGGGCCACTGATCTCACTAAAAAGTATCAAGTAGCTCCCCAGTCTCCACGGGGACTCATTTAAGCCACTAAACTAAGAAATATATCATTTGCCCCCTGCATTCACAAAAATAATACAATTTATGGTGGCCTAAGTGAGAATAATACAATCTATCCAAGATTTAACTTTTTTTGGCCACCATAAATTTTATCCAAGACACTTAGGCCACCATAAATTGTATTATTTTTGTGAATGCAGGGGGGAAAATGATATATTTCTTAGTTTAGTGGCTTAAATGAGTCCCCGTGGAGACTGGGGAGCTACTTGATACTTTTTAATGAGATCAGTGGCCCGTTTGATATAAATTCAAAATAAGTGACTCGAAATGACGATGGATTTTAGAAATTCCTGAATTTTGATTTTGAGGATTTTGAGCTCGAACGAATTCTATATCTTGGATATTAAGGAGTATAGAAATACTAAAGGAATTATATATTGAGGAATTAGTGAATTTAAGTTAAACCAGGGGATTATTAAGTTAAGAGAATACCAAAGGAAATTGGATTTGTAAATGATTTCGAAAACCACTGAGATAATGAGGTATACTCGAAACGAACCACGATTAGACGAGTACGGAAACCAAGCAACCAAGATTAGTAATTTAACAAGGATGCATACCACATTATGATTATCCAAGGTTAGTAGCATAATACTTAGAAAATAAGTAAATGAGAATATGAACTCATCTTAATGACATCACTAATGACATCATTTTCCACTAACTAGTTTTAAGGGCAAATTAGTACTTTAGCATGGTTTTTAATCACAAATATCTCCAAGCTTCCACAAGACACTAGACTAATCAAGATTTAGCTAAGATAAGAGCAAGTGAACACAAAAATCTCTCTCCCCCATCCATAATACTACAATCGGCCAAGAGGAGGAAAAACGGAGAAAAAGAAAGAAAAAAATTCCAAAACCCTAGCTCTCTTCAATATTAAATCAAGGGATAAATCATGGGTGTTCTTGGAGGTTAGGAAGAAGCATATACAAAGTTTCATAGCAAACCAACATCATTTATCAAGGTAATAAAATCATTCAAATTATTAGAAAAGATGATGAATAGTATTTTCTAAGTATTAACTTGTTTTAATGGTTCCTTTAGTTGATTCAAGCTAATTAAAGGTGGTTTAAGGATTACCCAAGGCTTGTTAAGTGTTGTTAGAGCTTCAAGAAGGTATAAACACTCTTGCCCCTTTTTATATTATGAGGGATATTGTTGGTTTAGTGATTAAGTAGTGTAAAGATTAAGATTATGATGTTATATGTGTTTGTAAGTGGTTTGAGTTAAATATGGAAGTGTTTGGGATTGTAACCATGGCTGGTGAAGAAGACCACATGGTGTAGGTGATGATTATTGTGGTTGATAATTGATTTGGAGGAATTGGATTTATGGAAAGTACGAAAATATAGCCATTATAATGTCCGTTTTTCGTTAGAACTACAAACTGCCCTGTTTTGTGACCCCTGTATTCGTACGGTACCTCACTGCCTAGGTTACCAATTGACCATGAAATGATAGAGCTTAGTTCATAGATCGTTTTGATATAAGGTACGTTAAAATCTGATGAACGGTTTAGGAGAAAAGTCAGTTTTAGTGAAAGACGTTCGAAAATCGAGAAACCGTAAATGTATCAAACTTGAGGTTACAATTACCATACTTTAACATTGTTAAAAGTCACGAAATTTTGGGATATGGTAGTAGTGTAGTCAAAGAACTATTTCCAGTTGACCTTACATTAAAATTCGAAATTTAAAAATTATAAGAAATTCTGCAGTCGAGTGTGGTCGTTAAGGGAAATGGTGAAAACCCCGGAAACTTCGATTTAGGTTATAAATGGTTAAGTTCTTGAACCTTTGGGGTAATAAGAATACGTTAAACATATATTAAAGTTTCAAAGGTAATGTTATACAAGAGTGTAGTGAGTAAGAGATGTGGTTCTAACGACGGTCCTTTTGTGTTTATAGAAACTCCGGAAGAGGGACGAGCCATACCGTCAGGATACCGAAACCGAGGCAAGATTTCTTCTATCCCTACTTGTAAAACTACTTATCTTCACAAAGAAACTTGATTTCATGGAATATATATGTGATGCTATTATTACTATATGGTGAAGAAATTGTCTTCCTTGAGTATTGATATTGAAAAGAAGAGTATACGAAGATGTATATGAATATGACTATGAGTACGAAAATGTATATGAATATGGATATGAGTATGAGATGGATATGTATAGAGATGATTATGCAGGAAGTGAACATACCTTATGATTAAAAGTAAATAAAAGAATGGTATCAGTTGTTATCTAGGGTTATATGATTTGTAATATTTTGCTAAAGATATTCTTTCCAAATATCAGTGGTTTAATAAATAATAATTGATTATTATTTACTACTCTTAAAATAGATGGAATATTTTATGAGTACAAAAGTATATTTGATTTTTGAATATGAAAGAGAGGTCTGAATCATAATCAAAGCATTATGATATATATATATATATTTTATAGAAGTAATGTGCGAGAATGGAAAGGATATGAGAGAATGATATGTGGAAATGAAAGTGAGAAAATGGAAATGTGGAATGATATTTTGAAAAGGGAATAATGATGTGATAAAAAGGGGGATTGCAACAGACTTGCGTAAGTGGCTGTGTCAGGGCTGTGTGCGACACAGTCCAGCATTTATTATTTTTATTTCGGCACGAAGATGCCAAGGGAGGATTTTAGCAGGTGGCCTTCCTCCAGGGATGATCTTCATTCCTTCTACCGGTAGTAAAAAGAGAGCAGGTACGATTAGGCGACTGATCATCGTCTTAACGTATCAGGTGACAGCAGATATCCCCAATGTTTTTGAAAAGAAAGTGTAGACAATGGTTTTCAGATTTCTATACTGAAAACAGAATAATGATATGAGATGATGGAATTATGGTTACAGATGAAGAAAAACTGATATTATATTATTTCAGATTTCTATACTGAAAACAGAATAATGATATGAGATGATGGAATTATGGTTGCAGATGAAGAAAAACTGATATTATATTAATTTAGATTTCTTTCTTATAATAGTGAGTGGATGATGTATTATTAAATAAGAGCTTTATTCTTCCTTAAGGATTTTAATTGTTTCCTGCTATTCTATATGCATATACATATATGTATACTTGTTCACATTTTAAATTTTAGTTACAGTATTATCTTGCTGAGCTATTATAGCTCACTCTTGCTACTTATGTATATAGCAGCTAGGTCCCATGCCGATACTACGTACCACACCCCGCAAGAGGGTAAGGGAAAGGCGACCTTTTGAGCGAGTGCTGGCGACCATCCCCGAGGTAGTAACAAGCGAAGGGGCTTAGTATACTTATGTAAATTAAGTGTGTAAGTTGTAATAAACTTTAGTTGTTGAAGTGCTTCCTGTAGAAACTTTGTTCAACAATGTACTTAGTAAATTCTGGGCTTGTAATAACTGTTAACTTTAAAACTTTTTAATATTGTGGATGTTGTTCTATGAGCATATGACTGGTGTGTGTGTGTATTAGTGTGGGGTCAATTGCTTAATTATCAAATATAAAAAAAAACTCAAGAGATATTGATATTGAATGGAAATTGGACCTTGACGGCCCAGATCCTTGACCCCGGATCCCGGGGCGTCACAAGAAGGATGAATGTATGAAAGATTATTGTCTTCCTTGTTCTTCTTTAGTGGTGGTTCTTCATGAATAGTCGTGATCTTTATTGGCTTTTTTCTACTAGAAGATGCTTGATAAGTGGATTTTATATCCACTTGGAGCATTCTATATCGGCTTAAATTGATTGACTTGGCCTCAAGTTTGTTGTATTTTTGATGTGTTTCGTTTAGTTGTGCAGGATTTCGAATCGTACATTAGGGATAGCGGTTTCTATTGGTTTTAGTGTGGATTTCAAGTTTTTAATGAAGAACGAAGTCTTCCCTACAATCCTTGGGAGAGTTGGAGTCAAAGAAATGAAGCATGGAAGCATTTGCAACAAGAACGGGAGGAATCATAAGCAAAACGAAGAAATAGCAAGGAAAAATCCAATCTGCAGCCAAGCAGGGCGCTGCGGCGTAGCACAGGCGCGCTGTGGCGCGGTGGACAGGGCACTGGCACGCTGTGGCGCGGGTCATTGATGTGCTAAAAATAAGTGTAGAAGTGATTGCAAGTGCACAATCTCGTTTTAGTAATTTTAGATTCGTTCCGCAGAGACTAATGTTTTCGCATTCCTTAATTTCTAATTTAATCGAATTAGAACAAGTTTGATTTTTTCGAAGATTTAGATTTTACAAATTAAAATAAAAACTAAATGGAATTTTAAACTAATTTAAAATTAAATTATTCTAGTTTATTCTAAAATTCTAAATTATTCAAAACTTATTCTAAAAATTATTCTAAAATTATCAAAAAAATATATTCTAAATTCGTATTAAAACTAAAAGAAAATTTAATGAAAATTTGACAAGATTCATTCGTAAATTAAACTAGCCATTTTACCAAAACAAAAAAGAATTTGAAACTAAACAAAAAAAAAAAACTCAGGCGACCAAGTCAACTCGTACAACCAGGGGAAAAGAAAAGCAGGAAAAACAAACTTAAGAAAAGAAAATAGACTCGACATTCTGAACTCAGACTCGTACACTACAAACTTGAAATTAAAAAAAAAGTTGAAATGGAAGAAAAAAAATTGTTCGCAGTGATCAAAAGAAAAAAAAAAAAGAAGTGGTTACTTGAAATGGGTGAGAACAGAGGCTGGTATTTGTTTCAGGGTCGAAGGAAATAAAAACAAGGAGGGGCACTAGTACTCGACTTAAAGACTAAAAACAAGATAAATACGAACTGAAAATCTATTAAAACGAACATATAATTTTTTTATTTTTAAGAACAACTATAAAGAAAATTTAAATAAGAAATTAAAATTATACTAGAATGATGATTTGAAATTAAATGGCCCACAATAAAATGGAGATTTAAAGCGGCAAAATTAAAATTTATAACTAAGAACAAGAAATTAAAAATTGTTACTTTCAACCCCAAGTGGTTAGTAACGGGATTTACGAAAATAACGAAACAAGGCAACAATGACGAAAGAACAAGACAAGAAGTAAAGAAAATAAAAATTGCATTAAAATTAAAAAGAGTGTTTACAAGATTTGAAACTAAAAAAAAATACAAGAAATTAAAACTACCCAAAAATCTAAGTTGCTAAATACAAGGGGGGTGAGGGGGTATTTATAGGATAGGAATTAGGGTTAAGGGGGTGTTGGGTAAATCCCCACCATACATTTGTGGTGTGTGGTGGTGAAATCCTAGCCATCTATTTGTTTCCTTCCCCCTTAAGCTTTGAAGAGTTGATCTTGGCCATACACTTATGTTGTGTGTTGGGATGATCTCCACCTTCCACTTGTCTTGAAATATTCTTTTTGCTCCAAGCTCCTAATTCTTTTCCTTCTTTCATTTTTGGTCCTTTTTCTTCCTCTTTTTCCCTTCCTTGCTCTTTATTTCTTTATTTTGTCATTTCTTTATTTATTTACGAATTTCCTGAAATGCAACAAAATAATTTATTAAAATACGAGTTCAAGCAATAAATAGATAATAAAAATATGCAAAAATATGCACTTATCAAATGCCCCCATACCTATCTTTTGCTCGTCCTCGAGTAAAACAAAAAGAAAATCTAGCTAAAAAGTCCTATACTCCTTTTCGTAGGTGTGACGGTTGCATTAGGCATATGCAACAAGCCCTTTAAACCCTAGGCAGCCCTAGTGGACGAGTGAGGTCTCGTGAGGGCCTATAGTGAATGTACCCACAAAATCCATCTAGCTTGTATAAAAGATTACATGGCAATGCACACCACACATACATGTCCTCTCATGATACATCAACTTAAGAATCAAAATGAAGTTGCAAAGTCTTGGTGTGGAAAGTGCAAGGATTCACATAGTCTACTTAAAGAACCATGCAGGAGTGATTATAAGTTCATGTCAAGTGCAAAAATTATTGGTAACCATGCTAAGTCTACAAGAGCACACCTCAGAGTCAAAACTTGAGATCTCTTATACAAAAAAAAACAAATAAGCAATACCTCACCTTTCACTCACAAAAGAATATTCACTCAAGAACAAGGGTAAGTGTATCACTCAATTCCAACAAAATCAAATGCATGCTTGACACTTGGTATCATTCCAACTTAAATCACAACATACATTAATAATGACAATCAAAAGGCCTATATTAGGGTTGTAATGGGGCTAGGGACAAGGTATGTCAAGAAAGGCCAAAGCAAGGTGAAGTGTCAAAAGCTAGTAGTCACATGAATATCATACACAACACCCCCCCACACAATTTATTTTATTTTCAACAAAAAGCCTTGAATAGTCGCAATGAAGGAGGATTACAAAAAACATAAGTATGCTCTCATATGTATATTTTTTTCATTTTTTTTCTTTTCCTTTTTTCTTTTTTTTTTTCATTTTTTTCTTTTCATTTTTTTTCTTTTCTTTTTTTTCTTTTCTATTTTTTTTCTTTTTTTTTTCTTTTTTAAGGAAAATGATAAATGTAACAATAATCCTCCTTTAGATTTAATTTTGAAAATCGACTATCAAGGTAACAACAAATATTTTCTCAAAAGTTATGAACAAAAGTAAACCCTATTTCACACACCTTATTGCTCCCTCAAGTTCCTACTAGCCTTTGACAAAATGGGATCAAGAATACGTAAGGCTAAACAAGAAAAAGGTCTTAGGTGAGTAATGTGGTGTGTCACCGAAAGAAAATGATTAAGCTCAAAGGGTTAACTAATTGATCATATAAGAATGGTGTGGATATTTTTGGAAATATAGGTTATTCCTAAATGCCTTTATCATTTTATCATCAATCAATGTCATGCGTTCCAAGAGAGAATTCAAACAAGTGCTAGCAATGCAAATGACAAGTGGACACTCAAGAAAAAGAATATAAATGAAAAAGATGTGCATATAGGCTCAAAATCTCACTTGGTGTAGTAAAACATAATCAATCTCAAGTAAAGGTATCTTCAATTCACCTACTTGTACTTAAAGCATGAAGACCAAATCATCTTACACCTAATCATGACCTTCTAATTTCATGCACAATTCAAATAAGTCTACTAGCTTCACCTTGCTAGTGTAAGTGTGTGAACAAGAACTTTAGCAAATCACTTTTCAAACAAAAGCTAATGGATCATAAGATTATCATAGCATGCAAGGGTGCATCAAGCAACTAGCAATCAATTAACAAGACTAGAATACGAAAAGAACTCTTTTTGTGATTTTTTTTCATTTTTTGGATTTTCTGATTTTTATATTTACACTAAAAACCCTCTCCCATACCTAGATCATGCATTGTCCTCAATGTATGCAAATGCAAGAGAAATGAGTAAATGAGAACGAGGAGATAATACCTGACAAGGGATGACGGAGACTGAAAACTTCTAAAAATTATGAAAGAAAATAACTCACACACGCACACAATTCCTCCCCCATACCTACATTCTACTATGGGAGGTACAAAACAAATATTTAATAACCAATACCTGCTCTCGGAAAAACTATTTTTGTTATACAACCAACATATTTCAGAAACTCACCCACGAAAATAGCATAGACCACTCGAACGATCCGATTAGGCGCAAGAATAAAACTCATATTCCTAACTTCATCCATAGACCACGAGGATGCTTCTTTTTGTTGTTTAAGCAAATTAATTACGATAAGATGTTGGTCATGAATATCATGAGTTTTGATGAAAGATGGAGCACGAGTGGAAAATGAAGAAATAGAAACGGGTGGGGGCGGCTCTTCGAAAAATGTTTTACCAACAGAATTAGGATCACAAGAACTATCCTTATGTTGGGTTTCCCATTTGGAACAAATATTCTTCATCTCTCCAAACATCTCTTCCGAGGTCAAATCCTTAAAAGATTCGTGAAGCTCTCGATTGGTCTCGTAATGCAATTGAAAATCTTGTTTAAGAAGAGACTCAATCTCATGATCGTCCAAATTTGACCTTGAAACAACCTCCTTAACTAGATTAGCTCCTATTGGTTGAGTATGAAGTTCTTTGGGTTTTTCAGGAAGAGGTTTGGAAGATGAAAGGAAAAGTGCACTAGAAGAAGATGGTGGTTGTCTAGGTGAAGCCACAAACTCAGAATCATCGGAATTCTTCGTTTGACCTAGAGAAAGAATGATGTCAGCATTAGAATCTTCTTCGTGTGAATCACCACCGAAAGGAGTGTCAACTTGAACATTAGACCTAGGAGAAATGATATCATCGAAAGTATCGATAGGTCTTTGAGTGATAAGAAATTTAGGGTTGACCTCGGGTGGATTCGGGGTGGTTATCGTCTCACG
The DNA here is from genome assembly GCA_036435485.1 of Saposhnikovia divaricata. NCBI lineage: Eukaryota > Viridiplantae > Streptophyta > Magnoliopsida > Apiales > Apiaceae > Saposhnikovia > Saposhnikovia divaricata. The sequence goes on along the minus strand of CM071594.1, from coordinate 185,864,502 downwards.
CTCGCACATGTTGGCTAATTGATCCACTTGAAATTCTAACTTAGATAAGGCTTGAACATTAGAGTTCAAAATTTACCTATCAGAAGTTATGGTTCGCATGAAGTTTGCTTGAGAAATCAATAAAGCCTCGATACTCTTTTCTAAGGTGTCAAGTTTCCTACTCGAATCATGAAATCCGGGTAGGTGGGCGGGTGTTTGAATTGAACTCGAATAAAGAACTTAACTCGGAATTGGATAAGAGTTCGGTTCTTGAAAATGTGGAGGCGGAGTTTGATAGCTATGACCTTGGTTCCATGAGAGATCGGGATAATCTCTCCAACCGGAATTAGAAGACGATGTAAAGTGGTCATTTCGAGAGGTTGGTTGAAACATGGCGTTGACTTGTTGAGAGTCGGTGCCATGTTGAAAATCGAGACTCGGAGAGTTGAAATTTGGGTCCCAAGACGTGTGTGAAGGGCCACTAAGGGTTTCTAAGGCTTCGAGTCATCTAGTAAGAGCATCTATTCAGAGTCGATTGCAATATTGTTTTCACTATACTGCAAATCACTAAAAGTACTAGACGACTCGTTATATACACTAGGTTCCCTAGTTGACTCACACCACATCGTATTATCCGCTAACTCCTCGTCAAAATCCCAACCTTGGTAATAACGCTCCCTAAATGCTACGGACATGGTAAAGATTGATCAAGGAAAAAACCACGTAGCACGTAAGTGCGAAAATGAAACACACAAAATAAATGGTGAAAAATCAAAAGAAAAATCTAACCTAGGTTCCCTAAATAAAATAACTAGACATTGCTCATAACGTTAAGACACACTAAAAATTACGTAAATTAAGAATTTTTCAGACCGATTCGGCCAAATTAGAGCAGGCATTGCCAAGAGGCCAAACTCGTCACTTAGAAACCGAATCTTAACAGCCAGGCGAACCTTAGACACTGAAGGTCGTGAATAAGTCTTAATTACGTTTATTTTTAGGCACCTTTCTAATTGAGCGCGAAATCCTAGGGGCAAATGTCTAATTAATTTTATTAAAAGGCTAGGGGATGCAAAATGTTGAAAATTAATTGTTTTTGGGCTAAGGAAAGAGTGATGAAATCCCTTCCCTTATCTTATAGTGGATTTGCCCTTAAGATTTATTTACAAATGAATGCAACAAACAACGAGATATAAAAAACTATAAACATTTATGGATGCTTTAGACTACGTGCTCTAACTAAAGAAAAGAAAGAATTTAACGTACCTTGGGGTCCTCCAGCGATCACCACAATTTATAAGGTACGAAAAATTAAAAACAAGAAAATAAAAATCTAGATGATGTGCCCTAAGTGAGTAAATGCATGATGCAACAATTATGTATTTACAACAATTTTTTTTTTTGGATTTTTAATTTTTAATTTTTTGTGATTTTTGTGATTTTCTAAATATAAAAAGGGCGAAAAGAGTGAGATACGGTTACCGAAGCAAGCTTTCCATAAATTCCAATTTTCCACGCTTCTTAAGAAGAGTTCCGAAATCTCACAATTTCCTAAAAAGAATGAAATAAAAAAATAAGACAAGAAATAAAACTAACTCGAAAAATTAAAAAATAAGGCGCGAAAAATAATTAGTCCCCGGCAGCGGCGCCAAAAACTTGACGTGCTAAAAATAAGTGTAGAAGTGATTGCAAGTGCACAATCTCGTTTTAGTAATTTTAGATTCGTTCCGCAGAGAATAATGTTTTCGCATTCCTTAATTTCTAATTTAATCGAATTAGAACAAGTTTGATTTTTTCGAAGATTTAGATTTTACAAATTAAAATAAAAACTAAATGGAATTTTAAACTAATTTAAAATTAAATTATTCTAGTTTATTCTAAAATTCTAAATTATTCTAAAATTAATCTAAAAATTATTCTAAAATTATCAAAAAAAATATTCTAAATTTGTATTAAAACTAAAAGAAAATTTAATGAAAATTTGACAAGATTCATTCGTAAATTAAACTAGCCATTTCACCAAAACAAATAAGAATTTGAAACTAAACAAAAAAAAAACTCAGGCGACCAAGTCAACTCGTACAACCAGGGGAAAAGAAAAGCAGGAAAAACAAACTTAAGAAAAGAAAATAGACTCGACATTCCGAACTCAGACTCGTACACTACAAACTTGAAATAAAAAAAAAAGTTGAAATGGAAGAAAAAAAAAATTGTTCTCAGTGATCAAAAGAAAAAAAAATAAGAAGTGGTTACTTGAAATGGGTGAGAACAGAGGCTGGTATTTGTTTCAGGGTCGAAGAAAATAAAAACAAGGAGGGGCACTAGTACTCGACTTAAAGACTAAAAACAAGATAAATACAAACTGAAAATATATTAAAACGAACATATAATTTTTTTTTAAGAACAACTATAAAGAAAATTTAAATAAGAAATTAAAATTATACTAGAATGATGATTTGAAATTAAATGGCCCACAATAAAATGGAGATTTAAAGGGGCAAAATTAAAATTTATAACTAAGAACAAGAAATTAAAAATTGTTACTTTCAACCCCAAGTGGTTAGCAACGGGATTTACAAAAATAACGAAACAAGGCAACAATGACGAAAGAACAAGACAAGAAGTAAAGAAAATAAAAATTGCATTAAAATTAAAAAGAGTGTTTACAAGATTTGACACTAAAAAAAAAACAAGAAATTAAAACTACCCTAAAATCTAAGTTGCTAAATACAATGAGGGTGAAAGGGTATTTATAGGATAGGAATTAGGGTTAAGGGGGGTGTTGGGTAAATCCCCACCATACATTTGTGGTGTGTGGTGGTGAAATCCTAGCCATCTATTTGTTTCCTTCCCCCTTAAGCTTTGAAGAGTCGATCTTGGCCATACACTTATGTAGTGTGTTAGGATGATCTCCACCTTCCACTTGTCTTGAAATATTCTTTTTGCTCCAAGCTCCTAATTCTTTTCCTTCTTTCATTTTTGGTCCTTTTTCTTCCTCTTTTTCCCTTCCTTGCTATTTATTTCTTTATTTTGTCATTTCTTTATTTATTTACGAATTTCCTGAAATGCAACAAAATAATTTATTAAAATACGAGTTCAAGCAATAAATAGGTAATAAAAATATGCACTTATCAGTCATGGCGCACTGCGGCGCGGTAGCTATTCTGGAATTCCCGAAATTTTGTCTTGAAAAGTCCTGTTTCGAATTTAATTCGGGGTTTTGGCTGTTTTCTTGGAGGACAATGTTTCTAGGCCTATATAAACTCACCCCATCATCTCTAAACGTACCAACTACTTAGAAAAACTTAGAGAGAGCCAGAGATAGAGAATCATACTTGGAGACGGATTCCCGGAAGATCGTGACAGCATTCGGAGATCTAGATCTACTTTTGTATTCTTCTAAATTAGGCGATACTCTAGATTTCAGATTTGTTTTCTTAAACTCATACTCTAGTTTATTTGTAATCTTTAATACTTTGCTATTTACCATGGTTTCATCAGATCTCATGATGATGAACGGTTCGATTATGAACTAATCATTGTCATGGGATTCTAACGGATTTATTTATGGAGCTTTAGTATTTTGATGCTTTAAAGATCTGTGTGTGACGTTTATTGATATCATAGTATGGTTATGCTTAATTGTTAGATGCGTAGCTAACATCTAATCTGTTAATATCTTGTGAAGCGAGAGTGGATCTTGAGATTTAGAACTTGCCATGCTAGCATAGGTTCATGATTGTCTATCAACATGATTCGTGGTGTATGGTGTAATTTGAACTATTTTATACTACCTTGTGTGATCTTTATGGATAACTTGTTCTTCAACCGCTATGTTTTCAAAATCTTATAGAGATATAGGGTCTAAACATAATTGGTGTCTACCCATCTTCTATCTCTTTTGTGGATGAATGAGTAGTTTGGTATTCGTATACTGAGAGGTAGCCTATACTTGTTTCGTGTTGTCTGATCAGATATCATAACCATTGCATATAGTGATTAAAGGCGTCAGATCTAAGCAAAGTATTTAATGAAGTTAGGATCCCATGTTTTCTCTCGCATAAGTAATTCGATTGAATTCTCATTAGTTAATTAATTCTTAGTTGTTAATTTGCTTTTTTAGTTAATTTTAGTTAATCAAAACCCAAATTTGTTAATTGTCTTAGCAGTGAGTAAAAACCATACATTGTTGCATAGGTGCATTTACTGAATTAAAACCTAAACCATATCTCTGTGGAACGAACTTGTTTTCTTTCTATATTACTTGTGACCACGTACGCTTGCGTGATTTTGTGCAAACAAGTTTTGGCACCGCTGCCGGGGATCGAAGGTACTTGAGCATGTATGCGAACACGTTCTCAAACTTGTAAAGTGGAAGACGTAGATCTAGTTACAAATAAAAGCGAAGAGGAACTTGAAACTACAGTAGAGATGGGTGATCGAGCAGCAGCAGAAACTAAGGCTTTGAAGGACTATTCTCAGCCGAAGATCAATGACATCCAATCTAGTATTGTCAAACCAGCCATTGCAGCTAACAACTTTGAAATCAAGCCTGACACGATTCAGATGGTGCAGAATTCAATTCAGTTTGGGGGTGATCCAACGGAAGATCCTAATATGCACATCCGGGACTTCATCGAGATCTGCGACACTTTCAAGTTTAATGGTGTGTCGGAAGATGCTGTCAAATTGAGACTTTTCCCATTCTCTTTGAGGGATAAAGCTAAGGACTGGTTACACTCTTTACAAGCCGGTTCCATTACTACAAGAGAGGATCTTGCTCAGAAGTTTCTTACTAAATTCTTCCCTATGGCTAAAACAGCAGCAATCAGGAACGCTCTAACTCAATTCGCACAGCAGTCTGGAGAATCTTTGTGTGAATCTTGGGAACGATACAAGGAGATGCTTCGAAAGTGCCCTCATCATGGTATGCCATATTGTATGGTGATCAATGTTTTCTATAATGGGTTGGGTGCAAAATTTAGACCTTTGCTAGATGCAACATCAGGTGGAGCTCTATGGGCTAAGAGCTATGAGGAAGCTTATGATCTAATTGAGACGATGGCTGCTAATGAATATCAGAATCTCAAGGTAAGGTAGCAGGTATTCTGGAAGTGGACGCATCCATAGCTATTGCAGCTCAGTTGAAGGCTCTAACTATGAAGGTGGATTCTCTGACTAATTATGGAGTTCAGTAGGTGGCTAGTGTGTGTGAGCTTTGTGCGGGTGCACATGATACGAATCAGTGTGCTATCTCTTCTGAATCAGCACAGTTTATGAGTAATTTTCAGAGAACTTCTGCACCAGCTCCAGCCACCTATCATCCGAACAACAGGAACCATCCTAATTTTAGCTGGAGCAACAATCAAGGTACTCAACAACCACAGCAGCCTTATCAGCAGTTTCAGGGTCAGCAGTATGGAGCTAAGCCGTTCAATCAAGGCTACCAGTAGTAGTATGCTCCAAGGCAACAATTTCAACCCCCGGGATTTCAGCAGCAACAGTCTCATGGGAATGTTGGTCAATCTTATAATGAAAAATCTGAATTGGATGAATTGAGGTTGATGGTTAAAAGTCAGGCGGTATCTCTCAAGACGTTGGAGAATCAGATTGGGCAAATTGCAAGTGCCTTACTTAACAGGCAACAAGGAACTCTTCCTAGCGATACGGAGGCTAATCCAGGCAGGAGAGAAGGAAAGGAACAGGTGAAAGTAGTAACCTTGAGATCGGGAAAGGTTACAACAGATCCGAAATCAGTAGCTAAGGAAGATGAAGAAGTTCAGAATCAGCAAGTTGAAAAATCTGTAGTGCCGGAAATTTGAAAGTCTGACTTGGTAGCTGATCAGCTAGATAGTGAAAAGGAAAAGAGCAAGGAACCTGTTGAAAAAGCTTCTCCGGAGCAGTCTACAAAGAATAATCAGATCTACCCTCCCCCTCCATATCCTAAAAAGCTCCAAAAGCAGAAGTTGGACAAGTAGTTTGCAAAATTCCTAGAGGTGTTCAAGAAGTTGCAGATTAACATACCTTTTGCGGAAGCTCTTGAACAGATGCCGAGCTATGCTAAGTTCATGAAAGGTATTCTCTCATGGAAATTGAAGCTCGAGGAATTGGAGACCGTTGCTTTGACGGAAGAGTGCAGTGCTGTTCTGTAGCAAAAGTTGCCTCCTAAACTTAAAGATCCGGGAAGTTTCACCATCCCGTGCACTATTGGTAACTTATCTTTCAACAAGTGTCTGTATGAATTGGGAGCTAGCATCAATCTCATGCCTTTGTCTATTTTCATGCAACTTGGTCTACCGGATCCAAAGCCTACCAACATCTCTTTGCAGCTGGCTGATCGATCAATCACTTATCCGAGGGGTATAGTGGAGGATGTCTTGGTGAAAGTTAATAAGCTCATCTTCCCCGCTGATTTTGTTATCTTAGACTTCGAGGAAGATAAGAAGATACCCATCATCTTGGGAAGACCATTCTTGGGTACGGGTAGGACCTTGATCGATGTTCAAAAAGGGGAGCTCACCATGAGGGTGCAAGACCAGAATGTCACTTTTAATGTGTTCAATGCAATGAAGTTTCCAACGGATGAAGAGGAATGCTTTAAGGTGGATTTGGTCGAGTCTGCAGTCACTACGGAGATTGAGCAATTGCTTAAGTCAGATTCTTTGGAGAGAGTTTTAGTTGGAGATTCTGATTTTGAAGATGAAGAAGTAGCCGAGCAACTTCAGCAGTTGAATGCAGCTCCGTGGTAGAGGAAGTTTGATATGCCATTCGAATCTCTTGGGTTAGTAGAGCTTAAGAACTCTCAGGGGCGTCTTAAACCATCTATTGAAGAAGCTCCTACACTTAAACTCAAACCACTACCAGAACACTTGAGGTATGCTTTTCTAGGTGATGCATCTACATTACCTGTTATTATTGCTTCTAACCTATTAGGTAGTGAGGAAGAAAAGCTCTTGCGAATTTTGAGAGAGTTCAAATCGACAATTGGTTGGACAATAGCAGATATCAAGGGAATCAGCCCTTCTTATTGCATGCATAAAATTCTACTAGAGGAAGGAGTTAAGCCTACTGTTGAGCATCATCGAAGACTCAATCTTATCATGAAAGAGGTGGTGAAGAAGGAAATTCTAAAGTGGCTGGATGCAGGAATCATATATCCTATCTCAGACAGTTCTTGGGTGAGCCCGGTGCAGTGTGTGCCTAAGAAAGGAGGCATGACAGTTGTTGCTAATGAGAAGAATGAGCTCATCCCTACTCGGACAGTCATGGGGTGAAGAGTTTGTATGGACTATCGGAAGTTGTACAAGGCCACTAGAAAATATCACTTTCCGCTGCCGTTCATTGATCAGATGTTAGACAGGTTGGCTGGCCATGAATACTATTGCCTTCTTGATGGTTATTCGGGTTACAATCCGATTTACATCTCTCTGGAAGATCAAGTGAAGACCACATTCACATGTCCTTTTGGCACTTTTGCTTTTCGACGAGTCTCTTTTGGACTTTGTGGTGCTCCTACCACTTTTCAAAGGTGCATGATGGCTATTTTCTAAGACATTATCGATATTAATATGAAGGTCTTCATGGACGATTTCTCGGTCTTTGGTACTTCTTTTGATGAGTGCTTGCATAATCTTGGCTTGGTGCTGAAAAGGTGCGTGGAAACAAATCTGGTGCTTAATTGGGAGAAGTGTCACTTTATGGTGCAAGAAGGAATCATTCTTGGGCACAAGGTATCTAGCAAGGGGCTTGAAGTGGATAAAGTTAAAGTGGAGACTATTGAGAATCTTCCTCCACCTATCTCTGTTAAAGGAATTCGCAGTTTTCTTGGTCATGCGGGATTCTATAGGCGATTCATTAAAGACTTCTCCAAAATCTATAAACCCTTGTGCAATTTGTTGGAGAAGGATGTTCCTTTCAAGTTTGATGAAGATTGCTTAGCTGATTTCGAGCTTTTGAAGAAGAAGTTGACTACCGCACCAGTCATCACCGCACCTAATTGGGAGGAACCATTCGAGCTGATGTGTGATGCAAGTGACTATGTAGTGGGAGCTGTGCTTGGGCAAAGAAAGAATAATGTTTTCCATGTGGTTTATTTTGCTAGTAAAACCCTCAATGACGCGCAACTCAACTATACCACTATGGTGAAGGAGTTGTTGGCTGTTGTCTATGCTTTTGAGAAGATCAAATCTTATTTGCTTGGGACTAAGGTGATAATTTACACGGATCATGCAGCTATTAGATATCCGATTTCAAAGAAGGATTCAAAGCCTAGGTTGATTCGTTGGGTTCTTTTGCTTCAAGAGTTTGATTTGGAGATCAAGGATCGGAAAGGTACAGAAAACCAGGTGCGGATCATCTATCATGTTTGGAGGACCACAATAAGGATTCACGAAACAACACTCTTATTAACGAATCTTTTCCCGATGAGCAGCATTTTGGGGTGCAAGATGAAGAGCCATGGTTTGCAGACATTGTGAACTATCTTGTGAGTAATGTTATCCCTCTGAAATTCTCATTTGCTCAAAGGAAGAAGTTTCAATAGATGTGAAGTGGTACCGTTGGGACGAGCCACTCTTGTTCAAGCTTGGTGTGGATCAGATGTTAAGGAGATGCATTCCTTATAGTGAGACGGAAGGTATTTTGCAAGATTGTCATTCTACCACACATGGAGGCCACAATGGTGGTGATAAGACAGCTCAGAAAGTACTTCAGGCAGGATTCTATTGGCCAACTCTATTTAAAGATGCTCATCAGTTTGTGATGAGAAGTGATCGATGCCAAAGGGTTGGTAATATCTCTAGGAGGAATGATATGCCTCTTACTACGATGCTTGAAGTTGAGATATTTGATGTGTGGGGTATCGATTTCATGGGTCCATTTGTTTCATCTTGTAATAATTAGTACATTCTCTTGGCAGTGGATTATGTGTATAAATGGGTCGAGGTTAAAGCATTACCTACCAGTGATGCTAAAGTGGTGCTGAATTTTCTTCATAAGCAACTATTCACGCGTTTTGGGACTCCACGAGCGATAATCAGTGATGAGGGAACATGAAAGGTAGAGTGTGTAAACTTGTAACACTATAACTAATATAACTCAACTAAAGGAAAAGATACTTAACCAGAAGACAATCAAGAACAAGAAGCCACAAAGAAATCAACACTAAATGAAGACATGGTAATTGATACAATTCAACATGTTAACTATGATCAAGCCAAGAAGAAATCATTGAGAGAAGTTCAAGTCAAAGTTGTTCATGCCTCAGTGATTTGAAAAGCCAAGAATCAAGATCATAACTATCAGTATCAATAAGACAAATTAATTTCAAGTGAACAAGAAGGAAAGCTAACATTGGAAAGCCACATTACTAATTGAATATGGTAATTTATTCAAAAAGCAAAAACACTATCAAGACTAGTCACTTATGAACCAGACCAGTGCATCAAGTGTCAGGACATTGATAGCAAGTTTATGTCAGTAATAAAGATCCATGTTCAAGAGCTTGGTGAAGAATAAAGAAGACATGAAGATATCACAAGTTCAAGATGTGCATTGAAGTTTCAAGTTGAAGACCTGAATATTTTCTGTAAGAACCCCAAATTTTGGATATAATTAAAACTTTTTATTAAGTAATGATAAAATGAGAAACAATGATTCCGACAGCAAGGTCACCAACTCTAATGAATGGTGGTTTCAAAGAACAATGATTGTAATGAATGGACATTGCTTTGGACAATGATCCTGATGCATTGGTATATTGTCAGAATAGAGTAATTCGATGGTTGAGGACCTAGATAAGAATAATCTACCATCCAGAAAGGAGCTAATTGATCCATGAAGGGAAATGAGTACGTGCATAGTATTTCCCGTACGTGCATAGTATTTCCCGTACGTGCATAGTGTTTCCTGTATGTGCATAGTAATTTGGTGGACGAATAGTGATTTTGTAAGTTGGAAAACTTTTCACTCCACCCTATGTACGGGACGTGATATGGATGTTTCGAAGTCATATTAGTAATACGCGGAGGAAATAAGTGAATGCAGAGACGATCGGAATTCAGAAATTCCAAATTCTTTTCGGTATAATATTTGACCGGACAGTGGATTAAATATTATTATAATCCAAGAATTGAGATATTAACTTTGAGGATTTGATATTTTGGGATGTTATTATATTGATTTAAGAATGGAGGTAGGAAACCACTGAGGAGTGGTTATGGCTACAATGTAATAATTGATATTTGGAAAGAATGAATGGAATTCGACTTTATTATTTCTATGTCTTGAAGAATGCTAAAGGGTAACAACATAGGTAAGAATAATCTATCTTCTAAGGGAATAAGATATGGCAATCTCAAGCAGGAGAATATTCTCATGTCATCCAGATCGGTAACGATTAATCCAGTAGTTCCGTAAAAAGGTTAAGGAACGATCGAAAGAGAATACGGACAATTATACAACCCTAAGAGAACAAGTAAAGAATACAGAATGAATAGTGTTGTGGTGGGAGTATATAATAATATGAGACGACACTATATAGAAGTATTCGGAACGGATTTCCGAGTTCGTATTAGTGATCCAGGAGGAAAATAAGTGTATGTAAAAGCTGTCGGATCCTGAAAAACCGCACTTTTATTTTCTCCGAGAGTTCCCTGGACACTGATAGCCTTAAGTATTTAACGAATGGATTTAAGGAATATAAATTGGAAAGTTAGAATGAAAGATGGAGAATGAAAGTATTAATATTAAAAAGGATTCCCGGTAAACCCTAATTAGAAATCCGTGAAATATTCTCACGAACGATCAATCGAAACGGGCAATAACCGGACACAGAAACAAGCCGGGAATCAAGATGCATGCATGTGCTAGTAGAAAATATCTAGCAACCAAGTGGTGACTCAAGTAACTAGCACACTTAGAGATTGGAACTAATACTTAGCATGAATTCCATCCAAAGATCAACCAAGTGTTAACTTCTTTAACACACCTCTTGACACATGCCCCAAATGACATCATGCATTGCATCACACCTTTATTAAAGTAGCTTTAGGATGAGATATTATCCAACTTACATCACTTTATGCATTATTGAAATTCAACCAAGCAAAACAACTCCATTCTCTCCATTCTTCAAAACTGCCAAGCAAGAACACTCCTCAAAGAAAAATTCATATCTCCACTTCTACCCATTAATAGATCACCAAATTTTAACCATAGCTTCCTCAATATATGTAGAGTATTCGTTCAAAATTTCATAATTTTTGAAGATCGTTTGGATAGGTAAATAAATTCAAGAAAATCACCCTGTTTTTCCCCTCAAGAAACAAGACTTCGAATTTTTGGAATTTTTAGATTTCCAAACCAAGCTTCCACTCCTTGTTTGATCATCAAATTTTTATGGTGAGTCCTATATTTCATAAAAGCAATCTCCTAAAAATTTCAAGTCCAAACTCCTTTGTTTCCATTTTCAAAAAAATCATGAAAGAGGAGGATGAATAGTGTTTCATGAACTAATCTTTGATTTTTCTTGTTTTCATGGTTGATCTTAGCTACCCTCAGGCTATCCAAGGACTATAACAAGCTTTGTAAGGCTAGTACATACTCTCAAGAAGGTATAACACTCTTGAAACCCTAGATCAACTTTAAGTTTATGGATGTTTTTGATGAGCTAAGCTTGGTTATGATGTTAGCATGATTATAAGCATAATTAGTAAGTGATTTAGTTGAGCAAGAAAGCATGTTAATTATTGTGGTAAACTGGTATGATCTGGACTTGATGATGTTCATGATCATGTGATAAGTTATGTGGATGCCCGGTGTGGCTTGGTTGGATTGTTATAATTTTTGGAACGTTCGATATATAGCCGTCGTAATGCCGAAATTTCGTTAACCTTAAGAAAAACAACTTGGACAGTAGATGTAACTCACTGCCTAGCTTTGCAATCTGCCATGATAGGATAGGTAATGTTCTAAGCTTCGTTTTGATATAAAGATCACGTGAAACGGACTTACGGTTTAGGATTTACAACCAAATTACTAAAAGTAGTTCGAATCCGTAAACGAAAGTTCGTAACTGTAATTGAACCCTCGTAAACTATGTAACGTCATGGCAAATCTTGGTAAATAAATACTAGAGGTAAAAAGGAAGGTGTGAAAGAAAACCGTATGTCAAAAGGATCATTTTTCGATTTATTAAAAATGTTCGAGTCGAGGTTAAACGCAAACGAACCCCTAAAAGACGACTCTTTTATAACTTCGGTAAAACACTTAGAAAACGGGCGATAAAACTCGGAGTATAGTATTGGTTCGTAACGATCGACCTTAGAACTCATATGACTTAAGTATGTCCCAAGTATAAGTACAATGACATGTCGTATTAACGAACGAATGTCGGGTCGGATCAGTGATAAAAGTAATCCACAAAAAGGGGTATAACGAGATAACTCGAGAACGTGTTTCGAGTTAAGTATAACTTAACTTTTAATATGTTAAGTGATTAATCCCGAATGCCTTGGTTATTTATAGATCACCAAGCTGAACCGGGACCCGCTACCACTACCCCTTACCGTACTCGACTACCAGGCAAGTTTCAATTCCCTTCTTTTAGGCTGTTGTTGTGATTGAATAAATATATATATATATGATTGCTGATATACATATGCCATTGCATGCATGCCTACTTTCAAGTTGAATTGATATACTTGTTCCCTGAATGTTATTGTTGGCTTATAAGCTAGATAGTTATACATCAGTTATAAGCCGGTTATTGTAAGACCCTCAGAGAAGGGCGCATATATCTTATTCATCGAATATAGACCGGGAGTCAATATTTCTTGATATATCGAGATTACCTCGGAGGAAAATATTTAAGTAAATATTTTCTATTATTTGGGCGACGAATATTATTTGAATATTCGTTCGAGACTAATTATTTTATCGATCCTTGCTTCAAATAATTATTTGAACGTAACTATTCAACGAATAATATTTCTCAATATTCATTCAGAGTCGAATTGATTATCGACTATTATTTCGAATATTCTTCTAAAGATGAGACTATTAAATGAATATTATTTGGATATTCTTTTAGAATATTATTTTATTAAATAAATATTACTTTTGAATATTCATTTAAGATATTAAATACTTGATGAATATTATTTTAATATTCATCTGAAGCTTGATTTAATTACCGAATATTATCTCGAATATTCCTTAAGGCTTGGATTACTAAATGAATATTACTTGATATTCATTTAGGATATTATTCATTAAATGAATATTACTTTTGAATATTCATTTAAATTCCTAATTAATTATGAATATTACCTTAAATATTCTTTTCAGGTCTTATTAATTAATGAATATTGTTTTGAATATTCATTTAAATATTTATTTATTCAATAAATATCCTCCTGATATTTCTTCAGGGATTATTTTGAGAAATACTCTGATTAAAGATATTCTTTCATATTCCCAAATATTCTTTAAATATTTTAACTCAATAAATATTCTCTGGATATTTATTCCATACTTAGAATAACGTCGATAAGGTTTATCTTCTTCGATTATTACAGAAAATATCTCGGAGTCATATTATTATTAATCTTATATCAAGAAAGGTTCTCAGACATCATTCTTCTTTGAGTCTACCCCCTTAATAATAAGGGAACCTTACTTGGAAAATGTTATTTATCTTGTCGACTTCCCGGTCATAAAGTATTCCCTTCACCCGCAACTCGGGTGCTGTTGACTTATTAAGTCGTTGCTTACCTTCTCATCTTTCGAGGGGTAAGATTACTGGAACAAGTTGATATCCGTTACCAAGTAATAGCTTGGGAGTTATTGGTAAATTTTCCTTTCCAACTAGATACGACTACTTTGTGGAGTCTTATCAACAAGTATTATACTTGGGGAAAGGGGGACGAACGTTACATTCAGAATCATGAATTCTATTTGAACTAGGAGTCGTGTAAGAGGCCGAGTAGCGCCGGTCCATCCCCTTTGGCCCAACCGTTGGCCGGGGAGAGCTAGTAAGGCGGTATACAAGTAAAGCCGTCAGTTCTTCCTTCTACCGGTAGTATATCTAAATTGAGCTGTACGATCTCGACTGATCATCAAGATTGGAACAGCGGGCGCGGTGAATACTCCATCATTGGTTCATCATCCAAATTTATTTATTTCCTGCAACATGATTACTGTTGGCAGAGTTGGAAAAGGGTCATAACTGGAATAGCAACCTTTTCTTGCAAGTTCCTCTTCTTAATAACAATAAAAATATCTCGCTTACTTTGATGTAGCAGATATTTCTACAAACAAATACTTTAAGTTACCTTGTAACTTAATCGTTCATATTATACTGGCATCATTTCCGTAAATGCATGGCATATGGTTTGAAAGATACTTTTGAACTGTTATACATTATCGTTCAGTTATATATTATTGTTGGTGGGCTATTGCTCACCCTTGCTTTATTATTATATCACAACAACAGCTAGACCAGATGACTCGCACAAGGCGCACTCGACGCGGGCGAGGACGATGAGACTACCAGAGCTGAAGAAGAAGCTATTGGTAGGGTATATTTATTCTTTCAGTACCAAGAATATGGTCTAGTATGACTTATGTAAATGGATGGCAAAGAGTATGTATTTATATTGAAATTCTTTTGGATTGTAAGAACTCATAATGTGATTAATAAAAATTTGATTGTTACTCTGATTTCATCTCTGGGACTATAACGGGTGTGTTTTATATTGTTGTGTTGGGTTATAGAGACGTAATTTATTTTATGTTAAGGAAAGTTCAATTATTGTGGACAGAATTGGAAACCGTAACCACCGGATCCCGGACCCCGGATCTGGGTGTGTTACAGAAGTGGTATCAGAGCGTACGTTATAAACCCCAGAGATGAGGTGACGTTAAAACAATAAATTCAATAAGATAATAAGAACTCTTGCCAAGTTCATAGTCGGACTACTTAATGTAATGATGACATATAAAACCCTTATGGGAACTCGTAAGTATAATGATAGTAACTTAGCTCGATATCGTATCGACGAGTAAGGCGACTGACCTTGAGGCATACGAGCAACAGCGCGATGATGCTTTATATGCTGAAGATCAGCGGGTAATTCGATGGAGTACCCTACTGGAGACCCGGAAGAGGTTCCAGCAGATAAGGAAAATCCTGTTAGGATAAGGAGCTTACCCATGGGTAATGAGGGTCGCAGCCAGAATGACTGTGATGATTAAGATATGGTTCTCCGAAAAGTGAGTATAAAGAACCGAGATATTATTAAGAGATCTGAAGATGCATGTTGAATTCATAGCCGGACTACCAGATGTAGTACTAGCAAGAAAGAAGGATTGGAAGAATTACTTGAGATCTTATACGGAAAAAAAGATGAGAATCCTTAGAGATTTTCATCTTAACAAAGAAAGAGCTAGAGGGATGTATGATTATCAAAGACATCGATTTAGGGCGAGGAACAGAGTCCCTGGGAATAGTGGAGAAGGAGGCAGTAAGTGCCATATCATTTGATAAATGAATTAGTATGAATATGGTCAGTGATAATTAGCCATGAGAAGGCAGGTGTCGTAGGTTGTAAATTATGGAACCAAATTGAGGTTAATAAGGTGGTTTTATTAAGGAAAATGTTCATTTTATGAATGAATCATTTAGAAAGTAAAGACATTGGGAAGTGATAGCATGGTTGGGTAAAGTTATATAAGGAAGTAGTAAGCAAGACAATGATCTCAGAACCTACCGGAAGATAAGACCAGTGAGTCAAGATGAACTCGTAATGAGACTACTGCCAGAGACTGAGTATAGAGTTAATTCAACTCAGTTAAATGATGAACCAGAAACGTTAGATGCATGTGATTCAGAGGAATATTAAATTCCTTCTTCTCTTTGAATGGATTATAGTAGTTACCTTAAGTTTACTCCGACACGGAATTATAATAGATCAAGTAATACGATCAGCAGTTAAAGAGAAAAATGTGAGAAAATCTTCCTGGAGCTAAAAGGTGAAATTGGTAATGACCAAGAGCTGGCATTGCTTAATGGAAAAAGGAGACTTTGTGCTTCCAATGACGCTTCGCATAAAGGGTTAGGTAGACCGACATTTGGTAGTATTGAATATCAGGACGTTGTGACAGGTTTCAGTTTGAAACTATTGATTCCCTTCTAAGGGATGGATATAATTGATTCCTCTCCAGTGGGTAAACTTCCAATCCGATGATGATTATTTCGTTAACTATGACTGCTTATGATTCCACCTGCTTGGAGGTTCATAGAACTATTCTTCAGGTTTCGAAACTGGTCTCCTTAATGTTACCAGTAGGTGGGTAGATTGATCAAAATTTCCCTGAGTCTGGAAAGGAATTCGGTGAATTTTGGCAAACCTTGTCTTTCTGATTATCAGAGAATGTCATGGAAGAGAGTAAAAATTGGAGCAAACCCTGTGATTTGGGTAAGGATGCTGTAAAATGGGTTAGTAAACGGACCCTGAGCATTACAATCGACGGTAGTGATAAAATGATGAAGTGAGATTGGACGAAAATAGGAAATGTAAGTAAGAAACCAGCCGGACTGAGAAATTCCAGGATTGACTTAAATGAAAAGGCTGTTATGCCAGGAATGGTAAGCTTGTGTGGCACGCAGGATTGATAAGAATAGTTGAAAAGATAAAAGTGGAGGAAAGGTGACCGGAGACGGTGCCGAGTAGTCGATTAAGACTTATATGGAGTAAAGTTTTGGAAAGGTAGAAAGGTATCAAAGAAGAAGGCACTATGCCGGCAATTGCTAGAAAAGTAATGCAATTAGCCAACCCCTAAAATCATATATTTTTATGTGTGGCCAGT
Organism: Saposhnikovia divaricata; assembly: GCA_036435485.1. Taxonomy (NCBI): domain Eukaryota; kingdom Viridiplantae; phylum Streptophyta; class Magnoliopsida; order Apiales; family Apiaceae; genus Saposhnikovia; species Saposhnikovia divaricata. The sequence continues at coordinate 185,847,654 of CM071594.1, read as the reverse complement.
TGAGGCCAAGTCACAACGGACTATAAAGTGACTAGACCAGCAATGAAAAGACAAAGCAGGGTTGCTTCTAAGAAAGCACCGACTGCAAGGGCTTCTGATATAAAGGAAACATTAATGAGATCGTGTGAATCTTCTGCCGAACAACCCATGTTTTGATTGGGAATTCACTAGACCTTTTTGGGATGGGGTCACCCGTACTAAAGTGACTCATGTGTATATGGTTGTCCAAGATTTCGAGTAAAATGGCAGTATAGTGACTTGAGATGTATGATGTTAGGGTATCATGAATACCATGAATATATTATGACGGAGGAAAGTAAACAATGAAGGTATATGAAGAGGGTATAGAAAAGGTCAGAAATTGAACATTATGCTGTAGGAATTTTGTCTGAGGCAAGTACCTTTGCGAAGAACGATAAGCACTAAGAGATTCACGTTGAACTCGACCAATATCTTCCAGAACATCCTTGCTACCATTAACAAGTTCGGTAAGAGAAGAGATTGGCATACGTTGCCTTTTTGGAAGGCCAAATAGGCTGACAACTGTCTGAAAGAAGAGGGTGGCATTAAACCACCGATCGATTATCAAATGAGAATGATTGAAAAAAAAAGACCTTTATTAAGGATACATGATCTGATTGCCAATTATAAGATGCAAGAATTCCTTGGCAGTTGAATTAAGGATAGGATATCCATAAATTAAGACAAACCCTGGGGAATGCACAAGGGGTGGCATTAACCCTAATAACGACATTATGACTTCAGATGATATGAGCTGGACTTGCTAAGGCAACAATGACCGGTAAGGATTATTAAAAAGAGTTCTGGAAAGAACATAAATAGAATTATTAGAGTATTGATCAATTACATTTTGATATACCCGGTACCCAGAAAATACCGGAGGAATGATAAGGATGGCCTACGAAACCTTACAAGGAAAAAGGGTAATATTCCGAACTTCAAAAATGGAAGTTTGGTAAGGAATGTATGACATCGTAACAATAATGCCAGATGAGGCATGTATGAAACCCTGAGGAAGTATGGGTTGAACCTATAAAGGTTGAGATTATCCTAAGATAAAGAAAGAACTAAGAAAAGAAGTATCCTAAGTAGGATTGGGAATAAACGTGATAAAGTTCCCACGGGTAGGTGGAAGCAATGACTTATGGAAATGACTGATAGTTATATTTTCTCCTTCAGCAGAGCTTAAGGGAGAATGCTTTAACCCAACAGTGATGGGAATGAGGTAGAAAAACTTGAGCTGGAATGTACCCAGAAAACATGGGTTACAAGAAAACATTATCATCAAGAAAGGCCAATGAGGTGGCCGACAATCTAAGTATAAAGGAATAATTACAAATGTTCATACCTAAAAAACAGGATGATATTTGGTAGGACCTTGAAGGTCATATCGGAATGGAGGAATTTACATTCCTTCTGATGACTGTGCAAGAATTAACAGTAATAATAGTTTAAGTAAAGATTCGATTCCTGATGGAGTCTTAAGCATATTACGTACCTTAGAAGGCCCCGTTTTGAGGCAAACCAGGACCATGGTACAAAATTGATGAAGTAAACCGTTAAGTTTCTAGTCTTTTATGGAAGATGCATAAGTGATAGTTTCATCAACCGGACCTAGCTGCGATGCTTGAAACTCTTCTGCAATTCTATCTGCTTCACGTTATATCTACATCAAGTTCAGGAAGTGTTCCTTATGGATAAGGAATAATGATTACTTTGTCTCCCTAAGGGATTTGAAACCCGTAGGGTTAGCTATTAACGCACTACGTAAACAACAAGCGATGGTGATTCTTCTAAGAAAGGAGATGACAACGTAAAGATAAAGAAAGTGCTGCTATTGATAAGCTAAATGGCATGTTGATGAATGACAAGCAAGTTTGTGTTAGTGTACTTCTGCACAAACAAGATAAAGAATATGAGGTTGATAATTCGTGATGCTAAACGTATTCCCGTAGAAAGAATTAATGAGACTTGGAGGGAAGGGCGGTTGAGCCCAAGACTTATTGGGCCACTTGAGAGTTTAAAGTGTTCGGACGGCGGTATTCGAGCCAGCCTTACCCCCAAAATTATGGCACGGTCATAACGGGTTTTCATGTGGCCAGGCTACGCCAGTAAAATGCAGATGTTCAACAGATGATAGGAGTACGAGCATGTAGATATGCGACCTGGTCTGACTTACGAAAGACAACCTGTGGAAAACCACGGATAGAAAAGAACAAGTAATGAGAAACAAGGTTGGCAGAAGTAGATTATATGAATCAGCTAATAAGAAGGATGTGATTGATAAAGAAAAGGCTGGGGAAGCAACTATGGAATGAGAAGCAAGGAATGTTATGAATGGGTTTTCTAATGAATTCTCAGGATGACAACCTGATAGTGTCAATATTATAGTTATGAAAAAGCTAGTAACATGATATGGGATGTCAGTAATAATGATGTCAAGTGAGAAATCTAAGATTTAACCTGAAAGGTTGAAGGATTTCCCGAATGTGAGTATCGCTAAGATTGAACAAGAGTATTTGTCCATAGAATAATGTACAAAGCAGCAAGATATGTTGACATGTGAGATTGCCATCAAATAGTATTGGATATAATTATGATTAATTTCTTCTTTGATAAACCTCTATAGTTCAGAGGTAAATTCTGAGTATGATATTCTACAATCATGAAAGCTTTCTATAATCCATTAGAACTCTTTTCTCTTCTTCTCTCTTATTCATCTTCTTTATGAATTGAGAAGAACAACCCTTTTAGGAGGGGAGGTACTGCTACGTGACTATCTGTCTATGTGATAGAAGTCTAAGTGGAATGCAATGACTTGTTTAATTGCTTGTCAAGTACTAAAGGCTGGCCCCCTTCTGTACTAACTATGCAATATGACAAATGTTCAATTGATCATAGTGATCTCTCAATAAATCTTTCCACTTCTCTATATTGATCGAGATTACGAAGATTAAAGCGATCAGGAAATGCACAGTACGAGCGAGGTTACCTCCGAATCGTAGGGTGATAGTGATACCAATGTTACTGCAGGTATCAATAAGGATAAGATTGAGTAAGAGTATAACCCGGATAGTGAGTTGTACGAAAAGTAGCAACGTTGATGGAAAAAGGATAAAGTATGAATTGTAGCACTAGAAGATGTGCCGAGGAAGGGTAGAACGACTAAGAATTGACCGGGAAGCTAAAGAGTGAACGACAGGCAAACGACTCTTTGCTTCCTACCTGATTCCGGGACGGAATCCTTTTAAGGAGGGGAGACTGTAAGAACCCCAAATTTTGGATATAATTAAAACTTTTTATTAAGTAATGATAAAATGAGAAACAATGATTCCGACAGCAAGGTCACCAACTCTAATGAATGGTGGTTTCAAAGAACAATGATTGTAATGAATGGACATTGCTTTGGACAATGATCCTGATGCATTGGTATATTGTCAGAATAGAGTAATTCGATGGTTGAGGACCTAGATAAGAATAATCTACCATCCAGAAAGGAGCTAATTGATCCATGAAGGGAAATGAGTACGTGCATAGTATTTCCCGTACGTGCATAGTATTTCCCGTACGTGCATAGTGTTTCCTGTATGTGCATAGTAATTTGGTGGATGAATAGTGATTTTGTAAGTTGGAAAACTTTTCACTCCACCCTATGTACGGGACGTGATATGGATGTTTCGAAGTCATATTAGTAATACGCGGAGGAAATAAGTGAATGCAGAGACGATCGGAATTCAGAAATTCCAAATTCTTTTCGGTATAATATTTGACCAGACAGTGGATTAAATATTATTATAATCCAAGAATTGAGATATTAACTTTGAGGATTTGATATTTTGGGATGTTATTATATTGATTTAAGAATGAAGGTAGGAAACCACTGAGGAGTGGTTATGGCTACAATGTAATAATTGATATTTGGAAAGAATGAATGGAATTCGACTTTATTATTTCTATGTCTTGAAGAATGCTAAAGGGTAACAACATAGGTAAGAATAATCTATCTTCTAAGGGAATAAGATATGGCAATCTCAAGCAGGAGAATATTCTCATGTCATCCAGATCGGTAACGATTAATCCAGGAGTTCCGTAAAAAGGTTAAGGAACGATCGAAAGAGAATACGGACAATTATACAACCCTAAGAGAACAAGTAAAGAATACAGAATGAATAGTGTTGTGGTGGGAGTATATAATAATATGAGACGACACTATATAGAAGTATTCGGAACGGATTTCCGAGTTCGTATTAGTGATCCAGGAGGAAAATAAGTGTATGTAAAAGCTGTCGGATCCTGAAAAACCGCACTTTTATTTTCTCCGAGAGTTCCCTGGACACTGATAGCCTTAAGTATTTAACGAATGGATTTAAGGAATATAAATTGGAAAGTTAGAATGAAAGATGGAGAATGAAAGTATTAATATTAAAAAGGATTCCCGGTAAACCCTAATTAGAAATCCGTGAAATATTCTCACGAACGATCAATCGAAACGGGCAATAACCGGACACAGAAACAAGCCGGGAATCAAGATGCATGCATGTGCTAGTAGAAAATATCTAGCAACCAAGTGGTGACTCAAGTAACTAGCACACTTAGAGATTGGAACTAATACTTAGCATGAATTCCATCCAAAGATCAACCAAGTGTTAACTTCTTTAACACACCTCTTGACACATGCCCCAAATGACATCATGCATTGCATCACACCTTTATTAAAGTAGCTTTAGGATGAGATATTATCCAACTTACATCACTTTATGCATTATTGAAATTCAACCAAGCAAAACAACTCCATTCTCTCCATTCTTCAAAACTGCCAAGCAAGAACACTCCTCAAAGAAAAATTCATATCTCCACTTCTACCCATTCATAGATCACCAAATTTTAACCATAGCTTCCTCAATATATGTAGAGTATTCGTTCAAAATTTCATAATTTTTGAATATCGTTTGGATAGGTAAATAAATTCAAGAAAATCACCCTGTTTTTCCCCTCAAGAAACAAGACTTCGAATTTTTGGAATTTTTAGATTTCCAAACCAAGCTTCCACTCCTTGTTTGATCATCAAATTTTTATGGTGAGTCCTATATTTCATAAAAGCAATCTCCTAAAAATTTCAAGTCCAAACTCCTTTGTTTCCATTTTCAAAAAAATCATGAAAGAGGAGGATGAATAGTGTTTCATGAACTAATCTTTGATTTTTCTTGTTTTCATGGTTGATCTTAGCTATCCTGAGGCTATCCAAGGACTATAACAAGCTTTGTAAGGCTAGTACATACTCTCAAGAAGGTATAACACTCTTGAAACCCTAGATCAACTTTAAGTTTATGGATGTTTTTGATGAGCTAAGCTTGGTTATGATGTTAGCATGATTATAAGCATAATTAGTAAGTGATTTAGTTGAGCAAGAAAGCATGTTAATTATTGTGGTAAACTGGTATGATCTGGACTTGATGATGTTCATGATCATGTGATAAGTTGTGTGGATGCCCGGTGTGGCTTGGTTGGATTGTTATAATTTTTGGAACGTTCGATATATAGCCGTCGTAATGCCGAAATTTCGTTAACCTTAAGAAAAACAACTTGGACAGTAGATGTAACTCACTGCCTAGCTTTGCAATCTGCCATGATAGGATAGGTAATGTTCTAAGCTTCGTTTTGATATAAAGATCACGTGAAACGGACTTACGGTTTAGGATTTACAACCAAATTACTAAAAGTAGTTCGAATCCGTAAACGAAAGTTCGTAACTGTAATTGAACCCTCGTGAACTATGTAACGTCATGGCAAATCTTGGTAAATAAATACTAGAGGTAAAAAGGAAGGTGTGAAAGAAAACCGTATGTCAAAAGGATCATTTTTCGATTTATTAAAAATGTTCGAGTCGAGGTTAAACGCAAACGAACCCCTAAAAGACGACTCTTTTATAACTTCGGTAAAACACTTAGAAAACGGGCGATAAAACTCGGAGTATAGTATTGGTTCGTAACGATCGACCTTAGAACTCATATGACTTAAGTATGTCCCAAGTATAAGTACAATGACATGTCGTATTAACGAACGAATGTCGGGTCGGATCAGTGATAAAAGTAATCCACAAAAAGGGGTATAACGAGATAACTCGAGAACGTGTTTCGAGTTAAGTATAACTTAACTTTTAATATGTTAAGTGATTAATCCCGAATGCCTTGGTTATTTATAGATCACCAAGCTGAACCGGGACCCGCTACCACTACCCCTTACCGTACTCGACTACCAGGCAAGTTTCAATTCCCTTCTTTTAGGCTGTTGTTGTGATTGAATAAATATATATATATATGATTGCTGATATACATATGCCATTGCATGCATGCCTACTTTCAAGTTGAATTGATATACTTGTTCCCTGAATGTTATTGTTGGCTTATAAGCTAGATAGTTATACATCAGTTATAAGCCGGTTATTGTAAGACCCTCAGAGAAGGGCGCATATATCTTATTCATCGAATATAGACCGGGAGTCAATATTTCTTGATATATCGAGATTACCTCGGAGGAAAATATTTAAGTAAATATTTTCTATTATTTGGGCGACGAATATTATTTGAATATTCGTTCGAGACTAATTATTTTATCGATCCTTGCTTCAAATAATTATTTGAACGTAACTATTCAACGAATAATATTTCTCAATATTCATTCAGAGTCGAATTGATTATCGACTATTATTTCGAATATTCTTCTAAAGATGAGACTATTAAATGAATATTATTTGGATATTCTTTTAGAATATTATTTTATTAAATAAATATTACTTTTGAATATTCATTTAAGATATTAAATACTTGATGAATATTATTTTAATATTCATCTGAAGCTTGATTTAATTACCGAATATTATCTCGAATATTCCTTAAGGCTTGGATTACTAAATGAATATTACTTGATATTCATTTAGGATATTATTCATTAAATGAATATTACTTTTGAATATTCATTTAAATTCCTAATTAATTATGAATATTACCTTAAATATTCTTTTCAGGTCTTATTAATTAATGAATATTGTTTTGAATATTCATTTAAATATTTATTTATTCAATAAATATCCTCCTGATATTTCTTCAGGGATTATTTTGAGAAATACTCTGATTAAAGATATTCTTTCATATTCCCAAATATTCTTTAAATATTTTAACTCAATAAATATTCTCTGGATATTTATTCCATACTTAGAATAACGTCGATAAGGTTTATCTTCTTCGATTATTACAGAAAATATCTCGGAGTCATATTATTATTAATCTTATATCAAGAAAGGTTCTCAGACATCATTCTTCTTTGAGTCTACCCCCTTAATAATAAGGGAACCTTACTTGGAAAATGTTATTTATCTTGTCGACTTCCCGGTCATAAAGTATTCCCTTCACCCGCAACTCGGGTGCTGTTGACTTATTAAGTCGTTGCTTACCTTCTCATCTTTCGAGGGGTAAGATTACTGGAACAAGTTGATATCCGTTACCAAGTAATAGCTTGGGAGTTATTGGTAAATTTTCCTTTCCAACTAGATACGACTACTTTGTGGAGTCTTATCAACAAGTATTATACTTGGGGAAAGGGGGACGAACGTTACATTCAGAATCATGAATTCTATTTGAACTAGGAGTCGTGTAAGAGGCCGAGTAGCGCCGGTCCATCCCCTTTGGCCCAACCGTTGGCCGGGGAGAGCTAGTAAGGCGGTATACAAGTAAAGCCGTCAGTTCTTCCTTCTACCGGTAGTAAATCTAAATTGAGCTGTACGATCTCGACTGATCATCAAGATTGGAACAGCGGGCGCGGTGAATACTCCATCATTGGTTCATCATCCAAATTTATTTATTTCCTGCAACATGATTACTGTTGGCAGAGTTGGAAAAGGGTCATAACTGGAATAGCAACCTTTTCTTGCAAGTTCCTCTTCTTAATAACAATAAAAATATCTCGCTTACTTTGATGTAGCAGATATTTCTACAAACAAATACTTTAAGTTACCTTGTAACTTAATCGTTCATATTATACTGGCATCATTTCCGTAAATGCATGGCATATGGTTTGAAAGATACTTTTGAACTGTTATACATTATCGTTCAGTTATATATTATTGTTGGTGGGCTATTGCTCACCCTTGCTTTATTATTATATCACAACAACAGCTAGACCAGATGACTCGCACAAGGCGCACTCGACGCGGGCGAGGACGATGAGACTACCAGAGCTGAAGAAGAAGCTATTGGTAGGGTATATTTATTCTTTCAGTACCAAGAATATGGTCTAGTATGACTTATGTAAATGGATGGCAAAGAGTATGTATTTATATTGAAATTCTTTTGGATTGTAAGAACTCATAATGTGATTAATAAAAATTTGATTGTTACTCTGATTTCATCTCTGGGACTATAACGGGTGTGTTTTATATTGTTGTGTTGGGTTATAGAGACGTAATTTATTTTATGTTAAGGAAAGTTCAATTATTGTGGACAGAATTGGAAACCGTAACCACCGGATCCCGGACCCCGGATCTGGGGGTGTTACATTTTCTAAGTACTAAATATTCTAGATGACCAAGTAGAATATTTCTAAGTAGAAGTTCTACTTAGAAATTCGAGATGGCTAAGTAGAAATTCTCAAGTAGAAGTTCTACTTAGAGTGCAGTTTCAACATGACACATGGCATCTTCTGATTGGCAGATTTCCAAGCTTTCAAGATAAGACAAGATTTATGTGGACATCATTGGCCCATGTATATCTTAGTCTTTGAAGACTACAGGACATAGATTACATGTAGTATAAATAGAAGTACTTGTGTAATGTTTTAAGTGAGCAATTCTTGAGAGAAACACATGTAAAAGAGAGAGAGTGTATTCACAGAGCTTAGTATCATTCACTACTATCTGAACTTCTGTTATACTTTGTAATGAATGTTGTAGCAACCACTTCAAGTTATATATAAGACATATATTCCTTGAATCTGTGTGTTCATTTATTGCATCGTATTTATTGCTTATCAATTTCGAAAAGTTGTATTCACCCCCCCTCTACAACACATTTGGACCTAACAATTGGTATCAGAGCATATGTTTAACACACAAAACATAGATCCTTGTGTTTGGTAGAAGAATCGTGAGTTTTCATTTTCTAGATCTACTTTTCTAAAATTCTAGAAAAGTGAGCTTTAATTCGTTTGTAGTGAAAACTCATCCAAAGAAAATTATTTAAACACTCCAGGTGTTATTATTGTTATTATTTAGCTTTGGTGTATTTGAATTAATTTTTGTGAATTAATCTGGGTACTTTGATATTTGGTGTTCTTGAGTGTTCATCATTTGTTCTTATTAAAGAAGACAACCCAACAACTTTTTGATTTCCTTCTCAAAAAGATAAAAAGTAAAAAAAAAAGAGAGGATGTTTTTGGACTTTTGATGTGCGTTATTCACGGCAGAAAGCATAGCAGAACATACTCAGTACCTAGCACGTGGGTTAGGAAATTTAGGTGAGTAAAGCCTCAAAAGTCAAAAAGATGTTAAAGAGATAATATTGTTTATTCAATATTAAAGTAATCTGCAGCAAAGTTATTCCAAGGACAAAAGTTCTACATAGAGTTTCTACTTGAGATTTTCTACATAGAAATTCGACTTGGATAATTTCTACTTGGTGAAGTTCGACTTGAACAAAAATTTCTACTTAGAGAAATTTCGACTTAGGCAGAAGTTCTACATATATATTCTACATAGCCGAGTCTTGGGTACTTAGAAACTTTTGGTGACCAGAATTGAAATGGCTCCTAAAAATGCATTCAAGATCCCAATGTTCAACCGAGATCACTATGAAGAATGGGTCTTCAGAATGAGACTCTACTTAGAGACAGTTAACCCTGAATATTTGGAAGTCCTTGACAAGGGTAAATTTGTTCCAATGGTGATTATTCCTGAGCATACGGAAGGAAAGGAGTTTATACCACCTCGGTCTGAGCCTAAAAAGGCATCGGAGTTTTCAGATGCTGACAAGGAGCAAATAGCTTATGATACTTCCGTACGACAAACTTTGATGGAATCTCTTGATCATGAAATGTTCAACATAGTCAAAGGTCTGAATACAGCAAAGAAGATTTGGGACAAGATAGAAGTTGTCATGGAAGGATCTGCAGAGGTTAGAAGCAACAAGACACTCATACTCAAGATGGAGTATGACACCTTCAGAATAAGAAAAGGAGAAGGCATAACAGACGTCTATCTAAGATTCAGTCAGTTGGTATTGGATTTGAATCTGAGAGGTGTAACTCTCCCCATGGTTGAGACCAATACGAGATATCTGAGGAACCAGCCAAAGAGCATTGAACATAGGGTCTACGCTGTAAGAGAAACCAGAGATTTGCATACAACTTGTCTGGAAGAATATTATGGAATACTAAAGACCTATGAGCTGGAGACACTTCAAGATCAAGCATGTGACAATGATTCAAAAGGAAAAGAAACTGCATCAGGATTAGTTGCTGATGAGGAAGAGTCTAAGAATGCAATAGTTGCAGAAAAGTCTAAATCATCACCTGCATCACATCAAGTTAATAATGATGACGAGTGCACATCTAACAGTGATGATGACTACTTCACCCAAGAGGAGCTGGACAACATGGACGATAGTGTCGTGGCATACATGGCAAGGAAGTTCAGCAACATGAGATTCAGAAAGAGCAACCGACCTCAGAGAAATTCTTCATCTTACTATCGGGTTGCTAGTGGTGGTGGTAGTTCGTCAGGCTACAAAGGTAAAGGCAAGAGTACCAGCTACAAATCTCCTTTGGATTTCAAAATGAAGTTCAAATGCTATAACTGTGGTGAAGCTGGACATTTTTCTACGGACTGCAAAAAGCCTAAACAGACTTATCCAAAAGAGACATATGAAGCCCTCAAAAGCAAGTATGAATCGCTGGTGAAGGAAAGACATGGAAAAAGAGCTTTATTAGTAACAGAAGGAAGGGCTTGGGATGATTCAGATGAGGAAGATGTTACTCATGTAGCAAACTTTGCCCTCATGGCTGAGACATCAGAGGAACCAGAGGTACCAGTTCTAACCCTTAAAGTAGAAATGTCCATTGATGAGTATAAGGAACAGAACGGGGCTCTTAGTGAAGAGATTTATATGTTGTGCAAAAGCCTAGACACTTCTCAAAAGGAACAGAAAACACTTGTCGCCAAAAGCAGAATGCTTGAGGCAAAAGTGGAAGAGTTAGAGGCTGCTTGCACTGTAGATACTTCCCTAAGAGACTTTATTAAATCTTTGGAACACAAGCTCATCCTTAAGGCAGAAATAGAAGCATGTCTTAGGAACGACCTAGCTGAGTTAGAAACTAAATGCGAAGCTTACAAACTAGCTGATAGTAAAGTATATGTAGATAACGGCACATTTAGGAAAATAACTGGAATAGGTATAGGACTTGATTATTCTAACTTACCTAAGAAAGAAGGAAAGAGACCTATCGACACTAGTTCCAGTGACCTTAAAAAGGAAATTCCTAGTCCTCTTAAATCAGTTGTCAAACCTATCTTCAAACACCTTGTTCCTCGATTAGAAGAAGAGACTGAATTAATAGCTAGATATGAGATTGAGATGGAAGATCGCCAGAAAGCACAACCCATAACTCCTACCAAACAAGTTAAAATCAATTGCCCTAGAGATGAATCTAGAGCAGGATTAGGAGTTAAGGCTGTTAAACAACAAGGTAAGAAAGAAAAAGGCATAAAAGAGGTTAAGGCTGAACGAATAAAGAAAGCATGTTATCACTGTAAATCTACTGAACATCTTTCTTATGCATGTAAAACTAACATAATGTTCCTGTTGCACATGCCATGCCTGCCACACATACAATGAATAATCTGCATCAGAATCATGCACAGTGTGGTCAACCTAATTGTATGCCATGCACTTTTAACATCATGCAAACTTTTGTGAATTTAATGAATGCATCTAGCCAGTCATGCTCAAATACTGCTGCTAGTTCAAACATCAAAAAGAAGCATGTGCGAGCCAAGACTGTCAGTCCTCCTAAAGTTAGGAGTGACAAACCTTCTCCTAAGACTGACAAATCTGTCAAGTCTGAGAAAGGAAAGGAGAAATTTGAAAGCTCTAGTAATGTTAAGAAAAGTGCATCTCCTGTTGTTAAATCTGTTGATTCTCGATCTTATAGAAAAGCCGGGCCCAATCAAAGTTGGGTTCCGAAGAAAGTCTAATCAATCTGTCAATGCAGGGCATTAAGCAGAATAGAAATAAAGTTATATGGGTGCTAGACAGTGGAGCATCAAGACATATGACTGGAAACAAGTCCCTGCTTACAGAGTTGGTTATGAAGGCTGGCCCTTATGTTACCTTTGGAGATGACAGCATAAGTATGAAAAAGGGATATGGCAAACTGAAGATGGGTAATGTCATCATTGAAGATATTTCCTATGTTGAGGGACTGAAGCACAATCTGTTGAGTATCAGTCAATTCTGTGACAAAGGTTACGAAATTGTCTTCAACAAGAAAGGTGTATCAATTACTCACATCAAGGAAGGCTCATTGGCTTTGAGAGGAGTTCGAAAGGCAGATCTTTTTGTTGCGGACATGGATTCAGCAAATCAGAATGAGGTCACCTGTTTCTACAGCAAAGCTTCGGATGATGAAAGCTGGTTATGGCACAAAAAGCTATCTCACTTAAACTTCAAAACGATGAATGCTCTCGCGAGACGAGAATTGGTGAGAGATCTACCTCAAATGGAGTTCGCTCCGAAAGGACTCTGTGAAGCTTGTGAAATGGGAAAGTCGAAGCGAGCATCGCATAAAAGCAAAGAAATTTCTAGTATTACTGAGCCTCTGCAACTTCTTCATATGGATTTGTTTGGCCCAGTGAATGTCTTATCTTTGTCTAGGAAAAGATATGCATTGGTAATCGTGGATGGCTTCTCCAAGTATACATGGGTATTGTTCGCAATGACGAAAGACGAAGTACCTTTCCTAATCATTGATCACATCACTCAAATCGAGAATTTTTCAACACTTACTGTGAAGACGATTAGATCAGACAATGGCACTGAATTCAAAAATGCAGTGCTGAATGACTTCTGTGTATCTAAGGGAATACGTCGTCAGTATTCTACCCCGAGAACTCCACAGCAAAATGGAGTAGTTGAAAGGAAGAATAGAACTTTGGTTGAAGCAGTAAGAACTTTGTTGTATGATTCGAAACTTCCTCTGTACTTCTGGGCCAAAGCAGTGAGTACCGCGTGTTACACTCAAAATAGAACCTTGATCATAAAAGAAAAAGAAAAGACACCATGCGAGCTAATGAACAACAGAAGACCAACAATCAAATACTTTCATGTCTTTGGAGCAAAATGCTATGTACTTATAGATGATGAAAATCTAGGCAAGTTTGCAGCAAAAGCTCGTGAAGGAATCTTTGTTGGTTACTCCACAAATGTGGTGGCAGCTTATAGGGTGTTCTTAGTGAATTATCGAAAAGTGACTGAAAGCTACAACGTCAGATTCGACGATACCAAACTCCCATCAATTTCTAGAGATTCTAGTGAACCTGAGTCCCTAAAATTTCAGAATCTGGACTTAGATGAACTTGAAGATGAACCTGAGTTAGTTGTCCCATTAAATGTCCCAAGTGTATGTGAAGAACCTGAGTCTAGTGAACAATCTAATTCTACAAGATCAGAAGAGACTTATTCAGTACGAACCGGCAACAACTCAGGGGGAGTAAATAGCAGCTCAAGAACAACTGTTCAAGGCTCGAGACGAGTTGACACTAGTTCTGTAGGAGCTGGCACTAACTCAGGGGGAGTTAGTGAAAATAATCAAAGTAGTCAACACCACAACTCAGAAAGTCAAGCTGAATCATCAAGACAATTTCCAAGAGAACGGGTATGGAATAGAGATCATCCGTTTGAATTAATTATTGGTGATCCAGATGTTGGTGTGACTACTAGAAGAACTGCAAGAGCTGACCTGGCTAATATTTGCTTATATTCTGGGTTCTTATCCAAGCTTGAACCTAAAGAAATAGAAGAAGCTCTTGGTGATGCTGATTGGGTGATTGCAATGCAAGAGGAACTCAATCAGTTTGAAAGGCAGAAAGTTTGGAAACTGGTACCCCGACCAAAGAACATATCAGTAATTGGAGCTAGGTGGGTATTCAGAAATAAACTGGATGAAAACGGACTTGTAACACGAAACAAGGCTCGTTTGGTTGCAAAAGGTTATTCTCAGCGAGAAGGAATTGATTATGATGAGACCTATGCACCGGTTGCAAGACTTGAGGCAGTCAGGATGTTCTTGGCATTTGCAGCACATAAGAACTTCAAGGTTTTTCAAATGGATGTGAAAAGTGCCTTCCTGAACGGAGAGTTAGAAGAAGAAGTGTATCTGGAATAGCCGCCTGGCTTCATCGATCTAGAACTTGTAGATTTTGTGTATCTTCTCTTCAAATCTGTCTATGGCCTCAAGCAATCCCCAAGGCGATGGCATAAAACCCTATCCTTATTCTTAATTGAAAATGGTTTTACTAGGGGAGTAATTGATAAAACATTGTTTTATAAAAATATAAGGAATGATTTAATACTTGTTCAAGTCTATGTGGACGATATTATTTTTGGGTCATCTAATGAGCGTTTGTGCGAGAAATTTGCTAAGCTAATGCAGGAAAAATATGAGATGAGCATGATGGGAGAGCTGTCCTTCTTCCTTGGATTATAGATCAGTCAGAGAAAAGATGGTATCTTTATCTGTCAATCCAAGTACGTCAGAGATTTACTCAAGAAGTACAATCTAGAAGATGCATCAGCAGCTAAGACTCCCATGGCAACAGCCACGAAGCTTGATGAAGACAAATCAGGTAAATCAGTTGACATCATAAGCTATCGAGGTATGATTGGCTCACTTCTCTATTTAACTGCAAGTAGACCCGATATAATGTTCGCAACTTGTTTATGTGCAAGGTTCCAAGCGGATCCTAGAAAATCACATCTCGTAGCCGTCAAAAGAATTTTTAGGTATCTCAAGGGCACACCAAATCTAGGGATTTGGTACCCAAGAGATACAGGTTTTAATCTAATTGGCTATTCGGATTCAGACTATGCAGGTTGCAGGATTTATAGGAAAAGCACATCTGGTGCTTGTCAATTTCTTGGCAGAAGATTGGTGTCCTGGCAAAGTAAAAAGCAACATACAGTATCTACTTCTACTGCTAAAGCTGAGTACATTGCTGCTGGAAGATGTGTAGCTCAAATACTGTGGATGAGGAACCAATTGAAGGATTATGGCATGGAGCACAAGAAAATTCCAATTATGTGTGACAACACAAGTGCCATTGCCATAACCAACAATCCTGT
Source organism: Saposhnikovia divaricata (assembly GCA_036435485.1). NCBI lineage: Eukaryota > Viridiplantae > Streptophyta > Magnoliopsida > Apiales > Apiaceae > Saposhnikovia > Saposhnikovia divaricata. The sequence goes on along the minus strand of CM071594.1, from coordinate 185,832,247 downwards.
AGATCACTCAAGAACCAAGCACATCGACATCAGGTATCACTTCATAAGAGAACATGTCGAGGAGGGGAATGTGGAGCTACATTTTGTGCCCACAATGCAACAAATTGCAGATATATTCACCAAACCTCTTGATGAAGTAACATTCAATAGATTGGTTGGTGAATTGGGAATGCTTAACACAAGTTAGTAAAACTTCCTATCTGTAAAATCCAAAATTTTCTTTTTTGTGTGCAAGCTATTTAATCATTATGTGCTTAGACTTTAAAATGCCTAATTAATGATTGTTATAGGTTGCATATAGTGTTATTTTACATGAATTCATTGTGTTTTAAGTGTATTTAATAGTACAAATCTTTGAATTTATGCTTGTTAGATTGCATGATCATAGGGGGAGTTAAATTCATAATATTCTAAATTTTGCATGATTTTTGATGAATTTACCTATGTTTTTCATGTAATTAGAGGCCTTAGAATTATCAAGGAATGTCTTAATTATGTCACTTATTAAAAATCCTTGAATTGATATTTATATTAGTTTGGAAATTTAATTGTTGAGAAATCTAAGTATCTTCAAAATTTCGTGTTAGTTTCTATCTCGAAACTCATCTAGAAATTCGACTTGGATTTCGATTTGAGCTTCCGGAGTGAAGTTTTGAAAATTCTAAGTCTGGGAAGATTTTCGAGTTAGTGTCTATCTCGAACTTCATCTCGAAACTCGACTTCGGGTTCGAGTTCGAGTTACCAGTGTGCCTAGTTCCATCTTCAAAATATTCGAGATAAGGTCTATCTCGAACTTTATCTCGAAGTTTGAGATGAGGTTCCACTTGAGGGGATATTTTGAAAAGATCCAATTCTGAGAATAACTTCGAGTTAATCTCTATTTCGAAACTCATCTCGAATTTCGACTTGATGTTCGAGATAGGATTCTCAGTTGGTTACAGGGATTTTTCGAGTTAACTCCTAACTCGAAACTTATTTCGAATTTCGACTTGAAGTTTGAGATAGGTTTCCCTGGTAGTTTTTGCTGTTTACATGGTTCAAGTGTGTTTGTTCGAGTTAGCATCTATCTCGAACTTCATCTTGAAGTTCGACTTAATGTTCGAGATAATGTTCGACTTAGGTCTTCCCTGTATGTACTTGTGTTTCACTCTTTTTAACAGGGTCACTTTTGTCATTTCACAATCATGTCTATATATACATCTCTAACTCGATGATTCTTTCACTTTTACCTAATTTTACTTTTACAGCAGCCTCCACACAAAAACAAGGCGATTTCAAAATTGCAAACCTCTATTCGTTGTTTTTGTGATTAAACTCATACAGACCACGAATTAATGCCAATTTTAGATTACTATTATCTGTGTGTGATCATTAATCTCTGTGTTTATGTGTTTTGTAACTGTTCATATACACACGCATATATATACACACGAACATCAAGTGTTTGTGTGTTTGTGTAACTGTTCATACACACACGATTTCACTGGTATACACACACGCATATACATCTCCATTGACTGTTACAGATTTAGTAATTGGCTATTGTTTATATCCCGTAGTTTAATTTTTCAGAGTGACTTTTGGTCTTCTCGATAAATTAAAAGGGCTATAACTTTGGATTCTTTAATTGCTTGTTTTTCAAAAACAAAAAATATCACATTTTTTTAAGGAAAAACATTTAATTAAAATGGCTCACCAATTTTCACTTGCCAAAAATAATTTTTATAACATCTCTACGGAAATTGGTGATCAACTCCCGCGCTTTAAGTTTTGGGTACGATTTCTTAATTTGTATTCCAAGGCTAGCTTTGCTTTTACTGCTAAACCCACACTGGTACATGATGCTTTACAGCAATTATGGACTAGTGCGGTTACCTTTGGGAGCAAATCTACCCCCTATGGTTTCAGGTTTACCTTGGCGGGTCAAGAATATGAGGTCACAGAGGAAATTTTCAACAGGGTTCTGGAATTCCCGGTCAAAGATGTTTATGATCCCGAACCTACAGCGGCAGAACGCCTCACATTCTTTGAAGAAATAGGATGTTATCCTCCGACTGGCCGGATCACTGGAAATGTCCAGAAACAATTCTTTCATGTGGAATGGAATTACTTTTTCGAGGCCATCACAAGATGTTTTCGGGCACGCGAAAGTGATTATCATCAGATTCCAATTCCCATGCAAATCTTTGGAGTTGCCCTAGCACGAGAATTGGATATCAATTATGGACGCATAGTTCTCTCCAAGATAGTGGCTACAATGGGATCTCCTGCAAGCAGAGACCTTACTACAACTGATGTTGTATGCTGGTATCCTCGTTTCTTACAAATGCTTATTAATCATTTAGTACCGAGGGATGCTCTTGCTGTTCGACAGGGATTTGCCAGAAGTCCAACATCTGCACCGCTAGGGATGGGCACTAAGTCACTTACTACAATTGCCAATCAGGATAAACATCAAGGTAAACCGATGTCAATTCCTGAAAATATTCAACTATGGCTTTCGTATGATGCAGGAGTTACTACTTTGGCGGAATCATCGCAAGTATCGTCATATGCTCAGAATCCGTCTGCTCATGCTGAAGCATTTGACGGGATTCCTGATGAGCAAAGTGATGATGAACAAGGTAATGAAGAAGGTAATCTCTCTCTGCATACTACTCAAACCTCTTCCTATATATCTGATTCCGTGACCCAAGAGACTGCTAGCCCGCAGGATCTATCCCAGGGTGAGAGCTATATTTCTGAGTCTGACACACAGTCTTATTCTCTTTCACCTCTGTTGACAGAAGCTAAAAGGCCAGCACCTGTAGATTTAGAAAATGATTCTGAGAGTGACCCCGAAGTGCAGCCACTAATTCGAAAGAAAGCAAAAATTTTTCATGCTGCCACTTCAAAAGCCCAGTCCAAACCTAGTGTGTCGCACTTAACCACTCCAACTCACGTGAGTGGTTCTCCCCTTGCACAGTCTGCACATAGGGATTTTGGTGAGGAATTTGTACCTTTTGAAGATACTGTTGCTTCAAAAGGACATGAAGCTTTACGAACTTCAGCAGTACCTTCACCGGTACGTACTGATGCTGCAAAGATGGTCGGTTCTGATGTTGTACAAGAACACTTTGCAGCCTCTCAGCCTGAGATTCCAACTCAGGAAACAACAGGAACAGATCCCATAACTGCAAATTATTTTTCTTATACAATTTCTGCAGGTACTGCTTCTTATTTTGTATCTATTATTGAAGACATACACGAGCGTGAGACAGGGAGTGTGTGTGAGCGTTTAGGGAGAGAGGGACCTTCATTTTTAAGGCTCGAAAACGAGCGCCAAATACTATCAGAACCAGTATTAGAGCAAGGTCACCTAAGCCAAACACCGTCCCTTAATATTCAAAATCTTGAAACACGTATGACATCAATGGAAGATCAAATGAGGCAGTTCGGAAAATCGATGGGGCAGTTAGGGATCAATATTGGAGATAATCAAAGGGCTCTTGATGACTATGCAGCACGAATGGCAAGTCAAGCTACTGCATTCGATGTCTTGACAAACAAGATCAATGACTTGGGCCATGCTGGTGGTGTCTTGGGAAGCACTCTGAATGAAAGAATGGGAGCAATGGAGTCTACAATGCATACAATGGCGGTGGAGATCAGTAAAATGATGTTTGCAATCAGGAGTTTTGTGCACCCAGAGTGTTTCGAGTCGCAATACAATCAACCTCCCCCCGATGATGGTGCTGGTGGTGCTGGTGGTGCTAGTGGAGCTGGAGCCTTCGGTTCTGGTTTTGGTGGTTCCTATGCTGGTGGCTTTGGAGAGCAAGGTGGTGTTCAGGATAACTCACCTAAGGGGGAGAGTGGAAAGGAGACGAGACAGCAGGGAGTTCAAATCGAAGAAATTGAAGAACAGGCTGATCTTGTCAAAGAAATAGAAAGTGAGCCGGTTGCTCATGAAGAGGCTTTGAGGAAGAGAAAGGGTAAGGCGACGATGGTTAAGCAAGATGAACCATTCATTGACCTAAGTCATCATCAAGAAAAAGTACAGGAGGTACTTGATTCAGACTCTGACATGGAGGACGTACCTTTAGCACATGCAATAAATAGATCTTTGAAGGAACAAGGTGGAGGTGCTGGGATGTCTTCCGGAAAGCCTGAAGAAATTCCTGTTGATGAGGAGACTCTGAAATCTCAACAGTTAGCCTTGGAACAAGCTCAGTTCCATAAAATGAAGATGATGCAAGAACATGCTGCGTTCCTTGAAAAGAAAGTAGAGCTCAAAGGGAAGCAGTATGATCATGAGCTTGCAAGGCTAGCTGATCCTCAAGTTGATTTGGACAAGAGAAGGATTGGACAAAAGTGGGATGATGCAAGGAAGATTTTGATGGGACCTTGTGCGAAAGGAGTTAACAATAAGGAGGCAGATGACTTGTTCTATAACTTGAACATGCAGAATCCACTGACTGTGAACTACATAAGTGCGTTGAAGAGCATAATTTCGAAAGTCAGGGTTGGATACAATGCGATGCTTAAGGAGTGGCAGGTTATCTTGTCTTTAGTAGAAGGAATCCCGACGTCTTTCCTGTATGTGGATGATCAATTCATCGCGAGAAGATCTGCGTCAGAGTTGTTCTTGCTAGCAACAAAAATTCAATACTCTCAATCTGAGGAGCTCAGCATTCTGTATAGGGATCAGTTAATGAAGCTAGCAGAGGACAAGGGTCCAGAATTCTCAGCATATCCTGATGTTGTCCGAGTGGTAGTAGGTGGGAAGATGAAAAGGGTAAGTATGGAAGAAAATGATTTAATGGATCTTTCAGTGGAATCTCTCAAAGCTGTCTGTAGACAAATGATGAGTAAGGGGTTTTACTCTGAAATTAAAGAAAAATCGGTGAAGGTCATTGAAAGAATCATATTCAAGAAGAGCAATGAAATATGGAAGCGTGATATTATTGCTCCAAACCCTCTAGATAATGTGAAGGTTGAGCCGGAGCTAATGGAGAAGAAATGGAATATTCTTCAAGCAATGAAAAATGTAGATGAAGCTCTGACTCTTCCGTCTGGATCACTGGAACAAGGAAAGATAAAGGAGGCAGTTGGTGTACCAGGAAGAGATAGTGTATACTGGATACACGCATATGTCGATGACACAGCTGATGCCTTGGCATTCATAGACGCAGACCAGAATCAAACACTCTTGCATATGAGTAGAACATGGCTGTTACAGACTCAAGATGCGGCATTTCTGGAGAGAGTTTTATATGTGTTCAAATGGAGCGAAGTGGAGAATAAGTATGTGGAAGAAAAGCAGAGACTCATGAGTTACTTGTCTGAGGTAGTGGTGGAAAAGAAGCGGATGGAGCGAGATGCGGCTAGTGTCCACAATACTAACCGTGTCAAGGGCTACCCCAAAATGATCTATTGTCAGTTTAAAGCTGATAAAGCACATTGGAAACCTCAGCTCATAATGAAGAACTTTGAGGACATTCCAAAGATCAGGACTACTCAGGAAGTGGACAAACTCAGAAGGCTTATCAAACATCCTTATCCAGAGCCAAAGAACCCTCTAGAAATGGAAGCAGTAAGTTTATTGAATGCTAGGTGGAAGCAGCTTCATGATCCAGTATATAAGAAAGAACAGCGGCAGAAAGAGAAGCGCAGAGAGCAGAAAGAGGAGAAGCGCCAAGCTGCTGAAGCTAGGAAGAGGAAACACAATTAGGATTAAAGGTCAGAGTGGTGTGAACTTGAAGTTGGAAAAACTTCATGTCTTTCGGTTGCTTTAACTCACTTGAGGAAAATTCACCTCAGAGTGGATCCAATAAGGTGATATAAGTTTGACTAAAAGGTATGAAATAATCCAGGTGATAGGAATTACTCAAATGATCTTTAATTCGAAGTTCGAATTCTGTTTCTAGTTTAAGTTCTTTGTATTGTTTTCCAAGTACATTTCAATTGTAAATTATTCAAGACTTTAATGTTAGTTATCTTTTCTCGTATCATTGTTTAGTTGAGTTATCCTTCATTAATTTGAATGTCATTGTTAGACAGTCAAATAGGGGGAGATTGAAAGGCAGAGTGTGTAAACTTGTAACACTATAACTAATATAACTCAACTAAAGGAAAAGATACTTAACCAGAAGACAATCAAGAACAAGAAGCCACAAAGAAATCAACATTAAATGAAGACAAGGTAATTGATACAATTCAACATGTTAACTATGATCAAGCCAAGAAGAAATCATTGAGAGAAGTTCAAGTCAAAGTTGTTCATGCCTCAGTGATTTGAAAAGCCAAGAATCAAGATCATAACTATCAGTATCAATAAGACAAATTGATTTTAAGTGAACAAGAAGGAAAGCTAACATTGGAAAGCCACATTACTAATTGAATATGGTAATTTATTCAAGAAGCAAAAACACTATCAAGACTAGTCACTTATGAACCAGACCAGTGCATCAAGTGTCAGGACATTGATAACAAGTTTATGTCAGTAATAAAGATCCATGTTCAAGAGCTTGGTGAAGAATAAAGAAGACATGAAGATATCACAAGTTCAAGATGTGCATTGAAGTTTTAAGTTGAAGACCAGAATATTTTCTAAGTACTAAATATTCTAGATGACCAAGTAGAATATTTCTAAGTAGAAGTTCTACTTAGAAATTCGAGATGGCTAAGTAGAAATTCTCAAGTAGAAGTTCTACTTAGAGTGCAGTTTCAACATGACACATGGCATCTTCTGATTGGCAGATTTCCAAGCTTTCAAGATAAGACAAGATTTATGTGGACATCATTGGGCCACGTATATCTTAGTATTTGAAGACTACAGGACATAGATTACATGTAGTATAAATAGAAGTACTTGTGTAATGTTTTAAGTGAGCAATTCTTGAGAGAAACACATGTAAAAGAGAGAGAGTGTATTCACAGAGCTTAGTATCATTCACTACTCTCTGAACTTCTGTTATACTTTGTAATGAATGTTGTAGCAACCACTTCAAGTTATATATAAGACATATATTCCTTGAATCCGTGTGTTCATTTATTGCATCGTATTTATTGCTTATCAATTTCGAAAAGTTGTATTCACCCCCCTCTACAACACATTTGGACCTAACAGAACACACTTCTATAATCGTCAATTTACTACATTGATGGCAAAGTATAATGTGATGCATCGTGTTTCCACTGCTTATCATCCCCAAACTAATGGTCAAGCAGAGGTTTCGAATCGCGAAATCAAGAGAATTCTCGAGAAAGTGGTGAATCCGTCGAGGAAGGATTGGTCTTTGAAGTTAGATGAAGCTGTATGGGCATACAGAACCGCTTACAAGATGCCTTTAGGTATGTCTCCTTATCAGTTAGTATTTGGTAAGGCTTGTCATTTGTCGACCGAGCTAGAGCACAAGGCCTATTGGGCGCTGAAGAAATTGAACTTGGATATTAAGGCTGCGGGTTAAAAACATCTACTTCAGTTGAATGAAATTGAGGAGTTTCGTTCTCAGGCTTACGAGAATAATAAGATTTATAAGGAGAAAGTGAAGAGGTGGCATGATAGGAAATTGATACACAAGTCATTTGTGCCGAGCCAACAAGTTCTGCTATACAATTCTCGCCTCAAACTTTTACCTAGTAAACTCAAGTAAAAATGGTCGGGTCCGTTTACAGTCAAGACGGTGTTTCCACATGGAGCAGTAGAGATATATAAGGGGTCTTCTGATAATGTTTTCAAGGTCAATGGACAACGACTTAAGCCTTATTTCGGTGGAACGGTGAACCGTGAGAAGGTTGTCGCCGTTTTGTCGACAACGTGAATTCGCGGAAGTACGTCAAGCTATTGACGTAAAACAAGAGCTTCATGGGAGGCAACCCACGCTTTTGTATACTTTTAGTATTGTATTCTTAAAAAAAAAAAAATTCTGCAGATTTCCCATGCGCCGCAGCGCGCGCCACTACGCCGCAGCGCGGTACCCCCTCTGCCCAGCCATGCTTGTACCCGAAAATTGTGTTTTTAACACACTTAAAACCCAATTCCTATTTACATTCTTATATTCCCTAAATTCTTAATTATTAATCCTATTCTATACCAATTCTAATCCCTCCCAAAATCCCTATCATCTCTCATATACATCCTACCCACCCATCTATACATACAATCATACATACACAAATACAAATCCCTTATTCCAAATCTCTAACCTCCATTCTATTTCAAGTTTCAAGAAGGAAGAATTCAAGTTTGGGGGAGTTTTGCTTGTAAGTTCACCTCTCCGATTCGTATTGGGTACATCTCTTCATTAAATCTTGTTTTATTACGAATTGTGTTCTTGCAAAAATTTGGGATTTTGAGTGTTTTTGGTTATTTAGAATATTCTTGGTTGGAATTGTAGTTGGTTAGTTGGTGATATTGCTTAAGTGGGGTATTGATTGTTATGGCTCCCAAGCATCAGAGAGGTAGTACTAGTACTCGTCCATCCTCGGATGAGGATTATAGTGGGGATAATGTGGAGAAGTTTGTGACTCCGGAGGCACAAGAGGAGTATATCCGATTGATGTCGAGACCGGTTACTAAGGAGAGAGGGTTTTTACCGGTTGCTCATGTGGAGTTGGTTGCTATGATTCGTGGGTTAGGTTGGGAAGGGTTTTGTGAGGCGCCTTCTCCGGTTCCCTTGGGTGTTGTGCGGGAATTCTATGCTAACGCTAAGGAGGAGAAGAATGGTTTTTGTCTGGTTCGTGGTATGAGGGTGGATTATCGGTCGGCGGCTATTCGTCCAATTCTTGGACAGCCTCCTAAGCCGAGGGGAGCTGAAGATTGGGCAAGGAGGACTCGAGATGATGTGGATTTAGATGCCATTGTAGCAGAGATTTGTGTGCCGCGTATAGTCTGGAAGTTAAGGCCGGGCACTAATGAGCATGTCACTTTTCCTGCCACTGTTATGAACAAGTTCGCACGGGCCTGGAACTTGTTTATTTGTGCTAATATCTTGCCTTCGTCACATGTGAGCGAAGTGACTGTGGAGAGAGCAATTATTTTCTGGGGCATTCTGCAAGGAAAGTATATTGATGTGGGCTATATTGTGCATCAGAACATTCTCCGGTTCTTGCGAGGAGGTTCACAATCAACTATTCTGCATGCTTCTATGGTAGTTGGGTTATGCATGTCTGTTGGTGTTGGTTGGGGTGATGATGAGCCGTTACAGATGCCGGCTACTCCTATTATTAATAATAATATTGATCGGATGGTGGAATGGTCGGGCGGCATTCCCCATGCTAGAGGGTTAAGATATATTATTGCTGGTGATGGTGGTCAGGGAGCGGGCGCTCTGCCACAGGTTCCCAGGGTTGCTCGAGCAGGTCCTTCACGGGGTATGGTTTAAAGGAATATGTTTAGCCTATTTGTATTTCGAGGATTCAACTCAACTTAAACAAGATTGTAATAGTAAATAGTATATAGACTGTCACAAGGAATCTCATATTGTATTATCTGCCAGAAGAAAAAGATCAAGGTCAATCTACAGACTTGAGGAATTACTACATTGAAAGAAGTTCAGTCATCTGATCAAGCCTCAGTGGAGTATTCGTTAAGAAGTGGATTTATTTGAAGGGACAGAGATTTCAAAGGTGACAGAGACAGTACAGAGAATTAGAGAGAGAGAGAGAGAGAGAGAGAAAGGAGAAAAGAAACAGAACCACATCATAGAGTCAATAACAAAGAAAAGCCGTTGGAGTTAGTCGCTCATGAACCAGACCGTGCATCGAGCGTCAGCAGAAATTCAGTGGTAATTCTTTATTACTTCAGTGGTTTGAGAAAAGCATTTGGCTATCAAATGATTAATATTAATTCTCATTTAATTAATATAATTATGAAATTAATTTAATTAATAAATTAATTAATTCTGAATTAATTTATTTATTAAATTAATTATCATATTAATTAACTTTGAATTAATGATTTAATCTTAGTTGATTTAATTAATTAATGATTTATTCATTAAGTAATTAAATTAATTAAAATGATTTCAAAGTTGTTGGGCTGGCTGATTTAAAAAGAGAAAGTGGGCTTGTTTAATTAAATGCCCGATGACATGAACAAAAAAGAAAAAGCTGCTACCAGGATTTGTTTGATTAAGACTGAAAACAATTGAATTGTACAAGATGTAAAACAATTCTCTTGTTAACATTTAAACAATCAAATTGTAAAGTGAATTTGCAAAGAGAAACAAAACAAAAGGCTGTCTGACAATCACGTGGTTGCTGTCGGCCAAGACCTCACCTTCCTATCCAGTGCGTGGTACGCACGCACCAGGTCTTAAACCGCAAAAGCACAGCGCGTGTTCCTCACCACCTCTTCCTGCGAATTGGCTTAATCAAGGAAGCCAATTCAGTTTTTTCAAACAATTCAATCAGGCGGGTTTGTTTATTTATTAAGACAATGTATATTGTCATAACGACAGTCTTAATTGATAAATTGTCATAATGGATTGTCTTAACAATACAATTGGAGGTCTTATTAGAGAAAATCAGATTGTCTTAATAGAGATCAATTTGAAAGAAAAGAGGCAGAATATATAAAAGATCAAGGCGGCTCAACATATCAACTAGACTTCAACATAATATCTTTTGAACACCCATCAGCTCATCCATTCTCTCTCTCAAGAAACCAAGAACACCGAGATCATTTTAATTTCTGTAAAATCAAGTTCTCAATATTTGTAATATTTGATCCGATAGAACTTGATCATTTGTATCTCTTGTGCTATTATCGAGTTTTGACTCCTAATCTATATCTCGATTTTTATTAACAAATCTAGAAAAGTTCATGTCGAATTTTCTAATTTGTTTTTATTATTGAGATATTGCTCTGTACTGTATTTGTAACAACCTCTCAAGTTTAATATAATTTTATATTTAACTTGAATTTTGTTTCATTTAAATTTCCGCATCAAATTTGTTATTGGATTAAATATAAAATCTATCCGAACAAATTTCGATAAAATAGTACTGTTTGTATTTCAACCCCCCCTTCTACAAACAGATTGGACCTAACAATTGGTATCCGAGCCATTTGATTGAAGCAAAAATAAAAGATCCTATTTTTTCTCTTCAATTAAATTCAAACTCGAATTTTCTTAACTCTCCCAAATCATCAGGTCTTCTTCAAGAGTAAAGATTCCAATGTTTGATAGATTGAATTATGAACTGTGGAAAAAGAAAATGATCCTTTTTCTACAACTGGCCAATCCTAAATATTTAGGAATATTGAAAACCGGGCCAATAGTTCCTATGGTTACAGAAGAGGAGGTAATCACGGAAGCAGTTGTTGTAATTCCCGCAAGGACATATCCAAAGGACATTAGTGCTTATACAAATGATGACAAAGCGGATATTGCCCTTGATCTTAATCTACAATTGATTTTGGTGGAATCCCTAGATGCAATCATGTACAATCATGTTTTTAACTGTAAAGATGCCAATCATATCTGGGACACCATTATAACAATAAATGAGGGAACTAAGAAAGTCAGGGAAAATAGATTGGAAATCTTGACCTCTGAGTATGAACATTTCAGATTTAGAAGAAGTCCAAATTGCAGATTCAATTCTACTGGGAATAGATTCCAACAAGGAGGTTCATCCTCAAGTAGCAAAAGGGGTGGCTACAAAACTAGGATGGTAGACGAAAGCAGGATTAGGTGCTATAAATGCAATGAAATTGGACACTTTGCAATGGAATGTCATCAAGCTCATCAAGATGCAAGGAGAGTGTATGCATCTGGAAAGAATAAAGCAGATACAACCTATGTTTCTCAAGATAAAAGCTGGGATGACACTGACAGTGATGAGGAGGAGGTTGAGGATTTTGCACTGATGGCAAAAATAGAAGAGATCCTAACTGGTCCTAAATCTCAGGTAAAATTTACTACCTCTGAGTTAGTTCGTCATTTAGGTAGTTCCATGGTTAATGCACAAAATGAAATTGCTAGACTAGTTCTGTTAAACATTGATCTTGAAAATGAAGTGTTAGAACCAAAAAAGGTGCATGTTAATCAAGATCAGCAAAAAGAGGAAATAGCACGACTTAATAAAAGGGATAAGTCTTTAGTGGAAGTAGTGTCTAAACAACTTGCTAAAATTGCTGAACTTGAAACCAAGGTTAGTGCTTGCTTTAATTCTGTTAAAACTTCTAAAGAGTTTTTCAATAAACAAGCTGTAGACCAAACCGTAGGAATAGGGTTTGGCTACAACGAGGCTATTGGATTATTAGGCATAAATACCCCTAACCTTGTTAGTGCTAAAGAAAGGGGAACACCACATGTGCTTAAGGATGTTCAGGATCCTCTCTTTAATAAGTCCGTTGTAGAACCTCCAAACTTCACTTCTATCATTATTCAGGAGGAGATGCATACTGAGGACATTGCCAATGGAAATGTCCAGCTTAATGTAAAATCTGTTAAGGACATTAATCCCAAGAATGTTATTCTAAACAAGGTGTGCCTAAGGAACCAGTTAATGTTGTTAAGTCAACCAGTTCTTCTAAAACTGGGCTAGGTGGTAATAAGTTGAAAAAGAACAATAACATGTCTAACATGCATACCATGCCTATTATTGATTCTTCTCATAAAGCATGTGGTGTTTTCAATTGTATGTCTTTTGATTTTAATGTTATGTCTGCTTACTTCAATGGTAATCATGCATGTGCTAATAAGACTGCTCCTCGACAACATATGAATAGAAATAACTATGTTAGATCAAAGACTGCTAGTCCTCCTCATGATAGGAGAGAGACATTTGTACCAAAGCCTAAACTAACTCTTACTAAGGCTGTTTACACGGTCAAATGTCCAGTCAGTGAAACAAATGTTATTGCTGCAAAAGAAACATGGATACCCAAGATAAAACAAAAGATTGTTAAATCTGTTTATAGGGTTAAATGTTTATTGATTAATGGTGAAATTGGTGTTAAGGTTAAAAATGTTGTTTTGCCTGACAAATGCCAATTTTTCAAGTACTCTGGACCCAACGAAGCTTGGGTCCCGAAGAAAGATTAACCATTTTGGCATTGCAGGGTGTGTAACAGGTAGATCATGTTATGTGGATTCTGGACAGTGGATGTTCAAGGCATATGACCGAGGACAGAGCCCTGCTCTCAAGAGTGGTGAAGGTATCTGGCCAAGTGGTATCCCTTGGAGATAACAGCAAGGGTATGACCTAGGGTCATGGCTATTCAATATCTAGGAATGTTGTCAGTAATAAAGCATCTCTAGAAGATGAAGAACCTACTATTCGAGCAGTAAGGAAAGAAAACTTATCTGTAGCTGAAATGGAATCTCAGTCAGAGGTGAAGTCAACAAGGTTTAATGTAAAGCTTCATCAGACAAGAGTGCAGCTATGACAAAAGAAGCTCCCTTACCTGAATGTCAAATCAAGAAATTCTTTCCTGGAATTCGAATCAGTAAAGGAGACTGCCTCATCTAGAATTATAGTAAAATGAAATGAAGGCATGTCATAAAGGGAAGTCAAAGAAGCATCACACAGAAGTTCTACCAAAGTAAAATATACTTTAGTGATGGTGATTGATGACTTCTCTTAACAAATAAGTTGTTGTTCAAACAATCTGAAGACAAGACACCATTGATGGTGATTGATTACATCAAGAAGATTGGTAAGAAGCAAAACTGACTATGACAACTTGAAGGTCAAATTACAGGGGTAAATCCAACGATTGGTGTCCTGGATGATTTCTGCACATACAAGAGTATTAATACTGAAGGAGTCAATAGTTTGCTACTGGCATGATTAACCCTGATCAGTAAGAAATATAGGAAGACCCCACAAGTATGAAGGAAATTGTTTTATAATGATATATGAAAGTGAGCAACTTGCCAAGCTTTGTAGCTAAGGCTCAAGAGGATAGTTTTCTTGGTTACTCAATGGAGTCTACAGCCTATAGGGTGATTGTTATTAATCAACAGAAGGTGATTGAAAGTCTTAGTGATGTTCAACAACTTCTAGCTCCCATCTGTCTATGGTGATGGTGATTCAGATCCAAGCAATGTCAACATTGAGAATCTTCATGTAAACCCAACAACTGCTTAGGGGGAGCAAAAGAAGGATCATTTAGTCAACTCAATACCACATTGAAAATCACAGGACACTATGAGAACATGTCTGCCAAGATAAAGAATGTTGACTCAATTAATTCTTTGTCCTAGTTCTTAGTGTTCCTAATGGTGGAAGTAAAAGACTAGCAGAGCTTCAAGTACCAATGATTATTTCTTTAGTTTTATTTTAGAAGAAACTAAGAAAGCTACAAAGGCTCTGAAAAGATCCAGATTGAGTGATTGCAATGAAAGATGATCTCAGTCAGTACAAAAGGTAGATTGCAGGGAAGCTGGTATCAAGACCAAACAACAAGCCTGTAATTGGAACAAGGATAACCAGAAGTCTAACTAGATGTCAAGGCATTGTTATGAGGGACAAAGCCAAACTGGATGCAAGGTTACAGGCTGATAATATAGTATATCTGACAAGAAGCACCAGTGACAAGACATGAGGATATCAGGCACCTGCTGCACATTCAAGATTATAATGGACATCTGGACCTACTGAATCTGGATGGTAGAGTAATGTGAACAAGTGCACTCCTGGTTGGTGAGATAATGGAATATCTCTACAGGTTAGTATGAACTAGTATCATCACTCAAGAAAGCATGGAAGACATGGTATGACACCCTAACTATAATTTAATATTTGGTATCAATCTTTAACTGTTGGTATCTTTTAACAATTGGTGTCATATTTATAGAACTCTCTACTTCTTTAGGCACAAACATAAATGATATATATGTGCAAGGATATCTTGATTATATTATATGTTGGTCTACTAACTATAAATTAGTATTAAGATATTTGCTGTTGGTAAATTTGCAATTCTTTTGATTTACTTTAGTAAGCCAAAAGAATGATGACAATAAAAGTAAGTTAAGAATTTTTTGTTTCTGTTCAGAAGATTCTAGACCTATCAAGACTCTCCGCCAACATACCACTATAGCTGGCTTTTGACCTATTAGTTTGGACCTAAGTAGTTGGTAATCAAAAATATTAAGCTGGACCCAAATCTGAGGAAGTGGTACCCTAGAGATATTTGACCCAATATGTTCAGGATCAACTATTTAGAACCTAATCAGGCTATAGAAGAATCATCAGCTCATTATCTTATTCAATTACTAATAGATCACTTACACACATATTATATTCTCAATCTTCAAATGTGCAAGGCCCCAAGTGGAACCTAGAGAATCTATTCTTGTAGTTATTATACTTAATTTTCAAATGTCTTAAGTTGGACCCAAATCTGCGGAGATGGTACCCTAGAGACATCAGTTCTGACATGTTTTGCTGCATAGAGATAGATCAAATGAGTTGTAAGAAAGTAGGTGAACACAAGGAATCAATTTCATCTCCAACAACTCTGTGGAACACCCAGGCCAAGCATTTTGACATAAGGTATCAACTCTTTCGAGAACATGTTTTTAGTTAAGAATAACTTGCAGACACGTTTGCTAAATCACTTGATGAAATTAATTTTTCAAGACTGGTTTGTAAATTTGTGATTTTATTAATGCTATATGATTTTTAAATCCCATCTGTTAAGCAATTCTTAAGTAAGCTCACAAGTATTCAATTGTCCGTATTGAAAGGACTTGTGATTTTACTATCAGTAATTCTTAAATGAGTTTACAAGTATTCAGTTGTCAGTATTGAAAGGACTTGTGAATTCATTGTAAGCAATTCATAAATGAGTTCATAAGTATTCAATTGTTCGTATTGAAAGGACTTGTAAACTTATTTACAATCAGACCTCAAGCTGAGATTATCTGTTGAATGACTGCCATGTGTATGATTGCAATTTATTTTAGTGGTGATTATTTAAAGATAATTTAAATACTTAAATGCTAAAATCTAAGTCATAGAGATTTAGTATTTATTTATTTAATTATTTACTTTGATTAATATGAGTTATAGAACCTGAAGCAATTCAATTTAGTATTTGCTCTGTACCTCATATATCAAAATAAATCTGAATCATAACTAATTTGGACCTATTTGTCTTGGTTTTCAATTAGTTGTGAGATGTTAATTCTAGTGAATTTATCAATGCTCCATTTTCTGAAATTCACTAAAGTTAATATCATATTTCTAACAATTGGTTGTATTGAAGTTTTAACTTGTATCAGTTAATGATATTTAGTTAGAATTTTATTTACTAACTAATTGTGAGATGTATTGGTATGTGGAAAATTACTTAGAACTCCTCTAAGTAATCATTGTTATATCTTTTACAATTCACTCATATTACTATACATGGTATGAAAATTCTTTAATAGAACTATGGACATTGAAATATCTAAAGTGACCATTGTTCAGTTACTTGGAATAATTTTTATGCTTAATTTCAAGCTTCTAATCACTTTGATAATAAATGTTATATACTATGGATCAAGGTGTATTGGACTTAGAATATTATTTCTAAGATTGCAGACAAGACAACTTTGGTAATTAAATCTTATCTATAGAACCAAGGTTGTCTACCAATAAACAATTGTTAGGAGTTAACAATTGTTATTATCGAGGAGTTGCCATGAAGTCATTAGTTTAAAATTTTAATGATGATAATTATCCAAGTGATAGTGGTGGAAACAATTTTAATATTGGAGATACCCATGTCACTGGAGAGGAATCATCAAGTTAATCTGGCAATAACTCGGAGAGAGTAAACAAAGGATCAACTAGTCAAACACAACATCACAATGAAGAACAAGGTGATTCATCAAGATCTAATCTTCTCGGACAGTCTGTTTGGAATAGAGCTGATAAATGGTGATCCAGATGTTGGAGTAAAAACTAGAAGGGCTTCTCAGAATCAAGGTAAAGAATCTAAGGAATCTGAGGTAGTACTTGCTGATCCTGAACAACAAGAAGCATGGAAGCTGGTGCCCAGGTCTTAGCACCAAGTAAATGGTATAACATTCTTTCCAAATTCTTACTTGTTATCTTTCTAAAAGGATTGTCATAGTCATTCGCTTGTTATACTCCATGTTTCTGTATTTTAGAATAATAAATTTTCTCTAAAAATATTTTTCTCTAATTCTCAAGTTAGAATTTTTGAGGAAACTATTTTTGTTGAAAATTTCTTTATTTTAAAGGTAACTACAATGTTTATGATAGTTTATTAAATCATATTTTCTCTCTAAATAAATTTTTAGTAGAAAGTTATTTTGTTAGAAAATATATAGATTTGCTAACTTATTATAAATATTCCTGTATATATTTAATATGTTTTTGTACAGGTATTGTAATTTCCGAATGTTAATATTTGTTAACATGTTTTGTAGTGTTTGTCTTTCTATTTTAGTCTTATGTCTGTTTATAAGTCTTCCTATGTAAATTATTAATTTTTGTATTATTTTTATTTTTATTTTATATAATTATTAGTATATTTTCATTTTAGTCACTTGACTCTTAATTTTTACATTTTAGTCATTTTACTTTCTATTTTTACATTTTGAACACTTAACTTTCGAATTTTGTAAATTTGGCACTTGTAAGAACCCTAATTTTTGCTAATATTTCCTTTTATTTAATATCTTGTGACATTGTCATTATGGAACCTTTCTAGTCATCCCTGTTGATTAATAGAATTGATTGTCTGAGAAACTGCGTTGTTGCATTTATTGTGTAAGATATACAGAGAGATTGTGAAGGCAAGAGTCTTATTGTTAGTAATATTTATAAAACTTGGGATTTGAGAATGGTTAGAGTATTAAAGGATTTATTAAAAATTATGAACATTCGAGGAATTTACACAATAAGTACTTAAGGAATTATAGGGGAAATCTCTACGCGACGAAATATTATTACGAGAGAATAATTAAGATACGATACGAAGTAAGGATTAAATAACAAGCATTGGTGGGAGAATAATAATACAAGGAGTAGTATTGCATGCAAGCCCATGCAACCAAGTAGTTAGAAATCAAACAAGTTAGTTGGCCATTGGAAGATGAATAGTATCTAGTTGGTTACTTTTTCAAAAAGGGGGACACATAGTACAAGAGCCCATGCTTGCTAGTACACTACCTATGCTTACATGTGATATGTATCACCCAACCTAAATAACCTAACATCAATTATTTGCCAACACAAACACAAAAACAAAACACAAACTTTTCTCTTCCCCCCCCCCTTTTGTTGCTATCGGCCAAGGCTTCCAAGGAAGAAGAAAATTTCTTCTTCTCCCCTCTTCCATTACTCATAAATATTGCCATAATTCCTAGGTCATCTACATCATATAGGCAAGGTATTCTAGCAATTTCACTCCATTTTATCCAACCATTTTCAAGTTACAAATTATTCAAGCTTTGGTAAATAGTAACCAAGTTTGTTTTTCCTTTAGATCTTGCATTGTAAGTGTTGTAGGAGGCCATCTAAGGTGTTTTTGAGTTGTGTAAAGATTGTCCAAGGCCTCTAGGAGCTCAAGAAGGTATAAAAATCTCAAACCCCCTTGGTTATGTATTGTTTATATAGTATGGTAGTAGATCCATGTGTTTTAGGACTAATCTTGGATGTATATGTATTGGATAGCATGGATCTTGAGTTTTGATGTTGAGATTGTAACTTTTATGACTATGGTTAATATATATATCTCCATGAGTGTTATGAATCATGATCTAAGTGTATTAAGTGGTGATTATGTTATGGAAGTATGAAAAATGGTTGATCTAAGTAGTTTGAGCTTGCTGAGTTTGTCAAGGAACTTTGATCTGTGTTGTAGCACGATTTTGAACCCCCAAATGATGTCCCCTGATGTCCTACCTTATATTGTTGGAAATATAATTGAATGTAGTTTCTGGAAATGTAAGGTTCATAGCTAGGTGATGTGTGGATTTGTAGTTATTGCCGGAGGAGTGAATTTTGTTTCTGGACTATGGACTGCATTAAGTGACCCTCTTGTGAACCTTGTTTAAACACCTTAAAATATATGTGGGGTCATGGAAAAATTTGAGAATGTAGGGAATGCAGTGGTGAAGACCACCCAAAAGGAATTGGATTAAAATATGAGTTTTTGGATTTTATAAAAATGCTAGAGTAAAATTCGCGCAATGGAAAAAGTCGATTAGTGGAACATGATTCTAGGGTTAGTGGTTATGATTCGAACGTGGTAACTAAATTAAGTCGAGTAAGTGACGAGCGTAATCGAGAGATGACATGGACCTATAGTGGGGCTAGGGAGTCATAAGACGAAGTCGTTAAGTTAATTTCGTACCCCCTTAAAACCCCGTAATTAAAGAGAAATTGTTAAGGTACTAACGAACGATTATTGTTTATGTATAGATCGTTCGAATCCGCACGCTCGACCACCCCAACCAAACCAAGGCAAGTTTACTTTTCAAAACTTATCCATATACAAGGACTTTTACTGTTGTGTTTGTAGTTTTCAAATTATACCAAATGCTATGTTTATCGAAGTATTGATACAATTGAGATTGAACAAGTACATGTATGCTTTTACCCCTTGAACTTAGATTGAAATGTTTTCTTCGGACAACGACTCTAGCAATAGAGGTCGTAGCGGTCTGTATATACTATTGACCGGGGAGCGGTATATTATTATATCGTATCTAGATTGCAAAAACCCGAAGGGTCATTCGGGTGGTATCGTATACTCAAATAACTATTGTTATATCTTCGTAAATACTCGAAACCCTATCTTGGATTAAAAATTTATTTTATCGAATAATTATTTATTTAATTATTAGTATTAAATCTTAAATTATTATTTATTAATCATCGTTCATTATTTAAAGACAAAGTTAATCCAAGATACTTTTTAATACTTTCAAACTCGAACTCTTTCGAACTCAAAACATTTTCGAAAACCCCCGGTCAGATTCTGCTTATTGTATGATTTCAAGAATCATCGGTCGACTGATGTTGAACCTCAATTACTCGGTTTTCAATCAAAATCAAGTTTTAAAAGAAAAGAAAAAGGGACTCTGGCAGGTGTGGGAACCGTTGACGAACGATTCCCGTGATGTGTAAGCGGCCGTGAGCCAGGCCTTCCATCACTTATTATTCCGGCCCAGGTGTTGCCGAAGGATGATTACGGATGTAGTTTTCATCGAGGGTGATTACGGATGTAGTTTTCACCCGAGGGATAGTTACGGATGTAGTTTCTATCCTTCTACCGGTAGAGAAGACCCGCGGATTATTGGACTTGGATGTGGCGACTGATCATCGTCAATCCTTGTCAGGTTTTGTGTTTTCTTTAAGTCCCATTCCTCCATTTTGGAAAAATGCTTTGACACTGCTTCTTAGGCTTTCGTTGTAAGAACCCAGATTTTGGGTGGAATTAAAACTTTTATGTATTTAACGATGTAAGAATGAATAGTGGATATGGCTACAGTGTAATAATTGATAATTGGGAAAGAATGAATAGAATTCGACTTTATTATGTTTATGTCTTAAAGAATGCTAAAGGGTGACAACATAGGTAAGAATAATCTATCTTCTAAAGGAATAAGATATGGCAACTTCAAGCAAGAGAATACTCTCATGTCATCCAGATCGATAACGATTAATCCAGTAGTTCCGTAAAAAGGTTAAGGAACGATCGAAAGAGAATACGGACAATTATACAACCCTAAGAGAACAAGTAAAGAATACAGAATGAATAGTGTTTTGGTGGGAGTACATAATAATATGAGACGACACTATATAGAAGTATTCGGAACGGATTTCCGAGTTCATATTAGTGATCCAGGGGGAAAATAAGTGTATGTAAAACCTGTCGGATTCTGAAAAACCGCACTTTTATTTTCTCCGAGAGTTCCCTGGACACTGATAGCCTTAAGTATTTAACGAATGGATTAAAGGAATATAAAATGGAAAGTTAGAATGAAAGACGGAGAATGAAAGTATTAATATTAAAGAGGATTCCCGGTAAACCCTAATTAGAAATCCGTGAAATATTCTCACGAACGATCAATCGAAACGGGTAATAACCGGACACAGAAACAAGCAGAGGAAGCAAGAGTCTTGTGCAAGCTACTAGTATAAATATCTAGTAACTAAACTAGAAGCAAGGAACTAGCACCTTAGAGGAAGAACTAAGTACTTAGATTAAAGTGACTTTTACAAGATATTATGTTGTAAGTGGATGAGAGTGAAGGAGATTAAAACACAAAAATCAAAAGAACCAAGCAACTCTCCCCCCCCCCTTGCAAAGAAACCATTCGGCTATATCCATTAATTCCAAATCCAAACTCAACCTTCCCACCATTGTTTGTTCTTGAAATAATTAAGGTGAGTCTTACATTTCATAAAACTTATCTCCTCAAAATCTTAGCTTCAAACTCATCCATTTCCATTTTCAAAAAAAATCAAACAAGAGGAGGGTGAATAGTGTTCATCATATACTAACTTTGTTTTCTTGATTTTCCATGGTTAATCTAGCAAGCATAATCACTCCTAAGGACCATACAAGGCTTAGTAAGGCTATATCACTATCTAAGGAAGGTATAAAGCTCTTGAAACCCTAACCCTTGTTTGAGATTTAAGCATGTTTATGATAGTTATAACTTAGTTATGGTTATGTTAAGATTATAAGCATGATTATGTATGGATTTTTGGATTAATGATGTAAATAGCTAGATGAACGGAAAGGCATTGCTTGGCCTCAGTTCATGTATATAAGTCATGTATATGTTGTTTGGGTTGGATGCTATGTTTATTGGAAGATTCGAAATTGATAGATATTCGATTTACAGCCGTTATAATGCCCGATTTTCATTAACACTAAGAAACCGAACTGGTCAGTAGCCATAACTCTCTGTTCTTGGCAAGTTAATGAACCCTACTGGTAGATTTTTGAACATAGATCACTTTGGCGAAAGAATCGAATTATTTTGATTTACGGTTTAGGAATTATGACCAAATTACTAAAAGTAGTTCGAATCCGTAAACGAAAGTTCGTAACTGAAATTGAACCCTCGTAAGCTATGTAACATCATGGCGAATCTTGGTAAATAAATACTAGGGGTAAGAAGGAAGGTGTGAAAGAAAACCGTATGTCAAAATGAGCATTTTTCGATTTATTAAAAATGTTCGAGTCAAGGTTAAACGCGAACGAACCCCTAAAAGACGACTCTTTTATAACTTTGGTAAAACACTTAGAAAACGGGCGATAAAACTCGGAGTATAATATTGGTTCGTAACGATCAACCTTAGAACTCATATGACTTAAGTATGTCCCAAGTATAAGTGCAGTGACATGTCGTATTAACGAACGAATGTCGGGTCGGATCAGCGATAATAAGTAATCCACTAAAAGGGGTATAACGAGATAATTCGAGAACGTGTTTCGATTTAAGTATAACTTAACTTTTAATATGTTAAGTGATTAATCCGGAATGCCTTGGCTATTTATAGATCACCAAGCTGAGCCGGGACCCACTACCACTACCCCTTACCGTACTCGACTACCAGGCAAGTTTCAATTCCCTTCTTTTAGGCTGTTGTTGTGATTGAATAAATATATATATATATGATTGCTGATATACATATGCCATTGCATGCATGCCTACTTTCAAGTTGAATTGATATACTTGTTCCCAGAATGTTGTTGTTGGCTTATAAGCTAGATAGTTATATATCAGTTATAAGCCGGTTATTGTAAGACCCTCATAGAAGGGCGTATACATCTTATTAATCAAAAATAGACCGGGAGTCAATATTCCTTGATATATCGAGATTACCTCGGAGGAAAATATTTAAGTAAATATTTTCTATTATTTGGGCGACGAATATTATTTGAATATTCGTTCGAGACTAATTATTTTAACGATCCTTACTTCAAATAATTATTTGAACGTAACTACTCAACGAATAATATTTCTCAATATTCATTCAGAGTCGAATTGATTATCGACTATTATTTCGAATATTCTTCTAAAGATGAGACTATTAAATGAATATTAATTGGATATTCTTTTAGAATATTATTTTATTAAATAAATATTACTTTTGAATATTCATTTAAGATATTAAATACTTGATGAATAGTATTTTAATATTCATCTGAAGCTTGATTTAATTATCGAATATTATCTCGAAAATTCCTTAAGGCTTGGATTACTAAATGAATATTACTTGATATTCATTTAGGATATTATTCATTAAATGAATATTACTTTTGAATATTCATTTAAATTCCTAATTAATCATGAATATTACCTTAAATATTCTTTTTAGGTCTTATTAATTAATGAATATTGTTTTGAATATTCATTTAAATATTTATTTATTCAATAAATATTCTCCTGATATTTCTTCAGGGATTATTTTGAGAAATACTCTGATTAAAGATATTCTTTCATATTCCCAAATATTCTTTCAATATTTTAACTCAATAAATATTCTCTGAATATTTATTCCATACTTAGAATAATCTCGATAAGGTTTATCTTCTTCGATTATTACAGAAAATATTTCGAAGTCATATTATTATTAATCTTATATCAAGAAAGGTTCTCAGACATCATTCTTCTTTGAGTCTATTTCCTTAATAATAAGGGAACCTTACTTGGAAAATGTTATTTATCTTGTCGACTTCCCGGTCATAAAGTATTCCCTTCACCCGCAACTCGGGTGCTGTTGACTTTTTAAGTCGTTGCTTACCTTCTCATCTTTCGAGGGGTAAGATTACTGGAACAAGTTGATATCCGTTACCAAGTAATAGCTTGGGAGTTATTGGTAAATTTTCCTTTCCAACTAGATACGACTACTTTATGGAGTCTTATCAACAAGTATTATACTTGGGGAAAGGGGGACGAACGTTACATTCAGAGTCATGAGTTTTATTTGAACTAGGAGTCATGTAAGAGGCCGAGTAGCGCCGGTCCATCCCCTTTGGCCCAACCGTTGGCCGGGGAGAGCTAGCAAGGCGGTATACAAGTAAAGCCGTCAGTTCTTCCTTCTACCGGTAGTAAATCTAAATTGAGCTGTACGATCTCGACTGATCATCAAGATTGGAACAGCGGGCGCGGTGAATACTCCATCATTGGTTCATCATCCAAATTTATTTATTTCCTGCAACATGATTACTGTTGGCAGAGTTGGAAAAGTGTCATAACTGGAATTGCAACCTTTTCTTGCAAGTTCCTCTTCTTAATAACAATAAGAATATCTCGCTTACTTTGATGTAGCAGATATTTCTTCAAACAAATACTTTCAGTTACCTTGTAACTTCATCGTTCATATTATACTGGCATCATTTCCGTAAATGCATGGCATATGGTTTAAAAGATAGCTTTGAACTGTTTTAAATTATCGTTCAGTTATATATTTGTTGGTGGGCTTTCGCTCACCCTTGCTTTGTTTATATTATGTCACAACAACAGCTAGGACAAATGGCTCGCGTCAGGCGCACTCGGCGCAAGCAGGTTACCCGACCCACCGGACTACCCGCTGAGATGCTATCCGCCATTGCTGAGGTAGCATAGTTAGACAGCTTTTGTTTCCTGTTTAACTATATGTATAATTAATGTAATTAACGGCAAAACTTTTAAACCTATGATGTTATCCTGTTGGGATTGTAATAACTTTTATTCGTAAACCCTTTAATGTAAGACTTATTTCAATTTCATCTCTGGGACTATAACTGTTGTGTGTGTGAGTGGTAATTATTGTGGGGTCACAGCATGTGATTTATTTGTTGTGGACTCAAGTCAAGTATTATGAATGGATGTAAGACCGTAACCACCAGATCCCCGACCCCGGATCTGGGGGTGTTGCATTCGTGCCAAGTTGCTGATAGTGTTCTATTTTGATGAGAAAGATGTTGATTCAATGCAGTATCTAGAACTGCAAATTTATTTTGAAAACAAGGGCACATATTGTTGCACCTTCGAGATTTATCAACTATGACAAGTGATTTTATAACTGATTGATACAGACAAATATATCAACTGCCAATCATATGAGATGTTATATTGCCAATCTTATATATATATTTCTTGCTGAGCTATAGTTGCTCACTCTTGCTTGTTTTCAAATTTTACAAACACAACAGCTAAGCGAAATGGCAAGACCCAGGCAGACTGTTCGAAAGCAGGTGACTAGGCCCGAGCCACCACTTGAGATTCCACCGGTAGGCCCCATTAGCCGGATTGGTTGGCAGCTTTTGTTAGTACGTTTTATTTATCATCATGACCTGTGCAAGGCAGTGTATCGTAACAAACTTTCAAGCCGCCAACTTCGCTTCATATCGAAGTGTTGTTGGTAGCATAAATACTATTTAATTCGGTCTGTAATAACTCTGATAACGTTATTACTGTTTAATCAATGTGTGACGTTTCTGAGGCTCTAACCTGTGTGTGTGAGTGTGGTGTGAGTTTATTGTGGGGTCGATGGCTGTGTTATATATATTATGTGCAAGAACAGGTATGTTACTAATGGAAAATGGACCGTGAGCGCCTAGATTTCCGACCCCGGATCTGGGGGCGTTACAGCACTTAAGTTTCAGTTTTGTACAGTTTTAGCACTTAGATTTCAATTTGTATAGTTTTATCACTATACTTGCAAAACTTACAAATAGGTTACTGTATTTGGTTCTTTTGTTGTTCTTCTTCTTAACACACACAAAACCTGCTGTTTAAGTATAAATCTTTGTTTTGTGATTGCTGTTAACAGACCTTCATGTTAAGGACTTAACAATTGACCATTATTGGTATCAAATTGGTATATGTCAATTCAATTGTTTAGGAACTAACGTTTGATTTTAGTACCTAACAATTGAAAGACAAGACCTGTCAATTGCTAACAATTTCTAATAGTTGATATCTATCTTACAGGACATAAAACATGATAAAATAGTTTTGTTTGTATTGGTTTAAACATTAACTTACATTAATTCGATTAATATTTATTAATTGGATTTTTGCTTATGTTCTTGTTTAGTAAAACTGGCTCAAGAACTATTTCTTCCCTAAACTCAAAATTTCTTTCCACAATTGTGATTGCTTATATTGTAAAACTTTTTGAAATCACAACTGTACTTCATTTCTCTCACATGGTATGATGCATATGTTGTAAGAACCCCTAATTTTGGTAGGAATTAAAACTTTTTATTATATAATGATGTAAGAAAGAATAGTGGTTACGACTACGATGTAACGATTGAGATAATGAATGAAATGAATAGATTTGGATTCAAATGTTTTTATGCCATGAAGAATGCTAATGGTTGACAACTTAGGTAAGAATAATCTATCTCCTATGGGAATAAGATTTGGCAATTCCAAGCATGAGAATATTCTCATGTCATCCAGATCGATAACGATTAGTCCAGTGGTTCCGTGAAAGGGTTAAGGAACGCCCGAGAAAGAACAAGGACATTGTCATAAATATAGGGAATGAAGGAAGAATAAAGAATGGATAGTGTTTTTGGTGGAAATGAGAATATTATGAGACGAGACTATATAGAAGTATTCGGAACGGATTTCCGAGTTCGTATTAGTGATCCAGGAGGAAAATAAGTGTATGTAAAAGCTGTCGGATTCTGAAAAACCGCACTTTTATTTTCTCCAAGAGTTCTGTAACACCCCCAGATCCGGGGTCCGGGATCCGGTGGTTACGGTTTCCAATTCTGTCCACAACAATTGAACTTTCCTTAACATAAAATAAATTACGTCTCTATAACCCAACACAACAATATAAAACACACCCGTTATAGTCCCAGAGATGAAATCAGAGTAACAATCAAATTTTTATTAATCACATTATGAGTTCTTACAATCCAAAAGAATTTCAATATAATACATACTCTTTGCCATCCATTTACATAAGTCATACTAGACCATATTCTTGGTACTGAAAGAATAAATATACCCTACCAATAGCTTCTTCTTCAGCTCTGGTAGTCTCATCGTCCTCGCCCGCTTCGAGTGCGCCTTGTGCGAGTCATCTGGTCTAACTGTTGTTGTGATATAATAATAAAGCAAGGGTGATCAATAGCCCACCAACAATAATATATAACTGAACAATAATGTATAACAGTTCAAAAGTATCTTTCAAACCATATGCCATGCATTTACGGAAATGATGCCAGTATAATATGAACGATGAAGTTACAAGGTAACTTAAAGTATTTGTTTGAAGAAATATCTGCTACATCAAAGTAAGCGAGATATTCTTATTGTTATTAAGAAGAGGAACTTGCAAGAAAAAGGTTGCAATTCCAGTTATGACTCTTTTCCAACTCTGCCAACAGTAATCATGTTGCAGGAAATAAATGAATTTGGATGATGAACCAATGATGGAGTATTCACCGCGCCCGCTGTTCCAATCTTGATGATCAGTCGAGATCGTACAGCTCAATTTACATTTACTACCGGTAGAAGGAAGAACTGACGGCTTTACTTGTATACCGCCTTGCTAGCTCTCCCCGGCCAACGGTTGGGCCAAGGGGATGGACCGGCGCTACTCGGCCTCTTACACGACTCCTAGTTCAAATATAATTCATGATTCTGAATATAACGTTCGTCCCCCTTTCCCCAAGTATAATACTTGTTGATAAGACTCCACAAAGTAGTCGTATCTAGTTGGAAAGGAAAATTTACCAATAACTCCCAAGCTATTACTTGGTAACGGATATCAACTTGTTCCAGTAATCTTACCCCTCGAAAGATGAGAAGGTAAGCAACGACTTAATAAGTCAACAGCACCCGAGTTGCGGGTGAAGGGAATACTTTATGACCGGGAAGTCGACAAGATAAATAACATTTTCCAAGTAAGGTTCCCTTATTGAGGTTATTCTAAGTATGGAATAAATATTCAGAGAATATTTATTGAATTAAAATATTTTACAGAATATTTAGGAATATGAAAGAATGTCTTAAATCAGAGTATTTCTCAAAATAATCCCTGAAGAAATATCAGGAGAATATTTATTGAATAAATAAATATTTAAATGAATATTCAAAACAATATTCATTAATTAATAAGACCTGAAAAGAATATTTAAGGTAATATTCATAATTAATTAGGAATTTAAATGAATATTCAAAAGTAATATTCATTTAATGAATAATATCCTAAATGAATATCAAGTAATATTCATTTAGTAATCCAAGCCTTAAGGAATATTCGAGATAATATTCGATAATTAAATCAAGCTTCAGATGAATATTAAAATAATATTCATCAAGTATTTAATATCTTAAATGAATATTCAAAAGTAATATTTATTTAATAAAATAATAATCTAAAAGAATATCCAAAATAATATTCATTTAATAGTCTCATCTTTAGAAGAATATTCGAAATAATAGTCGATAATCAATTCGACTCTGAATGAATATTGAGAAATATTATTCGTTGAATAGTTACGTTCAAATAATTATTTGAAGTAAGGATCGTTAAAATAATTAGTCTCGAACGAATATTCAAATAATATTCGTCGCCCAAATAATAGAAAATATTTACTTAAATATTTTCTTCCGAGGTAATCTCGATATATCAAGGAATATTGACTCCCGGTCTATTTTTGATTAATAAGATATATACGCCCTTCTATGAGGGTCTTACAATAACCGGCTTATAACTGATATATAACTATCTAGCTTATAAGCCAACAATAACATTCAGGGAACAAGTATATCAATTCAACTTGAAAGTAGGCATGCATGCAATGGCATATGTATATCAGCAATCATATATATATATATTATTCAATCACAACAACAGCCTAAAAGAAGGGAATTGAAACTTGCCTGGTAGTCGAGTACGGTAAGGGGTAGTGGTAGCGGGTCCCGGTTCAGCTTGGTGATCTATAAATAGCCAAGGCATTCGGGATTAATCACTTAACATATTAAACGTTAAGTTATACTTAAATCGAAACACGTTCTCGAGTCATCTCGTTATACCCCTTTTAGTGGATTACTTATTATCACTGATCCGACCCGACATTCGTTCGTTAATACGACATGTCACTGCACTTATACTTGGGACATACTTAAGTCATATGAGTTCTAAGGTTGATCGTTACGAACCAATATTTTACTCCGAGTTTTATCGCCCGTTTTCTAAGCGTTTTACCAAAGTTATAAAAGAGTCGTCTTTTAGGGGTTCGTTCTCGTTTAACCTTGACTCGAACATTTTTAATAAATCGAAAAATGATCCTCTTGACATACGGTTTTCTTTCACGCCTTCCTTTTTACCTCTAGTATTTATTTACCAAGATTCACCATGACGTTACATAGTTTACGAGGGTTCAATTACAGTTATGAACTTTCGTTTACGGATTCGAACTACTTTTAGTAATTTGGTCATAAATCCTAAACCGTAAGTCCGTTTCACGTGATCTTTATATCAAAACGAAGCTTAGAACATTACCTATCCTATCATGGCAGATTGCAAAGCTAGGCAGTGAGTTACATCTACTGTCCAAGTTGTTTTTCTTAAGGTTAACGAAATTTCGGCATTACAACGGCTATATATCGAACGTTCCAAAAATTATAACAATCCAACCAAGCCACACCGGGCATCCACACAACTTATCAGATGATTATGAACATCATCAAGTCCAGATCATACCAGTTTACCACAATAATTAACATGCTTTCTTGCTCAACTAAATCACTTACTAATTATGCTTATAATCATGCTAACATCATAACCAAGCTTAGCTCATAAAAAACATCCATAAACTTAAAGTTGATCTAGGGTTTCAAGAGTGTTATACCTTCTTGAGAGTATGTACTAGCCTTACAAAGCTTGTTATAGTCCTTGGATAGCCTTAGGGTAGCTAAGATCAACCATGAAAACAAAAAAAAATCAAAGATTAGTTCATGAAACACTATTCATCCTCCTCTTTCATGATTTTTTTGAAAATGGAAACAAAGGAGTTTGGACTTGAAATTTTTAGGAGATTGCTTTTATGAAATATAGGACTCACCATAAAAATTTGATGATCAAACAAGGAGTGGAAGCTTGGTTTGGAAATCTAAAAATTCCAAAAATTCGAAGTCTTGTTTCTTGAGGGGAAAAACAGGGTGATTTTCTTGAATTTATTTACCTATCCAAACGATCTTGAAAAATTATGAAATTTTGAACGAATACTCTACATATATTGAGGAAGCTATGGTTAAAATTTGGTGATCTATGAATGGGTAGAAGTGGAGATATGAATTTTTATTTCATGGTGGTTCTTGCTGGGCAGTTTGAAGAAAATGGAGAGAGATGGAGTTGCTTGGCTTTTCTCTCCCACTTTGTTTCAATTGATAAATGATATGTTTCTATGATATTTCCCTTGCCAAGGATCAGATGTAACCAGCCTTGTCACCCCTCAATCCATGTGCCAAAGATTTGTGGTTAGAAAGAAAAAGAGTAACAAGGTGCATTGTTGGCTTGTTCTTGATCAAACACCTCATGAATCCACTTGTTCTTGATTTGTTTCACACTTAATCCTCTTATGACTTGCATGAGCTGATCTTGCATGTAATATATCTGTGTTGTGTTGTATTTTAAAGCTCATTAAGCGTTTGTTTGATCGCTTAATCTCGTTTTAAAAATTCTAGCGATTTCTAGAACGCTCGTTTTTCTAACTCGAAGGTTTTTGTTTTAAATCCTTAAATCGTATTTAATAAAAATAAAATCCTTGATATAATAATTCTCTTTTCTTGTTCGCATTGACATGCTCTTCACTGCTCGATCCAATTTTCCATAAAAATAAAGTTTGGAATTTCTGAATTCCGATCGCGTTTACATACACTTATTTACCTTGTAGATTACTAATATGACTTCGAAATATCCATACCATGTCTCGTACATAGGTGGCATGAAAAATTTCTTAAACCTCAAAAATCACTATACATCCACAAAATCACTATGCACGTACAAGAAACACTATGCACGTACGGGAAATACTATGCACGTACGGGAAATACTATGCACGTACTCATTTCCCTTCAAGGATCCATTAGCTCCTTCCTGGATGGTAGATTATTCTTATCTAGGTCCTCAACCATCGAATTACTCTATTCTGACAATATACCAATGCATCAAGATCATTGTCCAAAGTAATATCCATTCATTACAATCATTGTTCCTCATTTTATCATTACTTAATAAAAAGTTTTAATTATATCCAAAATTTGGGGTTCTTACAGTCTCCCCTCCTTAAAAGGATTCCGTCCCGGAATCAGGTAGGAAGCAAAGAGTCGTTTGCCTGTCGTTCACTTTTTGGCTTCCCGGTCAATTCTTAGTCGTTCTACCCTTCCTCAGCACATCTTCTAGTGCTACAATCCATACTGTATCCTTTTTTCATCAACGTTGCTACTTTTCGTTCAACTCACTATCCGGGTTATACTCTTAATCAGTCTTATCCTTATTGATACCTGCAGTAACATTGGTATCACTATCACCCTACGAATTCGGAGGTAACCTCGCTCGTACTGTGCATTTCCTGATTGCTTTAATCTTCGCAATCTCGATCAATATAGATAAGTGGAAAGATTTATTGAGAGATCACTTATGATCAATTGAACATTTGTCATATTGCATAGTTAGTACAGAAGGGGGCCAGCCTTTAGTACTTGACAAGCAATTAAACAAGTCATGGTATTCCACTTAGACTTCTATCACATAGACAGATAGTCACGTAGCAGTACCTCCCCTCCTAAAAAGGTTGTTCTTCTCAATTCATAAAGAAGATGAATAAGAGAGAAGAAGAGGAAAGAGTTCCAAAGGATTATAGAAAGCTTTCATGATTGTAGAATATCATACTCAGAATTTACCTCTGAACTATAGAGGTTTATCAAAGAAGAAATTAATCATAATTATATCCAATACTATTTGATCGCAATCTCACGTGCCAACATATCTTGCTGCTTTGTCCATTATTCTATGGACAAATACTCTTGTTCAATCTTAGCGATACTCACATTCGGGAAATCCTTCAACCTTTCAGGTTAAATCTTAGATTTCTCACTTGACATCATTAGTACTGACATCCCATATCATGTTACTAGCTTTTTCATAACTATAATATTGACACTATCAGGTTGTCATCCTGAGAATTCATTAGAAACCCATTCATAACATTCCTTGCTTCTCATTCCATAGTTGCTTTCCCAGCCTTTTCTTTATCAATCACATCCTTCTTATTATCTGATTCTTACTCATTTCTATTATTTACTTTCACCTTCACCTCTTTATTGAGACACCTTTTTGCACTTGGTACCTCCTTATCGGTATTCCGTCACATTTATTTTATAATCATCACGTTATTCCAATTTAAATTTTCCGAAATGAATCTGGCCCGATCCCTTTAACTTAGATTCATATAATCTACTTCTGCCAACCTTGTTTCTCATCACTTGTTCTTTTCTATCCGTGGTTTTCCACAGGTTGTCTTTCGTAAGTCAGACCAGGTCGTATATCTACATGCTCGTACTCCTATCATCTGTTGAACATCTGCATTTTACTGGCGTAGCCTGGCCACATGAAAACCCGTTATGACCGTGCTATAAGTTTTTGGGGTAAGGCTGGCTCGAATACCGCCGTCCAAACACTTTAAACTCTCAGGTGGCCCAATAAGTCTCGGGCTCAACCGCCCTTCCCTCCAAGTCTCATTAATTCTTTCCATGGGAATATCTTTAACATCATGAATCATCAACCTCATATTCTCTATCTTGTTTGCGCAGAAGTACACTAACATAAACTTGCTTGTCATTCGTCAACATGCCATTTAGCTTATCAATAGCAGCACTTTCTTTATCTTTACGTTGTCATCTACTTTTTAGAAGAATCACCATCGATTGTTGCTTACGTAGTGCCTTAATAGCTAACCATACGGGTTTCAATCCTTTAGGGAGACAAAGTAATCACTATTCCTTATCCATAAGGAACACTTCCTGAACTTGATGTAGATATT
Organism: Saposhnikovia divaricata; assembly: GCA_036435485.1. Lineage (NCBI taxonomy): Eukaryota > Viridiplantae > Streptophyta > Magnoliopsida > Apiales > Apiaceae > Saposhnikovia > Saposhnikovia divaricata. Next base: position 185,799,264 of record CM071594.1, on the reverse strand, counting down.
ACATGAAGTAGATAAAATTGCAGAAGAGTTTCAAGCATCGCAGCTATGTCAGGTTCATGAAACTGTCACTCATGCAGCTTCCATAAAAGACTGGAAACTCAACGGTTTACTTTGTCAATTTTGGATCATGGTCCTGGTTTGCCTCAAAACGGGACCTTCTAAGGTACGTAATATGCTTAAGACTCCATCAGGAATCGAATCTTTACTTAAACTATTATTACCATCAATTCTTGCACAGTCATCAGAAGGAATGTAAATTCCTCCATTCTGATATGACCTTCAAGGTCCTTCTAGATATCATTCTGTTTCTTCGGTATGAACATTTGTAATTATTCCTTTATACTTAGACTGTCGGCCACCTCATTGGCCTTTCCTGATAATAATAATTTCTGGTAATCCTTGTTCTCTGGATACATTTCAATTCAAAATTTTTTTTTTTTTTCTACCTCATTCTCATCATTGTTGGGTGAAAGCATTCTCCCTTAAGCTCTACTGAAGGAGAACAATATATCTATTGGTCTTTTTCCATAAGTCATTGCTTCCACCTACCCGTGGGAACTTTATCACGTTTATTCCCAATCCTACTTAGGATACTTCTTTTCTTAGTTCCTTCCTTATCTTAGGATAATCTCAACCTTTATAGGTTCAATCCATACTCCCTCAGGGTTTCATACATTCATCATCTGGTATATTGTAATTGTGTCTTACATTCTCTTCCAAACTTCAAGTTGGAAACTCAGAATATTAGCTTTTCCTTGTAAGGTTTCTTAGGTCGTCCTCATCATTCCTCCTGTATTTTCTAGGTACAGGGTATATCAAAACGTCATTGATCAATACTCTAATAATTCTATCTCTGTTCTTTCCAGAACTCTTTTTAATAATCTTTACAGGTCATTGTTGCCTTAGCAAATCTAACTCATATCATCTGAATTCACAATGTCTTTATTAGGGTTAGTGCCATCCCTTGTGCATTCCCCAGGGTTTGCCTTACTTTATGGATATCCTATCCTTAATTCAACTGCCAAGGAATTCTTGCATTTTATACTTGGCAATCAAATCATGTATCCTTAATAAGGGTCTCTTTCCAATCATTCTCATTTGATAATCGATCGGTGGCTTAATGCTAACCTCTTCTTTCAGATAGTTGTCAGCCTATTTGACCTTCCCAAAGACAACGTATGTCTATCTGCTCTCTTACAGAACTTGGTACTGGTAGCAAGGATGTTTTGGAAGATATTGGTCGAGTCGAGTTCAACGTGAATCTCTTAGTACTTATCGTTCTTCTCAAAGGTAATTGCCTTAGATGAAATTTTTACAGCATACTGATCCATATCTGACCATTTCTATACTCTCTTCATAAACCTTCGTTGTTTACTTTCCTCAGTCATAATATATTCATGGTATTCATGATACCCTAACATCATACATCTCAAGTCATTATACTTCCATTTTTTTTTTTCGTAATCTTGGACGATCATATACACATGAATCACTTTAGTACGGGTGACCCCATTCCAAAAGTCTAGTAAATTCCCAATCCAAACATGGGTTGCAAAAGGTTCAGTAGAAGATTCCTACAATCTCATTAATATTCCCGTCATATCAGAAGCCCTTGCAGTCGGTGCTTACTTAGAAGCAACCCTGCTTTGTCCTTTCATTGCTGGTCTAGTCACTTGATAGTCCTTTGTGACTTGGCCTCAACTGGCCACACTAAAATAAAAATATATGATTTTAGGGGTTGGCTAATAGCATTACTTTTCTAGCAATTGCTGGCATAGTGCCTTCTTCTTTGATACCTTTCTACCTTTCCAAAACTTTACTTCATATAAGTCTTAATCGGCTACTCAGCGCCGTCTCCGGTAACCTTTCCTCTATTTTTATCCTTTCAACTATTCTTATCACTCCCACGTGCCACGCAAGCTTACCATTCCTGGCATAACAGCCTTTTCACTTAAGTCAATCCCGAAGTTTCTCAGTCCGGCTGGTTTCTTACTTACATTTCCTATTTTCGTCCAATCTCACTTCATCATTGTATTTCTACAATCAATCGCGATAACCAGGGTCTGTCCACCAACCCATATAGCGGTTACTTTACCCAATTCACGGGGTTCGCCCAAGTTTCTACTCTCTTCCATGATGTTCTGTGATAATCAGAAAGACAAGGTTTGCCAAAGTTCGTTGAAATTCTTCCCAGAATTAGGGAAATTTTGGTCAATCTATCCATCGACTGGTAACACTAAGGAGACCAGTTTCGAAACCTGAAGAATAGTTCTATGAACCTCCTAGTAGGTAGAACCGTAAGCAGTCATAATTAACGAAATAATCGTCATCGGGTTGGAAATTTAACCCCTGGAGAGGAACCAATTATATATATCCCTTAGAAGGGAATCAACAGTTTTAAACTGAAACTTGTCGCAACGTCCTGATGCCTATACGTCCTGATACCCATACGTCCTGATATTCAATATTACCAAATGACAGTCTACCTGACTACTAGTCTCAGAAGAAACATTATCGTCGGAGTTGGTTGTCCCACAAAATTGGCACTACTAAGGCCATCCGATCTGGTGGACCGTGCTGTTCGAATGCATTCGCAAGTACTTTGTCGTGCTGCGCAAGCATACATCATAATCCTTTATGCGAAGCGTCGTTGGAAGCACAAAGTCTCATTTTTCCATTAAGCAATGCCAACTCTTGGTCATTACCAATTTCATCTTTTAGCTCCAGGAAGATTTTCTCACATTTTTCTCTTTAACTGCTGATCGTATTACTGGATCCATTATAATTCCGCGTCGGAGTAAACTTAAGGTAACTACTATAATCCATTCAAAGAAAGAAAGAATTTAATATTCCTCTGAATCACATGCATATAACGTTTCTGGTTCATCATTTAACTGAGTTGAATTAACTCTATACTTAGTCTCTGACAATAGTCTCATTACGAGTTCATCTTGACTCACTGGTCTTATCTTCCGGTAGGTTCTGAGATCATTGTCTTGCTTACTACTTCCTTATATAACTTTATCCAATCATGCTGTCACTTCCCAATGTTTTCACTTTCTAACTGATTCATTCATAAAATGGACATTTTCCTGAATAAAACAACTTCATCAACCTCAATTTGGTTCCATAAATTACAACCTATGACATCTGCCTTCTCGTGGCAAATTATTACTGACCATATTCATACTGATTCATTTATCAAATGATATGGCACTTACTGCCTCATTCTCAACTATTCCTAGGGACTCTGCTCCTCGTCCTATATCGCTGTCTTTGATAATCATACATCCCTCTAGCTCTTTCTTTGTTAAGATGAAAATCTCTAAGGATTCTCATCTATTTCCGTATAAGATCTCAAGTAATTCTTCCAATCCTTCTTTCTTGCAGGTACTACATCTGGTAGTCCGGCTATGAATTCAACATGCATCTCCAGATCTCTTAATAATATCTCGGTTCTTTATACTTACTTTTCTGAGCACCATATCTTAATCATCACAGTCATTCTGGCTGCGACCCTCATTACCCATGGGTAAGCTCCTCATCCTAACAGGACTTTCCTTATCTGCTGGAACCTCTTCCGGGTCTCCAGTAGGGTACTCCATCGAATTACCCGCTGATCTTTAGCATATAAAGCATCATCGCGCTATTGCTCGTATGCCTCAAGGTCAGTCGCCTTACTCGTCGATACGATATCGAGCTAAGTTACTATCATTATACTTACGAGTTCCCATAAGGGTTTTTATATGTCATCACTACATTAAGTAGTCCGACTATGAACTTGGCAAGAGTTCTTATTATCTTATTGAATTTATTGTTTTAACGTCACCTCATCTCTGGGGTTTATAACGTACGCTCTGATACCACTTCTGTCACACCCCCAGATCCGGGGTCCGGGATCCGGTGGTTACGGTTTCCAATTCTGTCCACAATAATTGAACTTTCCTTAACATAAAATAAATTACGTCTCTATAACCCAACACAACAATATAAAACACACCCGTTATAGTCCCAGAGATGAAATCAGAGTAACAATCAAATTTTTATTAATCACATTATGAGTTCTTACAATCCAAAAGAATTTCAATATAATACATACTCTTTGCCATCCATTTACATAAGTCATACTAGACCATATTCTTGGTACTGAAAGAATAAATATACCCTACCAATAGCTTCTTCTTCAGCTCTGGTAGTCTCATCGTCCTCGCCCGCTTCGAGTGCGCCTTGTGCGAGTCATCTGGTCTAACTGTTGTTGTGATATAATAATAAAGCAAGGGTGAGCAATAGCCCACCAACAATAATATATAACTGAACAATAATGTATAACAGTTCAAAAGTATCTTTCAAACCATATGCCATGCATTTACGGAAATGATGCCAGTATAATATGAACGATGAAGTTACAAGGTAACTTAAAGTATTTGTTTGAAGAAATATCTGCTACATCAAAGTAAGCGAGATATTCTTATTGTTATTAAGAAGAGGAACTTGCAAGAAAAAGGTTGCAATTCCAGTTATGACTCTTTTCCAACTCTGCCAACAGTAATCATGTTGCAGGAAATAAATGAATTTGGATGATGAACCAATGATGGAGTATTCACCGCGCCCGCTGTTCCAATCTTGATGATCAGTCGAGATCGTACAGCTCAATTTAGATTTACTACCGGTAGAAGGAAGAACTGACGGCTTTACTTGTATACCGCCTTGCTAGCTCTCCCCGGCCAACGGTTGGGCCAAGGGGATGGACGGCGCTACTCGGCCTCTTACACGACTCCTAGTTCAAATAGAATTCATGATTCTGAATATAACGTTCGTCCCCCTTTCCCCAAGTATAATACTTGTTGATAAGACTCCACAAAGTAGTCGTATCTAGTTGGAAAGGAAAATTTACCAATAACTCCCAAGCTATTACTTGGTAACGGATATCAACTTGTTCCAGTAATCTTACCCCTCGAAAGATGAGAAGGTAAGCAACGACTTAATAAGTCAACAGCACCCGAGTTGCGGGTGAAGGGAATACTTTATGACCGGGAAGTCGACAAGATAAATAACATTTTCCAAGTAAGGTTCCCTTATTATTAAGGAGATAGACTCGAAAAAGAATGATGTCTGAGAACCTTTCTTGATATAAGATTAATAATAATATGACTCCGAAATATTTTTCGTAATAATCGAAGAAGATAACCCTTATTGAGGTTATTCTAAGTATGGAATAAATATTCAGAGAATATTTATTGAATTAAAATATTTTACAGAATATTTAGGAATATGAAAGAATGTCTTAAATCAGAGTATTTCTCAAAATAATCCCTGAAGAAATATCAGGAGAATATTTATTGAATAAATAAATATTTAAATGAATATTCAAAACAATATTCATTAATTAATAAGACCTGAAAAGAATATTTAAGGTAATATTCATAATTAATTAGGAATTTAAATGAATATTCAAAAGTAATATTCATTTAATGAATAATATCCTAAATGAATATCAAGTAATATTCATTTAGTAATCCAAGCCTTAAGGAATATTCGAGATAATATTCGATAATTAAATCAAGCTTCAGATGAATATTAAAATAATATTCATCAAGTATTTAATATCTTAAATGAATATTCAAAAGTAATATTTATTTAATAAAATAATAATCTAAAAGAATATCCAAAATAATATTCATTTAATAGTCTCATCTTTAGAAGAATATTCGAAATAATAGTCGATAATCAATTCGACTCTGAATGAATATTGAGAAATATTATTCGTTGAATAGTTACGTTCAAATAATTATTTGAAGTAAGGATCGTTAAAATAATTAGTCTCGAACGAATATTCAAATAATATTCGTCGCCCAAATAATAGAAAATATTTACTTAAATATTTTCTTCCGAGGTAATCTCGATATATCAAGGAATATTGACTCCCGGTCTATTTTTGATTAATAAGATATATACGCCCTTCTATGAGGGTCTTACAATAACCGGCTTATAACTGATATATAACTATCTAGCTTATAAGCCAACAATAACATTCAGGGAACAAGTATATCAATTCAACTTGAAAGTAGGCATGCATGCAATGGCATATGTATATCAGCAATCATATATATATATATATTATTCAATCACAACAACAGCCTAAAAGAAGGGAATTGAAACTTGCCTGGTAGTCGAGTACGGTAAGGGGTAGTGGTAGCGGGTCCCGGTTCAGCTTGGTGATCTATAAATAGCCAAGGCATTCGGGATTAATCACTTAACATATTAAACGTTAAGTTATACTTAAATCGAAACACGTTCTCGAGTCATCTCGTTATACCCCTTTTAGTGGATTACTTATTATCACTGATCCGACCCGACATTCGTTCGTTAATACGACATGTCACTGCACTTATACTTGGGACATACTTAAGTCATATGAGTTCTAAGGTTGATCGTTACGAACCAATATTTTACTCCGAGTTTTATCGCCCGTTTTCTAAGCGTTTTACCAAAGTTATAAAAGAGTCGTCTTTTAGGGGTTCGTTCTCGTTTAACCTTGACTCGAACATTTTTAATAAATCGAAAAATGATCCTCTTGACATACGGTTTTCTTTCACGCCTTCCTTTTTACCTCTAGTATTTATTTACCAAGATTCACCATGACGTTACATAGTTTACGAGGGTTCAATTACAGTTATGAACTTTCGTTTACGGATTCGAACTACTTTTAGTAATTTGGTCATAAATCCTAAACCTTAAGTCCGTTTCACGTGATCTTTATATCAAAACGAAGCTTAGAACATTACCTATCCTATCATGGCAGATTGCAAAGCTAGGCAGTGAGTTACATCTACTGTCCAAGTTGTTTTTCTTAAGGTTAACGAAATTTCGGCATTACGACGGCTATATATCGAACGTTCCAAAAATTATAACAATCCAACCAAGCCACACCGGGCATCCACACAACTTATCACATGATTATGAACATCATCAAGTCCAGATCATACCAGTTTACCACAATAATTAACATGCTTTCTTGCTCAACTAAATCACTTACTAATTATGCTTATAATCATGCTAACATCATAACCAAGCTTAGCTCATCAAAAACATCCATAAACTTAAAGTTGATCTAGGGTTTCAAGAGTGTTATACCTTCTTGAGAGTATGTACTAGCCTTACAAAGCTTGTTATAATCCTTGGATAGCCTTAGGGTAGCTAAGATCAACCATGAAAACAAAAAAAAATCAAAGATTAGTTCATGAAACACTATTCATCCTCCTCTTTCATGATTTTTTTGAAAATGGAAACAAAGGAGTTTGGACTTGAAATTTTTAGGAGATTGCTTTTATGAAATATAGGACTCACCATAAAAATTTGATGATCAAACAAGTAGTGGAAGCTTGGTTTGGAAATCTAAAAATTCCAAAAATTCGAAGTCTTGTTTCTTGAGGGGAAAAACAGGGTGATTTTCTTGAATTTATTTACCTATCCAAACGATCTTGAAAAATTATGAAATTTTGAACGAATACTCTACATATATTGAGGAAGCTATGGTTAAAATTTGGTGATCTATGAATGGGTAGAAGTGGAGATATGAATTTTTATTTCATGGTGGTTCTTGCTGGGCAGTTTGAAGAAAATGGAGAGAGATGGAGTTGCTTGGCTTTTCTCTCCCACTTTGTTTCAATTGATAAATGATATGTTTCTATGATATTTCCCTTACCAAGGATCAGATGTAACCAGCCTTGTCACCCCTCAATCCATGTGCCAAAGATTTGTGGTTAGAAAGAAAAAGAGTAACAAGGTGCATTGTTGGCTTGTTCTTGATCAAACACCTCATGAATCCACTTGTTCTTGATTTGTTTCACACTTAATCCTCTTATGACTTGCATGAGCTGATCTTGCATGTAATATATCTGTGTTGTGTTGTATTTTAAAGCTCATTAAGCATTTGTTTGATCGCTTAATCTCGTTTTAAAAATTCTAGCGATTTCTAGAACGCTCGTTTTTCTAACTCGAAGGTTTTTGTTCTAAATCCTTAAATCGTATTTAATAAAAATAAAATCCTTGATATAATAATTCTCTTTTCTTGTTCGCATTGACATGCTCTTCACTGCTCGATCCAATTTTCCATAAAAATAAAGTTTGGAATTTCTGAATTCCGATCGCGTTTACATACACTTATTTACCTTGTAGATTACTAATATGACTTCGAAATATCCATACCATGTCTCGTACATAGGTGGCATGAAAAATTTCTTAAACCTCAAAAATCACTATACATCCACAAAATCACTATGCACGTACAGGAAACACTATGCACGTACGGGAAATACTATGCACGTACGGGAAATACTATGCACGTACTCATTTCCCTTCAAGGATCCATTAGCTCCTTCCTGGATGGTAGATTATTCTTATCTAGGTCCTCAACCATCGAATTACTCTATTCTGACAATATACCAATGCATCAAGATCATTGTCCAAAGTAATATCCATTCATTACAATCATTGTTCCTCATTTTATCATTACTTAATAAAAAGTTTTAATTATATCCAAAATTTGGGGTTCTTACAAGTTCCCTGGACACTGAAAGACTTAAGAATTTAACGAAGGGATTTAAGGAATTAAAATTCGAAAGTTAATAAAAAAGATGGAGAAAGATAGCATTAATATTAAGAAGATTTTCGGTAAACCCTAATTAGAAATCCGTGAGATATTCCTCCGAACGATCAATGAAATTGAGTAATAACCGGACAAAGAAACAAGCAGAGGACCAAGATGCATGCAGGTGCAAGAGGATAAGGTCAAGTAACCAAGCTAGTTACAATGCTAACTAGTGGTATTATAAACAAACCAAGTACTTAGCATGTTTTCATCATCCAACCAGAAAATACTAACACTTGTCCACTTGATTGCATCATGGATGACCTAGGCACTTTAATAAAGCCACTTTATGCTAGATATTATCCATATCCATCACAATAATTCACATTAGCCAAGGATTAGATCAAGAGCAAGCCAAATAACCCCATTTCTCTCATTTTCTCTAAATTGCCCAGCATAAGCACCATTCAAAGAAAAATTCATATCTCCGTTTATATCCATGATCAAATCACCAAATTTTAACCATAGCTTCTCCAGTCCATGAGAAAGGTTCGATCAAAATTTCATGGCAATCCAAGTAGTCTAGACTAGTCAAATCCATTCCCCAAGTTGAAGAAGCCAACCTGCCTGTTCTTGGCAGTTTCTATCCACCGGGAAAAGTGGGATCAAATCCCTAGCTAGGAAGCTTCAAATCTGATGATCGAGGACTCAAAACAAAGATTATGAAGAGTCCAAGATGTGGTACAAATTTTAGAGCCAAACTCTTATTTTTCAATTTGTTATGAATTTTATAAGATGATGATGAATAATGATTTCTAGAAACTAACTTTGATTTCTTTGATTCTTTGGTTGATCTAAGGTGTGTTAAGGCTAGACAAGGACCATACCAAGCTTTATATGGATATTACATACTCCAAGGAAGGTAGACCTCTTGAAAACCTAGATCTTGTTTTGAGAATTATGCATGTTCTTGATGGATTTAAGCTTGGTGATGATGTTAGTATGTTATAAGCATGATTAGTTAAGTGATTTAGTGATTTTGGTAACATGATGATTATAATGGTAAAGTAGATGTTCTTGGATAGATTTGGGATGAGAAATATGTGTATGAATTGTGTTGATGCCCGGTGTGGCTTGGTTGTGTTGTTACGATTTTTAGAACGTCCGATTTATAGCCGTCGTAATGCCGAATTTTTGTTAACACTTAAAAACCAAGCATGGCAGTTAATATAATTTCCTGACCTTGGTAATATTGTGACTGATCCTTGTAGATCTCGAGCCATAGATATGAAAAAGCTAGTAGCGTGACATGGAATGTCAGTAACAATGGTGTCAAGCGAGAAACTAAGATTTAACCTGAGAGGTTAAAAGATTTTCCAAAAGTAATTGTTGCTAAGGTTGAACCAGAGTACAGGTCCATAGAATAGTGGACAAAGCAGCAGGATATGTTGACACGTGAGGTTACGATCAAATAGTATTGGATATAAATATGATTAATTTCTTCCTTAATGAACCTCTATAGTTCAGAGGTAAATTCTGAGTATGATATTTTACAATCATGAAAACTTTCTATAATTCTTTAGAATTCTTTTCTTTTCTTCTCTTGTATTCATCTTCTTTATGAATTGAGAAGAACAACCCTTTAAGGAGGGGAGGTACTGCTACGTGACTATCTGTCTATGTGATAGAAGTCTAAGTGGAATACCATAACTTGTTTAATTGCTTGTCAAGTACTAAAGGCTGGCCCCCTTCTGTACTAACTATGCAATATAACAAATGTTCAATTGATCATAGTGATCTCTCAATAAATCTTTCCAATTCTTTATATTGATCAAGATTGTGAGGATTAAAGCGATCAGGAAATGCACAGTACGAGCGAGGTTACCTCCGAATTCGCAGGGTGATAGTGATACCAATGTTACTGCAGGTATCAATAAGGATAAGACTGAGTAAGAGTATAAACCGGATAGTGTGTTGTACGAAAAGTAGCAACGTTGATGGAAAAAAAAAGATAAAGTATGGATTGTAGCACAAGAAGATGTGCTGAGAAAGGGTAAAACGACTAAGAATTGACCGAGAAGCTAAAAAGTGAACGATAGGCAAACGACTCTTTGCTTCCTACCTGATTCCGGGACGGAATCCTTTTAAGGAGGGGAGACTGTAAGAACCCCGATTTTTGGTAGGAATTAAAACTTTTTATTATATAATGATGTAAGAAAGAATAGTGGTTACGACTACGATGTAACGATTGAGATAATGAATGAAAGGAATAGATTTGGATTCAAATGTTTTTATGCCATGAAGAATGCTAATGGTTGACAACTTAGGTAAGAATAATATATCTCCTAGGGGAATAAGATATGGCAATTCCAAGCAGGAGAATATTCTCATGTCATCCAGATCGATAACGATTTGTCCAGTGGTTCCGTGAAAGGGTTAAGGAACACCCGAGAAAGAACAAGGACATTTTCATAAATATAGGGAATAAAGGAAGAATAAAGAATGAACTGTGTTTTTGGTGGAAATGAGAATATTATGAGACGACACTATATAGAAGTATTCGGAACGGATTTCCGAGTTCGTATTAGTGATCCAGGAGGAAAATAAATGTATGTAAAAGCTGTCGGATTCTGAAGAACCGCAATTTTATTTTCTCCGAGAGTTCCCTGGACACTGAAAGACTTAAGAATTTAACGAAGGGATTTAAGGAATTTAAATTCGAAAGTTAATAAAAAAGATGGAGAATGATAGCATTAATATTAAGAAGATTTTCGGTAAACCCTAATTAGAAATCCGTGAGATATTCCTCCGAACAATCAATGAAATTGAGTAATAACCGGACAAAGAAACAAGCAGAGGACCAAGATGCATGCATGTGCAAGTGGATAAGGTCAAGTAACCAAGCTAGTTACAATGCTAACTAGTGGTATTAGAAACAAACCAAGTACTTAGCATGTTTTCATCATCCAACCACAAAATACTATCACTTGTCCACTTGATTGCATCATGGATGACCTAGGCACTTTAATAAAGCCACATTATGCTAGATATTATCCATATCCATCAAAATAATTCACATTAGCCAAGGATTAGATCAAGAGCAAGCCAAACAACCCCATTTCTCTCATTTTCTCTAAACTGCCCAGCATAAACACCATTCAAAGAAAAATTCATATCTCCATTTCTATCCATGATCAAATCTCCAAATTTTAACCATAGCTTCTCCAGTCCATGAGCAAGGTTCGATCAAAATTTCATGGCAATCCAAGTAGCCTAGCCTAGTCAAATCCATTCCCCAAGTTGAAGAAACCAACCTGCCTGTTCTTGGCAGTTTCTGTCCAGCGGGAAAAGTGGGATCAAAACCCTAGCTAGGAAGCTTCAAATCTGATGATCTAGGACTCAAAACAAAGATTATGAAGAGGCAAAGATGTGGTAATAACTTTAGAGCCAAACTCTTATTTTTCAATTTGTTATGAATTTTATAAGATGATGATGAATAGTGATTTCTAGAAACTAACTTTGATTTCTTTGATTCTTTGGTTGATCTAAGGTGTGTTGAGGCTAGACAAGGACCATACCGAGCTTTATAAGGCTATTACACACTCCAAGGAAGGTAGACCTCTTGAAACCCTAGATCTTGTTTTGAGAATTATGCATGTTCTTGATGGATTTAAGCTTGGTGATGATATTAGTATGTTATAAGCATGATTAGTTAAGTGATTTAGTGATTTTGGTAACATGATGATAATAATGGTAAAGTAGATGTTCTTGGACAGATTTGGGATGAGAAATGTGTATGAATTGTGTTGATGCCCGGTGTGGCTTGGTTGTGTTGTTACGATTTTTAGAACGTCTGATTTATAGCCGTCGTAATGCCGAATTTTTGTTAACACTTAAAAACCAAGCATGGCAGTTAATATAAATTCCTGACCTTGGTAATATTGTGACTGGTCCTTGTATATCTCGAGCCATAGATCGTTTTGGTGCGAGAATCGAAACATTCCGACTTACGGTTTAGGAGTTATGGTCAAATTACTAAAATTGGTTCGGAACCGTAAGTAAAAGTTCGTAACTTCAATTGAACCCTCGTAAAGCATGTTAATCAGTGGAAAATCTTGGTTAATAAATACTAGAGGTCATAAGGAAGGTATGAGAGGAAACCACATGTCAAACGGATCATTTTCCGATTTTATAAAAATGTTTGAATCGAAGTTAAACGCGAACGAACCCCTTAAAAGTATAACTTTGGTTATAACTTAGAAAACGAATGATAAAACTCGAGGTATAATCTCGGTTCGTAATCGATCGACTTTAGAACTTATATGACTTAAGTATATACCAAGTGTGGGTACGATGACATGTCGTAATAACGAACAAATGTCGGATCGTATCGGTGATAAAAAGAGTTACACTAAAAGGGTATAACGAGATAATTCGAAAACGTGTTTCGACTTAAGTGAAGTTTATACTTAGACTTTTAAAAGGTGTTAAGTGGTTAATCTCGAATGTTCTGATTGTTTATAGATCATCGAGCAGACCCAGGACACGCTATCTCTACCCACGCCCGATTACCAGGCAAGTGTTCAAAATATTGAACCTGTTGTTGTGATAATATATATATGTGATTGCCATTTCACATATGCCATAGCATGCATGCCTATTGTCAAATTATATTATGATACCTGTTCCCTGAATTGATATTGGCTTATAGACTAGATACGAATTATCAGTTATAAGCCGGATTGTTTTGATAAGACCCTTAGCGAAAGGCATAGGATATTCATTCTTAAGTATAGACAGGGAGTCGGTATTTTGAGATATAGATAGTCGTGGAAACCCGGAGGGATTCCAACGGCAGATTATTATTTATTTTAAGGAATATTATTATTAAACGTTATTTATATTTCCATAAAGTATCAATTACTTGGAAATATTTCGAGAAATGTTATTCGAGCATTATCTCAGTCGAGAGATATTAAATGAATGTTAGTTTCGAATATTCATTTAGAGATGATTATTAAATGAATATTATTTTGATATTCATTAGAATGTTATTTATTAAATGAATATTACTTTCGAATATTCATTTAAGGTCTATGTACTTGATGAATATTATTTTAAAATATTCATTGGAAATTCTATTTACTTAAGGAATATTATTTCGATTATTCCTTTAAGGTTTTGGTTACTAAATGAATATTATTTGGATATTCATTTAGAAGATTATTTATTAAATGAATATTATTTTCAAATATTCATTTAAAGTTTGACTCATTTATTGAATATTACTTTAAATACTTATTGGTCTAATTATTAATGTATATTATTTTGAATGTTCATTTAAGGAGTGATTTATTTAGTAAATAATTCTTTATATTCATTCGAGGATTACTTACGAGCAATATTATGATTTAATAATATTCCGTAATTATTATTGAGTTAATAAATATTCTTGGAATATTTATTTAACTCTTTTAAATTCTTTTTAAAATGATTTATATTATATGGAGATTATCTTTCACCTCCAAATATTATGTAAAATATTTCTGAGTCCTACGATTAATATTATATTAAGAAAGGTCCTCAAGATTCCATTCTTCACTCGAATCTATCTCTTAAATTATAAGGGAACCTTACTTGAGAAAGGTTATTTATCTTGTTGACTTCCCGGTCATAATTTACCCTTTTCACTCGCAACTTGGTTGCTATGGACTCATTAAGTCTGTGTGTACCTTCTCATCATTCGAGGGGTAAGATTGTTGGAATAAGTTGATATCCATTAACAAGCAAAAGCTTGGGAAATGTTGGTTAATTTTCCTTTCCAACTTGATACAACTACCTTGTGGAGTCTTATCAACAAGTATTTTACTTGGGGAAGGGAGGACAAACTCTACGTTTCAATGATGTGGATTTATTCGAACTAGGAGTCGTGTGTAAGAGGCCGAGTCGCGCGGTCCATCACAAGGCCTAACCATTGGTCAGGGAGTTACTATTAAAGGCCATCGACAAGTGGAGCCGTCAGTTCTTCCTTCTACCGGTAGTAAACTATATTAGGCTGTACCATCCCCGACTGATCATCAGGGAGTGGGACAGCTGGCGCGTGATAACTCCAGGATTGGTTCATCTCCCAAATTGGGAATTCCATGCAATACGTATCGAAGAGACTTCTTTCCGGTTGACGGTGTCTTTTGCAACACGTATCGAAGAGACTTCCTTCAGGTTGTAGGACTTTGAAAAATGTTAATAACTGGGATTGCAATATTTTCCGTTGCAAGTTCCTTTTTATATGATAAATGATAATATCTGGCTTATCTTTGACATAGCAGATATTCCCACCTATATATGCATTTTGAGTTACCTCGTAACTTCATCGTTCATGTTATTCTGGCATTATTTCCGTAAATGCATGGCATATGGTTTGAAAGATACTTTTGAACTGTTATATATTATCGTTCAGTTAAATATTATTGTTGGTGGGCTATTGCTCACCCTTGCTTTTTTATTATATCACAACAACAGCTAGACCAGATGATTCGCACAAGGCGCACTCGATGCTGGCGAGGACGATGAGACTACCAGAGCCGAAGAGAAAGCTATTGGTAGGATAGATTCATTCTTTCAGTACCAAATATATGGACTAGTATGGCTTATGTCAATGGATGGCAAAGAGTATGTATTCATATTGTAACTCTTTTGGGTTGTAAGAACTCATAATGTGTTTAATAAAATTTGATTGTTACTCTGATTTCATCTCTGGGACTATAACGGGTGTGTTTTATATTGTTGTGTTGAGTCATAAAGATGTAAATTATTTTATGTTGAGGTAAGTTCAAGTATTGTGGACAGAATCTGGGGGTGTTACATATGTTCTCACTCAATGTTCTGGTATGTAGTAAATGCATTCTATCTCTATATTGCTCTACTGCTATGTGATGCAGGTTTAGCTCCTATTGAAAGTTTTCTCACATTGAAAGTCATGAGGTTGTAAACCCAACAACTTCTATCCCGGACTACTAATCCAAATCTAAACACATCCTAACTTACCCCTGAAGTAGAAGTAACCTATTAGACTAGAGGTCAATAAGGGAGTGGAGATATAAGGAGAATAAGGAGTTCAAGTAAGTGGAGATATATAGAGAATTACATCACAATACTATTCTATTAGTCTTTCAATGTACTATATATAGAGGCTAGCAGGTCCTTCACGGGGTATGGTTGAAAGGAATATGTTTAGCCTATTTGTATTTCCAGGATTCAACTCAACTTAAACAAGATTGTAATAGTAAATAGTATATAGACTATCACAAGGAATCTCATATTGTATTATTTGCCAGAAGAAAAAGATCAAGGTCAATTTAGAGACTTGAGGAATTACTACATTGAAAGAAGTTCAGTCATCTGATCAAGCCTCAGTGGAGTATTCGTTAAGAAGTGAATTTATTTGAAGTGACAGAGATTTCAAAGGTGACAGAGACAGTACAGAGAGAGAGAGAGAGAGAGAGAGAGAGAGAGAGGAGAAAAGAAACAGAACCACATCATAGAGTCAACAATAAAGAAAAGCCGTTGGAGTTAGTCGCTCATGAACCAGACCGTGCATCGAGCGTCAGCAGAAATTCAGTGGTAATTCTTTATTACTTCAGTGGTTTGAGAAAAGCATTTGGCTGTCAAATGATTAATATTAATTCTCATTTAATTAATATAATTATGTAATTGATTTAAGACAAAATGACAGTTTATAACCCCTATGTATATGGGTTTTGTCAAATTGGTCCAGATTTACGTTTTTTAGCACATTGCAACCCATATCTTCAAATCTCACTTCATATTACAACCCCTATCTTCAAAAATGACAGTTTGTACCCCTTATGTATAGAGGTTTTTGACTCATTTTTTCTTGTAAAATAGGTTAATTAGACGGGAGGGGTTGTAATATGAAGCGAGATTTGAAGATAAGGGTTGCAAAGTGCTAAAAAACTTAAATCTGGACCAATTTGACAAAACCCATATACATAGGGGTTACAAACTGTTATTTTGTCTTGATTTAATTAATAAATTAATTCATTCTGAATTAATTTATTTATTAAATTAATTATCATATTAATTAACTTTGAATTAATGATTTAATCTTAGTTGATTTAATTAATTAATGATTTATTCATTAAGTAGTTAAATTAATTAAAATGATTTCAAAGTTGTTGGGCTGGCTGATTTAAAAAGAGAAAGTGGGGTTGTTTAATTAAAGGCCCGATGACATGAACAAAAAAGAAAAAGATGCTACCAGGATTTGTTTGATTAAAAGACTGAAAACAATTGAATTGTATAAGATGTAAAACAATTCTGTTGTTAACATTTAAACAATCAAATTGTAAAGTGAATTGGCAAAGAGAAACAAAACAAAAGGCTGTCTGACAATCACGTGGTTACTGTTGGCCAAGACCACACCTTCCTATCCAGCGCGTGGTACACACGCACCAGGTCTTAAACTGCAAAAGCTCAACGCGTGTTCCTCCCCACCTCTTCTTGCGAGTTGGCTTCATCAAGGCAGCCAATTCAGTTTGTTCAAACAATTCAATCAGACGGGTTTGTTTATTTATTAAGACAATGTAGATTGTCTTAACGACAGTCTTAATTGATAAATTGTCATAATGGATTGTCTTAACAATACAACTGGAGGTCTTATTAGAGAAAATCAGATTGTCTTAATAGAGATCAATTTGATAGAAAAGAGGCAGAATATATAAAAGATCAAGGCGGCTCAACATATCAACTAGACTTTAACATAATATCTTTTGAACACCCAGCAGCTCATCCATTCTCTCTCTCAAGAAACAAAGAACACCGAGATCATTTTAATTTCTGTAAAATCAAGTTCTCAATATTTGTAATATTTGATCCGATAGAACTTGATCATTTGTATCTCTTGTGCTATTAGCGAGTTTTGACTCCTAATCTATATCTCGATTTTTATTAACAAATCTAGAAAAGTTCATGTCGAATTTTCTAATTTGTTTTTATTAATGAGATATTGCTCTGTACTGTATTTGTAATAACCTCTCAAGTTTAATAAAATTTTCTACTCCGGCAGCTTTTGCTTTTGGGTCTGCATCACCTTTCCCTGGTAATCTCATTCTACATCCTTCACTTCCGCCGACCCGTCTCTATTTTTCTCCGATCCAGTAACTACTTATTATCTTTTCTCTTCACTTTAGTCTTGTAGATCAAGCTCAACTCTGCAATTTCTGTAGCAAAACTTCTACTACTTGTGTTAATTTGCTTTAAGTTGGTAGCGTTTTAAAAAAAATTTACTTTTTTAATTTCTATTGCCTGCAGGAGTAAAGGTTTTTGTACGTTTCATTTTCCGATCGTCTTATTTTTGTTTTTGTTCGAGATTATATTGTTTTATTTTGAGTAATAGCACGGATTAGTTGTATTTTTACGGGTTAGTTGTTTTTTTACTTTTGTAGTGGTATTTTATTTTTATTTTTGTGTGTAGTCTTTAGCATAGATCCCAGTAGAGACCATGGTTTCGTGAGGTCATGTCCAGGTAGTCGTTGGTCGAGGGGCGTAGGGGGGCATTCCAGGGGGTGACCAACTATTTGTAGGCTGAGGGTTGGTAGTTTAAATATAGGAACCTTGACTGGAAAGTTTCTGGAGCTGGTGGATGTGTTGAGGAAGAGAAGAGTGGATGTGGCTTGTATACAAGAGACTAGGTGGAAAGAGGCTCAGTCCAGGGAGGCTAACGGGTATAAATTTTGGTATTCAGGTCTTGTTCCCTCAAGAAATGGGGTGGGTATCCTATTGTCTAAGGAACTAAAGGACAATATCGTAGAAGTGAAAAGATGTAATGATAGGATATTGTCCGTTACAGTGGTGGTAGGGGAGAAGGTGGTTAACGTAGTTTGTGCGTATGCCCCGCAAGTCGGTTTGAGTGAGCTTGAGAAGGAAGCTTTTTGGACCTGTTTGGATGATCTGGTCGGGAGTATACCCGACGATCAATTTTTGGTTATGGGAGGCGATTTCAATGGGCACATTGGCCAGAGGGTGGATGGTTACCATAGAGCTCATGGCGGTTTTGGTTTTGGGGTTAGGAATGAAGGAGGTTCGGTGCTTTTAGAGTTTGCTACTGCGCACGAGTTGGTAAGCGTAAACTCTGCTTTCCAAAAGAGGGAGGAGCACCTGATCACCTTCAGTAATGGTGGTCATAACAACCAAATTGATTACCTTCTTATGCGTAGACGAGACTTGAGGTCTTGCGAAGATTGTAAGGTGTTCCGGAGCTAAGCTTGTGCCTCGCGGCACCGTCTCTTGGCGATGGATGTTTCCATAGGGAATCGTGTAGTCAATAGGGCTAGACAGGATAGACCGAGGATTCTTTGGATGAATTTAAAGGGAGAGAAAGTGGCAGAATTCAGGGAGTATTTGTTTCGTGAAGGATGTTTCATGCGGGGGAGTGATACGGATCAATTGTGGAGCAACATGGCCAATGCAATTAGGAATGCGGGAAAGAGGGTGGTGGGGGTATCTTCGGGGAGGCACAACGGCCATAAAGAGGATTAGTGGTGGAATGAGGAGGTGCAAAAGAAAGTTAAAGCAAAGCAAGCGCTCTTTAAAGAGCTAATGTTGGCTAGTAATGGGGAGGAAGGAAACAGGAAAAAAGAAGCTTACAAGGTAGCGAGAAGAGAGGCAAAGAAGGAAGTGGCAAAAGCTAAAGGCAAGGCGTACGAGGAGATGTACAAGCGCCTATACACCAAGGAAGGAGAGAACGCTATCTTTAAACTAGCGAGAGCTCGGGATAGGGGCGGCGAGACCTTGGGCCCATTCGGTTTGTTAAGGATGATGTGGGTCAGGTGTTAGTGAACGATGATGATATAAAGGAGAGGTGAAGCAGATATTTCTATAGGCTATTTAATGAGGCGAGGTGGAGCGAAGTCGAAGTGGAGCAAGGAGTAGGTCGATCTTTTGAGGGAGCTAACAGTGATAGTGAGCATATTAGTAAGGAAGAAGTCAAGGGAGCCCTGCAAAAGATGGGAAGAGCGAAGGCTGTAGGCCCGGATCAAATACCTATTGAGGTGTGGTAGTGTCTGGGGGAGGCTGGAGTTCAATGGCTAACAAATCTTTTCAACATCATCTTCAGGAACGCTAGGATGCCGACTGAATGGAGGCGTAGTATAGTGGTGCCATTCTTCAAGAATAAAGGTGATGCTCAGAGTTGTAGTAACTATCGTGGTATTAAACTAATCAGCCATACTATGAAACTTTGGGAGAGGATGATTGAGTGTAGGGTGAGAAGAGAAGTTGAGGTCTCTGAGAACCAATTCGGATTCATGCCTGGGAGGTCAACGATTAAGGCAATTGACCTCATCAGATGCCTTATGGAGAAATATAGAGAGCGTTGTAAAGACCTTTATATGGTGTTCATAGATATAGAAAAGGCGTATGACAGTGTTCCGCGTAATGTTATTTAGAGGTGCCTAGAAGAGAGAAGGGTGTCACCGTTGTACGTGAGAGCGATACAAGACATGTACTTCTAAGCAAGGACTTGCGTTAGGACCCCAGTTTGTGACGCCCATTATTTCTTTGTAGAAATAGGGTTGCACCAGGGGTCGGCTCTAAGCCCGTTTCTTTTTGCAATTATTGTAGATGTTATTTCGAGAGGGATTCAAGATAGCATACCATGGTGTATGCTTTTTGCTGATGATATTGTGTTAGTGGCTGAGACGAGGGGGAGGTGAACGCGAAGTTGGAGAATTGGAGATCGACTTTGGAATCTCAAGGTTTGCGGGTGAGTAGGTCTAAAACAGAATATATCTGGTGCAACTTCAGTAGAGAGACCAACGAGGGAGGGGTGGAGATAAGGATTGAAGATTAGGGTGTACCCCGTACGGATGGATTCAAGTATTTGGGCTCTATCATCCAGAAGGAAGGAGAGATTGAGGATAATGTCATTCACAGTATCAAGGCTGGGTGGCTAAAGTGGAGAGCAGCGTCAGGGGTGCTGTGCGACAAGAAAGTCCCCTTAAAGTTGAAAGGTAAATTCTACAGAGCGGCCATTAGACCTGCGATGTTGTATGGTTCCGAATGTTGGGCTGTAAAGAAGGTACTTCAGAGCAAATTGGAAGCGGCTGAAATGAGAATGTTGCGTTGGACGTGTGGGCGCACTATGTTGGATAAAATCCTGAATGAGGTTTTTCGGAATGAGTTAGAAGTCGCACCCATTTCAGCGAAAGTGAGGGAAGGGAGATTGAGGTGGTTTGGCCACGTTCGTAGGAGGCAGGCTACAGCCCCGGTTAGGAGAGTCGAGAGTATTACGGTTGAAGGAATAAGGAGGAGAGGCCGACCGAGGAGAACGTGGGAGGAGCAATTGAGGTTGGATATGAAGGCTTCAAACCTAGATGAGGACATGACCTTAGATAAGAGTTCTTGGAGATGTCAGATCAGAGTTGGGGAGCCTCCGTTAGGGAGTGCTGCAGTAGTAGAAAGTCTCAGGGTAGGATTTTCTAGATTAGTTTTTTCATAGTACTTTTTGCTTTGTATAGTTGTCCTTTTGTGTGTGTGGTTTATCTTTTACAAGGGGTTTTGTATGGAAACATCATTTTATTTTGGCAGAGTAGAGTGCATCAAGAGTGGAGTAATGTAAAAGCATCTAAGGTAAGTCCCATGTGGAGTAACCCTTGGGCTCAGGTATGGTTGCCCATTTTGTTACCAGTTTTCTAAAAATTTCTTGCTTATTTATCTTTCACTATTCGTCGTGCACTAAGCCGGGGGTATTCACGGAAATAGCCTCCCTACTCTTAGAAGTAGGGGAATGGTCTGCGTATATCTAACCCTTCCCAGACCCTGTTCTGAACAGGACTTACTGGGTTTGTTTGGGTTTGTTTATTTAACTTGAATTTTGTTTCATTTAAATTTCCGCATCAAATTTATTATTGGATTAAATATAAAATCTATCCGAAATTTTTTTGATAAAACAGTACTGTTTGTATTCAACCCCTTCTACAAACAGATTGGACCTAACAATGGTTGATATGACGGCCTTGGATACACACTTTCGTCGATTGTATAGGCGTATGGATGCTATGCATGATATCCACCGCCAGTTTGCTACAGACATGACGGAGGCTTTTAGTACTGCTCTTCAGGCTACGAGTATTGAGGTCCAGTGGCCAGTTTATGGAGCTCGTACTGCTTATCCGCCACCATATTGCCCACCCGAGGAGGGTGACCCTGCCGACGATTAGGTATCTTTGATTTCCCTTGTATTACCTTCAATGGGGACATTGAGTATTTTAAGTTTGGGGGTGATTTGGGGAATGAGTAATGTAGTTGAGTCTTTGTTCATATAGATATCATATTTTGCATGTTTAGTATAGGTCATTCATATTTGTTCGTATTATAGTATGTTGGTTTCATGTAGGACATTCTGTTATTTTGATTTTGTATACCATGTGAGCCCATTTAGTTGCATTTCATGGCATATTTTCATGATCCCTTAGGATGAGCTAATTCTGATTAGTAGGTAGATGTCAATTTGAGTGTGGTATTGATTGGTAGGTAGATGTCAATTTAGTCTCATCGGTTGCTTTTGGGCTAGGTTAAGGTCATGCTTGTTTTAGATTTAATCACTTGATTATATTTAGAATTTTTGTTATTCCCTTGATGGCGTAGAACATTAAAGTCTAAGTTTGGGGGAAAACAGGGATTTTATGCTAATTCTTAATAGTTGTTAATAATGGCTAGGCGTCAAATGGCTAGTAGGCGGCTCATATTCTTATAAGTAGTCTAGGGTTGGAGATGAGAATTCTCACTCCAGATGGCATATATAAAAAAAAGAAAAAAAAAACAAAAGAAAGAAAAAAAATGTTATGTAAATTGTTAGAATGCAGAAGTAACCAGGGTGAGCTCTTTAATACTCGAGCAATTAAGTTCTAGGGGACTTTGTGCCTAGTGACCTAAGGCTTTTATAGTTTGGGATCCACTAACCTAACGCTCGCTACATGGGTATTATTGTATATGCCTTTTGGGGTCTCATCCATTGCACGATTAAATATGCATGTATATTGTATATATTATTTTGTGTCGTAGTTGTTAGTAATAAAGCATGAATTCCTGTCTAACTCAAATGAGGATAGAGGTGTTTCTAGGTTATGAAGTGTTTACAGTTCATTCTATTTATAAACCTGTGATTGTCTTGGCGAAGAATATGTATGATTTTGATCTAGTGTTAGGAGTATATTTGATGAGCATCGCACACACGCACATTTTTGTTCATGTATTGTTAATAAACGGGGACTTAGTCGAGCTCTGTTTGGTCGTATTTCATTACTTTGAGATATTTGTCTATTGACTGGTTTTGGTTAGTCTAAGGGGATCGTTGCATTTTTATGTTAGTTGCATTCATGCATTGCATTAGGTAGTCTTGAGTCTGTTTAATGCTTGAGGACAAGCATCGGTTTAAGTTTGGGGGTGTGATAAGTGGATTTTATATCCACTTGGAGCGTTCCATATCGGCCTAAATTGATTCACTTGGCCTCAAGTTTGTTGTATTTTTGATGTGTTTCATTTAGTTGTGCATGATTTCGAATCGTCGGTTAGGGATAACGGTTTCTATTGGTTTTAGTGTGGATTTCAAGTTTTTAATGAAGAACGAAGTCTTCCCTACAATCCTTGGGAGAGTTGGAGTCAAAGAAATGAAGCATGAAAGCATTTGCAACAAGAACGGGAGGAATCGGAAGCAAAACGAAGAAACAGCAAGGAAAAATCCAACCGGCAGCCAAGCAGGGCGCTGCGGTGTGGCACAGGCGCGTTGTGGCACGGTGGACATGGCACAGGCACGCTGTGGCGCGGGTCATGGCGCGCTGCGGCGCGGTAGCTATTCTGGAATTTCCGAAATTTTGTCCTGAAAACTCCTGTTTCGAATTTAATTCGGGGTTTTGGCTATTTTCTTGGAGGACAATGTTTCTAGGCCTATATAAACTCACCCCATCATCTCTAAATGTACCAAATACTTAGAAAAACTCAGAGGAGATAGAGAATCATACTTGGAGACGGATTCCCGGAAGATCGTGACAACATTCGGAGATCTAGATCTACTTTTGTATTCTTCTAAATTAGACGATACTCTGGATTTTAGATTTGTTTTATTAAACTCATACTCTAGTTTATTTGTAATCTTTAATAATTTTCTATTTACCATGTTTCATCAAATCCCATGATGACGAACGGTTCGATTATGAACTAATCATTGTCATGGGATTCTAACGGATTTATTTATGGAGCTTTAGTATTTTGATGCTTTAAAGATCTGTGTGTGACGTTTATTGATATCCTAGTATGGTTATGCTTAATTGTTAGATGCGTAGCTAACATCTAATCTGTTAATCTCTTGTGAAGCGAGAGTGGATCTTGAGATTTAGAACTTGCCATGCTAGCATAGGTTCATGATTGTCTATCAACATGATTCGTGGTGTATGGTGTAATTTGAACTATTTTATACTACCTTGTGTGATCTTTATGGATAACTTGTTCTTCAACCGCTATGTTTTCAAAATCTTATAGAGATATAGGGTCTGAACATAATTGGTGTCTACCCATCTTCTATCTCTTCTGTGGATGTATGAGTAGTTTGGTATTCGTATACTGAGAGGTAGCCTATATTTGTTTCGTGTTGTCTGATCAGATATCATAACCATTGCATATAGTGATTAAAGGCGTCAGATCTAAGCAAAGTATTTAAGGAAGTTAGGATCCCATGTTTTCTCTCGCATAAGTAATTCGATTAAATTCTCATTAGTTAATTAATTCTTAGTTGTTAATTTGATTTTTTAGTTAATTTTAGTTAATCAAAACCCAAATTTGTTAATTGTGTTAGCAGTGAGTAAAAACCATACATTGTTGCATAGGTGCATTAACTGATTTAAAACCTAAACCAGATCTCTGTGGAACGAAGTTGTTTTCTTTCTATATTACTTGTGACCACGTACGCTTGCATGATTTTGTGCAAACAATGCCTATCGTAGAGACTCCGTGAGAGTTGTCTACTTAGGAGGAGGCAAGTGAGGAATGGTGAGCCAGATCACCAGAAAGGTTAAGAGAAGCATTCACAGCTTTGTCCTTCATGAAAGGGATCCTGGAATGTTTCCTAGAAGCCATGTTTGTAAAATATATAAAAGAAAATACATCAATACAAGGCAAAGTGAGTGAGCCAAACATGCAACAACATGCTGGTTCAATTCAAGTGGTATATGATGCAACAAGTTAGTATGGGCTATAATGCAATGCAAATGAAGTAGAGGTCATGGCCTCATATTACATTTGTTAATGACACCTATATTTTCTAGTCCTTCATGAGGATTGACGATATTCTTTTTCTGGATCATTCTTGCCCTTTGCCTTAGAAACCCACATCGAACTAAATTCTCTTCAGTAAGCAAGAGCTGAAGGTTTCTTTTCTCGACAGGAAGTTTAAGAATGTTATCTGCTCTCTCCATATCTTTGCCTTTGAGCATGGGATGTCGTGAAGCATCTATAATGAAGTAAACAAGTGTAAATATAGTTAGCGCCACAACCCATGATAATGATGGATTTCTTAAGAAGAAAGGGGGCTAAGTTAGAAAAACTTACCATTGTTTATATTAAAGGCGGTCGGCACATCATAGATATAGAAGTAAGGCCTTTTCTAGTCTCCAGAATTGCTTGGGCCACCAAAAGTCAAGTTCTTGCCATAGAACTCTAGCCAGACAGAGAAGTAAACATAACTAAATTCCTTATCTCTATAATTCTTTTTATTGATAAAGTAGTAGAGTTGCCCAGCAGTCAGTTCAGGGCATCCCTCAATATCATACATGATATAGAGGGCAATCATAACTCTATACCCGCTCGGATTGATCTGGATGGGAGCAACCCTAAAATACTCGCACACCTCACAAATGAGTTGATGAAGAGGTGAAGAAACCCCATGTTCAAGGAGTGTAGTAGTTAAAACCATGCGAGGTGGCCTGCCCCCATTCTCTTTATGCTTGAAGTGGTAACATCGCATATGCTCTTGAGGAAGGATAATGCGGCCTTTTACTTGATACTTTTTAACAGCCTTTTCTAGGGTGTCCTATTTAAGGATGGTTGGAAGATCTCTACAATAGAGAGTGTGCCCTACCCTCTTCTTTTCCTGGGGGTACATAATACCTTCAAGCATTGGTTGACTAGGAGGGTCATAAGCTTTACCATTAGGGAGCTCATGAAAGTAATCATAATTACAAAGGTTAACTGTACTGGTGACATCCTCCAACTCTTTTGTGTCAAGGGACTCGTCGTCATCTATTTCTTCCTTCTCAAAATTTTCTTCCATGATCTTGGTATGAGGAGGGACTCCTTTAATTGGGTCACGAGCATGGATGATGCCCCCTAGTGAACAGGAGCTTGAATCACTAGGTACCTCAGCTTGTAATTCATTAGATGATGATGGGGAGGCCTGAAAAGGATGAATATTCCTTTTAGCATGAGCTATCTGGAGCTGCTCTGGAGCCTTTTCATTACTTAAAGGCCGCTTCTCTGGTAAGGGAACGCGGGAGGAGCTGAAACTAGGGAGAGTCATCTTCTTCAGTCTCCAAGCGTATGAACGAGCCTCTCTAGTAAAGCTTTCGTTAGGACCTACAACAATTTTAGTCCTTTTGTGCTACGTATGTGAATGATCATGTTTGTTGTCACTACTCTTCAACATCAAGATTGATATATGGGGGGTGGACGATTCAATTAAGGAAAAAACATGAACAATGAGCATGTATGAAGCATGTATGTAATATTTATGTAAGCATGAAGAACATATGGCATGGACAATCATGATGATTATACAAGTAAAGAAAAAAGCAAAAGAAATTTAATAGAAGTATCAAACCTTATTCAAAAGATGTAGATCCGGATGAACACGAAGAACTCAGGTGCATGTATACTAAATAATTCGTTTCTAAAAAGCACCGTAGATCTTGGATCAAGTTTGGTGTTAAATTATTTGTGTTCTTGAAGAGAGGTGAATAATGAATCCATCAAGGTATTAATAGGTGTGGTATGAAGAGGTCCGAAATAATATACAACTTGGGATTTTAAAAATCCTACGGGCCAGAATATTTGATTTGGTGTCAGATTTATAAAAGTGGATCTACGTGCTAACATTTAAAATAGAAGTGGGATATATATTTGAAAAAAGGTTGGATTTTTTAAAATTTAAATCTATTCAGAAAAGTGGAGGAGTGCTCGAAGAAAAAAGAAAAACTAACAAGGAGTCCTTGCTTGCGTTCAAGCCTACGAGGCGGCTAACTTATTGCTTTGATCATCTCGTAAAATTACAAAGAAAAAGAAAATATAGAATTGCGAGGAGGAAGTCCAGAACATAATGTGTGTGCACACACTCAGCTACGCGAGATTGACTTTAAAAGAAATTTTGAGGCGAGCAGGCCAAGGAGTGCAACAAAGTAAAGGTGTAAGGTATGCATGGGGTCAACAAAGAAGATAAAATTTTAAAACAAAATCAAGAATGGAGCGGCCAAACAATAAATTTTCAAAGTCAATAGGGATGAAAATTTTATGGCCGGACTCGCGTAATAAAAAAAATTCACATACAAGTGAATTCAACGAAGTGACTTGCTCGAGGAAGGGTTTGATTCTGGAGACGTAATATAGCATGGGAGCTGTGTGTAAAGTTTTATTTCCAAGCGAGGCCTACTCTCTTTGCTGAATTAGAGACCACTCCTCCCGATAATTAAAAAAACGAGGAGTGCCAAAATATTTATCAAATTATTTTGATTTTATTTTTGGAATAATTTTAAAATAATTTTAAAGATCTGAAAAAATAGTGCTCTACAACAGTTGCCTGCACCGAAGAACTGGGGATAGTTGTTATGCTCGAAAATTGATATGGCTTTAAACACACCTAGTATGAGAATTGATGATAATATTGGGCTGATAATAAAGGGTTCAAAAAATATAATGCTGCTCTCATACCGATATACTGACCTGAATCATGGACCAATAGGTTGACTAGGGTCATGTACAACAATGATGATGAGTCCTCTCATTATATCTGTAAAATCCATAATTTTTATTAGATATTAAGTTATTTTAATTAGATAATTATTTTAGTTTGAAAATTTTAGAAATTCTTTTCGTACAAATTATTCGATTAAGATAAGATTCGTTATTAATCGAAAGAAGTGTGAAAATATTTTTGTGAATCGATATCTTTTTAATTTGGCTAATTATGAGTAACAGAATATTTTAATTATGGTATTACTTGGAGAGGTCATAGAAGTTTAACAAGAAGGTTTTAAAATTACCTAAATTATTTTAGGTTTTGAGAGCCTATATAAGAAACCCATTAGATTATTGGGAAAACTCGTACAGGACTCATTCGACAAAAAGGTGCGCTCCTTTGCTTTGCTAACTGGTTACTTTATTATGCTCATGCGTTTACATGTTTGAGTGCTACTTTGATTACTATTCTTTGCTCCTGTTGTGACCACCATGTATGTATATTGTTTATTCATGCAAGCATTCGCAGTTTTGCACTATGTATAGTACTAACATGTATTATGTCTTCTTTTATATTCATGGTTGGTTAATACATGGGTCTTTATTAATATTTAATTGAGATGCTAGAATGTATGTGCTATCAAATTGATGTCTATTTTGATTAATTGTTAATTCTTTTGGTTCGATTCTTTTTCAAAAAAATTATAAAAAAATAAACTATTTCTTTACAAAAATTATCATGTGATAAGCTATTAATTTTACTGGCTTTATATGATCTTATTTTATTCTAAATTGATTTGTTAATATTATTCGAGAGAGCATAGGATTAAATATGTTGTAAATGTTGGTTAAATAAAAGTTATAAATGCATGACAACGGGAGATGAGATTTTGGTTGTTCTGTTTAAGGTTTGTTATTTTATTTATATATGCATGTTACGTTATATGGACAAGGCAGTTAGTCCGTAAATGCATGCTACTGTGTTAGTATAGAATCAACATGTTTTCTACTATTTTAAATTTTAAATGATTATGTGGCCAACTTGTTTGTTCTTGTTTATTCTTAAAAGTGGGCAAGGATTATTTAATCGTAAGAATGTCAAGTTTGGATATCTTTCTGCAATTATGTGCGGTCGATTGGTTTAAATATATGTCTCTGTCTTGTCTCGTTGTTATATAGTTTTAAGTGGGCATTTGATTGAGTAATTGATTAATTATGTTTTGTTCTGCTAATTAAATTATAGGATCAAATTCGTGTCATTAATTTCGGTTTTCGGTCGCTTTTGAGGTAAGTACTTTTAACTTACTTTTAATTTTCAAAAAGATATTTTGATATTGTGATTTTTGATTTTCGTATAAGATATATGAATTCTGTTTTAAACTGTGTATAAGATATAAGTATGTGAATTTTAGAAACTCAGTCTCTACGTTTCGAACCCGTTCGTAATTTAGGCTATAGTTCCGGAACTAGCCTTAGATACCCTTAGTAGGCGCACAAGTGTGCAACTTTAGATACCGATTAAGGGCGCGTGATTATTGAACTTTAGATGCCGGTCACTGGCAAAGTGTGGCGAAAGAATAAGAATAAGAATAAGATGCCGGTCACTGGCAAAGTGTGGCCGTAGAGCAAGACTGTGGTATTTTCGATTTTTGTTTTGTTTTAGTTTTTCTGTTTCTGTTTCTGTTCTGTTTTGAATTCTATATTTTTGAAAATATAAACTTTGGGTTGAAATTGTTTTCACAAATGTTTTACAAATCTATTATTGTTTTGAAAATTGTTTTATTGAAACGCCCATTGATTTTGAGGTAATCTGTTAATCAAATTGTTACTTGCTGAGCTGTGTAGCTTATTCATTTCTAATATTTTAGGTTCTTGATTTTGGAAGCTTAATAAGAATAAGGATGTGAACATTGTGGATTTAGTGCTTGCTGATTTGGATTCATTTATTAAAAAGTGTTAGGTCCAAAATAGTTTGTAGAAGGGGGGTTGAATACAAACTATACCGTTTTATCGAAATTGTTCTTTGGGTGTATATTAATTTATTAAAAATTCGATGCGGAATAAAACAAACACCAATATTTCAAGTTGAATATAAAATTATATTAAACTTGGAGGGGTGTGTCTAAATACACGGGTACAAATTACAAGGTTTGATGACCAAACTAATTATTACAAATTATATAGAAAATTCGACATGAACTTTTCTATATTTGTAATGAAAAGATCGAACACTAAAAGCATTTCGAGAGATAAGTTCTAGGAGTAAAAACTCGCTAGATAGTTCCAAGGGTACATGTCAACTATTTCTATCGGTTTAGATTTAACAATAAAGCTCAGAAATAATTTACAGGAATTTATTTGAAGCTCAGGAACTATTTCTCTTGGTCTCTTCTTTTTCTCTCTCTCGGGTCTGTCTGCCTATTGAAAAAGATGAATTTAAGATGTGTGTTGTATGTATCTGTCCGTCTGCTGCCTCTTTTAACATAAAAGCATGTCAACTGTCATAGTGTCCACTTTTAACACTACTATGACACTCGCTATGACAGTTTCTTGAGCTTATATGAAACTTGCAAGGCTGCTATGACACTCGGTATTACACCTCTAGAAGCATCTTGACATTCGGTATTACACTTCCTGAATCATCATAACATTCAGTATGACACTTGCTATGACAGTCTTTAGCTATTATGGCAGTTGTCTAATACACTCGGTATGACAGTTAAACTGTCATAATAAAACAGATTTTTATGAATTAATCAACTAAATGATTTTAACAAATCATTTAATTAATTTACTTTCATAATTAATTCATAATTAATTCTGTTCTGCTATACTAGAAAAAATATTCTAAGTCCAATACACCTTGATCCATAGTAAACAACATTCATTATCAAAGTGATTAGAAGCTTGCAAATAAGTATAAAAATTATTCGAAGTAAAAGAACTATGGTCTCTTTAGTTATGTCAATATCCATAGTTCTACTTAGAGAATTTTCACACCCTGTAAAGCAGTATGAGTGAATTTCAAAAGATACAACATAGATTACTTAGAGGAGTTCTAAGTAATTTCACTCATACCAATACATCTAACAATTAGTTAGTAAATAGAATTCTAACTAAATATCATTAACTGATATAAGTAAAAACTTTAATACAACCAATTGTTAGAACAATGATATTAATTATAGGTCCAAATTCAATAGAATCAACATCTCACAACTAATTGAAGACCACGACAGATAGGTCCAAATTAGTTAAGTTGTATATTTATTTTAATAAATATGAGGTACAGAGCAAATACTTATATTGAATTGCTTCAAGTTCCATAACTCATATTAATCAAAGTAAATAATTAAATAGATAAATACTAAATCTGTATGAGTTAGATTTTTGCATTTAAGTATTTAAATTATCCCTAAATAATCACCACTGAAATATATTGCAATTATACACATGACAATCATTCAACAGATATTTTTCAGCGTGAGGTCTGGATGTAAATAAGTTCACAAGTCCTTTCAATACGGACAATTGAATTATTATGAACTGATTTATGAATTACTTACAATGAATTCACAGGTCCTTTCAATACGGACAATTGAATACTTGTGAGCTTACTTAAGAATTACTAAAAAAGATGGGATTTACAAATCATATAGCCTTACCAAAATCCCAAGTTTACAAACCAATCTTGAAAAATTAATTTCATCAAGTGATTTAGCAAACATGTTTGCAAGTTAATCTTAATTAAAGACATGGTCTTGAAATAATTGATACCTTATGCAAGATGCTTAGTCCTTGAGTGTTCCACAGAGTTGTTGGAGATGAATTTGATTCCTTATGTTCTCCTGCTTTCTTACACCTCATTTGATCTGTCTCTATGCAGCAAAACATGTCAGAACTGATGTCTCTAGGGTACCATCTCCACAGATTTGGGTCCAACTTAAGACATCTAAAAATCAATTGTAATAACTACAAGAATAGATTCTCTAGGTTCCACCTGGGGCCTTGCACATTTGCATATTGAGAATAGGATAATATGTGTGTAAATGATCTATCAACAATTGAATAGGATAATGAGCTGATGATTCCTCTATAGCCTAATTAGGTCCTAATTAGTAGATCCTGAACTTGTTGGGTCAAATATCTCTAGGGTACCATTTCCTCAGATTTGGGTCCAACTTAAGATTTTTGATTACCAACTTGTTAGGTCCAAACTAATAGGTCAAAAGCCAGCTATAGTGGTGTGTTGGCATAGAGTCTTGACAGGTCTAGAATCTTCTGAACAGAACCAAAAGATCCTTGACTTACTTTTATTGTCATCATTCTTTTGGCTTACTAAAGTAAATCAAAAGAATTGCAACTTTACCAACATCAAAACAGCAAATATCTTGATACCAATTTATAGTTAGTAGACCAACATATAATATAATCAAGATATCATTGCACATATATATCATTTATGTTTGTGCCTAAAGATGTAGAGAGTTCTATAAATATGACACCAATTGTTAAAAGATACCAACTGTTAAAGATTGATACCAAATGTTAAATTATAGTTAGGGTGTCATACCATGTCTTCCATGCTTGCTTGAGTGATGATACCATTTCATACTAACCTGTAGAGATCTTCCATTATCTCACAAACTTGGAGTGCACTTGTTCACATTCCTCTAGCATCCAGATTCAGTAGGTCCAGATGTCCATTATAATCATGAATGTGTAGCAGGTGCCTGATATCCTCAAGTCTTGTCACTGGTGCTTCAATTGTCAGATATACTGTTTGATCAAATTGTAACCTAGCATCCAGTTTGTCCTTGTCCCTCATAACAATGCCATGACATCATCCTGGTAGACTTCTGGTTATCCTTGTACCAATTACAGTCTTGTTATTTGGTCTGGATACCAACTTCCCTTCAATCTGCCTTTTGTACTGATTGAGATCATCTTGCATTGCAATTTTTCAATTTGGATCTTTCAGAGCCTTTGTAGCTTTCTTAGTTTCTTCTGAAAGAAAACTAAAGAAATAATCATTGATACTTGAAGCTCTGCTAGTCTTTTACTTCCACCATTAGGAGCACTAAGAACTAGGACAAATAGTTAATTGAGTCAACATTCTTTGTCTTGGCAGACATGTTCTCATAGTGTCCTTTGATTTTCAATGTGGTGTTGAGTTGACTAGTTGATCCTTCTGTTGCTCCCCCTAAGCAGTTGATGGGTTTACATGAAGATTCTCCATGTTTGACATTGGTTGGATTTGAATAATCATCACCATTGATAGTTGGGAGCTTGAAGTTGTTGAACATCACTAAGACTTTTAATCACATTCTTTTTATTAAGAACAAACACCCTGTAGGCTGTAGACTCCATTGAGTACCCAAGGAAATTATCATCTTGAGCATTAGCTGATTGCCATGATGCTCACTTCCATATAGTATTACAAAACAATTTCCTTCATTTTTGTGGGGTCTTCTTATATTTCTTCTTGATCAGGGTTTGATCATGCCAGTAGCAAACTATTGACTCCTTCAATATTAATACTCTTGAAGGTGCATAAATCATCCAGAACACTAATTGATAGGTCCTGTAATCTGGACTCCAAGTTGTCATAGTCAGTTTTGCTTCCTGCTAATCTTCTAGATGTGATCAATCACCATCAATGGTGTCTTGTCTTCAGATTGTCTGAACAACAACTTGTTTGTTGAGAGAAGCCATCAGTCATCACCATTAAAGTATATTTTTCTTTGATGTTGAACTTCTGTGTGATGCTTATTTGAATTCCCTTTATGACATGCCTCATAATTACATTTTGCTTAAATTCCAGATGAGGTAGTCTCCATTACCTATTCAGTTTCCAGGAAAGAAACTCTTGATTTGACATTCAGGTGATAGGCTCTTTATGTCATAGCTGAACTCTTATCTAATAAAGCTTTAGATTAAACCTTGTTGACTCAACTTTGTTCTTGTCTGAAATTCCATTGCTGAGATTCCAGGTCAGCTACGAATAAGTTCACTTTCCTTTATCCTCGAATAGCAAGCTTACCATCTCTCCTGTGTAAGATCAGA
Organism: Saposhnikovia divaricata; assembly: GCA_036435485.1. NCBI lineage: Eukaryota > Viridiplantae > Streptophyta > Magnoliopsida > Apiales > Apiaceae > Saposhnikovia > Saposhnikovia divaricata. The sequence goes on along the minus strand of CM071594.1, from coordinate 185,765,591 downwards.
CACTTCTCTTTGACAAATTTATAATTGTATGATCCTGAGAAGTTATACTTGGGACCTTCCACATAAGAGGTATTATTACTAACAACATTCCTAGCTATTTAATAGCCATGACCCTGGGTCATACCCTTGCTGTTGTCTCCAAGAGAAAACCACTTGGCCTGTCTTCACATTCACATCTGATAGTAGGGTTCTTTCTTCGATGATATGCTTTGAATAAATCATTAACAATGCATAATCGATTAACCTGTTAAGCCTTACATTCACAAATGGATAAAAAGTTCTTGGTACCCAGATTTACTTGGGTCCAGATGGATTAGAGATATCTCTGTTTATAGAGGTAATCTACAGATATGGCACACATGCAACATTAAACCATTGCAAATATAAAACATGCAAACTAATCATGTTATGCCTTGGAGGTAACAACAAACATAGCATACATACAGCATTGAACCATCACACATTTAAAACGTGCAAACTATGACATGTAATGCTATTTAGAAAATCCAGTTAACCTATATACAAGAATTTTCTAAAACCAGTTGGAATAGAAGAATTCTAATTACTAATTCTAACCAATCCAAGGATATTGTTATAAACCACTAATTTTCTGTATTACCTAAGTTAGTTTTAGATACAGCTCTGTGTTCTACAAACAACCTAGGTAATCAATCCATCTTTAAAACTTTTTAAACCTTAACAAAACAATTCAGAATGAATAAACAAATCTATTTTACTGGGGATCTTGAAACTAGCTTAAGAAGAGGTCTTATATGCTTAACATATAACAATTAAGAATCAAAAGATCTTGTCTAAGGAACAACTCTAACTCACTATTGCAATTAATCAAATTCAACAAATATTCATACACATATTTAGATCTTCTAACCAAGGATTTAACAGTTAAAAGCTATGATCTTAACATGCTTTGAATTTCTGAGAATTACATACTACATTAGTTCAAGGAATTGATACCTGAGACATGTGAGGTGAATCATCTTCAGAGATTGCTATGAAAGCAAGATATTCATAAAGTTCTTCTTATCATCATCTGATCCATCCCAACTCTTTCCTCTAGCAATAAGTTCTGCCCTGATGCTTTTGTTTCATCTCATTTAATGAATCCCTATTCATCCTTGTCTGTCAGAATTCTTTACTGTGTTACACACCTTGATAGTTATTTATCATATATAGCTTTCCATAGCTGTAACTATCAAGTCTTGTTTCTTTCCACCAACTCAGTCTTGTAACCACCTCTTGAGTTGAACTGTATCCTGAAGAGTTTCTGCTTCGGAACAGATAGGACTGATCCCTGGATACAGCTTTAGCACTCTTTATGAATTAGTAACTCTTTCTGTCTGTTCTGAGGTTCCATCATTAATTTCTGACTGAGATGTTTGCAGTCTAGTCCATTCTCAAACCTCCTTGATTCCATTCTACTAAAATCTCTATTGATTCCTTGATTAGATACTGCTTTTATACAAACCACTAAGTGTTTTGGATTTAGCAATGGGGAAATCCACTAAGTGTTTGCATATCACTAAATCACTAGAGTTGACTAAAATTTTCAAGAAAAATTCCATTCACTAAAACCTCTTCCATTCCTGCTTCTAAAAAACCAGTGAATTCTATGGATATAACTTTGAGGAGCTTCCACAAAGTTTTCTTCAGTAGGTAGAAATTAATTTCATTGAAAAATGCATCTTCTTCAAAAGATTTAATTCATCTTTACAATCCGGAGGAATCTTTAACTAACTACCTTCTTAGAACTATTAGCTTAGAATAAATTCAAACTACTTAAAATTCAAAAACTTCAAGGACTTGAAAATTTTTGAGAAATAAAAAATCTGAAATTAAGTTCAAATTAATTAAAATTCGGAATCAGAGTCAAATTAATTAAGAGTAAAAAAATCTCAAGAAATGAAAATTTTGAGAGTTAAAGAATCCGAAAATAAATTCAAGTTAATTAAAATTCGAAATTATCAAGAATTAAAAATTTTGATAATTAAACAATTTGAAAATAAATTCAAGTTGTTTAAAAATCAAAATTTGCAAGAATTAATCATTTCAAGAATTAAAAAATTCGATTATAAGTTCAAATTATTTAAAGATCAAAAATCTAAAAAATGAATATTTTTGAAGGTTAAAGAATTTGAAAATAGAGGAGTTGACTTTTTGGTCTAATACCGGATTTAATTTGTGTATGGGTCAACAAACTCGAAAATCAATTGGAGGACCACAAAAATAAGGATCTTGATTTGTGCGTCAATCAAAAGGCACTGATACCAATTGTTAGGTACAAAATAGTTTGTAGAAGGGGGGTTGAATACAAACTATACCGTTTTATCAAAATTGTTCTTTGGGTGTATACTAATTTATTAATAATTAGATGCGGAATAAAACGAACACCAATATTTCAAGTTGAATATAAAATTATATTAAACTTGGAGGGGTGTGTCTAAATACACGGGTACAAATTACAAGGTTTGATGACCAAACTAATTATTATAAATTTTATAGAAAATTCGACATGAATTTTTCTGTATTTGTAATAAAAAGATTGAAAGCTAAAGGCATTTCGAGAGATAAGTTCTAGGAGTAAAAACTCGCTAGATAGTTCCAAGGGTACATGTAAACTATTTCTATCGGTTTAGATTTAACAATAAAGCTCAGAAATAATTTTAGGAATTAATTTGAAGCTCAGGAACTATTTCTCTTGGTCTCTTCTTTTTCTCTCTCTCGGGTCAGTCTGTCTATTGAAAAGATGAAGTGAAGATGTGTGTTGTATGTATCTGTCCGTCTGCTGCCTCTTTTAACATAAAAGCATGTCAACTATCATAATGTCCACTTTTAACACTACTATGACACTCGCTATGACAGTTTCTTGAGCTTATATGACACTTGCAAGGCTGCTATGACAATCGGTATTACACCTCCAGAAGCATCATGACATTCGGTATTAGACTTCCAGAATCATCATGACATTCGGTATGACAGTTCCAAGATACTTCACTATGACAGTCTTTAGCTTTGTTTGACACTTGATATGGCAGTCACCTCGCAGCTATTATGACAGTTGTCTAATACACTCGGTATGACAGTTAAACTGTCATAATAAAACAGATTTTTATGAATTAATCAACTAAAAGATTTTAACAAATCATTTAATTATTTTACTTTCATAATTAATTCTTTTCTGAAAACCACTTAATATAATAAAGCTCTACCATTAATTCTGTTGACGCTCGATGTACTGTCTGGTTCATGAACGACTAACCTCAATGGATTTCTTTATTCTTGATCTTTAGATGTGGTTTATATCATTTAATTAATTTTTGATTTAATTAATCTGTTGATTAATTTAAAGAATAAATTAATTCTGATTGAATTAATTTATAAAATAAATTAGCCAACTAATTAAATTAATTAAAGGAGAATTAATATGAAGTCCTTTGATAATTATATTAATTCTAACTTAATTAATCTCTAATTAATTTATAGAATAGAATTAATTTATCAAATAAAAGAGAATTAATACACCTCCTTGATAGCATAACCCTTGTGATCTTCTATGTCTTGATAAATCTGATCCTCCACAAAGGTTATTCCTCAACTAGTCTTGATAGCAAAATCCTTGTGGTTAATAAATCTGACATTACTGTTTCTACCACAATGATTTTCCATTATACCAGTCTTCATAGCTTGAACCACTGAAGTTAATGATGAACTACCACTGCTTAATGTTGACACTCGATGCACGGTCTGGTTCATAAGTGACTAACTCCAATGACGGTACTTCATATATTGACTCTAAAGTTGTGGTTCATATCTTTTTCTTCACTCTTTAATCAAACCTTTTTAATCTGTATTCTACCACTATAGGAACCTCTTGTCACTATAAATAGAACCCACTGTCTTTATTACTCCACTGATGCTTGATCAACTGAATGAACTTCTTCAAGTGTAGTATAACTCAAAATGGTAGATTATCTTTGTCTTCTTTCTTTTGACAGTTGAGCATTTGAGATCCCTGTGACAGTATGTATATACTATATACTATTACATTCTTGTTTAAGTTGAGTTAAATCCTCGATGTTTACAAATAGGTTAAACATATGACTTTCAAAAAGACTTGTCGAATTATTAGAATAATATTAAAATTATGGAGTTGCGTCTCCGAATTTATGTTTTTGAATTATCGAGTTTGACCGTTGCTTTGACTTTGTGGAATATTTGGTTTATTTGAATAATGTTTCGATTTTATTCAAGTTTCGTAATTAGAAATTAATATCCCGAAAATTTGGGATGTTACAGTTGTATCAGAGCCTAGGTTCAAACCCTGTAGACTACCTTTTAGGTTTAACTTGTGAGTTTGGGTCTTACGATTTTGTGTTATATAGGTTATTTTATTATCTTGAAATTTTGTAGATGTCAGGAAACGATTCGTTTAGCAAAAAGATTTCCTATAGCACCGAGGAGGACCCTAGCGAGCATTTTCTGATGGATGAGGCACCTGGTTATAATAGCGACGACTCTATCAATCGACCTCATCCGGAAGAAGCCATTGATGAGTCTATGGAGGAAGATCCGAAAGATAGAGAGATCAGATTTTTGAAAGAGGAGCTCGAGATCTACAAGGAAAGAATTACGCTTGATGATGAAAAGGCAGAGGATGCGATCAAAGTGTTGAGGATCCGAACAATAATGGTGGAAAGGGTCATTTCTAGAGTCTGTGGAATGGCATTGAGGAAGTGGTGTTGTCCGAGGCAAGAGAAGGAAATGAAGAGCATATTCATGGAGACCTGAAGATGGATCAGAAATGCTCGGAAGGACATAGAGGAGACATTAGAACGCGATTATGATTGATTTAATTGCAATATTATGATTTACGAGAGTGTGAGGGATAGCTTGAAATAAGACCTTAACTATTATAAGTGTTAGTTATGAGAAACCCTATGATGTGATTTCAGTTTTGATACTCGGATTTTGTGAGAATAAATTAAGTATTGATGTGATTTAATATTGTGTTTTGTCTCTATATATATTGTTGTAAGTTTGTTATTTGTGTGTAAGAGAAATTGTTTTATTATTTTAGAAAAGATGGACGGAGAAGGCAACAACAATCAGAATGGCAACAACAATAACGATCAGGGCAACGAAAATCAGAATGGAAACAATAATGGAGGAGGAAATGTAGTCGACTTGATAGCTGAGACTCTAGTTATGCTTGTAAACCAGCAACCCGGCAGAATGTCGTCTCTCAGTTTAATCGTTTGAACCCACCAACTTTCGATGGGGCAACTGATCCGGCCATAGTCGAGATGCGGATACAAGAGATGGAGAAAGCTTCCGGGCTTCTAGGGAGCAATGAAGAACAAAAGGTTACTTTAGCTGTGTATCAACTGCATGGAAGTGCTTACGATTAGTGGCTCATGGAACAAAGAAAGAACGAGACTGCAACCACTGAGGGAAATCCTGAACCATATACATGGGAAAAGTTCAAGAAGGCTCTAGAAGACAAGTACTTTCCGAGAACCATTCGTCTGCAAAAGGAAAGAGACTTTATTCGGCTCGAGCAGGGAAGAAAGTCCGTTGTGGAATACGAAGCAGAATTCGTAAAGCTTGCAAAATATGCGCCGACATTAGTTGGTGATGAGACTAGCCGAGCAAGAAGATTGGAGGAGGGACTTCGAACTGACATCAGGAATTCTATGGCATCGTTTGAACTTCAGACATACGCTATGCTCAACAAGGTATTGGTGATCGAGAGGGGTCTGGCAGAATCTGAAAAGGCAACAGGTAATTGGAACAAGAAGAAGTTTGCTCCAACTGGTGGATTTTCGTCTCAAAGAGGACCCTTCAAGAAGCCACATGTGTACGATCAGATGGGAGGCCTGGGTGATCGAGACAAGTGTTCATGGTGCGGTAAGAACCATCCAGATAAAGACTGTCGATGGAACACAGTGCCTGTTTTCACTTCGGGGAAGTGGGACACAAGATTTCGAAGTGCCCACATAACCCACCACCAAGGAAGGAAGCTGAAAAGAAGATCGGCAATGGACGTGTGTTTCAGCTCACTGGAAGTCACACCAACTATTGAGGTATGATTTCTTTAATGCGCAACTTGTTTTATTTTATTTTTGTGAATTTGGGGACCAAATTCTTTTAAGGAGGGAAAAATGTAAAATCCGTAATTTTTATTAGATATTAAGTTATTTTAATTAGATAATTATTTTAGTTAGAAAATTTCAGAATTTCTTTTCGTACAAATTATTCGATTAAGATAAGATTTGTTATTAATAGAAGGAAGCGCGAAAATATTTTAGTGAATCGATATCTTTTTAATTTGGCTAATTATGAGTAACAGAATATTTTATTTAAGGTATTACTTGGAGAGGTCATAGAAGTTTAACAAGAAGGTTTTAAAATTACCTAAATTATTTTAGGTTTTGAGAGCCAACATAAGAAACCCATTAGGTTATTGGGAAAACTCGTAAAGGACTCATTCGACAAAAAGGTGCGCTTCTTTGCTTTTCTAACTGGTTACTTTATTATGCTCATTCGTTTACATGTTTGAGTGCTACTTTGATTACTATTCTTTGCTCCTGTTGTGACCACCATGTATGTATATTGTTTATATATGCAAGCATTCGCAGTTTCGCACTATGTATAGTACTAACATGTATTATGTCTTCTTTTATATTCATGGTTGGTTAATACATGGGTCTATATTATATTTAATTGAGATGCTAGAATGTATGTGCTATCAAATTGAAGTCTATTTTGATTAATTGTTAATTATGTTGGTTTGATTCTTTTTCAAAAAAAAAAACTATTTCTTTACAAAAATTATCAGGTGATAAGCTATTAATTTTGCTAGCTTTATATGACCTTATTTTATTATAAATTTATTCTAAATTGATTTGTTGTTAATATTATTCGTGAGAGCATAGGGTTAAATATGTTGTAAATGTTGGCTAAATAAAAGTTATAAATGCATGACAACGAGAGATGAGATTTTGGCTATTCTGTTTAAGGTTTGTTATTTTATTTATATATGCATGTTATGTTATATGGACAAGGCAGTTAGTCCGTGAATGCATGCTACTGTGTTAGTATAGAATCAACATGTTTTCTACTATTTTAAATTTTAAATGATTATGGGGCCAACTTGTTTGTACTTGTTTATTCTTAAAAGTGGGCAAGGATTATTTAATCGTAAGCATGTCAAGTTTGGGTATCTTTCTGCAATTATGTGCGGCCGATTGGTTTAAATATATGTATCTGTCTTGTTTCGTTGTTATATAGTTTTAAGTGGGCATTTGATTGAGTAATTGATTAATTATGTTTTGTTCTACTAATTAAATTATAGGATCAAATTCGTGTCATTAAGTGGGCGCGTGATTATTGAACTTTAGATGCGGGTCACTAGCAAAGTGTTGCGAAATAATAAGAATAAAAATAAGATGCCGGTCACTGGCAAAGTGTGGCCGTAGAGCAAGACTGTGGTATTTTTTATTTTTGTTTTGTTTCAGTTTTTCTGTTTCTATTTCTGTTTCTGTTCTGTTTTGAATTCTATATTTTTGAAAATATAAACTTTGGGTTGAAATTGTTTTTGTAAATGTTTTACAAATTTATTATTGTTTTGAAAATTGTTTTATTAAAACGCCCATTGATTTTGAGGTAATTTGTTAGTCAAATTGTTACTTGCGGAGCTGTGTAGCTCATTCATTTATAATATTTTAGGTTCTTGATTTTGGAAGCTTAATAAGAATAAGGATGTGAACATTGTGGATTTAGTGCTTACTGATTTGGATTCATTCATTGAAAAGACTTATCGAATTATTAGAATAATATTGAAATTATGGAGATGCGTCTCCGAATTGATGTTTTTGAATTATCGAGTTTGATCGCTGCTTTGACTTTGTGGAATATTTGGTTTATTTGAATAAGGTTTTGATTTTATTTAAGTTTCGTCATTAGAAATTAATATCCCGAAAATTCAGGATGTTACAATATCAATAAGAGGAGTCCTCTCTACATATTAGGCTATGAGGACTTTTCTCAACTTATGAGGAGTCCTCTCACTATACTTTAAGGAAGCTTGAAGAGACAAGTGGAAGCATGAGTTCACATATCAGCTAAAAAGAAGACATATTTATAACAACTTATGATTGCATGGCCTTATGGGTTGACCTATCAAGATCCCTGTGGGACTGTATTACGCTTAAAAAGACCTCCTCAAGGTCGGCATCACTTACGTATACTTGGCTTTGCATCAATTGGAAGACATCATTTTACTTGATTCCACATTGCATTCATAATGGCAACATGGAATCGGGGATAGTTGTTATGCTTGAATCTCGACATAGGTCCTAAACAGGCTTAATGGACTATACTAGGGGTCCACCTCACTTAATGGGATAAAATATCTCTTAATGGGCTCAAATGTTGAAGATGAATCAACAAGACATAAGGCTCCTAATCTAGGGGTCGCCTCCCCTCTATCTCATCATATTGTTTGAAGATGGATCTCGATCCCACAATAGGGATTGCCTCGTTATAATCTTCTGCTAATAATCAAGGCGCCATCTCATGCCAATGACAAAAAAAAAGGGATCTCATGCTTGGGGTCTCATCTACATATCTACAAAACATCCCATGACATCAAGGAAAGAAGGTGGATGGCCAGGCTTCTAGGGGTCTCATGTTAGGCATCCAGGGTTCTCAAGATAGGCCTCTAGGAGTCACATGTTAGGCCATCGGGGATCACATTCTACTATACCTCTAGAGGCGGAATTAACTTTCACCTATATGTGATCTTGACCTAAGGGGTTGCATCGCCATCAAATAATCTTATTAAGTTTTGTATCGCCATATGAAAGCTCATAGATAGGCCTTAAGGGGTCGCATGAGTGGCGGTATATTTAGGACAATCTTGCATGCCTAGCACCCACAGGATCGCATGCGATCGAGGTCCCTATAAGGTTCTCCATTATCTCAATTACCCTCACGACGAGGCCTCTCTACTCAAGTATCATGATAGCCTCATATAGTCTCTACTAACTATGGGCCAGGATCAGTTATGGGATAATTTACGCTAGCCCATAAAGGTCCAGTGGACCTGGGCCTTAATGGATCCCTAAAACCCTAGCCCGTCTAGGTAACGTGTTCTCCTGGAACAACGTGTGGCTTGAACCCCTATAAAAAGGGAACATAGACCTCTTGTTTACAACTGATTGATAGTTTTGCAGCAAGAGAGAATAAACACTTTTTTTCTAGCATTCTACGAATCAATAAACAAGATCAGTCACATAAATCGCCAATATCCATTCCGTGTTCTTAGCAAATGTTAGGAATAATTCATAAGTTGTGATGTTGAGAATAGAATTTTGCTAATACTTCTTGTATATCCTGATCTTATAAAGGATTTAGCACTTCCTATAGGATATATGTGTTAAACAGTAATCTGTAGAGTTTAGTCAGGAACAGTGTATCGGGGACTACATGTCAGGAACAGAGGAGCATATTCTGATACAGTAAGTTAGATCCTGATCAAATACTGATGGGATAATCAGATCCCGATGCAATGGGAAATCCTGATATCAGTCGTGTTACTGATGATGTCATTATGGATGATACAGAAACTGGCAAGTGCTATAAAGCAGGATCTTTCTTTTGGAAAACAAGCAAGAAGATATCGTGAAGGAAACGAATTCTCTATTGATGGAAACTATCAACTGGAGGGCAGAACATTGTCATAGATAGATTATAATTCTGTTATTAGTTGATAGGTAGCATTATAAATACTCTCTCTATATCATTGTAAAAAGTGTGCATGAGTGAGCAAGTGAGTTCGTAAGATTTGTATTCGAGAGTTCAAAACAAACAGAGAGAGAGAGATTTGTATTGTCAGCAGCTACTAAAGGTATTGTACACCTTTGGTAGAGTTTGTATTTGATTATTTTAATACAAACAAAGTTTGATTCATTCGTTTATTCTTGTTCATACAAACAAGAAAAAATCAGAAACGATTATATAACTTGTATTCAATCCCCCTTTCTACAAGTTATTCTAGTTAACAATTGGTATCAGAGCAAGTTGATTTCAAATAATCATAAAGATCTGCAATCATGTCTGGTTACAAGGATGGTAGTACTAAGATCCCTATGCTCAAGAGAAATGAATATACTCTATGGGAAGTGAAGATGTTGCATCACTTGGAAGCAACAGATCCTGATTATCTTGACATAATCAGAGATGGGCCTTTTGTTCCAACAAGGCTTGTTCCTCAAGCAACTGTCGAAGGAAAAGTTGTTCCAGAACATACAGCAGAGAAGCCTAAATCTGAATGGACAGATAAGGAAAAGGAGAACGTTCTTAAGGATGCTAAAGTGAGAAACATACTATTCAACAGTCTTGATTCTGTTCTCACTAACTATGTTCTCTCTTGTAAAACTGCTAAGGAGATATGGGACAATCTAAAGGTTCACTGTGAAGGAACGAAACCTGTCAGGAAGAATATGAGGACACTTCTCATACAATAGTATGAGTACTTTGAATCCAAGTCTGGTGAGTCACTTACTGACACCTTTGATAGGTTTACTAAACTCATCAATGAGATGGCCATGCATGGTAAATATTATGACTTGGAGGATATGAATACTAAGTTCATGAAAGCTCTTCCTGATTTCTACAATGAGAAGATATCTGCAATTGAGGAAGCTAATGATCTTGATGAGAAATCATTAGAAGCAGTTTATGGAAAATTGAGAGCTTATGAACTTGACAGGCAGCAGAAAAAGAGCAGGAATGAAGGAAAATGAAAACTGTTGCACTCACTGCTCAATCTGAATCAAAAAAGCTTTCAGAAGAAAAGTCTGAATCTACTGAAAGAGACTTGAGGAAGAAAAAGAGCAAAGAAAGTTCTGAGTCAGAGACTACAGATATAGACTCTGAAGATAATGATTCTGAATCAGAGATGCAAGAACTCTTTGCTATGTTTCCTAAAGCCTTCAAGAAAGGAAGATTCAACAGGAGAAGATTTAGCAAAGGTACTTTTTAGAAGAAAAAGGAGAAGAAGAATGACAAAGGCAAGAGTACAATTATCAAGCTTGATAAAGCCAAGATCAAGTGCTTTAATTGCAGTGAGCTTGGACAATTGGCTAGTGAGTGCAAGAAGCCTAGGAATTCAGGGAAGGGTAATGCACTCATGGTCACACAGAAGGATTGGGCAGACTCCAGTGATTCTGAAGATGAATTGGACTATGACAACATTGCATTGATGGAAAGTGCTTTAGACAAGCCTGGATCTCCAAAGAAAACTTCTTCATCTTCTGTTAAAGTATCACTTCATTCTCTTGATTCGTTTGATAGCTTAGATTCTGATGATATTAGATCTATTCATGTTGAGTTTAAGAATCTTATGACTAATTTCAAAATTCTTGCTAGTGAAAAAGATGAACTCAAGGCTAAGAATGATGAATTAGTTAGTAGAAATAATTTTCTTGAATTTGAGTTAATTCAAATGGAAGAATATAAGTTAAGTTCTGATAGAGCTGAGCATGATTATGGTGTTATTCTTGAGGCTTATGACTATGTCAGAAAAGAACTAGAGGAAGAGAGAGATGTGATTAAAACCATTAACAATTCTGGTAAAAAGACTCAAGAAATCATTGAAAATCAAATTCTGGGTAAAGTTAATGGTTTAGGTTTTGATAAGGCTAGGCAAGAAAATTCTGTAGCTATTGTCAGTGATGATAGTAAAACTGAAGCTAGCACATCTAAGTCTGAAGGTAAGAAGATAGTTTCTGAACCTAAACATGTTAAATTTGTTGATTCTAAAGGTACCCCAGTAGTGCACAAAAGAATTAACATTAGCAATTCAGATGAAAGAGTGTTAGAAAAACCTAAAAATGTCAACATAGGTTTTCTGTCTAAGTCTTAGTTGAAACAGAGACTATAAAGTATTTTAGTGTCTAGCAAGATCAGAAGAAATAGGAATGGAAAAGAAGGTATTAACAAAGAAAATAATTACAAGAATGTACCTGATGCACCTAGGAAGAAATGCTATAAATGTGGAAATCATAATCATTTAGCCCTAGACTGCAATCAAAAACCTTCTTGGAAAACTGAGTCCAGATTCCCAAGACTCAGAGAATTCAATACCAACCACAAGAACCCTGTTATCATTGTGGTAGTTTACTTCATTCCATTTATATGTGTGAGGAATATCATGTACTGTATTATGACTATTATTCTCTGAAATCTGAAACTCCTAGTCACAAACAGTTTGTGAAATCTAAGTCTAAAGTTGACTCTGCAATAGGTAAATCAAAAGCAAAATCTTCAAAGCCTGTTGGTTCAAAAGTTAGTAAGAAAGGATCCAATCAAAGTTGGGTCCTAAAAAATTCTAACTAGCTACTTTTTGTTTGTAGGGCACTGGAAAGAAGCATTCAATTATCTTGGACAGTGGATGCTCTGGACATATGACTGGAAAGAAGTCCCTGCTTACAAAGTTTGAGAGGAAAGCTGGCCCAGTAATATCCTTTGGAGATGGCAACAAAGGAGAAACTTTGGGATATGGCTCAATTATTTTGGGGAATGTCATCACAGAAAATGTAGCACTGGTTGAAGGCTTGAAACACACACTTTTAAGCATAAGTCAACTGGGTGATAAGGGTTACCAATCAATCTTTGACAGTAAGGGATGTAAAATCTTGAATATGAAGAATGGAGACATTGTTCTGACTGGTCAGAGACATGGTAACATATATGAAGCCAGCTTGAGTGACACATCTAAAGGACCTGTCAGATGTCTTTACAGCAAGGCATCAAATGATGAAAGCTGGAACTGGCACAAGAAGCTCTCACATCTCAACTTCAGGAAGCTTAATCAACTTGTTAAGCATCATCTGGTGAGAGGCCTACCTCAGGCAAACTATGTGCAAGATGGACTTTGTGATGCTTGTCAGCTTGGTAAACAAAGAAGAACCACTTTCAAGAGCAAGACAGAAAATTCAATTACTGAACCATTTCACATGTTGCATCTTGATTTATTTGGTCCAGTAAACATTATGTCTATCAACAAGAAAAGATATGATCTAGTTATAGTGGATGACTACACAAGGTTCACGTGGGTATTCTTTCTACACAACAAGGCTGAAGCTCCTCAGCAAATCATTGAACTTGTCAAGAATATTCAAAATAGCTCTGAGTACAAGGTCAAAGTGCTCAGAAGTGACAATGGTACAGAATTCAAGAATTCTACAATGGAGGAGTATTGTGTAGACAGTGGAATTACTCAACAGTTCTCTGCACCTGGAACACCTCAGCAGAATGGTGTAGTAGAAAGAAAGAACAGAACTCTCATTGAGGCAGCAAGAACCATGATTGCAGATGCAAAGCTTCCAACCTATTTCAGGGCAGAAGCTATCAACACTGCATGTTTTACTCAAAACTATACCTTGGTAAATGGTCATGGTAAGACTCCCTATGAGATGATCAAAGGAAAGAAACCAAGTGTGAAATACTTTCACATCTTTGGATGCAAATGCTATGTTCTGAAAGTTCATCCAGAACAACTTGGGAAATTTGAAGCCAAATCGGATGAAGCAATCTTTCTAGGATATTCAGCATCAAAGGCCTTCAAAGTATACAATCTCAGAACTCACATTGTTATGGAATCAATTCACGTTGCATTTGATGATAAGAAGTTTTGAATTTTGTAAACTGATGAAAGCCATGACAATCTGGAATTTGAAAATCTTAAGTATTCTGAGATTCCCTCCAGCGATGATGAAGGTTCTCCAGAGGAAATCTCTATTGCTTCTCAAAGGAATGCTACTGTTGAGGGGGAGCAATTCAATCAAGGAGAACATAGGACTGGTCAGGATCAGACTGGTCATTCAGAGTCTACTTCATCAGGAACTGATCCTTCAGAGTCTAATGAAGGAAGATCAGAAACTAGCAGCAGTATTGAATCCACTGATTCTACTGATCAAGGGGGAGCTTTTGAAGGCAGAGAAAGTTCTTCTACAAGAAATACCCCTAACTTAGGGGGAGAGTCTAGCAGGAACCTACCACCTGTTAGAAAATAGACAAGGGATCATACTGAAGATTTGATTATTGGTGATCCAAATAGTGGTGTTCGAACTAGAAGATCAATTCAAAATGAATGCTTGTACAGTTGTTTTCTCTCAAAGAATGAACCTAAGAAGGTTGAAGAAGCCTTACAGGATCCTGATTGGGTAATAGCAATGTAGGAAGAATTGAATGAGTTTGAGAGGAACAAAGTTTGGAAACTGGTACCAAGACCTAAAGATAGATCTATTGTTGGTGCTAAATGGGTTTTCAGAAACAAGCTAGATGAATCTGGTATGATTGTAAGAAACAAAGCAAGACTGGTAGCCAAGGGTTATTCCCAAGAATAAGGAATTGACTATGATGAAACCTTTGCACCTGTAGCAAGATTGGAAGCAATCAGAATGTTTCTTGCATTTGCAGCTCATTCAAAATTCAAGGTATACCAGATGGATGTAAAGAGTGCTTTTCTAAATGGCAAGCTTGATGAGGAAGTATATGTGGAACAACCACCTGGTTTTGTTGATCCAAAGTTTCCAAATCATGTCTACAAACTTGACAAGGCACTCTATGGACTGAAGGAGGCACCAAGAGCATGGTATGAGACTTTGTCTAAATTTCTTCTTGAAAATGGCTTCACAAGAGGTACAATTGACAAAACTCTATTCTTTAGAAAGATAAAAGGTGATTTGCTTTTAGTTCAAGTTTATGTTGATGATATTATATTTGGTTCTACAAGAAAAGTTATGTGCTAAGTTTAGTAAGCTTATGCAGTCTAAATATCAGATGAGCATGATGGGTGAACTAAATTACTTTTTAGGCTTGCAAGTCAAACAGACTGAGACTGGTATTTTCATTAATCAGTCAAAGTATATCAAAGATCTTTTAAAAAGGTATGACTTTCAAAATTGTGCAATTGCAAAGACACCCATGGCAACAGCCACAAAGCTAGACTCTGATCCTAAGGGAAAGAGTGTTAATAACACTAGCTATAGAGGCATGATAGGTTCACTGTTATATCTAACTGCAAGTAGACCAGATATAATGTTCTCTACCTGTTTATGTGCTAGATTGCAAAGTGATCATAAGGAATCTCATTTAATTGCTGTGAAGAGAATTTTTAGATATCTCAAGGGAACTCCAAATCTTGGTTTGTGGTACCCAAGAGAATATGATTTCTCCCTAATTGGCTATTCAGACTCTGATTATGCAGGGTGTAAAATAGACAGGAAAAGCACTACAGGTACATGTCAGTTCTTGGGAAACAGATTGATTTCTTGGGCAAGCAAGAAGCAGCAATCAGTTTCAACCTCAACTGCCGAAGCTGAATACATTGCAGCAGGCAGTTGTTGTGCTCAACTCCTTTGGATAAGAAATCATTTGATGGATTATGGTATGACGCTTAGTAATATTCCTATGTTTTGTGATAATACTAGTGCTATCAAAATTGTAGAAAATCCAGTTCAACACTCAAGGACTAAGCACATTGATGTCAGGTATCATTTTATTAGAGAACATATTGAAAATGGTACTGTGGAACTCCATTTTGTTCCTACTGACAAACAGCTTGCAGATATTCTAACTAAACCACTTGATGAGGCTACATCCAATAGATTGGTTAGTGAGTTAGGAATGTTAAATTTTTAGATCTTTAACATCTGCACAAGTTGCAAGGTATGTTGTTTCAGCTTATAGACTTGATATTTTGTTAGGATCTATACTTGATTGTTAAATGCTTAAGCTGTAACACTTTACTTTGATAAATTACAGTATGATAGACTTGTTAATAAACATCAGGATTGCTATCAGTATGCTGACATCATCAGTATTGACATCAGGATTGTATCGTCAGTATCAGGATTGTGAAATTTGTGTCTTACTGTTTCAAATTCTGAAGTTCATGTTATTTATTGTTTCAATTCTGAGTTTTTTTAAGTCTATGTTAGCAAGTTTTATTACATGCATACTGATAATTTATGTCATTATTCATGTGAGTCAATAAACAACGATAGACAAGTAGATATTAAGAAAACTTGTATTTTCATTAATCAAAAGCATTACATACATGAAAATGAAATACAATTCTTCTTTTTGTCTAACTACTACTGATAATTCTATTCTTGTCTAAAGTTATTGCTGCTTCAATCCTCAACGATCGACTTCAGGACAAGGAGCATCTCAAGATTGGATTTCTTGTCTGGGCGACTTGAATGAAAGCAGCTGACTCATCTTCATACTTATTGAAGAAGATGAATAGCATCTCCATCAAGATCAACCTCAGACTCTTCACCAAATTCTTCATCCTCAAGGAGTGAAGAGATTAGAGGAGGATTGTATCCAACTGGTAGATGTTTTAGAGGAGACTCCTGGAAATCATCTGGGTTAAGATTAACCATATTTGACTTGATGAGAAAAGTCATCTCTTCTAAGAGATAGTTCACTTGCTCCTGATCATCAAGAGTAAAGAACTTCTCAGTGGTAATGAACCAAAAGCTAGGGTTCATATGAAGATTTGGGTTGGAAGTCATGATTGAAAGAGAAAAGAATGAAAAGGTTTTGGAGAATGGCATAAGGCGTCGGTTTCTTTTATAGAAAAACGTGGGAAGCCGAACAGTCATTTTGGAGATATCAATGCATTCAGTCATAATTATGTGTGACTGTATTTCTTGTATTTTCAAGAAATATTGAATGAATTTAACCAATTGATTTTGTTATTTCTTTTACAGGAAAAAGAATATGTCATGTGGAAACTCCGTTTAGTCTCTGGAATCAGGATGATATTGATCAGGAATACGAATGTGTTCACATCAGGATTAGTAATTCTTTCAATTCAGAAATCACAATTGAATCGTGTGATTATCCTGATGAGTAGATCACATCAGGAAAAGGAAGCTGATCAGTATTGATTTTTATCTTGATTTCACCTTGATTTATTTACTTGAAATTATTTTTGGATTTTATTTTCCAAAAGTCATGGGTAACTGCATTTTTCAGGGACTGACACCTGTCAACCTACGTGTCAACGTGGGATAAGATAATGGGTCTGAAGGATTTTTGAAATATAATTATTTTGACACTCTAATCGTGTAATTGCTTTCTCTAATTTCACTCTCTAAAGCAAAAACACTCTCGAGTTCTCAAAATCACTAATCAATTTCAAAGATTTCTTAAGTTCTTTTCAGATCAAAATGGCAACTCAAAGAAGACTACCCAAATCAGTAGCTTTCAATTTTGGTGACTTTGATTTTATGATGAACAATCATGTTGCAGCTATCACCAACAAGGAAGGGGTGTCAACTGATTTTCACCCGATAATGGACTTTATGGCGAAAGGACCATTAAGCTATGCCTTGACAGTATCTCCACAAATTAATCAAGTAGCTGTTTCACAAGCTTGGGAGAATGCTGAGGTAATTGATTCTACTCAGAGTCAATCAGGTAAGATTGTTCTACACTTAGGACAAGACTCATTTGATATTACTAAATCTGTTGTCAATTCAGTACTTCGCTTACCTGTTAGTACAAATTTTGAGAATGTACCATCTGATGATGATGTGAGAACTATGTTATCTAAATTAGGTTATGATGGACCTCTAGATAACATGAGCTAGTTAAATAGATCTTTTCTTAGGAAAGAATGGTCTTTCTTCTTTCATCAAATTGCTAAATGCTTTACTGGTAAATGTAGTTCTTTTCAACAAATTACAGCTATTACATCACATATTTCATATGCTTTGCTTTATAACAGAGTAATTAATTTCGGTCACATTATCTTAAGTCAGATGTGTATTAAAATTGGGTCAAGAGATCATGACAGGAATATGGTTTATTATCACAGATTCATGCAACTGTTTATTAACCATTTTATTCCTGATGTTGAAGAAATACCTGCATTATACTATCCAGATCATGATCAGGTACTTCTAAGAACTCATCTTCCTACTATCTATGTTTCTTCTTTCTTTGGTGGTGAAATGACTCAGGAATCTCAATTGGAGGAGAACCCCCCTGTGTCTACCCAAGTAGCCAAAAACATTACAGTCTCTGAAACAATTCTAGAACCAAATTTTGATCCACAGCCTATTGTTTCAAAGAAGCCAACCTCTGGTGTTTCTCAAAAGACATCAGTTGTAAGGAAGAGAAGATTTGTTATTTCAAGTAGTAGTTCTAGTGAAGATGATGATAATATATCTCTTACTGAGAGAGCAGAATTGAAGGCTGCAATTCAACTTTCTAAGCTAGGACAAAGAGATGAAACTCCTAGTCACAGTCAGGCTGCAGTCTCTCAAAAGGCTGTAGTTCTTAAAAAGGGAAAACAGTTACTGGATACTGTCTCCCAAAAGACTGTGTCTATTTAAAAAAGATCTCATCCCAAGATCACTCCTGTGTCTACACCTCTTGAGTCTTCTCAAGACAAATCTGTTGCTCACTATACTAGGAGAACAAGGAGAAAGATTCATTTGTCACCTACACACAGTGTCAAGTCTAACTAACATTATGCAGGTCTCTACAAATAATGCTATATCCATGTCAGTATTTGGCAAGAGAGATCTGGATCTTGATTCTTCATGGGAAACTACATTGACATACAGACTGGCTATGGAACTTATTTCTCTGAAAGTGAAGCTTTCCAGGCCTGTTCTAGATTTTTTGATTGAAAGAGTTCCTAAACTTTCATTTCCTGAAGAATATGGACTGTTACATCAAAGGCTTGATTTAATGAAGACATACTTCTATGTATCAGTCAGAAAGGAGTTACACAAGAAATTTGGACTTCCTAAGCATCTTGTACTTCAATCACTACATGCATATCTATTTGACAAGGATGTCATTGTTAAAGATGCTTCAGCTCAAGGTGAACAAGAGGAGGTTTTTGATAGAGGGAAGTTGTCAACAGAAGATACTATTGCACCAGTGGTGAATAGTAGAATAGATCATATCACAGTCACTGCAACACAAGAACCATCTAGTCAGAGGTTGGATGACTCAGGAACTGTGATTGATGATGCTGAAAGGTCTTCTGTGATGACTGAAATTGCAAGTGAGAAACCCTATGATATGGGAGGAATGACTTTGATTGATTTTTCTGAATATCAAACAAATATTGTTCTTTCAGAGTCTATCCACCTTGAGGGTGTGTCTCAGCCACCAACACTTAAAGACGGTGGAATATTAGCTATGGTGTCTAATGAAGTATTACTGAAGACATCAGAGTCTAGTGTAAAACCTGAAAGTGGTATACTGGAGCCTGTAGTTTCTGAAACGAAAGTAAATGTTTGTAAGGGTTCAGAGACTATAGCAGCTCACTCCTTGGAGAAAACCTCAAGCCCCATGCCATATGAGAACCCTCTCTCCATGTGAGTTCAGGTATAAAAACTTCTTCTAACCCCTATTTTTTTGTAGGTCATGAGAGCACTTATCCAAATTTGAGTGATACACTTGAAAAGATGGACATAGATCCACACACTGAGAGGCTGGCTCCTGACCAGGCAAAAGGAGAGGTAGAAAGAGTGTTGACTTTAGATATTCAAAGTGAGAATGAGGGTATGGATGATCAACTCCATAGTGAGGGAGAGAAAATTAGGAAACCACCATCGTTTGATTTCTGGGATCAGGTTTTTCCTGAATCTTGGTCTGAAAATCTTGGTATGGATGCTGGTACTTATTCTTTTATCAAGATGTATGAGAAGCATGACTTAGCACATCACAATGCAAAGCCAGAAGTTAAAGCTCAGAAACAGAAAGAAAGGCTTGCAGAGATCATTAACAGAAGAGGTGAAAGGCTAAGACAAACTTCTACTCAACCAGTACCAGAAGAAATTCCTAATGATCCTATTATTCCTTTGTTTGTACTTCCAATTTCAGCTAGAATTGAGACATCAACAATATCTGATTAATCTAAGGAGGAGTCTGGATTTGTAGATATTAGTACACAGAATACTGGTGAAGGATAGGATTATCATACTTCAGCTCCAGATCAAAAAGATGAAGATGTTTGTACTTCTACTCAAGTATTATTACTTGAATATCATTCTCAACAGGCAACTTCTTCTACAGGACTTGAAGATAATGTTCTTTCTGCATCTGAATCTGAAGATACAACATGCACTTCCAACATTGAAGTCAATTCTGAAATTCTTAAGGACATTCAGAAATCTCAAAGTGATATTCAATCGAGACTTCAAATTCTTGAAAATAACCAAGTCACTATCATGGACAATCAAGCAGTTCTGATGAATCTCATTTGTTCTGTTACTGAATCTCTTGGAATTCATGTTGCTGATTTCAAAAAGGGGGAGATAAAGACAATTCCGAAACAACAACAACAGACTGGGGGAGATAAACAGACTGGAACAGAAACAAGGGTGACAGAGTTGGTAAATTTCATCATGGAAGTGGTAAAGGAAAAGAAGCATCAAATAGTTGAATTCTTTCTTCTAAGTACTAGATACATGTCTACATCTGAAGAAGGAGGTACTTAACTTCATGATCTTGAATTCATAAATTCTATTCTGGTTGTATTGTTATATGTTTTGACATCTACAACTTAGATTTATGATTCAGATTCTAAAGCATAAATAAGGGGAGATTGTTAGGAATAATTCATAAGTTGTGATGTTGAGAATAGAATTTTGCTAATACTTCTTGTATATCCTGATCTTATAAAGGATTTAGCACTTTGTATAGGATATATGTGTTAAACAGTAATCTGTAGAGTTTAGTCAGGAACAGTGTACCGGGGACTACATGTTAGGAACAGAGGAGCAGATCCTGATACAGTAAGTCAGATCCTGATCAAATACTGATGGGATAATCAGATCCTGATGCAATGGGAAATCCTGATATCAGTCGTGTTACTGATGATGTCATTATGGATGCTACAGAAACTAGCAAGTGCTATAAAACAGGATCTTTGTTTTGGAAAACAAGCAAGAAGATATCGTGAAGGAAACGAATTCTCTATTGATGGAAACTATCAACTGGAGGGCAGAACATTGTCATAGATAGATTATAATTCTGTTATTAGTTGATAGGCAGTATTATAAATACTCCCTCTATATCATTGTAAAAAGTGTGCGTGAGTGAGCAAGTGAGTTCGTACAATTTGTATTCGAGAGTTCGAAACAAATAGAGAGAGAGATTTGTATTGTCAGCAGCTGCTAAAGGTATTGTACACCTTTGGTAGAGTTTGTATTTGATTATTTTAATACAAACAAAGTTTTATTCATTCGTTTATTCTTGTTCATAGAGTCAAGCAAAAATCAGACACGATTATATAACTTGTATTCAACCCCCCATTCTACAAGTTATTCGAGTTAACAACAAAATATCTATATTTTGCTCCTTGATTTCAGAAACCTCCGTAATTATTGTTATACCAATTTCTCCCTATAACAGGCTTTATGCCCGGGTATGTTTAACTTTACAAAAAAGAGATAGTGAAGTTAAGAATTAGGTGATAAGTACTGCATTTGTTCATCAGTTTCTTTTATTGTTTCGAGAGTGATACTGACACGTGTTACCGTGGTATCAACCTGGGGGAACCTGCAACACAATGCTTGTTCAGGATGGTGGCCTTCAAGTACCTCCAACATGAAAATTAGTAATCGGAACATAAAGGTGTTAGATATTGATTCAAGTGATGATCAGGATATGGACTACTGATCAGATACTGATGCTGAAATCATCAGTAATGCACCGTCAGTATTAGGCTATCATCAGGATTGGAGGCTGATCAGGATTACACGAGGATATACATCAGTCCAGGAATCAAGGGAGATTGATATGTCGGTTCCTGATTTATAGGAACGCAGCTATCATTCAAGATATGTACTAGGAGACGTATGTAATTGATTTGATATATCTTGTAATTGATAGGGCAGCTGTGTATAGTATATAAACACAGTTTAGGTTTTACATTTACTTAATTTGCTTACACGAGTTATCTTGTAACCTAGCAGCTCTCAAGAACATAAGAATTTCTTGAGAGAGTTTGTAACAGTTTTATATCAGAATTAATAAAGCTGTTATTTATTCATACTTGTGTTATCATTTCTGTTTTAAGTCAAAAATCTTATACAATTGTATTCAACCCCCCTTCTATAATTGTTCTTTACTAGGTAACAATTGGTATCAGAGCAAACTGATTAATCACAATCAGAAACGATCTTAAGATGTCGACAAGCAAGTATGAAAGTATTAAAACCCCTGTTCTCAAAAAGGCTGAATACCCCACATGGAGGGTAAAGATGTTGATGTATCTGGAGGCAACTCATCCTAACTATCTCGATCGAATATATGATGGTCCATATATCCCTAAGAGACTGGTTGCTAGAACAAATATTGTACCTGAGCACTATGTGGGTAAAGAGTATGAACCAGAGGACTCGAGCACCAAGTTTCTTAGAGCTTTGCATGAGGAGTGGGACACTCAAACCTCTATCATTAGGCATCAGTATGATCTTAATGCTGGGTCTCTTGATGAAGTCTATGGGATGCTAAGAACCCATGATCTTGAGGTTCAATAAAGGAAGAATAAGAAAACCAACAAAGCAAAGGCTGTTGCTTTAAATGTTGAATCAAAATCAAAAGGAAAAGGTGTGGAGGTTTCAAGGAGGAGAAGTAGAGTAGCTGAGTCCAATACTAATGACTCATCATCAGATCCTGACGCCAATCCTGATACTGATACTGATGATGACTCTACTGATTCTGACATGATGGAAATGGTTGCTATGATAGTCAAAGGCTTTAAGAAGATGAAGTTCAGAAAGGCTAGAAGACAAAGCAACTCTCAGAAGAAACCGTTCAATACTGACAAGAATAGGTACAAGAAGAATGAAAGCAAAGGCAGCAAGTTTGACAAGTCAAAAGTCAAATGCTATAACTGTGATGGAATGGGTCACTTTGCAACTGAATACAAAAAGGCTAAGACCAAAGCTCTTATCTCATCAAGCAAGGATTGGATGGACACTTCCTCAGAATCTGAAGAGGAAAAGGTGAACTATGCATTAATGGCAAATGTGGATGATACTGATAATGTTTCTGAGTTAAGATCTTTCTTAAAGTCTCTTCATATTAGCTTTAAAAGTCAATCTCTTGAAATGCTAGAATAATATCTGAGATGTCAGAATTGTCTAAATGAAATGATCATCTAGAAGTTGAGTTGCTCTTTATGCAAGAAGTACAAAATGAATGTGATAAGGCTAAGCACATGAAGCTAGAAATGGAGTTTAAATGTACTGCATTTGAAAAGGAAATTAATGATGCTAATGAGAAACTCAGATCCTGGACACACTCTGGAAAGAAAACACACGATATTATCACAGATAAGAACTGGAAAGAGGGTCTAGGTTATAAACCAGAGGACAAAAAGAAGAATAAAGGTAAAGTTGTTACTGCTGAAACAACAGAACCAGGAAGAGTTGTTGTGAATGGGTCAAGAAATCCAAAAACCTATAGACATGTTACAGACAGAACAAAGACTAAATTAAAACCTGTTCATTATGTGTATCCAGAAAATCCCTAATCTACTTTAGAAAAGGGATCTACTTCTACATACATTTCTAAGTCTAAAACTTTCGAAAACAAAAATATAGGTCTTTTGTCTAAGAAACAACTGAGAGATAGAATCTGTGAAGTTACAGATAGAGAGAAAACTACTACTGCTAAGAGGAACAGGAATGGTAAAATTGTAATAAACAAAGAGAATAATTATAAGTATATTCCAAATGCACCAAGGAAAGTGTGTTTCAACTGTGGTAACTCTAATCATCTTGCTATTGATTGCAGGAGGAGTAAAAAGAAGGCTACTGTAGTTCCTAAGTCTGACATTAGGAATAGATCAGTATTTTATAAACCACAGAATCCTTGTTTTCACTGTGGCAGTGAATGGCATTCTATTTATACATGTGAAGAATACCATAGTTTGTACTACAATCATTATGATCCGTTGCCAAAGTTTAATAAAAGTGCAAATTCTGGTAAAACAAAGAGTCTGAATACTAAGCATGCATCTGTTAATTCTGATAGTGACAAAGCAAATTTTGATGGATTTAAATCTGACAGAACTGCTTTTGTTGTAAGAACCCCAAATTTTGGATATAATTAAAACTTTTTATTAAGTAATGATAAAATGAGGAACAATGATTCCGACAACAAGGTCACCAGCTCTAATGAATGGATATTGCTTTGGACAATGATCCTGATGCATTGGTATGTTGTCAGAATAGAGTAATTCGATGGTTGAGGACCTAGATAAGAATAATCTACCATCCAGGAAGGAGCTAATGGATCCTTGAAGGGAAATGAGTACGTGCAT
Source organism: Saposhnikovia divaricata (assembly GCA_036435485.1). Lineage (NCBI taxonomy): Eukaryota > Viridiplantae > Streptophyta > Magnoliopsida > Apiales > Apiaceae > Saposhnikovia > Saposhnikovia divaricata. Next base: position 185,741,191 of record CM071594.1, on the reverse strand, counting down.
AGTGTTTCCCATCCGTGCATAGTATTTCCCGTACGTGCATAGTGTTTCCTGTACGTGCATAGTAATTTGGTGGGTGAATAGTGATTTTTTAAGTTGGAAAACTTTTCACTCCACCCTATGTACGGGACGTGATATGGATGTTTCGAAGTCATATTAGTAATACGCGGAGGAAATAAGTGAATGCAGAGACGATCGGAATTCAGAAATTCCAAATTCTTTTCGGTATAATATTCGACCGGACAGTGGATTAAATATTATTATAATCCAAGAATTGAGATATTAACTTTGAGGATTTGATATTTTGGGTTGTTATTATATTTGATTTAAGAATGAAGGTAGGAAACCACTGAGGAGTGGTTATGGCTACAATGTAATAATTGATATTTGGAAAGAATGAATGGAATTCGACTTTATTATTTCTATGTCTTGAAGAATGCTAAAGGGTAACAACATAGGTAAGAATAATCTATCTTCTAAGGGAATAAGATATGGCAATTTCAAGCAGGAGAATATTCTCATGTCATCCAGGTCGGTAACGATTAATCCAGTAGTTCCGTAAAAAGAATAAGGAACGATCGAAAGAGAATACGGACAATTGTACCACCCTAAGAGAACAAGTAAAGAATACAGAATGAATAGTGTTTTGGTGGGAGTATATAATAATATGAGACGACACTATATAGAAGCATTCGGAACGGATTTCCGAGTTCGTATTAGTGATCTAGGGGGAAAATAAGTGTATGTAAAAGCTGTCGGATTCTGAAAAACCGCACTTTTATTTTCTCCGAGAGTTCCCTGGACACTGATAGCCTTAAGTATTTAACGAATGGATTTAAGGAATATAAATTGGAAAGTTAGAATGAAAGATGGAGAATGAAAGTATTAATATTAAAAAGGATTCCCGGTAAACCCTAATTAGAAATCCGTGAAATATTCCTACGAACGATCAATCGAAACGGGCAATAACCGGACACAGAAACAAGCGGAGGAAGCAAGAGTCTTGTGCAAGCTACTAGCATAAAATATCTAGTAACCAAACTAGAATCAAGGAACTAGCACCCTAGAGAATGCAACTAAGTACTTAGCAAGGCAACCATGTAGTTAGGCTAAAACCACCACATTTTCAACACTTGTCATGGTATTTCCTCATCCAACACCTCATCACTTTAATAAAGTGAATTTATACAAGATATTATCTTGATAATAAATGAGAATGGATGAGATTAAAACAAAATAAACCAAGCAACTCTCCCCCCCCCTTGAAAATTCCATTCGGCCATACCCTTAATTCCAAAATCAAAACCCCTCTTCCCACCGTCTCTTGATCTTGTAAAAATTATGGTGAGTCTTACATTTCCTAAAAGTGATCCCCTAAATATTTCAAAGCCAAACTCTCTTGTTTCCATTTTCAAAGAAATCATCAAAGACTAGGGTGAATAGTGATTTTCAAGAACAACTCTTGATTTTCTTGATTTCTAGGATGATTTAAGCTTGGTTATGGGTATACAAGGACTATGCAAAGCTTAGCAAGGTCTTTACACACTCCAAGGAAGGTATAAAGCTCGTGAAACCCTAACCCTTGTTTGAGATTTAATCATGTTTATGATAGTTATAACTTAGTTATGGTTATGTTAAGATTATAAGCATGATTATGTATGGATTTTGGATTAATGATGTAAATAGCTAGATGAACGGAAAGGCATTGCTTGGCCTCAGTTCATGTATATAAGTCATGTATATGTTGTTTGGGTTGGATACTATGTTTATGGGAAGATTCCATACTGATGTTTTGTATGCCATTTTCCATGTCGAAACCCTACTGTCCAGAGACCTTATCTGCCATGATAGGATAGGTAATGTTCTAAGCTTCGTTTTGATATAAAGATCACGTGAAACAGACTTACGGTTTAGGATTTATGACCAAATTACTAAAAGTAGTTCGAATCCGTAAACGAAAGTTTGTAACTGTAATTGAACCCTCGTAAACTATGTAACGTCATGGCAAATCTTGGTAAATAAATACTAGAGGTAAAAAGGAAGGCGTGAAAGAAAACCGTATGTCAAAAGGATCATTTTTCGATTTATTAAAAATGTTCGAGTCGAGGTTAAACGCGAACGAACCCCTAAAAGACGACTCTTTTAAAAAGTTACCACAGTGTCCACCACGTGTAATGGGCGCGTGAAACGCTCTGTTCTCTCTCCTGGCGATTGCTAGAATTGCCGCCATTGCTTCTGCTAGCTTTTTCCTTTCCTTTCTTCTTCACAGCTTTATACAAACAATACCTAAACACCAAACACATTTCTTCTACCAGATTATCTTTCTTTCCTCCCTTCTCTAACTGTACTATCTCATTTCATGGGTTCACAGAATTCTGAGCATTCGGGCACAATGAACTCAGAAGAGTTCTCTAATTTCATTGGGCATCACTACGCTTTACCAGCTAGAGATTGGATTCGTGGCATCCCTCATCAGCTGGAAGCTGATATTCTTTCTGGAAATACAAGTTCACAAAATAGTGGTTCTTCAAAAGAGGTGAACTCAACTACTCAGACTACGGTTTTGGGTAACGCCACTGTTAGTGTAGAGAAGCTGAAAGAAAATGGTCCTCTAAAAGTGAAAAATACAGAACACACTGTTGCTGAAGAAGGCACGCCAACTGTTTGTGAAAATATCGAAATGAAACAAACCACTTTAGAGCAAGGAGAAACCAGTAGGAAAAAGGTATCCTGGAGTACTGTGGTTACTAACAACATCCCCAATGTTAACATAGACATAGATGCTAACCATGATCCAAGCCAACTAATTACTTACAATCAGGATGGTTCTGTCAACATTAAACCTCCACAGGATTTTCATATTAATGCTCATAAACAATGGGAATCTAGCCTCATTGGCCACTTTATTGGAGGAAGCTTCGCCATCAAATTTGTAAAGGATCAAGCCTTTAGATTGTGGAAAAACAAGGGATTGTCTAAGGTTTATTATAGCTCGAAGGGGTTTTTCACTTTCAAATTTAACCATGTCCAGGAAAAAGATGCAATTTTGAGCTTGAATACGGTGTTTATGGGAGGAAAAACTATGTACTTGCAGCCATGGACGGAGGGATCCAAGTTTAAGAAAAATGTAGTCACTACAATCCCGTGTTGGATTAGACTTGTCGATGTCCCTCATTCATATTGGAGCTACGAGGGCCTTACTTCGATTGCAAAGGGTGTAGGCAAGCCACTTAAGTTTGATGAAGCAACGGCCAGATTTGAACCCCTTAAATATGCTGGTGTTCTTGTTGAGCTACAATATGGAGGTCCTAGACCTGATTTTGCATGGGTAGATGTTGTTTGTAAGGGTGTCATGGATCGAGAAAAAGTGGAAATCCTATATCCTCAACTGCCTTACTCTTGCAGTCTTTGCAAGGCATTTGGCCACTCTTTAGCCAGATGTTTGGACAACCCTGAGGCAACCAAGCCTTCCAGAAATGAGAGTCAATCAAATAGAAAACATCCTAGAGAAGCTACAAATACAGAAAACCATGACAAAAAATCGACTCAGGCTGAGAATACCCCTGCTCTTTTTGACAATTTACTAACTTCTCAAGGCATGGTTCCATATGTTATTGGAAGCTTTGCAGGATGTGGTGTAGTCATGGACGCAGATCATATTCTAGAAGAAGAAAAGGATGCTAATAACACTGAGAGGGATGTGGCAAATGAGGGTGACTCCGAAACTATGTCTGCCCTTCCTCTTGCTATTATTCATCCTTTTGTTGATGATAACCCATTTGGTTTGCTTGATACTTTGGAATCAGGAGAAATTCCTGAACTTCCTGAAATTCCTACTCCAACCAAACGACAGAGGCACCTGAGCAAGTCACCTAAAAAATCTGCAACCTTTTCTGGGAATGCCACAATACAGGGTGATAGGTCAGTCGAGGAGAGCTTAAACTCTGTTTTGCCCATCAAAAGAAGCCAGAGGCTAGCTGGAAAACTAGCTAACAAAACGTGTCAATGAACTTTGCAATGTGGAATGTGAGAGGCCTAAATAAAAGTCCTCATCAAAAAGAGGTAACAAATTTCATCTCTGAAAATAAATTGTCGTTTATGAGCTTAGTTGAAACTAAAGTTCGTATAGCTAATTCTGCTTCTATATCAAAACGGATTAATAAAAATTGGAAATGGGTACACACACAATTATGAGGAACATGACTATGGAAGAATATGGGTTGGTTGGGACCCGTCGGTTTGGTCTATATCAGTTCACTCTAAATCAGCCCAACAGGTCACTTGCTTTGCTACTTTTCTAGAAAAACAGATTACTTTTTGTGCAACATTTGTGTATGCTCTTAACAAGGACCATCAGAGGGAGCCCCTCTGGAAAGAAATTGAAGATTTAAGCCGTCTAATTTCCATCCCATGGTGTGTCTCGGGGGATTTCAACTGCATACTTGCTATCAATTATAACGCCTTAGAAATTTCAGAATATTTAATTACTAAAAACTATTTATTTTATATTAAATATGAATTATGTGGCGTATATAATTGTTGTGGAGGTGATGTGTCTGTGGAATAATATTTGGAGGTCAGATAGATATTTTATATGTGTTATGTAAGCCCGACTATTTTAATTATATTTTTGTGATTTATTTCCTATTTAATTGCGTTATATTTACCTTCTGTGAATTTTATAAAATTCTCGGGATTAGCAGAAATCCTGAAATCTTTTTCATTATTGATTTTATTAGTTTATATGACTTTTAAAAATATTTGGTGAATTATTTTTGGGTTTCAAGGATTTTAAAATGATTTTACGAATTATTTTCCAATTTAATGGTTTAATCTTGTAAAATTCGTATTTAATTCGTTTTAAATCCTAAAAATATTTTAAAAATATGTGGGTGATCGTAATTTTACATTCTTCATTTTAAAATTTTAAAATTTAATGTCCTACCCATTTTTATAATTGATGTCGATTTAGGAAATGTTTTTTTTCAGAAATGTATGCTTTTAAAAATTACTTTACTTTCCATATATGTTTTCCCCCAATTCCTTATAACCCCAAAAATCCCTAATTGAGTTCATTCGGTTTCTTCAAGAAGTCTCTCAATTATTCCTCTCTTTTCTCTCTCGAAGGTTGATCTCTCTCTAACCCTCATCTTTTTCTCTCGCTCAATCTCTCTTGTAGTTTCTCCTCCTCCCTGTGAATCTCCTCGTGGTCTGTTATTCCCTCTGGTTGTCTTCGGTTTGTTGCGACTGCATGTAATTCGTGGGTATGCTGTACTGTGAGGCGTGTGTGTGTTAAACAATCGTGTGGGTGTGTGTGAGAAGTTCAGCTTGTGTTGGTGTGTATTGGTTCTGGAGTCAGATGAATTTCCGCCCCTCTCCTCTAATTGTTTCTGTTGTGTATCCTTACCTGCGAGTATAGGTGTTGTAAGTGGTGTGTGTGTTATTGTAACTGCTATGTGTGAGTGTGTGTGGTCTAGTGTGTGTCGAGTTGTGTGTGTATGTACAGCCGAGCTCCCGTGATTAGTATGGGGTTGTGTTACATTGTCGCGTGTGTGAGTAGCTTATGTGAGTGTAAGCTGTGGCGCAAGAATTGTGTTCCCTTTTGTGTAGTCAATTGCAGCTTGGAATGTTGTACTTCAATTGACTGTTCTATCTTGATTATTGGTGTTGCTGTTTGACAGGGAAAATGAAATCCGTTCTGTGATTATATATCGATTAAAGTCGAAGCCTTATGGAATTATTTACCGAAATTGTAAATTATTCGTATAAAATTGTGTGCGGAGTTTCGAGTTGGAAGCCCTGAAAATATGGGAACCCTCGGAATTTTGCCCCCTCGACGATGATTTAATTTGAGTCGAGGGTAAAACGGCGATGATGATTATTTTCTGAGCCAAAAATTATTTAATAATTAATATTTGTTATTTAGCTAATAAATTGTAATTTTATTATCGAGTTGTTATTAATTGTTTAAATTGTATTGGATTATAAATCTGTGAGTTGGAATGTGACTTGGGAGTGGATAATAAATGTGGATTTAATTGGTAATTGATATTGTGTTGGTTGTGTCGGCTGTATCCCGACTGGCAGTCCCCCGTATAAAGGGGATGCCGTCAAAATTTTTCTAAAATATATATATTAAAATCATTGCTTGGTAACGAGTATGCATAATTATATACTTATACGAGTTGTGAGTCGGGCTTCATATTTCAAAATCTATATGGTATGTGCTTACGTGACTATATGATTAAATACTTTTGTCTGTAGCTTATGTATTGATATTATATGATTAAATAAACATAAATTAGGGCACTATTCGCAGGGGTAGACTAAGTGGAATGTTTATATAGATTAGCGAGTATTAAACAGGATTCTGAAATAGTGTTATATTGTGTGTAGATTCCGTGGTTAAAGGAAAGGCTAAAGCTGAGGACGTAAAAACGCTTCGGATTCTGTGATTTTCTATTTAAGGCAAGTAAATTGCTTCAATTACTTTTCAAATGAGTTATGATTATGAAAGTCTGATTCATATGCTTATTTAAATTACTCTTGCTATAATTGTTCTGTTAAATTCCCGAAATTGCGAATACCTAATGGTTATACCCCAAATTGATTCTATTGATTGGATGATTCTTTTAGTGAATTGGTTACATCCATATCCCTTGCAAGCATTTTGTTCCACCTTTCTTTCAAGTAGATTGCTTCACTTATATTTCCAGCGAATTATGATTATCAAAACTTGATTCTTATGTAATTGATTTATCCTTGATGTACTTGTTCTGATAATTTCTATTAATTATGAATATTCAATTGTTATACCCCAGGTTGACTATATCGTTTTTGTTAATCCTTTTTGTGACCTGACTTAAATCAATACCCCTTTTCGCCATATCGAACTTGTTGATATTTAATTCAGAGATTACCCAACCTTGTTTTATTTGGTGAAATTGAGATGTTAACCTGGAACGAAAGTGTCCAGGGTGTTTGGCAGTGAGGTAGTCGATTGTTCCGACACCTAATGTTTAGTTAGGATTGGACTGTTAGTTTTTTTAAAATGTGGACCGTAAGGGTCGGACCAGATTCGTGGTCAGAAATAATTAAGGCCAATGTGAGCCGTGGATCCATTAAAGGACATTGCTGTGTGCGTTTGTCCGGGGTTAGTGCGTGACTGATCAGCAGCCTAACCTTATAATTGTTTTTATTATAAAAATGCATGATAGTCCAATCCTCTTCTAGTTTATGATTCAGACAAATGATAAATTTTCAGATGAGCTCATATATATTGTTGATTGCTGATTCTAGATGATCTTGCAGACATATCAGTTGTTGATGTTTTAATTTCATATATATATACTTGCTGAGCATTTGGCTCATTTGCTTGCTAATTCTGTTTCCTCAGCTAAGCCAGGAGATGTCTAGAAGAAGTGGCCCGTCGGGTTGGGGTAGTCACCGAGGCAGTCAGAGGGTCGAGGCGGTTGGTTGGGTAGTGGCATATATCCTTGTTTATATTATATCTGTATTTGTAGGCGGATTATCATACTTGATGGGTTGTATATTATTTGATTCAGTTCTGGGTTGTAATAGCTATTGATAGTTGTTTCATACAGTGACCTGTGTGCGGTCTGGGTTGTTATGGTTTTATTTTCCTATGGTTTAGTATAACTTGTGCTTGTGGATTGTTTCAGTTATACTTAGTTGCTTGAGCAGGTGATTAGTCCGGTTTATGATTACATCATGCCGAAATTTCTAAAACTTCTCCTATATTAATATTTAATTGAGTATAAATGTTTATATTATTATTGTGGGCATGTGAGGGTGTTACAAGTTGGTATCAGAGCCAGGTTCACAGTCACTGAAACAATTAGGTGGGGAGTTGGGGTAGAGTTCTAGGAAAGGTTAGGATTGTTTCGTGAGAGATAGGAAGTCTAATTATATTATATATATATGTGTGTGTATACTTCAGGCACCTGCTTCTGGTTCCGATTCAGACCCGGACGAGGATCCGGAAGGAGGGGCTTCTGTACCGCAGCAGATTTCCCCAGGGATTATGCAGCCGTTCGTAGGATCGCAGGGCTCGGTGAATGGGCCAGCATACCAGTATACTCCTCAGCCTGTCCCATATCATGTGTACGAGCGAGTGGCCCGAGAGAGGGACTATCTCCTAGGGCAGATGGCAGAGTGGAGGGCTATGAGGGCTGGGGAGGACGAGCGGGCGAGAGATAGAGATAGAGCGGTGGCTGAGCTGGAGGATGTCCGGAGGCGAGTACGAGCTCTTAGACGTGTTGTCATTAGGCGGGGACGGATGAGATCCCGAGATGAGCCGGCATTTGTGACACAGCAGGTGACCCTAGGTCTGGTGACGGCAGAGCTGGAGAGCATTTTGGGATCAGCTTGGCGGGGAGAGTCGGATGACGATGATGACCAGTGATGATTAGGGTAGTATGATGATGTGGTATTTAGAGGCACGTTATGGTGGTAGTAGTACGTCAGGATTTGCAGTACGACCAGTTTTGTTGTATATATCTGTTGTACTGTGACTAGATGTTAGCAGTCTTCTCTTTTAGTATTATGTTGTATCCTTATCGAAGCGTTGTTCTTACGCTTGTATCAGATCTATATATATATATATCATTATCACTTTTGCAGAACTGTGTTAAATTTCCTTATACTGTCATTTATTTAAGCATCTTATTTATTGCTCGCTTCGTAATTACCTTCAGCATCATTTCCTTCTAGCATTGTTTTTACTTTCGATACTATGTTTGACCTTAGCATTATGACCATTGTTTCTTTATTGCACCTGTTGAACGTTTGTGAATACCTTGTGTAACCTTGGATTAATATCCTATTGCACCCTGTGAATCAATTGTTGACCGAAATATTGGTTGGAGACCTCGAATTACCTTTCAGTAATATATGCATTGTTTGTTTAAGTTGATCATTTGAGATATTATTTTCTGAACCTGAATCTAATATAATTGTTCATTGATTTCAGAAATATGCCACCCAAAAAGAAGAAACAAAATACCCGAACCCCCGATCAGGGTGAGCAAGCTAATCCACCCCCTGTTGGTCAGATGGACCCTGCCTTAGCACAGATATTACAAACTCTTGTTCAGCAGACTGCTACTCTGGCACAGCAACAGCAGCAATTACAGCAGCAGTTGTTGGCTCAACAGCAACAACAGCAACAACAACAGCAACAGCAACAACAGCAACAACAGCAGCAGCAGCCACCTGTTCCTCCGGTGGTTACTTTTAAGTCTTTCCAGGCAGTAAAACCTCCTGAGTTTAAAGGGACAGCGGACCCGGTGGAGGCGAGGTCTTGGTTAAAAGAGATGGAAAAAGCCATTGCACTGGTTGGGGTCCCAGCAGACAAGCAAACTGAATATGTAAGTTATTTCTTAAAGAATGAAGCTACTTACTGGTGGGAGTCAGTGAAGATGTTGGAAGCTACTGAGGTGATTCCTTGGGAGAGGTTCACAGAGCTATTTTTGGAAAAGTATTTCCCCGACTATATGAAAGACCAGATGGAGATGAAGTTTTTGGAGCTGAAACAAGGGAAAATGTCGGTGACAGAATATGAAACCAAGTTTACGGAACTAGCTAGGTTTGCTCCGGCCTATGTGGATACGGAGAGGAAGAAGGCTAAGAGGTTTCAACAAGGATTGAAACCGTGGATTCGTACTAAACTAGCAGTTTTGGAGTTGGAGACTTATGCAGCAGTGGTGCAAAAGGCCATGATAGCTGAAGGGGAAAGCGAATTATACTTCAAGGAAAAAGAAGGAAAGAAAAGGAAGGCTGGGTCAATGGGGGAACGACAAGAGCAAGGCAGTTCTCATAATGTGCCAAATAAAAAGCCAGGATTCCAGCCAGGAAAGTATGGAAACCCTAAGAAGCCGGGATCAGGGAATGGGGGCCAAGGAAATAGAATTCAAGATGCGAGTCAACAGAAATTGGTTAGGCCACCCTTGGCAGAATGCAAGATTTGTGGGAAAAGGCATCCTGGAGTGTGTACAAAGCTGGAGGTGACGTGTTTCAAATGTAATCAAAAAGGTCATTATGCTCGGGAATGCAAGGCAGGAATTGTGTGTCACCGTTGTGGAAAGCCAGGACATATAATGAAAGACTGTAAAGTACCTGTAGTAAAGCCTCCAGTTCTGGCTAATCCAATACTGCAAGCAATTGAAGCAGCACCCCCAACATCAAGTATCAGACCAGTGGCAAGGACTTTCAACATGACTCTGAACGAAGCTATTAAGAATTCGGATGTGGTAGCAGGTACGCTCCCTGTAAATTCTGTCAAAGCTAAAGTGTTAATTGATTCCGGGGCTACGAAATCCTTTATATCCAAAGAATTTGTTCAAAAGTTAAATTGTGAAGTATGCATGTTACGTGAAGCTATAGTTATAGAAATAGCTAATTCAGAACGAATTCCGGTTACGCAAGTGTGTCCTCGTTGCAAGATTGATATTTCAGGGTATTGTTTCTACGCTAATTTGATACCATTTCAGTTAGGTGAATTTGATGTTATCTTAGGAATGGATTGGTTAACCGAGAATAATGCCCAAATTGATTGTAAGAATAAGAAGGTGATCCTTAAACCCTCTGATAATGTAGAGGTTACCTTTAGGGGTCAGAGGCAAGATAGGAGATTTTTAACGATCATTCAAACAAAGAGGTTGTTGAGGCAAGGATGCGAGGGCTATATGGCTTATGTCATGGATACTAGTCAAGAGGTGCCTAAAATAGAGGAAATTCCAGTGGTGAATGAGTTTCTCGATGTTTTTCCGGATGAACTTCCCGGTTTACCTCCGGATAGAGAAATAGAATTTACCATTGATTTAGCCCCAGGAACTGAACCCGTGTCAAAGGCTCCTTATCGAATGGCACCTGTAGAGATGAAGGAATTGGCAGTCCAATTGCAAGATCTTCTGGAGAAAGGTATTATTAGGCCTAGTGTATCGCCGTGGGGAGCTCCGGTATTATTTGTAAAGAAGAAGGATGGAAGTATGAGACTGTGTATCGATTATCGGGAATTAAATAAGTTGACCATTAAGAATAAATACCCTTTGCCAAGAATTGACGATTTATTTGATCAACTGAAAGGAGCAACTTGTTTCTCGAAGATTGATTTGCGGTCAGGATATTTTCAATTAAAGATTAGACCGGAAGACGTTCCAAAAACAGCGTTTCGGACTAGATATGGGCACTACGAGTTCTTGGTGATGGCCTTTGGGCTAACCAATGCACCAGCAGCGTTCATGGACCTAATGAATAGAGTCTTCAAGAAGTATTTGGATAAGTTTGTGATTGTGTTTATAGATGATATTCTGATATACTCGAAGACCGAAGAAGAGCATGCAGGGCATTTGAGAATAGCCTTAGAAACGTTGAGGAAGGAGAAATTGTATGCGAAGTTTTCCAAATGTGAGTTTTGGCTGAAAGAAGTGCAGTTTTTAGGGCATGTCATCAGCAGTGAAGGGATTAAGGTGGATCCTGCTAAAATTGAAGCCGTGATGAATTGGGATCGACCTAAAACACCCACAGAGGTTCGAAGTTTCTTAGGATTGGCGGGATACTATCGAAGATTTGTTCAAGACTTTGCGAAGATAGCCACCCCACTAACAAAGTTGACAAGGAAGAATGAAAAGTTTGTGTGGAATGAGAAGTGTGAAGAAAGTTTCCAGGAATTGAAGAAGAGATTGGTGACTGCACCTGTGTTGACACTTCCAGATGAAAAAGGAAATTTTGTGATTTACAGTGATGCATCTCACAAAGGTTTGGGATGTGTACTAATGCAGCACGGAAAGGTAATTGCTTACGCTTCGAGACAATTGAAACCTCACGAGCAGAAATATCCTACTCATGACTTAGAATTAGCCGCGATTGTTTTCGCCTTGAAAATTTGGAGACATTATCTGTATGGGGAAAAGTGTGAAATTTACACGGACCACAAGAGTTTAAAGTATATTTTCACCCAGAAGGAGTTAAATATGAGACAGAGAAGATGGTTGGAATTACTCAAGGATTATGATTGTACCATCAACTATCATCCTGGGAAGGCGAACGTGGTGGCGGACGCTTTAAGTAGGAAGGAGAAAATCAGTATGTTGACCATGCCTGAGGAATTATACAAAGAGTTCGAAAGATTGGAGATAGAGGTGTGTATGCCTGCAAGTAGTACAGATACGGTGTACACTATGACGTTTCAGCCAGAATTATTAGAAAAGATTCGCAGATGCCAGGAGGAAGTCATGAGCGGAGATGTGAACAAGCTAACGGGTGAGGAAATATGCACACAAGTAGATGACAAAGGGATATTAAGATTTTCTTCACGTATTTGGATACCCAATGTGACAGAGTTGAAGAATGAGATCCTACAGGAAGCCCACAGCTCGAAATATTCGATTCATCCAGGAAGTACGAAGATGTATCGAGATTTGAAAAGAAATTTCTGGTGGCCAGATATGAAGAGAGATATTGCTGAATGGGTAAGTAAGTGTTTGACCTGTCAGAAAGTAAAAGCAGAACATCAAAGGCCAAGTGGGATGCTACAACCATTAGAGATTCCCGAGTGGAAATGGGAACATATTGCAATGGACTTTGTGGTTGGATTGCCAAGGACGAGAGCTAATCATGATGCTATCTGGGTAATTGTTGATCGCTTAACGAAGTCTGCACACTTCCTTCCGATAAACGAGAGGTTCTCATTAGACAAATTGGTTCATTTATACATAAAAGAGATTGTGGTGCGACATGGAGTTCCAGTATCAATAGTCTCAGATCGAGATCCAAGATTTAATTCGAGATTCTGGAGAAGTTTTCAAGAATGTTTGGGCACCGAATTAAAAATGAGTACTGCTTACCATCCTCAGACTGACGGTCAGAGTGAAAGAACGATTCAAACAATTGAAGATATGCTCCGAGTTTGTGCATTGGATTTTGCAGGAAGTTGGGATGAACACTTGCCGTTAGTGGAATTTTCCTACAACAATAGCTTTCATGCTAGTATCGGTATGCCACCATATGAAGCGTTATATGGACGAAAGTGTCGATCTCCAGTATACTGGGAAGAAGTCGGTGAGCGAAAGATACTCGGACCTGAGTTAGTTCAGCAAACCAAGGAAGTAGTTCAACTTATTCAGAAACGGTTAGTGACAGCTCAGAACCGACAGAAGAAGTATGCTGATTTGGCCAGAAAGAATATGGAATTCGAAGAAGGAGAGCAAGTACTGTTGAAAGTATCTCCGTGGAAAGGATTAGTAAGATTTGGCAAGAAAGGAAAGTTAAGTCCAAGATTTGTTGGGCCTTTCGAGATATTGAAGAAAGTCGGGAAAGTCGCCTACGAGCTAGCTCTACCGCCTCATATGCAACATATCCACAACGTGTTCCATGTATCTATGCTTAAGAAGTACCATCTGGATTCTAAACATGTCATTGAATATGAGCCGATAGAGATTCAGCCAGATTTATCTTATGTGGAGCAGCCTATCAAGATACTAGATCGAAAAGAAAAGGTTTTGAGGAATAAAACAATTCCTATAGTGAGAGTTTTGTGGAGAAACCCCAAGGTGGAAGAATCAACTTGGGAGTTGGAAAGCGATATGTTGGAGAATTATCCTCAATTATTCTCTTAGGTGAGATTCTGGGGACAGAATCCTTTTAAGGGGGGAAGGTTATAACGCCTTAGAAATTTCAGAATATTTAATTACTAAAAACTATTTATTTTATATTAAATATGAATTATGTGGCGTATATAATTGTTGTGGAGGTGATGTGTCTGTGGAATAATATTTGGAGGTCAGATAGATATTTTATATGTGTTATGTAAGCCCGACTATTTTAATTATATTTTTGGGATTTATTTCCTATTTAATTGCGTTATATTTACCTTCTGTGAATTTTATAAAATTCTCGGGATTAGCAGAAATTCTGAAATCTTTTTCATTATTGATTTTATTAGTTTATATGACTTTTAAAAATATTTGGTGAATTATTTTTGGGTTTCAAGGATTTTAAAATGATTTTACGAATTATTTTCCAATTTAATGGTTTAATCTTGTAAAATTCGTATTTAATTCGTTTTAAATCCTAAAAATATTTTAAAAATATGTGGGTGATCGTAATTTTACATTCTTCATTTTAAAATTTTAAAATTTAATGTCCTACCCATTTTTATAATTGATGTCGATTTAGGAAATGTTTTTTTTCAGAAATGTATGCTTTTAAAAATTACTTTACTTTCCATATATGTTTTCCCCCAATTCCTTATAACCCCAAAAATCCCTAATTGAGTTCATTCGGTTTCTTCAAGAAGTCTCTCAATTATTCCTCTCTTTTCTCTCTCGAAGGTTGATCTCTCTCTAACCCTCATCTTTTTCTCTCGCTCAATCTCTCTTGTAGTTTCTCCTCCTCCCTGTGAATCTCCTCGTGGTCTGTTATTCCCTCTGGTTGTCTTCGGTTTGTTGCGACTGCATGTAATTCGTGGGTATGCTGTACTGTGAGGCGTGTGTGTGTTAAACAATCGTGTGGGTGTGTGTGAGAAGTTCAGCTTGTGTTGGTGTGTATTGGTTCTGGAGTCAGATGAATTTCCGCCCCTCTCCTCTAATTGTTTCTGTTGTGTATCCTTACCTGCGAGTATAGGTGTTGTAAGTGGTGTGTGTGTTATTGTAACTGCTATGTGTGAGTGTGTGTGGTCTAGTGTGTGTCGAGTTGTGTGTGTATGTACAGCCGAGCTCCCGTGATTAGTATGGGGTTGTGTTACATTGTCGCGTGTGTGAGTAGCTTATGTGAGTGTAAGCTGTGGCCCAAGAATTGTGTTCCCTTTTGTGTAGTCAATTGCAGCTTGGAATGTTGTACTTCAATTGACTGTTCTATCTTGATTATTGGTGTTGCTGTTTGACAGGGAAAATGAAATCCGTTCTGTGATTATATATCGATTAAAGTCGAAGCCTTATGGAATTATTTACCGAAATTGTAAATTATTCGTATAAAATTGTGTGCGGAGTTTCGAGTTGGAAGCCCTGAAAATATGGGAACCCTCGGAATTTTGCCCCCTCGACGATGATTTAATTTGAGTCGAGGGTAAAACGGCGATGATGATTATTTTCTGAGCCAAAAATTATTTAATAATTAATATTTGTTATTTAGCTAATAAATTGTAATTTTATTATCGAGTTGTTATTAATTGTTTAAATTGTATTGGATTATAAATCTGTGAGTTGGAATGTGACTTGGGAGTGGATAATAAATGTGGATTTAATTGGTAATTGATATTGTGTTGGTTGTGTCGGCTGTATCCCGACTGGCAGTCCCCCGTATAAAGGGGATGCCGTCAAAATTTTTCTAAAATATATATATTAAAATCATTGCTTGGTAACGAGTATGCATAATTATATACTTATACGAGTTGTGAGTCGGGCTTCATATTTCAAAATCTATATGGTATGTGCTTACGTGACTATATGATTAAATACTTTTGTCTGTAGCTTATGTATTGATATTATATGATTAAATAAACATAAATTAGGGCACTATTCGCAGGGGTAGACTAAGTGGAATGTTTATATTGATTAGCGAGTATTAAACAGGATTCTGAAATAGTGTTATATTGTGTGTAGATTCCGTGGTTAAAGGAAAGGCTAAAGCTGAGGACGTAAAAACGCTTCGGATTCTGTGATTTTCTATTTAAGGCAAGTAAATTGCTTCAATTACTTTTCAAATGAGTTATGATTATGAAAGTCTGATTCATATGCTTATTTAAATTACTCTTGCTATAATTGTTCTGTTAAATTCCCGAAATTGCGAATACCTAATGGTTATACCCCAAATTGATTCTATTGATTGGATGATTCTTTTAGTGAATTGGTTACATCCATATCCCTTGCAAGCATTTTGTTCCACCTTTCTTTCAAGTAGATTGCTTCACTTATATTTCCAGCGAATTATGATTATCAAAACTTGATTCTTATGTAATTGATTTATCCTTGATGTACTTGTTCTGATAATTTCTATTAATTATGAATATTCAATTGTTATACCCCAGGTTGACTATATCGTTTTTGTTAATCCTTTTTGTGACCTGACTTAAATCAATACCCCTTTTCGCCATATCGAACTTGTTGATATTTAATTCAGAGATTACCCAACCTTGTTTTATTTGGTGAAATTGAGATGTTAACCTGGAACGAAAGTGTCCAGGGTGTTTGGCAGTGAGGTAGTCGATTGTTCCGACACCTAATGTTTAGTTAGGATTGGACTGTTAGTTTTTTTAAAATGTGGACCGTAAGGGTCGGACCAGATTCGTGGTCAGAAATAATTAAGGCCAATGTGAGCCGTGGATCCATTAAAGGACATTGCTGTGTGCGTTTGTCCGGGGTTAGTGCGTGACTGATCAGCAGCCTAACCTTATAATTGTTTTTATTATAAAAATGCATGATAGTCCAATCCTCTTCTAGTTTATGATTCAGACAAATGATAAATTTTCAGATGAGCTCATATATATTGTTGATTGCTGATTCTAGATGATCTTGCAGACATATCAGTTGTTGATGTTTTAATTTCATATATATATACTTGCTGAGCATTTGGCTCATTTGCTTGCTAATTCTGTTTCCTCAGCTAAGCCAGGAGATGTCTAGAAGAAGTGGCCCGTCGGGTTGGGGTAGTCACCGAGGCAGTCAGAGGGTCGAGGCGGTTGGTTGGGTAGTGGCATATATCCTTGTTTATATTATATCTGTATTTGTAGGCGGATTATCATACTTGATGGGTTGTATATTATTTGATTCAGTTCTGGGTTGTAATAGCTATTGATAGTTGTTTCATACAGTGACCTGTGTGCGGTCTGGGTTGTTATGGTTTTATTTTCCTATGGTTTAGTATAACTTGTGCTTGTGGATTGTTTCAGTTATACTTAGTTGCTTGAGCAGGTGATTAGTCCGGTTTATGATTACATCATGCCGAAATTTCTAAAACTTCTCCTATATTAATATTTAATTGAGTATAAATGTTTATATTATTATTGTGGGCATGTGAGGGTGTTACATCAATGAAGTGAAAGGTGGTCGTCAGCATTGGACTACAGGAATGCAATCATTCTCAGACTGTATTTCGAATTCCTCTTTGGGTCACATCAGAACCACTGGCTCTCTTTTCACCTGGACTAATAAAAGACCAACGTATCTTATTCAAAAGAGACTCGATAGAACTCTTGGCAACATGGACTGGTTTACTACTTTCTCTGAAAGCTATGTGCTTGTCAAAAACAGGGGACTAATGGATCACTGCCCCCTCTTGTGCATGGTTCCTATGCAGTTGGAAAAAATTCGCAAGCCATTCCAATTCTACAACTTCATGCAACATTTGGATGGGTTTCTGCCGGCTGTCACTAAGGCTTGGGAATCTCAGTGGTTTGGTGATCCAATGGCAATTCTCAGCCAAAAGCTTAAAGATGCTAAACGGGAGTTGATTCTGTTGAACAATGTTAATGGCAATGTGCATAACAATGTCCTCTCAGCTAGAACGCATCTCAGTTCTACTCAAGATTCTTTGCTTACTAATAATGCTAATGTCGAACTTCTTCAACAAGAATCTGAGGCAATTATGCAGCTGGAAAACGCACTCTATCAGGAGGAAGCTTTCCTATTGCAAAAGACTAGAGTCAAGTGGCTCTCGGTAGGTGATGGAAATAACAGCTTTTTCTTTAACCAAAAAAAGGCAAACTGGAATAGAAACAAATTACTGGCTATTGAAAACAGAAATGGGGACATTATTCAAGGTCACAAACATGTCTCACAAGTGGCTGTTGAGTTCTTCTCTAACTCTTTAGGTACTAGCCAGCAACTCCCTAATTTTGATTTCGATAGCATCTCATGTGCCTCAATTTCCACTGCACAAGCTTCGATTCTTCAGGCACCTGTCACAAATGAGCTTATTCTGTCTACTTTAAAATCCATGAAAAAGAACAAAGCGCCAGGGCCAGATGGATTTACTGTTGAATTTTTTCTGGCTGCCTGGGAAATTGTAGGGGACACCTTCTGCACTGCGATAAAACACTTCTTTGCAACTTCCTCCCTACATAAGTCTTTTAATGCAACTAATATAGCTCTTGTGCCTAAGGTCCAAACTCCCTCGAGTATGACTCAATTCCGACCAATATCTTTGTGCAATATACCTTACAAGTGCATCACAAAGATCATAGCCTCTCGTCTCAAGACAGTAATGCCTAGCATGATTGACATCTCTCAATCAGCATTCATCCCTGGTCGTAATATATCTGATAATATCCTAATGGCACAGGAGCTATTTCGAGGTTATAAACGAGACATTGGCTTTCCCAAATGTGGCCTAAAGCTAGATCTTCGAAAGGCATTCGATTCTATAGAATGGAACTTCATATTGGGAGCTCTGTCTAAGCTTCGATTCCCTCCTACTTTCATCAATTGGATACATGCCTGTATCTCTACTCCTACTTACTCTGTCAAAGTTAATGGTGCACCTTGTGGTAATTTTGAAGGCAGAAAGGGGCTAAGGCAAGGAGACCCAATATCCCCTTACCTTTTTTCGATTGCAATGAATGTGTTATCATGCATGCTTGCTAAGGTTCCGAGTGAATTTAAATTCCATTGGAAGTACAAGGACTTGAAGCTAACTCACTTATTCTATGCCGATGATGTCCTATTATTTTGCAATCGGGATATATCTTCGATGTCCCACCTAATGCATTGTGTCGACAGGTTTGCTACTTCTAGTGGTCTAAACCCAAGTCTTGCTAAAAGTACGGTTTTCTTTGGAAACTGTGCACCTGATTTTATCACTTGGTTTGATGATAATTATGGGATTGATCATGGCATTTTACCAGTCAAGTTCCTGGGGGTACCCCTAATTTCCTCTAAGCTTAGCTACAATGACTGCACCCCTCTCCTGGATAAAATCACTGCTAGAATTTCTTGCTGGACATCCAAGCTGCTGTCTTTTGCAGGAAGAGTCCAATTGATTCGCTCAGTTCTGTTTGCCATTCAAGCATACTGGTCCAAGCATTTCTTGCTACCTGCTTCTGTGCTCCAAAAAATTCAAACCACCTATACCAGGTTCCTATGGAAGGGTGATGCAAACATAAAAGGGGGGGCTAAAATCGGTTGGGATAGAATCTGCAGACCTTATAATGAAGGTGGCCTGGGTCTTAAAAACCTTAAAGAATGGAATCATGCTCAGCTACTGTTTCATCTTTGCAGCATTGTTCGAGGAAGTAAGTCCATATGGCCTCATTGGGTTATTACCACAGTGCTAAAACGTCACAGTCTCTGGACATTACCTATGCCAAGTGACTGTTCCTGGATCCTTCGCAATGTCCTTAAACTGCGAACTATAGCGCGGCAATTCATTTCTTTTAAAATCGGCAATGGAATGCACACATCTTTGTGGTTTGACCCTTGGTGGAATTCTAGCTGCCTTGCTCTTACTAGATTTGATTCGATCATTGCTCAGTCGAATTTATCTCATGACTCCAAGGTACATGCTCTTATTTCCAATGGAACGTGGGTCTTACCTCGTCTAGCTGATAGAATACACCACTTGGCCCCAGGTCTGTTATATTGGCTCCAAAATTTCAACTACCCATCATTTGATCTCAATGCAACTGATGCCATCTTGTGGAATGGAATTGCTATTCGGAAAATCAAAACATGGCACATATGGAACTCTATTCGAACTCCTGCAGTGCAAGTGCCGTGGTGTGATTTGGTGTGGCACAAGCTCAAGGTTCTTCGTTATGCACACAACGAATGGCTGCTTTGTCATGATAGACTGCCTACCGCGCATAGATTGGCATCATTTGGACTGGATGTCTCAGTCTTCTGTCACTTTTGTATTGGAGGTATCGAGACTGCATCTCATCTCTTCATTTCTTGCTCGTATAGTAGCTATGTCCTCTCCAAGATTGTTGGGTTTCTAAAGGTCGATTGCATTGGACACACCTGGACAGAGTTGCTCTTGAACTGGAGCCTTATCTCAGACTACACTTTGAGACAGGTGGTTTTGCTAGCAGCTCAAATCTACTCCTACCACATTTGGAGGGAACGTAATGCTAGACATCACGACAAGGGAGGTTTCGGCCCACGCAAGCTGCTTAAAGGCATTATGCTTGATCTCAAGACCAAACTGCAACACTCTACATGGTTCCAAAATTTTTTACATTTAGATATGTATAGATGGATTTTTATCTGTTGATTTGTTGTTTAGGGTTGTGCTGCCCTACGTCCTTTTCTTAAATTCTCAAACTAGTTCTTACATTAGATTGTGGGTTCTTAGTCTCTCTTAGCCTCGGCTTCGAGCATGGGTCAATCCCTGTATTCTTTTTTCTTTTCTAATATATATATGCAACTTAGCAAAAAAAAAAAAAAAGACAACTCTTTTATAACTTCGGTAAAACACTTAGAAAACGGGAGATAAAACTCGGAGTATAGTATTGGTTCGTAACGATCGATTTTAGAACTCATATGACTTAAGTATGTCCCAAGTATAAGTACAATGACATGTCGTATTAACGAACGAATGTCGGGTCGGATCAGTGATAAAAGTAATCCACTAAAAGGGGTATAACGAGATAACTCGAGAACGTGTTTCGAATTAAGTATAACTTAACTTTTAATATGTTAATTGATTAATCCCGAATGCCTTGGCTATTTATAGATCACCAAGCTGAACCGGGACCCGCTACCACTACCCCTTACCGTACTCGACTACCAGGCAAGTTTCAATTCCCTTCTTTTAGGCTGTTGTTGTGATTGAATAAATATATATATATATATATGATTGCTGATATACATATGTCATTGCATGCATGCCTACTTTCAAGTTGAATTGATATACCTGTTCCCTGAATGTTAGTGTTGGCTCATAAACTAGATAGTTATATATCAGTTATAAGCCGGTTATTGTAAGACCCTCATAGAAGGGCGTATACATCTTATTCATCAAATATAGACCGGGAGTCAATATTTCTTGATATATCAAGATTACCTCGGAGGAAAATATTTAAGTAAATATTTTCCATTATTCGGGCGACGAATATTATTTGAATATTCGTTCGAGATTATTTATTTTAACGATCTTTACTTCAAATAATTATTTGAACGTATACTATTCGACGAATAATATTTTTAATATTCATTCAGAGTTGAATTATTTATCGATTATTATTTCGAATATTCTTCTAAAGATTGGACTACTAAATGAATATTATTTGGATATTCATTTAGAATATTATTCATTAAATGAATATTACTTTTGAGTATTCATTTAAGATAGTAATTACATGTCGAATATTATTTTAATGTTCATCTGAAACTTGATTTATTTATCGAGTCTTATCTCGAATATTCGTTTAAAGCTTGGATTACTAAATGAACATTACTTGATATTCATTTAGAATATTATCCATTAAATGAATATTACTTTATCAATATTCATTTAAATTCCTAATTAATTATGAATATTATTTTGAATATTCATCCAGGGTTCTATTTAATCATCGAATATTATTTTAAATATTTTAAATATTCCTTTCAGGTCTTATTAATTAATGAATATTATTTTGAATATTCATTTGAATATTTAATTATGCAATAATTATTCTCTCGATATTTCTTCAAGAATTATTTGAGAGATACTCTGATTAAAGATATTCTTTCATATTCCTAAATATTCTGTAAAATATTTTAATTCAATAAATATTCTCTGAATATTTATTCCATACTTAGAATAACCTCGATAAGGTTATCTTCTTCGATTATTACAGAAAATATCTCGGAGTCATATTATTATTAATCTTATATCAAGAAAGGTTCTCATACATCATTCTTCTTTGAGTCTACCTCTATAATAATAAGGGAACCTTACTTGGAAAATGTTATTTATCTTGTCGACTTCCCGGTCATAAAGTATTCTCTCCACTCGCAACTCGGATGCTATTGACTTATTAAGTCATTGTTTACCTTCTCATCTTTCGAGAGGTAAGATGTTGGAACAAGTTGATATTCGTTACCAAGTAATAGCTTGGGAGTTATTGGTAAATTTTCCTTTCCAACTAGATACGACTACTTTGTGAAGTCTTATCAACAAGTATTATACTTGGGGAAAGGGGGACGAACGTTACATTCAGAATCATGAATTCTATTTGAACTAGGAGTCGTGTAAGAGGCCGAGTAGCGCCGGTCTATCCCCTTTGGCCCAACCGTTGGCCGGGGAGAGCTAGTAAGGCGGTATACAAGTAAAGCCGTCAGTTCTTCCTTCTACCGGTAGTAAATCTAAATTGAGCTGTACGATCTCGACTGATCATCAAGATTGGAACAGCGGGCGCGGTGAATACTCCATCATTGGTTCATCATCCAAATTTATTTATTTCCTGCAACATGATTACTGTTGGCAGAGTTGGAAAAGTGTTCATAACTGGAATTGCAACCTTTTCTTGCAAGTTCCTCTTCTTAATAACAATAAGAATATCTCGCTTACTTTGATGTAGCAGATATTTCTACAAACAAATACTTTAAGTTACCTTGTAACTTCATCGTTCATATTATACTGGCATCATTTCCGTAAATGCATGGCATATGGTTTGAAAGATACTTTTGAACTGTTATACATTATCGTTCAGTTATATATTATTGTTGGTGGGCTATTGCTCACCCTTGCTTTATTATTATATCACAACAACAGCTAGACCAGATGACTCGCACAAGGCGCACTCGACGCAGGCGAGGACGATGAGACTACCAGAGCTGAAGAAGAAGCTATTGGTAGGGTATATTTATTCTTTCAGTACCAAGAATATGGTCTAGTATGACTTATGTAAATGGATGGCAAAGAGTATGTATTTATATTGAAATTCTTTTGGATTGTAAGAACTCATAATGTGATTAATAAAAATTTGATTGTAACTCTGATTTCATCTCTGGGACTATAACGGGTGTGTTTTATATTGTTGTGTTGAGTTATAGAGACGTAATTTATGTTATGTTAAGGAAAGTTCAATTGTTGTGGACAGAATTGGAAATCGTAACCACCGGATCCCGGACCCCGAATCTGGGGGTGTTACAGAAGTGGTATCAGAGCGTACGTTATAAACCCCAGAGATGAGGTGACGTTAAAACAATAAATTCAATAAGATAATAAGAACTCTTGCCAAGTTCATAGTCGGACTACTTAATGTAGTGACGACATATAAAACCCTTATGGGAACTCGTAAGTATAATGATAGTAACTTAGCTCGATATCGTATCGACAAGTAAGGCGACTCACCTTGAGGCATACGAGCAACAGCGCGATGATGCTTTATATGCTGAAGATCAGCGGGTAATTCGATGGAGTACCCTACTGGAGACCCGGAAGAGGTTCCAGCAGATAAGGAAAATCCTGTTAGGATAAGGAGCTTACCCATGGGTAATGAGGGTCGCAACCAGAATGACTGTGATGATTAAGATATGGTGCTCAGAAAAGTGAGTATAAAGAACCGAGATATTATTAAGAGATCTGAAGATGCATGTTGAATTCATAGCCGGACTACCAGATGTAGTACCAGCAAGAAAGAAGGATTGGAAGAATTACTTGAGATCTTATATGGAAATAGATGAGAATCCTTAGAGATTTTCATCTTATCAAAGAAAGAGCTAGAGGGATGTATGATTATCAAAGACATCGATTTAGGGCGAGGAGCAGAGTCCCTAGGAATAGTTGAGAAGGAGGCAGTAAGTGTCATATCATTTGATAAATGAATTAGTATGAATATGGTCAGTAATAATTCGCCATGAGAAGGCAGGTGTCGTAGGTTGTAAATTATGGAACCAAATTGAGGTTAATAAGGTGGTTTTATTAAGGAAAATGTTCATTTTAAGAATGAATCATTTAGAAAGTAAAGACATTGGGAAGTGATAGCATGATTGGGTAAAGTTATATAAGGAAGTAGTAAGCAAGACAATGATCTCAGAACCTACCGGAAGATAAGACCAGTGAGTCAAGATGAACTCGTAATGAGACTACTGCCAGAGACTGAGTATAGAGTTAATTCAACTCAGTTAAATGATGAACCAGAAACGTTAGATGCATGTGATTCAGAGGAATATTAAATTCCTTCTTCTCTTTGAATGGATTATAGTAGTTACCTTAAGTTTACTCCGACACGGAATTATAATAGATCAAGTAATACGATCAGCAGTTAAAGAGAAAAATGTGAGAAAATCTTCCTGGAGCTAAAAGGTGAAATTGGTAATGACCAAGAGCTGGCATTGCTTAATGGAAAAAAAAAGAGACTTTGTGCTTCCAATGACGCTTCTCATAAAGGGGTAGGTAGACTGACATTTGGTAGTATTGAATATCAAGACGTTGTGACAGGTTTCAGTTTGGAACTATTGATTCCCTTCTAAGGGATGGATATAATTGATTCCTCTCCAGTGGGTAAACTTCCAATCCGATGATGATTATTTCGTTAACTATGACTGCTTATGATTCCACCTGCTTGGAGGTTCATAGAACTATTCTTCAGGTTTCGAAACTGGTCTCCTTAATGTTACCAGTAGGTGGGTAGATTGATCAAAATTTCCTTGAGTCTGGAAAGGAATTCGGTGAATTTTGGCAAACCTTGTCTTTCTGATTATCAGAGAATGTCATGGAAGAGAGAAAAAAAAAATTGGTGCAAACCCTGTGATTTGGGTAAGGATGCTGTAAAATGGGTTAGTAAACGGACCCTGAGCATTACAATCGACGGTAGTGAGAAAATGATGAAGTGAGATTGGACGAAAATAGGAAATGTAAGTAAGAAACCAGCCGGACTGAGAAATTCCAGAATTGACTTAAATGAAAAGGCTGTTATGCCAGGAATGGTAAGTTTGTGTGGCACGCAGGATTGATAAGAATAGTTGAAAATATAAAAGTTGAGGAAAGGTGACCGGAGACGGTGCCGAGTAGTCGATTAAGACTTATATGGAGTAAAGTTTTGGAAAGGTAGAAAGATATCAAAGAAGAAGGCACTATGCCGGCAATTGCTAGAAAAGTAATGCTATTAGCCAACCCCTAAAATCATATATTTTTATGTGTGGCCAGTTGAGGCCAAGTCACAACGGACTATAAAGTGACTAGACCAGCAATGAAAAGACAAAGCAGGGTTGCTTCTAAGAAAGCACCGACTGCAAGGGCTTCTGATATAAAGGAAACATTAATGAGATCGTTTGAATCTTCTGCGAACAACCCATGTTTTGATTGGGAATTCACTAGACCTTTTTGGGATGGGGTCACCCGTACTGAAGTGACTCATGTGTATATGGTTGTCCAAGATTTCGAGTAAAATGGAAGTATAGTGACTTGAGATGTATGATGTTAGGGTATCATGAATACCATGAATATATTATGACGGAGGAAAGTAAACAATGAAGGTATATGAAGAGGGTATAGAAAAGGTCAGAAATTGAACAGTATGCTGTAGGAATTTTGTCTGAGGCAAGTACCTTTGCGAAGAACGATAAGCACTAAGAGATTCACGTTGAACTCGACCAATATCTTCCAGAACATCCTTGCTACCATTAACAAGTTCGGTAAGAGAAGAGATTGGCATACGTTGCCTTTTTGGAAGGCCAAATAGGCTGACAACTATCTGAAAGAAGAGGGTGGCATTAAACCACCGATCGATTATCGAATGAGAATGATTGAAAAGAGACCTTTATTAAGGATACATGATCTGATTGCCAATTATAAGATGCAAGAATTCCTTGGCAGTTGAATTAAGGATAGGATATCCATAAATTAAGACAAACCCTGGGGAATGCACACGGGGTGGCATTAACCCTAATAACGACATTATGACTTCAGATGATATGAGCTGGACTTGCTAAGGAAACAATGACCGGTAAGGATTATTAAAAAGAGTTCTGGAAAGAACATAGATAGAATTATTAGAGTATTGATCAATGACATTTTGATATACCCGGTACCCAGAAAATACCGGAGGAATGATAAGGATGGCCTACGAAACATTACAAGGAAAAAGGGTAATATTCCGAACTTCAAAAATGGAAGTTTGGTAAGGAATGTATGACATCGTAACAATAATGCCAGATGAGGCATGTATGAAACCCTGAGGAAGTATGGGTTGAACCTATAAAGGTTGAGATTATCCTAAGATAAAGAAAGAACTAAGAAAAGAAGTATCCTAAGTAGGATTGGGAATAAACGTGATAAAGTTCCCACGGGTAGGTGGAAGCAATGACTTATGGAAATGACTGATAGTTATATTTTCTCCTTCAGCAGAGCTTAAGGGAGAATGCTTTAACCCAACAGTGATGGGAATGAGGTAGAAAAAAAAAAAAACTTGAGCTGGAATATACCCAGAAAACATGGGTTACAAGAAATCATTATCATCAAGAAAGGCCAATGAGGTGGCCGACAATCTAAGTATAAAGGAATAATTACAAATGTTCATACCGAAGAAACAGGATGATATTTGGAAGGACCTTGAAGGTCATATCGGAATGGAGGAATTTACATTCCTTCTGATGACTGTGCAAGAATTAATAGTAATAATAGTTTAAGTAAAGATTCGATTCCTGATGGAGTCTTAAGAATATTACGTACCTTAGAAGGTCCCGTTTTGAGGCAAACCAGGACCATAGTACAAAATTGATGAAGTAAACCGTTAAGTTTCCAGTCTTTTATGGAAGATGCATAAGTGATAGTTTCATCAACCGGACCTAGCTGCGATGCTTGAAACTCTTCTACAATTCTATCTCCTTCACGTTATATCTACATCAAGTTCAGGAAGTGTTCCTTATGGATAAGGAATAATGATTACTTTGTCTCCCTAAGGGATTTGAAACCCGTAGGGTTAGCTATTAACGCACTACGTAAACAACAAGCGATGGTGATTCTTCTAAGAAAGGAGATGACAACGTAAAGATAAAGAAAGTGCTGCTATTGATAAGCTAAATGGCATGTTGATGAATGACAAGCAAGTTTGTGTTAGTGTACTTCTGCACAAACAAGATAGAGAATATGAGGTTGATAATTCGTGATGCTAAACGTATTCCCGTAGAAAGAATTAATGAGACTTGGAGGGAAGGGCGGTTGAGCCCAAGACTTATTGGGCCACTTGAGAGTTTAAAGTGTTCGGACGGCGGTATTCGAGCCAGCCTCACCCCCAAAATTATAGCACGGTCATAACGGGTTTTCATGTGGCCAGGCTACGCCAGTAAAATGCAGATGTTCAACAGATGATAGGAGTACGAGCATGTAGATATACGACCTGGTCTGACTTACGAAAGACAACCTGTGGAAAACCACGGATAGAAAAGAACAAGTAATGAGAAACAAGGTTGGCAGAAGTAGATTATATGAATCTAAGTTAAAGGAATCGGGCCAGATTCATTTCGGAAAGTTTAAATTGAAATAACGTGATGATTATAGAATAAGTGAGACGGAATACCGATAAGGAGGTACCAAGTGCAAAAAGGTGTCTCAATAAAGAGGTGAAGGTGAAAGTAAATAATAGAAATGAGTAAGAATCAGCTAATAAGAAGGATGTGATTAATAAAGAAAAGGCTGGGGAAGCAACTATGGAATGAGAAGCAAGGAATGTTATGAATGGGTTTTCTAATGAATTCTCAGGATGACAACCTGATAGTGTCAATATTATAGTTATGAAAAAGCTAGTAACATGATATGGGGTGTTAGTAATAATGATGTCAAGTGAGAAATCTAAGATTTAACCTGAAAGGTTGAAGGATTTCCCGAATGTGAGTATCGCTAAGATTGAACAAGAGTATTTGTCCATAGAATAATGGACAAAGCAGCAAGATATGTTGACACGTGAGATTGCGATCAAATAGTATTGGATATAATTATGATTAATTTCTTCTTTGATAAACCTCTATAGTTCAGAGGTAAATTCTGAGTATGATATTCTACAATCATGAAAGCTTTCTATAATCCTTTAGAACTCTTTTATCTTCTTCTCTCTTATTCATCTTCTTTATGAATTGAGAAGAACAACCCTTTTAGGAGGGGATGTACTGCTACGTGACTATCTGTCTATGTGATAGAAGTCTAAGTGGAATGCCATGACTTGTTTAATTGCTTGTCAAGTACTAAAGGCTGGCCCCCTTCTGTACTAACTATGCAATATAACAAATGTTCAATTGATCATAGTGATCTCTCAATAAATCTTTCCACTTCTCTATATTGATCGAGATTGCGAAGATTAAAGCGATCAGGAAATGTACAGTACGAGCGAGGTTACCTCCGAATCGTAGGGTGATAGTGATACCAATGTTACTGCAGGTATCAATAAGGGTAAGACTGAGTAAGAGTATAACCCGGATAGTGAGTTGTACGAAAAGTAGCAACGTTGATGGAAAAAGGATAAAGTATGAATTGTAGCACTAGAAGATGTGTTGAGGAAGGGTAGAACGACTAAGAATTGACCGGGAAGCTAAAGAGTGAACGGCAGGCAAACGACTCTTTGCTTCCTACCTGATTTCGGGACGGAATCCTTTTAAGGAGGGGAGACTGTAAGAACCCCAAATTTTGGATATAATTAAAACTTTTTATTAAGTAATGATAAAATGAGGAATAATGATTCCGACAACAAGGTCACCAGCTCTAATGAATGGATATTGCTTTGGACAATGATCCTGATGCATTGGTATGTTGTCAGAATAGAGTAATTCGATGGTTGAGGACCTAGATAAGAATAATCTACCATCCAGGAAGGAGCTAATGGATCCTTGAAGGGAAATGAGTACGTGCATAGTGTTTCCCATACGTGCATAGTATTTCCCGTACGTGCATAGTGTTTCCTGTACGTGCATAGTAATTTGGTGGGTGAATAGTGATTTTGTAAGTTGGTAAACTTTTCACTCCACCCTATGTACGGGACGTGATATGGATGTTTCGAAGTCATATTAGTAATACGCGGAGGAAATAAGTGAATGCAGAGACGATCGGAATTCAGAAATTCCAAATACTTTTCGGTATAATATTCGACCGAACAGTGGATTAAATATTATTATAATCCAAGAATTGAGATATTAACTTTGAGGATTTGATATTTTGGGATGTTATTATATTTGATTTAAGAATGAAGGTAGGAAACCACTGAGGAGTGGTTATGGCTACAATGTAATAATTGATATTTGGAAAGAATGAATGGAATTCGACTTTATTATTTCTATGTCTTGAAGAATGCTAAAGGGTAACAACATAGGTAAGAATAATCTATCTTCTAAGGGAATAAGATATGGCAATTTCAAGCAGGAGAATATTCTCATGTCATCCAGGTCGGTAACGATTAATCCAGTAGTTCCGTAAAAAGAATAAGGAACGATCGAAAGAGAATATGTACAATTGTACCACCCTAAGAGAACAAGTAAAGAATACAGAATGAATAGTGTTTTGGTGGGAGTATATAATAATATGAGACGACACTATATAGAAGCATTCGGAACGGATTTCCGAGTTCGTATTAGTGATCCAGGGGGAAAATAAGTGTATGTAAAAGCTGTCGGATTCTGAAAAACCGCACTTTTATTTTCTCCGAGAGTTCCCTGGACACTGATAGCCTTAAGTATTTAACGAATGGATTTAAGGAATATAAATTGGAAAGTTAGAATGAAAGATGGAGAATGAAAGTATTAATATTAAAAAGGATTCCAGGTAAACCCTAATTAGAAATCCGTGAAATATTCCTACGAACGATCAATTGAAACGGGCAATAACCGGACACAGAAACAAGCAGAGGAAGCAAGAGTCTTGTGCAAGCTACTAGCATAAAATATCTAGTAACCAAACTAGAATCAAGGAACTAGCACCCTAGAGAATGCAACTAAGTACTTAGCAAGGCAACCATGTAGTTAGGCTAAAACCACCACATTTTCAACACTTGTCATGGTATTTCCTCATCCAACACCTCATCACTTTAATAAAGTGAATTTGTACAAGATATTATCTTGATAATAGATGAGAATGGATGAGATTAAAACAAAATAAACCAAGCAACTCTCCCCCCCCCCTTGAAAATTCCATTCGGCCATACCCTTAATTCCAAAATCAAAACCCCTCTTCCCACCATCTCTTGATCTTGTAAAAATTATGGTGAGTCTTACATTTCCTAAAAGTGATCCCCTAAAAATTTCAAAGCCAAACTCTCTTGTTTCCATTTTCAAAGAAATCATCAAAGACTAGGGTGAATAGTGATTTTCAAGAACAACTCTTGATTTTCTTGATTTCTAGGATGATCTAAGCTTGGTTATGGGTATACAAGGACTATGCAAAGCTTAGCAAGGTCTTTACACACTCTAAGGAAGGTATAAAGCTCTTGAAACCCTAACCCTTGTTTGAGATTTAATCATGTTTATGATAGTTATAACTTAGTTATGGTTATGTTAAGATTATAAGCA
Organism: Saposhnikovia divaricata; assembly: GCA_036435485.1. Lineage (NCBI taxonomy): Eukaryota > Viridiplantae > Streptophyta > Magnoliopsida > Apiales > Apiaceae > Saposhnikovia > Saposhnikovia divaricata. The sequence goes on along the minus strand of CM071594.1, from coordinate 185,710,760 downwards.
TGATTATGTATGGATTTTGGATTAATGATGTAAATAGCTAGATGAACGGAAAGGCATTGCTTGGCCTCAGTTCATGTATATAAGTCATGTATATGTTGTTTGGGTTGGATACTATGTTTATGGGAAGATTCGAAATTGGTAGATATTCGATTTACAGCCGTTATAATGCCCGATTTTGAAATACCATGTTTTGTATGCCATTTTCCATGTCGAACCCCTACTGTCCAGAGACCTTTTCTGCCATGATAGGATAGGTAATGTTCTAAGCTTCGTTTTGATATAAAGATCACGTGAAACGGACTTACGGTTTAGGATTTATGACCAAATTACTAAAAGTAGTTCGAATCCGTAAACGAAAGTTCGTAACTGTAATTGAACCCTCGTAAACTATGTAACGTCATGGAAAATCTTGGTAAATAAATAATAGAGGTAAAAAGGAAGGCGTGAAAGAAAACCGTATGTCAAAAGGATCATTTTTCGATTTATTAAAAATGTTCGAGTCGAGGTTAAACGCGAACGAACCCCTAAAAGATGACTCTTTTATAACTTCGGTAAAACACATAGAAAACGGGCGATAAAACTCGGAGTATAGTATTGGTTCGTAACGATCGACTTTAGAACTCATATGACTTAAGTATGTCCCAAGTATAAGTACAATGACATGTCGTATTAACGAACGAATGTCGGGTCGGATCAGTGATAAAAGTAATCCACTAAAAGGGGTATAACGAGATAACTCGAGAACATGTTTCGAATTAATTATAACTTAACTTTTAATATGTTAATTGATTAATCCCGAATGCCTTGGCTATTTATAGATCACCAAGCTGAACCGGGACCCGCTACCACTACCCCTTACCGTACTCGACTACCAGGCAAGTTTCAATTCCCTTCTTTTAGGCTGTTGTTGTGATTGAATAAATATATATATATGATTGCTGATATACATATGCCATTGCATGCATGCCTACTTTCAAGTTGAATTGATATACTTGTTCCCTGAATGTTAGTGTTGGCTCATAAACTAGATAGTTATATATCAGTTATAAGCCGGTTATTGTAAGACCCTCATAGAAGGGCGTATACATCTTATTCATCAAATATAGACCGGGAGTCAATATTTCTTGATATATCAAGATTACCTCGGAGGAAAATATTTAAGTAAATATTTTCCATTATTCGGGCGACGAATATTATTTGAATATTCGTTCGAGATTATTTATTTTAACGAGCTTTACTTCAAATAATTATTTGAACGTAACTATTCGACGAATAATATTTTTAATATTCATTCAGAGTCGAATTATTTATCGATTATTATTTCGAATATTCTTCTAAAGATTGGACTACTAAATGAATATTATTTGGATATTCATTTAGAATATTATTCATTAAATGAATATTACTTTTGAGTATTCATTTAAGATAGTAATTACATGTCGAATATTATTTTAATGTTCATCTGAAACTTGATTTATTTATCGAGTCTTATCTCGAATATTCCTTTAAAGCTTGGATTACTAAATGAACATTACTTGATATTCATTTAGAATATTATCCATTAAATGAATATTACTTTATCAATATTCATTTAAATTCCTAATTAATTATGAATATTATTTTGAATATTCATCCAGGGTTCTATTTAATCATCGAATATTATTTTAAATATTTTAAATATTCCTTTCAGGTCTTATTAATTAATGAATATTATCTTGAATATTCATTTGAATATTTAATTATGCAATAATTATTCTCTCGATATTTCTTCAAGAATTATTTGAGAGATACTCTGATTAAAGATATTCTTTCATATTCCTAAATATTCTGTAAAATATTTTAATTCAATAAATATTCTCTGAATATTTATTCCATACTTAGAATAACCTCGATAAGGTTATCTTCTTCGATTATTACAGAAAATATCTCGGAGTCATATTATTATTAATCTTATATCAAGAAAGGTTCTCAGACATCATTCTTCTTTGAGTCTACCTCTATAATAATAAGGGAACCTTACTTGGAAAATGTTATTTATCTTGTCGACTTCCCGGTCATAAAGTATTCTCTCCACTCGCAACTCGGATGCTATTGACTTATTAAGTCATTGTTTACCTTCTCATCTTTCGAGAGGTAAGATGTTGGAACAAGTTGATATCCGTTACCAAGTAATAGCTTGGGAGTTATTGGTAAATTTTCCTTTCCAACTAGATACGACTACTTTGTGAAGTCTTATCAACAAGTATTATACTTGGGGAAAGGGGGACGAACGTTACATTCAGAATCATGAATTCTATTTGAACTAGGAGTCGTGTAAGAGGCCGAGTAGCGCCGGTCCATCCCCTTTGGCCCAACCGTTCACTACTAGAAAAACTGGAATAGACATCATGCCTTTAACATCGCTCAGAATTGCCACTGATGTTAAAGGTCCTTTTTAACATCAGTTTCGTAATAACCGATGTCTTTTAGTATTTTAGACATCGGTTGCCTGTACAACTGATGTTAAAGGTACCCCTAAAAAATTTTTGCCCCAGTTTTCCCCCCTTAGAAATTTTATCTCAAAACATCAAAACCAAAATTTCCCCCCACTAACCAAATAAAATTTCCCACCAATCCCAAAACTAAAACTTCCCCCCACTTAACCAAATAAAATTTCCCACCAATCCCAAAACTAAAATCCCCCCACTTAACCAAATAAAATTTCCCACCAATCTCAAAACTAAAAAAATTAAATCATTAAAACATTAAAACATTAAAATTAAACTAAAAAACATAAATAAAAAACATAAACTAATTAATAAAACTAACATAAACATAGACAGTAACAATTATCTATCCTAGCTACCCTCGTCTATTCCACAGTACTCGACACCCCCCCTTTCTCTCTAAACCTTCGAATTAGCCCCCTTCTCTGCCGGCCGACGTCCTCCCCCTTTCTCTACCCCTCCGACACAGCCCCCCTTCTATCTACACAACTCCTCCCTTTTCTTTACCTAATCTCTACAAATCTCGACCTCAACTTCTTCGACACATGCAATCTCGACCTCAACTGGAAAGCTCGAAGCTCAATTGGAAAGCTCGAAGCCATCAACTGGAAAGCTCGAATCTCAATCTCGTTTGATTTCAAAGAAAGCTCGAAGCCATCAACTGGAATATTCAATCTAAATCGAACCCTAATTTTGGTAAATATTTATAGAACCCTAATTTTTTTATATCAACTGTGTTTTTTTTAGATTAGTAAGTAGCCCTACTTATTTTGATGGTTCTATCAACTGGATACCCTAATTTTGGGTAAACAAGTTTGGGTAATTTTGTGTTATTTATACCTAATTTCGATTTGGGTAAATATTTAATAAGTGCTTTACACTAGCTACGGGATTAACTTTTGGCATGTATATCTCTATTTATCTTTTTGCATGTATATCTCTGTTTTTTTTATATCTATGTTTTTTCTCTGTTTATGTAAATGTATTTATGTTTATGTATAATGTTGGCAAATATTTTGATAGAATGCACTTTTGAAATATGTGTTAGATTGTCTGCTGTGTTACTGTATGTGTGTATAATGTCGAGTATCATGTCCTTATTCATGTATGTAACTTAATAACTATTATCACACAGTAATACTAGAGGTGTCTTTTAAAATTGTTTGTTACTTAGTAATTTTTATTTTTTAAATGTCAATTGGGTAGGTGGTACCTGTTTTGTTTTCGAATATATGGATAAAGGGTGGATTTTGAAAGATAGGGATTCACTGGACTATGAAATGGGGGTTGAAAAGTTCTTGATATATGCCCAAGAAAATAGTGAAAATCCTAAGAAAATACCTTGCCCTTGTAAACGCTGCGTCAATTTCAAAAAATTCTCTGTAAATATAATTAGGGGTCATCTGTACCTAGGCGGCTGAATCATTTCTCATTTCTCATTTACTTTGTTTCTTGATTACATTATGTACTGAATTCCAATTTTAATTACCAATCCGCAGGAATGACAAAGAAGCGGAAGTTAAGTAAAGTAACGAAAGTGAAGCAGCAAGAGGCAGACCCCCCACCAAACCCCCCAGCAGACCCCCCAACAAACCCCCCAGCAGACCCCCCAACAGACCACACACAGGCAGACTATGTTTCTCCAGACTCTGCTGCCCCAGAACCAACAAATACTAGTACACAATCTACAAAATCAAGGATGTCGGGAGGACCGCGAAGTGTTTGTGCTATGCACAAAGTGGTTATTAAAAAAGCTCAAGGCAAGAAGCTCAAAGTCCAGTACAATAGAATTGGAATTCCAGTTGGAGACACTAGGAAACCTTTGCAGTCCTACATAGGCATGTCAGCTAGGACAATGGTGCCAATTGACATTTCGTCCTGGCCAGAAGTGGACCCTGAATTAAAAGAAAACTTGTGGAGAGATATTCAGGTATTTTAAATTAATATTTCTGAATTTGTCCATTCGACATCGTGCTAAAAGATAATATAACAATTATATAACTTGTTTGCCCTTTAGGAAACATTCCACGTGGCTCCAGAAAGTCGAAAGTTAATTCTACAGTCGGCAGGTGCAAAATGGAGACAATTCAAGGCCAAATTAACTGCTGAGCATGTGCTCCCTTATGTCGGACATAAGAAGAAGCTAAGAAAGCCACCAAAGAAATATGCATTTGTTGGTAAGGATCATTGGAAACGATTTGTTGCAACGAGGAGCACAAATGAGTGGAAGGTATGCATTAATTTCATGTTTAATGTATACATATATGCAATTACGAAAACAAATATGTTGTTGAAAGGAAATATGCATATAGGAAATACATTAACGGAGTTTGGTATATTTGGTTGTAGGAAATACATGAAAAGCAGAGTCAAAGAGTGGGCAACCGGAAATATCCACACCGATTGGCAAGAAAAGGATACATTGGTTTACATGAAGACCAAGTAAGAGTTTATTTTTTAATGTCATTACGATTTACATGTTTTTTTAAATGCGTGTTATATTTTTTTGAATGTTTGTTATATTTTTTGAACAGGTACGTAAAGGCCGGATTAAGCCCGATGTGGTACCTGACCGGGCAATTTTATGGAAAAAGGCCCGTAACCCTGACAGCGATATTGATGATAAGATAGACGAAGGGCTGGTAGCGGTAATTTCAAAAATTGTAAGATTTATTATTTTTTTGATTATTTCTTTTTCTAAATTACACATACGTAATCATTTCTTTTCCTGAATCACACCTAATTATTTTTTTGATTTTTTATTTTTTTAAACAGGATGTCTTACTCGAACAGCAGGAAAAGGGTGAATTTATACCGTTAGGAAGTACAGATGTGCTGACTACTGCATTGGAAACTCCGGAGCATTCCGGTAGGGTTCGGGGAGTTGGAAGCTTCATATCTCCAACAATCTTTTTCAACATCCCAAAAGAGAAAAGGATCCAAATTACCAAAGCTGAGTTGTTGGCTCGTGATAAAAAGAGGGAAGATGAGTTTGAGAAAAAAACCAAGATGTTGGAGTCGCAGATTGCTGAGATGAAAGCCCTGATTAGTGCATCCCAAATTCACTCACCAATACTGTCCGACAAAGGAAGCTATCCAGGAGAAAAAGAAGTAGTGATTGATGAAGAATTGCAGATTAAGAGTAAACCAGAATTTGCAAAAGAATTAATTTTGGACTTGGATGAAGATTGTTTTGCTATTGCTAAGTACCCTTCTCCACCGGAAAAGAAGGTATTTGAGCATATTTCTCAATTTTTTTTTTGTTACTGGACACTTATAATTTGACCTGTACATGTAGGGTGTGCACAGATGTGAGCTGGCAGTGGACAACATTGACAACAAGGTAGCTCATGGTCAGGTTTTTTATGATGATAATATGTGCATAAAAGTTCATGGAGTGCCTTTAGAGTGGGGATTTGTTCGTGTTTCAGTGGACGGAAGTATTAAGCCAAATGCCTTAGTTCCAGTTCCAGTAGCTGGTGAGATAGAAACCGTCCACCAAGCTATTGGAACTCATTTAGCGTGGCCTGAAAACATGATCACCTTGATCACCTCCACTCCTAATGTTGAGGTATATTTTCCTTAATATATTCCTTGGTAGTTAGTATGTATACAAACTGACTACAAATCAGTAATTATATTGTATAAATATAATTCAGGTTAATCATTAAATGATTGTTTATATGCAGAAAAATAAGAAGTTGCTGTCAAATAAAAATGAGTTGAAAAGAATGCATAGTCTCTTTAACACTGTGAAGCCAAAGACTAAAAACTTGCCTCCTCGCTTTAAGGTGTTGTATAAACATGCAACTACATTAATGAGAGAAAGTGGAGACTCGATACAGATTCCATGTGATTTTGAAGTGTTTGGAAAAAACAGAACAATTTTTTTGTTGCATGAGAGTATAATTGCGTTGATAGAGTTTGAAATGATTGGGCAGGCTGTTATAGCAACATATATGGCGTAAGTTTTTTTTTTCCTTTTTGTGAATCTTGTCTCATTTCACATATTTTGTAAGGATATTTACACAATATGTAATATTTTATTTGTAGGTATTTGCATACAGTGGTTAGAAATCTCGATGACTACTCAGATTTGTTTGCATTTATTGATCCTTCAACATTTAATTTGGATAAAGAATTTGAAGCTTATGTTGTTGAAAGGCTGAAAGGTGGATCTATGCGCGCTATCTTCATGCCTTATAACTACGAGTAAGTGAAGAATTTGAAGCTTATGTTGTTGGACATGTTGTTTGTATATTCGAATTCTCACTTTAATCTATTTTTAATAAAAACAGTTTTCATTGGATTTTGGTCATTTTTTGGGAATCTGAAATTTATATTCTCAATCCACTGCCTCATCAACCACATCCGCCACAATTGGAAGAGGCATTAACGAGGTAATATTAGTGATTTATATTAGTGATTTCTCGGGTTTGACACTATTTTTATATTCCCTTTTATAGAGCAGTTAGATCTTCTAATGCTCAAGCAGGACGGGTGAATAAAAATCCCAAAATTAATAGACTTTCGGTAAGTATTTTATGCACTTTAAAGACGGATGCACCTGTAATTTTTATTTATGTGATCATTGACTAATTATCGATTTATTATTGGAATAGGGATGCCCTAAACAACCTGGTGGAAAAGAATGTGGGTATGCAGTCATGCGTTATATGAAAGATTTAATTGATGACAAGGAAATGACACTTATAAGCAAGGTATCATTTCTAAATTAATATACCTACCTTCTAAGTTAAGTTACATATTTGCTTATGTCTGATAGAAACTCATTTTATAACTCATTCCAGCAAGTTAAGTTACTTACTGGAAAATTTTAAAATTTCATAACTCCAGATAGATAGATATAAGATGCTACAGAAAATTCAAATATTTTAAGCGTATCATAAGGTCCAGGCCTTTAAGCTAATATCCACAAGCTTTACTACTCGAATCTACATGAGAAAGAGAACCATATTCAAAGATTTGCCAATTTATTGTCCATATTAAGACTTACTAAATCTACTAAATGCAAAAACTCAGAGCTAACTTACTTCCCCTTCCCATATGAAGTAGGTTCCATCCACTGCATAGTTAAGAAGTTAATAATTAATAACTCACAGATCCCAGGTGGTGTAGGTGACAGTATTAGTTTATAACTTTACAGTTTGTTAAGAAGTTAAAACTGCATCATCTGTTTATACTTGTATAGATGATAGAATTAACCAGAAAAGGACTTAAACTTTGGAATAATTCAAGAGAACTGAGACAAATAAAAAATGTGTTGGTAGAGGTTATACCGACTACATGCAGGACAAGGGCATGACTGCACAACACTTAAGTAAGGTTACTGGACCTTACTTATACACTTAAATTTTAAAACTGTTTCTGGATGTTATCTTTATAATGTCTGCATTGCTTATAACTATGAGTTAATGTTTTCTGACTGTTGGGATAATGTTTTCTGCATTACTAATGTTTTCTGACTGTTAGGCTAATGTTTGCTTCATTTGTGTAAAATATGTAGTGGGGCACCAAGCAACGGAAGACATACACAGCTTCTGAGCTTGAAATCGTACGCTTTGAGACGCTTGACTGCATCCAAGAAATGATGTAACATGCATGATCGATGACTAGTAGTTGAAATGATAGCCAAATGATAGGCAGACTAGTTGGTAGTATAGTACTTAGTTGTTTTTTCAAATTTCAAGTACTTGTAGTACTTTCTAATTTGGATTGGAATTATGTTTTTGGTATTGTTGTATTGGATTAGTTTGTAATGATAAATGATCAGGAAGTTTGGTATTTGTTTTTGTTGTGAATTTAGTATTTTTAGGTGGATATATATATATATATATATATATATATATATATATATATATATATATATATATATATTATATTGTGATTGGAGCATGCATCATAGACATCAGTTTTATTTGAAACAAATAAGCCAACTGATGTCTATTACTTACTATAACATCAGTCAAATAGAAAGAAACTGATGTTAAAGATTAACAACATCGGCTATTAACCGATGTCCTGAAAAAAACAACCGATGTCTATGTCAATGATGTTATAGGACCCCTCTTTTAACATCGGCTCATGACTGATGTCTAAAGTGTTTATAACATCGGATTGCAACCGATGTCCTAAGTATAATAACTGATGTCTTTGTGCCATTTTAACATCAGTTTCAGTTATCCACCTGATGTCTTAAAGACCTTTTGACATCGTTTTGGATTTCGTAACCGATGTTAATACAAAAATATACCTTATATATCATATGTTTAAATTGATAAAAACGTCATATTATGGCTATATAGAGAAGTTGGTAATGCAATTTTATCTTAAAAATGATGAAAAGACATCGGTTTGTTAAGAAAAACCGATGTTATAAAAGCCTTTAGACATCGGTTAGGAACCGATGTTAAAGGGGGGGTCTATAACATCACCGACAAAGACATCGGTTACAAAATGCTAAGACATCAGTTACTGACCGATGTCTATTCCAGTTTTTCTAGTAGTGGTTGGCCGGGGAGAGCTAGTAAGGCGGTATACAAGTAAAGCCGTCAGTTCTTCCTTCTACCGGTAGTAAATCTAAATTGAGCTGTACGATCTCGACTGATCATCAAGATTGGAACAGCGGGCGCGGTGAATACTCCATCATTGGTTCATCATCCAAATTTATTTATTTCCTGCAACATGATTACTGTTGGCAGAGTTGGAAAAATGTTCATAACTGGAATTGCAACCTTTTCTTGCAAGTTCCTCTTCTTAATAACAATAAGAATATCTCGCTTACTTTGATGTAGCAGATATTTCTACAAACAAATACTTTAAGTTACCTTGTAACTTCATCGTTCATATTATACTGGCATCATTTCCGTAAATGCATGGCATATGGTTTGAAAGATACTTTTGAACTGTTATACATTATCGTTCAGTTATATATTATTGTTGGTGGGCTATTGCTCACCCTTGCTTTATTATTATATCACAACAACAGCTAGACCAGATGACTCGCACAAGGCGCACTCGACGCAGGCGAGGACGATGAGACTACCAGAGCTGAAGAAGAAGCTATTGGTAGGGTATATTTATTCTTTCAGTACCAAGAATATGGTCTAGTATGACTTATGTAAATGGATGGCAAAGAGTATGTATTTATATTGAAATTCTTTTGGATTGTAAGAACTCATAATGTGATTAATAAAAATTTGATTGTTACTCTGATTTCATCTCTGGGACTATAACGGGTGTGTTTTATATTGTTGTGTTGAGTTATAGAGACGTAATTTATGTTATGTTAAGGAAAGTTCAATTGTTGTGGACAGAATTGGAAACCGTAACCACCGGATCCCGGACCCCGGATCTGGGGGTGTTACATTTGTTAAAAAGACTTTTGCAACTAAAAATGTTAAATTGCATGCAAAAAGAACCCAACAAGTGTGGGTTCTTAAAAATTCTAACTGAGCTCTTTATGTTTCTGATTGCAGGGTAAAAAGAAAAATGTGTTAATCATGGATAGTGGATGCTCTGTGCACAAGACTGGAAACAAAACCTTGCTATCAGAATTTGAGGAGAAAGCTGGCCCAACAGTGTCTTATGGAGATGGCAACATTGGACAAACTTTGGGATATGGCAATATAATCATTGGAAATGTCATCATTGAAAAAGTAGCTCTGGTGAGAGGACTCAAACACAATCGGCTTAGTGTTAGTCAAATCATAGACAGAGGTTATCATGTCAACTTCAATGATACTCACTTTGAAGAGATCAGTAAAACATCTGGAAGGATTGTCTTAACTGGTCAAAGACGTGGTAACATTTCTGAAGCCAACGTCTACACCAATACTGATGGTCCCTCAACATGTCTCATCAGTAAAGCAATAGTAGATGAAAGTTGAAATTGGCACATAAAGCTTTTGTTAGATATTGATTCAAGTGATGATCAGGATTTGGACTACTGATCAGATACTGATGCTGACGTCATCAGTAATGCACCGTCAGGATTGGGTTATCATCAGGATTGGAAGCTGATCAGGATTTTATGAGGATATACATCAGTCCAGGAATCTAGGAAGATTGACATGTCGGTTCCTGATTTATAGGAACGCGGTTATCATTCAAGATATGTACTAAGAAACGTATGTAATTGATTTGATATATCTTGTAATTGATAGTGTAGCTGTGTACTGTATATAAACACAGTTTAGGTTTTACTTAATAGTAATCGCTTACACGAATTATCTTGTAACCTAGCAGCTCTCAAGAACATAAGAATTTCTTGAGAGAGTTTGTAACAGTTTTATATCAGAATTAATAAAGCTTTTATTTATTCATACCTGTGTTATTATTTCTATTTAAGTCGAAAATCTTATACAATTTTATTCAACCCCCCTTATACAATTGTTAATTACTGGGCAACAATTGGTATCAGAGCAAACTGATTAATTCAATCAGAAACGATCTTAATATGTCGACAAGCAAGTATGAAAGTATTAAAATCCCTGTTCTCAAAAAGGCTGAATACCCCACATGGAGGGTAAAGATGTTGATGTATCTGGAGGTAACTGATTCTAACTATCTCGATCGAATATATGATGGACCATATATCCCTAAGAGACTGGTTGCTAGAACAGATACTATACCTGAGCACTATGTTCAGAAGACAAAGGCTGAATGGACTCCTGAGGAAAAGGCTGAAGTACTCAGAGATGCAAAGGTGAAGAACATTCTTCATAATAGCCTTGATGCTGTCATGTCAAATAGAGTGATAGCATGTAAAACTGCTAAGGAGATCTGGGAAACTTTGGAGACTCAATGCCATGGTACTGAATCTATCAAAAAGAACAGAAGGGCTCTGTTGATTCAAGAGTAAGAGCAGTTTGATGCAAAATCTGATGAGAGCCTCACTGATCTGTATGATAGATTTCTGACACTATTGAATAATCTATCTCTAGTGGGTAAAGAGTATGAACCAGAAGACTCGAATACTAAGTTTCTTAGAGCTTTGCCTGAGGAGTAAGATACTCAAACCTCTATCATTAGGCATCAGCATGATCTTAGTGCTGTATCCCTTGATGAAGTCTATGGGATGCGAAGAACCCATGATCTTGAGGTTCAACAAAGGAAGAATAAGAAAACTAACAAAGCAAAGGCTGTTGCTTTGAATGCTGAATTAAAATCAAAAGGAAAAAGCGTGGAGGTTTCAAGAAGGAGAAGTAAAGTCGTTGAGTCCAATACTGATGACTCATCATCAGATCCTGTAACACCCCCAGATCCGGGGTTCGGGATCCTGTCGTTACGGTCTCCAATTCTGTCCATAATACTTGAACTTACTTCAACATAAAATAAATTACATCTTTATGACCCAACACAACAATATAAAACACACCCGTTATAGTCCCAGAGATGAAATCAGAGTAACAATCAAATTTTATTAATCACATTTGGAGGTCTTACAACCCAAAAGAATTACAATATAAATACATACTCTTTGCCATCCATTTGCATAAGTCATACTAGACTATATACTTGGTACTGAAAGAATGAATCTATCCTACCAATAGCTTCTTCTTCAGCTCTGGTAGTCTCATCGTCCTCGCCAGCGTCGAGTGCGCCTTGTGCGAGTCATCTGGTCTAGCTGTTGTTGTGATATAATAATAAAGCAAGGGTGAGCAATAGCCCACCAACAATAATATTTAACTGAACGATAATATATAACAGTTCAAAAGTATCTTTCAGACCATATGCCATGCATTTACGGAAATGATGCCAGTATAATATGAACGATGAAGTTACAAGGTAACTCAAAATGTAAATATATGTGGGAATATCTGCTATGTCAAAAATAAGCTAGATATTACCATTTATCTTATAAAGAGGAACTTGCAAGGAAGATATTGCAATTCCAGTTATTAACATTTTTCGAAGTCCTACAACCTGAAAGAAGTCTCTTCGATACGTGTTGCGGAAGACACCGTCAACCTGAAAGAAGTCTCTTCGATACGTGTTGCAGGGAATTCCCAATTTGGGAGATGAACCAATACTGGAGTTATCACGCGCCAGCTGTTCCACTCCCTGATGATCAATCGGGGATAGTACAGCCCAATATAGTTTTACTACCGGTAGAAGGAAGAACTGACGGCTCCACTTTTCAATGGCCTTTAATAGTAACTCCCTGGCCAATGGTTGACTCGGCCTCTTACACACGACTCCTAGTTCGAATAAATCAACAGCATTGAAACGTAGAGTTTGTCCTCCCTTCCCCAAGTGAAATACTTGTTGATAAGACTCCACAAAGTAGTCGTATCCAGTTGGAAAGGAAAATTCACCAACATTTCCCAAGCTTTTGCTTGTTAATGGATATCAACTTGTTCCAACAATCTTACCCCTCAAATGATGAGAAGGTACACACAGACTTAATGAGTCCATAGCAACCAAGTTACGAGTGAAAAGGATAAATTATGATCGGGAAGTCAACAAGATAAATAACCTTTCTCAAGTAAGGTTCCTTTATAATTTAAGAGATAGATTCGAGTGAAGAATGGAATCTTGAGGACCTTTCTTAATATAATATTAATCGTATGACTCCGAAGAATTTTCAGAATGATCGAAGGTCGAAGAAGAATAAACAACATTGAAGTTGTTTCCAAGTATTGAATAAATATTTACAGAATATTTATTGAGTCGGAAGTATTTAATGAATGAGAGAATATTTTTCATAATATCTGGAGGTGAAAGATAATCTCCAAATAATATAAATCATTTTTAAAAGAATTTAAAACAATTAAATAAATATTCCAAGAATATTTATTAACTCAATAATAATTACGGAATATTATTAAATCATAATGTTGCTCGCAAGTAATCCTCGAATGAATATATATAATTATTTACTAAATAAATCCCTCCTTAAATGAATATTCAAAATAATATTCATTAAGTAGTTAACTCCAATAATTATTTAAAATAATATTCAATAAATAAGTCAAACCTTAAATGAATATTTGAAAATTATATTAATTTAATAAATAATCTTCTAAATGAATATCCAAATAATATTCATTTAATAAATAATCTTCTAAATGAATATCCAAATAATATTCATTTAGTAATCAAAACTTTAAAGGAATAATTGAAATAATATTTCTTAAGTAAATAGAACTTCCAATGAATATTTTAACATAATATTCATCAAGTACATAAAACCTTGAATGAATATTCGAAAGTAATATTCACTTAATAAATAACATTCTAATGAACATCATAACAATATTCATTAAATAATCAACTCTAAATGAATATTCGAAACTAACATTCATTTAATATCTCTCGACTGAGATAATACTCGAATAACATTCCTCGAAATATTCCCAAGTAATTGATAATTTATGGAAATATAAATAACGTTTAATAAGAACATTCCTCAGATAAATAATAATCTGTCGTTGGAATCCCTCCGGGTTTCCACGACTATCTATATCTCAAAATACCGACTCCCGGTCTATATTAAGAATGAATATCATATGCCCTTCGCTAAGGGTCTTATCAAAACAATCCGGCTTATAACTGATAATTCGTATCTAGTCTATAAGCCAATATCAATTCAGGGAACAGGTATCATAATATAATTTGACAATAGGCATGCATGCTATGGCATATGTATCAGAAACAACAGATATACATATTATCACAACAACAGTTCCAAGGTATTGGAAACTTGCCTGGTACTCAGGTGTGGGTGGAGATAGCGTGTCCTGGGTCTGCTGGATGATCTATAAATAATCAGAACATTTGAGATTAACCACTTAACACCTTTTAAGAGTCTAAGTATAAACTTTACTTAAGTCGAAACACGTTTTCGAATTATCCCGTTATACACTTTTTAGTGTAACTCTTTTTATTACCGATACGATCCGACATTTGTTTGTTATTATGACATGTCATCATACCCACACTCGGTATATAATTAAGTCGATCAATTAAGAACCGAGATTAAACCTCGAGTTTTATCGTTCGTTTTTTAAGTGTTTTACCAAAGTTATAACCAAGCGGGTTTTTAGGGGTTCGTTCGCGTTTAACTATGATTCCAACATTTTTATAAAATCGGAAAACGATCCGTTTGACATGTGATTTTCTCTCATACCTTCCTCATGACCTCTAGTATTTATTTACCAAGATTCGCCACTGAGTAACATGCTTTACGAGAGTTCAATTGAAGTTACGAACTTTTATTTACGGTTCCGAACCAATTTTAGTAATTTGACCATAACTCCTAAACCGTAAGTCGGAATGTTTCGATTCTCACGCCAAAATGATCTATGGCCCGATATTTACAAGGACCAGTCATATTATTATCAAGTTCAGGAAATTAGATTCACTGCCATGCTTGGTTTCTAGGTGTTAACAAAAATTCGGCATTATGACGGCTATAAATCGGATATTTCCAAATTCTAAACTTTCCGATAATCATAGTTCTCACTCCAAACAACATATACATGTTATTTAACCATGAACTAAGGCCAAGCAATGCCTTTCCGTTCATCTAAACTATTTCATCCTCTTATATCAACAATCACTACATAAGCATGCTTTAATCATCACCATAATCATACTAATCTAAATTCTCATCAAGAACATCATTAAACATAAAGTAAGGCCTAGGGTTTCAAGAGTGTTATACCTTCCTTGAGGTGTATATGCACTTGGTAAACCTTGTATAGTCCTTGTATAGCCTCCATGAAGCTTGGATCATCAACCAAAATCAAGATTCAAGAATTTTGTTCTTGAGGTTACTATTCATCCTCCACTTTCTTGATTTTTTTGAAAATGGAAAAGGTGGTGTTTGAGGTTAAGATTTCTAGGGTATCATTTTTATGAAATATAGGATCTATGTTAAAAATTTGGAGATCAAACAATGGTGGGAGCTTGGACTTTGATTCTTGAATTAAGATGAAAGTCGAATGGAGCTTTTGCAAGGGGGGAGAGAGTTTTGCTTGGTTGGCTTGATTTAGTCTCATCATATCTTGCATTATTATGAAAATATCTAGCATAAAGTGGCTTTAATAAAGTGCCCATGTCATTGCATGCATCATCTAGCCAAGTGTTGGTGTTTGAAAGTGTGGATGATAAGATATAGCTAAGTACTTGGCTTGTTTCTCCAAGTGAGCTAGTTACTCTTAATATTTACACCATCATTTTCAATTCTCTTTAATAATTCTTGAACCTATATTCCTTAAATCCCTTCAATAATTCTTTAAGTCTTTCAGTGTCCAGGGAAATCTCGGGCAAAATAAAAGTGCTATTTTTCAGAATCCGACAGCTTTTACATACACTCTTTTTCCCCCTGGATCAATAATATGAACTCAGAATTTCATTCCGGGTACTTCTATATAGTGTCGTCTAATAATATTCCTACGTCAACCAAAATCACTATTCATCCTTTATTCTTTACATATTCTTTTGGGTTGTACAATTGTCCCTGATCTCTTTCGATCGTTCCTTAACCTTTTTACGGAACCACTGGACCAATAACAGATACCGATTTGGATGACATAAGAATAATCTTCTTCTTTAGAATTATCAAATCTTAATTCCCTAGGAGATTGATTATTCTTACCTAAGTTGTCAACCATTAGCATTCTTCATGGCTTATAAACATTTGAATCCAAATCTATTCCTTTCATTCATTATCTCAATCGGTACATCGTAGTCGTAATCACTATTCACCATTGCCTCAGTACATAATAAAAAGTTTTAATTATATCCAAAATTTGGGTTCTTACAATCTCCCCTCCTTAAAAGGATTCCGTCCCGGAATCAGGTAGGAAGCAAAGAGTCGTTTGTCTGTCGTTTCACCTTTCAGCTTCCGGGTCAATTCTTAGTCGTTCTGCCCTTTCTCAGCACATCTATTGGTGCTACAATACGTACTTTATCCTTTTTCCATCAACTTTGCTACTTTTTGTACAACACATTATCCGGGTTATGTTCTTACCCAGTCTTATCCTTATTGATACCTGCAGTAACATTGGTACCACCATCACCCTGCGAATTCGGAGATAACCTCGCTCGCACTGTGCATTTCCTGATCGCTTTAATCTTCGCAATATCGATCAATATAGAGAAGTGGAAAGATTTATTGAGAGATCACTATGATCAACATTTGTTATATTGCATAGTTAGTACAAAAGGGGGCCAGCCTTTAGTACTTGACAAGCAATTAAACAAGTTATGGTATTCCACTTAGACTTCTATCACATAGACAGATAGTCACATAGCAGTACCTCCCCTCCTTAAAGGGTTGTTCTTCTCAATTCATAAAGAAGATGAATAAAAGAGAAGAAAAGAAAAGAATTCTAAAGGATTATAGAAAGTTTTCATGATTGTAAAATATCATACTCAGAATTTACCTCTGAACTATAGAGGTTCATTAAGGAAGAAATTAATCATAAATATATCAAATACTATTTGATCGCAATCTCATGTGTCAACATATCTTGCTGCTTTATCCACTATTCTATGGACCTATACGCTGGTTCAACCTTAGCACGCTCACTTTTGGAAAATCTTTGAACCTCTCAGGTTAAATCTTAGTTTCTCGCTTGACACCATTGTTACTGGCATCCCATGTCACGCTACTAGCTCTTTTTTTCATATTTATTGTAAGAACCCAAATTTTCGGTAGAATTAAAACTTTTATTATTAAGAATAGGTATATACGTGAATAGTGTTGTCATACGTGAATAGTAATTTGGTGGATGAATAATAATTTTGAGGATTAGGAAAAGTTTTCATGTCACCTATGTACGAGACGTAGAATGGATATTCCGAAGTCGTACTAGTGACCCATGGAGTAAATAAGTGTATGTAAAGACGATCGGAATTCAGAGAATCCAAACTTTATTTTATTCCAATTTTGACAGAGGAGTCAGGGATATAATAATTGGATTATTAATTGAGGATATTGGATATGAGAAGTCCAAGGAGGGATATATATTATGAGAGGAAAATGGGATTGAGGATGAAACCCTAGAGGTGAGGAATAGAGAATACTTGAGAAAATCGGGAGGACGTTTCCAGAGATAAAGAGAGAATAAACAAGGAATGTTGGATTTAATATTGGATTATAGATTGAACACATGACAAGATTAAATACCATGCAAGATTATTAAGTGCAACAAATCAATAGAAGTAGTGTGAAACCAAACAAGATGCAAGTGGATTAAGAATAGTACAAGGTGAGGTGTTCTTGTTAAAACCATGCAAATAAAACACCTAAACTCTCCCATTACTTGACACTTGTGTGGAAGGAGAATATGAAGAGTAGCACAGCTGATATACATTACTTACAAGCCTAATAATTCATTTCTAACACCAAAAATATCAACCAAGCAAGCCAAACACTTTTCTCTCTTTCCTTCCCCATTTTCCAGCAGATCAGATTTTTCAGAGCAGGGATCTTTCCGATTTTTTTTCACCCAGTTCTACTCATTTAAAAATTATGAAAAAATTCACGAAGCTTCTGCACATCAAGATGAAGTTGTGGATTTAATTTCATAATTTTTGAAGATCGTTTGAGTGGTCAAATAAATTCGAGAAAATCGCTCTGTTTTTCCCCTTGAAGAACCCACTTCGAATTTTTGAAGTTTTGAGATTTCAAAATCCAACTTCCAACCATCATTTGATCTTAAAACTTTTATGGTAAGTCCTATATTTCATATAAATGATCTCCTAAGAGTTTTAGCTTCAAACTCCTTTGTTTCCATTTTCAAATAAATCCTCAAAGTGGAGGGTGAATAGTAACCTTCATAAACTAATCTTGATTTCTTTGATTTCTTTGGTTGATTTAGCAAGCTTAAGACTATCCAAGGCTATTATAAGGTGTACAGAGCTTTGTTAGTGTTGTGAGAGTATCAAGAAAGGTATAAACCTCAACTTTACCTTTTATATATATGAGTTTTGGTGAAGTTTTGATGCTAGTGTAAAGATTAGTTCATGTTAAGAATTTATATGATTGTTTAGCTTTGTCTTGAGGTGTATATGTTGAGTGGTGGTCATTGGACCTTACCACTGCCCTTAGAGGCCTAGTATGAGTGTTGGTGTGTAATATTAGAGTTTGGGTTGCCTTGTATGGCTTGATTGAGGAGTTACAAAAATGGTAATGTTCGATTTAGAGCCGTTATAATGCCCAAATTTCTTGAACAATGTTGACAGTAGCTACCCGAGTCCTTAAACATGTTTAAATTGCAACCACTGACCATATTGGGTAGGTTTTGGATTCTAGTTTATGTGGCCGCAAGAATCGTGTCAAAAGAGTTTACGGTTTGTGAGTAATGACCGTTTTAGTGAAAGCGATTCGAGAAACCATGTCGCAGAAATGTATCAACTTTGAGGTTAAGTTTGAGACCCTTAAAAAAATTGAATTAGAGTATGATATTTTGAGGATAAATACTAAGGTCAGTTAGAAAGGTTTGTACGAAGGTTTCGAGTTAAAAAGATTATTTTTCGATTTTATAAAAAGGGCGTAAGCCGAGATTGCGCAAGTGGAAAACCCCTTAGAAAGACCATAAGACTCACTGCATAGCCACTGCCCTGTTTTGAAAATTCCGAAAAATGAGCCTTCTGACCAGAGCCAAGTTTTGAGTTAGTTACCTTCTAGACATTCCCTAGATCGTGTACGCGAAAACGGTGCGTCATTTGGGTTAACGGTTATCGAGTTATGAACATTTTAGTGAAAGAGGTGCAAATAGTAAAACCCGTAGTTGACTGAACTTCAAAAATACAATTCCCCTGCCTAGACCCGTAGATTTGAATCGAAACTTTTATGATAAATATTACAAATACCAAAGGTGATTTTAGAGGTGGTTTCGTATTTAAATACATTCCCGGTGATTTATTAAAAGTGTTGGAGTGCGAGTCACGGAATAGTGAATCTCAGGAAAGTCAACTCTAGAGGTGCTACTTGACCATCCGCTTTGGCTGAGTTAAAAGAGGAATTTCGAGTCGACTAAAACATGAAACTTGTTAAGAATTATCAAGGCAACATATTGGTGTAAAGAACGAGGTTAAAAATGGTTAAGTATAACATGGACTTAGACGAGTCTAGAGGGACCCCTTAGTGCTTTGTTTTGATTGACTTAAGTGTCTAAGTGTTGGACTATTATTGGATTGTATAGGGGATTAATAGCATGTTTTCTTGACTTTATTTAGATTGTCGGACCCCGCTACCAGCCGTTACTGCATCAGGAGTACCAGGCAAGTATACTAACTCTTACTCTATCATTCAGAGTAGAGATGTTTTGTGTTATAAAATGTTCGTAATGGTAGTTATATTTGAATTATTATATTGAGGAGATAAGGGAAGTATGGTTAGGAGTAACTTACGTTTCCCTTTAGATGATGTAACATGAGGAGTAAATAGTGAATACGAAGTAGTGAGGAGTTGGATTTTCTTCAAAAACCCGGACAAAGATTTTAAAGAATTTCGCAATAATGAACCTAAAGGAAACATCACCAATAATCTAGCGTTTATTAATCAAGTAGATACTTGGGTAGCATTTACTGATTAAATGAACCTTATTCGTCTAATTAGATTTATTTAATTAGAAGAATATTATTTTCAAAAAAATGTTTTCTTAAAACAACTTTGTCCGGAGAAATATCAATGTTGATTTACAAAATTATTCTATCGAGGTGATTACTTTTAGAGATGTTTTCTTCTTGCAATATATATATATATATATATATATATATATATATATTATTTTTGAGCTGTTACTTGAATAATATTATTATGCTAGATGTTCTATTTTAGTTCATGAGATGGTCCGTATTGTGGGACATTTATCGAGTTACTTCATTCGTACTCGAAGAGGAGATAATAAAGGCGTATTAATAATATCTTCATACTATATATTTACTGTTATTTAAGGGTGGAGTTATGTATATATTTATATATACTGACATGGGTCCTTCATTCTGGATTCATAGTCAGAACAATCTTTCATAAATATTTTCCTCCACTCATTCGGAAGGAGAACCAAATTATTGGAGGTGTATATCGTTCATTGTTTCTGAACGATATTGGAGTATTAATTCGTTTCAAAATAAATAAAGGTGCACGTGTTATTTCACCGTGACGCCTAAGCTATTTGTTGTTAAAGGTGATCGAAGATTCCGACACCTAATATCCTGGACTGAAAGTGCGTAAGAGACCGGGACAGGGCCGGCTCAGCACATAAATCGATGAAAGTGCGTACGAGACCGGGACAGGGCCGGCTCGGCACATAAATTGATGAAAGTGACCGGAGTAACGCACCGGCCCAACTAAGGGTGAGGGTCCGAGTCTGTCGACTCATCCTTATGAGGAATATTATTGGATGGTTCGAGACGTCGACTGTCCTTTCTATCGATAGAAAAATTGAGATGTGACAATGGATTGATCATCCATTACTTGATGCAGCGTTCGAGGAAAAGTCCAATCATTGATTCTCTAGCTATTAACCGATGCCTTTGTGGTTCGGATTAACTAGGGTATCGATCTGAGAAATTATTATATTATATTATTATATTGAGGAGTTTGAGCAATTATCATGTTACCGTTGAGTAATATGGAGAAGTTATTGAGATGTATTTATTCCATCATTTGGGTATTAAAATTTCGAGATAAATCTCTTTTCAAAATAAATATATATCCGTATGAGGGGAAAAGTTCTTGTAGAGCGGTTTAGTAATGTTTTGTGTGAATTGTTGGGAATAGGGGATAGTTATAACCTTGCTGGGCATTCTTTGGCTCATTCTTGTTATTTTATATATTGTTAAGCAGCGGCATCCAGGGCTAACTCAAGTATGGCCAATCGAGGCAAGGGGAAAGCGACGAACTACTGATTCAGCGCGGTGGCCTTGTAGTATCTAAGTAAGGTGGAAGCTGAAGAGTAGTGGTTTAGTATTTTGTTATCTAGTATTTTGGAATTGTAATAACATTCAGAAATTCTAGTAGATGAACTCGTGTTGTATTAACCTTTGATTTATGGAATGCTTGTTCTAAGACTATAACCCGTGGAGTAATTGTGGAGTCTATTAAGAATATTGTTGTAGATTATATTATGAGCAGGTGATTGTATATTCCGCAAGAGGTGTGACAACCTAGATTCCGGTAGGGAATTTGGGGGTGTTACATTTATAATACTAACCCTATCAGGTTGTCATCCTGAGAATTCATCAGAAAATCCATTTATAAATCTATTCATAACATTCCTTGCTTCATATTCCATAGTCGCTTTCCCAGTCTTTTCTTTATCAATCACATCCTTCTTATTATCTGATTCTTATTTACTTCTGTTATTTACTTCCACCTTCATCTCTTTATTGAGATATCTTTTGCACTTGGTACCTCCTTATTGGTATCCCGTTACATTTACTCTATAATCATCACATTATTCCAATTTAAATTCTCCGAAATGAATCTGGCCGATCCCTTTAACTTAGATTCAATATAATCTACTTCTTTCAACTTGTTTCTCATCACTTATTCTTTTCTACCCGCGGTTTTCCACAGGTTGTCTTTCATAAGTCAGGCCAGGTCGTATATCGCTCGTACTCTTATCATCTATCGAGCATCTGCATTTTACTGGCGTAGTCTTGCCACATGAAACACGTTACGATCATGCTATAAGTTTTGGGGGTAAAACTGGCTCGAATGCCACCTTCCGAATAGTTTTAAACCCTCAGGTGGCCTAATAAGTCTCAGGTTCAACTGCCCTTCTCTCTAAGTCTCATTAATTCTTTCTACGGGAATACGTTTAGCATTAAGAATTATCAACCTCATATTCTCTATCTTGTTTACGCAGAAGTACACTAACACAAACTTGCTTGTCATTCATCAACATGCCATTTAGCTTATCAATAACAGCACTTTCTTTATCTTTACGTTGTCATCTACTTCCTTAGAAGAATCACCATCGCTTGTTGTTTGCGTAGTGCGTTAATAGTTAACCCTACGGGTTTCAAATCCCTTAGGGAGACAAAGTAATCACTATTCCTTATCCATAAGGAACACTTCTTGAACTTGATGTAGATATTACATGAAGTAGATAAAATTGCAGAAGAGCTTCAATCATCGTAGTTATGTCAGGTTGATGAAACTATCACTCATGCAGCTTCCATAAAAGACTAGAACTTAACGGTTTACTTCGTCAATTTTATATCATGGTCCTGGTTTGCCTCAAAACGGGACCTTCTAAGGTACGTAATATGCTTAAGACTCTATCAGGAATCGAATCTTTACTTAAACTATTATTACCGTCAATTCTTGCATAGTCATCAGAAGGAATGTGAACTCCTCCATTCCGATATGACCTTCAAGGTCCTTCCACATATCATTCTGTTCCTTCGGTATGCACATTTGTAATTATTCCTCTATACTTAGACTGTCGGCCACTTCATTGGCCTTTCCTGATAATAATAATTTCTTGTAATCCATGTTCTCTGGATACATTTCAACTCAAATCTTTCTACCTCATTCCCATCACTTTTGGGTGAAAGCATCCTCCCTTAAGCTCTGCTGAAGGAGAAAAATATATCTATCAGTCTTTTTCCATAAGTCATTGCTTCCACCTTTCTGTGGGAAGCTTATCAAAGTTACCCTCAATCATACCTAGAATACTTGTTCTCTTAGTTCTTTCTTGTTCTAGGATAATATCAACCTTCTTTGGTTCCATCCATACCTCATCATGGTTTCATACATGCCTCATCTAGCATTATTGTTATTGTGTCTTACATTCTCTGTCAAACTTCTAGTTTGAAACTCAGAATCTTAACATCTTTTTTTTCTTGTAAGGTTTCTTAGGTCGTCCTCATCATTCCTCCTGTATTTTCTAGGTACAGGGTACATCAAAACGTCATTGATCAATACTATAATAATTCTATCTATGTTCTTTCCAGAACTATTTTTAATAATCCTTACAGGTCATTGTTGCCTTAGCAAATCCAACTCATATACCTGAATTCACAATGTCTTTATTAGGGTTAATGCCATCCCTAGTGCATTCCCCAGGGTTTGTCTTAATTTATGGATATCCTATCCTTAATTCAACTGCCAAGGAATTCTTGCATCCTATATTTGGCAATCAGATCATGTATCCTTAATAAAGGTCTCTTTTCAATCATTCTCATTTGATAATCGATCGGTGGCTTAATGCTAACCTCTTCTTTCAAATAGTTGTCAGCCTATTTGACCTTCCAAAAGAACACGCATGTCTATCTGCTCTCTTACAGAACTTGATAATGGTAGCAAGAATGCTTTGAAAGATATTGGTCGAGTTCAACGTGAATCTCTTAGTATTTATCGTTCTTCGCAAAGGTACTTGTCTCAGACGAAATTTCTACAGCATACTGATCAATCTCTGACCATTTATATATTCTCTTCATAAATCTTCATTGTTTGCTTTCCTTGGTCATAATATTTTCATGGTATTCATAATACCTTAAAATCATACATCTCAAGTCACTATACTTCCATTTTACTCGTAATCTTGGACAACCATACACATGAGTCACTTTAGTACGGGTGACCCCATCCCAAAAGGTCTAGTGAATTCCCAATCTAAACATGGGTTGCAAATGGTTCTGTAGAAGATTCCTAGGATCTCATTAATATTTCCTTTATATCAGAAGCCCTTGCAGTCGGTGCTTACTTAGAAGCAACCCTGCTTTGTCCTTTCATTGCTGGTCTAGTCACTTGATAATCCTTTGTGACTTGGCCTCAACTGACCACACTAAAATAAAAATATATGATTTTAGGGGATGGCTAATTAGCATTACTTTTCTAGCTATTGCTGGCATAGTGCCTTCTACTTTGAAACCTTTCTACCTTTCCAAAACTTTACTCCATATAAGTCTTAATCGGCTTCTCGGCACCGTCTCTGGCCACCATTCCTCTACCTTTATCTTTTCAACTATTCTTATAAATCCCACGTGCCACGCAAGTTTACCATTCCTGGCATAACAACCTTTTCACTTAAGTCAATCCCGGAGTTTCTCAGTCCGGCTGGTTTCTTACTTACATTTCCTGTTTTCGTCCAATCTCACTTCATCATTATATTTCTACAATCAATTGCGATAACCGGGGTCTGTCCACCAACCTATATAGCGGCTACTTTACCCAATTCACGGGGTTCGCCCCAGTTCCTACTCTCTTCCATGATGTTCTCTGATAATCAGAAAGATAAGGTTTGCCAAAATTCGTTGAAGTTCTTCCCAGAATTAGGGAAATTTTGGTCAATCTATCCATCTACTAGTAACATTAAGGAGACCAGTTTCGAAACCTGAAGAATAGTTCTATGAACCTCCAAGCAGGTAGAACCATAAGCAGTCCTAATTTATGAAATAATCGTCATCAGGTTGGAAGTTTTACCACTGGAGAGGAACCAATTATATACATCCCTTAGAAGGGACTCAACAGTTTCAAACTGAAACCTGTCACAACATCCTGATACCTATACGTCCTGATATCCACTATTACCAAATGTTAGTCTACCTAACCACTAGTCTCAGAAGGAACATTACCGTCGGAGTTGGTTGTTCCACACAATTGGCACTACCAAGGCCATCCGACCTGGTGGACCGCGCTGTCCGAATGAATCCGCAAGTACTTTGTCGTGCTGCGCAAGCACACATCCTAATCCTTTATGCGAAGCGTCGTTGGAAGCACAAAGTCTCCTTTTTTTTCCATTAAGCAATGCCAACTCTTGGTCATTACCAATTTCATCTTTTAGCTCCAGGAAGATTTTCTCACATTTTTCTCTTTAACTGCTGATCGTATTACTTTATCCGCTATAACTCCGCATCGGAGTAAACTTAAGGTAACTACTTTAATCCATTCAAAGAAAGAATTTAATATTGCTCTGAATCACATGCATCTAACATTTCTGGTTCATCATTTTACTGAGTTGAAATTAACCATATACTCAGTCTCTGGCAGTAGTCTCATTACGAGTTCATCTTGACTCGCTGGTCTTATCTTCCGGTAGGTTCTGAGATCATTGTCTTGCTTACTACTTCCTTATATAACTTTATCCAATCATGCTATCACTTCCAACTAATTCATTCATAAAATGAACATTTCCCTTAAAAAAACCACCTCATTAACCTTAATTTCGTTCCATAATTTACAACCTATGACACCTGCATTCTCATGGCGAATTATTACTGACCATATTCATACTAATTCATTTATCAAATGATATGGCACTTACTGCCTCCTTCTCAACTATTCCTAGGGACTCTACTCCTCACCCTAAATCGATGTCTTTGATAATCATACATCCCTCTCGCTCTTTCTTCGTTAATATGGAAGTCTCTAGGGATTCTCGTCTATTCCCGTATAAGATCTCAAGTGATCCTTTCAATCCGTCTTACTTGCTGGTACTACCTCCAGTAGTCCGGCTACGAATCCAACATGAATCTTCAATTCTCTTGCTAATAACTCAGTTCTTTATGCTCCCTTTTCCGAGCACTATACTTTAATCATCACAGTATTTCTGGCTGCAGCCCTCATTCCTCAAGGGTAAGCTCCTTATCCTAACAGGATTTTTCCTTATCTGCTGGAACCACTTCCGGGTCTCCAGTAGGGTACTCCATCGAATTACCCGCTTATCTTCAGCATATAAAGCATCATCGCGCTGCTGCTCGTATGCCTCAAGGTTTGTCGCCTTACTCGTCGATACGATATCGAGCTAAGTTACTATTATGATACTTAAGAGTTCCCATAAGGGTTTTATATGTCATCACTACATTACATAGTCCGACTATGAACTTGGCAAGAGTTCTTATTATCTTGGTGAATTTATTGTTTAAACGTCGCCTCATCTCTGGGGTTTATAACGTACGCTCTGATACCACTTCTGTAACACCCCCAGATCCGGGGTCCGGGATCCGGTCGTTACGGTCTCCAATTCTGTCCATAATACTAGAACTTACTTTAACATAAAATAAATTACATCTTTATGACCCAACACAACAATATAAAACACACCCGTTGTAGTCCCAGAGATGAAATCAGAGTAACAATCAAATTTTATTAATCACATTTGGAGTTCTTACAACCCAAAAGAATTACAATATAAATACATACTCTTTTCCATCCATTTGCATAAGTCATACTAGAATATATACTTCGTACTGAAAGAATGAATCTATCCTACCAATAGCTTCTTCTTCAGCTCTGGTAGTCTCATCGTCCTCGCCAGCGTCGAGTGCGCCTTGTGCGAGTCATCTGGTCTAGCCGTTGTTGTGATATAATAATAAAGCAAGGGTGAGCAATAGCCCACCAACAATAATATTTAACTGAACGATAATATATAACAGTTCAAAAGTATCTTTCAGACCATATACCATGCATTTACAGAAATGATGCCAGTATAATATGAACGATGAAGTTACAAGGTAACTCAAAATGTAAATATATGTGGGATTATCTGCTATGTCGAAAATAAGCTAGATATTACCATTTATCATATAAAGAGGAACTTGCAAGGAAGATATTGCAATTCCAGTTATTAACATTTTTCGAAGTCCTATAACCTGAAAGAAGTCTCTTCGATACGTGTTGCGGAAGACACCGTCAACCTGAAAGAAGTCTCTTCGATACGTGTTGCAGGGAATTCCCAATTTGGGAGATGAACTAATACTGGAGTTATCACGCGCCAGCTGTCCCACTCCCTGATGATCAGTCGGGGATGGTACAGCCCAATATAGTTTTACTACCGGTAGAAGGAAGAACTGACGGCTCCACTTGTCAATGGCCTTTAATAGTAACTCCCTGGCCAATGGTTAGGCCTTGAGATGGACCGCGCGACTCGGCCTCTTACACACGACTCCTAGTTCGAATAAATCCACAGCATTGAAACGTAGAGTTTGTCCTCCCGTCCCCAAGTGAAATACTTGTTGATAAGACTCTACAAAGTAGTCGTATCCAGTTGGAAAGGAAAATTCACCAACATTTCCTAAGCTTTTGCTTGTTAATGGATATCAACTTGTTCCAATAATCTTACCCCTCGAATGATGAGAAGGTACACACAGACTTAATGAGTCCATAGCAACCAAGTTGCGAGTGAAAAGGATAAATTATGACCGGGAAGTCAACAAGATAAATAACCTTTCTCAAGTAAGGTTCCTTTATAATTTAAGAGATAGATTCGAGTGAAGAATGGAATCTTGAGGACCTTTCTTAATATAATATTAATCGTATGACTCCGAAGAATTTTCAGAATGATCGAAGGTCGAAGAAGAATAAACAACATTGAAGTTGTTTCCAAGTATTGAATAAATATTTACAGAATATTTATTGAGTCGGAAGTATTTAATGAATGAGAGAATATTTTTCATAATATCTGGAGGTGAAAGATAATCTCCAAATAATATCAATCATTTTTAAAAGAATTTAAAAGAATTAAATAAATATTTCAAGAATATTTATTAACTCAATAATAATTACGGAATATTATTAAATCATAATGTTGCTCGCAAGTAATCCTCGAATGAATATATATAATTATTTACTAAATAAATCCCTCCTTAAATGAATATTCAAAATAATATTCATTAAGTAGTTAACTCCAATAATTATTTAAAATAATATTCAATAAATAAGTCAAACCTTAAATAAATATTTGAAAATAATATTCATTTAATAAATAATCTTCTAAATGAATATCCAAATAATATTCATTTAGTAATCAAAACTTTAAAGGAATAATTGAAATAATATTTCTTAAGTAAATAGAACTTCCAATGAATATTTTAACATAATATTCATCAAGTACATAAAACCTTGAATGAATATTCGAAAGTAATATTCACTTAATAAATAACATTCTAATGTACATCATAACAATATTCATTAAATAATCAACTCTAAATGAATATTCGAAACTAACATTCAGTTAATATCCCTCGACTGACATAATACTCGAATAACATTCCTCGAAATATTCCCAAGTAATTTATACTTTATGGAAATATAAATAACTTTTAATAACAACATTCCTCAGATAAATAATAATCTGTCGTTGGAATCCCTCCGGGTTTCCACGACTATCTATATCTCAAAATACCGACTCCCGGTCTATATTAAGAATGAATATCATATGCCCTTCGCTAAGGGTCTTATCAAAACAATCCGGCTTATAACTGATAATTCGTATCTAGTCTATAAGCCAATATCAATTCAGGGAACAGGTATCATAATATAATTTGACAATAGGCATGCATGCTATGGCATATGTATCAGAAACAACAGATATACATATTATCATAACAACAGTTCCAAGGTATTGTAAACTTGCCTGGTACTCAGGTGTGGGTGGAGATAGCGTGTCCTGGGTCTGCTCGATGATCTATAAATAATCAGAACATTCGAGATTAACCACTTAACATCTTTTAAGAGTCTAAGTATAAAATTTACTTAAGTCGAAACACGTTTTCGAATTATCCCGTTATACACTTTTTAGTGTAACTTTTTTTATTACCGATAGAATCCGACATTTGTTCGTTATTACGACATGTCATCATACCCACACTCGGTATATACTTAAGTCGTATAAGTTCTAAAGTCGATCGATTACGAACCGAGATTAAACCTCGAGTTTTATCGTTCGTTTTTTAAGTGTTTTACCAAAGTTATAACCAAGCGGGTTTTTAGGGGTTCGTTCACGATTAACTGTGATTCCAACATTTTTATAAAATCGGAAAACGATCCGTTTGACATGTGCTTTTCTCTCATACCTTCCTCATGACCTCTAGTATTTATTTACCAAGATTCGCCACTGAGTAACATGCTTTACGAGGGTTCAATTGAAGTTACGAACTTTTACTTACGGTTCCGAACCAATTTTAGTAATTTGACCATAACTCCTAAACCGTAAGTCGGAATGTTTCGATTCTTGTGCCAAAACGATCTATGGCTCGATATTTACAAGGACCAGTCATAATATTATCAAGGTCAGGAAATTAGATTCACTGCCATGCTTGGTTTCTAGGTGTTAACAAAAATTCGGCATTACGACGGCTATAAATCGGATATTTCCAAATTCCAAACTTTCCAATAATCATAGTTTCCACTCCAAACAATATATACATGTTATTTAACCATGAACTAAGGCCAATCAATGAATTTCCGTTCATCTAAACTATTTCATCCTCTTATATCAACAATCACTACATAAGCATGCTTTAATCATCACCATAATCATACTATTCTAAATTCTCATCAAGAACATCATTAAACATAAAGTAAGGCCTAGGGTTTCAAGAGTGTTATACCTTCCTTGAGGTGTATATGCAGTTAGTAAGCCTTGTATAGTCCTTGTATAGCCTCCATGAAGCTTGGATCATGAACCAAAATCAAGATTCAAGAATTTTGTTCTTGAGATTACTATTCATCCTCCACTTTCTTGATTTTTTTGAAAATGGAAAAGGTGGTGTTTGAGGCTAAGATTTATAGGGTATCATTTTTATGAAATATAGGATCTATGTTAAAAATTTGGAGATCAAACAATGGTGGGAGCTTGGACTTTGATTCTTGAATTAAGATGAAAGTCGAATGGAGCTTTTGCAAGGGGGGAGAGAGTTTTGCTTGGTTGGCTTGCTTTAGTCTCATCAAATCTTGCATTATTATGAAAATATCGTGCGTAAAGTGGCTTTAATAAAGTGCCCATGTCATTGCATGCATCATCTAGCCAAGTGTTGGTGTTTGAAAGTGTGGATGATAAGATATAGCTAAGTACTTGGCTTGTTTCTCCAAGTGAGCTAGTTACTCTTGTAACTTACTTAGTTACTTGATCCCATCCACTTGCATATGCTTGTATCTTGGCTCTCTACTCGTTTCTTGTAACTTACCGTCTTAATATTTACACCATTATTTTCAATTCTCTTTAATAATTCTTGAACCTATATTCCCTAAATCCCTTCAATAATTCTTTAAGTCTTTCAGTGTCCAGGGAAATCTCGGGGAAAATAAAAGTGCTATTTTTCAGAATCCGACAGCTTTTACATACACTTTTTTTCCCCCTGGATCAATAATATGAACTCAGAATTTCATTCCGGGTACTTCTATATAGTGTCGTCTAATAATATTCCTACGTCCACCAAAATCACTATACATCCTTTATTCTTTACTTATTCTCTCAGGGTTGTACAATTGTCCCTGATCTCTTTCGGTCGTTCCTTAACCTTTTTACGGAACCACTGGACCAATAACAGGATGACATAAGAATAATCTTCTTCTTTAGAATTATCAAATCTTAATTCCCTAGGAGATAGATTATTCTTACCTAAGTTGTCAACCATTAGCATTCTTCATGGCATATAAACATTTGAATCCAAATCTATTCCTTTCATTCATTATCTCAATCGTTACATCGTAGTCGTAATCACTATTCACCATTGCCTCAGTACATAATAAAAAGTTTTAATTATATCCAAAATTTGGGTTCTTACAGATCCTGATGCAAATCCTGATATTGATACTGATGATGACTCTACTGATTCTGAAATGATAGAAATGGTTGCTATGATAGTCAAGGGTTTCAAGAAGATGAAGTTTAGAAAGGCTAGAAGACAAGGCAACTTTCAGAAGAAACCTGTCAATACTGACAAGAACAGGTACAAGAAGAATGAAAGCAAAAGCAGCAAGTTTGACAAGTCAAAAGTCAAATGCTACAACTGTGATGGAATGGGTCACTTTGCAACTGAATGCAAAAAGGCCAAAACCAAAGCTCTTATCTCATCTAGCAAGGATTGGATGGACTCTTCCTCAGACTCTGAAGAGGAAAAAGTAAACTATGCATTAATGGCAAATGTGGATGAGATTGCTGCTCCTGAAAATAAGGTACCTGAAGTTGTTTTTGATTTTGATACTGATAATGTCTCTGAGTTAAGATCTTTCTTAAAGTCTCTGCATATTAGCTTTAAAAGTCAATCTCTTGAAAATGCTAGAATAATATCTGAGATGTCAGAATTGACTAAAAGAAATGATCATCTAGAAGCTGAGTTACTCTTCATGGAAGAAGTACAAAATGAATGTGATAAGGCTAAGCACATGAAGCTAGAAATGGAGTTTAAATGTACTGCACATGAAAATGAACTTAATGAAGCTAATGAGAAACTCAGAACCTGGACACACTCTGGAAAGAAAACACACGATCTTATCACAGATAAGAACTGGAAAGAGGGTCTAGGTTATAAACCAGAGGACAAAAAGAAGAATAAAGGTAAAGTTGTTACTGCTGAAACAACAAAATCAGGAAGAGTTGTTGTGAATGAGTCAACAAATCCAAAAACCTATAGACATGTATTAGACAGAACAAATACCAAATTAAAATCTGTTAAGTATGTGTATCCAGAAAATCCCAACTCTACTTTAGAAAAGGGATCTACTTCTACACAAAATTCTAAGTCTAAATCTGTCAAAAATATAGGTCTTTTGTCTAAGAAACAACTCAGAGACAGAATCTGTGAAGCGACAGATAGAGAGAAAACCACTACTGCTAAGAGGAACAAGAATGGTAAAATTGGAATAAACAAAGAGAATAATTTTAAGTATATTCCAAATGCACCAAGGAAAACATGCTTTAATTGTGGTAACTCTAATAATCTTGCTATTGATTGCAGGAGGAGTAAAAAGAAGGCTAATGTAGTTCCTAAGTCTGACATTAGGAATAAATCAGTATTTTATAAACCACAGAATCCTTGTTTTCACTGTGGCAGTAAATGGCATTCTATCTATACATGTGAAGAATACCATAGTTTGTACTACAATTATTATGATCCCTTGCCAAAATTTAATAAAAGTGCAAATTCTGGTAGAACAAAGAGTCTGAATACTAAGCATGCATCTGTTAATTCTAATAATAACAAAGCTAATTCTGATGGATTTAAATCTGACAGAACTGCTTTTGTTAATAGTGTTAAATTGCATGCAAAAGGAACCCAACAAGTGTGGGTTCTTAAAATTCTAATTGAGCTCTTTGTGTTTCTGATTGCAGGGTAAAAATAAAAATGTGTTAGTCATAGATAGTGGATGCTCTGTGCACATGACTGGAAACAAAACCTTGCTATCAGAATTTAAGGAGAAAGCTGGCCCAACAGTGTCTTATGGAGATGGCAACATTGGACAAACTTTGGGATATGGCAATAAAATCATTGGAAATGTCATCATTGAAAAAGTAGCTCTGGTGAAAGGACTCAAACATAATCTGCTTAGTGTTAGTCAAATCACAGACAGAGGTTATCATGTCGACTTCAATGATACTCACTTTGAAGTGATCAGTAAAACATCTGGAAGAATTGTCTTGACTGGTCAAAGACGTGGTAACATTTATGAAGCCAATGTCTACACCAATACTGATGGTCCCTCAACCATGTCTCATCAGTAAAGCAATAGTAGATGAAAGTTGGAATTGGCACAAGAAGCTCTCTCATCTCAACTTCAACAACATCAATGAGTTGGTTAAGAAAGATTTGGTGAGAGGATTACCAAAGGCGTTATATACTCCTAATGGACTCTCTGATGCTTGTCAGAAGGCTAAACAGAGAAGGACATCATTCAAGAGTAAATATGAATCCTCGATTGATGAACCATATCATATGCTACATCTTGACTTGTTTGGACCAGTCAACATTATGTCCATCAGTAAGAAAAGGTATACTCTAGTCATTGTTGATGAATATACTAGATTTACCTGGGTGTATTTTCTGCACAGAAAAGATGAAACTGCAGAGATACTTTTGGACCATGTAAGACTCATTGAAACTGGCACAAAGTACAAAGTCAAGATTCTAAGAAGTGATAATGGAACTGAATTCAAGAATTCAGTAATGGAAGAGTTCTGCAAATACAAAGGAATAGTTCAACAATTCTCTGCTCCTGGCACACCCCAACAAAATGGAGTAGTTGAAAGGAAGAACAGAACTCTTATTGAAGCTGGCAGAATAATGTTGGAGGAAGCTAAACTACCTACATATTTCGGGGCAGAAGCAGTCAATATAGCATGCTACACTCAGAACATTACTCTAATCAACAGACATGGTGTCACTCCTTATCAAATGATTAAAGAGAAGAAGCCAAGTCTGAAACATCTGCATGTGTTTGGTTGCAAGTTCTTTGTTCTTAGACCTCATCCTGAACAGCTAGGAAAATTTGAAACTAAAGCTGATGAGGGCATTTTTATTGGTTATCCAACTTCAAGAGCCTGTAAAGTATATAACCTAAGAACAAGGACAGTCATGGAGTCTATCAATGTTTCTTTTGATGATAAGAAGATAACAGGAATTGCTAAAGACTCACATGACAGTTTGATCTTTGCAAATGAAGCTTCCAAGAATTCTGATGAAGTAATGTCAGATACTGATACTCTGTCAGATCCTGACGATCGACCAATACCTGATGAAACACCACTTACTGATGATGATTCAAATAATGCAAATGTTGAGGGGGAGCAACAGCAAAATACCATCAGTACTGATACAACTCAAACATCAGGAGGAGAATCATCAGAAATAGATTCAAGTGATAATCCTGACAGCACTTTAGGAGGAGATAGCACTATCTCAGGGGGAGCTTCTAATAATTCTAGTTCTTTTGAAGATAACACCAATCAAGGGGGAGCATCCAACTCAAGAAATTATTTACCATCAGCAAGGAAATGGACCAAAAGTCATACTCCTGATTTAATTATTGGGAATCCTGATGCAGGTGTTAAAACCAGAAGTGTAACACAAAATGAATGTGTCTACAATAACTTTCTGTCAAAGGAAGAACTGAATGAATTTGAAAGAAATGAAGTCTGGAAACTAGTACCAAGACCAAAAGGTAGATCAATTGTTGGTACAAAGTGGATGTTCAGAAACAAGACAGATTCAGATGGCACTATTGTAAGGAATAAAGCAAGACTAGTTGCAAAAGGGTACTCTCAACAGGAAGGTATAGACTATGATGAGACTTTTGCTCCTGTTGCAAAGCTAGAAGCCATCAGAATTTTTCTGGCATATGCAGCTCATAAGAAATTCAAAGTTTTCTAGATGGATGTTAAAAGTGCTTTTCTGAATGGAGAATTGGAAGAGGAGGTATATATTGAATAACCTCCTGGTTTCATTGATCCTAAATATCCAGATCATGTTTATAGATTGGATAAAGCACTTTATGGACTAAAGCAAGCTCCAAGAGCCTGGTATGAAACTTTGGCTCAATTCTTACTAGAAAGTGGTTTCAAAAGAGGTACAATTGATAAAAACTTGTTTTATTTGAATCATGGGAAGGACTTGTTGTTAGTTCAGATTTATGTTGATGATATCATTTTTGGGTCAACTAACCCCAAATTATGTGAGAAGTTTTCAAAGCTAATGCAGTCTAGATATCAAATGAGCATGATGGGAGAAATGAGATATTTCTTAGGTCTGCAAGTTAAACAGACTGATGATGGAATTTTTATCAATCAGTCAAAGTACACAATGAATCTATTGAAGAAGTTTAATATGCAAGACAGTGCTACTGCTACAACTCCCATAGCTACAGTTACAAAGCTTGATCCTGATCAAGGTATTGAGGTAGATGTAACTAACTACAGAGGTATGATTGGGTCACTTTTGTATCTAACAGCTAGTAGACCAGATATCATGTATGCAACCTGTCTATGTGCAAGATTTCAGGCAAACCCCAAAGAACCACATCTCACTGCTGTTAAAAGGATTTTCTGATACTTGAAAGGCACTCAATCACTTGGCCTTTGGTATGCTAGAGAGTCTGACTTTAATCTATATAGTTACTCAGATGCTGATTTTGCAGGATGCAAAATAGACAGGAAAAGTACTTCAGGCAGTTGTCAGTTTCTAGGAGGAAGACTAGTTCCTTGGTTTAGTAAAAAGCAAAAGTCTATATCCACATCAACTACAGAAGCTGAGTACATAGCTGAAGGAAGCTGTTGTGCTCAGATAATGTGGATGAGGAATCAGCTAATGGACTATGGATTGTTATATTCAAAAATTCTTATTTATTGTGATAATCAAAGTGCTATTGCTATGACAGGAAATCCAGTTCAGCATTCTCTTCCTAAGCATATCAGTATCAGATATCATTTCATAAGAGAACAAGTACTGGAAGGGACAATCGAACTTCACTTTGTTCCTACTGATCGACAGCTAGCTGATATATTCACCAAGCCACTACCTGAAGCTACTTTTACAAAATTGGTGAATGAATTGGGAATGGTAAACTATGAAAGTTTCTGAGAACAAGGGGAGATCAAATACTGATGAGTGTCAGATCCTGATGCATGTCGAATACTAATGAAAAGTCAATCCTGACGTTAGTCAAACATCAAATCCTGATGCAATGGTTTGGTTATCAGTACAATATGTATACTTCAAGTAATCCCTAATTGTTAAGTTCCTGATTTAACTGTGGTTATTGTTGATGAATTTTTTACTTACATGATTACTTTAATTAGTTTTCATTTTCACTTCCTTGATTTAATTCTTTGAAGAACAGTTCATAAACATAAAAAATTGCAGAACACATTGAATAAGATTAGAGAAATAGGATTCTTCATTAATAATAAGAAAGAGATTACATGCAAATATTACATTTTATTGTTCTCTCTATCAACTAATCTATTCAATAGTAAAATAAAAATTGAAGCCCAAACCACTCCATTGTTAGCAGCCATCCCAAATCCCATCTTTGCCACTTTGTTTGGGTGGAAGTTGAAGGGATAGGGTTATTTTTGCTGACATATTCATTAACAATGGTTGGTGGTGTTAGATGAGGATGCCTTAGAGGAAAGCCATGTTAATGTTGCTTGAAGAGCAGCATTGATGTCGATCACTCTTGCAGGCCTTTCTCTCTCGATTTCTTCAAGACTGGCATCCATCTGCAGCCACAAAGTTTCAAGCTGCATTTCCCAGTCAAAGGCATCAAACTCTTCACGAGTATAACTGAAGATATCTCT
The DNA here is from genome assembly GCA_036435485.1 of Saposhnikovia divaricata. Taxonomy (NCBI): domain Eukaryota; kingdom Viridiplantae; phylum Streptophyta; class Magnoliopsida; order Apiales; family Apiaceae; genus Saposhnikovia; species Saposhnikovia divaricata. The sequence continues at coordinate 185,674,264 of CM071594.1, read as the reverse complement.
GTTCTCTACGAGGTGGAGATTCCTTTCCTTGATGGTAAGCTTTGACATTGTTTAACGGTGTGTTGTGTGAAAGTTTTTTTTTATTTTCAAGAGAGAATGAAGGATTAAAGGGATAGTGGACAAGTCTCTAGGTGTTAAATAAAGATGGGTGAGTAACGAAGTACTAAAACGCTTCGTATTCTGATTTTTAATGGTTCCAGGTATTTTAAGAGAGTGTTATTTGATTTTTTTTAATCAAATATTTTATTGTTATATTCACAAATGCACTTCTTAAAAATACGAGCGCGTGTATTTTACTCACTGATACATATAGATACACAATGTGTCATATACGGTTAACACCACTCTCTCACGTTGCATAAATCGATTACTGACACCTGTTTTTGAGAAATTATTAGTTGTCTAAAATTAATTTAGTTCACTAAACTGATTCATTATTCTCAAAACTATCAGTATTGTCCTTTTCTCTGCGCGAACATAAACCCTAATTGCTCAAAATTTCAATCTCTCTTTGTCACATCAAAAATGGAGAATTCATCATTTGTAAACAATAAGGTTGTTATCAATGCTGTTACTTTTTCTCCCAACAATTATTTTGCTGTTCTTGACCATCAGGAACTATCGAATGATTTTCATATCATTCAGGATTTCTTGGCGTCTAGTCCAATTCATTATGCTTTAACGGCACCCGCCAAAGTCTCTTTCAAGTGTGTGATGTAGGTTTGGAAGACCGCTGTCTTTGGTGTACTTGAACCTTCAGGAAGGCCTAACCTGACCTTTACACACAATGGAGTTACACATCATGTTACTCCAGAAGTAGTTGTTGAAGCTCTCCAATTACCTTCTCTAAATGGTAAGATTCCAGCAACAATTTCTGATGCTTCTTTGTTGGAATTTGCTACGAGTCTAGGTTACAATGGTGAACCAAGAAAGTTTGGAGAGTTATACAGAACTAAGCTAAAGAAGGAATGGAATTTCTTCTTTGATACCATCAGTAGGTGCTTCTTGAACAAAGTCTCTAACTTTGATGCACTACCGACTACTTCAGTTCACATTGGGTACTCTCTAATCCATGATACTGTATTTGATTATGGGTCTTTCATTCTGAGAGCATTAAATGCTAGGAAAACAGATAAATGTGGTTATGTCCGTTTTATTAGATTTTTTTCAATTAATATTCTCTCACTTATGTCCCAATGTTGAATTTGAAAATGATACAGTATTGCCTATCTTTAAAATTTCAGAAAACAATATCAAATCTTTGGTTAAATCAGATAAGGCTAATGGTTTTGAGGGAAATCCATATATTCCTAAAGGGGTCTGGCTTCTCTTGAAAAAGAGATTGCCTGAACTTTATGGCCCAACCACAAGTGCTGTGGGACAGGACCAAACACATCTTGTTCCTGACACAAGCACACATCATAAACAGTTACCTAAATAGTCAACCACCTCTAGTGTCTCTCAAAAGACATCAGTTGTAAAAGAAAAGAAGTCACAAGGAGGTAAACAAGAAATTCAGATTGATGAATCTTTGATTAAGGCTGGAGCATCTAAAAAAACAGGTGAAAAGAGGAAGTTTTTGCAACAGGTCTGATTCTGATAGTGATGATGACAAGACCATCTCTATAATCATGAAGAAAAAGGAAATTGCTGCTCCTGTTACTGCTGAATTGGTTAAGCCAATAAAGCAAAAGAAAAGAAGAAGAATAATCAACAAGAGTCAGTATTATATTCCTGAAGATATGAAGAATCTTAATGATGATATTGATCTTGATGAATCATCAGTTCCTGATACAATTGTGCTTCCAGATATCTCTACTCCTGATACATCACCTGTAAAGACTGTTGAGATTACTGATTCTCCAGCACCTACTTCTCCAAAGTGAAGAATAATTTAGATGTCTGTGGATGAAGTAAATGCTATTGCTGCTCAGCTTGGTCATAAACCAATACCTCTTCAGATAAAGAGACAAGCTGAAGCAAAGGTTTTTAGTAGAGTGAAGAAACAGAGGATCACTTCACCTCTGAAAGGATCAAGCCCACAAGAACCTGAACTTCAAAGGAGTTCAGAAGCTATTGAAGATCCAGTCCCACAAGAACCACCCACTCAAAGTGTGGGTGTAGACATTTCTGAAGGAATGGTCCCACAAGAACCACTTTCTCAAAGGGAAGGTGAAGACAAGAACATTCCTGCCCCACAAGAACCATCTTCTCAAAGTGAAGATGCAGGCAAGATCACATCAGCACAGGAGATTTCTAACACTGCATTTGAGGGAAGCACACAAGAACCTTTGACTCAAAGTGTTAAAGCAGCTTCACAACCTCAGACTACACAAGAACCATTGGTAGCAAATACTGATGCAAGTCAATCTCCAGTTGCAGATGTTAATCCTGATGAAAGTATTTCTGATCCAAATGTTCCATTGCTCATTGAACCACTTTCTTCAAGACCAATGGAATCTATCTCAACTTCATCAGGTAACACTTCTATCTCTGCTTCTCTTACTGATAGTATGATTACAAATAGACCTGAAACAAGGGATACCTCTATTTGTATGACTTCAGTCCACTCTTCTCAGCCACCTCTTACTTCTTTGAATTTGTTGAGCTAGAACCTTTCTTGTGAGAAAGAGAGTGAACATTTACAGAAAAAGAAGAGTGAAGAGAGGCAGTCTCCTGAACTGGTAAAAGGAGAGGTAGAACAGAGTGAGAAGTTTCAAACTTCTAGTGAGGTAGCAGTTACTATTGAAAGTAACTTAGGTAAAGTTGTGAGAAGTGATGAGATCACTTTAGAAAAATAGAGAGATTTAGGAATTGTTTCTACTCTGAATGCAGGTTTTCAGGATACAACAGTACCATCTGCCGTTGATTTAAAAATGAAAGGAGTTATGAATCCTGAAGACAATGTGGATGATAAAATTCCTGAGGCTAATGATAGCTCAGATGATGATGATGATGATGATCCTGAAGCGGCTCAGCTTAATGCTGTCATGAAAGCAAGTCTAAGATCTACTTATGGATCATCCAGTCAGTTTATGGAGTCTATAGGTAAATCTACAGCTGCTCAAGTTGAGATCATAGGAGATTACAGTAATCTTCTTCCTGAACATATTCAAGCTGCCAGAAGATCTGAATGGTATACGGAGTGGAATCAGCCTTCTGCTGATATAAATTTCAATAATGCACTTTTTCACTCTAGTCATATAGCTACTAAGATTTCTGATCCTAATCTCAAAGCTCATCTGAAGACAACAACTATTCTGGCAAAAGGGCTGAAGGATGAAATTAATTCTGTCAAGCGTGATAATGAAAAATTTCATGCTCGGTTTGTTAAGGAATATTCTGAAATTGCCACTGCTAAACAGCTTCAACGTTTAAGCACTGCCTTCACCACAAGGATGGATACCTTGGTAGATAATGTTGTCACTATGTCCTCAAGGATGACAAATATTGAAGACTCTCTACAACTTATCTTATCCTTATTGACTAATCCTGATGATACTACTGACGTCAAAAAGGGGGAGAAGGTAGTCAAAACAAAATGCACACCTGATCTAGTTGTAAGAAAGGACGATGATACTTCTGGAAATGATGGTGGTGCTCAGTCATATGAACCAGGAACCTCTGATGCTGCTTTCGTAAAAAGGAGAAGTCAGTCACAAACTCAAACCAAGCGGTCAACTCATGTTTCTGAATCTGGGAAGAGAACAGTAAGAACAATGGTGCAATCTCAAATCCTGACAGAAGAACAATTTTTGTCACCTAGTCAAAGTCAAAGGCAAACACTTCCCACAATTCTTGAAGGTGATGAAGATTTTCTAATTACTAGTATAGAAGATGCTCCACATCTATTTGAGAAGATTACTACTGGGACAGGTGATAGTGAAATTGTATATCACACTAGTGCTAAGGTTCATCAGTATCATGCTGAGAAGGCACTTGCTTTAACTTCTGAAGAAAATCCAAATATGACTACTGATGAGATCTTAGAAGAACAAAACAGGATTCTTGAGGAGATTGCTAGACAAAAAGAAGCTCCTACTGCAAGAAGAGGAAGAGGAAGAAAGCCTATTCAAACAAGTTCAAGACAGACAAGGTCTAGTGGAATAACGATTGAGGAGATACCTGAAGATTCTCAGAAAGTAAAGAAGAAGAAGAAGAAATATCCATTACTTCTTACACTGACTCCAAATACACTACTACAAACAGGTCAATAGAGGCCATTTTGCAACCGATGTCTTTGTGGGTGTAGAGAAAGGTCCAACCCCTTTCACATCGGTTTTAAACCGATGTCAAAGAGTATCTATCACATCGTTTACAGGAACCTGACTGATGTTAGCTACTATCTGTAACATCGGTTACCAAAAATGAACCGATGTCAAAAAGTACTTTAGACATCATTTTATGGAATATAACCGATGTGTTTCTTTTATATTAACATCAGTTAGTCACCGATGTTAAAAGCATCAACAATGTGGCGCCAGTGTGCTTAAATTACATCAGTTTGTTTGGTGTTAATGATGTTACTGTGTGTTAATTACATCAATTTGTTTACTAATAATGATGTTACTTTGGGTCAATTACATCAGTTTGTTTTGTAATAATGATGTTACTGTATGTCAATTACATCAGTTTGTTTTGTAATAATGATGTTTCTGTTTATTATAAACATTGGTTTCATTGAGTTCAACTGATGTGTTAGTGTTATAACAATACTAGCCAAAACAAAACAATAATATGCAACCAAAACATTCCAAAATGAAAAACAACCAATAATGGTTCTCAAAATATTGATTACCAAAGTCAAAATGTCATTTCATCATTCAAATGACAATACCGGTACGTACTACTCGATCCTTACAAATTAACTATTTAATCCACATGAACTCCCTACATTTCATCCATAATCGACCAACAGCTTCCACATACATATAACCCCGCCCAATCCACAAAAACTAAATTGACAAAACAAAGGTTCAGGAGGTTCACATGATGAAATAAAATAAAGGCATAGAGCTAGCTAGTACACGAATCTTTGGATGTATCCAAGAGCCTCGAGACGCATGTCATCAAGCTCCTCCCTTGTGTAAGACTTGCGACTCCTAGGTGCCCACTGTTCACACAGAAACCAAGCATATATATACCTTAGCAATATATAAAATAATATGGCTGGTTTTAAAGTACAACTCAATATGCTAAACTGGTACATACTGAGTCAACCCATAAATTAAAGCATATATACCTTTGCAATGTATTTCATTTCCTTGTCTTCGAAAATATCTTTCATATAACGCATGACAACATAACCGCATTCAGTACCACCCGGTTGTTTAGGGCATCCCTATAATAATAAGTTAAGTACCGATTAGTCGCTAAAGAAAACAAATTAACAGCAAGAACTTACTAAAAACAAAGTGTGCAAAACACTTACAGCAAGATTTTTAACTATGGGTTTTTTGAGGGCCCGTCCTGTTTGAGCATTATAAGATCTAACTGCTCTGTGGAAGAAAATTAGTATAGCAGTGTCAAACCCGAGAGATCTCACTACAACCTCAATAAATTGAGAATGAAAGCTACATTATAGTTATCGAAATGTAGAAATATAATTACCGCACTAAGGATTCTTCTAGTTCTGGAAAATGTGGCGGGTGTGCCAATGGATTGAGAATGAAAATTTCAGATTCCCAAATCATGATCAAAATCCAATGATAACTGTTTTAATTATAAATAAATCAAAGTCATGACAATTTGAAATAAATACGAACAGATCCAACTATATATTATAATAAGTCTTAATTAACTACATATAAACAATTTACTTACTTTTGGTTATGAGGCATGAGGAATATGCGAGAAGGTCCAGATTTCAACCTTTCAACAACATAAGCTTCAAAATTATCATTGAGTTTATGTGAGGCTGATGGATCAATAAATGCATACATGTCCGTTTCTTTTTCTTGAGAACCTCGGTATGCAAATACCTACATATATTTATAATACATTTGGCATAAAAATATCCTTACAAAAATATAGAAAATATGATAAACGATTCAGAAAAGAGGAAAGAACTTACGCCATATATGTCGATATTATAGTCTGGCCAATCATATTAAACTCCAACAGCGCCATTACATTCTCATCCAATAAAAATATAGTTTTGTCCCTACCAAACACCTCAGCATCACATGGAATCTGAATGGACTCTGAATTTTGTTTCAAAATTGTTACCGCATGCATATGCAGCAACATGAACTGTCGAGGCACATTTTTATTTGGCTTGACAGTCTTCATCTTCGCATACACTTTCTGAAACTCATTCAGCTCATTATCACCCTTCCTTGCCTTATTCACTACTTTCTTTTGAATTTTCTACACATGAACAATGGGTTAAGAAACACAAAAAGTAAAGAAATGATAACAAGTAGATGCAATTCCGTCAAACCATAACAGTACTTACATTAGTGCAGATGATCAAGTCTTTAGGCCATGCTAAAAGAGAGCCAACAGCTTGGCGAACCGTCTCTATTTCACCAGGTACAGGAACTGGAACCAAAGCGTCTTCCTTAATGCTTCCGTCCACTGAGACACGAGCATGTCCCGGTTGCAGAGGCACTCCATGTACTGAGTTACACATGTCTCCCTCGGAGAAAACCATACCAAATGCTACCTTGTTCTCAATGTTGTCCACTGCCAACTCACATTGTTGCGGACTCTAAATTTACAAGTAAAGGTCAATTAATAAGTATTGCGAGACATCCACAAAATAAACAACATTGAGAGACATCCATGTATACACTAATTTTTACCTTATTTCCATGCGAAGAAGGGTCAACAGGACCAATAGCAACACAATCGTCATTCTCGTAATCCTTCTCCTCGTTCACCACCAATAGTTTTGCAGATTTAGGTTTACACTTTTTTTTTCTTTTCTTCATCAAGCTGTTCTATTTCTCCTTTTTCATCTGGACAACTTGATTTGTCAGAGAAAATCGGTGAGTGATGATTGGATGTACCAGTCACCACCGACCTCAGCTCAGCCTTCAGCTCGGCAATCTGCGACATAAACTCCTTCTTTGTTTTCTCAAACTCAGCTTTTGTAATTCTGGTCTTTTTCTCTTTTGGTATATTGAAGTAGGTTGATGGAGTTACAAAGCTTCCAACTCCCCGAACCCTACCTGAATGCTCAGGAGTTTCCAGTGCTACAGAAAGCACATCTTCGCTTCCAGATGGCTTGAATTCACCCTTTTGCTTCTTTTCCATCAAATCATCCTAGTAAAAAAAACTAAAATTAATACAGAGTATAATAAAAAGTCCATTAATTATACAGAGTATTTTACAAATAAAAAGTGAAAAGATTAAAAACTTACAATTCTGTTAAATCTCTCTGCCAGCTCTTCATCAATCTCTTCGCCCAGCGGTGGCATACGGGCAATATTCCACATAATTGCTCGATCAGGTATTTCTTCAGGCTCCAGACGCCCTGCTTTTACCTGTTCAAACAAATAATGGAACATTACAAGACATTCAACACAAATAAAAATTACAAAAAAAAAATTAAGTCATACTTCTTCTTCTTCTAAACCAACATATCCTTTCCTCGATGATCTGTGCGGATATTTTCGCTTCCTCACTCTCTTACTTTGTTTTTGACTAAGTACCTGCATACAAATAATATTAATTTTTTTTTATTAATGTAATCATATGAATCACAGAGGTTTAGCCTAACAGTTTACAAAAAATATATATATATATATAAACATATATATTATATATTTAAAACATGTAAAACAGACCCCAAAATCATTACTGGTCCTCGCTGCAACAAATCCCTTCCAAGCCTCCTTACCAACAAATGCATACTTTTTTGGAGGCTTCATCAGCTTTTTCTTCTGTCCAAGATATGGCTTTACAAACTCTTTGTTTAATTTAGTTTTGAATTGTCTCCACTTTACACCTGCCGACTGTAGAATTGACTTCTTACTTTCCGGAGCCACTTTGAATGTATCCTAATTAAGGAGAATCATGTTAATACCAATTGACTACAAGGTTAAAGACATGACATGGGGGATAAAAAAATAGGATTTGTTTGTACCTCATTATCATCCCATAGCTTTGCTTTTAATTCTGGGTCCACTTTCGGCCAAGATGGGACATCGATTGGCACCAAATTTCTAGCACTCATGCCTACATACAACGCCAAGACATGCCTATTATCTCCAATTGGCCTTCCTTTTTTATCGAACCTGATTTTCAACTTTTTACCTTTGGCTTTCTTTATCACCACTTTGTGCATAGCACAAACACCTCTCACTACTCCAGACTTCTGTTTTTTTGATTCAATACTAGTACTTGTTTCTTGGGGGGGGGGGGGGGTCTGTAGCTTGTGTAGATATTGCTAGTTCAGGTGTCAAAACTTTCACCTCCAGTTGCTTCTCATTTTCATTACTGTTATTGCCCTTTTCCGATAGTACTTTAGATTTTTTCTGCTTTTTTGCCATTTCGCCTTCAATTGTGCAAATTCCTGAAATGATGAAACAAGTGGATAATTCAGGGAACATATAAAGGGAACATATAATGTGATTGAAAAAACAAGTGAAAAATATGCATGACTGTAAATTTGTACCTAATTCAGGGAACAATGATCAAATCTTACTATATATGAAGCATCAGGCCATTGTACAAAAATATAGAGATTTTACAAGACTACATGAGGGCTTCACATTAAACAAGGTAATAAGTGCGACACAAAATAATATTACTTTTCAAGTCATTACAATTACACACCAAATATGGAAAGGAACGAAACAAAATATAGAGATACTATATATAGATAATATCTGTCATTTTTTAATCCAAATTCCCTCAACATCATTTCTTTGATTGCCAGCACTAGGGTCCTCTTCATCATCAACAACATTGACTATGGGGATTTCAGAGCAGAATGGAGGATTTTCCAATGTCGTGTCTCCTAAATCCTCATCGTTATACAACTCGTGATAATCTCGAGTGGTGGAGGTTAATACAACTGACCAGGCAGCATCAACGGGATCTTTGACATAGAAAACTTGCTTCACTTGGTCAACGGACACATATTTATCATTTTTATAACCTTGTCGACTGAAGTCAACAAGTGTGAAGCCAAGATCATCCACCTTGACGCCTCTGTCGCTATCTGCCCATTTACACAAGAACAATGAGGCTTTGAATGCATGATAATCCAGCTCCCATATTTCTTCAATCATGCCATAAAATGTCATATCACTCTCCACAGGATTTAAATCCTTGCCACTAGACACTTGGACCGTCTTAGCAACTACAGCGACACCACTGTTTTGAACAGCCCTTTCATCATCTCGCTCTTTTGTGAAGTATCGGACCCCATCAATGACAAAACCTTCATAAGTCAAAACAGAGAAAGACGGTTTGCCAGCCAACCATCTTATCGTTTCTGAAACAGCTTCGCCATTGCATATCATTTCACTAACTTTTTTTTCAAACCAATTAGCAAATTGCCGATTGTGCTCTCCAATCAGCCACTGCACAGTCTTCTTTTTCCCTCGGTAAGTTCTTTCTAGAAAATCCTTGTGCATCCTTGCAAAATACATATATTAATTTAGAAACTAACTACAAACTTGATAAAAGTAGATAAATGGTAAAAACTATAATTAATTTAACTTACATAACGTACGGATACACTTCAGGGTTGTTTAGAAGAACATGTAGATGAGCCTCGTCTCGCTCTTTTTCTTCCACCGACTTCATTACAGCTGCAGATAATGGACCAGAAAGATCACCTTGTTCCGTCGGAAGACCTGCAGTTTTGCAACTACGCCGAACAAACTCTGTGCAAAATTCTACAGATTCTTCCCCTAGATAACTTTCGGCTATACAACCTTCCGGACGATAACGATTACGCACATAACTTTTCAACACTTTATTGAACCGTTCAAATGGATACATCCATCTATAAAAAACTGGTCCACACAAACGCAATTCCCTAACCAAGTGGACTGTGAGATGTATCATTACATCAAAAAATGAGGGAGGGAATATCTTTTCCAACTCGCACAAGGTTAATACTATATCTGACTGCAACTTATCCAATTTTGATACATCTACAACTTTGTTGCACAACGAGTTGAAAAAGAAACACAACCTTATAATGCTAACCCTAACATTTTTTGGGAGAATGGAACGAATTGCAACTGGGAGCAACTGTTGAAGGAGTACATGACAGTCGTGGGACTTCAACCCAAACAACTTTAAATCGGACATCGATACACAATTTTTAATGTTCGATGAATGCCCATAAGGAAGTTTCATTGAAGAGAGTGATGATAACAGTTTTCTTTTTTCTGCCGTTGAAAGAGTAAAACATGAAGGGGGCAGGTAGGTTTTTTCTTTCCCGACATTTTGTGGAGCCAAATCTTTTCTGATGCCCATTTCAACCATATCATTACGGGATGCCTCACTGTCTTTAGTCTTATACTTTAAATTTAGTAGTGTCCCAATCAAACTATCACAGACATTTTTCTCGATGTGCATAACATCGAGGCAGTGACGAACATGATGAAATTTCCAATATTCCAGCTCAAAAAAAATTGACTTTTTCTTCCATGCACAGTCCACCTTCTTTGACTTCTTTACTTCATTTCCAAAAGTAAAATTTATTTCCTCCTGCAGCATTAAAACCTCTTCTCCGGAAAGGGGTTGACACGCTTGTCCAAACTCTTGTTCACCATTAAAAGCTGCCTTTTGCCTCTTATAAGGATGATGCCTAGGCAAATAGCGACGATGACCTTGGTAACACATTTTTCTGCTATGAGGTAAATATTTAGCTACGGTATTATCACCACACACTAGACAAGCCATATAACCCTTATTGACGCATCCAGACAAATTCCCATATGTCGGGAAGTCATTTATCGTCCACATTAATATTGCCCTTAAAGTGAAAAATGATTTAGTACTAGCATCGTACACATTTGGTTCACCTTCTTCCCAAAGCTTCTTCAAATCATCAATTAACGGTTGTAAAAACACGTCAATGTTATTACCTGGCTCATGTGGACCAGAAACTAATATCGTCAACATCATAAACTTCCTCTTCATGCATAACCAAGGAGGAAGATTATAAGTTGACAATACTACTGGCCAACAGCTATACCTATTGCTTAAGCTATTAGTATGTGGGTTTATACCATCTGCGGCCAGACCTAACCGAATGTTTCTTGGCTCACTACCGAAGGTTGGCCACCTATAATCGATATTCCGCCATGAAGGAGAGTCGGCTGGATGGCGCATATGGCCATCTTGACTTCTTTGGTTAGCATGCCAAGTCATTAGTGCAGCAGTAGAAGCAGATTTAAACATCCGCTTAAATCTAGGAATGATTGGAAAATACCACATTACTTTGGCCGGAATGTTAACCCTCGGTTTACCATCCTTTCCTAATTTCCAACGAGATTTGTGGTACTTCGGACAATCAGAAGCATCGGCATTCACACCCCTATATAGAATGCAGTCATTTGGACATGCATGAAATTTTATATATTCTAGGCCTAAATCAGATAGGGTTTTCTTGGCTGCGTATGAATTACTTGGCAAGACATGATCTTTAGGAAGTAAAGAGCCAACAGAAGAGAGTAAATCTGTATAGGCACTATCACTTATACCAAATCTTGCTTTCCAATTATGTAATTTCAACAATGAATCTAATTTAGTGCACTCACTACCCTCATACAAAGGTTGTTCAGCATCGGCCAAAAACCTTTTGAACTCATCTGAATCTTTATCAAAATCATCACCCCAATTATTATTATTATTATTATATGCTGCTTTACAAACATCCTGTACATCACCGGCTTGTAATGGTTGTGACGCAGAAATATTCTCCTGATTAGAAGCCGGAAATGTGCTACCAACAGATGACCTAGACTTAGCTCCATGCCAAATCCAATCAACATACCCCAAACTAAAACCCTTTTCGTACAGATGACCCCTAATAATTTTGATAGAGAATTTTTTAAAATTGACGCAGCGTGCACATGGACAAGGTATTCTCTTAGGATCTTTACAATTTTCTTCGGCATACATCAAAAACTTTTCAACCCCGATTTCATACTCTAATGAATCCCTATCTGCAAAAATCCATGACTTGTCCATATAGGAGGAGACACGTACAACCTACCAGATTATCATTCTAAATATCAAATATCAAATGAATAACGGTTTATTTATATTCAATAAGCATATTTATTATTTATATTATATATTATAATTAAGTTGTAATGCACACAAGTGCTATGTAAATTAATACTAAATGGCAACATGTCATTAACATTTAAATGGGCACGAAGGTATACGATTTCTATAATTCACATATGTACTTAGCAAACAGGCGACCAGAGAAAGTATATATACTATCATATACACTATTCAGTTCTAGTAAACAACAGAGCAGGTGAAAAAGCAACGATTACAAACATATGATTATTTTCACAAATGAATAATAAATGATTGAACTTAAGCATATTATTTATATTCAATAAGCAGATTTATTTTCACAATAAACATAAATGAAACAAATATTAAAACAACATATGCAGCCATAAAATTTAACACATCAATTTATACATATGTAGACTCCGACTCCTAACGAACATATGTAGACTCCGACTCCGAATGTTATACAAAGAACACATGCATGTGATTGTTAGATTTAACACAAAATAAAAAATAAATAAACATTCAAACATATATAAACACTTACGAATTTGAGCTTTAGAGCACTACCCAAACAAGTTCTTCCTCGATCCTCTCTAAAAAAACAGACATATTCAAAAAAATTAGTAACTAAAAATATAAACAAATTAATAAAATTTTTGGGTCTATGATTCTTACCCAAACAAATTCTCCTTTTAAATGTTGTTCCTGAATTAATAAGAACAAAGAACAAACTAATTAGAAAATTAAATTTCCAAACCCAAAAATCCCCAATTTAGAACTGAAAATCAAAGTAATTTGAGTTTACATACACATGCAAGTTTACTGACCGATTCAAGCTTTAAAATGTTGCTCCTGCATTAATAAGAACAAAGAAAAAACTAATTAGAAATTAAGAACTCGAACACAAAAATCCCCAATTTAGAACAGGTAAAATCAAAGTAATAATTCGAGTTTACAGTTGAATGCAAGCTTACTTACTTACCGATTCAAGATTTTAAGCAGTAAACAAATGGATTTGTGAAGTGAATTGACCAATTAACACAAACTGAGAGATTAGGCACAGTTTTAGAAATTAGGGTTAAGAGAGTGAAAGAGAGAGAGAGAGAGAGAGGGAGAGAACGGGGGGAGAGAGAGAGAGAGAGAGAGAGAGAGAGAGAGGGGGGTGGCTGTCGAGAGAGGTGAGGTGAGAGGGTGGCCGTCGAGAGAGAGCGCCGTCGAGTCGCCAGAGAGAGGAGAGAAAAGAGAGTGTGTTAATTTGTTTTAATTTGTTTTAATTTGTCCGAGTAGTAGTGTTTTTGTCTGAGGAGAGTTTACACAAAAAAGGCGGGGAATTAAAAAACTGGCTAAGGGGCTAAATAAAGGGGGAAACTAAAATATTTGCCAAGGGGGGAAATAAAATTTTGGCTGGGCGCGCGGGCTGAATTTTTTTTAAGCTACTTTAGACATCGGTTGTTTCCCTGACCGATGTCATTGATATCAAAGACATCGGTTGTTTCCCTGACCGATGTCATTGATTTTTCAATGAAATGTCAATGACATCGGTTGGCTGGTAATGTGATTTCATAATATATTAAAGACATCAGTTTTTTTCCGACCGATGTCATTGATAGTTTTTACATCGGGGACATCGTGAACCGATGTAAAAGGGGCGATGTCTATTCTACTTTTTGTAGTAGTGATAACAAATTCAATGTACCTGAAGAAGCTGCTGATGAAAGACCACAGTTAGCTAGAAGAGGTAAAGTTACTGTGAGGACTACTCAATCTGTTGTTCCTGATTCTGATGAAGCTAAAATCTTGAAAGAACTTGAGGTTATGATTCTTACTGTTGTGGTTGAAATTCACAATCTGGAAGTTGATGAACAAGAAAAGGAGGCCAGAAAAAGATCAAAAGATACTGAGGTTGAAGAAACCAGAAAGTACTTGGAAGATCTGGCTGGTTCAAACAGATTATTGTGGTATGATCGAAATAGACTTGTTCCAGAACATCAACAGAATAATACACCAGTAATAGGAAAGAAAAGCAAGAAATGGAAGAACAGAGTAAGCAACTATAGAGAACCAGTTGTTTTCAAATCTGTTGGATTAATTACTGGACCTTCACTGATTGAGTCTGATGAATCTTCATTGATTGCTAAAGCTGAATCTGTTGAATCTGCTGAATCTCTGTCACTGTGGACGAGTACGCAATCTGGTTTGAAGGATTTAGAACCTGGAACAAGAGGAGGTATTGGATTTCATAATGCAGAAGTTGTTTTTATATCTCAAACAGATCAACATTTTCTTGTTAAAAGGATTGGTGATGAACTAACTGTTGATGATCTTTGGGAAGTAGAATCTGTTGCTATTGTTGCTTGCAATGTAGACTCAAAGAAGATAGAGAAATTGCTGTATTTCAAGAAAGACAAAAGTGTCAAGAAGCTGTCTATTCATGAGGTGTTGTGCAAATCAACAAAAGAGCTAAAATATGTTCTCTATTTGCTTGAAAATAGACAAATCCCTGATAAAGAAGCCGATGTTTACAATAACTGGTGTACCATGATTTTCAGACAATCAAGTCCAGATATTTAGAAGGAGGATCAAGGTATGATGGTAATTACACTCCCATTTGCTTGAATACAGAAGGACAAGAAGTTGAAATACAAAGGGGTTCAGCTATTAAAGAAGTGATATTTTATCAAGAACAATTATCCTTGAATCCTGGTGGAAGAGATCTTGCATATTTATTACTGGGAGAGTTAGATTTACCAAGAAGCTCAATTCAGAATCTCAGAGCTGGAATCTATCAGATTGGTAAAGGAGATGAGGAACTTAGAAATCTGATGAAAAGACTAATTCAAATTCTCGGTGATAAAGAAGAAGAGTTATTATCAAGTTTCTTGCAGTTAAGTAATTTCTTTGTGAGAATTTCTGAGACTAAGCCTGAGGATTTCTTGTAATATTTTGTTTTGAGTTTTTGACATCACTAAATCAAGGAATTTGTGCTTTATTTCACAAAGTAAAAATTGGGGGAGATTATTAGATATTGATTCAAGTGATGATCAGGATTTGGACTACTGATCAGATACTGATGCTGACGTCATCAGTAATGCACCGTCAGGATTGGGTTATCATCAGGATTGGAAGCTGATCAGGATTTCATGAGGATATACATCAGTCCAGGAATCTAGGAAAATTAACATGTCGGTTCCTGATTTATAGGAACGCAGCTATCATTCAATATATGTACTAAGAAACGTATGTAATTGACTTGATATATCTTGTAATTAATAGTGTAGCTGTGTAGTGTATATAAACACAGTCTAGGTTTTACTTAATAGTAATCGCTTACACGAATTATCTTGTAACCTAGAAGCTCTCAAGAACATAAGAATTTATTGAGAGAGTTTGTAACAGTTTTATATCAGAATTAATAAAGCTGTTATTTATTCATACTTGTGTTGGTTAAGAAAGATTTGGTGAGAGGATTACCTAAAGCATTGTATACTCCTGATGGACTCTGTGATGCTTGTTAGAAGGCCAAACAGAGAAGGACATCATTTAAGAGTAAAACTGAATCCTCAATTGATGAACCATATCACATGCTTCATCTTAACTTATTTAGACCAGTAAACATCATGTCCATAAGCAAGAAAAGATACACTCTAGTTATTGTTGATGAATTTACTAGATTCACTTGGGTGTACCTTCTTCATAGAAAAGATGAAACTGTTGAGATACTTTTGGACCATGTAAGACTTATTGAAACTGGCACAAAGTACAAAGTCAAGATTCTGAGAAGTGATAATGGAACTGAATTCAAGAATTCAGTAATGGAAGAGTTCTGCAAATACAAAGGAATAGCACAACAATTCTCTGCTCCTGGCACACCCCAGCAAAATGGAGTAGTTGAAAGGAAGAACAGAACTCTTATTGAAGCTGGCAGAACAATGTTGGAGGAAGCTAAACTACCTACATATTTCTGGGTAGAAGCAGTCAACACAGCATGCTATACTCAGAACATTACCTTAATCAACAGACATGGTGTCACCCCTTATCAAATGATTAAATAGAAGAAGCCAAGTCTGAAACATTTACATGTGTTTGGCTGCAAGTGCTTTGTTCTTAGACCTCATCCTGAACAGCTAGGGAAATTTGAAACTAAAGATGATGAGGGCATCTTTATTGGTTATCCAACTTCAAGAGCCTTTATAGTCTACAATCTAAGAACAAAGACAGTCATGGAGTCTGTCAATGTATCTTTTGATGAAAAAAAGATAACAGGAATTCCTGAAGACTCTCATGACAGTTTGACTTTTGCAAATGAAGCTACCAAGAATCCTGATAACTCCGTGTCAGATATTGATATCTCATCAGATCCTGATGATTCACACATTCCTGATGAAGTACCAATTACTGATGGTGAAACTAACAATGCAAATGCTGAGGTGGAGCAACATCAAGACACCACCAGTACTGACTCAACTCAAACATCAGGAGAGGGTTCATCAGAAACAATTTCAAATGATAATTCTGACAGTACTTCAGGAGGAGATAACACTATCTCCGGGGGAGCTTCTAATAATTCTAGTTCTTTTGAAGATAACACCAATCCAGGGGGAGCATCCAACTCAAGAAATGATTTACCATCAGCAAGGAAATGGATCAAAAGTCATACTCCTGATTTAATTATTGGGAATCCTGATGCAGGTGTTAAAACCAGAAGTGTAACACAAAATGAATGTGTCTACAATAACTTTCTGTCAAAGGAGGAGCCTAAGAAAATTGAAGATGCATTCAAGGATGCTGATTGGGTTACAGCAATACAAGAAGAACTGAATGAATTTGAGAGAAATGAAATCTAGAAACTAGTACCAAGACCAAAGGATAGGTCTATTGTAGTACAAAGTGGGTGTTCAGAAATAAAACTGATTCAGATGGTACAATTGTAAGGAACAAAGCAAGGCTAGTTGCAAAGGGGTATTCTCAACAAGAGGGAATAGACTATGATGAAACTTTTGCTCCTGTTGCAAGGCTTGAAGCTATCAGGATTTTTCTGGCATATGTAGCCCACAAGAAATTCAAAGTGTTCCAGATGGATGTTAAAAGTGCCTTTCTGACTGGAGAATTGGAAGAGGAGGTATATGTCGAATAACCTCATGGCTTCAATTATCCTAGATATCCAGATCATGTCTATAGACTGGATAAAGCACTTTATGGACTAAAGCAAGCTCCAAGAGCCTGGTATGAAACTCTGGCTCAATTCTTACTGGAAAGTGGTTTCAAAAGAGGTACAATTGACAAAACCTTGTTTTACTTGAATCATGGTAAGGACTTGTTGTTAGTACAGATTTATGTTGATGATATCATTTTTGGGTCAACTAACTCCAAATTGTGTGAGAAGTTTTCAAAGCTAATGCAGTCTAGATATCAAATGAGCATGATGGGAGAAATGAGCTATTTCTTAGGTCTGCAAGTTAAACAGACTGATGATGGGATCTTTATCAATCAGTCAAAGTATACTAGAATCTATTAAAGAAGTTTAACTTGCAAGACAGTGCTACTGCTTTAACTCCCTCAGCTACAGCTACCAAACTTGATCATGGTCAAGGTATTTAGGTAGATGTAACTAACTACAGAGGTATGATTGGCTCACTTTTGTATCTAACAGCTAGCAGACAAGATATCATGTATGCTACCTGGCTATGTGCAAGATTTCAGGCAAACCCCAGAGAATCACATCTCATTGCTGTTAAAAGGATTTTCAGATACTTGAAAGGCACTCCATCACTTGGCCTTTGGTATGCTAGAGATTCTGACTTTAGTCTATGTGGTTACTCAGATGTTGATTTTGCAGGATGCAAAATAGACAGGAAAAGTACTTCAGGCAGTTGTCAGTTTCTTGGTTTAGTAAAAAGCAAAAGTTTATCTCAACATCAACTGCAGAAGCTGAGTACATTGCTGCTGGAAGCTGTTGTGCTCAGATCATGTGGATGAGAAATCAGCTAATGGACTATGGTTTGTCATTTTCATAAATACCTATTTATTGCGATAACCAAAGTGCTATTGCTATGACATGAAATCCAGTCCAGCATTCTCTTACTAAGCATATCAGTATCAGATATCATTTCATAAGAGAGCAAGTACTGGAAGGGACAATCGAGCTACACTTTGTTCCTACTGATCGAAAGCTAGCTGATATATTCACCAAGCCACTTCCTGAAGCTACTTTTACAAAATTCATGAATGAATTGGGAATGGTAAACTATGAGTGTTTCTGAGAACAAGGGGAGACCAAATACTGATGATTGTCAGATCCTGATGCATGTCGAATACTGACGAAAAGTCAATCCTGACTTTAGTCAAACATCAAATCCTGATGCAACGGTTCGATTATCAGTACAATTTGTATAATCAAGTATTCCCTAATTGTTCTGTTCCCTGATTTAATTGTGGTTATTGTTAATGAATTTGTTACTTAAATGATTACTTTAATTAGTTTTCATGTTTACTTCATTAATTCTTTGGAGAACAGTTCATAAACATAAGAAAAATGCAGAATACATTGAATAAGATTAGAGAAACAGGATTTTTCATTGATACTAAGAAAGAGATTACATGCAAATGTTACATCGTTTTGTTCTCTCTATCTACTAATCTATTCAACAGGAAAATAAAAAGTGAAGTCCAAACCACTCCATTGCTAGCAGTCATCCCAGATCCCATCTTTGCCACTTTGTTTTGGGTGGAAACCAGCATCCATCTGCAGCCACAAAGTTTCAAGTTGCCTTTCCCAGTCAAAGGCATCAAACTCTTCACGAGTATAATTGAAGATATTTCTCTTCTCTACGAGATGGAGATTCTTTTCCATAATGGTAAGTTTTGACATTGTTTTAAGGTGTGCTGTGTGAAGAGTTTTTGATATTCAGGAGAGAATGAAGGGTTAAAGGGACAGTGGACAAGTCTCTAGGTGTTAAATAGAGATGAGAGATTAACGAGGTCAAGAAACGCTTCGTATTCTGGTTTTTAACGGTACCAGGTATTTTGAGATAGTGATATTTGATTTCTTAAATTAAATATTTTATTACCATATTTTTAATTATTATCACAAGTGTATTTCTTGAATAATACGAGCGCGTGTGTTTCATTCATTGATACATATAGATACACATCGTAAGTTGTGTCGCATGCGGTTATCACCACTCTCTCACGTAATTTGGTCCATTACTTATTTTGCACAAATCGATTACTGACACATGTCTTTGAGAAATCAATAGGTTTATCCAAAAATCAATTTAGTTTTCTAAATTGATTCATTATTCTCAAACGATCAGTATTGCATCGTCTTTTTCTCTTTGTGCGAACATAAACCCTAAGTTTCACAATTCAAATTCCCACACTCTCCAAAACAGTAATGGATTCTTCACCATTCATAAACAACAAGGTTGTTATCAATGGAATCACTTTTGCTCCTAATAACTATATTGCTATTCTTAATCATCAGGAATTGCCAAATGATTTTCATATCATTCAGGACTTTTTGGCTTCTAGTCCAATCAATTATGCTTTAACACAACTTGTCCAAGTATCTTTCAAGTGTGTTATGCAGGTATGGGATACTGTGGTCTTTAGTGAAGGAGCATCAGGAACGCCATTGATGACATTCATGTATAATGATGTCAAATACAATGTGACTCCTAGTATTGTGGTTGAAGCTCTTAAATTACCGTCTCTAAATGGCAAAACTCCATCAAATACTACTGATACTACTCTTCTTGAATTTGCTAAGAGTCTTGGATGCAAAGGAGACCCACAGAAGTTTGGAGACTTATAAAGAACCAAGATAAAGAAAGAATGGAATTTCTTCTTTGACACCATAAGTAGATGCTTCCTAAACAAAGTCTCAAACTTTGATGCACTACCCTCTGTTTCGGTTCAAATTGGGTACTCTCTAATCTATGACACTTTATTTGATTATGGAGTGTTTATCTTGAAGGCATTAAGTGCTAGAAAAATAGATAAATGTGGTTATGTCTGTTTTATTAGATTTTTTCAGTTGATATTTTCTCACTTATGTCCAAATGCTAATTTTGAAGATGACACAGTTTGCCTATCTTTAAGATCTCTGAAAATAACATCAAATCCTTGGTTAAATCTGATACGACAAATGGTTTTGAGGGAAATCCTTATATTCCTTTTGAGGTCTGGGTTCTCTTGAAAAAGAGATTGCCTGTTCTTTATGGCCTAGCAACAAGTGCTTTGGGACAGGACCAAACACATTCTATTCCTGACACAAGCACATACCACAAACAGTTATCTAAACAGTCAACCACCTCTGGTGTCTCCCAAAACACATCAGTTGTAAAAGAAAAGAAGTCAGCTAGATCTGATGTGTCTGGAAGACAATCAGGATCAAAGCACTTCTCCACTACAACCCTCACTCAAAATAAGTCACGAGGAGGTGAACAAGGGGTTCTGATTGATGTGTCTTTGATTAAGTCTGGAGTAAATAAAGAAATAGGTGAGAAGAGAAAGTTTATGCAACAGGATTCTGATTCTGATAGTGATGATGATAAGACCATCTCAATAATTATGAAGAAAAAGGAAGTTGCTGCTCCAGCTACTGATGAATTGGCTAAGCCAGTAAAGCCAAAGAAAAGAAGAAAGATAATCAACAAGAGCAAGTATTACATTCCTGAAGAAATGCAGAATCTTAATGATGATATCAATCTTGATGAATCATCAGTTCCTGACACATCTGTCATTCCTGATATCTCTTCTCCTGATACATCACCTATGAAAATTGTTGACATTTCTGATTCTCCATCTTCTGAGTCTTCAAAGAGGAGAATTGTTGAAATATCCACGAAGAAAGTCAATGATATTGCTGCACAGCTTGGTCTTGCACCATCACCACTTCTTGTGAAGAGACAGGCTGTACCAAAGGTTTTTCAAAGACATAAGAAATAGAGGACTGATTCCCCTCTAAAAGGATCCAGCACACAAGAACCTGAACTTCAAAGGAGTTCAGCAGCTATTGCAGATCCAGTCCCACAAGAACCACTCACTCAAAGTGTGGGTGCAGACATTGTTGAAGGAATGGTCCCACAAGAACCACCTTTTAAAAGGGAAGGTGCAGACAAGAACATTCCTGCCCCACAAGAACCATCTTCTCAAAGTGAAGATGCAGGCATAGATTCTAAAGCACAGGGGCTTTCTGACATTGCTTTAGAGATTCCTGAACTGGATGCTGTACACATAGAAACTGTTTTTGAGGGAAGCACACAAGAACCTTCAACTCAAAGTGTTGAAGAAGCTTCTGAACCTCTGGCTCCACAAGAACCATTAGTAGCAAATACCGATGCAAGCCCTCTTCCTGATGAAAGCATAGCTCATGATGAGACAGTTGATACCATTCCTGAAGATACTCAACCTATTCTGGTACAACCACTCTCATCAAAACCAATGGAATCTTTTACTACTTCATCAGGTAACACTTTTATCTCTATTTTTTTTACTACTGATAGCATGTTTACAGATAGACCTGAGACGAGGGATACCTCTATTTGTATGACTTCAGTCCACTCTTCTCAGCCACCTCTTATTTCTTTGCATTTGTTGAGCCAGAACCTTTCTTGTGAGATTGAGAGTGAACAATCAGAGAAAATAAAGAATGATGAGAGGCAGTCTCCTGAACTCGCAAAAGGAGAGGTAGATAAGAATGAGAAGTTAATTACTTCTAGTGAGGTAGCAGTTACTATTGACAGTAACTTAGGTGAAATAGTGAGAAGTGATGAGATCACTTTAAAAGAAAAGAGAGATTTAGGAACTGTTTCGATTCTAAATGCAGGTTCTCAAGATACACCAGCTCCATCTGCCAGTAATATAAAGCTGAAAGGTGTACTGAAACCTGATGACAACTTGGATGATCACATTCCTGATGCTATTGATAGCTCAGATGATGAAGATGATGATGCTGATGACGCTTCTGAAAATGCTCAGCTTCGAGCAGTCCTAAAAGCGAGTCAAGGCTCTGCTGGTGGATCATCAAGCAAGTTCATGGAATCTGTTAGTAAAACTACAGAAGGTACAGTTGCACATAAACATAGCTTAGTTCTTTCTGAGACCAGGGGTGAATACAGCTATACTATTCTTGAACACATTCAAGCTCTGAGAAGATACGAATGGGATACTTGTAGCATCCCAAAATCCGCGGTACAGATATGGGGCCACTAGCCACTAACAACATTATACAATCCTGGATATAAACAATATATAATAATAAAACCCCTTAACCAAGATCATATACAGGTTATGGTATGAAACAACTGTCAAATTACTATTACAATCCATCCTCAGAATAAAATGTTATACAATTCTATGAATAAATAAAATCACTATCTAACTGAGTATCCAACCTTGACGAATTCCAAACCACTAACCAATGAGAATTCGCAACCCGATCGTCTCCTCTCGCTACTGGAAAGCAACACCAATGACCATTACTAGGTTCACTAACCTTCTCTATTAGCTGAAGAAAACAAACAAGCAAGAGTGAGCCAACAATGCTCATCAAGTGCAATAGTGATAACAATTTCAATAACGATGACGATTCTGATAAATGAAGAGGTTTCATTTCATTCTATGAAGGAATCAGCTATATCAACCTTTAGATTGTCATGAGGGCCAACAATTCACCATTAACAAAGTGCATCAAAAACTAGACTGACAATAGTTCTAATATCAAATATTATTAAAACAGACTTCCAAGGAGTCAAGAACTAAACATCTCAATTTCAGAGTATAGATTAGAATTGGAATTTTTATTTATTTATAAAAAAAACATCAAGGTTAGGCTGCTGACCAGTCACGCACTAACCCCGGACAAATGCACACAACAATGTCCTTAATTGGATCCATGGCACATATTGGCCTTAACTTCTGACCATTAATCTGGTCTCCCCGAAGGGACATCTGTTGACCATAATATGGTCTCCCCGAAGGGACATCTGTTTTAAAAAATACATTTCCAATTCTAAGTCAAACGCATTAGGTGTCGGAACAATCGACAACCTTTGTCAACCGAACAACTCGAAACTCACGTCCAGAATAA
Organism: Saposhnikovia divaricata; assembly: GCA_036435485.1. Classification (NCBI taxonomy): domain Eukaryota; kingdom Viridiplantae; phylum Streptophyta; class Magnoliopsida; order Apiales; family Apiaceae; genus Saposhnikovia; species Saposhnikovia divaricata. The sequence continues at coordinate 185,650,944 of CM071594.1, read as the reverse complement.
CTCATGATTAAGAGTTAATGAGGAAACAACAATATATGCTGGTATCGACAAGTTCGATACGATACAAGGGAATAACCAACTAGTCAAGATCTTTACTAAATACCGACGAGCTTGGTAATAAGTAGGGTGGAGAATATAGAGAACAATACTTTGAATCCATATCAACAAGATAACTATAAGTAATTGGGGGTCATAACATCAATAACTCGATTAAAGAGAAAATCGAATTGAGCAACAATAAAAGATATATAGTGCAGCAAGATAATCATCAGTAAAATTCTAAGTTGGAGCCGGGACATGATTAAGCATTGCAAAATAATAAAATCTTTCAACACATGGTAAGGTTTGACTCAATGTAAATGAGTAAAACAGCTTAAACGATTAATTGCAAAAAGACAATTTTAGGATAATAAATTTCAAATCAATTTGGAGAAAACATTTTTTTAAAGAGAAAGGGTTCACTGGTGAAATTATGCTAAAAATCAGAAATTTTATTAACAGGTATTAACAGGAATTTGAAATTTGAATTCTCTCTATTTAGAGAGCTCCTTAAACAATTTTAGGAACAACATAAAAATAAAAATAAAAGAAAGGCCCTCCACTAAGGAGGCTTTAACATCCCATGAATAACGTAATATGTGGGAAAAAGTTATTGATAAAGTTCTTTGAAAATTTGGTATTTTGAACTATGGGTGGGAAACATAAGCATGTTCACGCTAACTGAAGAAGTATATCATTTTCTAAACATACTTGATCAATCCATACCACAGAGGAAATTGAATTGCATCACTTGAATGATAAGTGAAGAGCAAAACACTTGCCTCGATTTAATGAGTTCTCGACCTTAACATCGATCCACAACTCAGTTTCATGACAATTCTTTACTTGCTAGCCTTTTATTTGGCCCTACTTCCATTCTACTTCGTAACTCACCAACTTCCACGTCAATACACCCATCGGCTTTGATACCTGTCCTTCTATCCGTCTTTCCGTTTACCCGCGCACTGCTCTTGGCCAGGTCTCCTATTCTAACCTTTACAAGATCAGATACTATTTCAGTATTAACTCAAGCAAAACCTTATTGTTTGCTCTATTCTACCCATGCGCGTCCTATAACGCTTTTACACATATCATATATAAACACATACAATCTTATTCACAGAATAGCTTTAGTATAACCAAGTAGGTCAAATAAACACTTCACATAAACACTTAACACATGTGGCCACTTAATACCTAAATACTACCTAGTGGCAAACACTTCAACACAATACCACGCCTCAGTCTTCACATCAACTATTACATATTTACCTAGTCCCTTAGAAATCATAACATACTTTTAAATAATTGAAATCCAATAAATTAAACAGATTTATATATATATATATATATATATTTGCAGGGGAATTTTAGAAAATTTCGGCATGAGGTATTCGTAAATAGAACTATTCCCCTGTTTTTCAATTCCACAACTCATGGAGTTTTAACTATATATTTACCGAAAATCAAGCTGCCTCAACTTGCAGCAACATAAAAGTGCACAAATAAAGAAAGTACTCGCCCAGACATGCGGCACCTCAACACATAAGAAATTCTACCTCGACATGCAGTAACACATAATAATTTACTTTAGCATTAACTACTACTTACGCTACATCAATAATCGTATTACTCACGCATTTTAATGATACAAGTGACAATCAATTATTGATATTCGTAAGCCCTAGGTAACAACCCCTAGCACTAACTATTACTTATGCTATATCAATGATCATATCACTAGAGCATATTAATTATACTTGTGACAATCAATCATTGGTATTCGTAAGCCCGAGGATCTAGTCGAAAAGAATTACACAAGTCCTTAAATATTGACATTTAGAACTTATGATCTCTTCACGACTCCTCGCAGTTAAACTAAATAACATATAACATTGACCACATAAACACATAAGGAAATTGTGGCACATAAGAAATTTAAATCTATAAATAATCTTTAAAATAGAATTTGGAACCACTACTATGGCTCAACTTATAACATTTAGCACATAAGCATTTACCGACTAGTACATCCATATAATTCCATATATTATCCAACATTTAACAATCCTTAAGGCCGAATATAATATCGAAGCCTCAATTACTACTAAAATCATAATTACAATTCATAATCATCAAAATCCCCAAATATTAACAAGACCAATATATAATTCCAATGATTATAATTAAAATCTGACAATTAACAATCATTAAGATCGAACATATATCGGATTCATAACTAATTCCAACAATTATAATTAAATGTACTCTAAAAATTAAACACGGGAGTTACAACAATATTCTCAAAATTCGAACATAATCTAATTATGAAAATTAGCACCATAATCTCGAAATTTAAGTCAAATTAAATTACCACAATTAAGTAATTTAACCACTATAAACTTTCTGAAATATACTACGAAAATTAAAGCAATAATATCATAATTTAAGCATAATTTAATTACAACAATTACATAATTAAAATACGATAATTATGCACAAATACAAGCTTTCGCAATTATACCTTTTTCGGTGAATATGGAACACCTCCCCCATCTCTCTCTCTCTCTCTCTCTCTCTCTCTCTCTCTCTATGCGACTCCTGCCTACTACCACGCAGCACAGCCCCCTTCCTCTTCTTCGTCCTCCTCCACCTGCTGTCACCGCCGCCGCGCAGCCACCGCAACCGGCCTCTCTCCCCGTCCCCGCGTGCGACATCACTCATACTCACACAGAGATATACGCACACACATGCGTATATACACACATGTATACACACATATACACATACTCCTCTTCATCACGCTTCAATTCCCAATTCGATTTTCCCCAATTTATCTTCTAAATCCCTAATTTTCTCCTCCCCCAATTCACTTCCTCTCTCCCCGATTTTTTTTTGTTTTCTATCGAGTCTGTGTTTGTGTTATATTGGGCTTGGCCCAATATACTATTTATTACCACTTTACCCTCTTTTCGGCCCAAATACACTCTAATAAACGACTTCTATAAATCACAATTAAATAGAGCATTCGAAAAATTACACTTTTCATTTTAAAATAAAGAATATAAAATTACGAGCACACACATATTTTTAAAATATTTTTAGGATCAAAAATGAATTAAATATGGATTTTACAAGTTTTGATCCTTTAAATGCAATAAAACTCTAAAAATCATATTAAAATACTAAAACACCCAAATTAACCCACCCACAATTTTAAAAACTCAATAAATATATAAAGATAATATTTCAAAAGATATCATGATTTTTAATCCCTCCGATAATTTTATAAAATCGACAGAGGATTAAAATACATGATTTAAATATATTTAAATCCTCAAAATACAAATAAATTTACACAAACCTTTACAGCTTACCCAAATCATCACATAATCACATAAACACCATCTCACATACGTTTCACCTTTACAACAATATTCACATAATAATATCCATAATTTATATTAAATAAATATTTATAAAATACAAAATTTTCTAGGGCGTTATATCCTTCCCCCCTTAATAGGATTCTGTCCTCAGAATCAATCCTAAGAACACAAATCACAATACTTCTCAAATATTTTGCTTCCACTTCCTAGGTTGTATCTTCAACTCTAGTATTCCCTCATACCATCTCATACTTTAATAATCTCATTCTGCGAGCCCTCGAATTTTGAAATAACCTAAAGCTTTGGTTTTCGAGTCTTATTAACTCTAGACATTTACCACACTTAGGTGAATATCTTTTCTCCGGAAATCGGTATGACCTTTCCGTATAACGAACTATAACCCGCGTCAAAACTTATGTTATCACGCCAATCCTTCGCAATAATGCAACCACGTTATTTGCCTTGATTCACAACAATCTGCACTTGGCACCATTCTCCAGCTCTTACTCGTAATCACACGGTTTCAGATAGAACTTTGAAAAAGAAATCTCAAGAAATCCTTCAATCGGTTACTACAATCAACACATACGTCCGTAGATGCACATCAAGCATAATTCAATTAACAACTCGATTCTCACTCTAATAAAATATTCTGGTTTGCTAAATCTTTGTGAAACATAGCCTCGATTATTTACAACTTTTGATAGCTAAAACTTGTCACCTTGACTGTGACTTCACTCAATACAAGAACAAATTTAAGTTAACCAATCTGTAATATTAATTCTTCTGAGGTCAAAACCTCACTTGATACTAACCATGAAGCAATTCTTACTCCAACAATTCCCAACAAGCTCCCGCTTTTATCAACATGCATATTCAACTTATAACGCTTCACCATTTATTTACATATCCTAAACGAAACCTTCCTCAAATAAAACTTTGAGAAAAGAATATTAAGAAACTCCCAATCATCTTACTCCTCTTTCACGTGCAATGTTACTCGAGAAGGAAATAATCAGAAAACTTCAATGCATCCTTAATTTCATTGTTTTACTGAGTAACCATTTCGGACTGATGACCATTTTCCTTAAATCGTATATATATCTTATTCAAAAGACACTACCCCGCGTCCTCTGAAATCAACTTTCGAATCGCAAATCTACATACTTGACGAGTCCTCGAATTTGACTCTACACATTACAACTTCAACATTTACACCACTCACATTAACCACAAAATCATGACTTTCGAAATTCACATTAAAATCCTTGTGCCAAATTTTCTCCTTTTCTTGGAAACTTTTAAAATCGCTCTCGATTGATTTGCGTACGCTTCATGAGTCTTCGATCATCTTGATATGTGACCTACGATCATATTAAATCCTTCGTCTGAATGTCGTTTGAAATCTTATTCATCGGAATATGCTTTGACTTAATTGTCTCCTTTCCGATATCTCCTTATACAAAACAATTCCATTCTCTTGGTACCCAACTTCTTGATTTACTTAATCGTTAAGACCTCAATGTCTGCTTTCGACCTCAAAACACCGCCTTTATCTTTCTCAAAGTCAAAATCTCTTTTTTTTCTGGCCCTAACACTTTGCTCGCATTTCGTTGTTAGGAAATAATTCTAATCCTGGATCGTATTTAGTTCTTTTTCTAGTTATTACAAACACTTCCTACTAACTTCCTTCATAATTATTTTGAATTTCCAGATTTTTGATAGTCATAAAAGCAGTCCTTTCATTCTCTTTCATACATTCCACCAAGATTTATATGATACCATTTCTGACAAAAATCCTATATTTCCAAGCTCATAACATTTATCTTTAACTTCTGACTCTGCTACTTGTTACCACACTACCCTTCTAGTTATAGCCACAACTTTCCACATTTATTTTAATAAAATCTCTTGGGATTTTTCTCCCGAAATCTTATTTTCAGATCATGGGGTCTCGTTAATTTCTGCTAATTCTCTTTCTTTAGGCAACTACGGTACCCTTTCTCTTCTAACTCCACATCTTCGGGATTCCACATTCTTTTCTTAACTAAATTTTATATGCCTTCTATTTAATCACTCTTGGAAACTTTTTGGTTTCTCTGCCTTCCTCCTTATTGACATTTTATTCCATCTTGGTCAACTTTCCACCATCCTTGATAATCATGACTTTCTACCCTGGCTTGCATAAGTCATTTACTCCACATATTCACCCTACCCCTCATTCAGTCTTGGTTCTTCTTAATAATTTTTACAACCCATTATGTTTTACTTCACTCTGATTTATTCAAGTTAGCCTTCTTGATTATAAAATCTTATGTCTAACGATGGATTTGAATCATTCAAAATCTTATGATATTTCATTTACTATCTCTGCCCTTCAGTAGGTGTCCAAAACAATCTTTCTTCGATATTGAACATCTTATACCCATATCTCCATTACCATTCTCTTTTCGCCCTTAACAATTTCTGTAATCATGCACTCTTATTTACTGTCTTTTTTCCTGTATTCAATTCTCATTAGCCTCAGACCTTGTCCATGCTTTATCGATTCAGTAATTATTCCAATTTGACACGACATATCTGTCTTAATCACCAAATTCTTAAACTTGCATAACCACTCCTTCGTCAATGCAGTTATAGTTTTAATCATTTAAGACGTCGTCATGTCTATCTTCGCATCTCTTTCATCATTAGGAATTTTGAAATCGTCGAATTTTTGACAAAAGAAGTCAATAAAATGAATGGGGCATCAAGTTTGAATAGACACTGAGTGTATTTGATAAAACTTTTATAAAAGAATTTAACCGAGAGGTCAATATGATCTTTGAACTATTTTCAGGTTGCATTTGTCACTTGGTCAACCACCACAGTACATAAAGATGGCCAGTCTTTAGTACTTTCATGACAAACGCAATCAGTGGCATTCCACTGGACTTCTATCACAAAGATAAGATGTCCCTGAGTCCCCTATCTGCATAGGTTGTTCATCTTAGCTGGAATAGAGAAAATCAGGTATTCATGACAATGGAAGGGATTCAAGGGTTTCAAAAATATTCCTTGTAACGTTGGATCAAGTGCCCTCTGAAAGTATAGATTTTTTTTCCGAAAGAATGGGATTGAATTTCGAATAAATCTGATATACAAAGCTCGTCATAAATTGATGTATAAAAGACTTTTCAATAGATGCTTCAATGATTGATCAAGCAAACATTCAAGAAATTCCTAGTTATTCATAACCTCACTCTTGTCAACTAAGCACTAATATACTTAGCTGCCAAAACCGGCCTGACAACAATGAGTTGAATAAATTAGATATCAATTCATTCTCGATTTTGGACCGTTATTGCGCAACGAATGCCTCAACAATGATACCAACCGGGAATTAATTTACGACAATTCAAAAGAAGACTAAGAAATTTCTTTAAGCAATGAATTTGAATGAATCAACGATTAAGGGTGTACAACTACGCTCAACTTCCAATTCTTGCTAATAATCGCTTCCCACTTCATATTCTTAACCTTCTCGTACCATCTCCGAAACGTTCACATCGAAAATAATATCGTAGAAAGTTCTAGATTCTATGCAAAAATCTCTAGATAATGTCCCCCGGACTGATAGCTCCAGCTGCCCACTTAGCTTATGCCGCTTCGGGTTTGTTGTTTTGCTAATAGCCCAATCCTTAAACGATTCGAACTTCTGCTCGCGCGATATGCCGAAAGACCGATTAACGTCGCAACGCTTGCCGAAGTATCCTAACGTGATCCTTATCCTAAACCGTTCTACCCGATGTCTATCCTATACACGTACCCTAACCCTCCTATTCTATTTCAGTGACCATAACCTGTAGCTCTGATACCAACTGTAGCATCCCAAAATCCGGGGTACAGATATGGGGCCACTAGCCACTAACAACATTATACAATCCTGGATATAAACAACATATAATAATAAAACCCCTTAACAAAGATCATATACAGGTTATAGTATGAAACAACTGTCAAATTACTATTACAATCCATCCTCAGAATAAAATGTTATACAATTCTATGAATAAATAAAATCACTGTCTAACTGAATATCCAACCTTGACGAATTCCCAACCACTAACCAATGAGAATCAGCAACTCGATCGTCTCCTCTCGCTGCTGGAAAGCAACACCAATGACCATTACTAGGTTCACTAACCTTCTCTATTAGCTGAAGAAAACAAACAAGCAAGAGTGAGCCAACAATGCCCAACAAGTGCAATAGTGATAACAATTCCAATAACGATGACGATTCTGATAAATGAAGAGGTTTCATTTCATTCTATGAAGGAATCAGCTATATCAACCTTTAGATTGTCATGATGGCCAACAATTCACCATTAACAAAGTGCATCAAAAACTAGAACTGACAATAGTTCTAATATCAAATATTATTAAAACAGACTTCCAAGGAGTCAAGAACTAAACATCTCAATTTCAGAGTATAGATTAGAATTGGAATTTTTATTTATTTATAAAAAAAATCAAGGTTAGGCTGCTGATCAGTCACGCACTAACCCCGGACAAATGCACACAACAATGTCCTTAATTGGATCCATGGCACACATTGGCCTTAACTTCTGACCATTAATATGGTCTCCCCGAAGGGACATCTGTTGACCATAATATGGTCTCCCAGAAGGGACATCTATTTTTAAAAAAAAAACATTTCCAATTCTAAGTCAAACGCATTAGGTGTCGGAACAATCGACAACCTTTGTCAACCGAACAACTCAAAACTCACGTCCAGAATAACTCATGATTAAGAGTTAATGAGGAAACAACAATATATGCTGGTATCGACGAGGGAATAACCAACTAGTCAAGATCTTTACTAAATACCGACGAGCTTGGTAATAAGTAGGGTGGAGAATATAGAGAACAATACTTTGAATCCATATCAACAAGATAACTATAAGTAATTGGGGGTCATAACATCAATAACTCGATTAAAGAGAAAATCGAATTGAGCAACAATAAAAGATATATAGTGCAACAAGATAATCATCAGTAAAATTCTAAGTTGGAGCCGGGACATGATTAAGCATTGCGAAATAATAAAATCTTTCAACACATGGTAAGGTTTGACTCAACGTAAATGAGTAAAACAGCTTAAACGATTAATTGCAAAAAGACAGTTTTAGGATAATAAATTTCAAATCAATTTGGAGAAAACATTTTTTTAAAGAGAAAGGGTTCACTGGTGAATTTATGCTAAAAATCAAAAATTTTATTAACACGTATTAACTGGAATTTGAAACTTGAATTCTCTCTATTTAGAGAGCTCCTTAAACAATTGTAGGAACAACATAAAAATAAAAATAAAAATAAAAGAAAGGCCCTCCACTAAGGAGGCTTTAACATCCCATGAATAACATAATATGTGGGAAAAAGTTATTGATAAGGTTCTTTGAAAATTTGGTATTTGAACTATGGGTAGGAAACATAAACATTTTCACGCTAACTGAAGAAGTAACCCTAACTTAGATAAGTTGAGGGAAATAAAGCACTAATGAATTTATGATAAAGGATCCTATGCACGAATTGCACTTGGATTATTGTCTACGAGCTCGAAATGGCACTAATCCTATTCCCGAAAGGCCCAGAAATCTTAAGAAAAAGGTTCGAGAGGCCAAGGAACGTTTAACTTTCTTAAGTATTAACTTGGGAGAGAATTTTAGTCGTTGTGAATGTGTAGGTCGCTCCACAATTCACTGTAAGACGATACCTTGGTAGGGCCAGTGTGACCTTAAACTTCTTCGAAATCAAGTTTTCCTAGAAGTTGGGGGGCAAATGATATGGGTGAAAAATAATCCCTAAAGACATAATTAATATAGTATTTATTGGCTCGTAAATAAGGCCCGAAACCCTAGTTGGGCATTAAATTCGTAGTTAATGACTAAACCCAAAAGAACAGCCCAAACCGGGGACGCCCGGTATAAGCTTGTTTCTAACATGGGCCTGATCCACAAATCGGGAACGTTCTAGAAACCAGGAACGTTATAGAATATCCCAGGGATATTGTGTAGCCTTCAAGGCACCTAATTCAACATGGAAACTAATTCCTATAAGGAAGGAGTCAGAACCTTCCTCAATAACGGTGACTTGTCCACCAAGTCTCCAAACCCTATTACGATTCTAAGGCTCCTACAGCCTATATAAAGGGCCAGACCCCTCATCTCAGAACTACGTTTTGGACACAACTCCATACGTTACCCACCACGTTTTGGTTTAATCCTCGAATAAGGACATACAAGCCACTGCGTCCTAGGTGAGCTCTCGCCGCCATAACCTCGAGGGCACCATCACCTAGAACTACGTCTTGGCTTGATTCTCAACTCTGAGATACGTAGACATCTTGTGAGGACCCGAATTAGGTCACGATAACGCAAGCGCAGCCATTAAAGCACGAAGCTCACGAACACTAGCCGCACTTTGATAACCCTACTTTTTATTCCACAATTTCTAAACATACTTGATCAATCCATACCACAAAGGAAATTGAATTGCATCACTTGAATGATAAGTGAAGAGCAAAACATTTGCCCCGATTTAATGAGTTCTTGACCTTAACATCGATCCACAACTCAGTTTCATGACAATTCTTTACTTGCTAGCCTTTTATTTGGCCCTATTTCCATTTTTACTTCGTAACTCACCAACTTCCACGTCAATACACCCATCGGCTTTGATATCAGTCCTTCTGTCCGTCTTTCCGTTTACCCGCGCACTGCTCTTGGCCAGGTCTCCTATTCTAACCTTTACAAGATCAGATACTATTTCAGTATTAACTCAAGCAAAACCTTATTGTTTGCTCTATTCTACCCATGCGCGTCCTATAACGCTTTTACACATATCATATATAAACATATACAATCTTATTCACAGAATAGCTTTAGTATAACCAAGTAGGTCAAATAAACACTTCACATAAACACTTAACACAGGTGGCCACTTAATACCTAAATACTACCTAGTGGCAAACACTTCAACACAATACCACGCCTCAGTCTTCGCATCAACTATTACATATTTACCTAGACCCTTAGAAATCATAACATACTTTTAAATAATTGAAATCCAATAAATTAAACAGATTTATATATATATATATTTGCAGGGAAATTTTAGAAAATTTCTGCATGAGGTATTCGTAAATAGGACTATTCCCCTGTTTTTCAATTCCACAACTCACGGAGTTTTAACTATATATTTACCAAAAATCAAGTTGCCTCAACTTGCAGCAACATAAAAGTGCACAAATAAAGAAAGTACTCGCCCAGACATGGGGCACCTCAACACATAAGAAATTCTGCCTCGACATGCAGTAAACACATAATAATTTACTTTAGCATTAACTACTACTTACGCTACATCAATAATCGCATTACTCACGCATTTTAATGATACACGTGACAATCAATTATTGATATTCGTAAGCCCAGGGGAATAACCCCTAGCACTAACTATTACTTACACTATATCAATGATCATATCACTAGAGCATATTAATTATACTTGTGACAATCAATCATTGGTATTCGTAAGCCCGAGGATCTAGTCGAAAAGAATTACACAAGTTCTTAAATATTGACATTTAGAACTTATGATCTCTTTACGACTCCTCGCAGTTAAACTAAATAACATATAACATTGACCACATAAACACATAGGGAAATTGCGGCACATAAGAAATTTAAATCTACAAATAATCTTTAGGATAGAATTTGGAACCACTACTATGGCTCAACTTATAACATTTAGCACATAAGCATTTACCGACTAGTACATCCATATAATTCCCATATTATCTAACATTTAACAATCCTTAAGGCCGAATATAATATTGAAGCCTCAATTACTACTAAAATCATAATTACAATTCACAATCATCAAAATCCCCAAATATTAACAAGACCACTATATAATTCCAATGATTATAATTAACATCTGACAATTAACAATCATTAAGACCGAACATTTATCGGATTCATACTAATTCCAACAATTATAATTAAATGTACTCTCAAAATTAAATACGGGAGTTACAACAATATTCTCAAAATTCGAACATAATCTAATTATGAAAATTAGCACCATAATCACGAAATTTAAGTCAAATTAAATTACCACAATTAAGTAATTTAACCACTATAAAATTTCTGAAATATACTACGAAAACTAAAGCAATAATATTACAATTTAAGCATAATTTAATTACAACAATTACATAATTAAAATACGATAATTATGCGCAAATACAAGCTTTCGCAATTATACCTTTTCCGGTGAATATGGAACACCTCCCCCATCTTCTCTCTCTCTCTCTCTCTCTCTCTCTCTCTCTCTCTCTCTCTCTCTCTCTCTCTATCTCTCTCTCTCTCTCTCTCTCTCTCTCTCTCTCTCTGTGTGACTCCTGCCTACTACCACACAGCACAGCCCCCCTCCTCTTCTTCGTCGTCCTCCACCTGCTGTCACCGCCGTCGCGCAGCCACGGCAGCCGGCCTCTCTCCCTCTCCTCGCGTGCGACATCACTCATACTCACACAGAGATATACGCACACACACACGCGTATATACACACACACACATATACACATACTCCTCTTCATCACGCTTCAATTCCCAATTCGATTTTCCCCAATTTATCTTCTAAATCCCTAATTTTCTCCTCCCCGAATTCACTTTCTCTCTCCCCAATTTTTTTTGTTTTCTGTCGAGTCTGTGTTTGTGTTATATTGGGCTTGGCCCAATATACTATTTATTACCACTTTACCCTCTTTTCAGCCCAAATACACTCTAATAAACGACTTCTATAAATCACAATTAAATAGAACATTCGAAAAATTACACTTTTCATTTTTAAAATAAAGAATATAAAATTACGAGCACACACATATTTTTAAAATATTTTTAGGATAAAAATGAATTAAATATGGATTTTACAAGTTTTGATCCTTTAAATGCAATAAAACTCTAAAAATCATATTAAAATACTAAAACACCCAAATTAATCCACCCACAATTTTAAAAACTCAGTAAATATATACAGATAATATTTCAAAAGATATCATGATTTTTAATCCCTCCGATAATTTTATAAAATTGACAGAGGATTAAAATACATGATTTAAATATATTTAAATCCTCACAATACAAATAAATTTACACAAACCTTTACAGCTTACCCAAATCATCACATAATCACATAAACACCATCTCACATACGTTTCACCTTTACAACAATATTCACAAAATAATATCCATAATTTATATTAAATAAATATTTATAAAATACAAAATTTTCTAGAAGATCATTTGAAGACGATTACTATTCTGGATAAAGGTTTGAAGGATGAGATTGACTCTCTCAAAATTGATAATGTTACGATCCGAGCTGATGTTCATTCTAATTTATGCAAGGCTGCTACTAGTGCTCAAGCTAGGACTATTAGCAAGGACATTCAGACACTTGAGAAGAAGATGGATTCTCGAATGGATGTTTTTGAAGCTAGGATGACAAATATTGAAGCCTCTCTCCACCTGATTTTATCTTTGTTGACTGATCCTGATGTCAAAAAGGGGGAGAAGGTAGTCAAAACAAAATGTACACCTGATCCAGTTGTAAGAAAGGATGATGATACTTCTGGAAATGATGGTGGTGATGCTCAGATACATGGAAGAGAAACCACTGATGCTGCGCTGGTGAAAAGGACAAGTCAATCTGAAACACAAACCAGGCAGTCAACTCATGTTTCTAAATCTGGAAGAAGGACAGTGAGGACAATGGTACAATCTCAAGTCTTGACTGAAGAACAATTTCTAGCACCTGGTCAAAATCAAACACTTCCAACAATTCCTGAAGAAGATGAGGATTTGTTTATTATTGAGATAGAAGATGCTCCACCTCTCTTTAAGAAGATTACTTCCAAGTCAGGTGAGAGTGAAATTGTATATCACAATGATATTAAAGTTCAATAGCATCATGCTAGGGAGGCACTGGCTTTGATCTCTGCAGAGAATTCTGACATGAGTACTCAAGAGATCTTAAAAGAACAAAAGAAGATTCTTGAGGGAATTGCTAAAAAGAAAGAAGCTCCTGTTGTAAGTAGAGGGGGAGGCAAAGGAGGTAGAAGCAGAGGCAGAGGAAGAAAGCCTGTTCAAACAAGTTCAAGACAGACAAGGTCTAGTGGAATCACAATTGAGGAGATAACTGAAGATCCTCAGAAAATTAAAAGGAAGAAAACTCCACTACTTCTTGAAATGATTCCAGATAACAAATTCAATGTACCAAAAGAAGTTGCTGATGAAAGACCACAGTTAGCTAGAAGAGGTAAAGTTACTGTGAGAGCACAGAATATTGCTGCTGGAACTACTCAACGTGCTATTCCTGATTCTGATGAAGCTGAAATCTTTAAAGAACTTGAGGTCATGATTCTTACTGTTGTGGTTGAATTTCATAATCTAGAAGTTGATGATATGAACTTGAAGATTTATCAAGAAAGATTCAGAAGATTTGAAAAAGAAAGAGAAATCAGGGTAAAAGCAAGAGATAATGAAGAAAGGCAACCAGAGATTACATGAAAAGAGTTTATGAATCTGATAAATTGATATGGTATGACAGAAATAGACCTGTTCCAGAACATCAACAGAATTATACACCAGTAATAGAAATAAAAAGCAAGAAATGGAAGAACAGAGTTTGCAACTATAATGAACCAGTTGTTTTCAAATCTATTGGACTGATTACTGGACCTTCACTAATTGAGTCTGATGAACCTTCATTGATTGTTGAAGCTGAATCTGTTGAGTCTGCTGAATCTTCACCACTGTGGACAAGTATGTAATCTGGTTTGAAGGGTTTGGAACCTAGAACAAGAGGAGGTATTGGATTTCAAGATGCAGAGGTTGTTTTTACAACACAAACTGATCAACATATTCTAGTTGACAAAATTGGTGATGATTTAACTGTTACTCATCTTTGGAAACTTGAAGCTGTTGCTATCATTGCTGACTGTCATGATGGTGCTAAGAAGATAGAGACATTGTTGTACTTCATGAAAGACAAGACTGTCAAGAAGATGGCTATTCATGAGCTGCTGTGCAAATCTGCAAAAGAATTGAAATATGTTCTTTATTTTCTCAAGAATAAAAGTGTCAGTGCTAAAGAAAGAGAAGTCTACAACAATTGGTCTTCTATGATTCACACAACTATCAGACGAAGATTTCTGGATGGAGGAACAAGGTATGATGACAAATATACTCCCATGTATTTAAATACAAGAGGTGAAGAAGTTGAAATGGTGAAAGGTACTGCTATTAAAGAAGAGTATCTAGGTTTGGAACAATTATCTCTTAATCCAGATGGGGAGGAGTTTGCTTATATACTGCTAGGTGACTTAGATCTTCCTAGAAGCTCAACTCAAAATCTCAGGACAACTATTTATCAGATTAATGAGGAAGATGAAGAACTCAATAATCTGAAGAAGAAATTGATTCTAATTCTTGAGAGCAAGGAAGAAGAGTTATTGACTAACTTCTTGAAGACGAATCTTTTCTATCAAAGACTTTCTGAAACTGTTCCTGACGATTTCTAGGAGGTATTTTGTTTTGAGTTTTTGACATCACTGAATCAAGGAATTTGTGCTTTATTTCAAAAAGTACAAATTGGGGGAGATTGTTAGATATTGATTCAAGTAATGATCAGGATCTGGACTACTGATCAGATACTGATGCTGACGTCATCAGTAATGCACCGTCAGTATTAGGCTATCATCAGGATTGGAGGCTGATCAGAATTACACGAGGATATACATCAGTCCAGTAATCAAGAGAGATTGATATGTCGGTTCCTAATTTATAGGAACGCAGCTATCATTCAAGATATGTACTAAGAGACGTATGTAATTGATTTGATATATCTTGTAATTGATAGGGCAGCTGTGTATAGTATATGAACACAGTTTAGGTTTTACATTTACGTAATTTGCTTACACGAGTTATCTTGTAACCTAGCAGCTCTCAAGAACATAAGAATTTCTTGAGAGAGTTTGTAACAGTTTTATATCAGAATTAATAAAGCTGTTATTTATTCATACTTGTGTTATCATTTCTGTTTTGAGTCGAAAATCTTATACAATTGTATTCAACCCCCCTTCTACAATTGTTCTTTACTGGGTAACAGAAGGATATATTGTAGTAAATATCAGAGAAAGAATTATATATGTTTGTGTGAGTAAATGTGAGTATAAGAGTCCTGCCCCTTATTTTTGTGTAGAAGTATTGTGTTTATAGTGTGGCCATCACTACACTGTATCCCAGGTGACGCACATTACGTGTATAGTGTAAGGTATGGCTTTACTTTTTGCAATGCTACTATATCCATACTTATGTCATGTTATAGTTCAATGGTTTTAGTTGTTGTTTACAGTTAAGCGTTCTTTCGATATGGTGTGGTGTTACATGTGTGCTTTGCTTGTAATTTGCTTTAATGAAATATGTATTTTGCAAAATTTTGTGTGTGTACATTCATGTAAATTTGGAAGAATCAGTTAGAAAGTAGATGGTAGTCATATGATGGTAGTGTGTTCTTAGTAGCGACATCTTATAGGGATGCGGTGTCCCACTGAGGTAACGACACCTTATAGAGATACCGACACTCTCAGAATATATCAGTATATGAAGAAGATGATGATGGATGTAAGTATATTCAGGAGTAAATAAATTAAAACTGTGTATTCATCTTAACTGTTGAAAGATTACAAGAGGAGTATATATACTATATCTCAGCCTCTACATACATTGCCTATATCTATAGAAAGTGTAACTAACTAACCGCACATGACAGCTCATGATTACTCACAGATGCCACATTAGCCTCTGATATTTCATTACTTGAGCTAACATCCCCCCTCAAGTTGGGAGAGAACAAATTGGAAACACCCAACTTGGACAACAAATAGTTCAGCTGACCAGATGAGAGAGCTTTGGTGAGTAAATCAGCAGGTTATTCAGTTGAGCTAATATGAAATGTTTCAATAAAACCTTGCTGAAGTTTTTGATGAACAAAGTGACAGTCGATTTCTTTGTATTTCATTCGTTCGTGAAACACATGATTAGAGGCAATGAATAACACAGACTTTTTGTCACAGTGAAGAGGAATTGGAGCTGTAGGAGGGTGACCTAATATTTTAAGAATAGAAGTGACCCAAACAAGCTCACATGTTATGTCACCCAGAGCCCTTTATTCAGATTCACTAGAGGATTTAGAAATAGTAACTTGTTTCTTAAATTTCTATGACACTAAAGCAGAACCAAGCATAACACAATAGCCTGTAAGTGAGCACCTAGTATCGTGACAACCGCTCTAGTCTGCATCACAGTATGCGCAAAGTTGTAAAATTATTGTTAGCAGGAAATAACAATCCTTGACCAGGAGCATTTTTAAGATATCTGACAACATGATAAGCTGCATCAAGATGATCCTGAAGAGGTTGAGCAATAAATTGAGCTAAGGTATGAACTGCATAACTCAAATCAGGACGAGTAATGGTTAAGTAGATTAGACGACCAACCAATCGTCGAAACAATTTGATATCTGAACCAACCAGAGGAGAAGAAGTAAAGATTATGATTTTGCTCCATGGGAATTAAAGATGGTTTAGCAGCTAGTACACCAGTGTCTTTCAGAATATCCAAACAATATTGGTATTGATGTAATTAGATACCAGCATCTAAACGAGCTATCTCCAAACCTAGAAAGTAATTCATGTGGCCCGAATCTTTAATGTTAAACTTGGTTTTAAAAAAAGCTTGAACTTGAGCAATCAACTGAGGAGAAGAACCAGTGATCATAAGATCATCTACATAAACTAAGACAACTACAAATTGGCCATCCTTATGTAAAGTAAACAAACTATGATCAATAGGGCATTGAATCAAACCAAATAGAACCAAAGCATCAGCAAGCTTGAGATACCACATTCGAGGAGACTATTTAAGCCCATACAAAGACTTTATGAGCTTATAGACCCAAGTAGTTGAAGAAGAAGTAGGAAAAGGTTAACGATTAAAGTGAGATAGTCCAGGAGGCAACCTCATGTAAACATCTTCATGGAGATCACCATGAAAAAATAAATTGGTGACATCCATTTGATGCAATTTCTAGTTAAAGGTAGAAGCAAGAGCTAATAAAATCCTCACAGTGGTCATTTTAACCACTGGAGCAAATGTTTTGAAATAATCTAGGCCTTCCGTTTCGGTGAATCCCTTTACGACTGGACGAGCTTTGTAACGTTCAACCTCACCATTAGCTTTGTACTTTACCTTATAAAGCCATTTCCAATCGACCGCATTAGTATTAGGTGGCATAGGGACAAGTTCCCAAGTGTTATTTGATTCAAGAGCTGTAATCTCTTCTTTCATTGCTTGACACCACACATCGTGTTTAACAACTTGATTGAAGGTGTATGGAGTAGGGACAATAGTTATGTTGGCCATGAAGTTGACATATCGAGGTTTGAAAACATGATATGACACATATCTTTGTATTGTATAATTCACATGATTGGAATTGGATGTTAAGAGAGCATGTGGAAGACCAGTGTAATCTAGGAATTTGGAGGGTAGAGTTTTCTATCGAACTGGTCGACTAGGTACAACAGGTATATCAGTAGACTCAGTAGAATTTGAGATAGTATAAGACGGGATAACAGTATCACTGTCATGACTTAAAGATGATGAAGGAGATATAATAACAGAAGGAATATGTTGAAGATCAGAAAAAGGAAATTTACTTTCAATGAAGTAGACATCTCATGAGATATGAGTTTTCTTAGTATCAAAGTCCATCACTCTGTACCCTTTTTTACCAAATGGGTATCCAAGAAAAACACAAGCAATTGCCTTAGAATCTAGTTTATCTTTAGGCAGATCCACTTTTGCATTATAACACAGGTAGCCAAAAACCTTAAGAGTGTCATAAGGAGGAGATTTGTTAAACAATATTGTTAGGTCCGATAAGATTGTAGAGGGGGGTTGAATACAATCTATATCATTTTCTCGAAATTTGTTCTTTAAATAAAATTTATTTTAAACAAATTTGTGCGGAATAATATAACACAAATTTCAAGTTGAATATAACAATATATTAACTTGATGGGTGTTACAAAATCAGTCCAAATGATTATCAAGTAATTAATAACTAATTAGAAAATTCAACATGAACTTTGCTAATTTAGTTAATAAAAATCAAGATAACAATTTGTGAACTAGAAAACTTAATTCGCTACTAGTACAAGAATCACAAGTAAACAAGTTCCAATGGATAAAATATTACAACTGAGATGAACTTGAATTTACAGAATTTAATTTGTAAGTGTTCTTGAGTTTGAGAGAGAGATATATATAGGCTGCTGTGTGTATTTTCTTGTTATGTTCGACTAATTCTCTTCTTCTGCATTCTGCTGCTTTTTATAACACAGCCATAGTCATATTGCTTTGTTTCAACTGATATAACAATCAGTTAACAATAATATGACATTCGGTATGACTATCAAATGAAAGTAATAAGACTGTCTCTTTAAATATAACTTTCGGTATGACTATCCCCTTGAATGAAATATGACTATCCAGTTTGAATATAACATTCGGTATGACTGTCCAATCCAATATAACATTCGGTATGACTGTCTCCTTGAATGAAATATGACTATCCAGTTTGAACTGAATATGACTGTCACACTTGAACTGAATATGACTATCACACCTTGAACTGAATATGACTATCGGTATAACTATCATTTGATAGCTTTATTATCATATTTTTCAGCTTATAATTAATCAAATGATTTAAAAAAATCATTTCAATAACTATTTCTTTTTCATATTAATTCTGATTTAATTAATCTAATAATTACTTTAACAAATATATTAATTCTGATAGAATTAATTAATTAATTTAAATTAATTATTTGATTTAATTAATTAAAGTAGAATTAATATAAATCCTTTAATAGTCAATACTTCACTGTGAACCACGTAATTATAATAAGGAACATACACTGGATCGATGTTGACGCTCGATATACTGTCTGGTTCATGAACGACTAACTCCAATCTCTGTTCTTCATCTTGACTTTAAAACTGTGGTCACTTTCTATTCTTCACTCTCATCAATCATTCGGTACTGAAATTGTTTCTTATCACTTATAGAAATTTCTGTCCCTTAAATGAATCCATGTGTTTCAATGCTACCTTGAGGCTTGATCAGATAACTGAATCTTCTTCCAGTGTAAAACATCAAAACTATAGATTGACTTGTTGATTTTTCTTCTGACAGCTATCATCTTTTGAGATTCCTGTGACAGTTGATATTATTTACTTATTACAATCTAGTTTAATTGGATTAGGATCCTCGAACTACAAATAGGCTGAGTCATATGCCTTTCAATCTCCCCCTATTTGTTTGTTATACAATAACAAGTAAATACCTAGAGGATTCTTCAACTAATCCCAATTAAACAAGTAAAGGAAAAAAACTTTAAATGCTAAGTAAATAATGGAAAAGTTCTGGTTCATATATAACATTATCCAGATTCAAACAGAAAAGATAAATACAAGATAGATGATCCTCTAGACTGATCATATAAGACAATTATCCTATCTTGTTCTATCAAAGCTCTAATGATATAACTTGTAGAGCTAATCTTCATTTACCACCTTCTTCCTCATTGATTTCTCCTTCTTCTTGTTCATCCATATCAGGTAGATTCTTGATCAATTCAGAGTCAACAAGTAACTCTCTTCTGGATGATACATCTGTAGGATAAACTAGTGGTATTCCAAGTTTCTTTCTCAACTCACCTTGATACTGCTTATACTTCTTCATGTTGGTCTGAGCATAGGATCTTATATGATCTGCAGCTTCAATTTTTTCTTGAGATGCAAAACCATGATTTCGAAGAGCATATTCAACATACACCAAATGTCTGGCAAGCTGTGTATATAATTCTTCTGTCTGAAGATTAACAGTGTGAATAACTTCTCCCTTAAGAATTTTAACTTGTGGAGGGTTATCTATTACTTCAGGACCAGCTCATTCAGCAAATTCTTGAAATTTTTCATGAAATAGTATACCTAGCTCAGAAGATGTTCTGACTTTTGGTCTCAGCACCCAAAGCTCTGACAGAGATCTATCATAGAAGAACTGAAGAGATACTTTGTGAGATCCAAGCTTATGACATTCAACAAAGATTAGTAGCTCACCATTCTTCGGATCAGATGCAGTAGTTATTCTCACAATTTCTGTCTTCAAAGCTTTTAAGTACATGTCATGTACAGGGTTCTTCTTTTTAAAGCTTTCAAAAATAGCAATCACCCGACGATCATCATAGTCAGAAGTTTGTGGTGAGTCTATTACCTTTTGAGCACGTTCCCATTTATCACCACTTTTGTACTTGATGTGCATCTTCCTTGCTTCCAGCTTTTGAGCATGTTGCTTTTGAAGTGCTTCCTGTTCAGCCTTTTGAAGCCTTTCATTATGAGCTATCTGTTCTAGTGTCTTCTTGAGTCTTTCTTCTCTCATAGACAGATTAGCATCATTCTGTTCAAGTTCTTGATTGGCTTCAAAATTCATTCTTTGTGTTTCAACAGAATCAGGAATTACTAGCTCTTCATCATCCCAAAAACTAAGATCCGGTTCATCAAATTCTTCACCAACATCAGGAAACTGCAAGTCAGCAAACAGATCAAGGTTATCAGGTTCACCTGTATAGTAATAACCTTCTACAGCATCATCATCATCCTGTTCTGCTGCTGCTTGAGTTATCTTCTTCTTCCCCTCACTCCTATCTTCAATTTTTTCTTTACTCACACTTCCTCCCCCTCTAGATTTCTCCCCCTTAGTTGAGGAATCCTCTACAGCTTTATGGCTTGTACCAGCTCCAGGGCCACTTTCATAACTACTTCCAAAGAATTTCTTCTCTTCTGCTGTAAGTGAGTGAGTTCTGCTAATGATATTATATAATTGTCTCAACCCCTTTTCTTGATGATCATTTTGCCTTTCAATTTGACTAAGACGATGTTCAGTGGATAAGTGATTCTCATTTATGTTATTCTGAAGATCTTCAATCTGATTCGACATAGAAGTTATAATGAGATCTTGAGCCACTGTGACATCTCCAGAGTCTACAATTGCTTGTTGTTGAGAGAGTTTGAGTGCATTGATCTTGTTGTTGAAGATAGTTCTTATGTTATCCATGTCAAACCTTAAGTTTTTATTATCTTCTTCAGCTTGAGCAAGACTTTCTTTCATTTGATCAAGTTGTGCCATGAGAGATAGAGTGTATGTGTCATTTTGTGCGCTCACCTCAATAGCTCTATGAGTATCACTCACCTCACGCGCTAGTGTTTCACTCAGATTTGAGGTAATCCTTACATCACTCCTCTCATATTCCTGAGCTACATCCATTGTACCTGTATCAGAAATCACCCTAGCCTCCTCTTGGAAGGTCAGTGGTGGTGCAATGGGAGTTCGCAAATTAATATCAACCTGTGAGGGTTCTTCTGCCGTAACAATGGCAGGCACTGTAACTTGCTCTCCTTGCATTACAATGTTTTCAGCTTCATTTAAGAAAATGTCTTCCCCCATTGTGAGTAACAGGGGTGTGCTTGAAGAAATGAAGGGTTTACAGTTGCCTCAGATATAGTTTTACTTCTCTTTTGTAAAGGCAAATCTGTTGTTTCACTCAAGACATCACTACTAGGGTTAGATCTTTTGACTGACAATTTCTTTCTGCGATAGTGTTTAGAGAATTTAGGATTGGTGTTTGGTGCATTGACCTGAGTTGAGGGTTGTGGTTCTACATCCCCTTGGTCACTTCTCATAATTAATTGACTATCAGAAAGATATTGAGATTGCAAAGTAGTTGAGTCACATACCTGATCATTAACATTTGCAGCATCTTCACTCTGAGTGGGTTGATCCACTGGAAGTTGAGGTTCAGGAGCAGTTAAGATTTCAGGATCAGGTTGTGGTTCTGATTCTGGTTGAAGTTCAGGAGCTTGTTCTGCTTCATATTCTGGAGATTGTTCAATTGCAAGTATCCCAGCAACTGGTTGAGGCATAACATTTGGCAAATTTATGAATGTAGACATATATGGTGTTATGACCACTGGAACATGCAACAGAGCCTTAGAAGTATCCAACCTAGTGTAGAACTTCTTGTTTGGTTTACCAGACCATTGATCTCGATCATTTGGAAAAGGAGCAGGTTGATCCTTAGGCATAAGATGATTAAAAATTAATGTCAAAAATCGAGGGTAATGACACTTAACCATTTTACCTTTCCCAAAGTTCTTTCTAGCCTTCTTCACACGATTTAACAATATAGGCCATATCAAGCTGCCAAAGTTGATCCTTCTGTTATGAGCAATTGAGAAACCAATTGACTGTAACATACCTGTGATGACGGTATTGTTACTTTTGGTAGAATTTGCAAAAACCTTTGCTATGATCTCGAAGAAAATGTTCTATTCTTGAACAAGGTTGCTTTTGAGTGGACGTTTAAGATCCAGTTGACCTTGATAGTTCAGATGTGTAAAGAATTGAGTCAACTCATCAGTTGATGGCGCTTCAGCAAATTGTTCAGTAGGAAGTTTCAGAGCAGCATTGAAGACAGATTCATCCACTGTATATGTCTTATCATTAAAGTTGAAAGAAAACGATCTTCCATCTGAGACAGCTGTAGTACACATTAGTTTAAGTGGACCAAATTTCATGGGAATATTTGCAGTTATAGCATGGCTACAGATATTTTGTTCGTTCAGAAAATTTATCCAGGGCTTGAACCGATCCACCGAGCAATCCTCGGGATTAAAATATCCAATAAAATTGTGATTAACAATCTCAAAATTATTATAAGCACCAGCCATTCCAAATCAGGTATTAAAATTAAGGAATCTGTAAAATTCAACAATTAACCCAATTAATTCATAAAATTCGAATGAATAATTAATTAAAAATTTGAAAAACTGAATTCTTCACCAAAAATTCTAAAAATTTGAGGCAATGATCTTGATACCAATACAAACACACGTATATTTTTAGTTTTTGAAAAATCACAACCATTCCTCTTGAATTTTAGATCAAAAATTTGAAAATTTTAAACCCAAAATTATCAAAACTCAACTAAATCTCACATTTAAACCGTAGTTTTGAAGAGAATAGACTGGGTAATCGAATGTTGTTCTTAGAATCGTGATTACAGAGAGATTAGAGACAAAAATCGAGCAGCAGTTCGGTAGTTATACGTGTATATTATGTATGTATCGACAAGAGCTTGGGTGACTTAACACGCCAATTTTTTTAACAAATAAACTAATATAACTCATGAATATAACTATTTGCTTAAGTATAAATCAGCTGTGATATGACTATCGGGTGATAGTCATACCGATAGTTATATTACGTGTAAACGTAATATACCTATCCTATTTAGACAGTCATATAATAACTAAACATTAATATAACTATTGAAAAACACAGGATATAACAATAGGTAGAATTGTTTTATTGATAGTTATATATCGATTAAAAATACTAATATAACTATACAAAAACTTTAGTTATATACAAAGAAGGTTGTAACATGACTATCTAAATAATTAGTTATATCTAGAGTTATATTAACAATAAAACTAATTAATAAAACAAAAAGAACTCGAATATAACAATCAGATGGATTGTTATACCGATTGTTATATCTAACAAAACAATTAATATAACTATTCTAACATTAGAATATTAACATGATATTAATAGAATATTTACAATTCTAACAAATTCTAATAATAAAGCAACTTAATTATTAAATAATAAACTATAATTAACACACTAACTTACACTAACATTAGCAGACATAATAAAAATTATTAAAACGATCACAGGTAGTCCTTTTTACGAAATCAAACATTAATAACAAAAGGACAAACACTACAAATAAAATAAAATAAAATAAAATAAAATACTAAATATTAAACTGATTTTAAAATAATAATATTTTCAAGAAAAATAGATTTCTCATAAATTACAGCTTGTAAAATTTGAGAAAAATATTTTTAAAGAAAATGAATTACTTTAAAATTACAAGAAGTAATTAGAAATATATAGAGAAGATAATAACAATGATTTAAGAAGAAATAAGCAAAAGTATAAGTTGATAAAATAATTATACAAGTGATTTTAATAACAAATATTAACATATCAATCACTTGTAAATTATTAAAGATCAAACCTCAGATATTAACTAGTTTAATTATTAGGACTATTTAACATACCCAATTCACCAACAAGTCTGGTAAATGTGGATTCGTCAAGAGACTTAGTAAAAATATCTGCTGTTTGTTCTTCAGTAGGTACAAAAAGTAACTCCACGGTACCATTCATGACATGCTCTCGAATAAAATGATACCTGATGTCAATATGTTTTGTCCTTGTGTGTTGCACAGGATTGTTGGAGATTGCTATGGCACTTGTATTGTCACATAAAATAGGAATTTTATCAAGTACAAAGCCATAGTCTCTCAGCTGATTCCTGATCCACAAAATCTGTGCGCAACAGCTTCCAGCAGCTATATATTCAGCTTCAGCTGTTGAGTTGGAAACTGTTTGTTGTTTCTTGCTGTACCAGGAAACCAGTCTACCACCTAGAAATTGACAACTCCCAGAGGTGCTTTTTCTATCCACAACACTTCCTGCATAATCTGAATCTGTATATCCAACAAGATTAAAACCAGAATCTTTAGGGTACCAGATGCCTAAGTTAGGCGTACCCTTAAGATATCTCAGGATTCGTTTAACAGTAATGAGATGAACATCTCTAGGATCCGATTGGAACCTTGCACACAAGCACGTAGCATGCATAATATCAGGTCTACTTGCAGTAAGGTAAAGTAATGAGCCTATCATACCTCTGTAGCTTGTGATATCTACTTTGGCAGAATTTTCACATGCTCCAAATTTGACCGCTGCGGATGATGGTGTTCTTGCTGAAGATGAGTCCTTCATTCGATATTTCTTGAAAAGCTCTTTGACATACTTGGATTGACAGATAAATATTCCATCTGTCCTTTGACTTACTTGCAATCCAAGAAAGAACTTCAGCTCACCCATCATGCTCATTTCAAACTTACCCTGCATTAACTTAACAAATTTCTTGCAAAGAAGATCATTAGTAGACCCGAATATTATATCGTCCACATAGATTTGGACTAATATTGTATCATTCTTATGTTTCTTTGTGAAGAGAGTTTTGTCTATGACACCTCTAGTAAATTCATTTTCAAGTAAAAATTCAGAGAGAGTGTCATACCATTTCCTTTGTGCTTGCTTAAGACCATAAATAGCCTTGAAGAGAAAGTAGACATAACCCAATAGATCTGGATCTTCAAAACCAGGTGGTTGTCCTACATATACCTCTTCATCCAGCTTACCATTCCGAAAGGCACTCTTGACATGCATTTGATAAACATGAAAGTTAGAAATGGCTGCGAATGCCAAGAATATCCTAATGGCCTCAAGTCTAGCCACTGGAGCATAGGTCTCATCATAGTCAATGCCTTCAGATTGTGAATAACCTTTTGCTACCAACCTTGCTTTATTTCTTGTTACTGTGCCATCTTCATCAAGTTTGTTTCTGAATACCCATCTAGTACCAACCACTATTCTATTTGTAGGTCTGGGTACCAGCTTCCATACTTCTTGTTGTTTAAATTGATTGAGTTCATCTTGCATAGCAATGACCCAATCAGGATCTGAAAGAG
Source organism: Saposhnikovia divaricata (assembly GCA_036435485.1). Lineage (NCBI taxonomy): Eukaryota > Viridiplantae > Streptophyta > Magnoliopsida > Apiales > Apiaceae > Saposhnikovia > Saposhnikovia divaricata. The sequence goes on along the minus strand of CM071594.1, from coordinate 185,624,669 downwards.
CTTTTTCAGTTTTCTTAGGTTCCATTTCAGATGAAAACCCTGAATAATTACATTGATTTTGCAAAGCTCTTCTAGTCTTTACAATAACATCTGGATCACCAACGATTAGATCAAAAGGATGAGCTCTATTCCAGACAGTCTGTCTGGGAAGATTTAGTCTTGATGATTCACCTTGTTCTTCATTGTGATGTTGAGTATGACTAGTAGATCCTTCATTAACTCCCCCTGAGTTGTTGCCAGGATGATTAGATGAGTGTTTAGAAGTATGAGTGGTGTTTTCAATATTGTCATTATTTTCACCACCATTATTTTGATTAGTCTCATCATTGACATTGTTGTCATTTGCATCAGCAAAAACGTAAGGTGGACTATCACCATCTGAATCTAGATCTGTCATATCTTCAAAAGATAGATTTTCAGATGAATCTTCAGTTTGGATACTAGGGAGTTTAGTGTCATCAAATGTTACATTGACACTTTCCATCATCTTCTGATGTTCAATCAAATACACCTTATAAGCTCTTCTTTCATAACCAACAAAAATTGCTTCATGTGCTTTGGCTTCAAATTTTCCACCTTGATCATCTCGTTCTTTAAGTACAAATCATTTTGCTCCAAATACATGAAAGTATTTGAGTGTTGGTTTCTTTTCATTCATGGATTCATAGGGTGTTTTCATCAAGTCTTTGTTGATAAGACTTCGATTCTGAGTATAGCAAGCAGTGTTGACAGCTTCAGCCCAAAAATACAATGGAAGCCTTGATTCACTTAACATAGTACGTGCAGCTTCAATCAAGGTTCTATTCTTTCTTTCAACTACTCCATTTTGCTGAGGAGTTCTTGGAGCTGAGTATTGTCTGGTTATACCCTTTTCAATACAAAAGTCATTCAGAACTGCATTCTTAAATTCAGTTCCATTGTCTGACCTTATAGCCCTCACTGGATACTTGGAATCCAGCTCAATTAACTTGATATGATCAATCACCAGTTGTGGAGTCTCATCTTTAGAATTCAGAAACAAGACCCATGTGTACTTTGAAAAATCATCAACAATCACAAGAGCATATCTTTTCTTTGACATAGACATCACATTCACTGGACCAAATAGATCCATGTGAAGTAACTGTAAAGGATCAGTTATTGAAGATATATCAGTGCTTCTGTGAGTTGCCCTTTTTAGTTTGCCTTTTTGACAGGCATCACATAGTCATTCTTGTGTGAATTCCATAGGGGGTAAACCTCTCACCATTTCCCTCTTAACCAAATAATTCATTGTTTTGAAATTTAGATGAGAAAGTTTCTTGTGCCATAGCCAGCTTTCATCTGTGGATGCTTTAGAATAGAAGCAATTGATTTCTTCAGTGCTTCTAGTGTTCATGTTGGCTACATACAAGTTTCCTTTTCTGACTCCCGTCAGAGATGGTTATTCACTTCTTTTGTGTGAAATCAGACAATTCTTTTTGTAAAAGTAGACTTCAAATCCCTTGTCACAGAATTGACTGATGCTGAGCAAATTATGCTCAAGTCCTTTTGCAAAGGACACTTCTTCAATGATAACATTTCCAGCTTCAAGTCTGCCATATCCATCAGTTCTACCTTTGCTGTTATCTCCAAAGGTAACTACTGGGCCGGCCTTCTCCACCCCATTTGTTAGCAGGGTTCTGTCTCCAGTCATATGCCTTGAACATCCACTGTCCAAGATCCAGGTTACCCGTTCAACTTGTTCAATACCCTGCAATGACAAATAGATTAAACCTTCTTCGGGACCCAAATTTGATTGGGTCCTGCGGATTTAAAGTATTGACCTTTATGAGGCAAAACAACATTTTTAATTTTAACCTCTTTAGTCAATAAACATTTAACCTTATAAACAGATTTAAAAATCTTTTGTTTTATCTTGGGTATCCATGTTTCTTTAGCAGCAATAATACTTGTGTCATTGACTGGACATTTGACCTGGTAAACATTCTTGATAACCCTTTGTTTAGTCTTAGGAACAAATGTCTCTCTCCTAACTTGAGGAGGAAAAGCAGTCTTTGATCGAACATTATTGTTCCTGTTCATATGCTGTCGAGGAGCAGTCTGTTTATCACATGCATAACTACCATTAAAATAAGCACGCATACTGTTAAAAGCACAAGACATACAATTGATAACACCACATGCTTTATGATTAGAATCAATGATAGACACGGTACTCATGTTAGACATGTTATTTTTCTGCTTCAACTTATTACCACCTAATCCAGTCTTAGAAGAACTAGCTGTTTCAACAACCTTGACTGGCACTTTAGGTACATCTTTCTCGGATGAAACATTCTTTGGATTAGTGTTCTCAACAGATTTGACCTTAACAAAGACTGTGACATCTTTCTTGGATGAAACATTCTTTGGATTAGCGTTCTTAACAGATTTATCCTTAACAAAGACTGTGCCATTTGCACTATCCTCATTTCTCATTTCTTCCTGGATAACCATAGAAAGAATATCTGGTGGTCCAGCATCAGATTGTTTAAATAGAGGTTCTTTAACATTTTTGAGCACATGTGGTATTCCCCTTTCTTTAGCACTAACAGGGTTAGGGGAATTTATGCCCAATGATCCAACAGCTTCATTGTAACCATACCCTATACCCGTTGTTCGTTCTACAACTTGATTGTTAAAAAACTCTTTGGAAACTTTAACAGAATTATAACAAGCCCTGACCTGTGTTTCAAGTTCAGTAATTCTAGCCATTTGTTTGCCTACAACTTCTAGAATAGCTTTCTCCTTTTTATGAAGCATTGTTATTTCATCTCTTTGTTGATCTTGATTAATATGCACCTTTTTCAATTCTGACACTTCATTGCCAAGTTTAGTGCTTAGCAAATCTAGTCTATTATATCCAGTTTGTGCATTATCTAAGGAATTATATAGACTACGAATCAATTCAGTGTCAGTAACAATTACCGGTTTGTTATGATGATCAGATGCTTCATCATTTGCCACCAACGCAAGATTTCCATATTCTTCATCTTCGTTGTCCGTGTCATCCCAACTCTTACCAGCCGTAACATAGGCTTTTCCAGGTTTCTTCTTCTCAGCATCAAAATCTCTTCTTTGAGTTTGCTTGGGTTTCTGACATTCAGTGGCAAAGTGCCCCAATTCATTACAGTTGAAGCAACGAATCTTGCTTCTGTCAACAGATCCAGTTTTGTATCCTCCCCTGTTACTAGAGGAAGAAGACCTTCCAATCTGGAATCTGTTATTTGACTTGAACATGTTCTTTGGATTTCTTCTGAATCTAAAGTTGCCAAATTGCCTTACCATCAATGCCAGGGATTCATCTTCCAGTTGATCTAGCTCTTCTACTGAGTAAAAGTCTCAACCATCTTGAGTAGGTGGTGTCTGACCAAGTTCTACTTCAGTCTTTTCCTTGTCTGAGCTGTAAGGTAGAACAACCTTAGCTTCCACTTCCTTAGGTGCCTCAACTACAAGAGCTGTAGATGAACTTGGCACTCTTCCTTTACCAGAGACCTCCCTTTGCTGTACTTGTTCCAGTTCATAGGTTTTCAGAACACCAAACAATCTTTCAAGAGCAATCTTATTCAAATCTCTTGATTCTCTGATGGCCGTTATCCTATGTTCAAGATGAGTGGGCATCGTCAACAAAAACTTCATATTAATCTCCTTCTGTGTATATTGCTTGCCATGAACTTGCAAGTTGTTGATTATTTTGTTATACCTTTCAAACACTTCCTGAATGCCTTCATTAGGGCCAGCTCTAAAGTGTTCATAATCAGAGGTTAAAATCTGAAGTCTGTTTTCCCTGACTTCATCAGTTCCTTCATTGATTGTCTCAATAGTTTCCCACATGTGTTTTGCAGTTTTACAATTCATCACATAACTGTACATCACAGCATCCAAGGAATCTATTAGAATACGTCTCAAATTCTTATCTAGTCCTGCGTCCTCTTTTTCATCAGGAGTAAAAGAGGCAGCAGGCTTTGGAAAAGATGATGCAGGTGTTACAACAATTCCTCCAACAATTGATTCAGATACATATTCTTTTGGAATTATAGGTCCGTTCTGTAGAACACCCAAATATTTAGAATTTGCAACATCAAGAAACAACTCCATTTTATTTTTCCACATTGCATAATTATCCTTGTTAAACATGGGAATCTTAGCAATGCTTTTTGACGACATGATGAATTTTTAATTGAGTTAAAAATTCGAGATAGATTTTCGACGGAATAAAATTAGGATCTTGATTTGTGTATCAATCAATAGGCTCTGATACCAATTGTTAGGTCCGATAAGATTGTAAAAGGGGGGTTGAATACAATCTATTTCATTTTCTCGAAATTTGTTCTTTAAATAAAATTTATTTTAAACAAATTTGTGCGTAATAATATAACACAAATTTCAAGTTGAATATAACAATATATTAACTTGATGAGTGTTACAAAATCAGTCCAAATGATTATCAAGTAATTAATAACTAATTAGAAAATTCAACATGAACTTTGCTAATTTAGTTAATAAAAATCAAGATATCAATTTGTGAACTAGGAAACTTAATTCGGTAGTAGTACAAGAATCACAAGTAAACAAGTTCCAATGGATAAAATATTACAACTGAGATGAACTTGAATTTACAGAATTTAATTTGTAAGTGTTCTTGAGCTTGAGAGAGAGAGAGATATAGGCTGCTGTGTGTATTTTCTTGTTATGTTCGACTGATTCTCTTCTTCTGCATTCTGCTGCCTTTTATAACACAGCCATAGTCATATTGCTTTATTTCAACTGATATAACAATCAGTTAACAATAATATGACATTCGGTATGACTATCAAATGAAAGTAATATGACTGTCTCTTTAAATATAACTTTCGGTATGACTATCCCCTTGAATGAAATATGACTATCCAGTTTGAATATAACATTCGGTATGACTGTCCAATCCAATATAACATTCGGTATGACTGTCTCCTTGAATGAAATATGACTATCCAGTTTGAACTGAATATGACTGTCACACTTGAACTGAATATGACTATCACACCTTGAACTGAATATGACTATCGGTATAAGTATCATTTGATAGTTATATTATCATATTTTTCAGCTTATAATTAATCAAATGATTTAAAAAAATCATTTCAATAACTATTTCTTTTTCATATTAATTCTGATTTAATTAATCTAATAATTACTTTAACAAATATATTAATTCTGATAGAATTAATTAATTTATTTAAATTAATTATTTGATTTAATTAATTAAAGTAGAATTAATATAAATCCTTTAATAGTCAATACTTCACTGTGAACCACGTAATTATAATAAGGAATATACACTGGATCGATGTTGACGCTCGATGTACTGTCTGGTTCATGAACGACTAACTCCAATCTCTGTTCTTCATCCTGACTATAAAACTGTGGTCACTTTCTATTCTTCACTCTCATCAATCATTCGGTACTGAAATTGTTTCTTATCACTTATAGAAATTTCTGTCCCTTAAATGAATCCATGTGTTTCAATGCTACCTTGAGGCTTGATCAGATAACTGAATCTTCTTCCAGTGTAAAACATCAAAACTATAGATTGACTTGTTGATTTTTCTTCTGACAGCTATCATCTTTTTAGATTCCTGTGACAGTTGATATTATTTACTTATTACAATCTAGTTTAATTGGATTAGGATCCTCGAACTACAAATAGGCTGAGTCATATGCCTTTCAATCTCCCCCTATTTGTTTGTTATACAATAACAAGTAAATACCTAGAGGATTCTTCAACTAATCCCAATTAAACAAGTAAAGGAAAAAAACTTTAAATGCTAAGTAAATAATGGAAAAGTTCTGGTTCATATATAACATTATCCAGATTCAAACAGAAAAGATAAATACAAGATAGATGATCCTCTAGACTGATCATATAAGACAATTATCCTATCTTGTTCTATCAAAGCTCTAATGATATAACTTGTAGAGCTAATCTTCATTTACCACCTTCTTCCTCATTGATTTCTCCTTCTTCTTGTTCATCCATATCAGGTAGATTCTTGATCAATTCAGAGTCAACAAGTAACTCTCTTCTGGATGATACATCTGTAGGATAAACTAGTGGTATTCCAAGTTTCTTTCTCAACTCACCTTGATACTGCTTATACTTCTTCATGTTGGTCTGAGCATAGGATCTTATATGATCTGCAGCTTCAATTTTTTCTTGAGATGCAAAACCATGATTTCGAAGAGCATATTCAACATACACCAAATGTCTGGCAAGCTGTGTATATAATTCTTCTATCTGAAGATTAACAGTGTGAATAACTTCTCCCTTAAGAATTTTAACTTGTGGAGGGTTATCTATTACTTCAGGACCAGCTCATTCAGCAAATTCTTGAATTTTTTCATGAAATAGTATACCTAGCTCAGAAGATGTTCTGACTTTTGGTCTCAGCACCCAAAGCTCTGACAGAGATCTATCATAGAAGAACTGAAGAGATACTTTGTGAGATCCAAGCTTATGACATTCAACAAAACTACCTTGAGGCTTGATCAGATAACTGAATCTTCTTCCAGTGTAAAACATCAAAACTATAGATTGACTTGTTGATTTTTCTTCTGACAGCTATCATCTTTTGAGATTCCCGTGACAGTTGATATTATTTACTTATTACAATCTAGTTTAATTGGATTAGGATCCTCGAACTACAAATAGGCTGAGTCATATGCCTTTCAAATATCTCATATGGTTACTTAAATTCAGAAGTTTGGAAGGTGTAAGATTGATTAAATGGGTTACAGTTAAAATACAATTACCCCAGAAAGTAATAGGAAGAGAAGCTTGGAGTTTGAGAGAACGAGCAACATTAAGAAGATGTTGGTGCTTCCTCTCAGCTATCCCATTTTGCTGAGGGGTATGAACACACGAAGTTTGATGATTAATACCTAGATACTGTAAATGATGTTGAAGATCCTATTTGATGAATTCATTACCATTTTTTGAACGAATGGTTTTAATGGTAGTATTAAATTTAGTTTGTACATGAGCAATAAAATTTTTTAGTAGACCTGAGACTTGAGTTTTGTCAACAAGTAAAAACACCCATGTACACTTAGAAAAATCCTCTACAATAGTCAGAAACATATTGCATTTGCCATGAGTAAAAGTCATGTAAGGACCCTGATAAGTGGATTTTATATCTACTTGGAACGTCCTATATTGGCTTAAATTGATTCACTTGGCCTCAAGTTTGTTGCATTTTTGATGTGTTTTGTGTAGATGTGCAGGTTTGTAATTATCGGTTGGGATGAGCGTTCTTCGTGGATCTTGGAGTTTAAATGGAGTTTGGAATGAAGAATGGAGTCTTGTTATAGGCCAACATGAAGATTCCAAGGCAAGGAATTGAAGTATGGAAGCTTTGAGGAAGAGAACTAAAGGAAACGGAGGCAAAACGAAGGGAAAACGAAGGAAATACATGCTGAAAAACGTCCCGGCAGAATGGACTTGAGGCCGTGGCCTCAAGATCTCAGGATGTGGCCTCGGGAGCAATCTGATCCGTGCAGAAATTTCCATAAAAAGTCTCGAAATTCTTGCCTGGTTGGAATAAAAATTGTATTTTTAGGCTATTTCTTGTTGGAATAAAACCTCTAGGGCTTATGTTTTAATAAATAACACGTTATATCATTGTAAGGGGCGAGATACATCATACAGAGAAGAGGAGGAGAAAATAAAAACACTTCCAAGGTGAAAGCAAGGGAGAATCGCTCAAGTTCAAGATCTAGGGTTTTTTCTTTATTGTTTTTCTGAATCTTCTAAACTTTATACTTTGTTAACTATTGAATTACTTTCAAGTATTCTATTCTCAATCATTAATTGTTTCAATTCTTGTGTTTTAATTATGTTATCAATTGAACCCATGATGGTGAAGGGTTCGAATATGAACTAATCACTATCATGGGGTTTCAATGGATTCGATTTCGTAGTTATTGTGTTTGACATGTGATTGATTGTTGGGTGATTTGATTTTGATAATCTAGTGTGGTTGATTTAATTGATAGATGTTTAGCTAGCATCTAATTTATTAATTCTTGTTGATTGCGAAAGTGGATACAAGAGTTGAGATTTTGCCATACTAGCATGGGTTCGTGAATTAATTTGTTTATTCATGATTAGTGGTATGATTTAACCAATGCATATTGCCCCATGTAATTATAAAAGATAACTTGTGCTTAAACCAATTACTCTTCCAGATTATATAGACGTATATGATTTGATTGTAATGTGGTGTCCTCTTGATTTCTATCTGTTGTGGATGTTAAGTGGTTTGATATGAGTATATTGAAAGGTAACTCGTACTATCGTAGTGTTATCTGATTAATTATCTTGCCTGTCACCCGTGTCTATTTAATGTGTCAACCTTCAGTGAAGTTTTCGATGAAATTGGAACTCCATGTTTTCTCATATATAAGTAATCTCGTTTGTTAATTTAATCTTAGTTAATAATTGTTTATTTTGTAAATCTAGTAATCAACAACCACTTTTGATAATTGTTCAAGCATTAAGAAGTAACCATACACTGTTGCATCCGCACTAAAATTGGCATTACACCTAGTCTCTGTGGAACGAATTTTATTTATCACTTGCTATTTGTGATCGCGTATACTTGCGTGTTTACGAGTCAACAAGTTTTTGGCGCCGCTGCCGGGGACTTCGGTATTAATTGTAGTTTATGTGCTTGTCATCAATGGTCGTTATTGATTATTGACTTGATCCGTTTAATTACTTATCTTGTGTTCTTCTTTTCCTTCATTTTTAAGGTACTTGAACGTGCATGCGAGCACGAGCTCAAACCAAAGCGGAACTAGAAAAGAAGGAAGAGATAGATTTACTAAAGGAAGAAGTTGAACCAACTAGTACAATGGGAGATCCTAATCCACCGGTACAACCAAAGGCACTCATGGAATATTCTAGGCCAAAGATCAATGATATTCAGTCTAGTATCATCAGGCCAGCTATCGCTGCAAATACTTTCGAGATTAAGTCTGGAACTATCCAGATGGTGCAGAACACAGTGCAGTTTGGGGGTGGTGCAACAGAGGACCCTAATATGCATATTAGGAATTTCATCGAAATCGGTGACACCTTCAAGTTCAATGGTGTTTCTGATGATGCTGTGAAGCTGAGACTCTTCCCTTTCTCTTTAAGGGACAAAGCTAAAGGCTGGTTACATTCTTTGCCCGCTGGGTCAATTAATACTTGGGAAGAGCTTGCCCAAAAATTTCTCTCAAAATTCTTTCCTATGGCAAAAACAGCGGCCATAAGGAATGCTATTGCTCAGTTTGCTCAGACACAGGGTGAGTCATTGTGTGAAGCTTGGGAGCGTTATAAGGAGATGCTTAGAAAATGCCCCCATCACGGGATGCCCGACTGGATGGTTATTAATTGCTTCTATAATGGACTAGGAGGCCAATCTAGGCCTATGGTAGATGCTGCTTCTGGTGGAGCGTTGTGGGCTAAAAGCTACGAGGAAGCCTATGATCTGATTGAAATGATGGCTGCGAATGAGTATCAAAATCCTTCGCAGAGATTGCAACCAAACAAAGTAGCAGGAGTTCTTCAAGTTGATACTGCTACTGCTCTGTCAGCTAAGTTAGAAGCTCTTAACATGAAGGTAGATTCGTTGGCTAATCTTGGGATACAACAGGTAGCTAGCATCTGTGAGCTATGTGCAGGTGGGCATGACACTCGTCAATGCGCCATATCTAATGAGTCAGCGCAGTTCGTCAGCAACTTTCAAAGGCCACAAGTCCCAGCTCCTAATACATATCATCCAAACAACAGGAATCACCCTAACTTTAGCTGGGGGAACAGTCAGAACAACACGCAGCAATCATCTTATCCTCCTCTTAACCAACAGTTTGGGGGTAGACAGTTCAATCCTTCAGGGATGCAGCAGCAGTATGCACCGAGGCAACCATATCAGCCTCCGGGATTTTAGCAACAATCGAGCGAAAAATCTGAATTGGAAGAATTGAGATCAATGGTCAAAAGCCAAGCGGTATCACTCCAGAGTCAAGCATCTTCTCTCAAGACTTTGGAAAATCAGATTGGACAGCTTGCAAATGCCCTACTCCAAAGACAGCAAGGTAGTTTGCCTAGCAACACAGAACCCAATCCAGGCAAACGAGAGAGCAAAGAACAGGTACAAGCTATTACCCTGCGGTCAGGAAAAGTCATAGGGGGAGCAGAAGTTGAGCAGAATTCAGAACAGGATGAGCAAGAGGTAGTGGCGGAAAAGGAAAAATAGCCAATCTCTCAACCAGCTAAGCAGTCAGTTCCTTCAGAGACGACTCCTCCAGTCTATCCACCTCCACCATTTCCTCAAAGGATGCAGAAACAGAAACTGGATCAGCAATTTGGCAAATTTCTGGAGGTATTCAAAAAATTGCATATTAATATCCCATTTGCTGAAGCTTTGGAACAAATGCCTAGCTATGCCAAATTTATGAAGGGAATTCTTTCAAAGAAGATAAAGCTAGCTGATTTTGAGACGGTAGCATTGACGGAGGAATGTAGTGCAATCTTGCAACAAAAATTACCTCCAAAGCATAAGGATCCAGGGAGCTTCACTATTCCCTGCACTATTGGAAACGTGTCGTTCAACAAATGCTTGTGTGATCTTGGTGGAAGCATTAATCTGATGCCTCTCTCAGTATTCATGACACTTGGACTTCCCGACCCAAAACCAACCAATATTTCTTTGCAGCTAGCTGACAGATCGGTTACATATCCTCGTGGAATAGTGGAAGACGTCTTAGTCAAAGTGGACAAACTCATTTTTCCCGCTGACTTTGTTATCTTGGATTTTGAGGAAGACAAGAACATCCCTATCATCTTGGGAAGGCCATTCTTGGCCACTGGCAAAATGTTGATCGATGTTCAGAAAGGGGAGCTGACTATGAGAGTGCATGATCAAAACGTCACATTCAATGTGTTTAAAGCCATGCAACTTACAACTGAAGAGGAAGATTGTTTCAGACTTGACATGGTTAAATCATTACAACATGAGGAAGGGAAGCAGTTGTCGAATGCAGATGCCTTGGTAAGCACTTTACAAGGGGACTATGATTCTGAAGATGAAGAAATGGCAGATTTTGTTCAGTTGCTCAATGCTAATCCCTACCAAAGGAAATTCAATGCGCCACCGGAATCACTTGGCTTAGCGGAGCTTCAAAAATCACAGAATCGTCTAAAGCCATCTATTGAAGAAGCCCCTGAACTTGAACTTAAGCCACTGTCGGATCATCTAAGGTATGCATTTCTTGGTGAAGCTTCTACTTTACCTGTTATTGTTGCATCTAACCTATCAGGTAGTGAGGAAGAAAAACTCTTGCGGATTCTGAGAGAGTTCAAGTCAGCCATAGGGTTGACTATAGCAGATATCAAGGGCATCAACCCCTCTTACTGCATGCACAAAATTCCAATGGAGGAGGGAAGCAAACCTTCTGTGGAACATCAGAGGAGGCTAAACCCCATCATGAAAGAGGTTGTCAAGAAGGAGATTCTTAAATGGCTAGATGCAGGCATCATTTATCCCATCTCGGATAGTTCTTGGGTGAGCCCGGTTCAGTGCGTACCAAAGAAAGGGGGTATGACAGTGGTACCCAATGAGAAGAATGAGCTTATTCCAACTAGGACAGTCACAGGTTGGAGAGTGTGTATGGACTACAGAAAATTGAACAAGGCTACTAGGAAGGATCACTTCCCTCTACCGTTCATTGACCAGATGCTGGACAGACTAGCTGGTCACGAGTACTATTGCTTGCTAGATGGGTATTCGGGCTATAATCAGATTGCCATAGCTCCAGAAGATCAGGAGAAGACTACCTTTACATGTCCTTTTGGAACTTTTGCATTCCGACGAGTTTCTTTCGGACTTTGTGGTGCTCCAGCCACTTTTCAGAGATGCATGATGGCTATATTTTCTGATATGATTGGAATTAATGTGGAAGTCTTCATGGATGATTTCTCAGTTTTTGGGTCTTCTTATGATGGATGTTTACAAAATCTGAGCATGGTATTGAAACGATGTGTTGAGACAAATCTAGTGCTCAACTGGGAGAAGTGCCACTTCATGGTACAAGAAGGCATCATTCTAGGTCACAAGGTGTCTAGAAAGGGTTTAGAAGTGGACAAGGCCAAGCTGGAGACAATGGAGAAACTTCCTCCTCCTATCTCAGTCAAAGGAGTTCGCAGCTTTTTGGGACACGCCGGTTTCTATAGGCGTTTCATAAAGGACTTCTCCAAAATCACAAAGCCACTCTGCAGTCTACTAGAGAAAGACACGCCTTTTAAATTCACGGAGGAATGTTTGCAGGCATTCGAGCATTTGAAAAAGAAGCTAACAACTACTCCAGTCATTACAGCCCCTAACTGGGAAGAGCCATTCGAGATGATGTGTGACGCAAGTGATTTCGCCGTGGGCATGGTTCTTGGACAACGGAAGATGAATGTGTTTCATGTGGTCTACTATGCTAGTAAGACCCTGAATGATGCACAGCTGAATTATACAACCACTGAAAAGGAACTTTTGGCAGTTGTCTACGGGTTCGAAAAATTCAGATCATACTTGCTTGGTGCAAAGGTCACGGTCTACACAGACCACGCATCCATCAGATATTTACTCTCCAAAAAGGATGCTAAACCTCGATTAATTCGATGGGTACTCTTGCTTCAGGAGTTCGAGCTTGAAATTAAGGACAGAAAGGGGACTGAAAATCAAGTGGCTGACCATCTATCAAGATTGGAGCGGGGCGAGGAAATCAAGAAGGATGAGACTCTAATCAATGAACACTTTCCGGACGAGCAGTTATTTCTTGTGCAAGGTGAAGTACCTTGGTTTGCAGACTTCGTTAATTATCTGGTAAGCAATGTCATTCCATCTGAGCTCTCTTATGCTCAAAAGAAGAAATTTCTGCATGATGTCAAATGGTACCTTTGGGACGAGCCTTACTTATTCAAGCAAGGACCAGATAAGTTGCTCAGGCGTTGTATTCCATATAGTGAGACGGAAGGAATTTTGCGAGATTGTCATGCCACTATCTACGGTGGACATTATGGTGGAGATAAGACCGCTGCTCGAGTGCTTCAAGCTGGATTTTTCTGGCCAACTCTATTCAAAGATGCTCATCAGTTCGTGATGAAATGTGATAGATGCCAAAGAGTTGGTAATATTTCGAGGAGGAACGAGATGCCTCTAAATAATATGCTTGAAGTGGAGATTTTTGATGTTTGGGGAATCGACTTCATGGGACCTTTTGTTCCCTCATGCAACAACCAGTACATTCTTTTGGCAGTGGATTATGTATCCAAATGGGTTGAGGTGAAAGCTCTACCGACGAATGACGCTAAGGTAGTGCTCAACTTTCTACACAAACATATCTTCACTCGTTTTGGAACACCTCGTGCTATTATCAGTGATGAAGGAACTCATTTTTGCAATCGCCAGTTCACGGCTTTATTAGCCAATTATCGAGTATCTCACCGCGTTGCAACCGCCTATCATCCTCAAACAAATGGGCAAGCCGAAGTTTCGAATCGAGAAATCAAAAGAATCTTGGAAAAGGTAGTGAATCCTTCGAGGAAGGATTGGTCTTTGAAATTGGATGAAGCCGTATGGGCCTACAGGACAGCGTATAAAACGCCTTTGGGTATGTCACCATTCCAGTTGGTTTATGGGAAAGCGTGTCATCTGCCAGCAGAGCTTGAGCATAAGGCATACTGGGCTTTGCAGAAGCTGAACTTTGACATGAAGTTACCTGGTGAGAAGCGGTTGTTGCAATTAAATGAATTAGAAGAATTCCGTTCTCAAGCCTATGAGAACTTGAAGATGTACAAGGAGAAAGTGAAGAAGTGGCACGACAGAAAATTGATGCCCAAAACCTTTGAACCAGGCCAACTAGTACTTCTTTTCAACTCCCGGCTCAAACTCTTTCCGGGAAAGATTAAATCAAGGTGGTCTGGTCCTTTCAAGGTGAAGACAGTGTTTCCACATGGCGCAGTGGAAATTTATGATAAATCTCCTGACCAATCGTTTAAAGTGAACGGTTAGAGGCTTAAGCACTATTTTGGTAGTACTGTGAACTGTGAACCGTGAAGCAGTCACCGTTGTTCTTGCAACTACCTGATTCTCAGTGAAAACGTCCGGCTAAATGACGTTAACGACAGCGCTTCTAGGGAGGCAACCCACGCTGATTGTAAGTTTTGTATTATTATTATTATTATTATTATTATTATTATTATTATTATTATTATTATTATTATTATTATTATTACTATTATTACCACAAGGTGCCTTGATGAATTTGTTGCAGTGTTTCAGGATACAAGTATTTCGGATTTTGCGAAATCTTTGAAAAAAAAAAAAACCAACAGAAAGTTACCAGGCCGCAGCTCAAATTTTGAGGCCACAGCACCATCTCAATTCTGTCCCGGGTGTTGGCGAGTGTGATGTGTAAAAGAAAAAAAAAATATGTTACACAAAACAAATAAGGGGAGACGCATGTACAGGCCACATGTGGCGCGTGGCTTCCAATTCACTTCCACGTGTTTGCTAAAATGGGCCAGGCGAGTTTTGTTTTGTTTTGGCCACAAATGGTTTTGGAAGTGGCGAGTAAAAAAAAAAAGAGAAAAAACAAAAGAAGCAGCAGAAGGTGTTCAAGGCTGCGGCGTAAGTAGTGAAGATGTGGCGCCATGTATCTCCTGTACAGGTACTTGGTGACAGGTAGTTTTAAAAAAAAAAAAAATTAGAACAGCAACAGAATTCAGCCCAGGCCACAGCGCGAGTATTGGATGCCGCAGCGCCTGACCATGACTGCCAGTACCGGATTTTCAATGTAATTTTGTGTTTTTATAACAAAAAACTCTATCCTCTCCTCTTAATATTATAACCCCAACCCCTAATTCCTAATTCTAACCCAATATCAATTTCAAAAAAAATCTCCCAATCCATCTCCTATTCTAAATCTCTACCACAAAGCCTTACACATAAACCTATATATATACACATAAATTCCTAACCCCAATTCCTAAATTAAAATCTCTAGCCTCCATTCCAATTTCAAGACTCAAGAAGAATTCAAGTTTGGGGGATTTTTGATTTCAAGTTTCACCTCTTTGATTCATATCGGGTATATCTTTTCTTTAATCTTGTTTATTACGAATTGGTGATCTTGAAAAATTAGGGGATTTTTTGAAATTCTTGTTAATTGGGAAATTTGGTGTAAGATTGTTGGTGATTGTTGGTAGCTTTGTTGATTGAGTTGGTTTTGTTGTTATGGCTCCAAAACGGAAGAGGGGTAGTTCGAGTACTCGTCAATCTTCAGATGAGAATGCTAGTGTAAAGAGGTTTTTGACTGAGGAGGCACAAAGTGAGTATAAGAAATTGTTGGAGAGGTCGGTTGCTCGTGAAAGAGGGTTTGTGCCTGAGACTTATGAAGAGATAGTTGTTATGATTCAAGAACTTGGTTGGGAAGAGGTTTGTGCGGCGCCTTCACCGGTTCCCTTAGGTGTGGTGCGGGAATTTTATGCGAACGTTAAGGCGAATCCGAATGGTTTTTGTGTAGTTCGTGGTATGAAGGTGGATTATAGGCCAGCTGTTCTCTGTACGGTTGTTCGTCAACCTCCTAAGCCGAGGGGGGTGGAAGATTGGGCTAGGAAAACTCGAGGCGAGGTGGATTTGGATGCCATTATAGCGGAGTTATGTGTGCCGGGTACTGTTTGGAAATTGGGAGCGGGTTCTACTGAGAAGGTTAATTTTCCTGCTAATGCTTTGAACAAGTTTGCACGGGCGTGGAACTTGTTTATATGTGCTAATATTAAGCCTTCGACACATCCAAATGATGTGCCTGTGGAGAGAGCCATTATTTTGTATGGCATTTTAACGGGTAAGTATGTTGATGTGGGTTATATAGTACATTAGAACATTCTTCGGTTCTTGCGTGGATGTACACAAGCACCGATTCCGCATGCTTCTTTTGTTGCCGGTGCGTGTATGATTGCTAATGTTCGTTGGGATGATAATGAGCAATTCTAATCGAAAACTAATCCTATTACTGATGCTACCATTGACCGGATGACGGAGTGGCCGGGCGGCACTCCGCATCCTAGGGGGCTAGGTTACATTATAGATGGAGCAGGTGCTGGTGGTCAAGGAGCGGGCGCTCCCCCACGTGTTCTTAGGGCACCGAGAGGAGAGGGTGATGCAGGCCCGAGAGATTCTCTTGATAGGAGGATGATGAGGCGTATGGATGCCCTGTATGAGAGTCATAGCCGATTTTCAGCGAGGTTGACACAGGCTTTTAGTATTGCCTTTGGAGCTAGTGGTATACATGTGGAGTGGCCAGTTTTTGGATCAGACACTGTTTATCCGCCTCCTGATTCTCCACCCGAGGAGGGTGATGATGCTGCGGCATAGGTATGTTTACTTTCCCTCGTATTTATTCCCATTCAATGAGGTCATTGAATATCTTAAGTTTGGGGGTGGTTTGGGGGAAAAGTATTGTATATGTAGTATTAGTTTATTATGTGTTCATGTAGGATATCATGTTTTGCATATTAGTCGTAATTCATGCATGTTATGTTTGTTTTAGCTATGTTTGTTTCATATAGGACATTCTGTTATTTTTGTTTGTTTTACCATGTGAGTTCATATTAGTTGCATTTTCATGGCATGCATTTTGCATGATCCCTTAGGACGAGCTGATTCTGATTGATAGGTATGTGTTTCATTGAGTTTGGTAATGATGAGTAGAGGGTTGATTCACAGTCTCTACGGAATTGACTTGCATGCTTCGGAAACAAAACTAATTACACAGTCTCATTGGGTGCTTTTGGGCTAGGTTAAGGTCATGCCTGTGGAATGTTTTGAGATTTAATCATTTGTTTATTCTTAGAATTTTCGTTATTCCCTTTATGGCGTAGGAGCACTAAAATCTAAGTTTGGGGGAAAACATGAATTTCATGCTAGTTGTTAATAATGGCTAGATGTCAAATGGCTAGTAGCCGGCTCATATTTATATGAGTAGTCTAGGGTTGGAATTGAGAATTCTCATTCCAGATTGAAAAAAAAAGGAAAGAAAAAAGAATAGGAAAAAAAAGAAGAAAAAAAAAAGTCAATAGTTCAATTGTTAAATGCAAAATTAACCAGAGTGAGCTCTTTAATACTCGAGTAGTTAAGTCTGAGGGGACTTAGTCCTAGTGACCTAAGGCTTTTACAGTCTGGGATTCACTGACCCAACACTCGTTACATGGGTATTATTGTATAAGCCTTTTGGGGTCTCATTCATTGCACGGTTAAATAAGCATGCGTATCGTATATATTATTATGTGTCAGAGTAATAGAGCATGAGTTTCTGTCTACCTTGGATGAGGGTGGAGGTGTTCCTAGGTTATGGAGTGTCTACAGTCTATTCTAGTTATAAACTTGTGATTGTCTTGACGGAAAGCATGTATGATTTTTGACCTAGTTTTGGGAGTATTTCTGATGAGCATCGCACACACGCACGTTGATGATCATGTATTGTTAGTATACGGGGATTTAGTCGAGCTCTACTTGGATTTGTTGCATTCCTTGAGATATCTGCTTGTTAGTTGGTTTTGGTGAGTTTGAGGGGATCTTTGCATTTTCATAGTAGTTGCATTCATGCATTGCATTGCATTAGGTTAGATGGATTTTGTGGGTACATTCACTATAGGCCCTCACGAGACCTTACTCGTCCAATAGGGTTGCCTAGGGGTTTAAAAGGCTTGTTGCATATGTCAAATGCAACCGTGATCACCTACGGAAGTGGTACTAGTTAGTTAGGGTAGTTGTTTATGCTTGAGGACAAGCATCGGTTTAAGTTTGGGGGTGTGATAAGTGGATTTTATATCTACTTGGAACGTCCTATATTGGCTTAAATTGATTCACTTGGCCTCAAGTTTGTTGCATTTTTTATGTGTTTTGTGTAGATGTGCAGGTTTGTAATTATCGGTTGGGATGAGCGTTCTTCGTGGATCTTGGAGTTTAAATGGAGTTTGGAATGAAGAATGGAGTCTTGTTATAGGCCAACATGAAGATTCCAAGGCAAGGAATTGAAGTATGGAAGCTTTGAGGAAGAGAACTAAAGGAAACGGAGGCAAAACGAAGGGAAAACGAAGGAAATACATGCTGAAAAACGTCCCGGCAGAATGGACTTGAGGCCGTGGCCTCAAGATCTCAGGATGTGGCCTCGGGAGCAATCTGATCCGTGCAGAAATTTCCATAAAAAGTCTCGAAATTCTTGCCTGGTTGGAATAAAAATTGTATTTTTAGGCTATTTCTTGTTGGAATAAAACCTCTAGGGCTTATGTTTTAATAAATAACACGTTATATCATTGTAAGGGGCGAGATACATCATACAGAGAAGAGGAGGAGAAAATAAAAACACTTCCAAGGTGAAAGCAAGGGAGAATCGCTCAAGTTCAAGATCTAGGGTTTTTTCTTTATTGTTTTTCTGAATCTTCTAAACTTTATACTTTGTTAACTATTGAATTACTTTCAAGTATTCTATTCTCAATCATTAATTGTTTCAATTCTTGTGTTTTAATTATGTTATCAATTGAACCCATGATGGTGAAGGGTTCGAATATGAACTAATCACTATCATGGGGTTTCAATGGATTCGATTTCGTAGTTATTGTGTTTGACATGTGATTGATTGTTGGGTGATTTGATTTTGATAATCTAGTGTGGTTTATTTAATTGATAGATGTTTAGCTAGCATCTAATTTATTAATTCTTGTTGATTGCGAAAGTGGATACAAGAGTTGAGATTTTGCCATACTAGCATGGGTTCGTGAATTAATTTGTTTATTCATGATTAGTGGTATGATTTAACCAATGCATATTGCCCCATGTAATTATAAAAGATAACTTGTGCTTAAACCAATTACTCTTCCAGATTATATAGACGTATATGATTTGATTGTAATGTGGTATCCTCTTGATTTCTATCTGTTGTGGATGTTAAGTGGTTTGATATGAGTATATTGAAAGGTAACTCGTATTATCGTAGTGTTATCTGATTAATTATCTTGCCTGTCACCCGTGTCTATTTAATGTGTCAACCTTTAGTGAAGTTTTCGATGAAATTGGAACTCCATGTTTTCTCATATATAAGTAATCTCGTTTGTTAATTTAATCTTAGTTAATAATTGTTTATTTAGTAAATCTAGTAATCAACAACCACTTTTGATAATTGTTCAAGCATTAAGAAGTAACCATACACTGTTGCATCCGCACTAAAATTGGCATTACACCTAGTCTCTGCGGAACGAATTTTATTTATCACTTGCTATTTGTGATCGCGTATACTTGCGTGTTTACGAGTCAACAGACCCCATAGGTCACAATGAACTAAATCAAACAAAGCTGTACTAGTAGAAGTACTAACAGGAAAAACCAATCTGATTTGTTTAGCCTTATGACAAATATCATACTCACTAAGTTGAGAATGATCACAGGTAGCTAAAAACTGTAAATGAGTGAGCACAGTAGAGAATGGATGACCCAATCGAGCATGCCACAGTTGAAAAGAATTGCTAGTACGCGATTGATGCACAAGAGTTGGTAAAGAACTTGACATAGAAGTAGAGACAGACCCCAGAAGATGTGAATAGAATTTGTAAAGCCCATCGGTAAGCTCACTAATCTCTATCATCTTCTTCTGTTGAGGGTCCTGCATTAAGCATTTAGTAGCAGAAAAACTAATAGTACAATGAGAATGAGCTGTTAATTTTGGAATAGAAATAATATTGCATTTAAAACTAGGGACACATAGAACTTGATGTAGAGTGACAGATGAGGTAAGATGCAAAGATCCAGAATGGGTTATAGGAGAAATGGTACCATCTAGCAAATATAAACTAGCTTGCAGGGGTATTGGATTTAGTAACAAATATGATGTGATCAGTTGCACCAGAGTCCAGAATCCAGTCAACATAATGAGCTTTGGATAACATTTATAAAGTGTGTACTGAATGAAGCAGAACAGAAGTATTTACCTTGCAATATGAAAGATGTAGCAGCAAAAGGAGTGCTAGAGACATGATTACTTTGCCAAGTAGTAAGAGATTTCAGGATGGCTTGAATCATATTTGTAATTTACTAGCATTGTGCATCTGATAAAGCAGTAGAAGAGTGTTCTAAAGTCACTACACCAGTATCAGTGGAAGGAGTTGGAACATGTGTTGTGATCTGAGCAGCCTTCTTGCCAAAGGTGTGTGAGACTCTGGGTTTCGATTTTGGTTGTCCATATAAGCGGTGCCAGTCAGGATATCCATGTAAATAGAAGCACTTCTCTCTAGTATGACCACTTACATGGTAAAAATCACAATAGACTTGAGATTGAACTTCAGAACTAGTAGAGATCTTTCTTATCCCACTCTGATTCATATGTCTAACTTTGTTGTTACTAAACTTAACATTCATAGCAACTGAATCAGTAGTAGATACAGGGTGATTACATTCTCTCTTCACCTCTTCTTGAAGCAGGAGAGAATAAGCTTGACTTAAGCTAGGTAATGGCTTCATCATGAGTAGTTGCCCCCTCACAGTAGTAAAATGTTCACTAAGTCCCATTAAGAACTGACTTAACTTGTGTATTTCATCATAAGTATCCATTTTAGCAATAAAATCACATGTGCAATTACGAGCAACACAAGAACATCTAGGCATTGGGGATAGATCATCCATTTCATCAGTCAAGGTCCTGAACTTAGTGAAATATGCAGTAACAGACATTGTGCCTTGGGACAAAGACATTAGCTCTTTCTTCAATTGAAAAACCCTAGGTAAATTACTCTGAGCAAATCGAATGGCTAAATCATCCCAAATAGCCTTAGCAGTTGTCAAATAAACTACGCTATTACTTATCTCAGGAGAAATGGAATTCAACAACCACAATACAACCATATCATTACATCGTTTCCATAAAGCATACATTGAATTACTAATTACAGGTATAACAATCGATCCATCAATTAGACCTAATTTCAGTTTAGCAGATAGAGCTAACGTAACTGCACGACTCCATTGTTGATAATTCTGCTCAGTAAGTAGTTGAGTTACAATCTCCATACCAGGATTATCACCATTGTTAAGATAGAATGGATGATTTACATCAATTACCATAGAATTTGCAGGCGTTGATATCGTAGATGTAGATGCCATTGAAGTTCAGTTGTTTGGTATGAAATCAGAAGCAGCAACAACGGAATATGATCATCTAGGCATGAAATGATACAAGATTAACTCCTAAAAGATTGAGCTTAAGCTTTGATACCATCTCAGAATATATCAGTATATGAAGAAGATGATGATGAATGTAAGTATATTAAGGAGAAAAATAAATAAAATTGTGTATTCATCTTAACTGTTGAAAGATTACAAGAGGAGTATATATACTATATCTCATCCTCTACATACATTGCCTATATCTATAGAATGTGTAACTAACTAACAACACATGATAGCTCACAGATGCCACATCAGTCTCTGATATTTCATTACTTGAGCTAACAGACACACTGTTAGGGTGGTGACATCTTGCAAAGAGAGCGGCTTCTCCCGGAGATGGCGACATCTTTATGACTGAAAAAGTAGTTACACATCACCAAGATAGAAATTCTAGAAAAAAAAGAAGAAAAAACTATGCTATAGATGGTTGAAGCGGTGATTGAATGTGGTAATTGATATTTTGATGCTGTATAAATATTCTAAGAATAGTACGTTTAGTAATAATTCTAACATCAGATTTTCTTCCCTTACTTTAACGATAGATGGTTGAAGCGGTGCAAAATCTCAACATCAAAGTATCAATCACCACCTTCAAACCCAAGCTCACTGTCAAGTCTACATTTGAAATGCCTTTCTTGATAACACACTTTTTTCTCTCTTAAATGGTGTCATACCTGACCCAAAGAGGAGGTGGAGGTAAAAAAAATTAAAGGTTTTTTATTAGATTAAATATTTTTATCCGGTAAGTGTACAATCAGCTCCTAAGCATTGCACTTGCCTGTGGCGCTTACCCTCAATAATTTCAAAATTATGAAGTATAATTTGGCTTGCACATATTAAATATCATGGCTCTGCGCCACTGCCCCAAAGTGTATGTTCTTCCATGTTTCTTTCTGATAATTAACACTAAATCCAGGCTAGGGATGGCAAACGGGTCGGTCGATTCGGGTTTTGTGAAAATCAGACCCTGACCCAAATATATATACAAGATCCAGACCCGGATGATTAAACCCGAATGTCTAGACCCAAACCCGATTCATCGGGTTTCGGTTCGGGTTTTAACCGGGTCTTGTTTGTTTTTACAATTATTTATAAACATAAGGTATTTAAAGACTATAACAATCATTTTTATTAATGTCAAGCGAAATTTTAAACATACAAAATCCATAATCCAAATCTCGAATAAGTTTATATCATAAAAAACATATAAATATTAAAGACTACTAACACTTTTGATTAGCCTAAATATGATCCGTCATTCCGTACGTATGACTAGAAATTTATATGAAAATATTAATAATTTAAGATAAATAATACATAAAACTATATTATACACTAATATATATATATATATATATATATATATATATATATATATATATATATATATAGGTCCTATTCAAATAGAAACTAAATTAAATAAGAACTATTGTATACATATTATATTATTCGGGTTTCAGATCGGGTCCGGGTTCGGTCTGGATCAGTACGAGTTTTGGTTCCGATTCGGTTCGGTTAGGACAAAAACCAAACCTGACCCGAAAGTTATTCAGGTCTATAAATAAAAACCAAATCTGGATCCAGATCCAAAACTTCGAGTTCGATTGGGTCCATCTGGGTTGGAACGGGTCGGGTACTCATCGAGTAGGTACAAATTGACATCCCTACTCCGGGCTGCTTAATTCAAAGTCACTCCACATACTAACTGGCTAATACTTAATTATGCACTATGCTTTCTCACCATGGTCAATTGTTATTTGCTACCAGGGGCTGCTTAATTTTTATTATTTGGCCTAATTTTATTTTTTTAATTGTAATGTCTCCGAAATTAATCTTATTCATGTATTTTTTTCTTCGACAACTTTTCGAAGTACTGCAGTATTTCATTTCTCCTTGTTTGTCGCTATCTTAGGCATCTGCTTACAAAGACCTGTGAGTCTATAAACTATCAAGTTCCATGTCCAATGGTGGCTCCTCTTGAATCTTTTGCCACTTTTCTTATGTCTGCCCTCACTGGCGTAAATCATGTATACTAATATATGACGATAAGATTAATGCTCTTAGGAGCAATCCAAGAATAATAAAAAAATTCTTTTAAGAAACAAGTAGACGTAAGGATTCCACTACAAGGAAATGTTCAGTTAATATAAAACTATAATAAAACTGAATTATATCATTCAGAGATTTGGATAAATGACTTCTTGGACAATCAGACCACTAGCTTGATGTTATAAATGAGTAATGAGGAAGGGCAGGCTGTAATTAGGTTTATTAGAATAGAAAAAAAAATTGAGAAATTTGCAAAGAGATTCATTTTTTTCTAAACAAATTTTGAGTTTGGGATTTATTTCCAGCTTTACTCAAAGTTATCAATATGCTCTTCTTTAGCCTGTTAGGTTCCATCCGTTGTTCACATTCTACAGGTTGTTCGGAGCATCATCACTGCAATCTGTGGCAATCCAATCCAATACAGTCACTATCTATCTATTCGATGAGAAATTCGCTAATTTTGCAAGAGTCGCACTAGATATTTTCATACATCTGTAGACCTGAGCTAATTTGTTCGGGGAATTTGCAAGGCTCTGCAATTTCAGTCCCATGGTCCGCTAAACTTAATAATCCTATTAGACCTAATAATCTGAGTAACATGTTTATAGCCGTTTGACCACAACTAACTGCGTAATGCCCGCATCTGGTTGTCACAGTGACAGTGATCGTTATAATTTTCCACGTATATGTTTCGGAAAATGCTAGGTACCCCAAATTGGTACCCAAAATAATTCCCAAATGCCAAGTGTCTTATTTTAATTGGTCATAACAAAATGGACCCCCTTGCATTCACACCAACCTCCCCAATCAAAATTTTTTATTCTGCCACGTCATCGAAGCCACATCATTCGGGAACAATTTTTGGGTACCAATTTGGGGTACATAGCATTACTCATATGTTTCTTAACCAACCAAATATGCTGTTGGAAAATACTTCCTTGTAGTATAAACTGATTAACCGAATTTAAGAAGATGAGACGGTTTGTGAAAAATCCTGTATTGTTAATTCTTGAAAGCAAATTGCCTTGATGCTATCAACTGCATCCATTCTGGAGATGTTAATCATTAGTATGCTCATTGTGGACAGAATCAAGGGATTGGGTAGGCGCCCCCTTGGTGTATATAATTTTCAGACACATCTTTAGAGAAGCTAACCAGGCAGCAGCTTTTCTTGCTAATTTTGGTTTTGATAATGGTTTGGAGTTGAAGTTCTCTATGAACCTCCTGAATCTATAGCCAGTCTTCTGCTATTAGACATTCAGGGAGCTCCTTTATTTCGTTCTTTAGCTAGTTCGCCCGACGCCCAGTCTTGTTGGGCAACGACCTCCTCGCAACTAAGTTCAGGGTAACACCCTTACATTTAGAATAAAAAAAAGGGAAATTCTCAATGGTACACCTGTAGAATTGGCTTTTCCCAATGGTAATCAAAATGTTTTTGGCTTCTCAGTGGTACCATCGAAGTATCAACTCGTTCCCAGCCATGCCACTACCGTTAACAAAACGTTAAACAAACATTTATTAAGGCAATTATGACCATACAAACAACCAAAAATAACAAAAATAACAGCCAAATGAGAACTAATAACAATTTCATAATATATAGATAATCAGTCTTATACAGAAATAGCCATAAATATCCAATGTTCTGATTGTTGCTAACAACGTAACATCATACCAACAAAATACCAATTGTTGCTACAATTTCATACCAAAACAATACCAATTGTGGCAACAATTTCATATCATATTGTACCATAATATAGCATAAAGTCCATCAAAAATTCAAAGTAAACCCAAGTTGTGAACTGACTAAACTTGTGTTTGAGACTGAGATGTAGCAAACTGTGAGAAATTGATTTCAGAAGCTTGTGCTGCCTTTGCTGCTTTTGCAGCATTTGATTGGTCCCTTACTCTTGCATTACGGCCATTACGAACCTTTGTAGCAACAATTGGTATTTTGTTTGTATGATGTTGTTAGCAACAATCAGTACATTGGATGTTTATGGCTATTTTTGTATAAGACTGATTATCTATATATTATGACATTGTTATTAGTTCTCATTTGGCTGTTATTTCTATTATTTTTGGTTGTTTGTATGGTCATAATTGTCTTAATAAACGTCTGTTTAACATTTTGTTATCGATAATGGCATGGCTGGAAACGAGTTGATACTTCGTTGGTACCACTGAGAAGCCAAAAACATTTTGGTTACCATCGGAAAAAACCAATTCTACAGGTGTACCATTGAGAATTTCCCTAAAAAAAACCTGTATTCTTAAGTCTGGAGCAAGAGACTTTTCCTTGCTCTATCTTCAAGATTTAGCATTATTTTTCCTAGACTTCAGAAAACTATATGGTTCCCTAAAACAAATTCAACACTCAGGATAACTTAGCCAAAAATCAAACCCTCATTCTCACCAGTCTAGAATATAATCAAACATCAACTTAATCTAAATCTAATATTCATTTTATGCAAGATGTATCCTAAAATTCAATATTTTTTTTTTTTTGAAGTAAAAGACAAATATCATTAATAAGAAACGTCATACAAGAGGGACTCCACCAAAGAAATCGGAGGAGACGTAAACACGTTTTGACAATTCAGGGAACAGGGCATTTTAGCTACCAAATGAGCAACCCCATTCGCTTGTCTTTTAACAAAAGAAACTGAGAAACCTGTTTGAGAATTCAATATAGAACGGCAGGCACTCAACACATTACCCACTTCCAAAATATTATCATCAGTACCTTGAAGAGCTCGAACGGTGAGAAGAGAGTCAGATTCAACAATTACCCTTTCATAAGACTTTGTGAGCAGCCACTGTAAACCTTCCAGAACAGCTAAAGCTTCGGCTTCAAAAACAGTTGTTGTCATTGCTTTGCAAATTGTTTTTCCACCTACTAGACTGCCATTGTGATCTCTCAGAACCAATCCCATGCTGAACTTTGTTTCTCCCACTTTCACTGCTGCGTCAACATTCAACTTGAGAGAACCCATTTCTGGTTTCTGCCATTTCGCTCTAACAGGATTATTGATAGTCGGGTTACCAAACGATTTAGATGGTCTCATCTCTCTAGCTTCTTTCCAATCTGAGATGCTCTTCGTACTCCACCCCATAGCAATATCTGCAGTTACCACTTTACCTTCCCAGACCTTCTGATTTCTGAAGAACCACACCCCCCATAAAACTTTAACCACTGTCAACACTTCATCCTCAGTTCCTGTATCCAGCTTTGCTAGCAACCAGGAAGCTGCATTGTCAGCATTTGTTAACTCATTGTGAAAACCAAAGATAGACCAACAGGCAGTTGTAAAAGGACACTCGAAAAAAACATGAAAAATGTCTTCAAGATCAGAGTTACACATAGGACAGTTAAGAGGAATTTGCACTCCCTTCATACTCAATCTGCTCTTTACTGGGATGTTATTCCTACAGAAACGCCAAAGGAAGACCTTAATCTTTTGAGGCAACTCCAAACTCCACAACCTGCTCCACCCTTTCGACTGTAAAACTGATCCAACACCCACATTCCGATTGTGCCACATTTGATATCCTGTTTTAACAGAATATTTTCCATTAGAAGTTCTTGTCCATGTCAGATGATCTCCCCCGTGCTGCTCAGGAATACGAGTTGCCAAAATACACTCTGCATCCTCTCTAGAGAAAACTTGATAAACCTTGTTAACATCCCACTGCCGTGTATTCTGTAAGAACAGTGAAGACACAACCATATCATTGTCAACATACAACCTGGATTGATCTACTTTGAAGTCATTCTTCCCCTGGAGCCAAGGATCTCGAGTACACTTAATAACGTCACCACCTCCCAACACCCACCTGTACCCTTGCATCACTTCGTTCTTTGCAGTAACAATACCTTGCCAAATAAAACTCGAGCCTGGGGGAGCTTTTGCTTGTAAGACATGGGAGTTAGCAAAATATTTTGCCTTAAAAAATCTGGACACCAGAGATTGAGGCTCACTAATAAACCTCCAAACATGCTTTGCCACCAGTGCAATATTATAACCATACAGGTTCCTAAATGCAAGACCACCATGACATTTCGACATACTCAGACCATTCCAATTTACCCAATTTATCCCTTTCCTATCCGACGATCCTGACTGCCACCAATATTTATTCATCATGACTTCCATTTCATTACACATAGATTTTGGGAGAAGGAAAGACGACATGCAATATGAGGGAATTTTCGTGGCTACATTCTTAATAAGAACTGTCTTACCTGCACGAGATACCTTTTTCGCCTTCCACCCTTGCAATCTCTTCCATAATCTATCTTTAATAAAACCAAAAACTCGTTTTTTCGATCTCCCTACCAAAGATGGCAGACCTAGGTACATACTACTTTGTAGGTCATTGGTAACTCCCAGAACAGCTGAAATCGCAGCTTGCATATCTTGCTTAACATTGGAGCTGAAAGTAATGCCTGACTTCAAAAAATTAATTGATTGCCCTGAAGACACTGCATACTCATCCAAAATGTTTTTGACAGCCACAGCTTCACTATTGTTTGCTCGAAAAAAGAGAAAAGAGTCGTCCGCAAACAAAAGGTGAGAGGTAATTGGAGCAGAATCCCTGACTTTAATCCCACTGATATTCCCTTCTGACACAGCTTTAGATAGAGCCATAGAGAGGCCTTCGACACAAAACAGAAACAGGTAAGGAGATAGTGGATCGCCCTGCCTAATACCTCTTGACGGCGTAATAGGACCAATACTCGCACCATTGAAACAAAACTGGTACGACACTGAAGTGACACACATCATCATCCACTTCACCCATTGATCACAAAAACCCATGGCCTGCATCCTCCTTCTTAAATAGCCCCAATCAACTCTGTCGTACGCCTTTGAGACATCTAATTTTAGAGCCACATCACCTCCACCACCCCTAGCTGGCTGTTTCATATGATGGATGAGCTCAAAAGCAATGAGCACATTGTCATTAATGCTTCTCCCCGGCACAAACGCAGCCTGGTTTTCAGAAATAATGTGAGGCAAGACCAACTTAAGCCGATTAGCTAAAACTTTAGATAGAATCTTGTACAAGACATTACATAATGCGATGGGGCGAAGGTCTTTCATATTACAAGCATTCTCTTTCTTCGGGATGAGCACCACATTTGTATCGTTAAGATTTGCCGGAAAAGAATTATTCTTCAACCACTCCTTGCAACAGGTAAAAACTTCCTTCCCCAACACTGGCCAAAAATTCTGAAAAAAACCTAAAATTCAATATTGTCATGAACAGAAATTATAATAGAAGATGTATAGCAAAACCCTGACTGCTTAAGTGTCAACCATATCGCAAAACTACGATTCTGATTTATTCTGTATCTGTTCGTTCTACCCCCTTCTAATTCAGTGCCTGATGACTACTGTTTCCCACCAAACTTAATGCTTGATGACCAATGGCAGAAGTACATAGAGATTATTGATCTATCATTTATATCCTCCACTTGCACAGATAAAATGGCATACAAACGTCCACTAGAAAAATAAAAACTATAAAGATTTATTAGCATATAATTTTTTATTCAAGTTTAGCACCCTGGAACTAAGTTTAACAAAGCAATTCTTTGTGATAGTAGTATAACTTTCGAAGCTTGGATGATGTAAAATTTTAAACTTTGAAGTTGAAGTTCTGTTTTCCTTTAAGAATAAAGATGATAACGTTCAATTTGGATTGTTGGGGCTTAAGGGCAACTCCAACCATACATGTTCCTTACCTATAATGTGCCTAAGTGGACAAATATAGGGATTTTAGTTTAAAAATAAAGCTCCAACCCTATCCCTCATCCCCTTTATTTTTTACGGGAGAGAAAATATAACCCCTTATTTGAGGGATCAAAATTAGATCCCCTATATCCTCCACCTCATCTATCCTCCACCTCATTGGTTAATTTATAAGAATGTTCAAAATTTAAATTCAAAAAACTACACTAAAAATTACTTTTAGAATATAGGGTATATGATTGGAGTGAAACATAATTTTCATTATCTATATTTTTAATAATCCCTATTTTAGGGATTAAGGAAAGGGAAGAGCATTGGAGTTGCTCTAAGGATGGCCTCACATAACACCTTGTGGTTCTTAGATTTATAATAGAAAATTAAGGGTATTTTTGTAAATGAAGAGGATGAATCTTATAATTACAAAAATACCCCTGCGTTTTAACCTTAGGGGAACTCCTGAAGCATCCTCAGGCCCAATTTTCTCTTTCTTATATCCCAAAAAGATATTTAAAATTAAAAGAAAGATATTTTTTTCACAAGGAATGAAAGCACTTGGGATCCTTGAACTTGCCCATGTTGGTTACTATTTCCCTTTCTGCTGTCCCATGCAACTTCACCAACTAAATGTTATAAACACACACCTACACAAAGTGGTGGAACCAGAAAAGGGCTCGTCTTGAAGTTCCCTGATTCGGATATATTTTTAAAAAAAAAAATTACCTCAGGTCTCATTTCGTACTTAAAAAATCAGTGTAAATTTTATTTAAAGACTTCATAAATCTGCGTAATTGGTGGAAATTAGATTATAAATCTTTTAGTCCCTAGTCATTTTAAATCTTGTTTCCGTCACAACACACATGGAACTTTCATATAGTAAAATCCAGTCTGTTTCTTTGGGACCGTTTTATATGTTTGTTCTCACTATCCAACTCGTTCTCGTTCATGCATTCCTCCAAGAAACAAGCAAGAAATAAATTGTCTGGTCAAAAGGGAGTCAATTCCAATACCATTACGAGATTGGGGTGGGTTCAACCAAGAAAGAAACAATTACAAAGATGATTTAAGAGGTTCATTAGCTCTTAGCATTCTGATAGAGAAGTTAGAGAACCAGAACCCACACTGTCCCCATTATCTTCAGGGCATGCTTTGTCTTGTGAAGCTGTCTATTTTAGATACAATGCATCTGCATTCAAAAAGTTTTCTAATTTTCATATAATTTTGTACATATAAAATCTCCATAAAGTAAAATAAATAGAAAATGCATTGCTTTTAGTATAATATACTCTTAATCATTCAGTTGCATGTATTGGCAACATCCAACAGATTTTATGCATCCATCTATTTGTGGGGTTTCATTTTCTCATTTGAATTTGACTACTGAGCTGCTTTACAAATTGCAGGAATGTGTCTTGCCCCTCTGTCCCTAATGATTGTCTTGGTATCTGTTGATCCACGAGACCTCGTTCGAATGACTGTTATCAATTGTGTCGTTAATGTTCTTATTTGGATAAGATTTCAGTTCTTTGTTTGGTTAGTTAATTATCATTACAGTAGGATTAAATTTCTATGATCTTTTATATGATTAGTAAGAACTAATGTCAAAGCATGTACACATAATCCGCTAATCCTTTACAGACGTATGTTACAACATATCTTTCCATTCTTCTTATCCGTAAGAAATAATAACACACAATTTTTGTGTATATAAGAAAAGTCCGCCTCTCCTTTTCGTGCTTAGGACAAAAATTAAACTTTACAATTTGCGATAACAAAATTAAGGTGAAAATGATTCCGCAATTTCAATGATTCTAATTCGAACTTCAACCATCTATTTCTTTACAAGATTACTGACTCAGTAACCAGACTAATAATTGAGTTTATTTTTGATCTTTACAGAAGTTGCCTATTTATGCATGTTGACATGTTGTGGTTGAGATTTGTGAATGGTAATTTGGTTATATATATCTACAAGGTCCTACATTATTAAAGGATAACATACAAGTCTGTATCAATATGCTGTTTTTGTCAAGGGAAAGGGTTACGCTTTCAGTAAACAAACAGACACTGTGTCTCTTTGCATATGAACACCTTAAGCCAAATTGGGTTGTGCGGGTATATTTGGTAGCCACAAATTCAAGTAGTAATAGATATTTTCTTTATCTTTTTTCGAGTATGGGGTTACATTTTGGAATCACTTTAATATGTAGTACAAAATTAATTCAGGGAAGAACCAAGTAATATAAAAATTCTCAGAGTTTCAATGTAAGCGTCAGAATTACGACCAGGATGTAATTTCGATATGCTGGTCGATCAGGATCATTATTTATTTATTTATTTATTGCGATATCCTACTAATGTTTTACCTAACTTTTTAGCAGTTTTTCTTGTAATGAAAACATATCCTAATATTATTTTCTATACACATTACAGTACCCTCCACATAGTTATCCTACTATGGTGGAATTATGAAAAATAAGTGCATACTGTTTCGGCACCATTGCTTGTGGACTTTTAATGGAGCAATACGAGGTACAGGGAAATGTGATCATTGTCGACAAGTTGCGCCTTACACAATGGATTGATTTTATGGTCGGTTTTTCCGAATACTAGCTTATACACATAAAACAAGTCATTCCCAGGTTGAAATCTGTATTTGTCAATTTTTTAGCAAGTTACTTGAATTTTTCAATTGTAAAGGCACCCTTCGCTCTCCCGATATTCAGGGAGCCTTTGATTGAGTACTCTTTGCGTCTTTTCTGCCTCATATGCCTTTGTTCTCTGCACACATTTAAAAGGAAAACATTCAAATTCAGTTGCATTTCTTATAATTCTAATTTATCCAACACACCATAACATAATTACATCCATCTTGCGCGACAATGAGAGCTACTTTCACTTGTTGAAATGTAGAAATATGACACTACATACCATCTACATGTTTTATGGTTGAGTTTCAATGAAAACCGAGTTTTAAGTCGCATAATGATCAATTGGTTGAAACCTGGCGAATACCCGTCATTTTCTTGTTAATAAAAAAGACAACGCACTTTATTGGAGTGAATTCGGCCCCTCTCTAGTGGGTCTTGTAGCATGCTAAAGAGTTTCATGTTAAGTCTTAGTGCAAATATAGGTGTACGTACGAGTATTTAAATTTATGCGGTTCACACGAAGAAAAATTTGAGTCATTATAAAGTAATGAATTTGAGCACCTGTAGTGATTCAAATGTGTCCGTATCAGAGTTGAAATCATGAAATGTGCTTGCTGCAGTGAGTTTCATAGAAAGGAACTGAAAACGAACAAAAGAGCAAAGAGCGAGTTAGCCTTTCACTTGGTACATTTTTGTTCAAAAAGACAAATAGAAGAATATTTATTGGTAGAGACTCACGTCCACTTGATTCTGCAAAGACTGAACATAGTTAATAATCTCATCCAACATTACTGCCATGCCCATTGTCTACCAATAAGGTCGGGAAAATGATAAGTCTAATGTCATTTCTCGTCCCTAAAAATTGTTGATCTATAACAGAACTGGTAATATATAGAGTATGTAATATTGGATGAAAAGTTCACCTTGTGGCAACCTGGTACGATGTCTTGCAAGCATTTTATTTTTTTGTTGATTTTTCCTCTTCGAACCTATTTCACATCAATTTTGTTGTACGTCATTAATCAGAGTATAGAGAGAAATGTAAATTATAGACCAAAACGAAGGAAAAAAGTGAAATGTTTTGGAATCTTCTTACCCTTTCTGCTAAACTGTGACTATCAGTGGCTTGGCCCCTTCTAGCTCTGACATGTACCACATCCTTCGGTTTCTCTTCTTCCTTATCACTGTTTTTCGATCTTTTACCCCTTCCCGAGCTCTATGAACATTAAATTATAGATTAGACAAAAAAAATTGATTCATCTATACACAGAGTAACCAAGGATTGTTCATAGCTATCGGCAAGTGTTTACAGTAAATTTAGTATAATACGGATAGAGACGTTACATTTTTCCTCTTGTTTCCGCTATCAGAGGCTTGAGGAGTTGAGTTATCAGAGCAGCTTTCCACTTCATGTAATGCTGTTCTCTTCTTAGACTTGCGGAGATCATTTTCCACAACAGGCCGGAATTCTTGCATGAAGTTGTTATTATCTAGGGAAAACTCTGGAAAATTATGTGCCAAGTTCCCGGGGAATTCAGGCACTTGAGTAATGAAATTGTCGATAGAAAAGCCCATGAGGCTATTCAAACTTGAATTTGAGGTGTGCATGGCACTTGGATTTAATTGTACGAGCTGATTCACGATCAGTTCCATATTTGGATCAAACTCGAGCAAAGGAAGTGGTGAGTTGAAGGTCTGCATATCTGATGTGTATTGAGCCATGGAACTTAATGTTTTTGAGAGCGTTAGAAAAGAGCCAAAGCAAATATGTTTTGATGCTTAGAGATTGTGGGAGTGCTAGGTTTTCGGTTTGGTTATCCTAATTATTAAAATAAATAATTAAATTACAAAAACAACTCAAAAAGCTAATTACTAATGTTAACGTAGTTATATTCTGATTAAAATTCCTTCATCCACTTCTACTTGGACTCTTTTTTCTGCTCCAACAACTCAATTATTCATTTTTTCTAAAGATTTATTTCTAATTAAAACACTTTACCATTTAATTTAAAACTAATATTACAATAATTAATATATATCCAAAATATCACACAATATCTTTCCGTAATTATTTTTAGTAGTAATTTTTGTAATTAAAACATGGAGTACTTTTTAATTTAAAATTAATCTTGAGATCACTAATATACACCCAAAAATATCTCACCATATATACAAATCATTATTTTTATTAATAAATAACAATCGTTAGATCTAATAATAAGATATATTATATGATTAAATTAATTTACTAAAAATTCAAAGTTCGAACCCGTCGACGACATTTTTAATTTAGAATTTTACAAAATAAATTTTAAACCATGCATTTCATTATATAAATTTATATTAAATTAAAATTAAAAAAAATATTAAAAATAAGGATTATATAAATATATAATTATAATGTTAAATAAATTTTATAACCTATCAAAAGAAACCCGTGCTTCGCACGGGTTATAAGCTAGTAATACATTGAACTTTCACCCAATAAAATAGTAGTTCGAAAGCGATTGTTTATGGTTCTTCAAATTATTAAATTTTATATGCCCATACGCCTTTAACATATTTTATAGAAAATATTTAATATATTCCTTTATTGTCCTATAAGTCCTGGGTTTCAATTTTTTCTCATATCAATATATATATATATAGGCTTTTGCTCAAATACAAACCAATCCTTAAATACAAATTACAAACTAACACTAGATTAATTATATTTCATTTATTCTAAGGTTCCCGCCAAGGGTAACTTCACAAAAAATGCTTAAAATAATTGGCTCTATCCACCCAAAAAAAAAAAAAAAAAACTTGCCGTGGAAATGCGAAGCATTTAAGACAGTAAACGGATGAGTTTGGTAGTCATGAGGGCCGCAGGCCCTCGACACACCCGTCAATCGTCTATTGCCTTTACCATTGATTGCCATTCCTTACAACTTTAGAATGATAAAGGCGCGAAGCGCCGTACAAGAAGGTGTGAAGTACCGTTAACCAGTGAAATCCACTGCCACGTCATCACGTGAACAGTTATTTATTTATTTTTGCTGAATGAAGCCTATTATTTTAAACACTTTTTGTATTGAGGTACCGCTAGTTTGATCATTAGATTAGCATGAAATATTGGATTAGTGTTTACTTTGTAGTTTGTAGTTAATTTTAGTTTGTAGTAGAGTAGGACCCAATATATATATATATATATATTAAACATGTACTACACTAATGTAATGAGTATTCTAATTACTTGATCCAAAAAGAAAATAAAATAAAGGGGAAGGTGAGTAAAATAGGGGCATCCCCTTATGATCCTATGCTTTCAGGTGTAACTGAAGTAAATTTTGCAGCAAAAAATAAACAAAGTTTTGAAATTTCAACAGCTGAAAACTGGTCATTATCCAACTAGCTGGTGATCCATTCATTATACAAATGAAAATAAATACTAATACATGTAAAAGAGAATTGGGGAATTCCTACCAAAAAAAGAAAAGAGTTGGCAAGTAATTCAGAGGGAAGCATTTGAGGGGCCACGTGGAAATTCCAGAGTCAGATAATTGTGTTTCCCAGGTAGGGCCATATCAGGAGGTATATCCAATAGTATGGGCCGTTGTTGGCCACTAGTATTTAATATTTCCAAAAGAAGGCTCAATCAAAACGATTTAACAAAGCTGGATACATGAAACTATTTTTGGGAGTTAATGGGGAATTACTGGAAAGCTAATGAGATGAAATGGAAGAAAAAGCAGCAAAAAGTATGAAATGGAAGAAAGCTGTGAAGACAAGTAGGTAAGCTGTGAATGTACAAGGCAGATGTTCCATGCATCTGTATGAATTCTGAAATGCTATTCAGGATACACACAACTGACGAATTATGCACAGTTCTCTGCTATACAACAGGGTCATTCTAACTGATTTTACATTAGTTCTGTCTGATCATTGCGTAAGGACTTGATAATGATTTTATGCAAGTTGCGAATTGGGCAATTCACTTTGGTTAATTTACAGTTCTTGACCAAGTCATATAACTATCCCGACAATTTGTTTGTGACATTTAAACTTGACTATTCCTTTTAACCTGTCTCTTGAACTTCCGTAAACTATTGATCCAACGCAAAGCATTATGAATCATCTAACACAAACTATTCCCAGAGATTATTCTTAATAGTTCAATACAATTTGTCAAGAACAGGGGATACAAGTGTTGATCCCTTTAACTACATACATAAAAAAAAAAAAATTGATATACAATTAAATTATGTTTTAAATACAGGACAAATAAGGAGGATTTACATTGAATTCATGAATAGCATAATCTACAAGCAATTCGGAACTTATCTATCTAACTTCATCCATGGAAGAATATGACATAGAATTTCTAGAATAATCCTCTACAAAACTACTACCAGCAGATGCCTTAACAATTTCGGTTTGTGTACTACTACCATTAGTGTTGGTCAGAGCAGAAGTGGTCGTTGTCCAATGTCCACCACGGCCCTGAATTGCAGGTATGCCAGGTTTTGGTAAAATAAATGAATCACTTGATAGCATGAGATAAATAGAATTCATATCAGGTCTATCTGAGACAATAGCTTGACAGCATAACAATCCAAGTTGTATGCACATTGCTGCCTCATCTGGATTGCATTCGACAACACTTGCATCGAGTAATTCCAGTGTCTTTTTGGCTTGAAAGAGTTCCCACGCCTGTTAAATAAGACAAAGATTGTAACAAGAAATAGGTAAACCTTTATTTCTTAGGTCATCTTTAATGAAATAATCATAACATATTAACCACAAAGCATAAGATGGTACAGTCTAGTTGAGTTACTCGTCAAACTCGTCAAAAGCAGCCTCAAACTCGTCAAAATCGGCCTCAAACTCGTCAAAAGCAGCTTCAAACTCGTCAAAACTGGTCAAACTCAGCCCATGTGCGCCTCGTTCGCCTCGCGCCTCGCCTGCGCCTCGCGCCTCGGGTGTCGAGGCGCGCACCTCATTGAAGTCGATGCGCCTCGGTCAAGACGAGGCACTAAATGTGCGCCTCGCTGCGCCTCGCTGCGCCTCGTGCGCCTAGGCGCGCCTTTAACAACACTGGTTGAGTACAGTATTATGTAATCTATGTTGATGTTATAGCTTGTAGGGTTTGTTCTTCTGATCACCAATTATTATGTACATACGAAGAGACCAATAATAATATATAGACATCAAATCAAGCACATTTCATTCATGCTTTTAGAGTACAGATACAGCAATGAATTCACTTGGAATGTTTCAACTAATGAGGAAGTTTTTTTTTTTTTTTTTTGCTAAGTAACTAATGAGGAAGTTATATTCATTCAAGTGTGATTTTTATTACCATGCTTTCTTACCTGATAATCTGGAAGCCGAAAGTATCCACAAAATCATCAAAAAATTAGCTGATAATTATTTTCTATAACCACATTTGAATCAAAATTCATTCTGAGATCAGTTGCTAGATAACAGGATGATTCAATGAAACTTGGAAAAAGAGGACTGTACGAACGTAAGACTAGATCAAAAGAGATGCTCTTATTTTTTGACATTACTACAATAAATACACCTTATTACTCCTTATTTATTTCAGTCTTTCAGTCAAATCCTACTAAAAATTTACATACTACTATAGTGTACAGAAAATGCTTCAGTTCCTGGACCATCAAAGATGAAATTGCAATGAGAAGGAGAAAAGTAGAAACTAGATAGACTAAGCTATCTAGCTATTTCCTCATTAGACAGGCAAGATATTCCAGGTGACTTACATAGCTTAAAAGATCTGTCTTTCCAGAACCAAGCAGCCGATCAAAATTTTTTCTGCCACTCACAATCTCAAGCAGCAAAACCCCGAAGCTAAATACATCTGTTTTCACCGACAAATATCCACGCATTGCATACTCAGGCGCCATATATCCACTAGACTCATTAGAGAGTATTTACATTAGTAAAAGAAAGATTAAATCATATTGCATGAAAACTGAAAAGGGATTTTGCCTACTTAATTTGAAGTTAGGGTGCTTGTCAACTTGTCATTAAGGGCACAACAATCCAAGGGTTACTAAATAGTATTATGCAAAAATGAAAGAACGACAACCAACTCACTGGGTACCAGAGATCCGTAATGTATTGAAATGTGTATCATCCCCTGGAAAAAGCCTTGCTAACCCGAAATCAGATATTTTAGGATTCAATTGTTCATCCAACAGTATATTACTAGCTTTAATATCTCGATGAATAATTCTTAGAGGGGCTTCTTCATGAAGGTAAAGAAGACCCCTTCCAATTCCAGTAATTATTTGGAATCTGTGGGCCCAATCCAGTGATGCAGACTTCCTTTTATCTGGAAAATCAGTATGTGAAATTTGTCAAATTTAACAGCTCAACACCTTCTTACAGTTTTATTAGTGTTTAAATTACACTGTACACACGTAAAGAAGTTAAGCATGCAGATAAGGTTATTTTACCAAAGAGGAAATAGTCAAGGCTCTTGTTCTGAAGATACTCATACACAAGCATCTTCTCAGGTCCTTCAATGCAGCAACCCAGCAACATGACCAAATTCTTGTGTTGAACTTTCAATAAAAGTTTCACCTCGTTAGTAAATTCTCTTAGTCCCCGTCTTGATTCTAGGGAGAGCTTCTTCACAGCTACTTCTTGACCATCAGGCATAAGTCCCTGCAAGAATCGTACTTATCATTAAATTTATCTTAATGCAATAACAGATAAAGTTGGGCCCTCTAACAAATACAATAGACCTTTTGTGAAAATCCCGGATTAGTCTGTCTGAAATTGTCAATCCCTAGTTACTATGTCAAAATCGAAAAAGTAACAATAAATACAAGCTCTCTCTAACTAACAGAAATCTTCTCCAGAGATATATACTGTTAATTATACATTTGTAGTCAGGTCCCCTGGGAAATTTCTGTTGGGAAAGAACAAAACCTTTTTGATGAAGATTGATTATGGTAACCTTTGGGCAAAAACTATATTTTTTCCGCAAATTTCACTATATTGCGCAGATTCTCTAAACAACATGTATACAGTTAACTAAGTAGCAAGGGAAACAAGGTAAGCTGGGCTGAGTCTCCTACTGTTGAGTTAAATGTATAAGATATAACTTCACAGTTGTGCTGTAAACAAGTAAACAACATTAGTGTGACTAGTGAAACCATCGTTAACAT
Organism: Saposhnikovia divaricata; assembly: GCA_036435485.1. Classification (NCBI taxonomy): domain Eukaryota; kingdom Viridiplantae; phylum Streptophyta; class Magnoliopsida; order Apiales; family Apiaceae; genus Saposhnikovia; species Saposhnikovia divaricata. The sequence continues at coordinate 185,585,715 of CM071594.1, read as the reverse complement.
TCCCTCCACCAGTTTAAAATACCGGAACTGCGGTACCAATAACAAAGAGAACAACATGCACCTGACACAAAACACCACCAACAATTTTTATATCGAACTCAAACATAATATACATAATTAACAAACTGGTACAACATCACCAAATTCCAGAAATTTTCTAGCAAAAACAGCCCCAAACATATAAAAACATTATCAGCGAAAAAAATAAAACTTTTGTTTTACTTTAAAATTACAGACCTTCGAAAGATTTTATAAACATGATAACCATTTCAGTCTATAATTCATCATGTTCACTAAAACAACCCAAGAAAACCCCAAACTTCAAATGTCCTTCAACAAAAACAGTATTGCAAGAAACCAACATAATTCCGACAAAAAATTCAGCAACATACTTTGCAGACGACAAGAAATATGATACAAAACATATTGGTTCTCCCCTACTCATTCAAACTTTTACATGCATATAAAAAAATTTAAAAGCCAAACAAGAGAGAGTAGAGAGTACCTTATAAACAGGGCCAAAGCCACCATGTCCAAGCATATTCAAGTCAGAGCAAAAATTAGTAGCAATCTGCAAAGCTCGGAGCTCGAAAAACAAGTTCCCCACCCCACCACCATCATGATCATTGTCATCTTTATCCTCCTTAGCTCGCATCACCCGCTTCTTCAAACAATAACATGACCCTTTAAAAAACCTCATTCAAGAACTTAATCAAACACTTGGTGTGCAACTTATTAAATTCCTTTTTAATTTTTACCCTGCTGCTATTATTCAAAACTGGGCTGCAACTCATTAATACGCGTTTCGGGAGAAAATTTATAAATGTTGCAGTTGATTGAGTAGTCTTCTGCAGTCTGCAGAATTTGATATGACTTTTGTATGTATAGTCAATTACGCATCATCACAAAAGTTCATTTTTGTCAAATCATTATTAGTTCATGATCAGTAGTACTCATTCTCTCTCTTTTTTTCTTTTTTTTTTTTTTTCTTTCTTTTTTTTTTTTTTTTTTACATGGGAACCCGCTACCCTTCGGGTACCCTATTCTTATTTTTCATTGTATTAATTAAGAGTATTAGTTGTAAAATATTATCCAACTAATCTTGACCTTAATATATGTGTTTTTTAGAAAATGGATATGTAAAATGGGACAAAGGGAGTATTTGATAATTAATTAGTATAAGCTTATTGCCAAATGTCTGTTAGTTTGTGCAGTAGAATAATAAATAAATATATTTAATTTTTTTTGTTATATACTAAGAATCAGAAAGTTAGATAAAGTCAAATAATCTGATTTTATCATGTTAAAATGTTTTACGTCAATGAATGACAGCAATTATAGTTTGACATTGTCTCTTGTGTGAACAAAAATTAGGTAAGAACGAAGTCATTGAATATAGTTGAGTTATCTGAATTAATTCAAGTGTTTGTTTTTCTTTTCCAAAATAATGTTTCTTTTGGGTTTTATCCAAGTCGGAGGAATTTGTACTTTGTCAAATTAATTAAACTAGGCAATATAGACGCGCTTCGCACGGTTAATAAAATTTTATTTTTAGTTATTAAAAATAGATAAATTAATAAAAAAATTAATAGGTATTTTAAAAATTTCCTAAAAAAGTGATTTTCAGGAGAGAATTACCAAAATCGATCATCCACAAAAATTTGGCCCTCATCTGCCCCAATAATGTGCAATTTCGTGTGCCGTATATGTTTTTTCAATTTTTTCTCCTATTGTGATGTTTCATATGTCGTATCAGGTAGCATTATTGTACACGGTGTGCCATATCAGGCCTAATGCTGCACACGAAATGCCACATTAGGGGCCTAACACGGCAGACGAATTAGCGTGTCACGTGTTATGCCAAACGAAACCCCGTATCCATGGGATATTTTGGGCCGTATTTCTGGAATAGGGTAGGTAGGGCCATGAAATTGGAAATGGTCCATTTTGGGCCATCACCCTTAAAACAATTTGTATGAATTATTAATTGAAATAATACTTTCATTATATATCAAGAATTTTAATAATCTTTGTTGCGTAAAATCCAAATGTGCAAGTGTACACAATCGCAAGCAAGTAATACAGTAGTAAATACCAGATATCGTTCCTCAAGGACTGTCGATTTATGTAAATCGCAATTAATATCAAACAATTCAGTTATAGAACACAAGAATGGAGTTTTGATTTATCTAACTAAACATCTAAATTAACTAATATATATTATACTAACAAAGAGAGTCGAATGAGTTTTAGATACGAGTAGCTAAGTCAAGATAATTACTTCCCCCTAATATGTACATGTGGGCAATAAAGCAGTGTAATACTATAGCAAAATCACAGTCTACTAACCAGAAATTCAATGATCATAGGTTTCTCTCGAAATCACTATGGTACAGATTCTGTAATTAAATTAACATATGTCTATGCCCAATTCAACTTTCAGAATACAATTAAGCACCAATTTCACACGGCTATGCAAGGTAACAATATATATCTATACCGTCACAAAATTAATATCAACAGATATAATCATGCACCATTCAAGTATTGTGTCAGTTAATCATAACCCTCTTAGTATTACAATTAACTCAATTATCTACTAGAATTGGCCAAACAAAAGCAAATAATAACATGAAATCCACTTGAACGAATAAACTTTGAACTACACATAGCACTTCTTATCAAAACACCAACAATCTCATACTAGGGTTCCATAAAAATCCCAACTCAATAAATTTAGTTCATAATAAACGCATCAAAATAATCCCAAGTTAACCAACACATGTTCATAAGAAGAGATATAAAAAGATAAGAGAAAACTAAGCCAATTGAATGTCTTCAATGGCTGAACTCCTCGTTGTTGATTGCTTCTTCTCCTCCCTTGTGCAGCTACTCTCTTGCCTCTATCGTATCTCCCTTTTTTAGGTAATAGGGCTGATCTATCTAATAATATGTCTAATAAAAGTATTTTTAATTATTACCATAATTACAAGGAATTTTTCCCAATTAGAATTGAATTCCAATAATAGAAATTCGTCACTAACTCTTGGGCTCTGTTTCTGGATTGATGTAGTTGGAATCTGATATCAAGACCACTTCTAAATGGAAGCCCTTCTCATAAGCTTTCCGTGGGCTGTTGAATCGCCTAAAACGGACTTCTGTAACTCCAGATGTGGCACAAACAGTGTAGACTTCGCTGCGACCCATAAAATCCGAATTTTAATCCCCAACTCTTGTTATTTAAGCTCCAAGCCCTCCTTTATTAAAACTCCTTGATACCTACAATAAAACATTAAAATTTATTAAATAAAAATCCAAATCAATGCAAAATAACTTAAATATAGGGATAATATTATTAATAAATGCACATTATCACATCCCCACACTTAGCATCTTGCACGTCCTCGGGCAAAGAAGAAAGAAAAAACTAAATCCTAACTAACTAATACCACTTCCGTAGGTGATCATGGTTGCATTTGGCATATGCAACAAGCCCTTTAAACCCCAAGGTAGCCCAAGTGGACGAGTAAGGTCTCGTGAGGGTTTGTAGTGAATTTACCCACAAAATTCGTAATTTTTATTTTGACATCCAAGTCTCAAACATGAAATATATCATATCACTCCACACATGCAAACTTAATCATGTAATAGCTCTTAGATGTCATAAAATGCGATTCCTCAACTTTACACACCAACACAACTATTCAAGCACGCACACATAGTCTCAAAAGACTAAAATATCATGAATAACATCAAAGTCTCAATCAACAAGAAAATAGCATGCTTAGGATGGAAAATAACCTCACAAACACTCAAATCACACAAGTGTTTAGGTGCAACTGTATCACTCAAGTTCAATCAAATGCACATGTGCTACCATAAGCTTGCTTGTCCACCAAAATCTCTATACTTCGTGTTCGTATAAATCAAAAGGTCTTTGTCAAGGGTTGTAACGAGGCTTAGGTGACGGGTAGGATATCAAAGAAATAGGCTAACACGTGGCTAAACTTGACAACTAATAGAGCATAATGTTCATATACACTTGAAGCACTCAACATGAAACTAACTTGAGATATCATCCCACATACAAATGTAAACTCATAAATTTCACATTGTAAGAACCATGGAACATACACTCTCTTTCTTTCTTTTTTCCTTTTTTTCCTTTTTTTCCCATTTTTCCCATTTTTTTTTTGAATTTTTTTTCTCTATTTTTTTTTACTTCCTGCTTCCTCCTTTTTTATTGATTCGAGTGACTTTATTGAAGTGTCACGAAGAAGGAATAACCAAACCAATTCAATTCCCACCCAAAATTTCACACAATGACAAAGATATCCCCACACTTAATATTTTACCAATCTCATCTATACATCACAATGCTCTACTAGTCAATCAAGACAAGAAGAAATAAATAAGCTCAGGATTAATGTGGTGATATACGAAAGAAAAAGGATATAGGCTCAAGGGGCTCACTAAGGATTAATTTAAGGGTACTGTTTAGGACAATACGGTTAATCCTAGTGCCTTTATCATTTTTACACAATACACAATATCAATATGCGCACGACCTGGTTTAAAGCAAGTTCTAGAGCAACACATACAATGACGAATAACTCACCACAAAAAAATAGATTGATAAACGATGTATCAATCATAAATTAAGGCTCAAGATCTCACATGGTGATAGCATGCCATACTCATAAAAATTGACAGTGACGTACATTCAAGTTTTAAATTTTTGCAAGCACGTACAAGACATCATCATGCATAAAGTATTTTACGCTAAGGAGACATACACATGACACGCGAAAAATAAGACATGGTGTGTACTTATCCTTATTGACATGCTATATTGACAAGGCAATCAATTTTTTAAGTTTTCTAATTTTTTTTTTAGTGTTTTTTCTATTTTTTTTAACTATCCTAGAATAAAATTTAAAAAAGAAATATCTAATGTCCTAAAGAAAACTAAGAAAAAGAAAAAAAAATTATCCTAATTTTTATTTTATTTTTTTATGTTGGAAACCCCTCCCCACACTTAAATGGTTCATTGTCCCCAATGAAATATATTTATGAAATATGTAAAATTAAAAAAAAATCTAAAAATAAAATACAAAAAGAAAATTAAAAAAAATATGTACAAAAAAAAAAGTTAAAATACTCCCCGATGATCGGCATGAAGTGTCCTTTGAAAATTGCAAAGGTGCAATGAAGGAGTCAAAATTGCTGGGCTGCTCTTGACTTTATAAAAATCAGAATGCAAATATAATCATCAGTTGCAAACTGGTGGAGTGGTTGGCGTCATTGGCTTCTATGTAGGAGATCAGGAGTTCAATTCCCCACTCCATCATTTCCATATATTTTTGAAGGACAGCTGCTGGACATGGACGCCAAATGATGACTGATATGGGCTGAAGAACATTGTTCTATGGGCTTGACCAGATTAACGGGCTCCAATTGTGTAAGGCCCAAATGCACACTTTTATGGACTGCATTTAACAGAAAGGTGTAACAGCTTTGCACTGGGGCGCATGCGCGCACGCGAGGTTTAGTACGCCAGCACCTAAAATTGTGTAGTGAACAGAGAAATTTGCACGCCCTTCACAATATTCGATGTCCATCATTAAATTTCTGTTAAATATGAGATTTCAATTGCACAACGTGCAATTCCCGTGCTCACCATGCCAATATCTCTCCTCACCATGCAATTTTTTTTCTCCAAATTATTTTTTTTAACGCCCTTACAAAAATCATGGGTTGCCTCCCAAGAAATGCCTTTCGTTAAAGTCTTTAGCTAGACATGGCAATGGGCTTTTTACTTTATAATTTCACACTGTAGTGTAAAATTCCGCATCGCAATTTTGTATGGCCATTTAATTATCTTCTTTGGGACTACATCTTTGATAACAAGTTTCAACCTTTTTCGCTCCTCAAAAGTGCCTATGACATTGTTCTTTAGTAAAACCTCTGAAAACAATTCTTCCTTATCAGGAGGTAAATCTGCTGAGATAATAATGGACAAAGTCGGAGATGTCAACCTTCTCTGCTTATCAAAAGAACTTATTGTAGTGTCCATTAACATGATCTGCATGTCTATAGAGCACGTAATGTCATGAAAATTTGTAATATCCCTTCCAACTTTCTTGTCCGGAGGTAATTCTGATGAGATGATGATAGAATATGTTGAAGATGAGCTCGAATAAACCTCTTGAGAATGAGAGGACAGCAACTTCAGTTCCAAATCAGGTGGTTCTTTAATAGAGGCTTTTGGAGGTTCGACTTCTGCAGATAGCACTTTTATTGACCCAAAATAATGCACTATTTCTGGATCTTGTGAATTAACCTCCAACAAAGCTAGATGCTCCTCTTCATTTTTTTCATGTCCAGAATCTAGAATCATGGGCAGCTCTAGTGGATCTTCATACGAATTATGCTCTAATTTATTATAAACTAGAACATCCTCTATATAGATTGATGAAGATTCATCTATATATCCTTCATGCTTATATGTTATTTGAGAGACATCCACCTTTATTGTGCTTTCAACTATCATGGGTTCAGATTGCACCTTCCCATCGTCAAGTCCTTGTTGCTGAGACCCTTGAAAACATGAATAGTTATTGTCCATTGTTGAAGATCCAAGAAAAACTCTTTCATTGATACATGAATAATTGGGAGGTTGCACCACTAGGTGATTGACATCAAAGCAAATCGAATCTGGATTAGAAGGACAATAGTCATAGGTATGAGCACCACAACAATAAACACACGAAACACTCTTAGCTTGGCTCAGTGGTGGACTCATTGGTTGCCACATAGGTTGATTCATTCCTATGCCCATATTTTTAATCATCTCTGACATTGAAGATAATCTACTCTGCAACGAAAGAAGTTCTTGATCTCGTGCAGCACACTCTTCATCATACGCCATACCCATCGCATATGGAGAATACATGACTCTATGTTGTTAACCTGAAAAACAACAAGAATCACCAAAGTAAGCTCCACAAAATAAACCAAACTGCAAGATGATTAATTTTGCAATAAACACTTTAACACTCCCCGGCAGCGGCGCCAAAAACTTGTTGCGTAAAATCCAAATGTGCAAGTGTACACAATCGCAAGCAAGTAATACAGTAGTAAATACCTGATATCGTTCCTCAAGGACTGTCGATTTATGTAAATCGCAATTAATATCAAACAATTCAGTTATAGAACACAAGAATGGAGTTTTGATTTATCTAACTAAACATCAAAATTAACTAATATATATTATACTAACAAAGAGAATCGAATGAGTTTTATATACGAGTAGCTAAGTCAAGATAATTACTTCCCCCTAATATGTTCATGTGGGCAATAAAGCAGTGTAATACTATAGCAAAATCACAGTCTACTAACCAGAAATTCAATGATCATAGGTTTCTCTCGAAATCACTATGGTACAGATTCTGTAATTAAATTAACATATGTCTATGCCCAATTCAACTTTCAGAATACAATTAAGCACCAATTTCACACGGCTATGCAAGGTAACAATATATGTCTATACTGTCACAAAATTAATATCAACAGATATAATCATGCACCATTCAAGTATTGTGTCAGTTAATCATAACCCTCTTAGTATTACAATTAACTCAATTATCTACTAGAATTGGCCAAACAAAAGCAAATAATAACATGAAATCCACTTGAACGAATAAACTGTGAACTACACATAGCACTTCTTATCAAAACACCAACAATCTCATACTAGGGTTCCATAAAAATCCCAACTCAATAAATTTAGTTCATAATAAACGCATCAAAATAATCCCAAGTTAACCAACACATGTTCATAAGAAGAGATATAAAAAGATAAGAGAAAACTAAGCCAATTGAATGTCTTCAATGGCTGAACTCCTCGTTGTTGATTGCTTCTTCTCCTCCCTTGTGCAGCTACTCTCTTGCCTCTATCGTATCTCCCTTTTTTAGGTAATAGGGTTGATCTATCTAATAATATGTCTAATAAAAGTATTTTTAATTATTACCATAATTACAAGGAATTTTCCCCAATTAGAATTGAATTCCAATAATAGAAATTCGTCACTAACTCGTGGGCTCTGTTTCTGGGCTGATGTAGTTGGAATCTGATATCAAGACCACTTCTAAATGGAAGCCCTTCTCATAAGCTTTCCGTGGGCTGTTGAATCGCCTAAAACGGACATCTGTAACTCCAAATATGGCCCAAACAGTGTAGACTGCGCTGCGACCCATAAAATCCAAATTTTAATCAAATTAATCCCCAACTCTTGTTATTTAAGCTCCAAGCCCTCCTTTATTAAAACTCCTTGATACCTACAATAAAACATTAAAATTTATTAAATAAAAATCCAAATCAATGCAAAATAACTTAAATATAGGGATAATATTATTAATAAATGCACACTTATCAATCTTAAAAATATTATAAATATGAAAAATAGCAATTACAATATTAAATATAACTAAATAATGTTTTTAAAGCCGACACCCCACTCATAATATGCTCAGTAATAGTATAACAATTTGTTTAATTAGAATATTAATTTATTTTGACAAACAACATGTGTATAACATTTTGACACAATAAAAAATGACGCAATGTAAACAATTTAAGTCATTAATTTACAAAAAAATAATCTTAATTTTATACATATAATTAATATTTTATATTGAAATAATAATTATAATACTCAAATAAAGTTTGTCAATATTTTATATAAATATTATTAAGTAAATTTAATATATACTTATTTAATTAGTGTAATTAATGATTATTAAAATGTCATTAAGATGTCATTAGGCTGCTACTTAATGCACAAAAAAAAAATTAATAAAAAAATCAAAAAATGAGAATTGAAGAAAAATATCTTAAACGCTTCTGGTGCGTTTCTGATCTCCAGGCATTATAATATATATAGATTAAACATAAATTTAAATTTGTGTAATGTATTTTTCGAACATTTTCTTTTCCAAGTTTAATGCTAGATATAAATTAAACATTTTTATAGTTTTACACCGACAAATATTTCTTGGTTTTAAAATAAAGTTATATTCCAAGTTGTATTTATGCCCTTTGAAATTCAAATAACTTTTTCTATTTAGTCTTCTGAAAATTCAATTAAATTATACTAAATGATTGGTTGATTAAATAAGGATAACCACATGCATATATGAATTTTTACTACTCAGTAGCAACTGTGCACATTTACATTCATTTATCTAGAAATTATATATTTTATTATTAGTTCCGATTATAGTAGTCAGGGCCGTCTTTGAGAGTGTGCAAGAAGCCACTTTACATAGGGCCTCCAAATTATAAGGGTTTCCAAATTGAAAAAATTCCTTCATATATATATATATATATATATATATATATATATATATATATATATATATATATATATATATATTTGAAATGCAGCAAAGCTTGAATTGATAAAAGGAGCAGCCATTATGTGAAATGCACTACTAACTTAGTACAGGACCACTAGGAACATTCCTCGAACATAGAAACCCCAAAACAAAACCATGACCTCATAGATCAAGACAAAGGACAACTAGCTGACATAGCTTTTGGCTTAATTATACTTAGATCCACAAACATTACTTAAACTTAATAAAAACATAATATCTTAAAGACAATATAAAAGCATCATGAAAACGATTCATTTCCCCCAAGCCTGTCCAAACCCTTCAGAGCATCTCCTACATCATCATCTCCTCGTCCTCCAATTGAACTAAACCAGCAACCTCATTACCCAGCTCATCTTGCACAACCACAACCTCCTGAACCTCTTCTTGAACCACATCGGCAATTATATCTGTTAAGGCTAATTTTCGTAAGCCCTAAATTGAATTTGTAATTAGGGTTGAACGTATATAATAGGGTTTTAAGAATTTGGGGCTGAGCTTGAGAGGTATTATCCGAGTGTATGGGATTCTGAATGCCCTCTCAAGGTGCCTACGTATCCTTTATATAGGAAATCAAGCCCACATAGTTCTAGGGTTCGTTCGTTCACCGCCTTTATTCTTCACGCGCAAGTAATGGATTATTCTTCGTGCGGAAGTAACGCTCTAATTGATAAGTTTCCTTCCATAATAATAGTTATGGCGGTGGAACATATTCTTGGGCCGAATCCAGATGTTGGGCTAGCAAGCGAACCATTTAACTCCTTGCAGGTCAGCACGAGCGGTAAGTACTAATTTGTCGATCCAACCAATATTTTTAAGCCCAATAACCTTTAATAATTTTCAAGCCTCTACTGGAATATACATTTTAAGTAACCTAAAAATTGTAGGATATATCAAGTATCAACAAGTCCCCAGTTTTTTTTAGAACTAGTTCTAAACAAAAACTCAAATATTTGGCGAGATTATAAAATTTATTTGGAAGTGGAATCAACCTTCTCCAATTTAATATTTATCTCATATTTGACGGGCTTCTTGCTTAGTCAACCATTTCGTCATACAGGCGTGCAAACCTTATACATTGGCCATCCAAATTTTAATCTACTTGAGTTAATAATATATTAACTAATCAAGCTCACGAGATGCCAAGCTAATGTCCAGGTTTTTTTTGGCCCACTTTTTTGACCTCTTCCTTTCCCACCATGTCACACGGTTGGCATGTGATATTTGTCACATATTTTTAAGTTAATTAGTAGAACAAGCCAATCTCTTTTACATTGTAGGCGAGCGAATGAGCTGTAGTTCGGGCGGGCGAACGTCTTTATATATATATATATATATATATATATATATATATATACTTATATATATATTAATAATATCTTTTCTCCATGTCTGACTTTTGACCATAATAATCCAGTGCCTATATATAATTCCCAACCACCCATATTTCCCAGAAGCTCGTTAAAGACATACTTCATTATTGCAACTTCCGGCTAATCGGCGAGTTTTTCCGGTGAACACAACCAACGAATTTTCAAGCTTGTTTCTGCAGATCTAGTTCTTTACCTTGTGCCATTTTACAAGTGAGTCTTCATTTTAAACATCTTTGAATAAATATGATGTTCTTGGCACTTAAAGCTTTTGGAATATTATTTTTCCGGCATATTTTTCTGCTACCACTGTGAGTCCTCGTACACAAATACGTCCTTACTGCATTTCATTAGCTTTATCAGCCTACTTGCATGTTGTGAGCATATCAAAATTTTGGAAGTTTTCACTTATCGACAAGTTTCGGAATTTTCTAACCCGGTACTATATATGTGTCTATACGTGTATTTCGAATTATTCTCTCCTGATGCTTAATACTGAACCAACCATTAGTTGTGCATATTGCCTCACGAGATATTTCATCCGTTCGCCCGGAGTTGCTCGCCCAAATTTGACATATCAGTGGTCGTTCGTTCATTCGTCATATAAGCATTAGAATACTGAGCTCAATAATTTCTTAAAAACAAAAAACATATTCACATTCTTGTTATAGAAATAAATACCTCGCTTATTCAAGATTGTCACCCAGCTGTTCGACCCCACTAAGTTTTGCCACTTGTGTGGATTTTTAGGTGTCCAACAAACTAAGGTAATTATTTAGACCGAATTCTCATGGCCGTACACCCCATCCAGTCCATCCATTCATCTTGTAATTGTCCTGCAATCCTCTGGGCTTATCCATTAGGTGAAGTGTCAAGTCCCCGGGCGATTACATTAAATATTTTTTGTTGTAAATATTTTTTGTACTTCGCTCGGGCTCACTTTGACTCTTTCATGCAGATGACTTCCAAACGGACGAAAGATAATCCTTCCATGGCTTTAGTGCCAACCCCAGCCATACATGAAGTTGGACCTAGTCATCCGATAGTTTGGAACGAAGACATAGCTAATCGATTTTCTAGCTTCAATCGGTGAAGAAAAATTAAACCAGAAAAATTTGATAGGATGGGCGATGATTTTAACTTCGCAAATGAATACTTTGGTATGATGCCTGATGATGGTGATAAGGTGTATACCGAAGTTAGGTATCACAATGTTAACGGGCTAGAAGTTTTTCATGCGTCTTTCTCTTGTGGCCTTCGAGTCCCCATTCATCCATGTGTTGAACTATCTACCGGACTATTCTGGCATCACTTCAACCTAACAGGCTCAAAGAAATGTCCATGATTTTCTGCTATCGGGCTTCGTCCGAAGAGACAAAAATGAACATATACAGTTTCAAATAACAGAACCGCTTACAAAAAGTGGGTTTTCTTATTTGGTCCTGGATTAGACGGGCTTAATAACTGGGCGGCTGAACTAAGACCCATTCCCAAATATTCTTTGGAGGACAATGAGAAAGCTGAATATGCAAAACTCCTTGAGGATTGGATGGAAGATGACATCCTGTCAGCGTCCTACGCTGTAAACGAACGTCACTTACTTAAAATTCATGGTAAAAGGAGTCATTCGTACATACCTTGGATGCATCTTTTGCTCTTTATTTATCTACTATGCACTCTTTATTCCTCTTATTATCTTGCATTAGTTCATACATCTTGTTATTCCCAGATTACACACTTGTATAATTGTAGAAGGGGGGGGGGGTTGAATACAATTCTTGATATTTATAAATTTCTGATAAGAACTTCAGAAACTTATGAAGAGATAATTGCAATGTAAGATTTAAACACAAACACATATAAAATCAGGTGGTTAATATGCACCACCTGAAGCTTTTATTTGAAGAAAACTCTGTGATACAAAATGTACACAGCTGCCGTTTTACAACTCTTTGCTTCTAAGAATATTCAAGAAACCCTAAGCAAATATGTCTGTTTTCTTAACCTACAAAGAGTTGCTACACTTGGTTATATATCCCAAGTTTTACAAGTACTACTGGAATAAGATAATACTAATCTAATTCTAGTTGACTTGCTACTACACTCCAAATACACATGTAGCCGAAAGGTTGTCCTTGTGTTCAGACATGTCTCCTGCACCTTTCTTGTATTCATAGTGTAAATAGAATGCTTCTTTCTTCTGTGTTTCCAAAGTATGGCTGCCATACTGCTTTTTGTATCTACTTTCGACTCATGTGATCTGTCAGTCAAACATGTCCTTATCAACTGCTAATCTCCAGCTAATCATAGAAAACAGTGTCAATGATTATCCGTTGATGATGTATACTGACATCCGTTGATGATGTATAGTGACATCCGTTGATGATGTATAGAGCAGTATCCGTTGATATTGGGACTTGAGCTGTATCCGTTGATAGAGTTTAGTCTTCATCCGTTGATACACTTTCACTTAGACAGAATTACATAGCATAGCTTATTTACAATTGGCTACCCTATTCTGCCTATCCGTTGATAGTCAACATGACTGTGGATAAAAACACTATCAACTGATAACATAGAGATACTGCAGTGTGCTACAAAACCTCATCCGTTGATGAGCTACCTGTCAACGGATAGAGTTATAAATCCTCATCCGTTGACAGCTACAAAACCTTAAACAATTTGATTGATTGTGAAGTTATCATCAAGTACAACATATTCCTAACAATCTCCCCCAATTTATACTTGATGGCAATAAAGCATAAATTCAGGACCTTGATGATAACAAAACATTCCTAAAGATATATAAAGAATAATGCATAAATTGTATTAAGCTACAATAATTAAAAACTGAAAGTTTGAGAAATTTACAGAGAAGTGCTCCTCTAGACTGAGCAAATTAGGACTGTTTCTTTCCTCTTGTTGGCATCACCCTTGATTTTCCTTCCTTGGCAGAGTTAGACTCAATCTGTATTTGGAGTTGCCTATAGAAGGCATCTTCTTCATCTACCTTTGGATTTAGCTTCTGTTGTAGCCATCTCAGGTATTGAGAACTAGCCTTTGGTAGTTGGTCTTCTAACCTGAAGAATCTCCTGTTACCATCTTCATCCCTGAACTCCATCATCCAGAAAGGTTGGAGGTGGATTTTCTGTCCATTGTATGGGATCTTCATTTTCCTTGGTAGACTTGATGGTGAGTTCCAATCCCTCCTTATTTGTTCTATCCTGTCCAGTATCTCCCCTTTTGCTATCTTGGAGAACCCTGTGTATCTCTTGATTGCAGAGAACACTTTGGTTAAGGTATGATAATTTTCTCCAAGAACCCTTTGTAGTGGCCATGTCCTTTCCATTCCTCCCTTGTATACAAAGACCAATCTTTCAGGCAAATGTCTATATTTGTCAATTCCTCTTACTTCTGACAATTCATCCAGATAAAGATTCATGTCAGAGTATTCTTCAATATCTGCCTGATAGATAAAATCATCCTTGTTTTCCAAGATTGGCTGCCTGACAATTGCAGGTACCCTAGCAACTTGAATTGGTTCCTTTGAAGGTTGCTTCCTTGGTTTCCTTTTCTTCTGTGTAGGCTTCTGTTGAGGCTTCAGCAAGAATGAAGGAACCTCAATGGAGTCAAGATTCATTGGTTCCTCTTTAGGTACTATAGGCTCACCATGGAAATTTACATCTGGGTTGAATACTTTTACATCAATAGGTTGTGATGAACCAACTGTCTCTCTGTTTTCAGTTTCTGGAGAGACAGGCCTCCTTGCCTTTGATTTTAATCTCTTGGATTTGGGGACTGATTTCCCTTTCTTTTTGAATTTGGGGACTTCCTCAGGTTCCCTCAATTCATCCTCTACCTCATCCAATAACTCTTGAGCCAGCCTTGCTTGCTTCTCATCTGAGTTTTCATATTGATATTCAGTGCTTGGTTGAGATTCTCTTAGCAGCCTTGAAGTCTCTTCTCTCTTGGCTTCAACAAATCTAGGATGGCTGTTGGATATGTTTAGAACTTTTCCATTCCTTATGATTACAGCCATCCATTCTCTTACACAACTGTTAGTCTTCTCCTTGAATTCCTTGATTGTCTTACCCATCAGCTTCTCTTCATCATCCTTGGGAAATGGAAAGTCCAGTTGTAACTTGTTCTTCCCATTTGCTTTTGATGGTGAGAAGGGTCTTGATTTGATGTAGGGTTCAAATTCCTTAACATGAGAAGGCTCAGCATCATAGAATGTAGGAGCCACAATTGCTGGAGTGAGCACCTTCAGAATTGTTGTAGATATTGTTGGAGCTGAGGTTTGGCTAGAGAACAGAGTTGATGCAATAGATTGATTGATCAATCTTTCTGTCCTCATTATCCTTTCATAGTTTTCCTCTTTCATCTTTTGGAGAGCTTCAATTTTGGCTAGCTTTTCCTCTTCTGTCAAGTTTGAGAGATCAAACTCTTCAGATAGAGCTACTTGTTCAGGTTTGGATTTGCTGGGGGAAGCTGTGACAATGAATTCTTGTGGATTGACCACTATGGTAGGCTGCTGCTCCCCCTGACTTGCTGCTTCCCTGCTTTCAGAAATTAAGATTTGACTTGTAGTTGCCACAGCCTCTTCCACTTTCTCCCCCTTTTTGTTAGCATCAAGGGTTTGACTAGAAGTTGGGGCTGCAACAAACTTTTCTAGCAGTTGGGTTTGCAGTTTCTGATGTTGAAGAAATTGCTCCATCTGGGATTCCATCTTTTCCACTCTTGAATTGAGAAGTTGCACAGACTTAGCCATGTTGTCTTTTTTGAGAAACCTTTGTTGTAACACCCTCTGAGTGGCTGTAGGAGCTAGTTGCTCTAGCTTGGAATCCACAGAGATCTTCACATCCTTGATTTCTTGTTTGAACTCCTCTAAATTGGATCTCTGAATCACCATTTGCATCTTTTGTAACTTTAGGGAGTCAATTGCCTGTTGAAGAACAACCTTTCTCCGTGGATCTGCTTCTGGGTGCTCAGCCAGGGCAGATTTATATTGCCTTATGATTTCCATATCAAGTTGATGATAAGTGTAGTTTTGAGCAAATGCAAAATCATGAATACTGCTACCACCTTCATCTTCAGAGCTCTGGCTGTCTTCATCTTCAGAATTGTCAAATTCATCACTCTCAGCAGTGGTTGGCAGAGCTGCTATAGATTCCTTAGCTCTAAGTAGAGACTGTGAGGTGTGCACTAGGTGCATTGCCTCCTCTGCTTCCACATTGCCCTGTTGTGCCAGAATTTGATAGGCAGGAACATGGTGAGTAAAGGTTTCAGCATCCAAAGAAATGGAGTCAATCATGGACTGATATTCTCTTTGAAATTCCATTTCCTTGGATGCATCCTCAACCCTCATTGACTCACTAGCAATTGCTGCTTCTTCCATCCTTATCTCTCCTGTAGTCCCTTCTCTCCCCTCATCTCTCTTTTCTTGCATCAAGGGCTCCCCTTGGCTCACACCTCTCACACCCTCACCTTCACCTACTAAGGTGGAACTCTCAAACTCTCCTTTTGCCTGACCGGAAGAAATGGCCAGCCTCTCATTATTTATCTCTCCTTTTGCCTGCTCACAAGGCAGCCTCTCACTCCCTTCCCTCAAACCTAAAAGTGTTTCAACTACTGAGAACTCCTCTACACTTGACACTGGAATGTCAGATATAGCAGTGGTAGAGTGAGTTATAAACGGATAAGGAATATCCGTTGATGGAGTAGTTATAGCTGTCAACGGATGGCTAGATAGAGGCGCATCCGTTGATGGAGAAACACTTGTCAACGGATGAAGGATATCCGTTGAGGAAGGAATAATTATATCCATTGAAGAGTAAACCAACACTGAATCTGTGGAGATTGATTTTAAGTTCGAGGCCACAGTCTGTGTTGAGAATTCTGGAAGGGAAGATTGATGGTCCAACAAATCATCTAAAAGACGATGACCACCAATTACAGAGTGGGGCTTCTCCAAGAATCTTAAAGATGGAGAATCAGGAATTGATGTAGATATCATATCCACATCCAGAGATGGAGTTGGTGATGGTGGATTGTAATGTGTGTCGATTTGAAGATTAAGATCAAGGGGCTGTGACTCCACATTTATTGAAGCCACATCAAACTGAGTTTAAGAAGGTACAGTTTCCTGTACAGTGTGTGCACCCTGTGATTCCCATGTGGTTTTAGATTTCACTCTTCTTCCATAGGTTTTTGAGATTGGGCTATATGTGTCCCTAACCCTCTTGTGCAGTGTTCCTTGTGGGGAACTTGATTCAGTAGTCACACTCTGTTGAGAGAGTGTAACTAGAATTTGGCCTGTAGTTACATTAGCAGTCTTTTGAGAGACTGAAATGGTGGTTGCACTCATCTCTCCTTCCTTATCCTTAGGGCTTCTTTGATGTTCACCCTATCCCTCACCACTCACTACCACCTTCACACTCCCCTCAAGAGGTTTGGTAGATTTTACAACAGGTGTCTTTTGAGAGACACTTGAGGTTTGCTTTTTAGAATGTGGTTTTGGAACTCTGGATTTGGTCACTTTGGTAGGAGCCTGTTTGGTCACAACTACAGACTCCATTGTGACACTAGAAGGCAAAGAAATTTGGGGGTTGGAGATAGGGGTTTCAGAGTTAGAGATAGTTACCTGAACAATTGGTAGATATACCAACTGTACTCCTGCATTGAGGTTCATTCGAATCAGGTCACTTAAGACTCTCTTCTCCTGAACAAAACATTGGAACTTGCTATCCGGGTTAGCAATGGATAGCTTATTCTCAGACACATGCAGTGCTAAGAGCATTAAAAATCTAGCAAAGTAGATATTCTTGCTCCTAGTTTCCTTTTTACCCAACTTTGCAGCTATCTCATACATAACTAATGTGCCAAAATTATAGAATTTATCATTTAAAAGCATACACATCATTGTTAGCATGGACTGGGTAACAGCATCAAAATTACTAATTTTTCCTGAAAAAGTTTTAATGAAAGCATCACAGAAGTAGCTCCATTCTTTAACCATTCCTTTTCTAGCAATTTTCCCTAAGTTTTCAGTACTAAGGGCATAATTAATAGAATTAAGCATGGCAACAATTTCAGCATTAGTAGGCACTTTCAGACAGTTATTCTCAGGCAATTTTAAACAAGCAGTTATTACATCAGAATTAACCACATAGTTTTTACCCTTTAAAGAAAAAGCAATTGTACCGTCTGTGCCATTGTACTCAGCAGATGTCCACATCTCTTCAATTACCTCGTGGATTAAGGGAGTGGTGGCCGTCATAGCATATGACAGTTTGCATTTCTTCACGAAACTCATCAAAGTGTGGTAAGCTTCTGGAGCATTCACTGTGTCAACAAAGGCCGCGAAATTGTTCTTCTCATAGGTAAACCCAGTGGAGGACATCATCTTAACAATAGGCGCCATTGAAGTGATTGAACTTTGGTTACAGAGAGTTTTAGGGAAGAAGATGCAGTTAACTTTTGATATGCTTGAAAATGAATAAAAGTGAGATTTGAGAGTACAAGTCCGCCTTTTATATTTTTCAAGAATTAAAAATGAAATAATTAAAAGTAATTACTCCATTGGTCAAAAGTAACTGTCAGATAATAAATAAAAAGAGAATAAGTACAGCCATGATTAGATATACACGGTTACCAACGGTTAAAAAGAAATGTATATCAACGGATATAGAATGAACGGTTGAGATACAGTTTATCCGTTGATGACGTGGATAGCCTGTTACCCGTTGACATGCAAAAATCTAGTAATGTGTTTATACTATCAACGGATAAAAGGATATCCGTTGATAAGCTAATTTTGCCTTAGGCAAAATTTCTGCAGAAAATTTTTCTGAAAGTTTTAACTTTCAAGTAAATCAAAACACATTTCCAGCTTCAATTCATTGAAATCAAATATCACTAGAAATTATGACAAGTTAAGCATACCTAGCTCACCTACCAATCTTGTGAATGTGGATTCATC
This sequence comes from Saposhnikovia divaricata, assembly GCA_036435485.1. Classification (NCBI taxonomy): domain Eukaryota; kingdom Viridiplantae; phylum Streptophyta; class Magnoliopsida; order Apiales; family Apiaceae; genus Saposhnikovia; species Saposhnikovia divaricata. The sequence goes on along the minus strand of CM071594.1, from coordinate 185,566,926 downwards.
AAGAGGCTTGGTGAAGATATCTGCAAGCTGCATTTCACTTGGCACAAAGTGCATTTCTACTGTACCATTCATCACATGTTCTCTAATGAAGTGGTATTTGATGTCAATGTGCTTGGTTCTCGAATGTTGCACTGGATTCCCTGTGATGGCAATAGCACTTGTGTTGTCACAGAAAATTGGAATCTTCTCAACTTTTAGACCATAGTCAATGAGTTGGTTTCTCATCCATAGAATCTGTGCACAACAGCTTCCAGCCGCAATGTACTCAGCTTCAGCTGTAGAAGTGGAGACTGAGTTTTGTTTCTTACTGAGCCATGACACAAGCCTGTTTCCTAGAAATTGACAGGAACCTGTAGTACTTTTCCTATCAACTCTGCAACCTGCATAATCTGCATCTGAATAGCCAGTTAGATCAAAACCAGATTCTCTTGGGTACCAAATGCCAAGGTTTGGTGTTCCCTTGAGATACCTGAAAATTCTTTTAATAGCTATTAAGTGAGACTCTCTAGGATCAGCTTGAAATCTAGCACAAAGACAAGTAGAAAACATTATATCAGGTCTACTAGCTGTTAGGTATAAAAGTGAACCTACCATGCCTCTATAACTTGAGATGTCCACAGACTTTTCCTTAGTATTCAACTCAAGCTTAGTTGCAGTGGCCATAGGTGTTTTAGCAGATGTACAATCCATTAAGTCAAATTTCTTTAAGAGATCATAAATATATTTTGTTTGACTTATGAAAATGCCCTCATTAACTTGCTTTACTTGTAGGCCAAGAAAGTAAGTTAATTCACCCATCATACTCATTTCATACATACTTTGCATAAGTTTGGCAAACTTTTTGCAAAGCTTCTCATCTGTAGACCCAAAAATAATATCATCTACATAGATTTGAACAAGTATTGAAGAGCCATTAATATCCCTATGAAATAAGGTTTTATCTACTGTACCTCTAGTGAAGTGGTTCTCCAAAAGAAATTGAGATAAAGTGTCATACCAGGCTCTTGGTGCTTGCTTCAAACCATAAAGTGCTTTCATGAGAAGATATACATATTCTTGAAATTCTGGATCCTCAAAACCAGGAGGTTGATGGACATAGACCTCTTCTTCCAGTTCCCCATTTAGAAAGGCACTTTTGACATCCATCTGATAGACTTTGAAATTGGCATGTGCTGCATAGGCTAGAAAGATTCTTATTGCCTCAAGTCTTGCTACTGGAGCAAAAGTTTCATCAAAATCTATTCCTTCTTCTTGAGAATAGCCCTTTGCCACTAATCTAGCTTTATTCCTCACAATTATGCCATTTTCATCTGTCTTATTCTTGAGAACCCATTTAGTACCTATGACACTTCTATCATCAGGTTTGGGCACAAGTTTCCATACTTTATTTCTTTCAAATTGGTTTAGCTCTTCTTGCATTGCTAACACCCAATCTGGATCTAGAAGGGCATCTTCCACTTTCTTAGGTTCCTCTTGAGACAGGAAGCTACTGTATAGACATTCTGCTTGAGTGGCCCTTCTAGTTTGGACTCTTGAATTTGATTCACCAATGATTAACTCAAATGGATGATTTCTAGTCCATTTTCTTGCAGGTGGAAGATTTGATCTTGATGAGGTTGCTTCATTTCCATGATCATGTTGATTTAGCATTGAATTTTGACCCTGAGAAACTCCCCCTGAGTTTGTTGTCCTTGCTGAGTTATGAAGTTGACTGTCAATGGATGCATCATTTTGCCTGTCGACGGATGCTTGAGAATTTCTGTCAACGGATGCATCTCTAATAGTGTCAACGGATGTTGTAGAATGACTGTCAACGGATGCTTCATTTTCAGTGTAAGCATCACTTCTAGTTGGTATAACAGCTCTAGGTGGATCTCTGTGGTCATGATCTTCATTCTCCTCATCATCATCATAGTACATTCTTCCTTCACCTTCATTCTCAAATTCCAACTTTTCATGGTAACCTTCATCATTTAGGCCTAGAATCTTTTGATCATCAAACACAACATGTACAGATTCCATAACAATGTTGGTTCTTAGAATGTAGACCTTGTAGGCTTTCCCTGCTGCATATCCAATGAAAATAGCTTCATCTGCCTTTGCTTCAAATTTGCCTAAATTATCTCCATGATTCCTTAGCACAAAACACTTACATCCAAAGACATGTAGAAAAGCTAAAGTTGGTTTCTTGTTGGTTAATAACTGATAAGGAGTCATTCCTCTAGCTTGATTGACCAAGGAAATATTCTGAGTAAAGCATGCAGTGTTGACAGCTTCAGCCCAGAAATATGTTGGTAATCTTGATTCACTTAACATTGTTCTAGCTGCTTCAATGAGAGTTCTGTTTTTCCTTTCAACAACCCCATTTTGTTGAGGTGTTCTGGCAGCAGAAAACTCATGGACAATTCCATTCTCTTCACAGAAAATCTTCATTATGGAATTCTTGAATTCAGTACCATTGTCACTCCTGATCCTTTGTACTCTGTCTTCAGAACCATTGTTTAGCATTCTGAGGTGATTGATAATGATTTCACTTGCACAGTCCTTGGAGTGCAGGAAGAAAGTCCATGTGAACTTAGAAAAATCATCTACAATCACCAGACAGTATTTCTTCTTTGAAATAGACATGACATTTACTGGACCAAATAAATCCATATGCAGCAATTGAAGAGGCTTAACAATGGATGACTCTGTCTTGCTTTTGAAAGATGATTTCTTTTGTTTCCCTAATTGGCAGGCATCACATAGCCCATCTTTGACAAATTCCAAATGAGGGATTCCTCTAGCAAGATCCTTTCTTACCAAATCATTCATAACTTTAAAATTCAAATGTGACAGCTTCTTATGCCATAGCCAACTCTCATCCTTACTTGCTTTGCTGAAGAGACAAGTAATGGATTCTGAGCATGCTGAATTGAAGTCAGTTATGTAAACATTTTCTTTTCTAAAGCCTGTCAATACCACATTGTTGTCTTCCTTGGCAGAAACAACACAGGCTTCTTTTGTGAACTTTACTTCATAGTCTTTGTCACAAATCTGACTGATACTCAGCAAATTGTGCTTTAAACCTTCAACTAAAGCCACTTCTTCAATGATGACATTGTCTTTTGAGATCTGGCCATATCTCTTAGTATATCCTTTGCTGTCATCTCCAAAGGTAATTCTAGGGCCAGCTCCTTCCTTGAATTCTGTGAGCAGGGTTGAATCTCCTGTCATGTGCCTAGAGCATCCACTGTCTAGGTACCATAGATTCCTTCTGTTTCCCTGCACACATTTCAAAAGCAAATCAAGTTGATTTTGGTACCCAAGCTTCCTTGGGTCCTTTCTTGTTAGCCTTTGACTTTGCACTCTTAGCATTCTTCAACTTAGGTGTAGATGCTTGAGTGATGGGGTTTGACAAATGCTCATTTGCATGAATATTGGGTGCATGCATGTGTGGAAAATTGGCATACATATTATTCATGCTAGGTAGGTTCCATGACATTTGTGGCACATTCATAGATTGAAAGTATGGATTAGACACATATGGCATGTTCATATATGGATTTGAAAAACTAGCATTTTGATACAAACCAGGCATAACAGGCATTGCAAGCATACATGGCATTGGTTGAGGTACATGAACAGGAGCCTTGTTGACAATCTTGCAATTAGAAGATAAATGATTGACACTATTACAATTACTACAAGTTTTCCTAGGAGCAAACTTGTCAGGAGAGTAATTGTTTTTCTTGTTGATGCCTATCTTACCATTTCTGTTCTTTTTCTTTTTGCCCTCAATTTCTACCTTTTCATTGTCTGATTTACCAACAGCCTTTTTGTTGTGTAAATCACCTATCTTAGCCTTCCCACTGGATTTGGTTTTGCTGCACTCACCATTAACAAAATTCTTGTTTACTGGACCATACTTGATATCCAGTTTCCTAAGTTCCTTCTTACTAACAGACCTTTTGTTAGTCGATGGATACCTCTCATCCGTTGACGGTTCATCTGTCAACGGATGATCACTATCCGTTGATTCACAAATAGTCTCTAGATCCTCAAGGCCAGGTTCTAGCTCCTTTTTCCTTTGAGTCCAGGTATCATTCACAAATGATTCTATTCCCTGAACTTCTGTTATGTTTTGAGAAATATTCCTACAACTTTGAAATTTAGCAATTATCCCTTGTTCTTTTTCAAGCTGGTCTTTTAAAATCAGTTCTCTTTTTAACACAGCTTCAAGTTCGCTTTTAGCATTATTGCAATCAACTCTCATTTTCTCAAATTCTAGAAATTGAGATTCTAGAGCAGCATTTCTATCACTTAAAAACAGATTAGACTCTTTAATTCTATTGTTCTCTTTAGTAAGTGATTTAAGAGTAACACTTAAGTGATATAGTTCAGTAGACATTTCATCTATAACACTATTGCATTCCTCTTTAGTGAGCTCAGAGAGATTAGTAGAAAATACCTGATTGCTAGCTGAACTTGCTTCCTGCTCTCCAGAATCAGCCATTAAAGCAAGGTTGACCAACTCAGCATCATCATCAGAATGATTGTCATCAACAGCCCAGTCATACTCTTGAGTCAAGAATGCCTTTCCTTTCTGCCTGAGAAGATCAAAATATTTCTTCTTATAGTCAACAACCTCAGTTGGCTTTCCCTTGTTCTCAGATCTAGGTTTCCTGCATTCACTTATCATATGACCAGCAATTCCACAATTGTAGCATTTAATTTTGGATTTATCCACATAGTTGTTTGTGGAAAAATCCTTGTTAAATGGCTTGGCCATCCCAGAGTTTCTCTTGAATTTTAGCTTAGAGAATCTCCTAGATAGAAAAGCTAAGTGCTCATCTATCTCATCCAATTCATCCTGCTGAAGGGCATTCAATTCCTCAGACACCTTTTCCTTGCTCCTGCTTGATTCTGCTCTACCTTTACAAACCTCCCTGTTTGGTGTAGAACTAGCAGTTTCTGTCCTTTCCTCCTTTTGCTCCAAGTTGGCAACGAGTGCAACTGACCCACTTTTCTTTTGAGACTTCTCAATCTCTTCATCCTGCTCCATTTCCAGCTCATAGGTCTTTAAAGTTCCATAGAGCCTTTCAAGAGTAAATGTCTTGTACTCTTGAGTGTTTCTTAGAGAAACAGTCATTGGCTTCCATTCCTTGGGCAGTGATCTCAGAAATTTGAGATTAGAGTCTTTAACTTGATAGACTCTTCCATACAGTTTCAAACCATTTAGTAGCTTTTGAAATCTACTAAATGTATCATTCAATGTTTCTCCACTCTTAAAGTGAAAATGTTCATACTGTTGGATTAGTAGTTGCATCTTGTTTTCCCTTACCTGTTCTGTTCCTTCACACAGGGTTTGAACAATGTCCCATACTTCCTTAGCGGTAGTGCAGTTAATAACATTGTCAACCATGTCTGTTTCTAGACCATTGAACAGAATATTCATGGCCTTTTTGTCTTTGTGGACTTCTGCAATATCTTCAAGACTCCACTCAGAAACAGGTTTGGGAATGAAAGTGTCAGGCACATCATCAGCCAGGCCAACTCTTGTTGCTGTCTTCATTGGAACGTGAGGACCCTTGTCAATGCAATCCACAAAACCCTCATCAATAGACGAGAGATGTAGACGCATTTTTACTTTCCAGTGAAAGTAATTTTCTCTATCAAGAACTGGAATCTTCACTCCATAATCTTTCTTAGACATGTTGGAAGTGTGTTGATCTTTAAACTTCAAATATGTTAGAAGCTTGCTCTGATACCAATTGTTATTCCCAGATTACACACTTGTATAATTGTAGAAGGGGGGGTTGAATACAATTCTTGATATTTATAAATTTCTGATAAGAACTTCAGAAACTTATGAAGAGATAATTGCAATGTAAGATTTAAACACAAACACATATAAAATCAGGTGGTTAATATGCACCACCTGAAGCTTTTATTTGAAGAAAACTCTGTGATACAAAATGTACACAGCTGCCGTTTTACAACTCTTTGCTTCTAAGAATATTCAAGAAACCCTAAGCAAATATGTCTGTTTTCTTAACCTACAAAGAGTTGCTACACTTGGTTATATATCCCAAGTTTTACAAGTACTACTGGAATAAGATAATACTAATCTAATTCTAGTTGACTTGCTACTACACTCCAAATACACATGTAGCCGAAAGGTTGTCCTTGTGTTCAGACATGTCTCCTGCACCTTTCTTGTATTCATAGTGTAAATAGAATGCTTCTTTCTTCTGTGTTTCCAAAGTATGGCTGCCATACTGCTTTTTGTATCTACTTTCGACTCATGTGATCTGTCAGTCAAACATGTCCTTATCAACTGCTAATCTCCAGCTAATCATAGAAAACAGTGTCAATGATTATCCGTTGATGATGTATACTGACATCCGTTGATGATGTATAGTGACATCCGTTGATGATGTATAGAGCAGTATCCGTTGATATTGGGACTTGAGCTGTATCCGTTGATAGAGTTTAGTCTTCATCCGTTGATACACTTTCACTTAGACAGAATTACATAGCATAGCTTATTTACAATTGGCTACCCTATTCTGCCTATCCGTTGATAGTCAACATGACTGTGGATAAAAACACTATCAACTGATAACATAGAGATACTACAGTGTGCTACAAAACCTCATCCGTTGATGAGCTACCTGTCAACGGATAGAGTTATAAATCCTCATCCGTTGACAGCTACAAAACCTTAAACAATTTGATTGATTGTGAAGTTATCATCAAGTACAACATATTCCTAACACATCTTTGACTTACTGACTTTTGCCATAACTAATTTGTTTTCTGGCTTTATTTTTCAGTGTGTGGACGAAATGTTGAACTTGAGAAGAAGAAAGAATAGATGAGAGCCAACGTGGCAGCGAAAGCACGTGCAAAGCAGCCATCTATTGCTATTGACAAAGCAATCGGTGTAGTATCAACTGATAACCGGACGGATGACCAAGATGGATCTAACATAGAGGCTACAGAGGTAGTGCAGAGCAGAAGGAGGCACAGGGACGTTATGGATTTAACAACTGAAGGTTTTATGTCCAAATGCCTTAGGATTGGTGAAGATGAATTCAGTGTTCAGTTGCCACGTTCTGCTATGGTTTCAGCTAGCTCTTCTTCCGTTACTTTCGGTCATCAAGTTTCTTCACTTATCTGCCTTCCGGACGACCAGGATAAGAGGGATGTTCCTCTTTCGGTAGGTAATGAGCAAGCGCTTGCCCATGCTACTCAGGTAGACTTTTGTTCATCTTCCATGTATTCATTAAGTCATATTTACCTTACTTGCCATATCTAAGTACTCCTTACTTTTCCCAGGCTATGATGTGGATTGCCTCTCAGGCGAAGGAATCCTTACAGGCGAGCGAGGCTAGACTTAAGCTTCTGGAAGATTTGGAGAAGGAACGCAAGCTCAAGATCAAAGCAGAAGAAAAGTTAAACGAGGTAAACTTGGCGAAGGATGACCTGCAAAAGTCCCTGTCAGAAGCTACTACTTCTCTTCAGAAATTGAAGATAGAGGTAGCTAGGGCCCAGAAGAGTGAAGATGAAGCCCAAGAATTATGGTATGCCTAGGGGTTGAAGGATCGCCAGCTTAGAGTCCGATCAATCGTAGGGGCCAAGTACACGGACTTCCTTTTTGAGGATGAGGTAGATCCTATTAAGGATATCCCTGAAGAGCAAGGGGACGAGTCATAGGCCTCCTCTCCGTATTTACTTCCGTTCGGTTGGGCTAAACTCTGACTAGTTCGGCTGGGCTAAACTCTGACTAGTTTATTTGCCCGTATGTAACTGGATTATTATCTGCCAGCTTTTATTTAGTTGTTCTCCTAACCAGGCCTAACTTATTTTAAAACTTTCATAAGTTATCCTAGCTCTGCAGTTTGTTCTATTTCGTACGCATGATTTACTCTCCTAGCATTTCAAGGGGAGATCCCTAATAACCAAGCACGTAATCACTTTGTGTACATAGATGATAGGATATACCTATATAAGGTATTTCTCCTGTTAGCATTTTTCATAAATTAACATCCGTGAGAGGTTTTATGATTAAGCCTTAGTTTTCCAAGCATCAAGCAATTTGATTTGGGCCCAGGTCATGCTTGATTCTACTTGCACTATTTTGTTTTAATCTATTAAAACATTGTTTTACTCAGCACAATGTTTTGTTGCTTATCTAACCAATTTTATGATCGTTCGTACCTTATCCCCCCAGTGATCATTTTACTTAAACTGCTAGAGGATCACTAGTCTAAGGAAGGTTAAGAAGTAGTTCTGAAACACATGTAATAACAATAACATATGAAGAAAAACCTCAAAATTTTATTAATAATAGGAAATGTGTACCTGAGTTCGATGTTGGGAATACCCCAAAATGAAATTTTAATAATAATCCTATATGCGGGACAACATGTCCTTCAATAAGTAAATAGATAAATAAATAAATATAAATGTCACCAACCTACTGGTAGTATTTCTTGAGTCTGGACGCATTCCAAGTATTTTTAATTGGCTGGCCATCCAGGGTAGCTAGTTTGCACGTTTCCACCCTTGGCATCCCAATTACCTTGTACGGTCCTTCCCAATTTGGCATTAGTTCACCCTGCTGGGCAGGCTTCGAAGCAGCTACTTCACGAAGGACAAAATCTCCAACTCTGAATAGTCTCTTCTTTACCCCTGAATCAAAGTACTGAGCCACCCTTTGTTGATAAGATACTGTTCGAAGGGTTGCCTCATCTCTTATTTCTTCAATGAAGTCAAGGTTTGCCCTTAGTCCCTCCTCATTTTTGTCCGTACTGAAACATATATTCTGGTACGATGGCAAACCAACTTCCACCGGAACCAAGGCATCCGTTCCATAAGCTAATCGGAAAGGCGTTTCATTGGTTGCAGTTCTTGGTGTCGTTCGGTATGCCCAAAGCACATGGAGTAGTTCATCCACCCATAAACCTTTGGCTTCCTCTAGATGCTTTTCAATACCATTGAAGATTGATTTATTAACATTCTCAACCTATCCATTCGCCTGGGGATGGGCGACTGAACTAGTTCTATGGTGTAAAGCATAATGTAATGTAATATGTAATAGAGGATATATATAACTCAACTAGGATAAAAGATAAATAATATTAAATCTATACAGGGATCGTGAAATTTGAAGAACATGCACCAACAAGGATCAAGTCGCTGAAAGAAGTTCATTAACATGTTCAAGCCTCAGTGACAGAATAAGATGTACAGATGATTCAGTTGAAGAGCCAAAAAGATTCCATGTATTTACATAATTTGAAGATACTGCTACAGGCTAATCAATTGGAATGTAACAAAGGTGTGAAGATCAAGATCAGTGCTAGTCACTTGTGAACCAGACCAGCGCACTAAGTGTCAGCACATACGAGAAGGATCAACACATTAACTTACAGAAAGAATTGCCAAAGCCTATTGACGATCAAGGACATACATAATATTTCAAGGTATTGTCAAAAATTAATTTACTCTCTGGAAATTAAATAAGTAACAGATTAATTAATTATTTATAACAAATAATTAAATTAATCTAGTACTTGAATTATTTTCAGAGATGAATTAAAACAGCAGAATAAAACAGAAGAAAGAAGCCCAAGAGATACAAAAATAGTATTACTATGCGCAGTTACTATGCAAAGTTACTATGCATGGTTACTATGCACGGTTACTATTTGGGGTTGGTGTAATAGTGCCCGGTTACTATTTGGGGTTGGTGAAATAGTGCTCGATTACTATTTGGGGGTTGTTGGAATAGTGCTCGGTTTCTATTTGGGGGTTGTTGGAATAGTGTCAAATAGTGATTTCTATAATCTATAAATAGGCCTGTTGTATTTCATTTCAAAACGCACCTCAACACACAACTCTCTCTTCTCTCTCTTATATCTTCTCTGTGTAAGCTGCTAGACAGTCCATCTAGTAGAAAAGCCGGCTTAGCCCGCTTTCAGGAAGTGTCGGGTAGAAGGTCCTCGTGCCTAAACTATCCTTAGGAGTGTTTGATTTTGTAGTTGATCCATAGGATTAGATTGTGTAACAAACCTCCGGGTTTTATCTATTCAAAGATATTTCCGAAACAGTTGTGTTATTTTGATTCAGTATTTTTGATCTCATATCCACATCAAAAATCGAAATATTTTTTGAATAATGCATTCAACCCCCCTTCTACGTTATTCCGGACCTAACAATTGGCATCAGAGCCACTCTATTATTATACAACAGTTAAGATCCAAAAAGCTATACAATAATGACAGAGAAAACACAAACTCCAACAACAAGCAGATATGAATCAATCAGAGTTCCAATACTCAGGGCATCAGAGTATTCCATATGGAAGGTGAAGATGGAAATGTTTCTGGAGGCTACAGATCCAGAGTACTTAGACAGAATCCAAATGAGAAGAAAGACTACACTCCTGAAGATATCTCCTCTATTAGCAAGGATGCCAAGGTAAAGCATTTATTACATAGCGTTCTTGACAATGTTATGTCTAACAAGGTCATTGGATGCAAAACTGCTAAGGAGATTTGGGATGCTTTGGAAGTCAGATGTCAAGGAACCAAAGCCATCAAGAAGAACTGGAGAACAATACTCACACAGGAGTATGAGCACTTTGACTCGAAGACTGATGAGTCATTAACAGATTTATATGAAAGATTCCTGAAATTGCTGAATGATTTGTCACTGGTAGATAAGGAGTATAAACTTGAAGACTCTAATATGAAATTCTTGTTGGCTCTTCCTGAGAAGTGGGATTTAAAGGCCACTACCATCAGAGACAATTATGATCTGGAAGACATGTCTCTTGATGAAATCGATGGAATGCTCAAGACTCATGAGCTTGAGATGGAACAAAGAAGCAAGAGGCATGGAGGCAAGCCCAAGTCAATTGCTCTTAAAGCTGAGGAGAAAGCTTTTAAAGAAGTTACTGTGAAAAAGAGTCAATCCAATGGAAAGGCTCTTATTACAAAGTCTGATACTCAGTCATCAAACTCTGATGATGACTCAAACTCTGACAATCACACAGACTCTGATGATGATAGCAGTGATGCTGAGATGATACAACTTACAGCCCTGATGGTAAAAAGCTTCAAGAAGATGGCTTACAAGAACTTCAGGAAAGGAAAGAAGTTCACACGAAGAGATTCAAATTCTGAAAAAAATAATTTTAGAAAAGCTGAGGGAAAGGAAGGCAGGTCTGGGAAAGTGGACAAGTCCAAGATCAAATGCTATAATTGTGGTGAGAAAGGACATTTTGCACCTGAGTGCAAGAAAGCCAAAGCTGATAAAGGTCAAGCTTACATCACAAAGAAGAAGGACTGGGCTGACACTTCAGACTCTGAAGATGAGGTGAACTATGCCTTAATGGAAAATGCTGATAGTACCTCTGAAGCTACTGAGACCAAGGTACCTCACTCTACTCTAGCTTTTGATACTACTAATATATCTGAGTTAAGACTCTTTCTTAAAAACTTGCATGTTAGCTACAGAGATCAGACTTTAGAAAATGAAAGAATAAAATCTAAAAGTCTAGACCTTAGAAAGAGAAATGACTATCTAGAATTAGAATTAGTCCAGATGTTAAAAATTCAGAAAGAGAGAGATGATGCTATTATTGTTAAAACTGAATTATTGAAAAAGCATGCTTATCTTGAATCTGAACTTGCTAAAGAAAGAAACATTATTAAAACTTGGACTAACTCTGGTAAAACTACTCAGAGTATCTTAGAGAATGGTTGTTTGAAACAAGGTCTAGGTTACACTAATAAAAAGAAAACTGCCAACTTAGAAGCTAAGACATCTAAACATGTATTTACTGAAAGGGCTGCAAAGCCCAAAATTAATCTTGTGAGGTTTGTACCAAAATCTGACAAACCAAAATAGGATGAAGTCAAATCAGTAAATATTTGACTTAATGTCTCAGAAACAGCTTAAACACAAGCTGAAGGAGATAAAAGGAGTGAACAATGTAAAAGAACCTAGGAAAAACAGAAATGGAAAGGTAGGCATCACTACGCCATAAACGCACATACGCAACCCTTTTTACAAAGCGTTGCACAGAAAGCGTTTCGTTAGATAGAGTAACGAAATGATACAGTAACTTTTCAAAAAAATTCCTATATGTATTTGGTTTGGTTTTATAAAGGTCAAACCGGTCAAAGTGGACTTCCTTTTAACTAGTCTTGTCCCGAAAGATGAATCTATTTTTTTAATTATTTTTTCGATGTTCCAATCGCACGGATGTCATGATATAACGATTTTAGTGATACGTAATTTTTTTAAAAAAATTCTATATGTATTTGGTTTTGTTTTATAACGGTCAAACCGGTCAAAGTGGACTTCCTTTTAACTAGTCTTGTCCCGAATGATGAATATATTTTTTTAAATTATTTTTTCGACGTTCCAGTCACACGGATGTCAAGATATAACGATTTTAGTGATACAGTAATTTTTCAAAAAAAATCATATATATATTTAGTTTGGTTTTACAACGGTCAAACCGGTCAAAGTGGACTTCCTTTTAACTAGTCTTGTCCCGAATCATGAATCTATTTTTTTTAAATTATTTTTTCGATGTTCCAATCGCACGGATGTCATGATATAACGATTTTAGTGATACGTAATTTTTTAAAAAAATTCCTATATATAATTGGTTTGGTTTTATATCGGTCAAACCGGTCAAAATGGACTTCCTTTTAACTAGTGTTGTCCCGAATGATGAATCTATTTTTTTAAATTATTTTTTCGATGTTCCAATCACACGGATGTCAAGATATAACGATTTTAGTGATACATTAATTTTTCAAAAAAATTCCTATATGTATTTGGTTTGGTTTTATAACAATCAAACCGGTCAAAGTGGACTTCCTTTTAACTAGTCTTGTCCCGAATGATGAATCTATTTTTTTAAATTTTGTTTTCAACGTTCTAATCACACGGATGTAAAGATATAACGATTTTAGTGATGCGGTAATTTTTCAAAAAAATTCCTATATGTATTTGGTTTGGTTTTATAACGGTCAAACCGGTCCAAGTGGAGTTTCCTTTTAACTAGTCTTGTCCCGAATGATGAATCTGTTTTTTAAAATTATTTTTTCAACATTCCAATCGCACGGATGTCAAGATATAACGATTTTAGTGATGTGGTAATTTTTCAAAAAAATTCTTATATGTATTTGGTTTGGTTTTATAACGGTCAACCGATCAAAGTCGACCTACCTTTAAACTAGTCTTGTCCCGAATGATGAATTTATTTTTTTAAATTATTTTTCCGATTTTCCAATCGTACGGATGTCAAGATATAACGATTTTAGTGATGTGGTAGTTTTCTTAAAAAATCCTAGATGTTAAAATCCTAGATTTTTTAAATTATTTTTTCCAAATAATTTTCTCCTATTCTATTTTCTACAATTTTAAAAATTAGACATATTGTCCAAATATATACAATGATATTTAATTTTCATCTATTTTTTACTTTAAAGAAAATTAGACATAGTGTGAATTTAATTTAAAATTCAAAAATTAAGATTACAATTAAAAAGAAAAGAACATGTAGTTTCAAAAAAAAAAAGAACACTACACAGCACAGCGCCAATTGAAAATTTTGAGTGACTCATTTTCCCTCTTTACAAAAAAATTGACACTTAAACTCCCCCCAAAACACACTTATTTTCCCACAAGAACACACCTCCTTTTCTCTGCTCACATCTTTTTCTCTCTCTCTACTCCCTCATCAAGCCAAATACTCTCGACCAGGACTGCAAGATCTGATTGGTAATTATATATTCATTTTAGTGCATTTGATTATCTACTTTCGACTCAATTTTATTTAATTTTACGGATGATTAATTTGGGGCTTTCATTCTAGGGTTTTGGTAATATTAAAATTAAGATTCAAGTTTGTTTTGTGTTTACTGCAGAAGAATATACGATGCCATCGGATCTACATCAATTCGGATCTACATCATCAAGATGATGATATGATGCCACTCGCCTATTCAATTGGATTTTGTGTTACATCCTTTAGGGAAATCACCTCTAATCTAAATGGTAAGTATTGAAGATAAGTTACTATTTTTTTCCTTTTACCTCTAATCCTATTCAATTGGATTTTGTGTTACATGTCTAATAGCTAATGATTTACTCTCACACGATTTTACTCGTGTTTATCACTATCTTGTGCAGATTTAGCTTACATTTGGTTCATATATTCTCAGGAAGACTCACTTCAGATGGGACTTGCATTTATTATAGCAGTGGTTTCATTGTTTGATGAATAACATCAGGTGCAATCAAGGGATTATGTGCATTATATATAACATCCCCTGCATTTATACATTCATGCATAGTCAGCCTTTATGTAGAGCAGGTAAAAGAAATTCATATATTCTATATTATCAATTAGAGATAATTTTTCTGTAATGTTTCCACATTAATTACATTATAAAATTAGAATCGTTTACAAGGTTCAGGCTAGCAAAGTCATGAAAGGAATTATTTCTTATGTAATTAGGGAATAAATAGGAAGTAAATAACAATAAAATATCACTCATTTACCATGTTTTAGTCTTTAGGACCTCTATATAACTCCCTGCAATCCTGGATAGTAACCGAGTTCGAATGGTACTACACACTTGTCTTTCTACCTATTCACTTTGGAGGTATGTGTTAATTCCTTTTTATCAACATTTCTTAACCATGTCCTACACCATGCCTCTTACACTTGGTCAACACCTGTTTAGATTATATGCAGGTGAGTAAACTCCTGTAAAAATCTGTATCAAGATTTAAAAAGGAAAATTCACAGTAGAATGTAATAGGTGTGGGATTGGTTGTTCAAGTCCTTTTAGTTCTATGTTGATTAGGGATGAGCAAGTTTTGCATATGGTAATTTCACCTCTTTATGCTTGTCTTTCAAGGTCGATTTAAGATACTCTCCTTAATCGGATCATTTATGCCCTCTGAAAATGGAGGAATAAGGAATAGGTCCGGAGGAGTGAGTGTTTCTTTAGCAGGGCCAGATGGACGCGTAGTTGGAGGTGGTGTTGCTGGTCTTCTTGTAGCTGCGAGCCCTATGCAGGTCTGGCTTCTGTTTTACACTAAATGTTAAACTTTTTAGATCCGCAATGAGAAAAAGATGACTAACATGATGCATGTTCAATGTCAAAATATTTAGAGTGTTATTTTCATGTGTTCCCTGCAATTAAATGTTGATTCTCTCTTTGTATAAACATCACAGATTGTTGTCGACAGTTTTTTGGTTCAAGTAACAAATGTTGATAATATCTGTCGTTTCTCTGTTGATTCTTAAACTAACAAATGTTGTATCTTCATCACCAGGATACATCATCTATATTTTTCTATATTACCATAAAAACAGGACAAGAACTATGAGTTCTTTACAAGTCAAGCAACTTATAGCTTGTGCAAGGTAAATTACTTAAATTTTTGATTATTTGATATAATATATCAATCATTAATCTTGATTAGGGTAGAGTTTTTAACTGTTTGTGTTGGTTGTTTGCCAAAAAAATGTTAATGACAAACAGTAATATATACTACATCAATGATCATTTGGACAAGAGGACATGGACGTACATATTTGGAGCTTGTTGTGCAACAACTGTATTTATACCCTCCTTCCATAACTATCGAATTTGGTCATTTCTTGGCCTTGCCATGACAACCTATACTGCTTGGTACATGACTATAGCAGCTCTTGCTCACGGCCAGGTGATCTATACATTCAAGTTAAATCCAAACTGCATAAACTTATTTATATATTTCATTAACTTTATTGTGTAAATAATGAATCCAAAAAAAAAATAACTGTGCAGATTGATAATGTGGAGCATTCAGCACCGGAAAAGTTATTGCTATATTTTACAGGGGCCACCAATATACTATACACATTTGGTGGACATGCTGTCACTGTGTAAGTTTTTTTTTCCTTAGAAAATTATAACAACAATTTTAACATTCTTCTTCTACTTCTAGTTGCAGGTTTTGCCTCGTATTCCAGGGTCAACAAAATGTCACCATTTTAACATGGGCCTGCATATACTAATTAAATATTCACTTGACTTTGAACAGTAACAGGTTTTTTTGTATATTGTATAATTTTCACTTTACAAGATTATATATAATGTTGCACACGTATAGTTGATGAGTTCACTTAAGTGAGGGTAGAGTTTGGTGCTCTTGTTATTTTATTTTATTATATTTATCACTTAACTAATCAAAGCAGGTATACGATAAAGAAACTCTGATGCGTTTTAACTAAGTTATTGCGTTTTAACTAAGCTAAACTTTGCTCTAAAATTGTAACACGTTTTTACTTCACATGCTTTCAGGGACTACGCCCAACCATTCTGAAAAACACTCTTCCAAAAATTGCTGAACTGCTTGAAAGATGCTGGCAGCAAGACCCAACATTAAGACCTGACTTTACTGAAATAATTGCAAACTTATAGAAGATTGCCAAGGAGGTAGCATCTTGTTTTCCTCTACACACCATGCACCAAGACAAACGAAACAAGAGAAAAAGTGCAGTACGAAAGTATAGTTTAGTATGTATAGTTCCTTCACATCATTCTATGTATAGTTCCTTTACATGTTACATGTTCTACAAACACTATACAAGTGTGAAAATAAGCGCTATGCAAGTGCAAATCTGTAGTAGTGATTAGTTCACTATTTTCTATTTTGTTGGCTAGCTGTCTTGATTGATTTTGGACAAAATTTATGTATGAACAAAACAATTATTTCAAAATTTACATATAAAAGTGTTACATTTGACTCTATTTGATGTTGCATTAAATAGGATTGATGTTGCTAAAACAAAAATTGAAGAGTTGCATTAGACTAAAAAACTGTTGCATTAGATAGTGGTCCCCACTGTTGACGTGGCATGTGGGCCTCATTGCTGACGTGGCATGAGGGGGCCCCACTGTTGACGTGGCACCTTGGTGGACCATACTGCTGACGTGTCATTGCAACCCCAGTTTTGACGTGGCACATTGTGGACCCCACTGATGACGTGGCGCCTTGCTTACATGTCAGCATGCTGATGTGTCACCTCGTTGGATCAAATATTGACGTGGCATGTGGCCCTACTGCTGACATGGCTGAAAAATCTTAAGCAACACTGTTAATTGTTGCCTTTACCTGCTTTTGGTGTTGCATAAGACCTTTTATGCAATGCTTTCGTGGTGTTGCAATAGCTTGGAAAAAGCGTTGCATTAGGGGTCTTACGCAACGCCGGTATTGGCAACGCCCCTCTGGTGTTGCGTAAGACCTTACGCAACGCTTTTCAGGTCTTACGCAACTTTATTTTGGGGTTGCGTATGTGCGTTTATGGCGTAGTGCATCAATAAAAGCAATAACTATTTGCCTATTCCCAATGCTCCTAGGAAGAAATGTCACAATTGTGGAAATCCTAACCATCTTGCTACTTTTTGCAGGAAGAATAAAAATATAAACTCTATACCTCCTAAGTCAGGAGCTAAGAGTGGTCCAATTAGGTTTAAGCCACAGAATCCTTGTTTTCACTGTGGCAGTATTTGGCATTCTATTTATACATGCAAAGAGTATCATAATTTGTATTATGATTATTATGAACTTAAACCCTCTTTGAATAAATTCAAGATTGATTCTACATGTATAAATTCTGATAAAAAGTATGTTAGCACAAACTCTGATAAGACTTCTGCTGCAAAAGCTAACAGACTTAATAAGACCAAAGGATCCAAGCAAGTCTGGGTCCTTAAAACTAATCATTAGTGGTTTTTGTGATTGCAGGGTAACGGGAAAAATATCCTTGTTCTGGACAGTGGATGCTCAGGACACATGACTGGAAATAAAGCCCTGCTATAAAAATTTGTGAAGAAAGATGGCCCAAGTGTTTCTTATGGAGATGGCAACATAGGAAGGACTCTGGGATATGGCAATATCAATCTTGGGAATATTATCATTGAAGCTGTAGCTCTAGTTTCAGGACTCAAACATAATCTGCTAAGTGTGAGTCAAATATGTGACAGAGGTTATCATGTGGATTTCTTTGAAGAACACTATGAAGTTATAAGCAAATCTACAGGCAAAATTGTTCTGAAGGGATACAGGCATGGTAACATTTATGAAGCCAAGCTTTTAACAAACTCTGAAGGCTCTACAATCTGTCTACTGAGTAGAGCATCAATTGAAGAAAGCTGGAACTGGCACAAGAGACTTTCTCATCTTAATTTCAACAGCATTAATGAGCTAGTGAAGAAAGATCTTGTGAGAGGATTGCCCAAATTAGTTTTTACTCCAGATGGCCTATGTGACTCATGTCAGTAGGCAAAACAAAGGAAAACTTCATTCAAAAGTAAGACTGAATCCTCAATTCTTGAGCCATATCACTTATTGCATGTTGATTTATTTGGTCCAGTAAATATAATGTCTATTGGAAAGAAAAGATATGTGTTGGTTATTGTTGATGAATACACCAGATATACATGGGTGTATTTCATGCACAAGAAAGAAGAAACTGCATCAATCTTAACAGCGCATGTTAGACAACTGGACAAAGGATCTAAGCATACAGTGAAAATCATAAGAAATGATAATGGCACTGAGTTCAAGAATGCAGCCATGGAAGAATATTGTAAAGAAAAGGGAATAAAACAAGAATTCTCTACACCTGGAACTCTACAACAAAATGGAGTAGTAGAGAGAAAGAACATGACTCTCATAGAAGCTGCAAGGACCATGCTTGATGAAGCAAAGCTGCCAACTTACTTCTGGGCTGAAGCTGTGCATGCTACTTGTTTCACACAGAATGCTACACTCATAAACAAGCATGGTAAAACACCATATGAGATGGTGAAAAATAAGAAGCCGAACCTGAAGTACTTTCATGTGTTTGGATGTAAGTGTTTTGTTCTTAAGACTCATCCAGAACAGCTTTCCAAATTTGATTTAAAAGCTGATGAAGGAATCTTTGTTGGATACCCACTATCCACAAAAGCATTCAGAGTCTACAATCTGAGAACAAAAGTGGTCATGGAATCTGTGAAGGGTTTCGAGCATCAAACGCAGCGGAAAGAAAAAATTAAAAACCAATAAAATCGAAACCCAATCGTAGGATCCATGCAAAACAAGACATTTAATTTGTAGTTATGAACGTTTACCTTAAAACGAAGCTTTAACAATTGATGAAAGATGGAGGTCCAACGATGCAATCACCACACACAGCCCTTGTAGCAAGATCGGTGTCTCCAAAGAAGTCCACACGAACGTCCGATCGTCCAACGATCAAGGGAGCCGGTACTAGCCGATCGATGCCTCTCTCTCTCTCTAGCCTCTCAAAGAATAGAGCAGCTAGGGTTTTGCTAAAAACGATTTTTGCAAAGTTGTAACACTAAACCTATACATCTCTATGTATTTATAAGAGAGAATGAGCTGGGCTTAACCCTAATCGGTTTGGGCTTCTACTAAAACCAAACTGATTAGGGTTTTAATGATTTAAATTTGAAATCAAATTAACTAAGTCCAACTTAATTAATTAAATAACCAATTTCGAATTTTATCATCAATTAATTTAAATTCGAAATTTAAATTAAAACTCCTTTTAAACGTTCTTATTGTGTAACCCTTTAGGTTATTATTACGTTGGCAATAATTTTAATATCCAATGATAAAATTATAAACAATGAGCGGCATCTAGTAATACATCATTGCTACCCATGTAATAATAATTGGTGATCCAATTAAACCTTTCGTGATTAATGTTTCCGTGTAATATAATCCCTTTAACCATATATTATAGATTAAACTCGAGGCATGTAATTAGTCATCCTCATCAATGTTTAATCCGGGTTTCCTTGATCAATGAGTAGACTATTAAAAACAAATCAATATTTGAGCATGGCCATGCATTTTCATAGTCTCACTCAATCAAGAGGCCAATAATATCTCTCCTAATAATAGGAGGGTTAAATCCTTTATCTATCATTCATATTTCTCATACGTCTCATAATATACCCGATGTACATTTTTATCATCACCCGGTCAAAGGTAACTTTTAATGTAGTCAAAGTATATTAATCCTTGTATAGAAATATAATGATCTCAAGTCTAAGGATCATTACACCATTATCACTGTGAGTCTTTCTAATGACATTATCAACATGTAGACACTCACTGTGGGTCAATCCAGTGCCATGTAGAATATTACATGCACCTATGTTCTTGACTTTAGTATCACTATACCTATGACCAATGAGATGTGGTCATTAGTCAACAAACATACTAATCTTTATGCATTATAATTGTCCCATATTAATAATGCTCGATTATGGATATTTAGGAATATTAACACTATTCTTATAATCTCATTTTTAAGTCACATACTTAAAGATATAGAATACATGTTACATATTCCAAGGACATTTATTGTTCTAATATTTATATCGCAGTAAATAAAGACATAATAAATTTATTGTTGAATAATCGATATAACATAATCACTGAATAACAAAATAGTCTATCCTAGAATTACATTGTCTCTAGGGCACTAACACTATCAATCTCCCACTTGCACTAGAGCCAATCGCCCATGTATCTAATACCCATGGAACTAGTGTGACCTTCGTGCTTCTGCTACGACAAAGCTTTGGTTAGTGGGTCCGCAACATTATCATTAGTATGCACTTTACATATATGTATATCTCTTCTCTCGTTTATCTCTCGAAGAAGGTGATATCTCCTAAGTATATGCTTTGCTTTGGAATGGGACCTTGGTTCCTTTGCCTGTGCAATAGCTCCATTGTTATCGCAATACAGATCAACTGGATCTACGATCGACGGAACCACACCAAGTCCCGAAATAAATTTCCGAATCCAAACAGCCTCTTTGGCTGCTTCACTGGCAGCAATATACTCAGCTTCCATTATAGAATCAGCTACTGTCTCTTGCTTCGAACTTTTCCAGCTAACAGCACCTCCATTTAGACAAAACACGAATCCAGACTAGGACATAGAATCGTCCCTATCTGTCTGGAAACTAGCATCAGTGTAACCTTTTACAACCAGCTTCTCATCTCCTCCGTATATCAAGAACGAATCTTTAGTCCGTTTAAGGTACTTAAGAATATTCTTGACAGCTGTCCAGTGACCCTCACCTGGATTTGACTGGTACCTGCTCGTCATGCTTAAAGCATACGAGACATCAGGACGAGTACATATCATCGCATACATTATAGAACCAATTGCCGAAGCATATGGTACTTTACTCACACGGTCCTTATCATCCGATGATTTAGGATAGTTTTCCTTTGAGATCACAATCCCATGAGACACCGGGACAAAGCCCCTCTTTGTGTGACGCCCCCAAATCTGAGATCAAGGATTCACGTCGTCACATCATCATCCAACCATATCATACTTGTATTAACTTTACAAGTCAACAATACATACGTCCAGACCTCAATCTTACAGAAAAACAAGTTAGAGCCTCAGAAACGATAATCAAAAGTAACAATAAATATTACAATTCATCTGTACAATCCAGAGTCTTACGCACTTCCAATTATACAACTGTACTTGAAGACAAGTCTTACTATTACAGTGAAAACCTATCAGACTTACTCTGTAATATTCATCAGGAACTAAATCATCTCCGGGGTAATTCTTCTACTCCTCTTCTGCTGGTGCGGAGTTAATCGGCCAAATTCTTCTCTTTCTGAAAAGTTTTTATAAAGCAAGAATGAGCTACATAATGCTCAGCAAGTTCACCATTTTGTAAAATAATAATGTGGTTTATTTCGAAAATATTCCCAACTATATGGGTATATATCTCAGATTTCAAAACATAATTGGACAATGTATATGTCCGAGTTTGAATAAAACATCTATACTCACTAAGGAGCTTTAAGAATAACATATGAACCCTTTATAAGGTTCCCGTTTCAATATATCTCAAGTTTGACTAAACTCAGCATGCTTGTTTCACTAAACCAACCAAGATTCTTACATCCACATCACAACCAACATCAAAGTCACCAAATTCATACTTTATACATTCATGGAGATACATACACTAACCACAAGTATAAAAATCACAACCACAACACTTAAACTCAAGATCTATATCATCCATCACTTATATATCCAAGATTAACACAAATACACATGGATCTATCATTAAACATCACAAACACTACATGGCCAAGAGGGGTTAGGGTTTTTATACCTTCTTGAGTATCTAGGAGCCTTGGGTATGCCTTACAAGTCTCAAGAACACCTTGAATGAGCTCCTACACTCCTTATAATCCAAGATCTAAAAGAAAACTTAACATTGTTACTATTCACCAAAACTTTAACAATTAATATCTTGAAAATTAATGGATGAAAAGGCTTGGAATTCTTATTATACCTTCCTTATATGATGTAGAGTGCCTAGGAATTTCGCCTTGAATTATGAATGAAGAGAAATGGAAGAAAGAAAAATTTTTCTTCCTTGTTTTAGCCTTGGCCGAGAGCTTCTATGGCTTGGGGGGGAGAGCTTTTGTGTTTACTTTTTGGTGTTGGTTGAATAATTGTATAAAGTGGTTTGGTGATATGTATTGGTGTGTGTATATGTAATACATGGTACAAATCTAGGTATAGGCCATCATGCCCTCTTGTCTCCTTGGAAGATGTAATAACTAGTTACTATTCCTCTTGTCCATTTGGTACTACTAGTTTGCTTTTCCTAACTACTTAGTTGCATGGGACTTGCATGCAATAAAATTCCTTGTGTCATTATTCTTCCACCAATGCTTGTCACTTAATCTTTAATTCGTATCGTATCTTAATTAATTTCTCGTAATAATATTTTGTCGCGTAGAGACTTCCCTTGTAATTCCGTAAGTACTTAATTGTGTAAATTCCTCGAATATCCATAACTCATCGTCATAATTCCTAATAAATTTTTAATACTCCAATAACTCTCAAGTCCCAAGTTTTATAATTCTTACTTACAATGAGATTCTTGCCTTCAACAATCTTCCCTTTATCTTTCATAGTGAATGTAACAACATAGTTTCTCAGACAATCAATTCCATTAAACAACATGGATGACTAGAAAGGTTCCAAATTGACAATGTCACATGATATTAAATAAAAGAAAATATTACAAAAATTAGGGTTCTTACAGCCTCCCCTCCTTAAAAGGATTCCGTCCCGGAATCAGGTTGAAAATAGTTGGGGGTGCTTTTCGCGCATCGTGCTTTCTATTCCCCATGTTGATTCTTCGACATTCTAGTTCCTCCACAAAACTCTCACTAGTTTGACAACCTTGTTCCTCAGCACCTGTTCTTTTCTATCCATGATTTCTACGGGTTGCTCCACATAGGTTAAGTCTGGCTGCAAATCCACTTGGTCATATTCTATCACGTGTCGAAAGTCGGTATGGTAGGGTCATAGCATGGACACATGGAACACATTATGTACTTGCTGCAAGCTTGGGGGTAAAGCCAATGCATAGGCTAACTTTCCAACTCGTCTCAAAATCTCAAAAGGTCCAATAAATCTCGGGCTTAGCTTCCCCTTCTTACCAAATCTCATCAATCCCTTCCACGGTGATAACTTTAACATCACCAACTCTCCTACCTCATATTCTTTGTCCTTGCGGGTCTGGTCCGCATACTTCTTCTGTCTGTCTTGGGCCGCTACCAGCCGTCCTCTTATGAGCTCGATAGTTTCTCTTGTCTGTTGGACCAGTTCAGGCCCTAAAATCTTCCGCTCTCCAACTTCTTCCCAACACAAGGGAGACCGACATCTTCGTCCGTATAAAGCTTCATATGGGGGCATCCCTATACTCGCATGGTAACTGTTGTTGTAGGAAAATTCGATCAACGACAAGTGGTCATCCCAACTTCCCTTAACATCGATGGCACATACTCTCAACATGTCCTCTATGGTCTGGATGTTTCTCTCGCTCTGTCCGTCTGATTGGGGGTGGTATGCAGTACTCATGTTTAACTTGGTCCCCACACAATCCTGAAAACTCCTCCAGAACCTGGGGTTGAACCTTAGGTCTCTATCAGATACAATTCTCACAGGAACCCCATGCCTTACCACGATCTCCTTAGATATCTCATAAAATTTGACCATTCGAAATAATGGGTTTCATAAAAAACTAATGACTTTTACATACACTCGTCTGTACCGTAAAGACGTAATATCAATTTAAAATCTTCATTTAATAATTCGTACATATCGTGATTGCGAAAATTCCTCATCCACCCATAAAATTACTATTCGTCCAGGTTTCGAATATTCACGAAAATTTAGGGTTAATGCAGTCTCCTCTCCTTAAAAGGATTCTATCTTAAGAACCTAAGGAAAATAGTTGTGGATACAATTCCAACTTTACCCTTTCCAACTCTCAGGTTGACACTTCAACCCTTTTGTTCTCTCACCTTGGTCTCACCAACGCTTTAATGTTGTTTCTCAACGAATGCTCTCCTCGACCTGTATTCCTTATCGGTTGTTCTATGAATGAAAATTTCTATCCCACTACTTATACGTTCCTCTTCTACATTGTTCATAGTATCCGTGTTGAGTCCTTGTATCGTTGGCCCGTGAATACTTTGTGGTCGCGTTTTATAATCTGAGACAACGTCAATACGCATGGTATTCCTCACATTCCTTGGCTTGATCAGCACGCATGTGTTACCTCCCGTCAGCCGTTACCACTTGCTGTGGATACTGTATAGTCTTCGGCATACGTCGAACCAGTTCAGCTACTATATCCCTCGTTCATTGACTTCTTCGTAATGCAAGAAAAGCGAAGCTTCTTCTTCCGCAGTACGCTTTACAAGAGACGTCCTTACGTTCGCATGGTGACGATCGCGATAACAACATTCATTTCATGGATAAGTTTTTACTCTCGATTTCCTCGTGAAATCTAAGGCACGACACTAAATACAAATTCTATCGTCTGGATAATTCTTCTTCCATGTCCGTCAGTCACAGGTCAAATTAGTACATACGCTCAATCTCTTTGTTAAATATACCTGAAAGCACCTTCAATATTCGAAGTTTAACCTTAAGTCTTTATCTGACGTAATCGCTGCAGAAGTTTTATATTGCACCACCATCTCTTCCGTATATAATTCGATAATCTTCTCAATGGAAAGTCTCTTGTAGGTAAATCACTTGGTCCAACAATTATAACTCAACTAGGGCCATCTCTTGGCTCGGTCTTCGGCGACCTACTTATGAAATTCATTATAATTTTGTCCACGTTCAAGATTTTCTACAGGCGGAATTAATCCACTAGATCTCTATCATTCTGCTTTTGACATGCCGCATTTGTACTTAATAGTTTGTCGATACCATTCTTCATATCCGTTTGCCAAACATTCTCTTAATTCTCTATACATCTTTGTCCTTTCCCATAATTTAGCCACTTTCCTCTAACATTATTCTTTATTGTATATACTCTATTTTCTTGGTCAATACTGACTAAATTCCAATTTTGAATAATCCCTTCTATAGGTACCGGCCACTACACTGGCCTTTCCTGGGAAATAACCAATTTCTCCATTATACTCCCTTCTCCCTTTCGTCACCTTCTCTTTCTTATGTTTAGTTCTAATATGAAGATATACTTATGGCACTTGTGGAGAAATTTTCACACTTTTCTCATAAGGTTAACGTCTCAGTTTTATGCGTGAACGCCATCATGACTAATCCCAGACTCACGGTTAGTATATCCTATCCCGTAACCTTTATGTTGTTTAGAAGTATAGGCTATCATCCCCTTTCTACTGCATCAGCACACCTTTTAAACTCTTGAAAGACGCATCATCGTGACTCTCAAAGTCCTCTTTTTATCATCAAATATAGCTAACAACGAGGTCATTGCTAATATCTCATTTCATCCCAAAACTTTGTTCATTAATCCATAAAGGCTTCTGACTCATTAGTCCATTCAAACGATACTACCACAATTTTATAACGTTTATATTAGTGTGATATGCCAACCTTGGCACAGTATAGAGGTCGATCTTGAGTTGGTGAAACCTTCCCTTCAACCTTATCTTTGAAAAACAACTACTCATTTTAACTAGTCAACAATTCCTCCATTTCCGATAAGGTTATCAGTTCTCGATGGTATATGTAAGATGTCATACGCTCGTCCTCTTTCACAACTGGTTCCAATCAGTCTGAGACCTGCATGCTGCTGCGATTCCCAATAAAATTGATTATGTGGTAATCTCGAAGGATCATTGGCATATATCCATGCATCCATTTGCTATTAGGGGCCTGTTAAACTTTATGTCTCTCTATGTGCATCAATCCCTTTAAGCTAAGTAAAGCTTCACATTCTTGCCACGATATTTCTTCCTTCCTTGTACATCTCACTTCCATGTTAGTTTCCTCTAAGGATATGTTCTACATCGCAATCGATTTGCATTTCCTGGATCAGGAAAAGGCTTGGTAACTCCAGAATTCATTAATATAACATCCTGACAACGGTTGGCAGGAGCGTACTCCCACCCACCTCATCATTTCTTATAACCTTCCTCACACTAATATTAAAGGTCTTGTGGTATGCCCCGACATGTTATTTCTACTTTAATAATTACTCGGCATAACGCTCTGGCTGCACAATTACAACATTTGGTTTTTGATCTCATATTGGTGTAATGGTTCATAATTGTACCTCCCGTTCACCTTAGAGTAATCACTTTGAAAGGAATGGTTTCAAAATAACAAGGTCCAATATATAATTTCAATAAGAATTCCACATTGGATGTTCTAAGAATGTTGATGGTTCCAAATACTAGGAGTCTCGATTTTTGGAGATGTAAGGATGGACAGAAAGAATACAACAAGGTTTATTCCTTCCCGTCCTGATAATTCTGTAATATGATACCATAGAGAATGTTGCACAAGGGCAATGATTGTTGGATACAAAAGTCATAAAGACGGTCTTTATACAATTCTTACATCGGGTGGATACTTTTCCTCCTGAATAATTAGAGGAAATCTAAAGTCGCATTGATGAAGGTCAGCCAATAGAAAGCAATTCTACTCCATGACAATTAAAGAATGAAGTAGTTTATCATTCAAGTAATCAGTGGTTTCAAACGAATTCTCATTGTGTGAATGAAAGAATAAAATATTCAAGTGGTATAGAGTCTAATACGAAGATGGGTAGAATTCGAGTTGAGTGGGCGACCTCATTAGGTCTGAATCAAGTTATTCATCAAAACTTTCGTCATCATACTTTACCACATGCAAAATGCATTGCAGAATGAATTAAATTGGGAGTTGGACCATTGAAACAATAACTAGTCCTTTTCAAGAAACACTAGCAACTAGCTAGACAAAATTTGCTAGTTCACCTGTTTGAGACATCACCACCAGCTAGGACAATTAGCTAGGTGTTCTTCACAACATTTACAATTTTGAGTAGTTAGAACAATCAAATAGTCATTCATATTGACATAACGACTAGCCAGTTTCAATTGGATAGAACGGAATTTCAACATCGTAGCCACTGAAGAAACTTTAGACTTCTCGGACAACGAATGAAAATAAGAAGTTATTAAGTTTGAAAAAGAAAACTATAAAATCTGAAGAGGATGTTCTAGGTATCGGAACAATCGATAACCTCTCACCAAATATTACTTATCAGTGAAACGGTCCACCCAAGGGTGCCTCCATACACATGCTTTATCAGATCCTACAATAGAATTAAATTCAGAATACCAATATCAAAATGACATCCTTACTATGATTTCAATGTACAATGTACAATCTCATCTTGAATAGAAGAAAAGAATTCATGAAGGATGTCTGGACATTAGATCATCCATGTCCTCAGTAATTTGTTAAATGTTTATGAGCTCAACTGAAGAGTGCAAGTATGAAAGAAGCAATCAAATATCAATATTCGTTAAGTAATATTCATCGATTAATTAAGGAAATATTTGTTGAACCTTCCTTGGATAATTGAAAGAAAGTGTAAATAGGCCTGAGTCGAACAAGATCATCATAATGTTTTTTTTGAATAGAATGTTCATGGATCAAATAAAATTACTTCGGATAAGTCCTGCTTTAGGGAAAGTATATCACTGGTTGTTATTCCACAAGTTTGAAGTAGAAAGCTAGAAGGGTTACCTGATATAAACTAATCGAGGTAACATGGTTAGTGAACAGTTTAAAATGAAGTAGTGCACCAGCCGGTAGTTATCAAAATAAGTTAATAATCATTCGTGCATCTCATTATCACCATTATAAGGTTAACTCCATCTCTTCGTCTTCATAATACAAGACACCAACTAGTGTGTCCCTCAATCATCATCTTAACGTCATTTATCGAGTTGGGGTTTCACAAATATATCTGTCATTTCCGTGCTTTATCTTGAAGACCAAGCTTCGCACCATTCCGAGGACACCTGCTAAGTCCATAGGGTCCTACTTCATGCCTCCCGACATGAATCACAAGTGGCCAGTTCCCCCTGGGAACAGATCAAAGAGATCTCTCAGGGATCTCAATGCAGTCCATAGGTTCAGTGGCGGGTGTGTGTATGTGAACATATACCAAAAATATTGAGGTCTATAATACATATATACGTAATCCCTGATAACATCTCTATCAAAGGATCCCACTCTAGACCCACTGGTCTTTTCTTTTGGTAGACTCCGAGATCACTGAATCGCTCGTTGCAACCATATTCAACTTCTCTTGAGTCCCATTGTTAATTCTACTTGTTTGTTCTCTAAGTTGAACTACCATGCTCTAGCATCCGAATCATGCGTGGAATTATCTAGCACGCTCGTCTTATGATAACATTCTCGTATAACACATGTAAAATTCGCCATCAAGGGTAATGAAATCCACAACGACATAGTGACCAACTTTCAGGTAAACCCGTTACTTATCGAAAATCGGATCTTACAGCCAGAGTAAAAGACTTTCATTATCCCAAGTACTAAGTACTCTTAATTATGTAGGGAAGTCTAAACTTCTTGATTCTTAAAATGCCGCCTCCTAAACTGTGGAGGACTATGGGCCACAAAATTTATGCCGGCCTAGTCATCCGATCATATTGGCAATATCGCCTCTACCTCAGCTGCTCTTGAGATTTCGCTCT
The DNA here is from genome assembly GCA_036435485.1 of Saposhnikovia divaricata. Lineage (NCBI taxonomy): Eukaryota > Viridiplantae > Streptophyta > Magnoliopsida > Apiales > Apiaceae > Saposhnikovia > Saposhnikovia divaricata. The sequence continues at coordinate 185,537,770 of CM071594.1, read as the reverse complement.
GCTTCCTATATCATTATCAATGATAGGTCATGTACGACTCTCAAACCCCTATTCATCATTCTGAAAGTCTCTAAGGATTCTATCGACCCTAGTATAATACCTCCAGTCAACACTCCAGTCCATTTTACTCACCGGTACCTCTTCCGGTAGTCCAATAATAAGTTTACTACGATCTCTTATGTCATTCTCCTACTTAGACTTAACTCTCAACACTCTCGTTTCTGAGTACTGTAACTTATCGCTCTGATACCATTTCTGTGATGCCCCCAAATTTGAGGTCAAGGATTCATGTCGTCACATCATCATCCAACCATATCATACCTGTATTAACTTTACAAGTCAACAATACATACGTCCAGACCTCAATCTTACAGAAAAACAAGTTAGAGCCTCAGAAACGATAATCAAAAGTAACACTAAATATTACAATTCATCTGTACAATCCAGAGTCTTACGCACTTCCACTTATACAACGGTACTTGAAGACAAATCTTACTATTACAGTGAAAACCTATCAGACTTACTCTGTAGTATTCATCAAGAACTAAATCATCTCCGGGGTAATTCTTCTACTCCTCTTCTGCTGGTGCGGAGTTAATCGGCCAAATTCTTCTCTTTCTGAAAAGTTTTTATAAAGCAAGAATGAGCTACATAATGCTCAGCAAGTTCACCATTTTGTAAAATAATAATGTGGTTTATTTCGAAAACATTCCCAACTATATGGGTATATATCTCAGATTTCAAAACATAATTGGACAATGTATATGTCCGAGTTTGAATAAAACATCTATACTCACTAAGGGGCTTTAAGAATAACATATGAACCCTTTATAAGGTTCCCGTTTCAATATATCTCAAGTTTGAAAATATATACATATGAGTATATCATTTTCGGCAAACACTCTGCGGTTAACATAGTGTACAGGGAATACATTATTGCAAACCTCTTTCCTTCCATTAGCTTAGAAGGTTTCTCATTCAAAAACATTTCATTCTTTGAAATAATTGCAAGAGTGCACTAACACGTGCCAATCTTTATAGAAATCTTGCAGTTCTAGATACTGCACGATGTCAATATTTTTCTTATCAAAAACCACACTATCGGCGACTTGGCACTTAGGCCCAAGAAGCAGTGTTTGAGTATTTTTCCAAAGTGGAGGATGGGACTGGAAGAAAACATAAAAACCTGACAGGGATTGACGATGATCAGTCGCCACATCCAAGTCCAATAATCCGCGGGTCTTCTCTACCGGTAGAAGGATAGAAACTACATCCGTAACTATCCCCGGGTGAAAACTACATCCGTAATCAACCTCGATGAAAACTACATCCGTAATCATCCTTCGGCAACACCTGGGCGGGAATAATAATTTCGAAAATGTTTTGAGTTCGAAAGAGTTCGAGTTTGAAAGTGCTAAAGGTATCTTGGATTAGCTTTGTCTTTATAATAATGAACAATAATTAATAAATGATATTTTAAGATTTAATATTAATAATTAATAAAATAATTATTTAATTAAATAAGTTTTTAATCCAAGATAGGTATTTTGAGTATTTACGAAGATATAAGAATAATTACTTGAGTATACGATACTTCCCGAATGACCCTTCGGCTTTTCGTAATTTAATTACGATATAATAATATACCGCTCCCCGGTCAATAGTATATACGGACCGCTACGACCTCTATTGCTAGAGTCGTTGTCCGAAGAAAACATTTCATTCTAAGTTCAAGGGGTGCAAACATATATGTACTTATACATCTCAATTTCATCAATACTTCGATAAACATAAACATTTGATATGATTCAAAACTACAAACACAACAGTGAAAGTCCTTGTATATGTAAGTTTTGAAAAGTAAACTTGCCTTGGTTAGGTTGGGGTGGTCGAGCTTGCGGAGTGGAACGATCTATACATAAGCAATAGCCGTTCGTTAGTACCTTAACAATATCTCTTTTAATTGCGAGGTTTTAGGGGGTACAAAATTAACTTAATGACTTCGTCTTATGACTCTCTAGCCCCACTATAGGTTCATGTCATCACTCGATTGCGCTCGTCACTTATTCGACTTAATTTGGTTACCATAACCGGATCATATCCATTACCCCTTAAATCACACTCCCTTAACGACTTTTTCCCTTGCGCGAATTTTACTCTAGCATTTTTATGAAATTGAAAAATACATATTTTAATCCAATTCTTTTTGGGTAGCCTTCACCACTGCATTTCCTAGCTTCTCTAATTTTTCTATGATCTTACATAAATTTTTAGGGGTTTAAACAAGGTTCACTAGGGGACCATTTAGTGCAGTCCAGAATCAAGAAACACATTTTACTTCTCCGGCCATAACTCAAAATCTATACATCACCTAGTCATGAACCTTATATTTCTGGAAACTACATTAAAATACCTTTCAAACAATATATATTAGGACCTCAGGGGACAATATTTGGGGGTTCAAAACCCTCTTACAAGACAGTTCAAGTTCCTGGGAAAAACTCAGCATGCTTGTTTCACTAAACCAACCAAGATTCTTACATCCACATCACAACCAACATCTAAGTCACCAAATTCATACTTTATACATTCATGGAGATACATACACTAACCACAAGCATAAAAATCACAACCACGACACTTAAACTCAAGATCTATATCATCCATCACTTATATATCCAAGATTAACAAAAATACACATGGATCTATCATTAAACATCACAAACACTACATGGCCAAGAGGGGTTAGGGTTTTTATACCTTCTTGAGTATCTAGGAGCCTTGGGTATGCCTTACAAGTCTCAAGAACACCCTGAATGAGCTCCTACACTCCTTATAATCTAAGATCTAAAAGAAAACTTAAAATTGTTACTATTCACTAAAATTTTAACAATTAATATCTTGAAAATTAATGGATGAAAAGGCTTGGAATTCTTATTATACCTTCCTTATATGATGAAGAGTGCCTAGGAATTTTTCCTTGAATTATGAATGAAGAGAAATGGAAGAAAGAAAAATTTTTCTTCCTTGTTTTAGCCTTGGCCGAGAGCTTCTATGGCTTGGGGGGGGGGAGAACTTTTGTGTTTACTTTTTGGTGTTGGTTGAATAATTGTATAAAGTGGTTGGGTGATATGTATTGGTGTGTGTATATGTAATACATGGTACAAGTCTAGGTATAGGCCACCATGCCCTCTTGTCTCCTTGGAAGATGTAATAACTAGTTACTATTCCTCTTGTCCATTTGGTACTACTAGTTTGCTCTTCCTAACTACTTAGTTGCATGGGACTTGCATGCAATATCATTCCTTGTGTCATTATTCTTCCACCAATGCTTGTCACTTAATCTTTAATTCGTATCGTATCTTAATTAATTTCTCGTAATAATATTTTGTCGCGTAGAGACTTCCCTTGTAATTACTTAAGTACTTAATTGTGTAAAATCCTCGAATATCCATAACTCCTCGTCATAATTCCTAATAAATCTTTTAATACTCCAATAACTCTCAAGTCCCAAGTTTTATAATTCTTACTAACAATGAGATTCTTGCCTTCAACAATCTTCCCTTTATCTTTCATAGTGAATGTAACAACATAGTTTCTCAGACAATCAATTCCATTAAACAATAGGGATGAGTAGAAAGGTTCCAAATTGACAATGTCACATGAATTAAATAAAAGAAAATATTACAAAAATTAGGGTTCTTACACTTTGCCTCTTGCATTCCAAACGATGCAATACTTTGTCAATGTATGTACTCTGACTTAGGCCGATTAATCTTTTAGATCTATCTCTATAGATCCTGATCCCTAATTCTCTATGGCATAACCCCAGAAACTAATAGGAAGATCCGCATGACTCATCATCGATCGTACCATGTCCAACAAGGTACGATTTCTCATTTCAGACACCCCATTCCATTGTGGTGTTCCAGGAGGAGTGAGTTGTGATACGATACCACACTCCTTTAAGAAATTCTTAAATTCTAAGCTTAAGTATTCCCCCCACGATCATATCGTAGAGTTTTAATACTTTCGCTCTTTTGCTTCTCTACTTCAGCCTTATACTCTTTGAATTTTTCAAACGATTCGGATTTGTTCTTCAAAAGATACACATATCCGTATCTACTAAAATCATCAGTAAAGGTTATGAAATAGTAATAGCCACCTCTTGCCATCGTACACATTGGACCACATACATCACTATGTATCAGTTCCAATCGTTTGGTGGCCCTCTCACCTTGTCCGGTAAAAGGAGCTTTAGTCATTTTTCCAATGAGACATGGTTCACATTCCTCGTATGATTCGAAATCAAACTTATCCAAGTATCCATCCTTATATAACTTGGAAATGTGATTCTCATTTTTATGGCCTAAACAATTGTGCCAGAGGTATGTTTGATTTGAGTCATTTGTCTTAAGACATTTATTATTTATGTTATAGAAGGAGTATCAAGATCAAGAACATATAAACCATTATACAAACGTGAGGTAACATTATTTAATGAAAATGAACAACCATTGTTCTGAATCAAAAAACGAAAGACCAATCTTGTCCAAACAAAAAAATGGAATTAATGTTTCTGCAAATCGCAGGCACGTAAAACAGTTCTCAAGTTCTAAAATAAGCCCAGTGGGAAATGATCAATAATAAGTCCCTACAGCTAAGGCAGCAACCTTTGCTCCATTGCCAACACGTAGGTCGACTTCTCCTTCGCCAAAGTTCTACTCCTTCGAAGTTCCTTCACATTTATACGAATGTGAGAACCACATCCAGTATCTAATACCCATGATGTAGAAGTAGACAAATTGACTTCTATAATATAAATACATGAATCAGAAATCTGAACATCATTCAGTTTCTTTAGATCCTCCAAATTATTTTGACAGTTTCTCTTCCTTTCATCCTGTTTTCTCGCATACAAGACCTTGCTTGTATCAAATCTCTCTTGACGAGCCTGTCCTTCAAACATACATTTAAGGTGCTCGATCATGATATAAGAATCAAAATTCTCATGTTGTTTCTGCAGCTCAGGACTCATAGTCGCAAGCATCAAACAGGTGACATCGGTGTCATCATCCAAATGCTTCTGACAAGCATTTCGTTGAGTCTCCGTTGCACCTTCAGAGAGAGGTCCAGGGTGAGGAATATTAATGACATAGATCTTTCGCTCTTGCTTGAGGACAATCCTCAAATTCCTTTGCCAATCTAGGAAGTTAGTTCCTGTCAACTTGTCCTTCTCAAGGACTGATCGTACAGAGAAGTTATTTGAGTTGTTTTCCATTTCGAATTTTTACAATGTTAAAATGCATAAAATAATTAGTCTACGGAATTATTAAATTATGATCAAGTGATTATTCATATATATTCAAAATATATATATCTCCCACTATTTTTATCAAATTAATAGCCCTACCTATCAATTTTGAAAAGTTTCTCTAAACCTTTCTAGTGAGCCAAGATCCATATTTCATCATTTTTAAGGTCAGCTTTGGCTTTTCTCCTTAAAATGATTATTTAGGTAGACAACATTTGTCAATTATATCACATATAACTCTTGGATAGTTTGGTAGAACAACATTTGTTCACATAACAACATTTGCTCCTATTTATCCAATAAATCTTACCAAACTCTATGCCTCTAAGTTCACAATCCTATTGTGGTCACTTAGTTAAGTCGAACCAAATGGTCTAACAGTTGAGTATCACTAACTTACTCGATCGCGCCTTACCACGATAAACGAGGGTACTCCGCTTTGGCGCACCTACCCTTTGTCGATCTAGGTCTTGACGAGTGTTTCCCATTGGAAGGCATCTTAAACTTAATACTTTTCTTAGGGATTTGTTAATTAAAACGAACATGATCCCATCATAAAGAGATTCCCAATTTTTCCTTGAATTAAATACTTCAAATTAATATTCACCAATGGTTTGATTTCCAGGTTGTTAGAGGAGTCACAAACGGCCTCACTTAATACCCAACTTCCTTACAGGTATGACCCGTTTTTGACAAAATCTCCCCATAACGAAATAATTGAAAATTCGTATTTAATTCCTTGTTTCATAAACACAGAAATCTCATAGTCGTTATGTTTAAGTTAAAAATCTCGAGTCGTTACAGATTTTATCTTCTTTAAGCAGGCATGGCATGGGTGATGTATCTAATACATTCATTCATACATGATTAATCTAATTAAAGCATGCATCATAATGTATCCTACACATACATTCATACATCAATATGTAAAGTGCAGTATGTAAATGTGCTTGGTTATGACCTTGATCCTATGAGATCCTTCCAAGCTAATGGAAGGATCAATGGTCAATCTAAGGTTTAAAATAAATACAACATTACAAGTCTTGCTTTCTTCTTGTTTTGCTCCTTGCTCCTTCTTGACTGGTCATCCTTCATTCTCCAAGTACAATTACAAAGGATAATAGAAATACAACCTATACTAATTAACTTACATAAGTAAACTCGAGTTACATTCGAGATAGAACAATTACAAGAAAAGAAGACGACATGCAAGTCGTATTTATCAAAACCATAATTACATATCAAAACCACTAACCTATGGGTGATTAAGGCCATAACCAATCACCATGCTCAAGTAACAATTAAAGAACATGTCATGTTATCTAATCATATTAAAAAATATCATATTTCATATGATCCAATCAAAGAAATCATATAACGCAAAAACCAGAAAATCAGAATCAAATTCTGAAAACAATAAATCGCCGTTTTCAAGTACTAAACGGTGTCAAACGCCTTACAGATGAGTCGATGATAGCTATGCTATTAGTTTTGCTCAGACGCTCGTTTCCAGTCAGAAAACACATATCGTTGCGTAAATCGGACACTGGACACAGATTTCACCAAATCTTAACAGCGTATACAGAAATCGTATCGTATACAATCCCCATATCAAGAACAAACATAAATTATATATATATATATATATGTATACAGATTATATGAACATCATCAACATATCATATCCAATATGATCATATAAGTTATAACTCCAAAACAATTTTCAGAAAATTCGAATTTAAATCAGAAAACCATAAATCGCTGTTTACAAGCAGTAAACTACGTCAAACGGCTTACAGATTAGAACCTGACTTTGTCAGTCTTGCTCGGTGGCCCGATTCTAGTCAGAAAACATATCTCTTTTGCGTAAATCGGACATAGTACGCAAATTTCACTAAATTTACTCAATTTTTCGGAAATCGTATCGTATACAATCTCCAAAATTAAGAACAAGCATGTATCATGTACACTCAGCAATTTATACAATCATCCCATGATTATACAATCCACTATATATCATATGTTCAAAACATATACATACACATCTCGTATAATCACAAAAACATGGCAAATCACATACATGCTTATATACACCAAAACTGTTAAACACATAACTGAATTAAAAGCGTTTTGCAAGTAGCTCTGATGCCATTGAAGGGTTTCGAGCATCAAACGCAGCGGAAAGCAAAAATTAAAAAAACAATAAAATCGAAACCCAATCGCAGGATCCATGCAAAACAAGACATTTAATTCGTAGTTATGAACGTTTACCTTAAAACGAAGCTTTAACAATTGATGAAAGATGGAGGTCCAACGATGCAATCACCACAAACAGCCCCTGTAGCAAGATCTGCATCTCCAAAGAAGTCCACACGAACGTCCGATCGTCCAACGATCAAGGGAGCCGGTACTAGCCGATCAATGCCTCTCTCTCTCTCTCTAGCCTCTCAAAGAATAGAGCAGCTAGGGTTTTGCTAAAAACGATTTTTGCAAAGTTGTAACACTAAACCTATACATCTCTATGTATTTATAAGAGAGAATGAGCTGGGCTTAACCCTAATCGGTTTGTGCTTCTACTAAAACCAAACTGATTTGGGTTTTAATGATTTAAATTCGAAATCTAGTTATATAAGTCCAACTTAATTAATTAAATAACCAATTTCGAATTTTATCATCAATTAATTTAAATTCGAAATTTAAATTAAAACTCCTTTTAAACGTTCTTATTGTGTAACCCTTTAGGTTATTATTACGTTGGCAATAATTTTAATATCCAATAATAAAATTATAAACAATGAGCGGCATCTAGTAATACATCATTGCTACCCAACTAATAATAATTGGTGATCCAATTAAACCTTTCGTGATTAATGTTTCCGTGTAATATAATCCCTTTAACCATATATTATAGATTAAACTCGAGGCATGTAATTAGTCATCCTCATCAATGTTTAATCCGGGTTTCCTTGATCAATGAGTAGACTATTAAAAACAAATCAATATTTGAGCATGGCCATGCATTTTCATAGTCTTACTCAATCAAGAGGCCAATAATATCTCTCCTAAGAATAGGAGGGTTAAATCCTTTATCTATCATTCATATTTCTCATACGTCTCATAATATACCCGATGTACATTTTTATCATCACCCGGTCAAAGGTAACTTTTAATGTAGTCAAAGTATATTAATCCTTGTATAAAAATATAATGATCTCAAGTCTAAGGATCATTACACCATTATCACTGTGAGTCTTTCTAATGACATTATCAATATGTAGAAACTCACTGTGGGTCAATCCAGTGCCATGTAGAATATTACATGCACCTATGTTCTTGACATTAGTATTACTATACCTATGACCAATGAGATGTGGTCATCAGTCAACAAACATACTAATCTTTATGCATTATAATTGTCCAATATTAATAATGCTCGATTAGGGATATTTAGGAATATTAACACTATTCTTATAATCTCGTTTTTAAGTCACATACTTAAAGATATAGAATACATGTTACATATTCCAAGGACATTTATTGTTCTAATATTTATATCGTAGTAAATAAAGACAAAATAAATTTATTGTTGAATAATCGATATAACATAATCACTGAATAACAAAATAGTCTATCCTAGAATTACATTGTCTCTAGGGCACTAACACTATCAATCTGTCCATGTGTCTTTTGATGATAAGAAGATAACGGGACTTGAAGATTTTGATGAACATGACCAGCTGAGATTTGAGAATGAAGAAATAAATGCTGATCTACAAAATTCTGATACTCTTTCAAACTATATTGTTCAATCTATACAAGTAGATCAGACTGCAGCACATGTTGAGGGGGAGCAAGTGAACGATGAAAATGAACCCCAATGAAGTGAAGAAACATCAAAGAATGCATCTATTGCTAATGATTCATTAAACTCTGATTCATCAAACTCTGAAAGCAACAGCTCTGGGGGAGCAAACAATGATTTTGGATATACTAGTCATCACACTCAACACAATTATGAACTTTGGGAATCATCAAGATCAAATCTGCCGAGACAAAGGGTATGGAGTAGAGCGCATTCCTTTGAACAAATCATTGTTGAACCGGACACGGGTGTATAGATTAGAAGAGCAACACGGAATGAATGCAATTTCGCAGGATTTCTATCTCAAATTGAACCTAAAAAGGTTGATGAAGCTCTTGATGATCCAGATTGGGTAACTACAATGCAAGAAGAACTCAAACAGTTCGAAAGGCAGAAAGTTTGGAAGCTGGTGCCAAGACCAAAAGATAAATCTGTAATTGGCACTAGATGGGTGTTTAGGAATAAACTGGATGAAAATGGTATTGTTACAAGGAACAAGGCTCGATTGGTAGCAAAGGGTTACTCTCAAGAAGAGGGAATTGATTATGATGAGACCTATGCTCCAGTTGCAAGGCTTGAAGTAATCAGGATGTTCTAGCATTTGCTGCACACTCCAACTTTAAGGTTTTTCAGATGGATATGAAGAGTGCATTTTTGAACGGAGATCTAAAAGAAGAAGTCTATGTTGAACAACCCCCTGGGTTCGAAGACAAGGAATTTGAAGGTTTTTGTAACACCCCCAGATCCGGGGTCCGGGATCCGGTGGTTACGGTTTCCAATTCTGTCCACAACACTTGAACTTTCCTTAACATAAAATAAATTACGTCTCTATAACCCAACACAATAATATAAAACACACCCGTTATAGTCCCAGAGATGAAATCAGAGTAACACTCAAATTTTTATTAATCACATTATGAGTTCTTACAATCCAAAAGAATTTCAATATAAATACATACTCTTTGCCATCCATTTACATAAGGCATACTAGACCATATTCTTGGTACTGAAAGAATAAATATACCCTACCAATAGCTTCTTCTTCAGCTCTGGTAGTCTCATCGTCCTCGCCCGCGTCGAGTGCGCCTTGTTCGAGTCATCTGGTCTAGCTGTTGTTGTGATATAATAATAAAGCAAGGGTGAGCAATAGCCCACCAACAATAATATATGACTGAACGATAATGTATAACAGTTCAAAAGTATCTTTCAAACCATATGCCATGCCTTTACGGAAATGATGCCAGTATAATATGAACGATGAAGTTACAAGGTAACTTAAAGTATTTGTTTGTAGAAATATCTGCTACATCAAAGTAAGCGAGATATTCTTATTGTTATTAAGAAGAGGAACTTGCAAGAAAAGGTTGCAATTCCAGTTATGACCCTTTTCCAACTCTGCCAACAGTAATCATGTTGCAGGAAATAAATAAATTTGGATGATGAACCAATGATGGAGTATTCACCGCGCCCGCTGTTCCAATCTTGATGATCAGTCGAGATCGTACAGCTCAATTTAGATTTACTACCGGTAGAAGGAAGAACTGACGGCTTTACTTGTGCACCGCCTTACTAGCTCTCCCCGGCCAACGGTTGGGCCAAAGGGGATGGACCGGCGCTACTCGGCCTCTTACACGACTCCTAGTTCAAATAGAATTCATGATTCTGAATGTAACGTTCGTCCCCCTTTCCCCAAGTATAATACTTGTTGATAAGACTCCACAAAGTAGTCGTATCTAGTTGGAAAGGAAAATTTACCAATAACTCCCAAGCTATTACTTGGTAACGGATATCAACTTGTTCCAGTGATCTTACCCCTCGAAAGATGAGAAGGTAAGCAACGACTTAATAAGTCAACAGCACCCGAGTTGCGAGTGAAGGGAATACTTTATGACCGGGAAGTCGACAAGATAAATAACATTTTCCAAGTAAGGTTCCCTTATTATTAAGGAGGTAGACTCAAAGAAGAATGATGTCTGAGAACCTTCCTTGATATAGGATTAATAATAATATGACTCCGAAATATTTTTCGTAATAATCGAAGAAGATAAACCTTATTGAGGTTATTCTAAGTATGGAATAAATATTCAGAGAATATTTATTGAATTAAAAATATTTAAAGAATATTCAGGAATATGAAAGAATATCTTTAATCAGAGTATTTTTCAAATAATTCTTGAAGAAATATCGAGAGAATATTTATTGCATAATTAAATATTCAAATGAATATTCCAAATAATATTCATTAATCAATAAGACCTGAAAGGAATATTTAAAATATTTAAAATAATATTCGATGATTAAATAGAACCCTGGATGAATATTCAAAATAATATTCATAATTAATTAGGAATTTAAATGAATATCAATAAAGTAATATTCATTTAATAAATAATATCCTAAACGAATATCAAGTAATATTCATTTAGTAATCCAAGCTTTAAAGGAATATTCGATATAATATTCGATAAGTAAATCAAGCTTCAGATGAATATTGAAGATAATATTCATCAAGTACTTAATACCTTAAATGAATTTTCAAAAGTAATATTTATTTAATGAAATAATATTCTAAATGAATGTCCACATAATATTCATTTAGTAGTCTCATCTTTAGAAGAGTATTCGAAATAATAATCGATAATCAATTCGACTCCGAATGAATATTGACGAATATTATTCGTCGAATGATTACGTTCAAATAATTATTTGAAGTAAGGATCGTTAAAATAATTAGTCTCGAACGAATATTCAAATAATATTCGTCGCCCAAATAATAGAAAATATTTACTTAAATATTTTCCTCCGAGGTAATCTCGATATATCAAGGAATATTGACTCCCGGTCTATTTTTGATTAATAAGATGTATACGCCCTTCTATGAGGGTCTTACAATAATCGGCTTATAACTGATATATAACTATCTAGCTTATAAGCCAACAATAACATTCAGGGAACAAGTATATCACTTCAACTTGAAAGTAGGCATGCATGCAATGGCATATGTATATCAGCATATATATATATATTTATTCAATCACAACAACAGCCTAAAAGAAGGGAATTGGAACTTGCCTGGTAGTCGAGTACGGTAAGGGGTAGTGGTAGCGGGTCCCGGTTCAGCTTGGTGATCTATAAATAGCCAAGGCATTCGGGATTAATCACTTAACATATTAAAAGTTAAGTTATACTTAATTCGAAACACGTTCTCGAGTTATCTCGTTATACCCCTTTTTGTGGATTACTTTTATCACTGATCCGACCCGACATTCGTTCGTTAGTACGACATGTCATTGCATTTATACTTGGGACATACTTAAGTCATATGAGTTCTAAGGTTGATCGTTACGAACCAATATTATACTCCGAGTTTTATCGCCCGTTTTCTAAGTGTTTTACCGAAGTTATAAAAGAGTCGTCTTTTAGGGGTTCGTTCGCGTTTAACCTCGACTCGAACATTTTTAATAAATCGAAAAATGATCTTTTTGACATACGGTTTTCTTTCACGCCTTCCTTTTTACCTCTAGTATTTATTTACCAAGATTCGCCATGACGTTACATAGTTTACGAGGGTTCAATTACAGTTACGAACTTTCGTTTACGGATTCGAACTACTTTTAGTAATTTGGTCATAAATCCTAAACCGTAAGTCCGTTTCATGCGATCTTTATATCAAAACGAAGCTTGAAACATAATCTATCCTATCATGGCAGAAAATGAAGCTGTACAGTGAGTTATAGCTACTGTGATGCTCGGTGTTTAATAGTCTAACGAAAATTCGGCATTACGACGGCTATAAATCGAACGTTCTAAAATTCATAACAATCAATCCAAGCCACACCGGGCATACTATACATGGTTTTCATCTTAACCAGTCCAAGAAGGTTTCAATTAACCATCATAATCATCAAAACTCTTAAATCATCACTACTAACTACATAATCATGCTTTTATGCATATAACAACACCATAATCTTAACTAATCTAAAACCATCAAGAACATATATAAAACTCAAAGTAAGATCTTGGGTTCTTAAGAATTATACCTTCCTTGGAGAGTGTACAAGCTATAATAACCCTTATATAGTCCTTGTATGGCTTTAACAAAGCTTAAATCATCCAAAGAAACCAAGAAATCAAAGTTAGTTTCTTGAAAACACTATTCACCCTCATCTTTGAGGATTTATTTGAAAATGGAAAACATGGAGTTTGAAGCTAAGATTTCTAGGAGATCATTTTTATGAAATATAGGACTCACCATAAAAATTTGGAGATCAAACAATGGTTGGAAGGTGGATTTTGAAATCTTAAAACTCCAAAATTCGAAGTGCCTTGGTTTTGGGGGAAAAACAGTGAACTTCTCGAATTTATTTACCCATCCAAACGATCTTCAAAAATTATGAAATTAAATCCCCAACTTCACCTTGATGTGTAGAAGCTCCATGAATTTTTTCATGATTTTTAGATGAGTAGATCTAGGTGAAAAAAAATGGCAAAGACCCCTGCCCTGGAAAATGCAACTGCTGGAAAAATGGGGGAGAGGTGGTGTTTGCTTGGCTAGTTGTCAAATGATATTTGTGATATGTATAAGTGGGTATAGCTGCTAATACTCCTCTTAATACAAGTGTCAAAGGTTTATGGTGTGTTAGAAAAATTGATGATGTGAAGCCTTGTTGTTTTCTTCTTGTCCATCCACCTCATTACTTCCTTTCTCATTTCTTTTCTTCATTTCATTTCCACCAAATATTCTTATATATAACCCCAGCTGATCAAGTAGGGTTTTTTTTATCTCGTTACGTATTTAATCCGTAATTTCTTTCGCGTTTGCTTGATCGCTTAATCTTGTTATAAAGTTCTAGCGATTTCTAGAACACTTGTTATTCTAACTCAAAGGTTTTCATTCTAAATCCTCAAATCATACTTAATAAATAAAATCCTTGAATCCTTAACATTATAATACTCTTGTCTTGATCGTATTGATAGGCTCTTTACGGTTCGGTCAAATATTGTACCGAAAAAGAATTTGGAATTTCTGAATTCCGATCGTCTCTGCATTCACTTATTTCCTCCGCGTATTACTAATATGACTTCGAAACATCCATAACACGTCCCGTACATAGGGTGGCGTGAAAAGTTTTCCAACTTACAAAGTCACTATTCATCCACCAAATTACTATGCACGTACAGGAAACACTATGCACGTACGGGAAATACTATGCACGTACGGGAAATACTATGCACGTATGGGAAATACTATGCACGTATGGGAAATACTATGCACGTATTCATTTCTCTTCAAGGATCCATTAGCTCCTTCCTGGATGGTAGTTTATTCTTATCTAGGTCCTCAACCATCGAATTACTCTATTCTGACAATATACCAATGCATCAGGATCATTGTCCAAAGCAATATCCATTCATTACAATCATTGTTCTTTGAAACCACCATTCATTAGAGCTGGTGACCTTGTTGTTGGAATCATTGTTCCTCATTTTATCATTACTTAATAAAAGTTTTAATTATATCCAAAATTTGGGGTTCTTACAGTCTCCCCTCCTTAAAAGGATTCCGTCCCGGAATCAGGTAGGAAGCAAAGAGTCGTTTGCCTGTCGTTCACTCTTTAGCTTCCCGGTCAATTCTTATTCGTTCTACCCTTCCTCAGCACATCTTCTAGTGCTACAATTCATACTTTATCCTTTTTCCATCAACGTTGCTACTTTTCGTACAACTCACTATCCGGGTTATACTTTTACTCAGTCTTATCCTTATTGATACCTGCAGTAACATTGGTATCACTATCACCCTACGATTCGGAGGTAACCTCGCTCGTACTGTGCATTTCCTGATCGCTTTAATCTTCGCAATCTAGATCAATATAGAGAAGTGGAAAGATTTGTTGAGAGATCATTATGATCAATTGAACATTTGTTATATTGCATAGTTAGTACAGAAGGGGGCCAGCCTTTAGTACTTGACAAGTAATTAAACAAGTCATAGCATTCCACTTAGACTTCTATCACATAGACAGATAGTCACGTAGCAGTACCTCCCCTCCAAAAAGGGTTGTTCTTCTCAATTCATAAAGAAGATGAATAAGAGAGAAGAAGAGAAAAGAGTTCTAAAGGATTATAGAAAGCTTCCATGATTGTAGAATATCATACTCAGAATTTACCTCTGAACTATAGAGGTTTATCAAAGAAGAAATTAATCATAATTATATCCAATACTATTTGATCGCAATCTCACGTGTCAACATATCTTGCTGATTTGTCCATTATTCTATGGACAAATACTCTTGTTCAATCTTAGCGATACTCACATTCGGGAAATCCTTCAACCTTTCAGGTTAAATCTTAGGTTTCTCACTTGGCATCATTATTACTGACATCCCATATCATGTTACTAGCTTTTTCATAACTATAGTATTGACACTATCAGGTTGTCATCCTGAGAATTCATTAGAAAACCCATTCATAACACTCCTTGCTTCTCATTCCATAGTTGCTTCCCCAGCCTTTTCTTTATCAATCACATCCTTCTTATTATCTGATTCTTATTTACTTCTGTTATTTACTTTCACCTTCACCTCTTTATTGAGACACCTTTTTGCACTTGGTACCTCCTTATCGGTATTCCGTCTCATTTACTCTATAATCATCACGTTATTTCAATTTAAACTTTCCGAAATGAATCTGGCCCGATTCCTTTAACTTAGATTCATATAATCTACTTCTGCCAACCTTGTTTCTCATTACTTGTTCTTTTCTATCCATGGTTTTCCACAGGTTGTCTTTCGTAAGTCGGACCAGGTCGTATATCTACATTCTTGTACTCCTATCATCTGTTGAACATTTGCATTTTACTGGCGTAGCCTGGCCACATGAAAACCCGTTATGACCGTGCTATAATTTTGGGGGTAAGGCTGGCTCGAATACCACCGTCCGAACATTTTAAACTCTCAGGTGGCCCAATAAGTCTCGGGCTCAACCGCCCTTCCCTCCAAATCTCATTAATTCTTTCCATGGGAATATCTTTAACATCATGAATCATCAACCTCATATTCTCTATCTTGTTTGCGCAGAAGTACACTAACATAAACTTGTTTGTCATTCATCAACATGCCATTTAGTTAATCAATGGCAGCACTGTCTTTATCTTTACATTGTCATCTACTTTCTTAGAAGAATCACCATCGCTTGTTGTTTACGTAGTGCATTAATAGCTAACCCTACGGGTTTCAAATCCCTTAGGGAGACAAAGTGATCACTATTCCTTATCCATACGAAACACTTCCTGAACTTGATGTAGATATAACATGAAGTAGATAGAATTGCAGAAGAGTTTCAAGTATCGCAGCTAGGTCCGGTTGATGAAACTATCAATTATGCATCTTCCATAAAAGACTGGAAACTTAACGGTTTACTTCATCAATTTTGTACCATGGTCCTGGTTTGCCTCAAAACGGGACCTTCTAAGGTACGTAATATGCTTAAGACTCCATCAGGAATCGAATCTTTACTTAAACTATTATTACCTTCGATTCTTGCACAATCATCAAAAGGAATGTAACTTCCTCCACTCCAATATGACCTTCAAGGTCTTTCCAAATATCATTTTGTTTCTTCGGTATGAACATTTATAATTATTCCTTTATACTTAAACTGTCGGCCACCTCATTGGCCTTTCCTGATAATAATAATTTCTGGTAATCCTTGTTCCTTGGATATATTCCAATTCAAACATTTCTACCTCATTCCCATCATTTTTGGGTGAAAGCATTCTCCCTTAAGCTCTGCTGATGAAGAAAAATATATTTAACAGTCTTTCTCCATAAGTCATTGCTTCCACCTACTCGTGGGAACTTTATCACGTTTATTCCCCATCCTACTTAGGATACTTCTCTTCTTAGTTCTTTCCTTATCTTAGGATAATCTCAACCTTTATAGGTTCAATCCATACTTCCTCATGGTCTCATACATGCCTCATCTGGCATTACTGTTACTATGTCATACATTCCTTACCAAACTTCCATTTTGAAGTTCGGAATATTACCTTTTTCCTTGTAAGGTTTCATAGGTCATCCTCATCCTTCCTCCTGTATTTTCTGGGTACAGGGTATATCAAAATGTCATTGATCAATACTCTAATAATTCTATCTATGTTCTTTCCAGAACTCTTTTTTTTTTCTAATAATCCTTACCGGTCATTGTTGCCTTAGCAAGTCCAGCTCATATCATCTGAAGTCATAATGTCGTTATTAGGGTTAATGCCACCCCTTGTGCATTCCCCAGGGTTTGTCTTAATTCATTGATATCCTATCCTTAATTCAACTATCAATGAATTCTTGCATCTTATAATTGGCAATCAGATCATGTATCCTTAATAAAGGTCTCTTTTCAATCATTCTCATTTGATAATCGATCGGTGGCTTAATGCCACCCTCTTCTTTCAGATAGTTGTCAGCCTATTTGGCCTTCCAAAAAGGCAACGTATGCCTATCTCCTCTCTTACAGAACTTGGTAATGGCAGCAAGGATGTTTTGGAAAATATTGGTCGAGTTCAACGTGAATCTATTAGTACTTATCGTTCTTCTCAAATGTACTTGCCTTAGACAAAATTTCTACAGCATACTGATCCATCTCTGACCATTTCTATACTCTCTTCATAAACCTTCGTTGTTTACTTCCCTTAGTCGTAATATGTTCATGGTATTCATGATACCCTAACATCATGCATCTCAAGTCACTATACTCCCATTTTACTCAAAATCTTGGACAACCATATACACATGAGTCACTTTAGTACGGGTTACCCCATCCCAAAAAGGTCTAGTAAATTCCCCATCAAAACATGGGTTGCAAAGGGTTTAGTAGAAGACTCCTACAATCTCATTAATATTTCCTTTATATCAGAAGCCCTTGCAGTCGGTGCTTACTTAGAAGCAACCCTGCTTTGTCTTTTCATTGCTGGTCTAGTCACTTTATAGTCCGTTGTGACTTGGCCTCAACTGGCCACACTAAAATAAAAATATATGATTTTAGGGGTTGGCTAATAGCATTACTTTTCTAGCAATTGCCGGCATAGTGCCTTCTTCTTTGATACCTTTCTACCTTTCCAAAACTTTACTCCATATAAGTCTTAATCGACTACTCGGCACCGTCTCCGGTCACCTTTCCTCCACTTTTATCTTTTCAACTATTCTTATCAATCCCGCATGCCACGCAAGCTTACCATTCCTGGCATAACAGCCTTTTCACTTAAGTCAATCCCGGAGTTTCTCCGTCCGGCTAGTTTCTTACTTACATTTCCTGTTTTCGTCCAATCTCACTTCATCATATTATCACTACCGTCGATTGTAATGCTCAGGGTCCGTTTACTAACCCATTTTATAGCAACCTTACCCAAATCACAGGGTTTGCTCCAGTTTCTACTCTCTTCCATGACATTCTCTGATTATCAGAAAGACAAGGTTTGCCAAAATTCACCGAATTCCTTTCCAGACTCAGGGAAATTTTGATCAATCTACCCACCTACTGGTAACATCAAGGAGACCAGTTTCGAAACCTGAAGAATAGTTCTATGAACCTCCAAGCAGGTGGAATCATAAGCAGTCATAGTTAACGAAATAATCATCATCGGATTGGAAGTTTACCCACTGGAGAGGAATCAATTATATCCATCCCTTAGAAGGGAATCAATAATTTCAAACTGAAACCTGTCACAACATCC
Source organism: Saposhnikovia divaricata (assembly GCA_036435485.1). Taxonomy (NCBI): domain Eukaryota; kingdom Viridiplantae; phylum Streptophyta; class Magnoliopsida; order Apiales; family Apiaceae; genus Saposhnikovia; species Saposhnikovia divaricata. The sequence continues at coordinate 185,518,867 of CM071594.1, read as the reverse complement.
TGATATTCAATACTACCAAATGTCGGTCTACCTAACCCTTTATGCGAAGCGTCATTGGAAGCACAAAGTCTCCTTTTTCCATTAAGCAGTGCCAGCTCTTGGTCATTACCAATTTCACCTTTTAGCTCCAGGAAGATTTTCTCACATTTTTCTCTTTAACTGCTGATCGTATTACTTGATCTATTATAATTCCGTGTCGGAGTAAACTTAAGGTAACTACTATAATCCATTCAAAGAGAAGAAGGAATTTAATATTCCTCTGAATCACATGCATCTAACGTTTCTGGTTCATCATTTAACTGAGTTGAATTAACTCTATACTCAGTCTCTGGCAGTAGTCTCATTACGAGTTCATCTTGACTCACTGGTCTTATCTTCCGGTAGGTTCTGAGATCATTGTCTTGCTTACTACTTCCTTATATAACTTTTACCCAATCATTCTATTACTTCCCAATGTCTTTACTTTCTAAATGATTCATTCATAAAATGAACATTTTCCTTAATAAAACCACCTTATTAACCTCAATTTGGTTCCATAATTTACAACCTACGACACCTGCCTTCTCATGGCGAATTAATACTGACCATATTCATACTAATTCATTTATCAAATGATATGGCACTTACTGCCTCCTTCTCAACTATTCCTAGGGACTCTGCTCCTCGCCCTATATCACTGTCTTTGATAATCATACATCCCTCTAGCTCTTTCTTTGTTAAGATGAAAATCTCTAAGGATTCTCATCTATTTCCGTATAAGATCTCAAGTAATTCTTCCAATCCTTCTTTCTTGCTGGTACTACGTCTGGTAGTCCGGCTATGAATTCAACATGCATCTTCAGATCTCTTAATAATATATCAGTTCTTTATACTCACTTTTCTGAGCACCATATCTTAATCATCACAGTCATTCTGGCTGCGACCCTCATTACCCATGGGTAAGCTCCTCATCCTAACAGGATTTTCCTTATCTGCTGGAACCTCTTCCGGGTCTCCAGTAGGGTACTCCATCGAATTACCCGCTGATCTTCAGCATATAAAGCATCATCGCGCTGTTGCTCGTATGCCTCAAGGTCAGTCACCTTACTCGTCGATACGATATCGAGCTAAGTTACTATCATTATACTTACGAGTTCCCATAAGGGTTTTATATGTCATCACTACATTAAGTAGTCCGACTATGAACTTGGCAAGAGTTCTTATTATCTTATTGAATTTATTGTTTTAACGTCACCTCATCTCTGGGGTTTATAACGTACGCTCTGATACCACTTCTGTAACACCCCCAGATCCGGGGTCCGGGATCCGGTGGTTACGGTTTCCAATTCTGTCCACAACACTTGAACTTTCCTTAACATAAAATAAATTACGTCTCTATAACCCAACACAATAATATAAAACACACCCGTTATAGTCCCAGAGATGAAATCAGAGTAACACTCAAATTTTTATTAATCACATTATGAGTTCTTACAATCCAAAAGAATTTCAATATAAATACATACTCTTTGCCATCCATTTACATAAGGCATACTAGACCATATTCTTGGTACTGAAAGAATAAATATACCCTACCAATAGCTTCTTCTTCAGCTCTGGTAGTCTCATCGTCCTCGCCCGCGTCGAGTGCGCCTTGTGCGAGTCATCTGGTCTAGCTGTTGTTGTGATATAATAATAAAGCAAGGGTGAGCAATAGCCCACCAACAATAATATATGACTGAACGATAATGTATAACAGTTCAAAAGTATCTTTCAAACCATATGCCATGCCTTTACGGAAATGATGCCAGTATAATATGAACGATGAAGTTACAAGGTAACTTAAAGTATTTGTTTGTAGAAATATCTGCTACATCAAAGTAAGCGAGATATTCTTATTGTTATTAAGAAGAGGAACTTGCAAGAAAAGGTTGCAATTCCAGTTATGACCCTTTTCCAACTCTGCCAACAGTAATCATGTTGCAGGAAATAAATAAATTTGGATGATGAACCAATGATGGAGTATTCACCGCGCCCGCTGTTCCAATCTTGATGATCAGTCGAGATCGTACAGCTCAATTTAGATTTACTACCGGTAGAAGGAAGAACTGACGGCTTTACTTGTGCACCGCCTTACTAGCTCTCCCCGGCCAACGGTTGGGCCAAAGGGGATGGACCGGCGCTACTCGGCCTCTTACACGACTCCTAGTTCAAATAGAATTCATGATTCTGAATGTAACGTTCGTCCCCCTTTCCCCAAGTATAATACTTGTTGATAAGACTCCACAAAGTAGTCGTATCTAGTTGGAAAGGAAAATTTACCAATAACTCCCAAGCTATTACTTGGTAACGGATATCAACTTGTTCCAGTGATCTTACCCCTCGAAAGATGAGAAGGTAAGCAACGACTTAATAAGTCAACAGCACCCGAGTTGCGAGTGAAGGGAATACTTTATGACCGGGAAGTCGACAAGATAAATAACATTTTCCAAGTAAGGTTCCCTTATTATTAAGGAGGTAGACTCAAAGAAGAATGATGTCTGAGAACCTTCCTTGATATAGGATTAATAATAATATGACTCCGAAATATTTTTCGTAATAATCGAAGAAGATAAACCTTATTGAGGTTATTCTAAGTATGGAATAAATATTCAGAGAATATTTATTGAATTAAAAATATTTAAAGAATATTCAGGAATATGAAAGAATATCTTTAATCAGAGTATTTTTCAAATAATTCTTGAAGAAATATCGAGAGAATATTTATTGCATAATTAAATATTCAAATGAATATTCCAAATAATATTCATTAATCAATAAGACCTGAAAGGAATATTTAAAATATTTAAAATAATATTCGATGATTAAATAGAACCCTGGATGAATATTCAAAATAATATTCATAATTAATTAGGAATTTAAATGAATATCAATAAAGTAATATTCATTTAATAAATAATATCCTAAACGAATATCAAGTAATATTCATTTAGTAATCCAAGCTTTAAAGGAATATTCGATATAATATTCGATAAGTAAATCAAGCTTCAGATGAATATTGAAGATAATATTCATCAAGTACTTAATACATTAAATGAATTTTCAAAAGTAATATTTATTTAATGAAATAATATTCTAAATGAATGTCCACATAATATTCATTTAGTAGTCTCATCTTTAGAAGAGTATTCGAAATAATAATCTATAATCAATTCGACTCCGAATGAATATTGACGAATATTATTCGTCGAATGATTACGTTCAAATAATTATTTGAAGTAAGGATCGTTAAAATAATTAGTCTCGAACGAATATTCAAATAATATTCGTCGCCCAAATAATAGAAAATATTTACTTAAATATTTTCCTCCGAGGTAATCTCGATATATCAAGGAATATTGACTCCCGGTCTATTTTTGATTAATAAGATGTATACGCCCTTCTATGAGGGTCTTACAATAATCGGCTTATAACTGATATATAACTATCTAGCTTATAAGCCAACAATAACATTCAGGGAACAAGTATATCACTTCAACTTGAAAGTAGGCATGCATGCAATGGCATATGTATATCAGCATATATATATATATATATATATTTATTCAATCACAACAACAGCCTAAAAGAAGGGAATTGGAACTTGCCTGGTAGTCGAGTACGGTAAGGGGTAGTGGTAGCGGGTCCCGGTTCAGCTTGGTGATCTATAAATAGCCAAGGCATTCGGGATTAATCACTTAACATATTAAAAGTTAAGTTATACTTAATTCGAAACACGTTCTCGAGTTATCTCGTTATACCCTTTTTTGTGGATTACTTTTATCACTGATCCGACCCGACATTCGTTCGTTAATACGACATGTCATTGCATTTATACTTGGGACATACTTAAGTCATATGAGTTCTAAGGTTGATCGTTACGAACCAATATTATACTCCGAGTTTTATCGCCCGTTTTCTAAGTGTTTTACCGAAGTTATAAAAGAGTCGTCTTTTAGGGGTTCGTTCGCGTTTAACCTCGACTCGAACATTTTTAATAAATCGAAAAATGATCTTTTTGACATACGGTTTTCTTTCACGCCTTCCTTTTTACCTCTAGTATTTATTTACCAAGATTCGCCATGACGTTACATAGTTTATGAGGGTTCAATTACAGTTACGAACTTTCGTTTACGGATTCGAACTACTTTTAGTAATTTGGTCATAAATCCTAAACCGTAAGTCCGTTTCATGCGATCTTTATATCAAAACGAAGCTTGAAACATAATCTATCCTATCATGGCAGAAAATGAAGCTGTACAGTGAGTTATAGCTACTGTGATGCTCGGTGTTTAATAGTCTAACGAAAATTCGGCATTACGACGGCTATAAATCGAACGTTCTAAAATTCATAACAATCAATCCAAGCCACACCGGGCATACTATACATGGTTTTCATCTTAACCAGTCCAAGAAGGTTTCAATTAACCATCATAATCATCAAAACTCTTAAATCATCACTACTAACTACATAATCATGCTTTTATGCATATAACAACACCATAATCTTAACTAATCTAAAACCATCAAGAACATATATAAAACTCAAAGTAAGATCTTGGGTTCTTAAGAATTATACCTTCCTTGGAGAGTGTACAAGCTATAATAACCCTTATATAGTCCTTGTATGGCTTTAACAAAGCTTAAATCATCCAAAGAAACCAAGAAATCAAAGTTAGTTTCTTGAAAACACTATTCACCCTCATCTTTGAGGATTTATTTGAAAATGGAAAACATGGAGTTTGAAGCTAAGATTTCTAGGAGATCATTTTTATGAAATATAGGACTCACCATAAAAATTTGGAGATCAAACAATGGTTGGAAGGTGGATTTTGAAATCTTAAAACTCCAAAATTCGAAGTGCCTTGGTTTTGGGGGGAAAACAGTGAACTTCTCGAATTTATTTACCCATCCAAACGATCTTCAAAAATTATGAAATTAAATCCCCAACTTCACCTTGATGTGTAGAAGCTCCATGAATTTTTTCATGATTTTTAGATGAGTAGATCTAGGTGAAAAAAAATGGCAAAGACCCCTGCCCTGGAAAATGCAACTGCTGGAAAAATGAGGGAGAGGTGGTGTTTGCTTGGCTAGTTGTCAAATGATATTTGTGATATGTATAAGTGGGTATAGCTGCTAATACTCCTCTTAATACAAGTGTCAAAGGTTTATGGTGTGTTAGAAAAATTGATGATGTGAAGCCTTGTTGTTTTCTTCTTGTCCATCCACCTCATTACTTCCTTTCTCATTTCTTTTCTTCATTTCATTTCCACCAAATATTCTTATATATAACCCCAGCTGATCAAGTAGGGTTTTTTTTTATCTCGTTACGTATTTAATCCGTAATTTCTTTCGCGTTTGCTTGATCGCTTAATCTTGTTATAAAGTTCTAGCGATTTCTAGAACACTTGTTATTCTAACTCAAAGGTTTTCATTCTAAATCCTCAAATCATACTTAATAAATAAAATCCTTGAATCCTTAACATTATAATACTCTTGTCTTGATCGTATTGATAGGCTCTTTACGGTTCGGTCAAATATTGTACCGAAAAAGAATTTGGAATTTCTGAATTCCGATCGTCTCTGCATTCACTTATTTCCTCCGCGTATTACTAATATGACTTCGAAACATCCATAACACGTCCCGTACATAGGGTGGCGTGAAAAGTTTTCCAACTTACAAAGTCACTATTCATCCACCAAATTACTATGCACGTACAGGAAACACTATGCACGTACGGGAAATACTATGCACGTACGGGAAATACTATGCACGTATGGGAAATACTATGCACGTATGGGAAATACTATGCACGTATTCATTTCTCTTCAAGGATCCATTAGCTCCTTCCTGGATGGTAGATTATTCTTATCTAGGTCCTCAACCATCGAATTACTCTATTCTGACAATATACCAATGCATCAGGATCATTGTCCAAAGCAATATCCATTCATTACAATCATTGTTCTTTGAAACCACCATTCATTAGAGCTGGTGACCTTGTTGTTGGAATCATTGTTCCTCATTTTATCATTACTTAATAAAAGTTTTAATTATATCCAAAATTTGGGGTTCTTACAGTTTTGTATACTTTCTCTTCAAAGCTCTCTATGGTCTCAAGCAAGCTCCTTGAACATGGTATGATACTCTCTCCGAGTTCTTACTTGAAAATGGTTTTACAAGAGGTATCATCGACAAAACTCTCTTTCATAAAAAGCATAAAAATGATATAATTATGGTGCAAGTATATGTGGATGATATAATATTTGGTTCTACTAATGATTTGCTATGCAAGAGATTTGTTAAGCTAATGCAGAGTAAGTACGAGATGAGCATGATGGGTGAGTTGTCTTTCTTCCTTGGACTTCAAGTTGTTCAGAAGCCTGATGGTATTTTCATCTGCTATTCAAAATACATAAAGGATCTTCTGAAGAAGTATGGGATGGAAGAAGCAGCTACTGCCAAGACCCAATGCCAACTGCTGTCAAGCTTGATCAAGACAAATCTGGTAAGTCAGTTGACATCACGAAGTATCGAGGTATGATCGGCTCTCTCTTATACTTAACAGCTAGTAGACCAGATATTATGTTCGCAACTTGTTTATGTGCTAGATTCCAGGCTGACCCTAAAGAGTCACATCTTATAGCTGTTAAACGTATTTTCAGATACCTTAAGGGAACCCCCAATCTTGGGATTTGGTACCCTAAAGGAACAGGTTTTGACCTAGTTGGCTATACAGATTCTGACTTCGCAGGTTGTAAGATTGATTGGAAAAGTACTCCTGGAAGCTGTCAGTTTCTAGGAAGAAGGTTGGTATCTTGGTACAGCAAGAAGCAACACTCAGTATCTACCTCGACAGCCGAAGCAGAATACATTGCGGCAGGTAGTTGTTGTGCTCAGATCTTGTGGATGAGGAATCAACTTCAGGACTATGGACTCATGTTAGACAAAATTCCAATTCTATGCGACAACACAAGTGCCATTGCCAACAATCCAGTTCAACATACCAGGACTAAGCACATTGATATCAGGTATCATTTCTTACGAGAGCATGTCATGAATGGAACTGTAGATTTATATTTTGTTCCCACAGATCAACAAATTGCAGACATCTTTACTAAAGCTCTGGATGAATCCACTTTCTCCAGGTTAGTTGGTGAACTTGGGATGTTAAATCTGTCTAATTAATTTTGGATAATCAATAACTGCAATTTGTTATAAGTTCACATGTATTTTAAATATCCATATGTTTAGGGCTTGTGAATTTATTTGCATCCAGTCCTCATATTACAGTTATCTCTATATTAATTATCATGCTTATAAATGCTATATTTTATGGTAATTAGTTAGTAAATAATTGTATCAATTGTAGCATAATTAAATAAATATTTTATTGACATATATCAATTAATGATACTTTGTTATTTTCTGTTTATTTAATTATGAGTTTGTCTGATTATTGTGGAATAATTTTTGAATTATTGATTGGTTATTTTAAATCCACAATAATTAGAAATAATAAATGTGTATGTGTGTGTACATAGGCTGATAGGTTTCGGTGATAAGATGTTTTTTCGGCTGACAGGTTTCGGTGATAAGATATTTTTCGGCTAAGTAGGGTGTTAGGTGAGAAATTATTGAGCGGTGTAATTTTTCAAACATAACCTGTCACGCTCTCACCTAACCCACTAGTCCTTGAAACCTTATAAATGATGAGTTTTTGTTTGTGTTTAACATCATCATTTTTCAGATATACAGATCATATACACACAATTGCTGAATATTTCGAGCTTTGATCGGAAAGATCTCTCAATCTAGCTGGTGGTTTTTAGATCGGATTTCATATTCATGCTTTATACATCATCCTTTATAAAAACTAACCCTTGTTTTTGAATTTCCTCAAAGTTTTGAAAATGGCATTGCAGGGAAGCTTTTTAATTGATAAAGTTAATCTTATTTCCATTCAACAAATCGAAACCATTCTTGATGAGCAATTTCGGGCTTGGACACAATTTCTGAATGAACATTCATTAATTCGCTATGCTTTAGTTACACCAGTGCAGCTTAACCATGATGCACCATCCATGACCTCTGAAAAAGGGGCTAGGATGATTTCATTTGCAGGTACATATATCGGTGGAAGCTCTGGAGGAGAGTTGAGGGAAACACGAACTGAACATGCAAGTGTAACCCAAACCACTAAACCGAGTGAATATAAAGTGTTGAGTGAAACACCTGCAGAATGTATGAGTGAGCAACCTACTCAACCACATGCACCTGTAACCAGAAAGGAATAAAATAGACTCCTTACACGGGTCCAAACAATGGAGAAAGAGTTGTCAAATATCTATAAGTCCATTGTAGAAATCAAAAATTTGCAACTTATTCAACATGATGCATTCCAGGTTCAATTAAGTTCCATGGCAGCCCAGTTTAGTCATGCAATTAATTCCTTGGTGAAGACAGCTTCGTCCAATTTACCAACTCCACATCCTACTATTCTGGAGGATAACCCAACTGAGGGGGAGAAGGTGGATGGGAAAGAAGCTACTAGGCGTAATAAGGGCAAAGAAAAGGTTGTTGGCACGGAATTAACTTTATTTTGGGAAAGGAAAAGCTAATGGGAGTATTAGTGCTATGTGAAAAGAAAGCAAAGGCAAACTTGAAGATATGTTAAGTCTAAAGGAACAATTGTCTTAAACTTGGTTAATTTTAGAAATCTGGAAAATGTATATATATGATCCAGAATGCGCTTTAATATTATTTATCTTTGTATTTCATTTTTGTTGTATCAGTTGAGTTATCCTCTAGGGATTTGCTTGTCAAACCCTAACAATCAAATAGGGGGAGATTGTAAAGCATAATGTAATGTAATATGTAATAGAGGATATATATAACTCAACCAGGATAAAAGATAAATAATATTAAATCTATACAGGGATCGTGAAATTTGAAGAACAGGCACCAATAAGGATCAAGTTGCTGAAAGAAGTTCATTTACATATTCAAGCCTCAATGACAGAATAAGATGTACAGATGATTCAGTTGAAGAGCCAAAAAGATTCCATGCATTTACATAATTTGAAGATACTGCTACAGGCTAATCAATTGGAATGTAACAAAGATGTGAAGATCAAGATCAGTGCTAGTCACTTGTGAACCAGACCAGCGTACTAGTGTCAGCACATACGAGAAGGATCAACACATTAATTTACAGAAAGAATTGCCAAAGCCTATTGATGATCAAGGACAGACATAATATTTCAAGGTATTGTCAAAAATTAATTTACTCTCTGAAAATTAAATAAGTAACAGATTAATTAATTATTTATAACAAATAATTAAATTAATCTAGTACTTGAATTATTTTTCAGAGATGAATTAAAACAGTAGAATAAAACAGAAGAAAGAAGCCCAAGAGATATAAAAATAGTATTACTATGCGCAGTTACTATGCAAAGTTACTATGCACGATTACTATGCACGGTTACTATTTTGGTTGGTGTAATAGTGTCCGGTTACTATTTGGGGGTTGTTGGAATAGTGCTCGGTTACTATTTGGGGGTTGTTGGAATAGTGTCAAATAGTGACTTTCTATAATCTATAAATAGGCTTGTTGTATTTCATTTCAAAACACACATCAACACACAACTCTCTCTTCTCTCTCTTATATCTTCTCTGTGTAAGCTGCTAGACAGTCCATCTAGTAGGAAAGCCGACTTAGCCCGCTTTCTGGAAGTGTCGGGTAGAAGGTCCTCGTGTCTAAACTATCCTTAGGACTGTTTGATTTTGTAGTTGATCCATAGGATTATATTATGTAACAAACCTCCGGGTTTTATCTATTCAAAGATATTTCCCAAACAGTTGTGTTATTTCGATTCAGTATTTTTGATCTCATTTCCACATTAAAAATCAAAATATTTTTTGAATAACGCATTCAACCCCCCTTCTACGTTATTCCGGACCTAACAGATGGTCAATCTTATACATCTTCATCAGCTCACGAAACTTGTCTCCTGTGAACTGGGTGCCATTGTTGGATATTATAACCTTTGGAACTCCAAACCAAAAAATAATGTGCTCTTGAACAAATTTTATAGTTGCAGTCTCTGTAATCTTCTGAAGTGGTTTTGCCTCCACCCACTTAGTCATGTAATCAATTGCAACTATGCAATAGGCCGCTTGGCCTTTTCCAGTTGGAAGCTTTCCTACAATATCTATCCCCCACATAGCAAAGGGAATGGGGAACATAATGCTGGTAAGCTCGGTAGGAGGTTTTTTTGGCACGTTCGCATGTATCTGACACTGGTGGCATTTTTCTACGTAACTGACCGCATCTTTTCGAATGGTCGGCCAAAAATACCCTTATCTTAGAATCTCATGGGCTAGAGAGCGTCCTGCTAGGTGATCTGCACAAATGCCTTCATGTACCTCCTCGAGGATGAGTCTTGCTTCTTCCAGACTGACACACCTTAACATCGGTTGAGTTGCCGACCATCTGTAAAGCAAATTGCCCACCATAGCATAACTGGCTGCCCTATAGACCACTTTTCTTGCTTCCGTTCGATCAGGAGGAATGTAACACCCCCAGATCCGGGGTCAGGGATCTGGTGGTTACGGTCTTACATCCATTCATAATACTTGACTTGAGTCCACAATAAATAAATCACATGCTGTGACCCCACAATAAATACCACTCACACACACAACAGTTATAGTCCCAGAGATGAAATTGAAATAAGTCTTACATTAAAGGGGTTACGAATAAAAGTTATTACAATCCCAAAAGGATAACATCACATGTTTAAAAGTTTTGTCGTTAATTACATTAATTATACATATAGTTAAACAGGAAACAAAAGCTGTCTAACTATGCTACCTCAGCAATGGCGGCTAGCATCTCAGCGGGTAGTCCGGTGGGTCGGGTAACCTGCTTGCGCCGAGTGCGCCTGACGCGAGCCATCTGTCCTAGCTGTTGTTGTGACATAATATAAACAAAGCAAGGGTGAGCGAAAGCCCACCAACAAAAATATAACTGAACGATAATTTAAAACAGTTCAAAGCTATCTTTCAAACCATATGCCATGCATTTACGGAAATGATGCCAGTATAATATGAACGATGAAGTTACAAGGTAACTGAAAGTATTTGTTTGAAGAAATATCTGCTACATCAAAGTAAGCGAGATATTCTTATTGTTATTAAGAAGAGGAACTTGAAAGAAAAGGTTGCAATTCCATTTATGACACTTTTCCAACTCTGCCAACAGTAATCATGTTGCAGGAAATAAATAAATTTGGATGATGAACCAATGATGGAGTATTCACCGCGCCCGCTGTTCCAATCTTGATGATCAGTCGAGATCGTACAGCTCAATTTAGATTTACTACCGGTAGAAGGAAAAACTGACGGCTTTACTTGTATACCGCCTTACTAGCTCTCCCCGGCCAACGGTTGGGCCAAAGGGGATGGACCGGCGCTACTCGGCCTCTTACACGACTCCTAGTTCAAATAGAATTCATGATTCTGAATGTAACGTTCGTCCCCCTTTCCCCAAGTATAATACTTGTTGATAAGACTCTACAAAGTAGTCATATCTAGTTGGAAAGGAAAATTCACCAATAACTTCCAAGCTATTGCTTGATAACGAATATCAACTTGTTCCAACAATCTTACCCCTCTTAAGATGAGAAGGTAAACAACGACTTAATAAGTCAATAGCACCCGAGTTGCGAGTGAAGAGAATACTTTATGACCGGAAAGTCGACAAGATAAATAACATTTTCCAAGTAAGGTTCCCTTATTATTAAGGGGATAGACTCAAAGAAGAATGATGTCTGAGAACCTTTCTTGATATAAGATTAATAATAATATGACTCCGAGATATTTTCTGTAATAATCGAAGAAGATAAACCTTATCGAGGTTATTCTAAGCATGGAATAAATATTCAGAGAATATTTATTGAATTAAAATATTTTACAGATTATTTAGGAATATGAAAGAATATCTTTAATCAGAGTATTTCCCAAATAATTCTTGAAGAAATATCGAGAGAATATTTATTGCACAATTAAATAATCAAATGAATATTCAAAATAATATTCATTACTTAATAAGTCTTGAAAGGAATATTTAAAATAATATTCGATGATTAAATAGAACCCTGGATGAATATTCAAAATAATATTCATAATTAATTAGGAATTTAAATGAATATTGATAAAGTAATATTCATTTAATGAATAATATTCTAAATGAATATCAAGTAATATTCATTTAGTAATCCAAGCTTTAAAGGAATATTCGATATAATATTCGATAAATAAATCAAGCTTCAGATGAATATTGAAGATAATATTCATCAAGTACTTCATATCTTCAATGAATTTTCAAAAGTAATATTTATTTAATAAAATAATATTCTAAATGAATGTCCAAATAATATTCATTTAGTAGTCTCATCTTTAGAAGAGTATTCAAAATAATAATCGATAATCAATTCGACTCTGAATGAATATTGAGAAATATTATCCGTTGAATAGTTACGTTCAAATAATTATTTGAAGTAAGGATCATTAAAATAATTAGTCTCGAACGAATATTCAAATAATATTCGTCGCCCAAATAATAGAAAATATTTACTTAAATATTTTCCTCCGAGGTAATCTCGATATATCAAGGAATATGGACTCCCGATCTATATTTGATTAATAAGATGTATACGCCCTTCTATGAGGGTCTTACAATAACCGGCTTCTAGCTGATATATAACTATCTAACTTATAAGCCAACAATAACATTCAGGGAACAAGTATATCAATTCAACTTGAAAGTAGGCATGCATGCAATGGCATATGTATATCAGCAATCATATATATATATATATTTATTCAATCACAACAACAACCTAAAAGAAGGGAATTGAAACTTGCCTGGTAGTCGAGTACGGTAAGGGGTAGTGGTAGCGGGTCCCGGTTCAGCTTGGTGATCTATAAATAGCCAAGGCATTCGGGATTAATCACTTAACATATTAAAAGTTAAGTTATACTTAAATCGAAACACGTTCTCGAGTTATCTCGTTATACCCCTTTTAGTGGATTACTTATTATCACTGATCCGACCCGACATTCGTTCATTAATACGACATGTCACTGCACTTATACTTGGGACATACTTAAGTCATATGAGTTTTAAGGTTGATCGTTACGAACCAATATTATACTCCGAGTTTTATCGCCCGTTTTCTAAGTGTTTTACCGAAGTTATAAAAGAGTCGTCTTTTAGGGGTTCGTTCGCGTTTAACCTTGACTCGAACATTTTTAATAAATCGAAAAATGCTCTTTTTGACATACGGTTTTCTTTCACACCTTCCTTATTACCCCTAGTATTTATTTACCAAGATTCGCCATGACGTTACATAGCTTACGAGGGTTCAATTTCAGTTACGAACTTTCGTTTACGGATTCGAACTACTTTTAGTAATTTGGTCATAATTCCTAAACCGTAAGTCCGTTTCACGTGATCTTTATATCAAACCGAAGCTTAGAACATTACCTATCCTATCATGGCAGATAAGGTCTCTGAAAAGTAGGGGTTCAACATGGAAAATGGCATACAAAACATGGTATTGTAAAATCGGGCATTATAACGGCTGTAAATCGAATATCTACCAATTTCGAATCTTCCCATAAACATAGCATCCAACCCAAACAACATATACATGACTTATATACATGAACTGAGGCCAAGCAATGCCTTTCCGTTCATCTAGCTATTTACATCATTAATCCAAAATCCATACATGATCATGCTTATAATCTTAACATAACCATAACTAAGTTATAACTATCATAAACATGCTTAAATCTCAAACAAGGGTTAGGGTTTCAAGAGCTTTATACCTTCCTTATGTAGTGATATAGCCTTACTAAGCCTTGTATGGTCCTTAGGAGTGATTATGCTTGCTAGATCAACCATGAAAAATCAAGAAAACAAAGTTAGTACTTAATGAACACTATTCACCCTCCTCTTGTTTGATTTTTTTGAAAATGGAAAAGGATGAGTTTGAAGCTAAGATTTTGAGGAGATAAGTTTTATGAAATGTAAGACTCACCTTAATTATTTCAAGAACAAACAATGGTGGGAAGGTGGAGTTTGGATTTTGAATTAATGGTGAGGCCGAATGGTTTCTTGAAATGGGGGGGGGGGAGAGTTGCTTGGTTCTTTTGATTTTTTTTGTGTTTTAATCTAATTCACTCTCATCCACTTACAACATAATATCTTGTAAAAGTCACTTTATTAAAGTGATGAGGTGTTGGATGATCAAATGGCAAGACATGTGTTGGTTTTATGGTGGTTAAAGCTTAACTAGGTAGTTACTTGCTAAGTACTTAGTTCTTCCTCTAAGGTGCTAGTTCCTTGATTCTAGTTTAGTTACTAGATATTTATACTAGTAGCCTGCACAAGACTCTTGCTTCCTCTGCTTGTTTCTGTGTCCGGTTATTACCCGTTTCGATTGATCGTTCGTGAGAATATTTCACGGATTTCTAATTAGGGTTTACCGGGAATCCTCTTTAATATTAATACTTTCATTCTCCATCTTTCATTCTAACTTTCCATTTTATATTCCTTAAATCCATTCGTTAAATACTTAAGGCTATCAGTGTCCAGAGAACTCTCGGAGAAAATAAAAGTGCGGTTTTTCAGAATCTGACAGCTTTTACATACACTTTTTTCCCCCTGGATCACTAATACGAACTCGGAAATTCTTTCCGAATACTTCTATATAGTGTCGTCTCATATTATTATATACTCCCACCAAAACACTATTCATTCTGTATTCTTTACTTGTTCTCTTAGGGTTGTATAATTGTCCGTATTCTCTTTCGATCGTTCCTTAACCTTTTTACGGAACTACTGGATTAATCGTTATCGATCTGGATGACATGAGAGTATTCTCTTGCTTGAAGTTGCCATATCTTATTCCCTTAGAAGATAGATTATTCTTACCTATGTTGTCGCCCTTTAGCATTCTTCAAGATATAAACATAATAAAGTCGAATTCCATTCATTCTTTCCCAAATATCAATTATTACATTGTAGCCATATCCACTATTCATTCTTACATCATTAAATACATAAAAGTTTTAATTCCACCCAAAATCTGGGTTCTTACAGTCTCCCCTCCTTAAAAGGATTCCGTCCCGGAATCAGTTTGAAAACAAGTGGGGGTATTTCTCTTGCATTGCGCTTTCAAGTTCCCAGGTGGATTCTTCTACATTGTGGTTCTGCCACAAAACTCTGACTAGCTGAATGACCTTGTTTCGGAGCACTTGTTCTTTCCGGTCTATGATTTCCACAGGTTGCTCCACATAGGTCAGGTCTGGTTGCATGTCCACTTGCTCATACTCTACAATATGCTTAGCATCCGGATTATACTTCCTCAGCATCGAAACATGGAACACATTGTGCACCTGCTGTAGATTCGGGGGCAATGCGAGCTCATAAGCTAGTTCCCCAATCCGTCTCAAGATCTCAAATGGTCCAATGTATCTGGGACTCAGCTTTCCTTTCTTCCCAAATCTCATTAAACCTTTCCAAGGTGACACTTTCAAGAACACTAGGTCCCCTACCTCGTATTCCTTGCCTTTCCGAGTTAAGTCAGCATATTTCTTTTGTCGATCCTGGGCTGCTACCAGCCGTCCTCTGATTAGATCTACTGCATCTTTAGTTCGTTGGACCACTTCGGGCCCGAGCATCTTTCGCTCTCCAACTTCATCCCAATACAAGGGAGATCGACATTTTCTTCCATAAAGGGCCTCATAAGGTGGCATCCCAATGCTTGAATGATAACTGTTATTATAGGAGAACTCAACCAATGGCAAGTGATCATCCCAACTTCCCTTGAAGTCTATCACGCAGACTCTTAACATATCCTCTAGCGTTTGGATGGTCCTTTCACTTTGCCCATCTGTCTGGGGGTGGTAGGCTGTGCTCATGTTCAGCCGGGTCCCTACACATTCTTGAAAACTTCTCCAAAACCTGGAGTTAAATCTAGGATCTCGATCGGATACTATTGCAACTGGGACTCCATGTCGCGCCACTATCTTTTTTAAGTAGATGTCCACTAGTCTGTCGACCGTGTACCTTTCGTTGATCGGGAGAAAGTGAGCCGATTTCGTCAGTCGATCTACAATTACCCATATGGCGTCATGATTAGCCTTGGTCCTTGGTAAACCTACTACGAAATCCATGGCTATATGTTCCCATTTCCATTCTGGAATCTCTAAGGGATGTAGAAGTCCGCTGGGTTTCTGGTGCTCTGCCTTCACTCGTTGGGAGGTCAAGCATCTGCTTACCCACTCTGCTACGTCCTTTTTCATATTGGGCCACCAGTAATACTCCTTCAAATCCCTATACATTTTGGTGCTACCGGGGTGCACTGAGTATCTTGAGTTGTGTGCCTCATTTAAAATCTCATTCTTGAGTTCCTGAACATTTGGGATCCATATCCTGTATGTGTACCTCATGATCCCTTCCTTGTCTCTTTCGCACTTAATTTCCTCCCCGGTCATTAGCTCTTCCGTGGAGTTCTTTTCTTCCTCCATCATTCGTTCCTGGCACAGTCTAATCTTTTCTAGCAATGGAGGTTGGATTCTAATTTCCATCAACTTTTCTTGGCCCTCTCCAGGTAACTTAACCTCGATTTCCAACTCCTCAAAATCTTTCACTAGCTCTTTCTCTGAAGTTATCATCTTGAGCTTCTCTTTCCGACTAAGGGCGTCAGCCACCACATTGGCTTTGCCCGGGTGATAGCGAATTTCACAGTCGTACTCCTTGATTAACTCTAACCATCTCCTCTGGCGCATGTTAAGCTCTTTCTGAGTGAAAATGTATTTGAGGCTCTTATGGTCTGTGTAAATCTCGTATTTTTCCCCATACAGGTAGCATCTCCAAATCTTTAAAGCGAAGACTATGGCTGCTAGTTCTAGATCATGCGTGGGATATCTGACTTCATAATCCTTCAATTGCCTAGACGCATACGCTATTACCTTGCCGTGCTGCATAAGCACGCATCCCAGTCCTTTATGCGAAGCATCACTGTAAATCACGAAATCTCCTTTTCCATCAGGTAATGCCAGCACTGGGGCTGTCACCAGCCTCTTCTTTAACTCTTGGAAACTCTTCTCGCATTTCTCAGTCCATTCAAATTTCTCGGTTTTACGGGTAAGTCGAGTTAATGGAGCTGCGATTTTCGCAAAGTCTTGAACAAATCTCCTGTAATATCCGGCCAGTCCAATGAAACTCCTCACCTCGGTTGGAGTAGTTGGCCGTTCCCAGTTTGAAACTGCTTCTATCTTGGAGGGGTCAACCAACACTCCTTCTCTATTGATCACGTGCCCTAAGAATTGTACCTCATTTTTCCAAAACTCACACTTGGAGAACTTGGCATATAACTGCTCTTTCCTGAGTATTTCTAAGGTTATCCTTAAATGTTCAGCATGTTCTGCCTCTGTCTTTGAGTAGATGAGAATATCATCAATGAAAACTATTACGAATTTGTCCAAATATTCCTTGAACACTCTATTCATTAGGTCCATGAAGGCTGCTGGAGCGTTGGTCAATCCAAATGACATAACTAAGAACTCGTAATGTCCATATCTGGTGCGGAATGCAGTCTTCGGGATATCTTCAGGTTTGATTTTCAGTTGGTGATATCCCGTTCTCAAACAATCTTAGAGAAGTATTCATCTCCTCTTAGCTGGTCAAACAAATCGTCTATCCTGGGCAATGGATACTTATTCTTTATGGTTAGCTTGTTCAATTCTCTGTAGTCGATGCATAACCTCATACTTCCATCCTTTTTCTTAACAAACAACACTGGTGCGCCCCAAGGCGACACACTGGGCCTTATCATGCCCTTATCCAACAATTCCTGTAATTGTTTAGCTAGCTCCTTCATTTCTACTGGGGCTAGTCGGTACGGGGCCTTCGAAACTGGCGCCGTCCCCGGGGCTAATTCGATGGCAAACTCAATTACCCTATCAGGTGGTAGTCCGGGAAGATCTTGTGGGAACACGTCCTCGAACTCATTAACTACCAGAATGTCTTGCAATCTTGGCACTTCCTTCTGAGTATCTATAACGTAGCTTAAATAAGCCTCGTTCCCTTTTTGTAACAATCTCTTGGTTTGCGCCATGGTCAGAATTTTCTGGGTCTGTCGCATCCCCTTAAACACTATTTCTTTCTTCCCTGGGGTTTTCAACTTAACCTTTTTCCCTTTACAATCTATCTGCGCATCATTGTGAGACAACCAATCCATACCCAAAATGACATCGAATTCCCCTAGCTTAAAAGGAATTAAATCGACATAGAAGGATCGTCCTCCTATTTCTAGCTTACAATCGGGGTGAATTTGATTAACCGGTACGATTTCCTGATTAGCTAATTCTACTAGTAAGGAATCTCTTAGTGGCTGGGTTTTAAGTTTCAACTTATGCGCAAAATCTCTAGATATAACAGACTTAGTTGCTCCTGAATCAAATAAGACATTTGCACTGACTGAATTGAGAGAAAAAGTACCTGCTATCACATCTGTGTCCCTCACGGCATCTTGTACTGACATATTGAAAGTCCTAGCAGTTGGTGGCCTATTTGAGGCAACCTTGCTTGCTCCTGATGCTGCTGGTTTGCTCTTTGGGCAATCCTTCCTCATGTGCCCTTGCTGTCCACACTGGAAACAGGTTGTGCTGTTAGGGATGACCGTGGTGCAAGCGGTAGCATAATGCCCAGCTCGCCCACACTTATAACAATTTATCTGCTTCAGGTTACACACCTCGGAGTGCCTCTTCCCACAAGTAGCACACAATGGCAATGGAGGTCGAGAAGGGTTGGAACGGGACATTCCTGATTGATGGCCGCCCTGGCTCACACTTACACTCGCAGATGGTTTAAACCCTACATTCCTCCCTGGTAGGGAAACCGCTCCTCGATTAAACTTGGTTGGGGGTTTTCCTCCAGCGGATCTTCCGCCCATACTAACATGCTTTCTCTTTATCCCCCCTTTTTCTCTCTCTCTCTGCATCTGATCACTACCAGCCTCCACAATGGTTGCCTTCTGCACCAAGGTGGCATAATCTGTAATCTCTAAAACCGCCACCCTATTCTGGATCCACTGCTTCAGCCCTTGTTGAAACCTGTTAGATTTCTTCTCTTCTGTGTCTACAAACTCTGGCACAAATCTCGATAGCTCAGTAAATTTGGCCTCATAGTCAGCCACTGACATATTGTTCTGTTTCAGTTCCAAAAACTTAAGTTCCATCTGGGTCTTCATGAACTTCGGGAAGTACTTCTCCAGGAACAATTGTTTGAACCTTTCCCAGGCTATGACAGCATCAGTCTCCATGTTTTTCTTGGCTTCCCACCAATAATTGGCCTCTCCCTTTAGTAGGTAAGTAGCAAAAACAGTCTTCTGAGCCTCACTGATACTCAGAATCTCAAAAGACTTTTCCATTTCATTGATCCAGGCCCTCGCCTCAACGGGATCAGCCGATCCGTGGAACTCTGGGGGCTTAAGGGACTTAAAGGCCCTAAAGCAATTTGCCACTGAAGTGTTGTTGCCTGGTGGTGGTTGGGGGTATTGGTTCAAATTCTGCCTAAGTAGATCCATAAACTGGCCCATGGGGTTTCCGCCCTGGTTCTCCCCTTCCTGTTCTACTTCAGTTTCTCCACCCTCTATTTCCCTTTCAAATTCTTCAGAGTACAGGGGTTCATCCTCTGCTCCATACTGGGAATCTTCTTGCTCATTATAGTCCTGATCTTGTTCCTCACTACTTTCATGGTTTTCCTCGTGTTGGTTGTGACTCTCTTGGTCAGTAGATTCTCGGGGGTTAGCCCTAGTGCCCATTCGTCTTGGAGGCATTTTACTGAAAATTTGGAAAATTATACATTAGGTTCACTTACCTGTTTTAAAGAATTTTTCCTTGCATAATTCTTTACATGATTGGGTTTAAAATCCCACAGTTTTATATCTCATGGCAACTTAATCGAAAAGTAATACATATGCTAATAAACTCGTGATCACATCCCAACAAAATTGTAATGACTAAAATGGAAACAAATATATACCAGGTACCGAAAAGGTACAACATCCGAGTTACAACGATAGTTTAAAGTACAGCCATCCTAACAACAACAACAACAAGTCAAAAGTGAAATACGCTGTCTATCTGTCTAGTCTGCAAAAAGGGAAAACAAGTACAAGAAAACCATCCCTACAAAAGCCGGCACTACTATGTCCGTACATGACTAGACAACTAGACCACTGCATCACTACATCTGAAATCAGCCGCCACGACGAAACATCCTCCGAACCCTCCCCATGGCGATGCGGAAAACCTCCTCAGCCTCTGCTCTGTCTACCCTACCATGCCCATCAGTAGGCAACTGTCGCACCCTCACCCGAGCCCTCAGCTCGATGCGGGTCACAGCCCTATACCCAACCCTGTCACTGATAGTCCTCCTGCCCTGCAACCTCATCCGGGCGGCTCTCTCTGCTGCTAACTCAATCCTAGACTCCGCCAACCTGGCATCTGCCACAGACAACTCTCTATAAAGCCCATTCACAATCAAGTTGTGAACACATACTGGGACTCCTCCTATCGGGGCATGAGGTGGGGTGGATGGCTCAGCTGGAGCGGCAGTCTCTGTCTGCTGAGGCTCTGGGGTAAGCTCCTCAAACTCGTCGGGGTACGGGCTCACAGGTAGTGGTGGTGGGGTAGGGGCTCTCTCAACAAGGAGGAGTGGCACAAAAAGTCCAGAACTCCCTACAGCACTAACTACTGGCTCATCTATATCTCCCTCAACACCCTCATCTACCGGCACCACCTGATCCGTGGTCATGTCAGTGTCATCTCCCAAAGTCCTGATCTCAGTCACAACCCAATAATCATCATCCTCAACCACTAACTCAGCATCCTGTCCTGTCTGGATCCCCTCCGTGTCCTCCTCCCCCTCAGTCTCAACAACATCTGTGTCAGCATCATCCTGGACCTCCTCAGGGTCCTCCTCCTCAAACTCGATCACATCAGTATCAGCATCAACCTGGACCTCCTCAGGGTCCTCCTCCTCAGGCTCAGTATCCTCCTCAGGCAAGTGCTCATAGTATGGGTCCCTAGTCCGGAACATGTCCTCATCATGCTGTCTCGCAGCTGCCTCCTGGGCCGACAAGTCGCTCGCCTACACAAGACGAACTATGTTACTATCATGATACTTAAAAAGTTCCCGTAAGGGTTTTAGGTGAACCTGGTAAGGGTTCTTATTATATTATTGAATTTATTATTATATAACGTCGTATCATCTCTTGGGATATATAACTCTCGCTCTGATACCATCTCTGTAACACCCCCAGATCCGGGGTCAGGGATCTGGTGGTTACGGTCTTACATCCATTCATAATACTTGACTTGAGTCCACAATAAATAAATCACATGCTGTGACCCCACAATAAGTACCACTCACACACACAACAGTTATAGTCCCAGAGATGAAATTGAAATAAGTCTTACATTAAAGGGGTTACGAATAAAAGTTATTACAATCCCAAAAGGATAACATCACAGGTTTAAAAGTTTTGCCGTTAATTACATTAATTATGCAAATAGTTAAACAGGAAACAAAAGCTGTCTAACTATGCTACCTCAGCAATGGCGGCTAGCATCTCAGCGGGTAGTCCGGTGGGTCGGGTAACCTGCTTGCGCCGAGTGCGCCTGATGCGAGCCATCTGTCCTAGCTGTTGTTGTGACATAATATAAACAAAGCAAGGGTGAGCGAAAGCCCACCAACAAATATATAACTGAACGATAATTTAAAACAGTTCAAAGCTATCTTTCAAACCATATGCCATGCATTTACGGAAATGATGCCAGTATAATATGAACGATGAAGTTACAAGGTAACTGAAAGTATTTGTTTGAAGAAATATCTGCTACATCAAAGTAAGCGAGATATTCTTATTGTTATTAAGAAGAGGAACTTGCAAGAAAAGGTTGCAATTCCAGTTATGACACTTTTCCAACTCTGCCAACAGTAATCATGTTGCAGGAAATAAATAAATTTGGATGATGAACCAATGATGGAGTATTCACCGCGCCCGCTGTTCCAATCTTGATGATCAGTCGAGATCGTACAGCTCAATTTAGATTTACTACCGGTAGAAGGAAGAACTGACGGCTTTACTTGTATACCGCCTTACTAGCTCTCCCCGGCCAACGGTTGGGCCAAAGGGGATGGACCGGCGCTACTCGGCCTCTTACACGACTCCTAGTTCAAATAGAATTCATGATTCTGAATGTAACGTTCGTCCCCCTTTCCCCAAGTATAATACTTGTTGATAAGACTCTACAAAGTAGTCGTATCTAGTTGGAAAGGAAAATTCACCAATAACTTCCAAGCTATTGCTTGGTAACGAATATCAACTTGTTCCAACAATCTTACCCCTCGAAAGATGAGAAGGTAAACAACGACTTAATAAGTCAATAGCACCCGAGTTGCGAGTGAAGAGAATACTTTATGACTGGGAAGTCGACAAGATAAATAACATTTTCCAAGTAAGGTTCCCTTATAAGTTATTATTAAGGGGATAGACTCAAAGAAGAATGATGTCTGAGAACCTTTCTTGATATAAGATTAATAATAATATGACTCCGAGATATTTTCTGTAATAATCGAAGAAGATAAACCTTATCGAGGTTATTCTAAGCATGGAAAAAATATTCAGAGAATATTTATTGAATTAAAATATTTTACAGATTATTTAGGAATATGAAAGAATATCTTTAATCAGAGTATTTCCCAAATAATTCTTGAAGAAATATCGAGAGAATATTTATTGCACAATTAAATAATCAAATGAATATTCAAAATAATATTCATTACTTAATAAGTCCTGAAAGGAATATTTAAAATATTTAAAATAATATTCGATGATTAAATAGAACCCTGGATGAATATTCAAAATAATATTCATAATTAATTAGGAATTTAAATGAATATTGATAAAGTAATATTCATTTAATGAATAATATTCTAAATAAATATCAAGTAATATTCATTTAGTAATCCAAGCTTTAAAGGAATATTCGATATAATATTCGATAAATAAATCAAGCTTTAGATGAATATTGAAGATAATATTCATCAAGTACTTCATATCTTCAATGAATTTTCAAAAGTAATATTTATTTAATAAAATAATATTCTAAATGAATGTCCAAATAATATTCATTTAGTAGTCTCATCTTTAGAAGAGTATTCAAAATAATAATCGATAATCAATTCGACTCTGAATGAATATTGAGAAATATTATTCGTTGAATAGTTACGTTCAAATAATTATTTGAAGTAAGGATCATTAAAATAATTAGTCTCGAACGAATATTCAAATAATATTCGTCGCCCAAATAATAGAAAATATTTACTTAAATATTTTCCTCCGAGGTAATCTCGATATATCAAGGAATATGGACTCCCGGTCTATATTTGATTAATAAGATGTATACGCCCTTCTATGAGGGTCTTACAATAACCGGCTTATAGCTGATATATAACTATCTAGCTTATAAGCCAACAATAACATTCAGGGAACAAGTATATCAATTCAACTTGAAAGTAGGCATGCATGCAATGGCATATGTATATAAGCAATCATATATATATATATATATATTTATTCAATCACAACAACGGCCTAAAAGAAGGGAATTGAAACTTGCCTGGTAGTCGAGTACGGTAAGGGGTAGTGGTAGCGGGTCCCGGTTCAGCTTGGTGATCTATAAATAGCCAAGGCATTCGGGATTAATCACTTAACATATTAAAAGTTAAGTTATACTTAAATCGAAACACGTTCTCGAGTTATCTCGTTATACCCCTTTTAGTGGATTACTTATTATCACTGATCCGACCCGACATTCGTTCGTTAATACGACATGTCACTGCACTTATACTTGGGACATACTTAAGTCATATGAGTTTTAAGGTTGATCGTTACGAACCAATATTATACTCCGAGTTTTATCGCCCGTTTTCTAAGTGTTTTACCGAAGTTATAAAAGAGTCGTCTTTTAGGGGTTCGTTCGCGTTTAACCTTGACTCGAACATTTTTAATAAATCGAAAAATGCTCTTTTTGACATACGGTTTTCTTTCACACCTTCCTTCTTACCCCTAGTATTTATTTACCAAGATTCGCCATGACGTTACATAGCTTACGAGGGTTCAATTTCAGTTATGAACTTTCGTTTACGGATTCGAACTACTTTTAGTAATTTGGTCATAATTCCTAAACCGTAAGTCCGTTTCACGTGATCTTTATATCAAAACGAAGCTTAGAACATTACCTATCCTATCATGGCAGATAAGGTCTCTGGACAGTAGGGGTTCGACATGGAAAATGGCATACAAAACATGGTATTGTAAAATTGGGCATTATAACGGCTGTAAATCGAATATCTACCAATTTCGAATCTTCCCATAAACATAGCATCCAACCCAAAAAACATATACATGACTTATATACATGAACTGAGGCCAAGCAATGCCTTTCCGTTCATCTAGTTATTTACATCATTAATCCAAAATCCATACATAATCATGCTTATAATCTTAACATAACCATAACTAAGTTATAACTATCATAAACATGCTTAAATCTCAAACAAGGGTTAGGGTTTCAAGAGCTTTATACCTTCCTTATGTAGTGATATAGCCTTACTAATCCTTGTATGGTCCTTAGGAGTGATTATGCTTGCTAGATCAACCATGAAAAATCAAGAAAACAAAGTTAGTACTTGATGAACACTATTCACCCTCCTCTTGTTTGATTTTTTTGAAAATGGAAAAGGATGAGTTTGAAGCTAAGATTTTGAGGAGATAAGTTTTATGAAAGGTAAGACTCACCTTAATTATTTCAAGAACAAACAATGGTGGGAAGGTGGAGTTTGGATTTTGAATTAATGGTGAGGCCGAATGGTTTCTTGAAATGGGGGGGGGAGTTGCTTGGTTCTTTTGATTTTTTTGTGTTTTAATCTCATTCACTCTCATCCACTTACAACATAATATCTTGTAAAAGTCACTTTATTAAAGTGATGAGGTGTTGGATGATCAAATGGCAAGACATGTGTTGGTTTTATGGTGGTTAAAGCTTAACTAGGTAGTTACTTGCTAAGTACTTAGTTCTTCCTCTAAGGTGCTAGTTCCTTGCTTCTAGTTTAGTTACTAGATATTTATACTAGTAGCTTGCACAAGACTCTTGCTTCCTCTGCTTGTTTCTGTGTCCGGTTATTACCCGTTTCGATTGATCGTTCGTGAGAATATTTCACGGATTTCTAATTAGGGTTTACCGGGAATCCTCTTTAATATTAATACTTTCATTCTCCATCTTTCATTCTAACATTCCATTTTATATTCCTTAAATCCATTCGTTAAATACTTAAGGCTATCAGTGTCCAGGGAACTCTCGGAGAAAATAAAAGTGCGGTTTTTCAGAATCCGACAGCTTTTACATACACTTATTTTCCCCCTGGATCACTAATACGAACTCGGAAATTCGTTCCGAATACTTCTATATAGTGTCGTCTCATATTATTATATACTCCCACCAAAACACTATTCATTCTGTATTCTTTACTTGTTCTCTTAGGGTTGTATAATTGTCCGTATTCTCTTTCGATCGTTCCTTAACCTCTTTACGGAACTACTGGATTAATCGTTATCGATCTGGATGACATGAGAGTATTCTCTTGCTTGAAGTTGCCATATCTTATTCCCTTAGAAGATAGATTATTCTTACCTATGTTGTCGCCCTTTAGCATTCTTCAAGACATAAACATAATAAAGTCGAATTCCATTCATTCTTTCCCAAATATCAATTATTACATTGTAGCCATATCCACTATTCATTCTTACATCATTAAATACATAAAAGTTTTAATTCCACCCAAAATCTGGGTTCTTACAAGGAAGAATTCCCTTTTCAAGATAATCCCTAGTTGGAGTCATCCAATTCACAAATTGAGTAGTGAAATTTAATTCTCCTCGACTCACCGATGGTTGTTGAACAATTGTAAAATAAACCGACCCATCCAATGATTTACCCTCAGTAGTGGCCAATCGGGACAATTCATTGGCTCATTTGTTGTCCTCTCTTGTCACGCCTAACAAGTCGAATTGTTCAAATTCCGAAGCGAGCTTTCGTACAGCTTCTGCGTACACCTTGAGTCTTTCTTCCTTCTACTCATATTCCCTCGAAAAATGTTTAACAACCAATTGGGAGTCACTATAAGCTTCCATGTACTTCACCTCCAAACTCAAGGCTAACCTTATTCCAGATAACAGTGCCTCATTATTAGTAAGTTTGAAGGTAAAACGGATGGCTTGACATACCTCAAACCCCTCAGGACTGGTTAGGACCATTCCTCCACCATACTTATCTTGGCTTACAGATCCATCATCGTAAAGAGACCACAATTTAGGAATATTTGATAAGGGTGGATCTGGTACCTTGTCAATGCTAGTGTTGTTAGCCTGGAAAGAGCATTCCACCATAAAATCTGCCAATGCCTGGGCTTTGATCGCAGTCCTTTGCCTGTACATAATGTCATATTGCCCCAGTTCTACCGCCCAAGCCACTAGTCTTCCCGATGCCTCCACCTTCTGCAAAACTTTCTTGAGGGGCTGATCAGTAATGACCTCAATAGTTCTACTCTAAAAGTAATGTCGAAGCTTCCTTGCGGCCATCACCAATCCCAAAGTAAACTTCTCAATGTTGGGATATCGTGTTTCGGTGTCCTTCAATGCATGACTTATATAGAACATCGGCCTCTGGATGTCTACTTCTTCCTTTATAAGGACTGCCCCGACCGTTCGATCCGTGGTTGCTAGGTACAGCTGCAATGTCTCTTGCTCGTTTGGCTTAACTAGGTGTGGTGGTTTTGACAAGTACTCCTTTATTTGCTGAAATGCCTTTTCACACTTTTCTGTCCATATAAAATCTTTCATTCCCCTTAAAGTATCAAAAAAGGGAAGAGACTTTTCTACACTTCTTGATATAAAGCGGCGTAGGGCTGTAAGTCTCCCGGTCAGCCGTTGAACTTTCCGCTTCTTCTTAGGAGCCTCCATATTTATGATTGCATCAATTTTCTCTGGGTTAGCTTCTATACCTCGTTCACTTACTAGGTATCCAAGAAACTTTCCCGAACGAACACCAAATGTGCATTTAGACGGATTCAACCTCATTTGATGCTTTCTGAGCATCTGGAAGTATTCTCGAAGATCGGATACATGACTTTGATCACTACTCTTGACGATCATATCATCCACATAGCATTCCATGTTTCTCCCAATTTGATTTGCAAATACCTTATTTATCATCCTCTGGTATGTCGCTCCTGCATTCACCATCCCAAAGGGCATCTTGATGTACTGGTATGTCCCATTGTGAGTGATGAACGAAGTCTTTGGTATATCCTCCTCTGCCATAGCGATCTGGTGATATCCTGAGAAGGCATCCAGGAAACTTAACATAGAGTATCCGGCCGTTGCATCGATGAGTTGGTCAATGTTTGGCAATGGATAGTGGTCTTTCGGACAAGCTTTATTTAAGTCCGTATAGTCTACACACATCCTCCATTTGCCATTTGCCTTTTTTACCACCACAACATTCGCCAGCCATTTTGGGAACTTGGCCTCTTCAATGAATCTGACTGTTAACAGCTTTCTTACTTCTTCTTCGATCACCTTTTGCCTATCAGTAGCAAAATTTCTTTTTTTCTGCTTGACAGCATTGTAGTCTGGCTTGATGTTCAACTTATGGACTGAGATGTCTTTGCTGATTCCCGGCATATCCTCCGGCCCCCAAGCAAAGATTTCGTTGTACTCTCTTAAGGTGGAAATCAACTCCGTTCTGATGAAGCTTAGAATATCTGTACCAATGACCACCGTCCTTTTGGGATTCCCAGGTTCTAACTCCACATGCTCCACTTCATTAGATGGCTCCAGCCTTGTCTTTGTTAAATCAGCTCCGAATCTTTCAAGTTCAATATTCATTGTCATTTTCTTTTCGATAATCTGATCAACCACCGCTCTACCCTTCTTTTGACTGCCCGTACTTTTAGTAATGGATTGGTCATTTGGATCTATCTCTTTATCCACTCTTGCATATTGCTCGTTCATCTCTTCAAGAGTTAGAGTTCGGCAGCAGTTTGATCCCCTCTAACCTCTCCGATTCCTTCTTCTGTAGGGAACTTCATCTTCAAGTGTGGCAATGAGTAGGTCACCTGGAAGGCTGTGAGAATGGGTCGTCCCAAAATCACGTTATAAGGAAAATCAACATCCACCACATAGAATTTCAACTCCTTTTCTGCTGTCCTTGGGTCAGTCCCAATTTCAACTTTAAACATTACCATTCCTGCGATTGAAACAGGTTGGTTACCAAAACCGAACAGAGGTGGCTCATTACAAGTCTCCATCTCTTCTCCGTCCAATATCATTCTATCGTAAGAATTCTTGAACAGGACATTCACCGCACTTCCACCGTCAATCAACACCTTGCGGCTTTTATGATTATGAAGCATACATGTGAACACAAAAGGATCTTCATGCGGTCAGGTGACTCCCTCATAATCGTCCTCCATGAATGAGATAGGAAGTAGCTGTTTTGGTCGATTGACCTGCTTATAAAGATTGTAAACCTCTCCGGTACACTTCCTTTTAGCCGTTTTAGTGCTTTTTCCAAAAATGGTTCCTCCTGAGATAGTGTTAATCTCTCCTCTGACCTCTTTCTTTTTCTCCTTCAGCTCCTGACGCTCCTCCTTATCTTTGCCAATGAATTTTCTCAACTTTTCATCCTTAATCAACTTTTCAATTAGTCGCTTAAGGTTAAAACAGTCTTCGGTTGTATGACCTGTATCCTCATGGTACTCGCAGTACTTCTTTTGGTTCCTCCTATTACTTTGCACATTCATTTTTGGAGGCCGTTCAAACCCAGGTTTGTTCTTGGTCTCATTAAGGATTCTGGACCGAGTGGTATTAAGTGGAGTGTATACCATATCAGCTTCCTTGATAATATCCTTCTTAGTAGGCTTTGCTCCATTCGTTTTTCCCTTTTTAAAAGAGTCAACTACTTTGTCCTTCTTGATGTCATGTGTCACCTTTTCTGGGCTGTATGGAAGAACGCCTAGAGCCTCCTCTTTTTGACGTATATCATCAGCCCTTTGGTACATATCATTAAGACTCTGTGGAACAATCTTGTAAAAGGAAGAGAGCAGTTTGCGACTCTGTATGTGGTCTAATCCACTATAGAAGAAACCCATTGCCTGTGATTCGTCCAATGATGACACCTTCTCACATTCTTGTTTAAAATGGTTCATGTACACAATCAACGACTCATCTGACCTCTACCTTACATTAACAAGTGAAGCGGTCAATTGTCCACTCCTCCTATTATAGTCAAAGTGCTTCAAGAACTTGCTCCTTATCCGTTCATACGACGTAATAGAGTTAGCAACAATGTACGGTACCACCCTTGAGCACCATCTTTTAGGTAGACTTCAAACATCTGGCACATGGTAGTCTCATCATGTCCAGCTAGCCTCATCTGTCTCTCATAGTGGGTCACATGCTCGTACGGATCTCCTTTACCATTATAGTATGTTATCTTAGGGATAGTTCATCCAATTGCGGCACATATTCGCGAACATATCTGACCAAGGGAGATTCAGTTGAATAATGACTCGTGCCTCCACCAAGCATAGCACGTTCCATATTCTCTAACTTCTCCCTCAGGATTGCAGACTCATTAGCATGTCGGTCATATCTATGCTCATAATATCGATCATCACGTCTTTTATCCTCATCATACCTTCGATCATCATACTCTCTTCGTTCACTCCTCCTATGACCATCGTTGTCCCTTTGACGGTCATCACTAGGTCAGGATCGGTCACGCGAAGGAGAACGTCCTCCACCTCCTCCCCTTCTAGGCGATCTGTCTCTGGACCTTCTCCTAGGGGATGGAGATCTTCGTGGTGGCAAGCCTCTCGGAGGAGATCTCCTGGGCGGTGAGCCTCTTCGAACTAACCTTCGTTCCAAGCGTTCACGCTCTAGAGTAACTTCTCGTTGTTGCTCATCCAGCGCCCTCATTCGTTCCTGGAGTTGATCTTCATCTTCATTAGAAGTTCTATTGTGCGCTCTATCAAAGTCTCTCTCCAAATTGCGATCGCGGCGAATTCTCTGCTCCTCTCGTGCGGCTATTCGGTTCAACGCCACACGACGATCGTCACTTAAGGCGGCCTGAGCACTTAGATGGATTGGGTGGTTCGGAGCATCTGCTTCACCCCGGGTGATGGTTGAGCGAAGACGTGTGGAGGTCTCCCCCTCAGTGAGGTTTACGGAGAAAGGTAAGACGATTGGAGTTTTTGTTGGTTGAGCCATAATTGGAGATTTATGTTTGCTGAAAAGGTTTAAGATCTCTATACGCCCTCCCACAGACGGTGCCAAATGTTTAGGCTAATTTTCGTAAGCCATAAATTGAATATGTAATTAGGGTTGAACGTATAGAATAGGGTTTTAAAAATTTGGGGCTGAGCTTGAGAGGTATTATCCAAGTGTATGGGATTCTGAATGCCCTCTCAAGGTACCTACATATCCTTTATATAGGAAATCAAGCCCACATAGTTCTAGGGTTCGTTCTTTCACCCCCTTTATTCTTCACGCGCAAGTAACGGATTATTTTTCGTGCGCAAGTAATGCTCTAATTGATAAGTTTCCTTCCATAATAATAGTTATTATAATAACCCTAACTTTAGCAATGCTACAGTGATCAAATGAATAGTAAATTTTGAGGATTTATGGAAATGGTATGTAGGTACCCTATAATTGATAAAGAAAATGAATAATCGGAAACCATATTAGTGATGTACTATGAAAATAAGTGACTCAAAACGATGACGGATTTCAGAAATTCCTGAGTGTGAATTTTAAGGATTTTCGATTTCAATTGAGACTCTATGGAATGTGATATTAAGGAGTATGGAAATATTAAAGGGTTTATATCTTGAGGAAATAGTGTTTCGATGGAATTTGGAATATTATTAGATGACACTACAGAGAAGTATTCAGAAGGGATTTCTGAGTTCGTATTGATGATCAGTGAACAAAATGAGTGTATGCAAAGGATATCAGATTCAGAAATTAACACTTTTATTTTCTCTGAGATTTCCTTAGATACTGAAGGACTTAAGTATTTAATAAAAATATTGAGAAATTTAAATTCAAGAATTATAAAGGAGGATTAAAGATGTTAGTAAAAATACTAAGAAAGTTTCCGGTAAAACCCTAACAACAAATATTTGAGATATCCTTTCGAATGATCAATGAAATTGAGTAATAATCGGACAAGGAAACCAGCAAAGAGCCAACTTGCATGCATGTGCAAGTGGATGGATTAAGTAACCAAGTTAGTTATAAAACTAACTAGTGATATTAGGAAGCTAACCATTTAGTTAGCTTAAACTTGGATTAAACCAACATAAACATGTCATTTGTCCATCAAATTACATCATGCATGACATACTTACTTTATTAAAGCTACTTTTGCTAAGATATTATCTAAATACACTACAATAATGCAATATTAGCCAAGAGAAGCTAAGCAACTCCACCATTCTCTCCATTTTAGCAACTTTCGGCCAAACTGTAACAGTCAACTTAGAACTGCGATATCTCCTTCGTTTCTCGCTCAAATTTTGAATTCTATAGCTTTTTAGAAAGATCTTGAGATAATATACAACAATTATTTCACAAGGTTTGTCCAGAAAAGCACGGTAAGGGCCTCATTTTTACAGTTCTTTAAATCAGACTAATAATAATTTCAAGATCTAAATACTTGTTCTTGATTTCTTTGAAAGATCTAAGCTATACTAAGGTGATACAAGGACCATACAAGGTTTATTAAGGCTTTTACAAGATCAAGGAAGGTATAAACATTCTTACTCTTTTGAGTTTATGATGGATTATGGTTGGTTTTTAGATTAAACTTGTATAAAGCATGAAATCATGGTTGTATAAGTGTTTATAAGTGTTTGGTTGATTATTGAAGTGTTTGGTGCTTGTAACCATGGCTGGTATGATGACCACATGGTGTATGGATTGTGATATGTGTTGGGTGATGAGTTTGGAGGGGTAAAAATATGGAAAGTATGAGAGTATAGCCGTTATATTGCCCGATTTTCATTAAAACAGAAACTATCTTGTTAAGGCAGAAAATCTTGAAATTGTTAAGGACAGTAAGACATACCAACTGGTCATGATAAGATAGAGCTTGGTTCATAGATCGTTTTGATATAAAGTACGTCAAAATCTGATGAACGGTTTAGGAGAAAAGTGAATTTTAGTGAAAGACGTTTGAAAACTGAGAAAACGTAATTGTGTCAACTTTGAGGCTATAATTACCATACTTAATCATCTTTAAAAATTATGAAATTTTAGGATATTGTATTAGGGTGGTCAGAGAGCCATTACCAACTGACCTTGTGTCAAAATTCGAAATTTATATTTTATGAGGATTTTTACAGTCGAGAGTGGTTGTTAAGAAAATGGTGTAAATCGCTAAAACTTTAATCGAGTTTAAAAATGGTTAAGTTCTTCGAACTTTTGGAGTATTAATGAAATGTTAAATATATTATGTGTCAAGGGTATTATTATATAAAGGTTAGGTGGTTAAGTGGAATATATTCTAACAAAGATCCTTTTCGTTTTTATAGAAACTCAAGACGAACACCGGGTCGTACCTCTGGGATTTAGAGATCGAGACAAGATTTATTTTATCCTTATTTCGATAAACTGTTTATGTTGAAAGAAAAAAAAATGGTTTTGGTAGATAATATATGAATCTTATATGATGATATGGTCAGGGATATATTCCCTGTTTGTTGAGATTATTGGATATGGATATGAATATGGAAAGAGCGAATATACTCTATGATCTAAAAGGATATGAAAGAGAATGTTATCAGTTGTTATCTAGGGTTATATGGTTTATGATATTATGTTAAAGATAATCTTTAAACATTTATGATTTAATAAATATTATTTGATTATTATTTAATACTTTTAAAATAGTTGAAATATTTTGTATATAAGAGCATATTTGACTTTATTAAATACGGAGGAGATATCTGAGTTATAATCAAAGTATTATGATGTATGTATTTTAAAGATGATGATATATGGAAATGGAAATGGAAATGGAAATGATATATGTGAATGGAAATGGAAACGGAAAATGGAAAATATCGAATGGTGTTTTATAAATGGAATAACGATTTGACAAAAAAGGGGATTGCAACAACAAGCGTAAAAGGCTGTGTTCGGCACAGTCCAGCACTCAATATTTTATTACGGCCCAACGGATGCCGAAGGGGGATGTTGCAGAGAGCCTTCCTCCAGGGATGATGACCAGGTTGGATCATTCCTTCTACTAGTAGTAAACATAGAACAGGTACGATTAGGCGACTGATCATCATCCTAACGTATCAGGCGACAGTAGATATCCCCAAAGTATTTAAAGAAAGAATTGATAATGGTTACAGATTGACATATTGAAAATGGAAAAATGGTATGAAATTATGGAATTATTTTTATGGTTAGAAGAGAAACTGATATTATATCATATTAGAAGAGAAACTGATATATTTTGTTCTATATTTCTTTTCTTATAAAGATAAATAGATGGTGTATTTAATAAATAAGAAATAATATTTTTCTTAATTATAATGATGGGTCTTCCGTTTATTAATATATATATATATATATATATATATATATTTATTTATATGTTTTCTTTGATGCTGGTTTACAAAATTTAACTTGCTGAGCTATTATAGCTCACTCTTGCTACTTATGTATATAACACCTAGGTCAAATGCCGATACTCCGCACTACACCCCGCAAGAGGGTAAGGGAAAGACGAACTTTTGAGAGAGTGCTGGCGCCTATTCCTGAGGTAGCTGATAGACAGATGGGTATTGGTAGACTTATGTGTATTAAGTGTGTAAGTTTGAGAAATAAACTTTTGGTTGTTGAAATGCTTCCTGTAGAAGCATTATTCAACAATGTTCTTAAGTAAGATTCTGGGTTGTAATAACTGCTTAACTTTAAATTTATGATATTGTGGATGTTGTTCTCTGAGCATATGACTGGTTTATAATATTATTATTAGGTGTGGGGTCTATTGTGTGGGTTTTATTCCGCATTTATATTTCAACTGCCAAGAGTAGAATGTTATTAAATGGAAATTGGTCCGTGACGGCCTGGATTCCTGACCCCGAATTTGGGACTGTCACAGTTATGGCGGTGGAACATATTCTTGGGCCGAATCCAGATGTTGGGTTAGCGAGCAAACCATTTAACTCCCTGCAGGTCAGCACGAGCGGTAAGTAGTAATTCATCGATCCAACCAATATTTTTAAGCCCAATAACCTTTAATAATTTTCAAGCCTCTACTGGAATATACATTTCAAGTAACCTAAAAATTGTAGAATATATCCAATATCAACAATATCCAACTCATGAACCGCCATAAACTGCTCTCCAATCGGACCCAACCCCATGTCACTACTCCAGAGTTCAAAAACTTTTCCCACTGGTCCAGCTAAGATGACCATTCGATTAAAGTTCTCCGCACCATAACGTGCCAGATAGGCAGCCAGATTCTTTGCATTAGGATCAATGATTTTTTCAACAAAACGAAAGTTTGCATCATCTTTTGTTTGTTGTAGTTGATGCAAAACATACCTACGCACAGGAACTGCACCATTAACGTCTACAAGCCTTCATTCCCAGATAGAGTCTTCGTGATCTGATTCAATAATCACATCAAAACGATCATTCAGATAAGCCCTCTTGATTCCTTCCAAGAGTGCATAAAGCTCCTTTAGTCTTTGGTCTTCAATCCCTAAAGAACCAGACACCATCCTTAGAATTTTTCCTCTGTGGTTGCGAATGACCACTCCTATCCCTGAGAAATTACCATTTTAAAGTGGAACTGCTGAGAAAAAACTGCGTACATTGATCTTGACACGACCGTGGGGAGGCATACGCCAAAGAACATTGACATGCTCCATTGAAAGAACTCTTAGATGACTATTAGAAAGTTAAGAAAATTGGGGTTGAGTAATGCTCTGAATGACGTTTAGAGAAATCTATAAATACTATTTACTAAGCCAGATGGAAAACTCTAAAGTTTTACTTCTTCCCAGGCTACTATACTATTTCCTCGACTGTTAGTATTCCAAAATTTATTTCCCGCCTGTAGAGGAGTACATTATTCACAGCTATTAGTAATATAGCCCAAGAGAAGATCTTAGAACTATAAACTAAAGAACGGGCTCTGACCAAAGCCCAACCCAATATCTACACTAATAAGACAATTTTTTAATCTCCAGAAATAAGTCTGTCACCCCTCCTGCTTGTACTTTATTGAGTGCTTTAACTAAAACTTCACAGTCAGAGTACAACCTGCAAGATATCCATTTCTTGTTACTATCGTATATCACCTTAATGATATAAATGATTGCTTCCATTTCAGCTTGCAGAGGACTGATAGCATCAGAATGACCAGAAAAAATATACAATAGATTTTGGTCCCTGTCTTTTAAATTTGACATTGAACATGCTTTGAGATATAATAAAATTATCACAAGTGGAGAAAAAGGACAAATAGGTATTTAGGAAACAAGTATCCATTTATATACTACACTTAAGTGAAAAGTGTCATATTACATTATTATAATTGAACATGAATATTTTTATTTTGTTTGATTATTGTTTAACAAAGATTGCTGAATCTCACAAAATTATGTTATGAAAAAAGGCTAGTAAAGTAATGTAATTTAGCAAAAAAAAAAAAGAATGTATATGGTTCAAATTCTATCACTCACTGATAATTATATTACATTTTTTTTTTCAATTTACTTAACAATTATTGACTTTCTAATATCACAGCCTAGCAAGAATTTGATTGTATGTAAATGGGATATTAAAATTCATTACATTATTTAAACTTGAAATAAAATAGAACAATTTAATCCTTAAAACCGGCCATAAAACAAGGATGACACTCTACACAAAATAGAGTTAAACACAACCACCACAAAATACATATTTATATCTATACTATATTATTATAAGTGAAATAGGGTATATTTGATTGTCGGTTTGGTACACATTTTTTGTCACTCTTTTTGGTACACTCAATAACAACAGTTAGATTTTAAGATAAATAAATAAGAATCGTTGGATCTAATGCTAAAAGAATATTCCTTTCTAATATTTGAAATACTCTTAGAGGTTCCAAGTTCGAATCCTACCAACAACATATCTCTATTAAATATATATATTATTTTATAAACTACTCTCACG
The DNA here is from genome assembly GCA_036435485.1 of Saposhnikovia divaricata. Lineage (NCBI taxonomy): Eukaryota > Viridiplantae > Streptophyta > Magnoliopsida > Apiales > Apiaceae > Saposhnikovia > Saposhnikovia divaricata. The sequence goes on along the minus strand of CM071594.1, from coordinate 185,482,375 downwards.
AGTTTAAGATTCAATTTCTGTCAATAACATATTATTAATTATTAAAACACTGTCGTTAAAAATATTATCAAACATGTATTACAATATTTTATTATCTTCTATAATTTATTTTCCTACTAATTAAAAAATATATATGAAAATATGGATAATAAAACAAAAAATATTAAAAAATACAGTGCATCACACGAGTAATAAGTTATATAGTAAAAAATTACACAAAATCTGGAAAACACTTACAATATAGAAATTTTGTATAAAAAATGAAAAAGACCTACATAATTAGATAAATTTCACTTTTTCTATTAAATAAAATTTAAATAAAAACAATTTTTATGTAATTCGTCAAAACTGAGTTAAATAAAAACAATTTTTATGTAATATTTATATGTATATGTATGTATTTTAAAGTAACAAATTAAAGCAACCGTGCATCGCACGGGTTATAGACTAGTTATCATATAATAAGCAAATAATGGTATAATTTGGTTGTTTGGTTCAACTTGGTTCAACCATCTAAAAGAATATTGACCGTTAGATATTTAGTAAATAGATAATAGCCGTTAGATCTAATAATAAGGAATATTCTATATTTAAATCCCTCTTCTAAAGATCTAAGGTTCGAATCCCATCAACAACAAATTTACATTAAGATTTTATATTATTAGTTCTAATCAATACATATCATTTATTAAATAACTATTATTATTACTAATAATTTTATTAATTAATTACAAAGTTAAATTATATCCATAATAAATTATTATACTCTATTTTATTTAATCATATAATTTTAAAAGTATTTAAAAGTAACCCGTGCTTTGCACGGATTATAATATAGTATAATTATAAATTTTAAACAAGAAATTGAAAGTAAAAATAATGTCAGTTCTCTACCACCCTTTTACGGGCGCCCCCTGAAAACAAAGAATTACTGTATATAATTTGTCAAGTATTCAATATTTCAGAAACAGGGTGAGTCAGTCTTTTGTTGCATGCAAAATCTGAAGGTCATAGAGGTTTTGGTGTCGACGAGAGGACTTCATCTTACTTTTGCTACTTCTTTTCGTTTTTTGAAAAATTACTTATGCTACTCTGATTTCAAGTAATTTATGAACATCTGTCAATAGGGGTGAGTATCGGGTGAAACGGTAGGGTTTGGACAACAAAACCACCCAAACCATATATTTCGGTTTTTCAATCCGACCAACCATAACCGTTAATACATAACCATAACCACCCAAATTATAACGGTTCGGTTTGGGCGGTTTCGGTTTTAAACCGTTAAAATAAAATTTATATTCACTTGCAAATAATTACCAAAAATCGATGAGACTTAGTGTACAGATACACATAATTTGGACTAATCAAAGTTCGCTCCCTTAAGTGCAATCCTTTTATATGGTCATGATGAACATAGGTATCATTTAAACTCTATATTATCACTTAAATATATTAATATATATATATATATATATATATATTATATTCGGGCGGTTTGGGTATAACGGGCGGTTTGGTTATCGGTTTGCGGTTTGGTTATATCGGTCGGTATAAAATATAAAACCAAACCAAACCATTATTTTTCGGTTTTTAAAAAAATGAAACCATAACCAATCCAAACCGTTATAAAACCGTAAATTTCGGTTTGGACGGTTTGAAACGGATGGTTTGGACGGTTTCGGAAATTTTTGCTCACCCCTATCTGTGAATATGGTAAGACTGAGACATCCACATTTAGTATTAGTATTTATTAGAATATAATATAAGATCCAGTTGGGTCTTCCTCTAAGAGTTCGTTACATAATATGGTATCAGAGCTCAGGCTCAGGCTTTCGAGTGAGGGGGAGTGTTAGAATATAATATAAGATCTAGTTGAAACCTTCCTCTAACACCTTATGTTGTGTTTGGTTGGGGTGAATCAAATTGGTGGGAATGGAATGGAATTTGAATAAGAATATAGTTAAATGTTTAAAATTTCATTCCTTACATCATTCTATTCCTAATCACCTAAGTTAAAGTTTAAACACACCAACTTTAAAAGGAATGATCCATTCTCCCTCCAATCTATTTTCTTCCTAAATCCTATCATATAAAATTTGCACATACTCATTTTTTTTTAAAATCTTACCTCTCATGTTCATTATGTTCCTTTAATTTCTATTCATTCAATTCTCCCCGACCAAACGCAATCTTAAGGTTTTAGATGAGTCGGTTACTTAACAATATTTCCATTTTTTCGTAGGAAATGAATGTAGCTTCTGGACAAAACCAACTCCAGTCTGCAGACAATTTACAAAGATTTAAGGGAAAGACATTTTAACCAGGTCTGCATATTAATGGTCCAATACAAACGTGGAAAACTTGTTTTGTGGTGACTGCAGGTAATGAAATTAGTTTTCTTCTGAACTTCACAATAGCTTCTGGCTTTACTGATGAGTGATGCCTGCTTATAGTTCGGTGTCATAGTTGTGTGCAATCGCTTTGTTGCGGTTGTTCCTCTATGGTTAAGAGAGGCTGTTGCTTGTGTAATTTATGCCTGATTAATCAATAGCGTGGTACCCTTTACACCAAGACTCAGGAATAGCGGATTGCAAATAGACACTCAATTATCGTGATAACTTCAACCTTCGCAAAAAAAACTTAATTCAAATTAAGCACCAAGGAGGCACTATAAAGTTTCAAAATTCCTTTCAGCCATGTGAAGAAGTTCTCATATTAGAAATAATTATTAGACAAATATTATATTTTATTTTCCGAATGAATGCATACAAGGACTTTTTGCTTTTGTGGAAATTTTGCAACTTTTTTCAGCAAGTTCAAAATTGAAAAAGAACTGTTTGTTCTCTAAACAATAACTTAACCATTTGAAAAAGTTCTGTCTAAGGTAGCTTAATGTCACGTACCGCTTATTTTGGGACCCGATTATGCCATTTTTCGTTGCAGAACTTTCTAGAGTGACCTAGAATATTGTAGTGGCTACTTGATGTATGGGGAACACTCTAGAAGCCTCTTGTACATACTTGTAAAATATCTTAGATGGATATTTAAGTAGGAGATTCTAGAGCCTTCCTTAGTGGAAGAATACTTTAGTAGAAATCTAGAACCTTCCTTGGAGTAGTATAAATAGAGGGAGTCCTCTCATTTGAAGGATCATCCAAGAAGTTGTAAACTATCACACTTGTAAACACTTGTGCTAATAAAAGCTCTCTTTTCTCTAAGTGTTCTTGTGAAGCTCACTTAGTAGTTCTCAAGGGGAGACAAGCGCTAAGTGCCGGCACGGTTGAACTAAAAGAGTTCTGAGTCCGTGACAACTTGGTATCAGAGCCAGGTTGCGAAGGGCGTGACTTTGAAGGAAGGCAACAATGGGAAGCAAAGGAGATGAAACCATCACTGATGCTAGCAACGAGGGCGATCGAGGGAGGGAGGCCATTCCTCGCAATGACAAGGATAAGAGAACTCGTGCCTCAAGTAAGTCCCGTCAAAACTTTGATTTACTTGAAGAAAAAGTTACTACTCTTGAAAAAACTATAAGTGAACTAATCCCACGCTTTGAGCGAATGACACATAATTTCGAAACTCTTGAGCATCATATGCTTGGAGAAGTGGAAGAAGCCAAGTCCGACATCGAAGGGATAAGGAATGACGTCCTAGAGCTCCAAGATAAAGATAAGGCTAAAGAAGAACGTTTGCATGTTGTGGACACCAAAATAGAGGAGGCAATCAAGGAGCTCAAGGATCAACTTTCAAGGATCGAAGCCGGAATTGGTAATGGAGGGCTGGTGATTCGGGAGACACCGAGGCTCGAGATTCCTAAGCCTAAGTCGTTCGATGGGAAAAGAGATGCAAAGGAAGTTGAAAATTTCTTGTGGGATCTCGAACAATACTTCGATGTGATGAGAATTGTGGATGAACAAGCTAAGGTACGCACTGCTACTTGTTATCTCTCTGATATTGCAACTTTATGGTGGCGTAGAAAACGGGCAGATATTGAGAAAGGCCTATGCACCATTGACACATATGGAGACTTCAAGAAAGAGCTTAAGCGCCAATTCTATCCGGAGAACGTGGTGTATGAGGCACGAAAGAAGCTAAGAGAGCTTCGTCATAAAGGCTCCATTCGTGAATATGTTAAGGAATTCACAACTCTCATGTTACAAATTCCAAGCATGACGAGTGAAGACTTACTTTTCTACTTCACGGATGGGCTTCAAAATTGGGCTAAACAAGAGTTGCAACGTCAAGAGATTAAGAATGTGGATGAAGCTATTGTAGTAGCTGAATCCCTGACAGAGTTCCAAAGGGGTGAATCTTCAAAGTCCAGGCCATATGTTAAGCCTACTAATCCCGCCAAAGGTGGGGGAGAAAAAGGGCCCAAGGAGTATAAGGACAAACGGAATGCTAACAAGACATCCTCCACCCGGGAAGCCTATGAGGAGAAGAAGAAAGCTTTCGTGCCTAAGGGAGGTTGTTTCGTTTGTAAAGGGCCACATCCTATGAAGGATTGTCCAAAACTTGGTTCGCTGTCAGCTATGGTGGAGCAACCTAAGTTGGGGGATCAAGCACCCGAGATAGAACACATGGGTTCGCTTCAAATTCTCAACGCTATTAAAGCCAAGCCACAACCAGAACCACAAGGGAGCAAGGGGCTCATGTATGTGGAAGCCATGGTGAATGGGAGGACGGTCCAAGCGTTGGTGGACACTGGCGCTACCCACAACTTTATTACTATGGAGGAGGCCAAAATGGTTGGCTTGCAAGTGGCAAAAGGTGAAGGGGTGTTAAAAACGGTGAACACTAAGGCTAAGCCTTTGGAGGGAGTAGCTCGTGAAGTAGAGCTGAGACTCGGTACTTGGAAGGGCCAAGTGAACTTTTCGGTGGTACCCATGGATGACTTCAAAGTGGTGTTAGGCATGGATTTCTTGAGGTACGTAAATGCCATCCCTATGCCTTACTATAATACTATGTGCATCATGGAAGCAGGTTCTTCTTGCATGGTCCCAACAATAGAAGGTACCAAGGAGGTGAAAACTTTGTCAGCCATGCAACTTGAAAAGGGTCTCAAGAAAGGGGAAGAAACCTACTTGGCGGTTGTCCAGAAGATAGATGGCACCGAGGGGGATGCCAATGAGGAGATTCCTCAAGAGATCAAAGAGGTATTGGAGGCAAATGAAGATGTAATGCCACCCGAGCTACCTAAAAAGTTACCACCTAGGAGGGAAGTGGATCATAAAATTGAGCTAGAACCTGGTGCCAAGCCACCATCCATGGCACCTTATTGGATGGCCCCTCCGGAGTTGGAGGAACTTCGGAAACAATTGAAGGCTTTACTTGATGCGGGACAGATTCGGCCATCTAAAGCACCTTATGGAGCACCGGTCTTGTTTCAAAAGAAAGCGGACGGGTCCTTACGACTTTGCATAGACTATCGTGCTCTAAATAAGGTAACTATCAAAAACAAGTATCCTATTCCTTTGATAGCTGACTTGTTTGATAGGTTGGGGACCGCCAAGTACTTCACAAAGATGGATCTAAGGTCGGGCTACTATCAAGTAAGGATTGCCAAGGGAGACGAGCCAAAGACCGCTTATGTAACAAGATATGGAGCTTATGAGTGGCTCGTGATGCCGTTTGGGCTAACAAATGCGCCAACCACGTTTTGCACATTAATGAACGAGATCTTTCATCCTTACTTGGACAAGTTTGTGGTGGTGTACCTTGATGACATTGTCATCTATAGCCACACCTTAGAAGAACATGCTGAGCACTTGAAGACGGTTTTCAAGCTCTTGAGGGAGAATGAGCTATATGTCAAGAGGGAGAAGTGCTCATTTGCTAAAAACGATGTGGAGTTCTTGGGGCATGTTATCAAGGAGGGGACTCTACGGATGGATGATAAGAAGATTAGGGCTATCAAGGAATGGGAGCCGCCGACTAAGGTCACAGAGGTGAGATCTTTCCTTGGTCTTGTCAACTATTATAGACGGTTTATTAAGGGGTACTCTATGAGGGCGGCACCACTCACGGACCTACTCAAGAAAGCCAAAACATGGGAGTGGTTCAAGACATGCCAGGATAGCTTTGAAGACTTGAAGAGTGCAGTGACGGAGGAGCCAGTCCTAGCACTCCCTGATAGCACCAAGAATTTTGAAGTGCATACTGATGCTTCGGATTTTTCTATTGGAGGAGTCTTAATGCAAGAAGGGCACCCTATAGCTTACGAGAGTCGCAAGCTGAACGAGACAGAAAGGCGCTATACGGTGCAAGAGAAGGAGATGACAGCCGTAGTGCATTGCTTGCGCACTTGGAGGCATTATTTGTTGGGGTCTCACTTCTCTATCAAAACGGACAATGTGGCCACTAGCTACTTCCAGACACAAAAGAAACTAACCCCCAAGCAAGCTAGGTGGCAAGATTTCTTAGCAGAATTTGACTTCACCATGGAGTACAAACCGGGCAAGGCCAACGTTGTGGTGGATGCTTTGAGTAAAAAAGCCGAACTCGCCGCCATCACCCAAACCCGAAGTAACATGTTGGAGCGTATTAAAGAAGGAATGTCTTTAGACCCTATGGCCGCTCAACTTATGAACTTGGCTAAGGAGGGCAAGACGAAAAGGTTTTGGGTAGAGGACGGCCTACTTTATGCCAAGGGGGCTAAAGTGTTTGTGCCTAAGTGGGGAATCTGGGGAGGACTCTCATCAAGGAGTGTCACGATACTAAGTGGGCTGGCCACCCAGGGAAACGGAGGACTTATGCACTCCTTGAAGCCAATTATTTCTGGCCCCAAATGAAGGACGATGTGGAGGCCTATGTAAAGACTTGCCTTGTATGCCAACAAGACAAGGTGGAGAATAAGCAGCCAGCTGGACTCTTGGAGCCGCTCCCCATCCCTACTCGACCTTGGGAGAGCGTCTCACTAGATTTCATCTCGGCCTTGCCTAAGTCCGAGGGATGTGGATCAATTATGGTGGTGGTGGACCGATTTTCGAAGTATGGGACTTTCATTGCAGCCACTACCGATTGCACAGCTGAGGAAGCAGCCCGACTCTTCTTTAAGAATGTAGTCAAGTAATGGGGGGCTGCCTAAAACCATTATTAGCGACCGAGACCCCCGTTTCACAAGCAAGCTATGGAGGGAACTCTTTAAATACTTGGGGTCCGAGTTGCACTTCTCTACAAGCTTTCACCCACAAACGGATGGGCAAACGGAAAGGGTGAATGCTTTACTAGAGTGCTACTTAAGGCACTTTGTGGGTGCCAATCAAAAAGATTGGGCCAAGTTACTAGATGTGGCTCAACTTTCATACAACTTGCAAAGGAGTGAGGCCACGAACAAGAGCCCTTTCGAGCTCACATCGGGACAACAACCTCTGACGCCTCACTCTATTAGTTGCCAACCGGAGGGACGAAGTCCAGGGGCCTTTCACATGGCGAAGTCTTGGGAGGAACAAGCGGATATGGCACGTTCATTCTTGACCAAGGCTGCCAAGAGGATGAAGAAGTGGGCGGACACGAAGCGAAGGCCAAAGGAGTACCAAGTGGGAGACAAGGTTATGGTCAAGCTTCTACCCCAACAACACAAGGTTTTTCGGAAAGTGCATAAGGGACTGATTCGCAAGTACGAAGGACCATTCGAGGTGATTGGCAAAGTGGGGAAGGTATCCTATCGGCTAGACATACCCATGAAGATACATCCTGTTTTCCACGTGAGTATGCTCAAGCCTTATCACTAGGACGTGGAAGACCCGTCGAGGAGTACTTCTAAGCGAGCCCCACCGTTGATGACAACCTCCTTTGAACGAGAGGTTGAAGAGGTGCTAGCTGAACGAACGATGCGCCGAAGAGGAGTTCCACCAAGTACTCAATACTTGGTGAGATGGAAAGGATTGCCAGCAAGCGATGCTACATGGGAGAATGACCAAGACTTGTGGCAATTTCGTAATGCAATCGAAGACTACAAGGAGTCGACGAGGACGTCTCCGGATTAGGTGGGGGAGAGTGTCACGTACCGCTTATTTTGGGACCCGATTATGCCATTTTTCGTTGCGGAACTTTCTAGAGTGACCTAGAATATTGTAGTGGCTACTTGATGTATGGGGAACACTCTAGAAGCCTCTTGTACATACTTGTAAAATATCTTAGATGGATATTTAAGTAGGAGATTCTAGAGCCTTCCTTAGTGGAAGAATACTTTAGTAGAAATCTAGAACCTTCCTTGGAGTAGTATAAATAGAGGGAGTCCTCTCATCTGAAGGATCATCCAAGAAGTTGTAAACTATCACACTTGTAAACACTTGTGCTAATAAAAGCTCTCTTTTCTCTAAGTGTTCTTGTGAAGCTCACTTAGTAGGTTGAAAGGCTGACTTAGTAGTTCTCAAGGGGAGACAAGCGCTAAGTGCCGGCACGGTTGAACTAAGGGAGTTCTGGGTCCGTGACATTAAGGTATTCTAAATTCTATGTAGCTTTTTATATGTCAAAGGAAAGAAGAGATCTATGAATAATTTATTCTTTCTTTGGCTATATATTTGCACACACATGAAGAATAAGCCAACAGCTCTATTCAACTTTTGTGACATCCCCCACCTCCTGCTTCAAGAACTCATCATCCTATACATGTAAAGCTCCAAATTTTTATTTATTTAATTTTCTTTCATTTGTGTAACTCTGAGCTCAGAATTATTGTCATAGCCTTCTTCTTTTGACTTGGATAACCATTAAGCAATATCGGATTAGATTTTCTTCTAATTCTTTACTGTATGTCTTAATCTATCGTGTTTAAATCCCATCTTTTGTTGTGATGATCCTCATTATTTCTTTATTTCTTTCTATTTTTTCTAATTTTATACTTTTTCTTCAAGTTTCAGATACCATGGCCATTGATATGTGCTCTTCTGAGAGTTCAGAGTTGATCACAAGTCCTCGAATTTCATTCTCTTACGATCTTTGCCACATGGAAAATTGTCAACGACCATTATCAGACTCTACACTAGTTAACTCAAATCATGATCATTTTAATTTTTCCTTCAGTGATATCGTCGAAAGCCAAGCATCATCTGCAGATGAGCTATTCTTCGATGGCCTAATTCGTCCTCTTCAACTTGGTGAAAAGTTTTCTACAAAAAGAAACACGTGTCTTCCTCCTCTTCCACCTTCCACCAATGAACGCTCATCAAAGGAGATATCGACAAATTTTGTTGAATCGGAGCAAAAGCATCACTCAAAGTCCTTTTGGAGGGCGAGAAGAAGTAATAGTGTTCAATGTGATAACTCAAATAAAAGGAGTTCATTTTGGTCATTGCCTCTTCTGTTAAGAAGCAACTCAACTGGATCAGTTACGCATAGTCAAAGACAAATGTCAAAGGATATTCAGAAACAAAACTCTCATAAGCAGCCAAAGCACACTTCTTCTAGTCGTTATACATATGAAGAACTGTCCCAAAAGCCTGCATTGAAGAAGAATAATGTAGGATCTTCTGGTAAAAGTGTGTATATTAGCCCTGTTTTAAACCTGCCACCTCCGTATACTGGCAAAGGAACTGCTTTTCATCTCTTTGGGTTTGGCTATCTATTTCGCAACAAAAAGGAGAAGAAGAACAAGTAACAATAGGGATTTCGACGTGCTTTATCTGTTGACAGTTGATTATATATATTTTTGTTTTTTCTGAGTTACGCAATTACTTTCTTCGTCATGTGATTTCATTGTTGCATATTAACTTGTCACAAGCTTACAAGACACAAAATCAGGTAATCTTCTTTCATGGTTGTAAAATTCCTCAATCTTTTGATTTCTTCTGAATTTTCTTTTTTAAGTTTTTCATATGTGTAAACTGTAAACTTATAGTACATAGAAGTTGTACTACTTGATAGCACCAAATACTTTTATATTTTCCTGTTTTAAGAAGTACTATGATCTTACACAATGCACAAAGACTCCGAGTTAGCACAGTTTAAAGATGGTATCATATACGTAGACTTACCCTTATTTTAAGAAGTAGGTTTAAACCAAATAATTTCAAAAAGGCCTTTTGTTTGTATCAGATTGAGACATATATACACAAGTAATCTGGAATGTGATCACCAAATAACTTGCTCTTTATGGTGGTGATCCACATATTCTAGATGATTACTTTTAGGTTTGAAGAAGCCAAATAATGTGATTCAAGATTAGGTACCTTTACAAGAAAGTAGACAATAACCTACTCCAAGGATTAGGTGATAATGGGACAAGTTAACCATATGTCACTAGCTCTACAGTTGGTAAATAACTGATTGATTATAGAATATAGATACATCTATACATGGCCAAACCGGAACAGGAACCGGAAAACCGGACCGGGTCAAAACCGGTCAAAACCGGCCCGAACCGGCCCGAACCGGAACCGGCCCTAAACCGCCGGTTTATTTATTTTAAAGGTTCAGGTTCAGGTTTGTGTGTATTGAAACCGGTGACCGGCGGTTCAAACCGGCGGTTCGAACCGGTGATTAACCGTTAGTAATGACTGACTATGTATTAATGTAGTATAGATTATAAAAATTATTGTAATAAATTTTATTGTTTGTTGTATTCTTGTAAAACATTTAAAATTTATTGTAATATATTTTATTGTTTGTTGTATTCTTGTAAAACATTTAAAATTTATTGTAATATATTTACTAATGTTTTAATAAAAAAAAAGTACCAATGAATTTAACATTAAATTAATTTACGTGAAAGTACCACTTAATAAAAGTGAAACTATTATATCCTTGAACTTTTAAAACGGTTTGCATCTTACAAATTTTAAAAAATTACTTAGCATTACAATACTTCTAAATTATAATTCATTCCATCCAAATTCAGAAAAACTTATCGTATTTCGAAAAAAAAACGTATCAAGTATAATGTATATATATGGTTCAAACCGGAATCGGAACCGGGTCTTGAACCGGGTCAAAACCGGGTCAAACCCTGAACCTGAACCGTCTGAACCGGAATCGGCGGTTTATATCCTGTTAAGGTTTAGGTTCCGGTTCAAGATTTTTACAAACCGGAACCGGCGGTTCACGAACCATGGCCATGTATAGATACATCTGATAACTTGAAGATTAGTTTATAAGGAAAAAGAGTATATAAAGTACACAATAAACAAGTTTTTTATTAATGTGGCTTAAAATATGATAAATTAATTATTATTTAAACAATCCAATCGTACGGATGTTAAGTTCATACAAAAATATGTGAATGTACAAATTTTCATGTAATTTAATTATTTGAAACTATAAATTTATAGCAATAAGATTACGATAAATCTGTGTCGTTGAATATATATAGAAAATAGTATTATCATAAAAGTGATGCTCCACTATTTCAAATATAATAAAAATTTGTATACAATGTTATTTCGACATAAACTTTCATCCATACGATTGGATTATCAATAATAATAATAAAATACAAGATTTACGGTGCACTAATAGAAAATTTCTTTATTGTGTGTTTTAGAAACTTGATCCCCTTACTTATAAAATGTGGTAGGGTTAAATCAGTGATTTCTCGAAGATGCCCTTTACATGTGGCACCGAGGTATTTTCCAAGTTAGGAATCAGATAGATGGCAAAATTCGAAATGTGGCATGAGGTAGGCTTTTTTTTCCTCGGTCAGAGGAAGCACTAAACATTTGAGCACAAAAAACACTAAACATTTGAGCACAAAAAACTGACATGCTCAAGAATTATACTCCTACTTCCTAAATATCGCTATATGAAAAACCCTCTTATATAAAAAGTAATAAGAAATATTATAGAATTTTACATAAAATTACATTTAAATTTTAATTTTAACATCAAAAATTAAATATAACATGATTACACATAATTTTATTGTCACAAGAACATGTATAAGATTGTATAGTGGATTCTATGCAACATTTAATTTTGAAATTTAGATGAGATTCTACATTAGATTCAATTTGTTAAGTTTAATTGTTATTAAAATTTGTGATTCTTATCATAACAAATCAATTTTTATGAAAAATAAAGTTTTATGATGATGTTTTTTATTGTTCTTTACTTGTGTTTTAACATATATATATATATATATATATATATATATATATATATATATATATATATATATATATATAGGGCTGCTCAAATGAGACCCTCTCTTATAATGAGTCCCCCCTCATATTTCTTGTATTTTAAAGGGCCCCGTCAGGGCCACCCAATACAAAAAAGTCTTATAATTCTATCCTCTATCCATTCCTCAAAAAAAAAAATTTAAAAAAAATGATGACGTGGCAGCAGTTTATTTTTATTTTCTTTTTATGATTGAATAGAGGATAGAATTATAAGACTTTTTTGTATTGGGTGCCCCTGGCGGGACCCTTTAGAATAGACAAAATATGAGAGGGACTCATTATAAGAGAGGATCTCATTATAAGAGGGGTCTCATTTGAGCACCTTCATATATATATAAACCTAAACCCCCTATTGATAATCCGTATATAAATAATCTAGGCCATTTGAAGAATAACCCAAATTATATCCTATTATATAATAATATTATATAATAAGAGTAAAAAGGATAATAAACAAATATTATCATAGATCAAGGGTTCGACTCCTAACAACAACATATTTAAATTAAATTTAAATTTATTAATACAAAGCTTGATTAATAAACGCACTGAGTTTATACTTTTGATTTATTTATGCCTCGGCCTAAATTTTTTTAATCATATTCTGTTTATACTTGCTTTTGTGAATAAATACGTATATAGTTATTAGTTAACTATTAGCTTATAACCCGTGCGATGCACGGATTTTTTTTTATATGTAACAAATTTTATTTTATGTTATAATTTTATTTTTATATAATCATTATTTACAATATTTTATTTTAATATTAATAATTTAATATAAATTTAATTAATGATATACATGGTCTAAAACTTATATTATAAAATTTTAAAATAAATACGTCGTTGATAGAATTCGAACCTTCAATATAATATATTTAATCATTAGATCTAACGATTTTAATTTTTTACTAAAAATCTAATGGTCATTATTCGTAGTATACGGATTTTTATTATATTTTGTTAGTGATTAGAAGATATGATGTGATATTTTTGGGTATATATTAATTATTGCTAGATATGATATGATTGATGTTTTTAGGTGTTTATAAAAGATAATATCTTCAACTAAAAGTAAATGTGAAAAACACAATCGACTAATTAACATAATTATATTATGTTATTATTTATTTTAGATATTGTATATTTTTTTCTTTATAATAAAGGTTAAATAAGTAAATTCACGAAATACTAAAAATGTGACAGCCCCAGATCCGGGGTCAGGAATCTGGGCCGTCAAACTCCAATTTCCATTTATTAGCAATACCTCTTTGATCCTTTTTTTTATACTATTTAATACTTCCACAAATGACCCCACACTATTATCATCACACACACCAGTCATATGCTCAGAGAACAACATCCATTAATGATAGCAGTTAAAGATAAGTTTTTTTTACAATCCCAGAATACCATCTATTATACCCATATAAAAGTATATACTACCTTGAGAACAGGTGTCGATACTTTCTCATAAGGTAGACTTCCCATTTACCCTCTTCCGGATTGTATTGCGACGTTTCGGCACCTGATCTAGCTGTTATATAAATAAATAGCAAGAGTGAGCTGTAATAGCTCAGCAAGATAAATTTTGTAAACCAAAAATCAAAGTTAACACATATATGTATATATATTTATAAACGGAAAGTCCACTATAAGAATTAAGAAAATATTTAATCAATACTTATTCAATACACTATCCCTCTTTCTTTTATAACCAAAATATATAAAACAATATAATATCAGTTTCTCTTCTAATATAATATAAAAATCAATACATCATCTCAGTATAATATTTCAAGATAATATATCACTTGAATAAAATCTCTCAATATAATCTTTCCATTTCCTTTTTATACCACAATTATATAAAAATAATATAAAATCAGTTTCTCTTTTAACATTAAAGTAATTCCATTCTTTCATACCATTTTCCCTTTTCAAGTATACCAATCTGAAACCATTATCAATTCTTCTTTTGAAAGTTTTAGGGATTTTCACTGTTGCCGAATACGTAAGGACGATGATCAGTCGCCCTCCGTACCCGTCCCTTTTTACTACCGGTAGACGGAGGTAGGTTCTCCACCATCCCCCAGGAGGAAGTTCCACCACTACATCCTCCTTCGGCAATTCTTGGGCCGAAATAAAATATTGAGTGCTGGACTGTGCCGCACACAGCCTCCGCTTGTTGGACTGTGCCTCACACAGCCTCTTACGCTTTCTGTTGCAATCCCCCTTTTTATCAAAACATTATTCCATTATAAAAAAAACCATTCCACATTTCCATTTTCTGTTTCCATTTCCATTTCCATTCCCACTCACATTTCCATTCACATATATCATCACCTTTAAAACATATGTCAAAATACTTTAATTATGACACAGACATCTCCTCTGTATTCAATGAAATCAAATACGCTTTTATATGCATAAAATATTCCAACTATTTTGAAAGTAATAATCAAATAATATTTATTAAATCTAAAATGTTTAAAGATTATTTTTAACAAAATATTATTAAACCATATAACCCTAGATAACAACTGATACCATTCTTTCATATCCCTTCAAATCATAAAGTATAATCGCTCTTTCCATATTCATATCCATATCCCTAATCCATACCCATAATCCATATCCATAATCCATATCCATAATCCATATCCATAATCCATACTCATATTCATATACGTCTCCTTTTAAATTTCCAATATCAGGAAAACAAATTCTTAACAATAGAATAATAATAGAATCACATATATATATTCCATGAAATCATTTTTCTTTGAAAATAAATAATTTTTCAAAGTAAAGATAGAGGAAATCTTGCCTCGATCTCTATATCCCAGTGACACGACCCGTGGTTCGTCCTGAGTCTATAAACACGAAAAGGATCCTCGTTAGAATACTACATCCCTTACTCACTTCACCTTTATATAACAATATCCTTGACACTTAGTATATGTTTAACACATTATTAATAATCCAAGAGTTCCAAGAACCTAACCATTTTGGACTCAATCAAAGTTTCAGTGTTTTTCACCATTTCCCTTAATAACCACACTCAACTGTAAAAATTCTCAGAAAATATCAATTTCGAATTTTAATGCAAGGTCAGTGGGGTTTTAATCTCTGTTCAACCTACTATATTGTCCCAAAATTTTATAACTTTTAAAATTTTTTAAGTATGGTAACTATGACCTCAAAGTTGACACAACTGCATTTTCTCGGTTTCCGAACGACTTTCACTAAAACTCAATTTTCTCCTAAACCGTTCATTGGATTTTGACGTACTTTATATCAAAACGATCTATGAATCAAGATATATCCTCTCATGACCATTTGGTACCTACTACTGACCTGTAATGGTTTGGGATCTCTGTCTCAAAACAGGGCAACTCTATGGTTAACGAAAATTGAACATTATAACGGCTATATTTCCTCACTTTCCATATTATAACTCCTCCAAATTCATCATCCAACACATATACCAGTCCCTACACCATGTGGTCATCATACCAACCATGGTTACAAGCAAAACACACTTCCATATTCAATTAAAACTCATATCAACAACCATATCATCAAGATTACATGCTTTATACAACTTAACTTCTAAACTAAGCATGATCAATCATAAACTCATAATTCAAGCTAGGGTTTCAAGAGAGTTATACCTTCCTTGGGGGATGTAAGACCTTACTAAGCCTTGAATAATCCTTGTACAACCTTAACCAAGCTTGGATGATCAAAAGAAATCAAGAAAATCGAGTTAGAAATTCGGAGTCCCTAAAACCGAACTGAAAGATCATGAAAAACGAGGCCCTTAACGATCTCTTCTGAACGAGGATTCTAAAGGAAAGTTGTAGAGCATCTTAACAGATTTCTACACATATAAAGAACACAAAATTTCATTGAGTAATGAAGGAGATATGACCGTTTGAAAATCATCCCAGAAACTGTCAACAATCTGGACAGTTTTCTTCTTCAAATTGGGGAGGTGATTTGCCTAGGCTATACTACTTGGATTGTTATGAAATTTGGAGCGAATAATTCCCATGGAGTGGAGAGGTTGTGGTTCAAATTTGGTGATTTTATCATGGATAGAAATGGAGATATTAATTTTTCTTTGTGCTTGGTTCAAGCTGGGCAGTTTGATAAGAATGGAGAGAAATGGAGTTTCTTTGCTTTACTTTGCTCTCATCCTTATCCAATACTCCTCCTTGTAATAATATCTCATAAAGTAGCTATATTAAAGGGATTATGTCATGTCTTGCATCATCTTAAGCCATGTGTTTGATTCTTGTGGTGGAAGGATGATGTAAAGAAGCTAACTATCTAGTTAGTTGCTAACGCTACTAGTTTCTTTTGTAACTCACTTGGTTACTTGATCCTATCCACTTGCACATGCTAGTATCTTGGCTCTCTGCTTGCTCTTTTATCCGTTTATTACTCCATTTCAATAATCGTTCGGAGGAATATCTCAAATATTTCTCGTTAAGGTTTTACCGAAAAACCTTCTTAATATTTATACTAATATCTTTAATCCTCCTTCATAATCCTTAAATTTAAATTCCTCAAATCTCTTAAATAAATCGTTTAATCCTTCAGTGTCTAGGGAAATCTCGGAGAAAATAAAAGTGCTATTTTTCTGAATTTGATATCGTTTACATACACTCATTTCGTCCACTAATCATTAATACGAACTCAGAAATCCCTTCTGAATACTTCTATATAGTGTCATCTAATAATATTCCAAAGTCTACCAAAAACACTATTCATTGCTTATTCTCTTTTTATTCCCTTGGTTTAACCTAATTTCATATAATTTCTCAATATAAATAATCATTGTTAAATCCCCATACTCCTTAATATCCAATACAATAGTGTTCAACTGAAATCAAACATCTTAAAAATCCATACTCAGGAATTTCTGAAATCCGTCATCGTTTCGACTCACTCATTTTCATAGTACAACACTAATATTGTTTCTGATTATTCATTTTCTGTTTCACTTATAGGGTATCTACATATCATTTCCCTAAATCCTCAAAATTTACTATTTATGCAGCCACTGTAGCATTCTAAAAGTTAGGGTTATTACAGTCTTCCCCCCTTAAAAGGATTCCGTCCCGGAATCATGTTGAAAATATCAATGAATACCTTTCTCATCTGACACTTTCTAACTTCTACTCTACTTCCTTTATCCTTTTGCTCTTTCATAACATCTCTATCTTGTTTGCGCAAAAATACACCAACATAAACTTGCTTGTCATTCATCAACATGCCATTTAACTTATCAATAGCAGCACTTTCATTATCTTTTTCTTGCAAATCTCCTCCTGTATTCAATCATTCTATATTATCTCATCTCTTCTTCTTCTTTTGACTAAGGGTATCGGCCACCACATTGGCCTCCCCTGAATGGTAGGGTATTTTATAGTCATAATCCTATATCCTCAAGTTTAATCTCCAACTATTGTTTAGCTATACCTTGAGCTTTATCATCACATAAAATATTAATACACCAACATTTTTATATATCATCTCTGTAAAATTTTCCAGAAAATAAGCTATAATAATATTCCTTGAAACAATTGTAAAAAAATATTGGTTATATATTTCATGTTCGTACTTATACAAACATATACTTTCCTTTCATCCTTGAAAAATATTCTCGCACTTTCCCTAATACTCTTAATCTCCTTTTTATAGAGTTCTCTGACTCTTAACAGATATTGATTTGGATGACATGAGAATAACTCACTTTCTAATATCACCATAGTTTACTTTCTCACAGATAGATTATTCTTATCTATATTATCAGTCCATTTACACCATTCATTGACTTAGTCGATCCCTAACCAAACATTTACACTTTAGAGGTTAATTTAGAACGTACCTGCAATTTCCTCCGGATACCTTATCCCATATGTCTATTATTCACTATACGCTCTTTACATCTTACTGATCCACCTTAGTTCCTTCATGATATACTATCTATTCCACCTCTGTAATTTCCCTTTATTATTCTCATCAAAATCTTTACCTCAAGTTTTACTCATTCACACCTTTTGGATTAATCCTTTGAATACTTAACATCTTTAATCTCTCTCTGCTACTTAGGGTATTAGTCACAATATTGGCCTTCCCCCACTAATAGTTATTGCACCTCGAAATTCTTCATTAATTATCCCCACTTCCTTTGTTTATCCTTATTCTGACTCTATCCTCAAAATACACCTTACTCTCAATAGTGAATCTCAATTATACCTTAAAATTCCTCATATTCTTTTCTCTTACTAATCATCAAATATACCCATTTCTTCTCATGAAATTCCTTCCTCTCTTATATCGAAACGCTTCCAGTTCTAATTATCTCTTATTGAAATTTCCCTTGGAATCTTAAGTTTCCTTGTATAATCACGTATACTATAAACATTGCTTCCATCCATTAATGAAATCTTCTTATATTCGAAACAATTAATAGAATTTAAGAGATTTTGAATTGAAACGAACCCAGAAACAAGCAAGGGTCCCACAACAATTTATCAAATTAAAAGTTTTACATAACCTTTATTCGAAACAAAAGAATAATTGAAAAAAAAATCAATATGATTGAAGAACCCGTACGTCACACAAGTGAGGGCGTCCCCTCCGACTTTCTATCACACAGACAGATCGTAGAGGAATATTTTGACTAAGATAGATAAAATAAAATTTTGAAACACATCCCCAAGGGTACCAGAAAGTTTTTAAAAGATACCGGCACTTAATGAATAATTTCCCACTAGTGGAGGAAAATTTGAAACTCAATAATATAATTTAGCAGGGCTTTAGGAGCTTGAAAATAGGTACTGTTAATAGCCTCTGCCCAATTGAAAATCCCAATAATGGAAGGTTTTCCTCAAATACTATTTATATCTTAGACTGCGTACTCTCCGAAATTTCTTAAATTTGGCACTCACCATGTAGCCTTAACCTATCGTCTGCTATTCCCAATTGTCGTCATTTATCTAGTCATGACTTGGCTCGATACTTTCTGCCTTTATCCATAATAGAACACAACCTTCTAATCGATATACTTATGTAATGTTGATCGTCTTATCCTGACAATGCTCCGCTATCAAGGACCCTTTTAAAACTATACTTTATAATTGTATATTCTAACATACCACTTATACTCACGAGATTGTCTAACGTACACTTCCCGATACATCAAGTATTCTCTTTCTCATATCGATCTCGTGTGCTACATAAACTTAACACTTTTGGCATAATAACCTTTTCATTTAAGTCAATCTCGAAATGTCTCAGTCTGTCTCGGTCCTTAAGGTATATCTTGGCTTTACCAACCTCAGTTTCACCCTTTCATCTCCACAAACAATCAGTGTCTATTCACCAATCTACTTACTCTATTACCTCAAACTCCCTCATTTTCCTTTACATTTACCCTAGTATTACGTTTAGGCGACATGATTCTGTACATAACAATATTCTCCATTATTTACCCAATTTTAGGGTACAATATAAATTATTCCATATTCAATAATTATATCACCGATTAACACATTTACATATATATCCCTAGCCACTCACGAACATAACTCGACTCACTCATTTCCTCTCCCTATAATAAAACATAAACCTTTATTAGTAATAATCGATAAAATTATAATCACTACTTAGAATAAACGCTTAGTTCGATAAACCACCCTTGAACTCGATGGGAGTTCACCACTTATATTATTACTGATATATTTATTATTATCACTTTTGTTCCTGAGCATTATGACTCTTAGCTCTGATACCATCTGTGACAGCCCCAGATCCGGGGTCAGGAATCCGGGCCGTCAAACTCCAATTTCCATTTATTAGCAATATCTCTTTGATCCTTTTTTATACTATTTAATACTTCCACAAATGACCCCACACTATTATCATCACACACACCAGTCATATGCTCAGAGAACAACATCCATTAATGATAGCAGTTAAAGATAAGCTTTTTTTACAATCCCAGAATACCATCTATTATACCCATATAAAAGTATATACTACCTTGAGAACAGGTGTCGATACTTTCTCATAAGGTAGACTTCTCATTTACCCTCTTCCGGATTGTAATGCGACGTTTCGGCACCTGATCTAGCTGTTATATAAATAAATAGCAAGAGTGAGCTGTAATAGCTCAGCAAGATAAATTTTGTAAACCAAAAATCAAAGTTAACACATATATGTATATATATTTATAAATGGAAAGTCCACTATAAGAATTAGTAAAATAATTAATCAATACTTATTCAATACACCATCCCTTTTTCTTTTATAAGCAAAATATATAAAAAAAATATAATATCAGTTTCTCTTCTAATATAATATAAAAATCAATACATCATCTCAGTATAATATTTCAAGATAATATATCACTTGAATAAAATCTCTCAATATAATCTTTCCATTTCCTTTTTATACCACAATTATATAAAAATAATATAAAATCAGTTTCTCTTTTAACCATAAAGTAATTCCATTCTTTCATACCATTTTCCCTTTTCAAGTATACCAATCTGAAACCATTATCAATTCTCCTTTTGAAAGTTTTGGGGATTTTCACTGTTGCCGAATACGTAAGGACAATGATCAGTCGCCCTCCGTACCCATCCCTTTTTACTACCGGTAGACGGAGGTAGGTTCTCCACCATTCCCCAGGAGGAAGGTCCACCACTACATCCTCCTTCGGCAACTCTTGGACCGAAATAAAATATTGAGTGCTGGACTGTGCCGCACACAGCCTCGTACGGTTGCTGGACTGTGCCTCACACAGCCTCTTACGCTTTCTGTTGCAACCCCCCTTTTTATCAAAACATTATTCCATTATAAAAAAAACCATTCCACATTTCCATTTTCCGTTTCCATTTCCATTCACATTTCCATTCACATATATCATCACCTTTAAAACATATGTCATAATACTTTAATTATGACTCCGACATCTCCTTTGTATTCAATGAAATCAAATACGCTTTTATATGCATAAAATATTCCAACTATTTTGAATGTAATAATCAAATAATATTTATTAAATCACAAATGTTTAAAGATTATTTTTAACAAAATATTATTAAACCATATAACCCAAGATAACAACTGATACCATTCTTTCATATCCCTTCAAATCATAAAGTATAATCGCTCTTTCCATATCCCTAATCCATACCCATAATCCATATCCATAATCCATATCCATAATCCATATCCATAATCCATACTCATATTCATATATGTCTCCTTTTAAATTTCCAATATCAGGAAAACAAATTCTTAACAATAGAATAATAATAGAATCACTTATATATATTCCATGAAATCATTTTTCTTTGAAAATAAATAATTTTTCAAAGTAAAGATAGAAGAAATCTTGCCTCGATCTCTATATCCCAGTGGCACGACCCGTGGTTCGTCCTGAGTTTCTATAAACACGAAAAGGATCCTCGTTAGAATACTACATCCCTTACTCACTTCACCTTTATATAACAATATCCTTGACACTTAGTATATGTTTAACACATTATTAATAATCCAAGAGTTCCAAGAACCTAACCATTTTGGACTAAATTAAAGTTTCAGTGTTTTTCACCATTTCCCTTAATAACCACACTCGACTGTAAAAATTCTCAGAAAATATCAATTTCGAATTTTAATGCAAGGTCAGTGGGGTTTTAATCTCTGTTCAACCTACTATATTGTCCCAAAATTTTATAACTTTTAAAAATGTTTAAGTATGGTAACTATGACCTCAAAGTTGACACAACTGCATTTTCTCGGTTTCCGAACGACTTTCACTAAAACTCACTTTTCTCCTAAACCGTTCATTGGATTTTGACGTACTTTATATCAAAACGATCTATGAATCAAGATCTATCCTCTCATGACCAGTTGGTACCTCCTACTGACCTTTAATGGTTTGGGATCTCTGTCTCAAAACAGGGCAACTCTATGGTTAACGAAAATTGAACATTATAAAGGCTATATTTCCTCACTTTCCATATTATAACTCCTCCAAATCCATCATCCAACACATATACCAGTCCCTACACCATGTGGTCATCATACCAACCATGGTTACAAGCAAAACACACTTCCATATTCAATTAAAACTCATATCAACAACCATATCATCAAGATTACATGCTTTATACAACTTAACTTCTAAACTAAGCATGATCAATCATAAACTCATAATTCAAGCTAGGGTTTCAAGAGAGTTATACCTTCCTTGGGGGATGTAAGACCTTACTAAGCCTTGAATAATCCTTGTACAACCTTAACCAAGCTTGGATGATCAAAAGAAATCAAGAAAATCGAGTTAGAAATTCGGAGTCCCTAAGACCGAACTGAAAGATCATGAAAAACGAGGCCCTTACCGATCTCTTCTGAACGAGGATTCTAAAGGAAAGTTGTAGAGAATCTTAACATCTTTCTAAACATATAAAGAACACAAAATTTCATTGAGTAATGAAGGAGATATGGCCGTTTGAAAATCATCCCAGAAACTATCAACAATCTGGACAGTTTTCTTCTACAACTTGGGGAGGTGATTTGCCTAGGCTATACTACTTGGATTGTTATGAAATTTGGAGCGAATAATGCCCATGGAGTGGAGAGGTTGTGGTTCAAATTTGGTGATTTTATCATGGATAGAAATGGAGATATTAATTTTTCTTTGTGCTTGGTTCAAGCTGGGCAGTTTGATAAGAATGGAGAGAAATGGAGTTTCTTTGCTTTACTTTGCTCTCATCCTTATCCAATACTCCTCCTTGTAATAATATCTCATAAAGTAGCTATATTAAAGGGATTATGTCATGCCTTGCATCATCTTAAGCCATGTGTTTGATTCTTGTGGTGGAAGGATGATGTAAAGAAGCTAACTATCTAGTTAGTTGCTAACGCTATTAGTTTCTTTTGTAACTCACTTAGTTACTTGATCCTATCCACTTGCACATGCTAGTATCTTGGCTCTCTGCTTGCTCTTTTGTCCGTTTATTACTCCATTTCAATAATCGTTCATAGAAATATCTCAAATATTTCTCGTTAAGGTTTTACCGAAAACCTTCTTAATATTTATACTAATATCTTTAATCCTCCTTCATAATCCTTAAATTTAAATTCCTCAAATCTCTTAAATAAATCGTTTAATCCTTCAGTGTCTAGGGAAATCTCGGAGAAAATAAAAGTGCTATTTTTCTGAATTTGATATCGTTTACATACACTCATTTCGTCCACTAATCATTAATACGAACTCAGAAATCCCTTCTGAATACTTCTATATAGTGTCATCTACTAATATTCCAAAGTCCACCAAAAACACTATTCATTGCTTATTCTCTTTTTATTCCTTTGGTTTAACCTAATTTCATATAATTTCTCAATATAAATAATCATTGTTAAATCCCCATACTCCTTAATATCCAATACAATAGTGCTCAATTGAAATCAAACATCTTAAAAATCCATACTCAGGAATTTCTGAAATCCGTCATCGTTTCGAGTCACTCATTTTCATAGTACAACACTAATATGGTTTCTGATTATTCATTTTCTGTTTCACTTATAAGGTACCTACATATCATTTCCCTAAATTCTCAAAATTTACTATTTATGCAGACACTGTAGCATTCTAAAAGTTAGGGTTATTACAAAAAAACATATACCAAAAAATAGGTGCCAAAATTTTTAATTTCGGCAAATGTTTCCTTATTATAAACAACGTATACATATTTTTAATATATTTTATTAATAATTGAAAAATATGATGTTATATTTTCGGGTATATATTAATGATTGTTAGATTAGTTTTAAATTAAAAAGGTAACTTGTTTTAATTCGAAAGGAAATATTAACGATTGGAAGATATGATACGATTGATGCTTTTAGGTGTTAATAAAAGGTAATATCTTCAATTAAAAGTAAATATGAAAAAAGGCAATTGATTACTTACTATTAATTTATATTATGTTATTATTTATTTTAAGACTTTTAATAATATAGATATCGTATATATTTTTCTTTGTAATGAAGGGTAAATAAGTAAATTCACTACGTACCAAAAAACGGTACCAAAACTTTTAATGTTTCGGCTTTTATATAATAGTATAGATATCTTATTATATAATAAAATTTAGAGGAATATTATAAAAAAAGTAATAACATAGATCAAGAGCTCATCTATGATATATTAAATATAATATAACTATTGGTATTTTGAGTTCAACTAGGACTGGTTTTTGACTTAGACAAACTATACTCGATCCCTTACATTTAAAGTGACTAATAAATAATTTACCACAACTTTTTTTTGTGCGGCAATTTCCAACTCTAAATCATAAACATTTATTTAGTGCATCTTTGGAATATCTTAAAATATGTAATTTATCTTATTATATCCTTAAATACAATAAGCATAAGAGGGATTTTATCCATAATTTTGGTCATTGTACCGCCAAAATAATATCCATAATATTTTTAAAGATAGATGATCAACATTATATTATATTAAAAAGAAAATTATAATCGAAAAAGGGTAAAATTAGAAAATATTGCATTAGGAGTGAATTTTAAAAAAAATTATAATTTAAAAGGATGTAATTAAAAAAGGTTGTATTGAAATTTATTTTTTTTTAAAAAAAAATTATAATATTAAAAGGATAGATTTAAAAAGGTTATATTAGAACTGATTTTTTATTAGTATTAAAAAAATTCATATTTACTATTTGGCCTTTATTTTGAGATCTATAAATCAAATTTGGATGATTTTACATTCCACGCGAAACTCATAAAATTATCTTTAATTTAGTGATGATTTAATAATTATTATTCAAATGGAAACACTTAAAATCTCAAGAGAAAATATAATTACAAATTTTTACATTAATCTTATGCAATGTAGAAGTCTTACATTGATAATGCTATTCAGTGTAGGAAGTCTAATTATATATGATTTAAATCATTATACACCTCTTCGTATTTCAATATAATACACTTTTTAGTTTACAAAATATTAAAATATAAAATATTTTTTATGCTAGATCCAACGGTTTCAATTATTTATTTTAAGATTTAATGGTTCTTATTTATTTTGTCGTACTAAGGACCAGACTACCGATTATCAAAGTTTTGGATAATATCCCTCTTACATTTATTATTTTTCATCTATTTATTTTAAGACCTAACGGTTTATATTTATTTTGTTGTACTGATGACCAGATTACCGATTATCAAAGTTTTGGACAAAATCACTCTTACACTTATTACTAAAATTGTATTTGATTGTTAGTAGAACTATCTTCAAATACTAACAAGGGTATTTTGATCATCAAATCGAATTATAGTTATTATATCCTTAAATATAATAAGCACAAGAGGGATCTTATCTAAATTTTTGGTTTGGTCTGCTCAATGTACTACCAAAATCATATGATCCGTTGAATTAAAAATAGACGATCTAGATTGGATTTTATAATCTAAAAATGATATAGTTAAAAAAGGTTCATTAGAAGTGAATTTTAAAAAGAAAATTATAATCTAAAAAGGATATAATTAAAAAATGTTGTATTAGAATTTTAAAAAGAAAATTATGATCTGAAAAGGATATAATTAAAAAAGGTTGTACTAGAATTGAATTTTTTTTATTAGTATTAAAAAAAATTGATATATACTATTTGGGCTCTATCTTGAGATCTAGAAATCAGATTTGGATGATTATACAATCCACACGAATCTCATAAAATTATTTTTAATTTATTGATGATTTATTATTATTATTCAAATGAAAACTCTCAAAATCTAAAGAGAAAATATAATTATGAATTTTTACATTAATTCTCTCCAATGTATAAGTCTTACATTGTTAATGCTATTCGATGCAAAAATACCTAATTACATATGATTTAAATACCTAACTGTTAATGCTATTCAATGGAAAAATACCTAAGTACCTAATTACATTTTCGTATTTCAATATAAATACACGTTTTAGTTTATAACATATTAAAATATAAAATATAATTTTATACTAGATCCAACAGTTTTCGTCTATTTATTTTAAGATCTTTGTCGTACGGAGGACCAGACTACCGTTTATCAAAGTTTTGGACAAAATCCGTCTTACAGTTATTATTAAAATTGTATTGTTGTTAGTAGAACTATCTTCAAATAATTACAAGGGTATTTTGATAATCAAAACGAATTATTAGTAGAATTCATAAATGAAATAGAATTTTCAACATGAAAAATCGTCAATTTCTTCTCTTTTTTGTTTCTACGTAGATTTGATTAGAAAAAAATTATTAAACCATCACTAAATTAAAAATTATTTTGTTAATTTTACGTGGGTTGTAATCGTCCATATCAAATTTTAAAAATTTAAGATAGAGTACAAACATTAAATCGAACATGTAAAATCTTATATATATATATATATATATATATATATATATATATATATATATCAATATTTTAACAACAATTTGATATGTAAATTAATAACATTTAAAATTTAAAAAAAGATTAAAATGTATATACGTAAATAATCTCCTAAAGTTAACTATAAAAATCAAGTTGTTTTATGGTTACAAGATTATTTTATTAAAAAAATCATTGTTATACATTTTCAATATTTTATTTCCAAAATTATATTCCAATGATTGGATGATTAATTGATAGCACAAATAAATTAACCGAAATGAAAATATTTTATAAAATTTCCTAACTTTGAAAAATAACTTTAGGAAAATAATTTATAATTAACTGTAAATACACTTTATTCTTAAAAAAATTAATATAAGTATATATATTAAAAAAAACCATGCATTTTAATTGTAGTAACTCACGATCAACATCCTCGAGGCTAGCAGGAGCATTATAAGTGAACAAGATATCTACTAAAAATTTAAGTGTCAAAATCGCCCTATTTATAAAAATAAAAGTGTAGCCGGATGTATTTATGCTAGAAATGAGTGTTTCAGATTTCGGAAATCGGAACTATTCGATTGAGGTACCGATTTACGATTTATCGGATGATTCAGTTGAAAAATCGATGATTTATCAGCGATTTTTTTAAAATCGGTCGAATCGGTTCCAAAATTTTGACCGATTTTTAGTCGATTTATCGACGATTTTTCGAAAATGTGCCGATTTCAATAACAGAGTTTGAAATAAAACAATAGCATATCTGATTGTTGGGCCTAGATGCCAAAGGTCAGGGCCATAGATATTGTGATATACAATCCAGTGAGAAGAATTAGAGGTGGGATCCAAAAGATTAAAAGGAATATTTTAGAAATAGGATGTCAATAAATAGTAAACCAATACCTAGAATTTTTTTTTTTTGAAAAAATGATCAGAAGAATGTAAATACTTGTAAAGAAAAAAAGAAAATGTATTAAAAATAGTATTTATACTCGTATTATTCAATAATAAAATATGCATCCCCTTTCTAGCTCAACACTAATTATTAAAACTAGCTTTATAGCCGTGCGATGTACGGGTAACTTTATTAAAATTTTGTAGTATAATTTTGATTATATTTTTTTTTCTTTATAAAATAAATTTTATAACATTTTGAATTGTTTATTTTTACTTTTAATGATTGTAATGCATATGTGTTATATGATTTGTAGTATACTTATGGTTTGTAGTATAATTGTTTTTTTTTTGTAAATGATTTTTCTATAATTTATATTTTAAAGTTTGGGCTAACATATATTTTAGTATTTCATAATTATTTTTTATTTTTTTTATTTTATTAGGTCACAAATTATATGCTTAAAACATATGGGTACTATATTCGTGTAATAATCTATTCTTTTTTTATATTTTTGATTATGTAATCTAATAATTATTTTAAAAAATTAGATATTTTGTTATAGTATTTTATAGTTTTTAAAGACATTTTTTAAACTTGTTTAGAAATATGTGTGGTATAAAAGTTTTTATTTGGTTGAATATTTATTATATTTACATGTTAATTTTATATTTTTGACATGTGTGGTATTTATTATGTGTTTTTGTTTAGAGTAATCTTACAGGTTTTTTGTATTATATTTAGATATTAATATAAATTTATTTTGTGGGTGTTTGGATTACTTTCTAATTTAAAATATGTTCATTTATTGATTTGTGTTCACTTTTTTTAATTTCAAATTTTTCTTTGCAAATTAAGAATTTGTTTATATGTTGATTTATGCTCATATTTTTTAATTTAAATTTCAGCAACATATTTGTTGTCAAACCTAAAAATAGAATATTTAATGATTTTTATGAAAATAATTTTTTCAAAGCACTTTTATTTAGTAAACAATTGTTTTTTTAAATTATATTTTAATGTTTAGCCTAACATATATTTTAATATTTTATATTTTTTGCGGTGTTTTCAATTTTTTAGAATATATATAATATATTAAGACACGTGAGAAATTATTGGTTTAACTTGTTGTGAACACAAATACAGTTGTACTTTTTTTTAATGAAATTTTGTACTATCTTATTTTTGTATTGTTTTAAATTTGTTTTAAATGCATTATATTAGGTTTATTGTTGATTTTAATTTTCTAAAATTAGATTTTTTTTTTGAATTGGCATTTGTTTTGTGGAATATATTTTGCTGAATTTTGGTGTCATTTCCAATTATGACATGTTTTTTTATTACCTTTTTATTATCTTGTTTTTCCATATATTTTATTAAAGACTTTTTTTTTATTTGTAAATAATTGTAAATTCTTTTTTTTTAAAAAGTTATTTTTTGAATTGAAATTCTGATGGTATGCTTTATTTACTTGTTTATTATATATAAAGAATGAATTTGTGACTCATTTTTAATTATGCTTTTTTGCTATTTTATTCTTATTTGTTATTGTAGAAATATATTTGTGTCAAGAGTCCAGCTCTATGGAGTACTCATTTAATTGGAGTACTTGGAGTACATATAAATTTTGCATTCAAAATCTTGCAAACTTTATTAATTTGCAAATCTTATTACATGAACATCACTATTTCATCGAAAATCTTAAAAATTTTGTATGTTTTGCTAACAAAATATTGCAAAATGAATTGTTCGGCGAATCACATTTGGGTTGCAAAACATATATGTTCTGATTGCAAAACATAAAGGATTTTCAAGATGAATATATTGCAAAATATACATGATTTTCAAAATTATCAATGAAATTATGATATTCATATAACAAGGTTTACAAAATAATAAATTTTTAAATTATTTTAAATGCAGAACGTATATGTACGCCAACGTACTCCAAATAAACAGTACTCCATAGAACTTTTCTCTTTGTGTCAAACCTAAAATTAGAATCTTTAATGATTTTTATAAAAATAATATTTTTCTTAAAACATTTTATTTGGTAAACAATTTTTTTTGAAAATTTTATGTTAAGGTTTAGCCTAACATATGTTTTAATATTTCATAGCATAATTTTAGTTTTTAAATCAATATTCTGGCCCATAATATTTCTAGTATAATTTTAGCTTTTAATTCAATATTCTGGCCGAACTCTTTCTCTGGCCCAATTCTAATTTCTAATAAAATTACTGATATGGGCTGAAAGTAAGTCCTAAAGACACATTTAATAATACATTAAATGAACCTGGAATGGTCCAAGGTCAAAGCCCAATTATGAGGCCCAAAACCCTAAATATAACAATAAATTCGTAGTTGATAAATCAGCCTATAAAAAGACTCCGTTATTGTCCAAAAGGGAACCAATCCTTTCAAAGAGTAGCCCCCAAGACATACGAGTCCAATAGGAATAAGCCTTCCTCGTGGAAAGATCCAGAATTCTATCTAAAGTGGGTAACTTGTCCACCAAGACACCAAACCCTACCTTAATTCCAAGGCACCCAATACCTATATAAAGGGTCTGGCCCCTCATTCTCTACACAACGGTTTTTGGGCACAGCTCCATACGACACCCACCACGTTTTAGGCTTAATCCTCGAATAAGGAAGGACATACAAGCCACTATGCCATTACGCCGCGAGGGCGCATCAAGCCACGTAGGCAACTCTAGAACTACGTTTTGGCTTGATTCTTGATATTCATCAAGGTACGTAGGCATCTTGTTAGGATCGAGTTAGTCCCTGACAACAAGAGCAGCCACCATTAAAGCTTGAAGCTCTTAATCCCTTGCAATCAATACATGAATTAATTACACCCTACTTTTTATTCCACAACATTT
Organism: Saposhnikovia divaricata; assembly: GCA_036435485.1. Taxonomy (NCBI): domain Eukaryota; kingdom Viridiplantae; phylum Streptophyta; class Magnoliopsida; order Apiales; family Apiaceae; genus Saposhnikovia; species Saposhnikovia divaricata. The sequence goes on along the minus strand of CM071594.1, from coordinate 185,452,008 downwards.
GGCGCCGTCTGGGGGAAAAAGACATCAACCATGGATTCCACACGAAGAACATCAAACGCCGAAAATACAGAAACGCCCATCGGCACTTCCGCACCCTCAATGACGGAATAGGTACCACCAGGAGCGGGCTCCCAACCCCAGATTACTCAGCCTCAAGGAACTGATCCCCCGAGGTCTGAAACTCAAACTCAAGGGACGTTACCCCTAGTGACGAACCCCTTCAACCAAGGGACGAATCCCCTTCACATGGTTGTCTCTCCCCTCGGAGGATGTTTACTTCACTGCCCTAGTGAACGAGTCTAAACTCTCTAGGGGCGGATCCCCCAATCCTAGGCATGGCTATGCCCATAATAGGCTAGCATGATTACAAATCTCTATCATGGTGCTTTCACCACTAACAACTTAAAACCTATGTTATGGGCTCCCACCCCAACGAGGGGGCGATTCGCACCCCCGCATATAGCAGGAGGGAGAAATCTTGATCATGCACTAATGATGATGAAAGAATAATCGGACTGATGATCCACTCCCCTCGATTTCCAATCAAGGAACAACTCCCCCAAAGATGCGTCTCCAAGGGGTGATCCCCAAGGGGCGATTCAAAATCCATTAACTCAAGGAGAGAATCCCCAATTGCAGATGGTGGTTTTACCTCTGTTTAATGGAGCATAAGGAGCACGGATCTCCACCACCGTCATGCCAATTCCAATAACTCGAAACCCCGTTTATGGGTTGTCACCATTCCGAACTACTAATGAAACCATCGATCCACTCATGAAAAGTATGTGCCTCAATACATTGAAGCCTTTGTCCCCTTGTTGGAGGACACCAGAATCTCCTCGGACCATACACCGAAAATGACCCCTCATTTGAAGAGGAGGAAGAGGACGTCTATTCTAGCAAGAGACGCCAAGGCAAGGAGCCCGCCAGAGGGGAAAGACGTTCTCAACCTTGAGGGAATCAAGGAACGGCACTTCAGGCCATAGAAAAAAGGATATGGGGGCTCAAATTACTCATCCACAACAGCCGACTATGGGTTCAACGAATTCAGGGATGAATCCCCTCCGGATAGTGGTGTCTTCACTCTAGCATACCGTTGGGACTATAGATGTCCAACTCCATCGTTACACGACGAACTTAAGTTCCCACCAATGGGATATCATAGGAGAAGACCAGGCAAGGAGCTCGAAGGAATGTTAGGGCCTTCTAAGCCCCAAGGATCCAAAGAATTGGCTCCCAATACTTTAGGAGGGTGGATACTCGCTCATGAAGCACATATCTGAAAATTAAAGAAAAACTTGGAAATACAATAGGCTAGGCAGCCCCCAAGGGCTAGGATCCCCAATGGTTTTAATTCAAGTGATACCCTAGGAGGAGAAGGGTTGATACACAAAGGGCTGATCCCGATGACTCGATGCCCATAGGAGGTCATGATGATCCAATCTTGTCCTTCACCAATGAAATACTGAATGCTCATATATCAAAGGAATTCAAGATGCCCACCATCGAGGCATATGATGGGGCAGGAGATCCCATTAATCATGTGAGGACATACTCCAATGCACTACTAATTTTAACCCGTGATTGACGTAATCAAGTATAGGACGTTCCCCAAAACCTTGGTGGGCATGACACAACGATGGTATAGTCGGTTGCCCCCAAACTCAATCGGCTCCTTTAAAGTACTAGGAAGGGCATTGTTCGCCCTGTTTATTGATGAAAAGTTCAAGAGAAACGTTTTACATCCCCCTGAAGGTGGAACAAGGAAAGAATGAATCCTTGAGGGATTACATGGACCGAATCAACAAGGAAGCCTTGAAGGTCCCGAACTTGGATGATAAAGCAGCTATCAAGGTAGAGGAAAGTGTAAGGGAAGCCTCAACCCCTGCTGGACGCAATGGAGGTAATAACGAGAAGCGAAGGTGGTCACGAGTGGGATGTTAAGGATAGGTATCCTCGAATAAGTAAAGGCTCTGACTCTACTTGGAAGAAGAGAAACCAAGGACCGAGGTTCACCAGCTATGCACGTTTGAATACTCCCAACACCCAAGTCCTAATGGACATTGAGAAACAAGAATCTCAGATGGCCGAAGCCATTATGGGCTGATCCCGGGAAGAGAAACAAGAATCAATACAGTCAGTTCCATAAGCCATGGGGGAATAACATTCACGATTATAGACAGCTGAAACACAAGATCAAGTTTTTGATCCAAAGAGAAAAGTTGAATAAGTTCATCAAGGATGGCCAATAGGGGAACCTAAAGAAGAGATTATGGAAGGAAGGATGCTGATTGAGATCCAAATCCATAGCCCCAGGGGGCCGATGATAAACAAGATTTTTGAAGGCCCGACGGCGGTCAGGAATACAAGGAGCTCTTGTAAAGCTTGTGCTCGAAAAGTTATGCACATCATAGGAGAAGCTTCATAGTGAGCAAATACCGAAATAACAATTGTCTTTGATGATTCTGACTTGGAAGGGGTGAAGTGCCTCCATGATGACCCGTTGGTCGTAACACCTGTGATAGGCAACTCGCAAGTGAAAGGAGTCTCGATAGATAATGGAATATCAGTGGATATCTCGCGTTCTCGAAGATGGTATACAACGATTTTCAATTGACCCCCTCCAACATGCCCGTCTATGGGTTCAACGGAGTCGAATCGAGAGTTGAAGGAACTATTGGGTTGTCCATGATAACAGGACGGAAGCCTAGGGAGGCCACTCAGATGTTGAACCTTTTGGTGGTTAAAGCAACTTCCGCTTACAATGTTATCCTTGGAAGGACAGGCTTGCATACCCTTAAGGCGGTTGCCTCAAGATAAGACCTGATGATCAAGAATCCTACAAGGAATGGAGTTGATGAAGAAAAGAGAGATCAGACAATAACAAAGAATTGATATCCAGCCGCCTTGAGGCCTGATGAAGTCGGGGGGCAGGTCTTCCCGATTGAAGACATGGATGTCCGAAAAGATGAGAAACAAGAGGAAAGCCTACCTAGGACTTAGTCCCCACTCCCCTAGTTCCCGAAGAACCTGAAAATGTACCCACATAGGGCATTAATGAATAAGCCCTTGAAGGGCAAATTGGATGCGTTCCTACAAGAGAACATTGTCGTATTTGCTTGGAGAGTAGATGATATGCAAGGGGTCGATCCCCAATTAATTACGTAAACTAGACGTCCACCCGAATAGGGAGATGATGAAACAGAAGAAAAGAAACTTTGATTCCAAGAGCCAGGAAGGCCAATGGAGAATGACGGATGTGCATGAACTTCATTGATATAAATGATGCATGTCTCACTGACTACTTCCCCCTACCAAGGAACAATACATTGACCAATCAACAGCTGGTTATCAAATATTAGGATTCAGTGGTTACAACCAAATCAAAGTGATATCCCAAAGGGGCGACATATGGAAAATTGATGAATAAAATCTTTGAGCATCCTATTGGGAAGACCGTAGAAGTCTACGTAAATGACATGTTAATCAAGAGCCTCGATAAGGCACATCACATTGAGCATTTTCATGAGGCGTTTGAGGTGTTAAGGCACCACGAGATGATATTGAATCTGATTTAATGCGCCTTCAGCATAGGATCAAGAATTATTTTTTTTTGGATTTGATGGTCTACAAGCATGGAAATTAAGGCCAGCCCCGATAAGGGTAGAACAATCCTTAACACGGAACCTCCATATATTGGCATAACTGAATAACGGAAAGTTACTATATCTATACTTAGATGTATTTGATACGACTTTGAACGTCATCCTCGCGAAAGAGGAAAACAAGGTTCAGAAACCAATCTATTACATGAGAAAGGTCTTGCATGGGATAGAATAACCACAATAAATCCCCAAACACTCGCTGACTTCATGGTTGAATACACCATTGATAACCAAGAAGTCGGGGGGCAGGAGGTAGTACCCCTGAAGGGGAAGAAAATAGAGAAGGAAGATTGAAGAGCGGTACTCAAGAGTATTGGATGCTCGATTTTGATGGAGAATCAAAAAAAAAAAATTAAGTCAGAACATATCCCGATGGGCTCATGCTTGAGTATGCCCCGAAGTTGGATTTCCCAACGACAAACAACGAGGCTGAATGCAAAGCCTTGATAGCCGGACTTGGCTTGAGGCCCGAGGGTCAAAAACCTCAAAGTCTGTGGAGACTCAAGATCGGTAGTACCAAAAGTGAAAGGTGAGTTCGAGGCCAGGGTTGGAAACCGTGACAAAATACTGGAAACTTGACTCAATTCAATGAGTGTTATGAGGGAGGAAAACGTAAAGGCCGATGTCCCATCCATGTTTGCCTCCTCAGAGATAGAGAATTATGTTGGACGTTCTTACTTCCAAGTCTTGGAGATTTGAAGCATTGTTGCAAAGTTGATAGCATCTATAGATGTGGAAAGCTATTGGATAGAACCTACAATGGCTCGCCAGGAAATCGGTTGGTTACCCGACAATGCCTTGGAGGCACGGAAGTTATCAGTAAGAACACTAAGGCCTCAAAACACAAATTCAGCCTTGAAAGAAAAACTATGGTCAACACTCGGGGGGCAGGACCCTTGCCCATAAGATAACCCAATTGGGATTCTACTGGCCAGACATGGTGGCTGAAGCCAAGAGTTATGTGCGATCGATGTCCAAAAATACACAACTATGGATCAATCCCGTGCAATGTTGACAAAGATCAGTTCCCCCATTCCCAATGGCAATGTGGGGGATATGTGTTCTTGGTTCCTTCCCAGTAGCAAGTGCCTAGAGGAAGTTCCTGATAGTTGCAATTGATTCCTTTATAGAGCAGATTGAGGCCAAACCCCAAGCCAAAATAGCCACCAAATAAATGACACAATTCCTGTAGGAAAGTGTGATACATGATATGGACTTCCACCAATCCTGATGCTAGAAATGGATAACAATTCAAGAATGAGGCTCTTACAAGCTGGAAACTTTTGAAAACAATGTGATGCCTAGATTCGGCACACCCCAAACCTAAAGGTTACTGTATCTGAGCATCCGGGTAAGACACACCACCTGATTACACTAAGTAGAGATAAGGTTGGATGAAACCACAAGATTCTAGGTCCAAGAAACCAAAGGCTTGAAAAGGTCCACGTTCCATTCAATTGAAGGCTCATGGAGGCCCCATTCCATCCGACTAAAGGCTCGTAAAGGCCACGCTCCGCCCAAATAAAGGCTCATAAAGGTTATGTTTCGTCCAAATGAAGGCTCGAATAGTCTATGTTCCATTCAATTGAAGGCTCGACAAATGCGAGCAATAAGCAGCAAGATATCACAAAAAGATAGACCTCGGAATGAGATTCAATACGATATATTACAAAATCAAATCGGAGCAACGAGTAAAAATTATGAATATTTTTGCATTCTTGAACTAAGGGATCAAGATTCCTAATCTAAGGGGTCAGAAATTCTGATCTAAGAGGTCGGGGTTCCTGATCTACGGGATCAGAATTCCTGGTCTAAATATCGATCAGGATCCCTGATCGAAAAGCCTTCGACAGGGTGAAGAAAGTGGACTTAACTCGACCAGGATCCAGAGGGGTCAGGATTCCTGATCGAAAAGCCTTCGATCAGAGTGAAGAAAGTGGCCTTAACTCGACCAGGATCCTGATCGTCTAAGGGGTCAGGATTCCTAATCGAAAAGCCTTCGACCAGAGTGAAGAAGTGGCCTTAATTCGACCAGGATCCTGATCTAAGGAGTCCGGATTCCTGGTCGAAAATCCATCGACCATAACGAAGAAAATGACATTAATTCATCCAGAATCCTAATCTAAGAGGTCAGGATTCCTGGTATGAGGGATCAGAATTCCGACCTAAGGGGTCAGGATTCTTGATCTAGGGGGTCAGATCCCTGATCTAGGGGGTCAGGATCCCTGATTTACGGGGTCAGGATCCCAAGTCCAGAATCCTGAACTAAGGGGTTAGGATCCCTGATCTAAAGGGTCAGAAATCCTGATCTAAAGGGTCAAAAATCCTGGTCTAAAGGGTCAGGATCCCAAGTCAAAAATCCTGATCTAAGAGGTCAGGATTCCTGATCGAAATGCCTTCGACGAGAGTGAAGAAAGTGGCCTTAATTTGACCAGGATCCTGATCTAAGGAGTCAGGATTCCTGATCGAAAAGCCATCGACCAGAACGAAGAAATGACATTAATTCGACCAGAATCCTGATCTAAGAGGTCAGGATTCCTGGTATGAGGGATTAGAATTCCTGAACTAAGGGGTCAGGATTCCTGATCTAAGAGGTCAGGATTCCTGTTCTGAGGGGTCAGAAACCCTAATCTAGGGGGTTAGGATTCTTGATCAAAATTGCATCGATCAAATTGTAAAAATGGCCCATAGTTCGACCAGAATCCTGATCAAAAATTCGATCAGGAATCCTGGTCGAAGAGCCATCGACGAGGATGCAAAAAACGACTTAAGTCGACCAGGATCCTGGTCGAAAATTCGATCAGGATTCCTGATCTAAGGGGTCAGAATTCCTGATTTAAGGGGTCAGGATCCCAAATCTAAAATCCTGATCTAAGGGGTCAGGATTCCTGATCGAAAATCCATCGATTAGGAGCACAAAACACCCATAATTCGATCAAAATCCTGGTCTATGGGATCAGGATTCCTGGTCTAAAGGGTCAGGAAGCATTTTTGAAATAAATATTTTCTAAAATGAATTATTTGTATGCATGTTGCACACAAAAAAAAGGGTATATAATGAAAATTTATATGTGCGTGGAGTCATGAATGACCTCAATTCATGACAAATTTCGAAGCCAACAAGGCCAAAAATACGATCTTAAATTACGAAAATATTAGGACTGATGGCCCCTCCAAAATTACGAAAATATTATTATTTATAATAATATAGAAAAATTATTATTATTTTTAATAATAATAATAAAATCCGAGCCGGAATTTTATTCGAAAGAAATTTTATCCAAGTTGGACACCTTCGATTTGGGCACCGAAACTATCCATACTTTGGACAAAATAAATATTATTATTCAATAATAATATTTCAAAAAAACAAAAAAAAAAAACAAAACATCGACCACAATCCTGCTTGAAAATTGGAGCAGGAATTCTACTCGAAATGCTGTCGACCAGCAAAATTGTTTTGGCAGAAGTGCTGTTTACTACCTCAAGTTATGCTGAGTTAGCACAAAGCCCCCTGTACTTTACAACCTCAAGTTATGCTGAGTTAGCACAAAGCCCCCTGTACTTTACAACCTCAAGTTATGCTAAGTTAGCACAAAGCCCCCTGTACTTTACAACCTGACAGAAAGGTTCCTATAGTTTACAAATTGACAACAATATCCCTGTTGTTTGTAAAATTACAAACAAACTCCTCAGATTTAAGTATTGACAAATCAGTCATTGCATAATTACAAAGTGAACCCTGGTGGGTAAAATTACAAAATGATCCCCATAAAATGCATGTTTGCACAAATTTAATATTTTTTGATTAAAATATTCGAAAATATTTTCAGGAAATTGTCTGATGACACCAAAAAATTACAAATTTCATAGAATTGAGTTCCCAAAAATTATTTTAAGTCTCGTATAAGACCATATAATTCGTAAATGACATTTTTAAATTGTCGAGAATGATTCGAAAAATACCTGTGGGTACCAGAAAATTCCTAAAAAATTTAGGAATAATTAAGAAAAATACCTGTGGGTACTAGAAAATTCCTTAAATATTAGGAAAAAATTAAGAAAAATACCTGTGAGTACCAGAAAATTCCTAAAATATTAGGAAAAAATTAAGAAAAAATACCTGTGCGTACCAGAAAATTCCTAAAATATTAGGAATAATTAAGAAAAATACCTGTAGGTGCCAGAAAATTCCTAAATTATTAGGAATAATTAAGAAAAATACCTGTGGGTACTAGAAATTTCCTAAAATATTAGGAAAAAATTAAAAAAATACCTGTGAGTACCAGAAAATTCCAAAAATATTAGGAATAATTAAGAAAAATACCTGTAGGTACAAGAAAATTCCTAAATTATTATGAATAATTAAGAAAAATACCTGTGGGTACTAGAAATTTCCTAAAATATTAGGAAAAAATTAAGAAAAATACCTGTGAGTACCAGAAAATTCCTAAAATATTAGGAAAAAATAAAGAAAAATACCTGTGCGTACCAAAAAATTCCTAAAATATTAGGAATAATTAATAAAAATACATGTGGGTACCAGAAAATTCCTAAATTATTAGGAATAATTAAGAAAAATACCTATGGGTACCAGAAAATTCCTAAAATATTAGGAACAAATTAAGAAAAATACCTATGGGTACCAGAAAATTCCTAAAATATTAGGAAAAATTAAGAAAGATGCCTGTGGGTACGTAAAAATTTCTAAATTCTAAGGAATAATCAAGAAAAATACCTGTGAGTATACAAAAATTCCTCAAATATTAGGAAAGGTTCAGAAAAGTATGAGGAAAATTATAGAAATATTCACAAAGTGAGCAATAATTTATGCTAATAATGCATAAAAGCTCTGTGAAAGTGCCGAAATTGCTAAAAGCAACCACAAGTTAAAGCCTTGAATAAGGCAAATCACCGTAAATGTGTAGGTCGCTCCACACTTTACAATAAGGTGATATATGTGAAACACTATATAAGGGTAGGAAAATTAAGAAGTCCTAGGTAAGGGATAAAAACGGCCCCGAGTCTCAAAAAAGACAATTATAACTTCTAGGAAAACTTGATAAGTTTTCCTAGAAGTTGGGGGGCAAATGATATGGGCTGAAAGTAAGCCCTAAAGACACATTTAATGATACATTAAATGAACCTGGGATGGTCCAAGGTCAAAGCCCAATTATGAGGCCCAAAACCCTAAATATAACAATAAATTCGTAGTTGATAAATCAGCCTATAAAAAGACTCCGTTATTGAGTCCAAAAGGGAACCAATCCTTTCAAAGAGTAGCCCCCAAGACATATGAGTCCAATAAGAATCAGCCTTCCTCGTGGAAGGATCCAGAATTCTATCTAAAGTGGGTAACTTGTCCACCAAGACACCAAACCCTACCCTAATTCCAAGGCACCCAATGACTATATAAAGGGTCTGGCCCCTCATTCTCTACACAACGGTTTTTGGGCACAGCTCCATACGTCACCCACCACGTTTTAGGCTTAATCCTCGAATACGGAAGGACATACAAGCCACTACGCCATTACGTCGCGAGGGCGCATCAAGCCACGTAGGCAACTCTAGAACTACGTTTTAGCTTGATTCTTGATATTCATCAAGGTATGTAGGCATCTTGTTAGGATCGAGTTAGTCCCCGACAACAAGAGCAGGCACCATTAAAGCTCGAAGCTCTTAATCCCTTGCAATCAATACACGAATTAATGACACCCTACTTTTTATTCCACAACAATTACCTTTTAATCCCTGACGACCAGACGACCACCTAAACTTCCTTACGCCAATTATATATAGGATATAATTTAACTTAAGTATAAATAGCTACGTGTATATTTTAACTAGTTGTACATTCTTACCACATTTAATAATTAATACATTCTTACTAAATTCAGAAATCTGAATCAAAATTTATGGAACCAAATTCGATTTTAAATCTAAATTAGAAAATTTGATAATTGTGGGAAACCAATTAATTCGATACGAAAAATATCCGAACCAAAAATTTAATTATAAATAATCCAAAATACCAGCCCGATTATGACCTGAATCGATCAAACCCAAATAATAAATTATCTACGAATGTAATGAATTATCCGATTTTGAAAAAAAATGAATTAATTAGTAGTTATAAATTTAACAGGTTATAATATTTGCAAAACACCTAAAATATATTTTGTATAAGTCATTTTGTAACTAATTAACAGATGACTTGCTTATCAGCATCCGTTGATGAGGTAGCTTATCAACAAAAAAATTTGTAACATTCAGTGTAGCCTCAACGGATAAGTTATTAGTTGATGTATTAGTTGAATATAGTTTTCTAAATTATGTTGACTATCAGAATAGGTTAGCTAATTGTAAATATACTGTGCTTTGGAATTCTGCATAAGTAATATGATACTTCAACGGATAAAGATACTACTTCAACGGATATGACACTTCAACGGATATCATTCAACCCATCAACGGATAATCACTTCAAAAAATAATGTTTTGATCTTAGCAGTTGATAGTGACTTGACATGGCTGACAGATCACATGGGTTGATGAACTTCAAAACAATATGATAGCCAGTATTGGAAAAGAACAAGAAAAAGAAACATTCCTTTTCTAAGCAAGCAAATTGGATGATAAAATCAAGAAATATCTGTAAAAGATAATCAGACAATTTGCATCACAATAAGACAAGGGATGGAGCAGCAAACTTGCAAATGTTTGACTATTGTAATATTTTACTTTTATAGGGTTTGTAAACTTGGGATATATATAACCCAAGTGTAGTTTTGCTTTTGTTAAAAGAGAAAATACTGAACTTTGTAACTTAGAACTTTTAGATTTTCTATTCTCAAAAGTATTGTAACACAAGCAGTTGTAAAACATTTTCACAGAACTTTGTAACTTAGAACTTTTAGGTTTTCTATTCTCAAAAGCATTGTAACACAAGCATAAATGAAACATTTTCACAGATTATTTCTTCTATATATATCTCATGTGTAACATACAACTCCATTTGAAATTTTAAATATTGTGGAGTGTTTACATTTGTTGTTATTTACTTAGCTTTATGTCTCTGTCCTCTATACACAAACAGTTTAGTCTTAGCTATTTCAAAAAAGTTTTAGTCAAAATTGTATTCAACCCCCTTTTACAATCTTGTGGTTTATTAGTGGGATTCAACATATATATGTTCGTTCGAAAACTAACTGCGCAAGTGTACGCGGTCACAAGTAATATAATAAATTCGTTCCCACAGAGACTTGGTGTTTGTTCAGAAATAATATTTAAGCAACGACGTATGATTAAACAACAAACTGCTTGAACAAATATCAAAAGGGGGTATTTTTGTATTTTTCTAATTGATTAATTAAATTAGTAATATTAAATAATTCGAACTAATTAATTTAATTAAATGAAAATTTATATGTGAGAAAAACATGGGATTCTAATTTCATTATTTATTTCATTTAGAATTGATGCCTTAATTTCAAAGTAATTTTGATAATTACGAAAGCTAGCCGGGAACACGAAACTAACATAAGCGCCTTTCAGCTTTAACTTATATCAAACCACGCGAACATCCACTTAAAAAGATAGAAGTCGTGTGGACACCTTTTATGCTTAGACCCTATATGTCTATAAGATTTGAAAACATAATTGGTTTACGAATAAGTTCCTTTATTATGACTACATAGGGTGATGTGAAAAAAATCCTATCACTTATCGTAAATGTATATGACAATTACGAACCTATGCTAACATGGCAAATTCTAAATTCCTAAATCCACTTTCGCATTCATTAGGAATTAATAATTTAGACGTTAGCTACGCATCTAATAAATTAAGCGCAACCATATTAGGCAATCTGAATTTTTATCATAATACAATTTATTAAGGCATCGAATTGCTAAATTACGTAAATAAATCCATTAGAATCCCATGACGGCGATTAGTTCATAATTGAACGAATCGTCATCATGGGATTAAATGAAAACATAATAATAATAGCAATAGTAATAATAATAATAATAATAATAATAATAATAATAATAATAATAATAATAATAATAATAATAATAATAGTAATAATAATAATAATAATAATAATAATAACTAAATTAAAAATTTCGATAAATTAAATATGAAATTGCAAGAGTTTAGAACGCAGAACCTAAATAGCTTCCAATGAAAGAAAAGAGCACTCCAAATAATTCCCGTAAAATCTTGACCAAAATAAGATTTATACTAAAATTGCAGAAATTTAAAATGCATAAAACAAAACTGAATTTACAAAAGAAGCTAGAGAGAATACAACTGAATATAAGAGAGAACTCAGTTGTGGGATGATTCAAAACTATGGAAAACACTGCTATTTATAGCAGAAATTAGCACACCATCCGGTAATAAAGAATTGAGCCGAAAGAGAAAAAGCATCCGGCGGCCGACCAGCTCCTACTTTTGCTTTCCAGAATCATTTCATTTGTTTACTTTATTCTTAAATAACCTGGCCACAAAACATGTACTAGTTAAATGATCCTTGCGTCCTTGTCACAAAACAATTCATGTGGTATGCTTTTGAATGGGTTCCGTAGAAATGCTTTTTATCCCGCATATCTTATAATCTTTAATTAATAAATAATTAATTTAATTTAAAAATTATAAAAATAAATATCTAATATTATTAGATATTTATAAATATAATTTTCTAATTAAATAAAATATTTATTAATATAAATAATTCCTTAAATCCTAAGTTGCGGTATTTTGAGGGTCAGAAACCGGACTCCTTTTGCTTAACGAAAAATATATTAATTCCAACCGGGGTTTTCTCTTTAAGAATATATCACTTTCCATCTTTTTGTGATAATTCTATTTTCTCATTGCTCGTCCAGGCGCAAATTACGGTCTCTTGAGGATCTGAAACTGGATTCCTTTTGCTTAACAGAAAATATATCAATTCCAACCGGGATTTCTGCTTTAAGAATATATCACTCAAAATTTCTTTATGATAATTCTTTTGGCAACTCTTAATTCCGAATTGGTGCAAAATTCCACCGTTTTTAGCCTTTTACCGCCACGATACCTAAAGTTGCGAGTTCTGCACAACAAATGCTGAAACACAACAAAAATGAATTAAAAAACACAACATACTTAAGGATAAACCACCAATCTAGGCCAAAGTAGTGCATAATAAGTGGATATAAAATCCACTTATCAATATACCTATTCATAAGCAAAATGGATATTTAAAATAGTTTTATGTCAAATACATCATAATTATTAAACTTTTTTTTATAAAAGTATATAGTTCTATACTAAAAATATTATATTAATAATAAAGTATTTTTTTTAAATCTAATAAACTAAAATAAAGAATGAGTAATGGTCCGAACGAACCAATTATGATCTAAACTAAATTTCACCTGATCTTAATTCGAATTTCATCCAATTTTAATTCGAACTAAACCTGTATCGAAACAAATCTGATCTGAACTCTGTTCAAAATCAAAAATTGATTTGATTCAAAATTGATCTAATCCAAAACCAAACTGATCATCCAAATTGTCAAGTCTAAAATATACTATGTAGATGTATTATTATTGAGAATACTGAGCCTGAGGATGTCCTCAGGAGTTCCCCTAAGGTTAAAACAAATTTCTTCTTATAAGTAAGTGGACCCCGCAAGGGTTGTAATTATAAGATTCATTCTCTTTATTTACAAAAATATCCTTAATTTTCTATTATAAATCTAATAACCTCAGTGTGTTACCTGAGGCCATCCTTAGGCCCAGCAATCCCTTATTATATTCATCTTATAAACACAAAAAAAAAAACCGCGCACAAGATAGCTATGCATTAAATGTTCAAAATTTCAATAGTCCAAATTATTTATCACGGCAAATGTAGTAGATTTTATGAAATTCTTATATCAGAGAATTTATCACTTTAAAGAGATTATTAAATAAAAACGAATCATATGTTTTCAATTTTAAAAAATTAAAATTTATTTTTATGCAACCATATATATAATTTCTTTGAATTCTAAACCGTATATTAAAATTTTTTATGTTAATATTTTCATGTCAGAAAATTATTTATAAATTAGAAAATATTATTTCATTCTATTCTATGAACATCTTCCATAATACGAAAATTACAACAACCAATATTAAAAGCATTTGCAATGATAATAAACAGTTTGAAAGTTATTATACAAAATAATATTTATTCCAAATCATTATCATAAAATATTTTTCATATTTGTGAATTAATAAAAATGAATATTTTATTAAAGATAACACTTTATGTATAAGTTGGGATCCAAATTTAACACTATAATTTTTTGAAAAAAATATTAATTATCACAATAAAAGGACAATTAAATTTTAACACTACTCCCAACTTAAAATTGAGAATTTTTATTAACTAAGATTCAAGAGAGACTATTCAAAGAATATTAATTCAAAAATGGTGAATTTTGAACTAGTAGTAAAGTATAGAGAGTATAGAGTGGTATAATTTAGTATTTATAAATACATTGGAGTAGGGGTGGCTGAAATTGGGTTTGAGTCGGTTTTGGATTAATAAATATGGATGTGGATTGGATTTTGATCCTTAACCATATTTTACCCATATTTAAATAAAATATGGTCAAAGTTTGGTTTGGGTTATAATAATTTCAGGTCAAAATATTGATAAACCATTTTTCAAGATTTTTTTAATAAAATAAAAAAATGTATGTTATTTGATTTTTGTATTTACTCATAAAATGTGTTAATTAGTTTAAACTGACAATGTCAAAGTAATTTAAGTTTTAATAAAAGTTTGATAAAAATAATATTTATTTTCTAGAAACTTTTTTTTGGGAATTTTCCTCTAGAAATTTTTTTTTTGAGAAATTTTTTTTTGGAAAAAGATTTTATGGAGAAATTTTTCCCGGAAAAAAAGTTTGAAAAAATTTCTCTACAAAATTTTCCCAAAAAAAATTTTCCACAAATTTTTCTCGAGAAAAAATTTTCACGAGAAATTTTTCCCTAAAAATTATTTTTTTCGAAAAGTTTTCTAAACAAAAATTTTTTTGAGGAATTTTTCCCGGAAAAAATTTTTCGAGAAATTTTTCCCGGAAAAATTTTTTCGGAGAAAGTTTTCTAGGAAAAAATTTTCTCAAGAATTTTGTCAAGGAAAATATTTTCCGAGAATTTTTTCTCGAAAAAACTTTTTCCGAAAAATATTTCCCAGAAAAAATTTTCTCGAGAAATTTTTACATCAATTCGAATCATCTATTCAAAATTTCTTTGGTTGAATAATTTTCCTTATTAGTTACACTGCTATACAAAACAAGTTCTCTGACGATAAATGAATGGGTGTCTATATGGGTGTCTCACATTTGACCCATATCAGATAAATAAATTTGTGATCATAACCCAACCCGACCCAAATTAAAACTAGCATTAATGCCCGCGGTGCTGGTCTTTGTTAAATATAAAAATTCTAAAACTTGGTTTTGAAATCTAATTTCATTATAGATTGATTTATAGATGTTTCTAACATTTAAAAAGAAATTACAATGTGTGAACCAGCCAAACAAAAGAAAATAAGCTCACTTCTAGACCAATAAAAACTAAATGTCATGTGAGCCTCTACGGCATTCAGGAAACATGCATCTCCAACAGCTTCATTCTTTGCTTGTTCTTTGAAAATAATCCACTAATCTTGAATACGTCATTAGCTGATTTGAGGTGTCACCTAAAAATAATCACTTCCCTGCTTCAAGTTAATTAGAGGTCATTCAAGAGAGTAGTTTTTACTTTGCTTAAAGGGCCCACCTAATTCATCGATTCCTTCATAAGATCAAATGGATTGCTTCCAATAATTTACCAAAACTGCCTTAGAGACTCTGAAGCCACTATAGAAGGATCACCTATTGAATGAAACAACACCTCCATATTAGGCTAAGCCGATAAGTGCTACAAAAACAGACTACTGGAAATTGATACACTCATATCATATCATGTATCATAAATTTGTCAAGTCCGCCTCTAAAGCATTATAACGAATCACTCAATTTTCTTTCACAATATTTTTAGTTATCTCACATGTCATCAAGAAATACATAAAATCCCAATTTTATGCCATGTCACAGTGTGTTATAATAGATATTATTAAAAACAAATCCAATAATGTGCTGGAATGTTATTTACTAAGATGTGCTGTAAGGCAGGACCTGTACATGAATCTAATCATTGGAAGCTATTAAGGAATAATTTCTTGTGCTAAACACATAGGACAGTACATAGAAATATTATTTCAGAGACTTATAGGAATAGCAAATATGCCTCCTACCCACAATCAACTCACCTCCTTTATCTTAAACTTACGGCGCATGCATCTTTTGTTTAAAAGAGTCATGAGAGTTTTGCTTTTAGTGCATCTTAAACAGTCAAGTAGAACAATATTTGTAATATACTTAAATTGCAATGTCACACAAAAGGAAAGGAAAAAGCACTATTAGCAACTGCAATTTTGTTCCTTCAAACATGTGATATTTGGACATAAGATCAAAGAAGTAGTTGTAAATTATATACTGCATAAATAAATAATACCAGTAAACATTGATAAGCACCTTCTAGTACAACAGACAAAAAAGCTTCATTAGCAGACAACCAATTTCCGGAATCAAGTCAGTATCAACTATTTCACTAAACCAAAACAAAAAAGTAACTTTAATACACACACAAACACATATCAACCGACATTATTTCATTTCATCGAAACACATAAAAATCAATAATGCTGAAATAAAATCACATCAGATCTCATATTTAAAATCAAAACATTCATAAAAAACATATAAATCAATGCAAAAAAACAAATAAAAATAATAAAATGAATAATAAACCTAAATAAAATGATGTGGATCACAATCAACTCTATATCAGAAGCATTTTGTTCCATCATTTTATGTAAGTTGAACAAACAACTAAGAGGTGACTTCAACAATTTTACCATTAAAACATAAACTACCTAGAATTGCCGGAGTGTGGCACTAATGTGATCTCACTTGAAAGCAGCCTTACAGGAGGAAACCCAATAGGCCCCTTCCCTTTTCCTTTTGAACTCGAGTGGCCCAGAATACTGGCAGAGTCAGTATTCATAGGACGCTTACCAGCTCTCCGCTGATTGATTTCTTGAGGAGCTTGTAAAACCCCCTTTGCTGGCTGTCCCACAACATTACTTACATGTTGTGGTGGCTGGGATCTTTTAAGTAATTCTAGCATCAGTAAGGCTTCTTGCAAAGGAGACTGCGAATCAATTCAATTAACCTCAGATGCATATATAATAGTATACTTTATTCAGAAAATGAATCTTAATTGACAATTTAAACTTCATAAATGAAATCTATGTTGCTTTGTCATTCTGGAGCAGAACTGAGTACAAAATCTGTCCCACCAATCCTTTAGCAGACTATCATTGTAATACACTACTAAATCAAAAAATGAAAATAATTTAAACTCTAGACAAAAGAGTATAAAATAAACAAAGACAGTCCAAGAAAACAGAAAAATGATATATATATAATGGAGAAGATATGGCATTAATTACAATTTTTTAAAATGATTCATTCGCAAAAAAAGATATAGTCGAATATGTAAACAAAAAGACACTTACATTCTGGCATCTTAACATTTTCCTCTTAAGCAAATATTTTCGTAGTTTCGTGAAGTCCTTGTTTCTTCATATAATTGTACAGATCCAGCCTGGAAATTTTCGAATCAAAGTTATTCAAATAGCTCATTAAAAGACATAAGATAAAATCAAACAAACTAATGCCTAAGCTAATACATGTGCACATGAAAGTATAACTTACATCTCTTCGACACCTCTTTCTATTCCAAGAAACATGTACTTCGCATCATTCAACTCTAAAAAAATACATTAAAATATGTGAAATTGGTAGTTAAAGAATACATTCAAGTGTAACAAACATTAAAAAAATGCTAAAAGGATGAAAAATATACAAATCTATCCATCCTTTTCTTTTGGACAATCCATCAAACAGCTAATCAACCAACTCTAAACTGCAATGAAAATATAATGAAACTCATTAAGGATTGATAGATCACACTGTATATGACTAATGAAAACGATAACATCCCTAAATTTTAAAAGAACTTGCATATACATCATAAAAATCAAACTATTAACATAATGTCGATAAGAAAAATACCTACAAAGTGTTTAATTTATCAACTTTTTCTTCTAGGCAAATCGTCAAACAGTTTCCCAGCAAAGTCAATACTGCAATACATAAACAATAATCATTAGTAATGGTAGTTCATGATATGAACTTAATGCAAGAGAGAACTAGAAAGATAATTGAAAGACATGCTATAGAGAAAAGAAGAGTGCAGGAGAGGAGAGAAAAAAAGAGAGAAACTTTCATCCATAAAATTCAATTTGAATTCTTGAAAAGCGTGTATTTTAATTTCAAAATGAACTTCCAGCAGAAGAACAGATGGAAATTATCAAGCTTCAAAGAGAAGTTTCAAAGAGAAGAATATATGGAAATCTTGAAAGACAATTCTGCCTATATATTTATATCCCCATATTTTAGAAAATGCTTTATACGTCTGGTATTTTTTGTAATAAAGCTGAACAGTAGGGGCAAAGATTTAATTTGGAACAATTACTGTAGAAAAGAGGCAACAGGAACTATTATATACATAGATACATAGATATGTGATTTTGTGTTTATTCAAATATCCAAATATTGGTTAAGACTGTGTAAACTGTAAATGGACAACCTATATTGCCACCTTAAGGTTGGGGCATGCTGGGTCCTCTTTGTTTCCACTAAACAATATTTTTCAAATTTCTAAAACACCCTGTCTGGCATTGAAATGTGTATTTAAACAACATTCAGCATGGATCTCGCTATGCTCGAGTTGTATGTGGAGTCTTCTGAATGAATATCTCTGGATTTGCTCCTCCTTTGTTTAATGCATAATCTGTGTTAGAATATCTTGAATTAGGTCACCTACCCATGACTACTGTTCCTCTGGCGGCTACTGTTCCTCCGGCGGCTACTATTCCTCCGGCGGCACCACCTACCACACCTAACCCACCTAACCCCTTAGTTTATGTCTATAGATAGAGATGCATGTAAATATTATAGAATCATCTGAAAAAGCCTCTGTAATTGACTGTTCACCGACACTATTCACGGCACTTTTCACGGGTACTGTTCACGAGTACTGTTCACCGGCACTGTTCACGTATACGTTTCTGGGAGAAAGATGTCTGGTGGTATTAACATTAAGGTCAAAAAATTTACTGGGAGAAATAGTTTCAGTCTGTGGTAAATCAAGATGCGTGCCCTGTTAAAACAACAGGGGCTCTGGGCGCCGTTGAACACAAAAACGGCTGCTTCTACATGCGCTGAGATGGTCATTCTGGAAGAAAAGGCACATTCAACAATTCTGTTGTGTCTTGCAGATGATATTATTACTGAAATCGCGGAGGAAGATACTGCGTCTGGTCTGTGGTTGAAGCTTGAAAGTCTCTACATGACGAAGTCTTTAACAAACAAGTTGTTGCTGAAGCAACGTCTGTTTAGTCTGCGAATGCAGGAAGGTATGCCTCTTCGAGATCACTTAGATCAATTAAACACAATTTTATTAGAATTGTTCGAGATCACTTAGATCAATTAAACACAATTTTATTAGAATTGCGTAATATTGATGTTAAAGTTGAAGATGAGGATGCTGGTTTGATTCTGTTAGTTTCTTTACCATTATCGTACGAGAACTTTGTGCAATCGTTTATTGTTGGTAAAGATACTATTTCTCTAGAGGAGGTTAGATCTTCTCTTCATTCTAGAGAGCTGCGCCATAAGGCGGCTGGTACTGGTGCAGATAATCATGCTACTAGGTTGGTAGCTAGTGGGAGTACCGGACATGGAAAGTCGGGGAAGTATAAATCCAAGAAACCAGCTTCTAAGGGTTCGAGAGCTAATGATGTCTTTAATTACTATAAAGAGAAGGGACACTGGAAATCCGACTGTCCCAAGAAAAAGAAGCAACATGATGCTGCTGCAGGAACTGCTGCTGTAGTTGATACTAATTCCGAAGAAGATATTGCTCTAGTTGCTGTCAAGGACACACATCACTCTGATGTGTGGATTCTTGATTCTGGAGCGTCTAATCATATATGTCCGCGCAGGGAGTGGTTTACAACCTACGAGCGAGTAGATGGTGGCAAGATTTCTATGGCTAACAGTTTTGTTTGTGAGACTGTTGGAATAGGCTCGATTAAAATTCGGACACATGATGGTAAATTCTGCCCATTGAATGATGTTAGGCATGTTCCACTTATGACAAAGAATCTGATACTTGTGAGTATGTTAGACAGCAAGGGTTTCAGTTTTCAAGGTGAAGGTGGAGTTTTACATGTCTGCAAAGGTTCTGATGTGATTCTGGAAGGTGTTAAACGTGGTACCTTGTATCTTCTTCAAGGTTTTACGTTAACAGGTTCTGTTGCTGTTGCGTCTTCGGAAATTGAAAAAGAAAACATGACCAGGTTGTGGCACATGAGGCTCGGTCATATTAGTGAAAGGGGGATGCAAATTCTGTCAAAAGCTGATCTTCTTTGTGGTCATAAGGTCACAGGTCTAGAGTTCTGTGAACATTGTGTTTTTGGAAAGTTACATCGCAGCAAGTTTCCTAAAGCAAAACACAGAACAAAAGGCACACTTGATTACATCCATTCTGATTGTTGGGGACCTTCCCGGGTGGAGTCTTTAGGGGGTCACAGATATTTTGTGTCAATGATCGATGATTTCTCAAGAATGACTTGGCTGTTCATCATAAAGCACAAAAGTGAAGCCTTCAAGGTTTTCAAGCAGTGGAAGGTGCTAGTGGAGAATCAAACAGGGAAGAAGATTAAGAGGCTGCGAACAGATAATGGCCTGGAATTTTGCTCGTCCGAGTTTGGAGATTTCTGCAAGAATGAGGGGATTGCTAGGCATCATACAATCAGGGATACACCATAGCAGAATGGTGTAGCAGAGCGTATGAATCAGACACTTCTGGAGAGAGCTAGGTGTATGATTTCTAACGCTGGACTAACTAGAAGATTCTGGGCAGAGGCGGTTAGTACAACGTGTTATTTGATTAATCGTGGACCTCACACAGGTATCCATCTCAAAACTCCTGTTGAGAAATGGTCTGGTAAGCCTGCTGATTACTCCAATTTAAGAGTTTTTGGTTGTACTGTTTATTATCATGTAAATGAGGGTAAATTGGAGCCACGAGCTAAATAGGGAGTATTTGTTGGCTATGGGGATGGGGTTAAAGGTTATAGAATCTGGTCTCCGTCTGAAAATAGGGTTATACTGAGTAGAAATGTAGTCTTTGATGAAAATTCTATGTTTAACCCTACTGTGAAGCCTACGATTGGTTCAGAAAGTGGTGGTGTTGAGAAACAGGTGGAGCAGGAAGTCACTCAAGATGAGAGTGAACCACAACAAGAAGTTCAACAACCACAGTCAGAATCAGAATCATCAGTACCAGTAGTAAATCAGCAAAGTTTAGCTCTTGACCGATCGAGGAGAGCTAAGTATGGAGTGCCTCCAAAGAAATATGGTTTTGAAGATATGGTGGCATATGCACTACAGGTAGCTGAAGAAGTGGGCCCTAGCTCTGAAGAGCCATCCACTTACAAAGAAGCAGTGACATGTACTGAATCTACAAAATGGTTTGCTGCTATGGGAGATGAAATGGAGTCACTTCAGAAGAATAAGACTTGGGAATTAGTCAAGCAACCTCGAGACAGAAAGATTGTTACTTGTAAATGGGTCTACAAGAAGAAGGAAGGAGAAACATCGGTTGAGGGTATCAAGTATAAAGCTCGGTTAGTAGCTCGAGGGTTCACTCAGAAAGAGGGAGTAGATTACAATGAGATTTTTTCACCAGTGGTCAGACATACTTCCATCCGGGTGCTACTAGCAATAGTTGCACATCAGAATCTGGAGCTTGAACAACTCGACGTGAAGACAGCTTTTCTGCATGGAGAGATGGAGGAGGAGATATACATGCGTCAGCCAGACGGTTTTCAGGTTCCTGGAAAAGAAGATTATGTTTGCAAGTTATTGAAGTCCTTGTATGGGCTAAAGCAGTCTCTGAGGCAGTGGTACAAGAAATTTGATAGCTATATGATAGGTATTGGCTACACCAGGAGTCCGTATGATTGCTGTGTTTATCATAGTAAGACAGCAAATGGTTCTTTCATTTATCTGGTCCTATATGTAGATGATATGTTGATAGCTGCAGAGAACAAGTCTGATATTCAGAAGTTGAAAGGTCTCCTCAGTGCTGAGTTTGAAATGAAAGATTTGGGTACGGCTCGGAAAATTCTGGGAATGGAGATTTATAGGGATAGAAACAAAAAAAAAGCTCTTCTTGTCACAGAAGGGATACATTCAGAAGATTTTGTCAAGGTTTGGCATGTCTACAGCAAAACCCATAGATAATCCTAGTGCTGCAAATGCACATCTGTCTGTTGCTTTTGCACCTAAGTCTGCTGAGGAAAAAGAGTACATGTCTCGAGTTCCCTATGCTAGTGCAGTAGGAAGCTTGATGTATGCAATGGTCTGCACTAGACCCGATCTTGCACAGTCTTTCAGTGTTGTTAGTAGGTTCATGGGTGATCCAGGCAAGGAGCACTTGCAAGCTGTGAAGAGGGTATTTCGCTACTTAAAAGGTACGTCTGATGTTGGTCTCATTTATGGAGGTGATACTGAGTGTTTGGTGACAAGGTTTTCAGACTCTGATTATGCTGGAGATGTTGACAGTAGAAGATCTATGACTGGTTATGCTTTCACTCTGGGTGGTTCGATTGTCAGTTGGAAAGCTACTCTGCAACCTACAGTGACTTTGTTTACTACAGAAGCAGAGTACATGGCATTGACAGAAGCCGCAAAAGAAGGAATCTGGTTGAAAGGATTGGTCAGCGATCTGGGTCTACTTCATGATCAGGCTACGGTATTTTGTGACAGTCTCAGTGCAATCTGTTTAGCCAAGGATCAAGTCCATCATGAGCGGACTAAGCACATAGATGTGATATCATTTTCTAAGAAGTGAGACGAGAATTAAGGTGAGAAAAGTGGGGACTGCTGATAACCCAGCTGATATGCTTACCAAGCCGGTTCCACAGAGCAAGTTTCAACATTGTTTGAACTTGCTAAATGTTCGGAGTTGTTGACTGCCCTTTTGAGGGAAAAATCTGAGGTAGAAGAGTTTTATCTGGTACATCTGGCATTATTATAATGCGTCTGGTACATCTGGCATTATTATGCATCTGGTACATCTGTTATCTGTTATTTGTGAGAGGATTCAAGTTAAGGTGGAGATTAGTTTTATCTGGTACATCTGGCATTATTATGATGCATCTGGTACATCTGTTATATGTTATTTGTGAGAGAATTCAAGTCAAAGTGGAGATTTGTTAGAATGTCTTGAATTAGGTCACCTACCCTTGACTACTGTTCCTCTGGCGGCTACTGTTCCTCCGGCGGCTACTGTTCCTCCGGCGGCACCACCTACCACACCTAACCCACCTAACCCCTTAGTTTATGTCTATAAATAGAGATGCATGTAAATATTATAGAATCATCTGAAAAAGCCTCTGTAATCAGTTTATCCTCTCAGATCTATAAACTTATTTCTCTTCTGCATATAATCTTTCTTGCTTCCATTATAACAATCTGAATTCTGAAGCATATGTCAAAGAGATTCTCGTCTACAGAGCTCATATACATAATACATTCTACATACGTAAGAAGCAACACTGTATTTGAAACAATGGTCCTGTTTGGCAATTAGCTGTTAGCTGTTAGCGGATTGAGTTAGCTATTTTGACTAGCGGATTGAGTTAGCTGTTTTACATCAAAATGTTTGGTAATTAGCTATGTAAGTTAGCTTTCTGTATATTAACTAGACATATATCAAACCTCTAATTGAAAAAGTTCCTTCAAGTAGCTTTTTGAAAATTAGTTTTTTGAGTCCAAAAGTTATTACAATCGGCTAACTACCAAACACTAATATTCGAGGTTTCAAAGATCAAACCTCTAATTTGGCTCAAACCTCTAACCTTTTCTCAAACCTCTAACTTCCAAACATCTCTTACCTTTGATGCTGTCACGTGCATGCAACATGTGCCCCTGCTTTTGGCTTCGACTACACGAAAATCCGAGTCTAATAAGAAATTGCAACCTTGTATTAACTATAAGTTTGTTTTATGTAGATTTGGATAAAAGTACATAAATGGATCGTTTTCGTTTGTGCAAAGATCATTTAGGTGATGCTCTCGTAGAGAATCTGCACGTTATGGGAAGGATATTACCTCGAGATGGTTGTTCAGTAGGTTAACAGGAGTCGGGAAGGTTCACGGAGAAACAATCCTGTTAGTATTGGTGCCCTAGAGTCAATACAATCAATTGTATTTGTGTTTGAGTGATTTTATATATTTGATATATATATTTATTATTGGCTTTATTTACTGCGAAATAAATAAAGTATAATAAATGTCCTTGGAATCTTGATACAAATTATGTAGTTGCAAGTATGTGACTTGAACATGAGATTATATAATGATTGTATCATATTCTTAAATGTCCCTAGCCGAGTATTATTATTACTTAGGACAATAATAATACATTAAGGCTAGTATGTTTATTGACAAGATGACCACATCTCATTGGTCATAAGTATGCAGATACTAAAAGCAATGCATAGGTAACTGTACGAGTACAGGGTACTGGACAGACCCACCGTGAGATACATCATGGTAAATAATAATAATAAATGTGTCATATGTATTCTCACAGTGATAATGGTGTAATGATCCTTAGACCTGAAGTCGTTATAATTCTACATGAGAATTAATATATTTTGAATTCGTCAAAAGTTATCTTTAACCGGATAATGATAAAGGTGAATATCGGATATATTATGAATCATGTGAGAAATATGAACGATCTAGATGGGATTTAAATCTCCTGATAAAGGAGTGATATTATCGGCCTCTTGTTTGAGTGAGACTATGAAATGCATGGCCATGCTCAAATGTTGATTTGATTATATAGTCTACTCATCGATCAAGAAAATGAAGATTAAATTATGAAGAGGATGACACATTACATGCCTCGAGTTTAATCTATAATATCATGATTTAAAGGGATTATATTACATGGAACATTAGTCATAAAAGGTTGATTGAATCGTTGATTTAATTATTGTTTAATTGGGTAGCAATAATGTGTTACTAGACGCCGCTTATTGTTTGTAATTTTATTAGAGAATAAAATTATTGCCAATTAAATAATAACCTACAGGGTCACACACATAGAATGTTTAAAAGGGAAATTAATTTATTTCATGAATTTAAATTAATAATAATTTAAATTATGATTTTAAATTAATAATAAATAATAATTCGAATTTTATAAAATTAATTAAGTGAGACTTGATTAGTTAAAGATAAAATTTGAAGATGTATTTTCTTGACTTATTTAATTAATTAAGTATGACTTAATTAATTTATTTAAATAAATAAGATTTGTTTAAATAAAAAAATGGCCTAATTGTTTAATGGTCCATTTTTCTTTATTTCTCTTTATAAGCCAAAGGTTGGCTAGTCTTCTTGGAACAACACAACTGAAAATTTCAGTTCATACACATCTTAGAGACAAGGGAGAAATCAAGATTTGTCAAGAACACATCGATTATTTATTTTGGCTAGTACCTCGTCCCGTGGCGAAAATCGTTCGACGATTCAAGCAAGCATTCAAGTGTGGATTCCGGTGGAGGAGTTATAATTTTAACTCTCAAGATCAACAAGCTAGGATCTCCATTTGACATCCATTGGAAAGCTTAAACAAGGTACAATCTTGTTCTTGAGAATTTTTATACCATAATCATCATTTTATACATGGATCCGGGCTTTGGAATTCGTTTTAAATTGTTATTTACGTTATTTCCGTTGCGTTATTATGCCCGAATTCCAACAATGGTATCAGAGCTACATGTATAAAAGGATGATTTGGTGTTTTGTTCTTGAAAATGAATCATACATGAATTTTATGAATTTTTGTCATGCTTCATTTTAACATACAAAAGATTTTATAAATTGTTATGATTGTTTGTATGATGTTATAAATTGTTATAACATGTTTTGGATGTTGTAATATATGTTAGATATGTGAATCACATCATAAGAATATTTTTAGAATCGATCTAAACTGAAAATATATATTTTCTGCACTGTTCTGGAGCTTTCTGCAATTTCTGGGGAAATCTGGTATAATAGATATAACGCATTTCAGGAATGCGTGTTAACAGGAAATTTCATGGGTTGCGCATTACTGTAATGCGCATCAGCAGAATTTTACATGTCTTGCGCATTACAGGAATGCGTATTAGCGGTAGCAGTACATGCAGCGCATGTTTCACATGCGTGACAGTGTTTTAACAGTACTATCATCAGTGGCGTGCTGTGCCATTATTGCTGTTTTTTTTATTCTAATTAATTATTTTAGCTTTTGCTTTTACTTTAGCTTTAATAATTCAATTAGTTGCCATGTTAGACTTATTGGTACTAATCATTTGATTCCTAAATGATTAAAGTTTTAATAATTGAATATTTAAATTATGAATTTATATATTATTATTAATTCAAAATTTTATTAATTAATTTAATTTCGAATTTTGTAATATATTTAAATTATGAATTTGAATATTATTATTAATTCGAATTTTATTTTAATTAATGCTTTTAATAATTGAATATTTAAATTTCGAATTTAATATTATTATTAAATGCGATTTTGATTAATTTTAATTTTAAATTCGATTTTAATAATTAAAATTGATTTTTTTTATTCCTTTTTAAATAATTAGGTATTTAAATTAAGGAATTAAATATTAATCGTTATATATGATGTGATAATGATTAATGCGATGTCTATAATTGTTATATGAGCATGGTGCATTGGTTATGGCCTAAAGACCCGTAGAATAAATGTTGTAATTTTATTTATGGTCTGTAATAATTAAATACGACTTGCATGTCGTTATTCTTGTAATTATTTTATCTCGAATGCAACTCGAGTTCTTTTGTAATGTATTTCAAAACGAGCTTGGAGGCAATCAATGGAGGCTTTGGAAGCGATGAAGAATTTTGTAATAATTAGTTATTACAACCATAGATTGACCTTGATCTTTTCATTAGCTCGAAAAGATCGCATAGGATCGGGCCATAACCATTGCACGTTTAATTTTGCGTAACTGCACTTTACATATGATGCATGGATATATTAGATATATGGATGGATGCATGGATGTATGGATATTTTAGAATGTATGTATTAGATACGACACATATGCCATGTTTAAACAAGATAAAATCTGTAACGATTAAAGATTTAAACAGACGATCAAGATCGTTAAATTTTTCTAAAAAATCCCTTAAGAAATATTAAGTTAAACAGATGCTTTCCAACAAATAACACTCATTAAATCCTAGATCATTGAGGAGTGGATTTGCCAAAGCAAGGGCTTCTCTTTTATCGTGGTGAGATGTGATTAAGTAAACAAAGCTTACTTAAAATGTTATTGTTGGGTTCAACTTAAATAAGTCGTCATAATAGGATTATGAACTTATAAGCATAGAGTTTAGTGAAATCTATTAGATAGATCGGAGCAATATGTTGTTCACTAAACTATCCAAGAGTTATATACGATATAATTGACATAACGGTCTACCTAAATAATCATGTTTAAGAGGAAAGCCAAAGCTGACTTAAAATATGATGAAATATGGATCTTGGCTCACTAAGAAAAGGTTTTATGGGAACCATTTTCCGAATTGATAGTAAGGGCTATTAATTTGATAAAAATAGTGGGAGGTATATTACGAATATGCTATAAATCAACTTGAACATAATTGGTTTTACGAAACATGCAAACTAACTCATTTTATGCGCTTTTACAAAATTGTAGATAATAAATGGCAAACAGCACAAACCACTTTTCGATACGATCAGTCCTAGAAAAGGAAAAGCTGACAGGGACAAACTTCCTAGATTGGTTTAGGAACTTGAGGATTGTCCTCAGGCAGGAGCGAAAGCTGTATGCCATTGAAGTTCCTCACCCAAATCCTCTTCCTGCTGGAGCCACACGTGCCGAGCAAAATGCTTATCAGAAGCATTTGGATGACTCAAATGATGTGTCATGCCTTATGCTTGCATGCATGGCTCCTGAGATTCAAAAGCAACACGAGTTGATGAATGCTTTTGAAATAATTGAGCACCTCAAAAGCATGTTTGAGGGACAAGCTCGCCAGGAGAGATATGATACTAGCAAGGCTTTGTATGCTTGCAAACAGGGAGAGCGAGACCCGGTTGGACCACACGTTCTTAAGATGATTGGGTACATTGAACAACTAAGTACCTTGGGCTTCCCGATTGGTCCGGAGGCTCAAATAGATTTGATCTTACAATCACTCAACAAGAATTTTTCTCAATTCGTTATGAACTACAACATGAATGAGATAGATAAGACACCCACTGAATTGTTGGGCATGTTAAGAACTGCTGAAACCAACATTCAGAAGGAATCTCCTACTCCCATGCTGATGGTGAACAAAGGAGGTGCCAAGGGGAAAAGAAAGTGGAAGGGCAATAAGAAGAGGAATGTGTCCAAATCTGCTGCCAATCCTAATTCTGCTCCCAAGAAGGCTACCAAGCCCAAAGGAGGTGTCGAAAAGGGTGATTGTCACCACTGTGGTAAACCGGGACACTGGAGGAGAAACTGTCATGCATATTTGGAAGAACTTAAGAAGAAGAAGGCTGCTGGCCAGAATTCTGCTTCAGGTATTTATGTAATAGAAGTCAATTTGTCTACTTCTACATCTTGGGTATTGGATACCGGATGTGGTTCTCACATTTGTATAAATGTGCAGGAACTGCAAAGGAGTAGGACACTGGCTAAGGGAGAGGTAGACCTACGAGTTGGAAATGGAGCAAAGGTTGCTGCTTTGGCTGTAGGGACTTACCATTTATCGTTGCCCACTGGGCTTATATTAGAACTTGAAAACTGTTTGTATGTGCCTTCTATTTGTAGAAACATTATTTCTGTTTCTTGTTTGGACAAGAAAGGTTTTTCATTTACCTTTAAAGACAATGGTTGCTCTTTTGGTTTGAATGACATTACCTATGGTGTTGCACAATTATTTAACGGTTTGTATGTTCTTAATTTAGATACTCCTATCTTGAATGTAAATAACAAACGACTTAAGACTAATGACTCAAATCAAACATACCTTTGGCACTGTCGTCTAGGCCATATAAACGAGAAACGCATTTCCAAGTTACATCAAGATGGTTTCTTGGATCAGTTTGAT
Organism: Saposhnikovia divaricata; assembly: GCA_036435485.1. Lineage (NCBI taxonomy): Eukaryota > Viridiplantae > Streptophyta > Magnoliopsida > Apiales > Apiaceae > Saposhnikovia > Saposhnikovia divaricata. Next base: position 185,422,882 of record CM071594.1, on the reverse strand, counting down.
TTTGAATCATATGATGAATGCGAGGCTTGTTTACTTGGAAAGATGACTAAAGCTCCTTTTACCGGACAGGGTAAGAGGGCCACCGTACGACTAGAACTAATACATAGCGATGTATGTGGTCCTATGAGATCGATGGCAAGGGGTGGCTATTTCTACTTCATTACGTTTACTGATGATTTCAGTAGATATGGATATGTGTATCTTTTGAAGAACAAATCCGAAGCATTTGAAAAGTTCAAAGAGTATAAGGCAGAAGTAGAAAAGCAAATTGGCGAAAGCATAAAAACTCTAAGATCTGATCGAGGAGGTGAATACTTAAGCCATGAGTTTAAGAACTATTTGAGGGAGTGTGGTATTGTATCACAACTAACTCCTCCTGGAACACCACAATGGAATGGGGTTTCTGAAAGGAGGAATCGTACCTTGTTGGACATGGTGCGATCTATGATGAGTCAAGCAGATCTTCCAATTAGTTTCTGGGGTTATGCCCTGGAAACGGCTGCATATACACTAAACCGTGTTCCTACTAAAACGGTTCAACAAACTCCATATGAGATATGGACAGAGAAAAGGCAAAGCATGTCCTTTATGAAAGTATGGGGATGTGAAGCATTTGTGAAACGCCTAACATCAGACAAGCTTGGACCGAAATCTGAAAAATGTAATTTTGTGGGATACCCAAAGGAAACAAAGGGTTATTCTTTCTATAGTCCCTCGGAGAACAAAGTAATTGTTGCTCGGACTGCTGTATTCTTGGAAAGAGAGCTAGTCTCTAGAAAAGACAGTGGGAGGAAAATAGATCTCGATGAAGATCGAGAACCACTTGATAACATTGAACCAGAAGGGGAGCATGAGCAAGAAATACAAGATAACATTGCTCAAGAAACACAGGTTGTTCGTAGATCTAGTAGGATTCGCCATGAGTCAAAGAGGAATTATGGATTTCTCTTAACTCAAAATGACGATGTGATGCTCATAGACCAAGATGAGCCTCTCACCTACCAAGATGCTATGAACTCACCAGACTCTGAGAGATGGCAAGAAGCCATGAATTCTGAGATGGATTCCATGTATGAAAACCAAGTATGGACTTTGGTTGATCCACCTGAAGGGGTAAAACCTATAGAGTGCAAATGGATTTTCAAGAAGAAAATCGACATGGATGGTAAAGTACAGACCTATAAAGCTCGACTGGTTGCAAAAGGTTTCAAACAAATTCATGGTATTGACTATGATGAAACCTTTTCACCAGTAGCAATGATAAAATCCATCAGAATTTTGCTTGCAATAGCGGCTTACTATGATTACGAAATATGGCAGATGGATGTCAAAACAGCCTTCCTTAACGGAAGCCTTGAAGAGGATGTGTACATGACACAACCTGAAGGTTTTGGAAATCCAAAGGATGCCGGAAAGGTATGTAAGCTGCATAGATCCATTTATGGATTGAAGCAGGCCTCTCGGAGATGGAACATCCGGTTTGATGAAATAGTCAAAGGTTTTGGCTTTATTCAGAACGTGGATGAACCATGTGTTTACAAAAAGGTTAGTGGGAGCCATGTGGCATTCCTAGTATTATATGTTGATGATATATTGCTAATAGGGAATGACATTCCTTCTCTACAGGCTGTAAAGACTTGGTTAGGACAAAGTTTTTCTATGAAAGACTTGGGCGAGGCTACCTATATATTAGGGATCAGGATCTATAGAGATAGATCAAGAAGATTAATCGGCTTAAGCCAGAGTACATATATTGACAAGATTTTGCATCGTTTTGGAATGCAAGATGCAAAAAGGGGATATGTCCCTGTATCTCATGGGATAACGATCTCAAAAGAGAATGGTCCGAAATCATTGGATGATAAAGACCGCATGAGTAAGATACCATATGCTTCAGCAATTGGATCTATCATGTATGCAATGATATGTACTCGTCCGGATGTTTCGTATGCTTTGAGCATGACGAGCAGATACCAGTCTAATCCAGGTGAAGGTCACTGGACGGCGGTCAAGAATATTCTTAAGTACTTGAAAAGGACTAAAGATTCATTCTTGGTGTATGGAGGAGAGGAGAAGCTAACGGTAAAGGGTTACACGGATGCTAGTTTCCAGACTGACAGAGATGACTCTGTGTCTCAGTCTGGATTTGTGTTTTGCCTAAATGGAGGTGCTGTAAGCTGGAAAAGTTCGAAGCAAGACACAGTAGCTGATTCTACAATGGAATCCGAGTATATTGCGGCATGTGAAGCAGCCAAGGAGGCTGTATGGATACGGAAGTTCATTACAGTACTTGGTGTAGTTCCATCGATCGCATATCCCATAGATCTTTACTGCGATAATAATGGAGCTATAGCACAAGCCAAGGAGCCCAGAGCTCACAGCAGAACAAAGCATATACTTCGGAGATATCACCTTATTCGAGAGATAAATGATAGAGGAGATATTCACATATGTAAAGTGCATACTGATGATAATATTGCAGACCCGCTAACTAAGGCTCTGTCGCAGCAGAAGCATGAATGTCACACTAGTAGCATGGGTATTCGATACATGAATGATTGGCTCTAGTGCAAGTGGGAGATTGTTAGTATTGGTGCCCTAGAGTCAATACAATCAATTGTATTTGTGTTTGAGTGATTTTATATATTTGATATATATATTTATTATTGGCTTTATTTACTGCGAAATAAATAAAGTATAATAAATGTCCTTGGAATCTTGATACAAATTATGTAGTTGCAAGTATGTGACTTGAACATGAGATTATATAATGATTGTATCATATTCTTAAATGTCCCTAGCCGAGTATTATTATTACTTAGGACAATAATAATACATTAAGGCTAGTATGTTTATTGACAAGATGACCACATCTCATTGGTCATAAGTATGCAGATACTAAAAGCAATGCATAGGTAACTGTACGAGTACAGGGTACTGGACAGACCCACCGTGAGATACATCATGGTAAATAATAATAATAAATGTGTCATATGTATTCTCACAGTGATAATGGTGTAATGATCCTTAGACCTGAAGTCGTTATAATTCTACATGAGAATTAATATATTTTGAATTCGTCAAAAGTTATCTTTAACCGGATAATGATAAAGGTGAATATCGGATATATTATGAATCATGTGAGAAATATGAACGATCTAGATGGGATTTAAATCTCCTGATAAAGGAGTGATATTATCGGCCTCTTGTTTGAGTGAGACTATGAAATGCATGGCCATGCTCAAATGTTGATTTGATTATATAGTCTACTCATCGATCAAGAAAATGAAGATTAAATTATGAAGAGGATGACACATTACATGCCTCGAGTTTAATCTATAATATCATGATTTAAAGGGATTATATTACATGGAACATTAGTCATAAAAGGTTGATTGAATCGTTGATTTAATTATTGTTTAATTGGGTAGCAATAATGTGTTACTAGACGCCGCTTATTGTTTGTAATTTTATTAGAGAATAAAATTATTGCCAATTAAATAATAACCTACAGGGTCACACACATAGAATGTTTAAAAGGGAAATTAATTTATTTCATGAATTTAAATTAATAATAATTTAAATTATGATTTTAAATTAATAATAAATAATAATTCGAATTTTATAAAATTAATTAAGTGAGACTTGATTAGTTAAAGATAAAATTTGAAGATGTATTTTCTTGACTTATTTAATTAATTAAGTATGACTTAATTAATTTATTTAAATAAATAAGATTTGTTTAAATAAAAAAATGGCCTAATTGTTTAATGGTCCATTTTTCTTTATTTCTCTTTATAAGCCAAAGGTTGGCTAGTCTTCTTGGAACAACACAACTGAAAATTTCAGTTCATACACATCTTAGAGACAAGGGAGAAATCAAGATTTGTCAAGAACACATCGATTATTTATTTTGGCTAGTACCTCGTCCCGTGGCGAAAATCGTTCGACGATTCAAGCAAGCATTCAAGTGTGGATTCCGGTGGAGGAGTTATAATTTTAACTCTCAAGATCAACAAGCTAGGATCTCCATTTGACATCCATTGGAAAGCTTAAACAAGGTACAATCTTGTTCTTGAGAATTTTTATACCATAATCATCATTTTATACATGGATCCGGGCTTTGGAATTCGTTTTAAATTGTTATTTACGTTATTTCCGTTGCGTTATTATGCCCGAATTCCAACAAATCCATCTACAGCTTGCTGTTAGTAGGTGAGTTAAAGTGAAATTATTTATTGCATTGTTGTAGGCACACTCATCACTTCCTACAGGTTCTGAGTAAGCTGCATTTGATAATATTCTGCACCCTGATCACGGATCACTAGTAAACTCAAGGTAACATTAAGATGATTTAAGTTGCCACATTACAGAAACATATAACAAGCCACCAGCAACAAATCAGGAGTAAAATGTTAGATTGCTTTCTTCTCATGAAATATGTAAGCTCACTGAGAACAAAGGCCAGATTATTAAACTGAAGGGATCACGTAAATGCCTAGTACAATGACAATAGTACTAGTTGTGAATAAAATGCTTCCAGTTAGATGACGTCGTCTCTATAATGATTATGTTCCTCCCAACTTCCTCCAATAAAATATGTAAATATGAAATATCAATGAAATTGACTGAAGAGTAATGAACACACTGGGAATAACCCTCAGTGATATCTTAAATTATATGACATGTAGAGGAGGCATATTCAGAACAAAGAACAAAGACATACAGATTGCTACTCGAAAACCACAACAATTGAGTATAACCAGCAAAAACCATTAAAACACTGCACTTTCCCAAACTTCTTTAGAATTATAGCACTTGACTAATGATCATATCAGTCATTCACGAAAGGCTTAGAGAAGTACCTAAATACGCAAGCCATGATTGAACTTGGTCCTTGAATGGAAGTTAAAGAAGTACATAAGTACAGTTCCTAAATAATTGTTCAAACTTGCTAAAGTACTTCTACGGATGACAATCATAGGCATAAATATGGCAAGTTCTGACAAAGAGTAATGAACGTTCAAGGAACAAAAGGAACAACCGTCAGTAATATCTCAAGTTATAGGACATGTACAGGCATATACTAGCTCAAACATCAGTTATTACAAAATGGTATCTGGAGGGCTTTTTTTTTTTTGGGGGGGGGGGGGGGGGGGGATCAGAACAAAGATAGCCAATCAGACAGTGGTACTCAAAACCACAACAAATGAGTCTATCAAGCAACAACCATTACCTCACTGCACTTTCTCAGCTATAGCACTTGACTAATGATCATATCAGTCATAGTTTACAAAAGGCTTAGAGCATGGTTGAACTTAGTCCACGAATGGAAGTTAAATAAGTACGTAAAGTACACTACTTCAATAACTGTTAAAACTCACTAAAGTACTTCTAAGCATGACAATCATAAGCATAAATAAGGTAACTGGTAACAATGATTTTACACATAATCACACTTTCAAACAAACAGCTACTGGCACTTCTTAAATGATTTGCATTACCTGTACTGGTACTCTTAACCATAGACAGAAGAGACCAAGATCCTCGATGAGAACATTATATATCATATCCAGGCATAACATCATTGTGTAAAGAAGACTAGATTGATAGCTCATTGACTTCTTTGATAACAGAGTGCTTTCGAGAACCTTCTGAAAGCTCTGCCATTTTAGAACTTTGATTTCTTAACACATCTGCTGATAAAACAGTCTGGTCTATTCAATGCAACTATTTCCTAATGCTGCTGCCAGTCAAAAGCAAATTCCACAACCAAACATATCATTCATGCACAATAATAATACAAATTAAATGAATATATATATATATATATATATATATATATATATATATATATATATAAATGAAAGCTAGCTGGAGGCATTAAGTGAATGAAAATTTCATTGATCAGATCAATATCTATTGTATTCATTCATCTGATATAACTGCATATATAACCAAAAAGATTATCAATTAAACCAGGATACTTCTAGCTACCCTTTACCCTTGGAAAGGGCAACAAAATAAAAACTAGCCAATATAATTATCCTCTAAACCAAAACAACACTAGAAATATAAAACATCGGGAGTTACAAAAGAACAATATATCTTTCAGGTGAAATCCTGATTCAACTCAACTAAGCTATAGAATATATCTTTCCGGTAAAATTCTGATTCAACTCAACTAAGCTCTGGTTGCAAACTACTCTCTAGCTGATGTATATTACTTCCAACTAAATATGACCAATCCGATGGTGCCAGCAATCAGAACATCCCCCATTACCGAAATCGCATCCAAAATCTTCACTTCGAGCCCTGCATCAGACAGTTTATGTACATTTCAAATTTCAAATTTACCATTTTGTGAAATCAGCTAGATGAAATTTTTTACAAAACATTAAAAACCATGAATCTTACCTTTCTTGGCTCAGGATTGTCATCAACCTTGTATGTCTCTGGAGTTACCTCACTCAGACAAAACCCTGGAACAAGATCCTGTAACATATGGTTACAAAATAATGTTACAATTACAAAAAAAGAATTACATGTGATCTTAAAAGATCAAAACTGTTTAAAAGAAAACACCATAACCCACTGAGAACCGAGCAGGAAAAAAAAAAAAAACCATTCATTCAGTATAGAAGTCTACAAGCATTCACATATACCCCAACACATGCATCACAATTTAAAGAAACAAATTTGATCAACCAAATTGAGCATGAACTTATATGCATTACACACACATTGTGCAGAAATGACAAAAAAAACCCGCCCTTATTCAAGCAATAGCCACTGTTACCTATATTAAACACATGGATAAAGGTAAAACCTTGAACTCGGTTTTATATCCCATTAGTCTATATATGCAAAGAAAAAGATGCACAATTGTATAGTAAACAATAAAGCATCACATAAAGCAAACATAAACATTAGAAACATAAACTTACATTCAACTTCCTTTGAAGAGCCTTAGGCCTCCTCTTAGGCCTCCTCGGAGGCTTAGCACCAGTCATAGCAAAAAAATCATCCTCAATCTCCTCTTTTGACAATGCAAAGGAGAACTTAGCCCTCTCCGTCTGCTGCTCCACACCACCCCCCATTCCTTTACCACCTCTCAACCTACTATCAATTCTCCGAATAGGCGAAAAACCATTACAATTCCCTCCCTTCTCACCACCACCACTAGCCACAACTAATCCAGCTGGCACATCCGACATGATTTCGCCACCACCATTCCCTCCAGGCGCCTTACAAGCACTTCTCCGAGTCCTCAAATTCCAAGTCCTTAAACCACCAGGCCTATTCTCATTACAATCATCTTCCGAAACTTTCGCCTTTCCTTTCCCTCTTTCTTCAACCACTGAAATTCTCATTCCATCAACAACCCTTTGAAGATCCACCATTGAATTATCCGACACCGGTCCATTCACCCGGTGGCCAGAATTCTTCACCGGAGAAACTCCAAATCTTTGATGGGTCAGTTCTTTTTCGACCTTTCTGCTCCGATCAGTGACTGGAGCAGAAAAAGATCGAAACTGATCATAATTTCTACAATTGGGGTTTAGTTTCATGCACCTAAGCTGCCTTTGAACACCCCAGTTCAACCCATTATCAGGTAATGTAAAATAATGAAGCCTCTCTCTTGAAGATAATGATGATGATCTCTCCTTTGTATTTGCCATTACAGATACACCTTTCTCACTATCTACACTTCTTGAAATCTTTATATAAAATATAAATATATGTGTATGTACATATATTTCTCAAAAAGTGAAGCTTAAATGACAGTTGAAGATCAAGAAAGCTTCAATCTTTAAGAAAATTAAGAGTCTTGTGAAGATTTTTTGGGTTTAATTTGTGCAAAATACTGAAAATTTACGAGGAGAAATTAAAAAGGGTACGGAGATTTTCAAGAAAAATGAGGGGGATTGAAAGGCTTGTGTTTTTTTTATGTGTTTTGGGGTGAGCGAGGAGGAGAATATGTAACACCGGGAAGTTTGTATTTATACAAGCAGAGGAGGAGGAGGAGGAGGAGGAGAAGAGAGGAGAGAAAAGGAAGAGAGACTTCACATTTTAACGTTGAGGGTGCTAAAATAAATACCCCATGAGGTCATGCCCAAGGGCAAGGTGGAACTTTGGCTTTTTTTTATTTTACAAGTTTTATTGTATAAAGTTGCTCATATATACATAAAATACATGTAGATAATATTATTTTGGAATATTAGTGATCTTTATTTGTTAAATTACTTTTTAAATATGATTTATCTTTAATTTGGGAAAAAGATAAAATTTTAACTTTTGTAATAGAAATTATAACGGTCGAATTATGTAAATTTTATTCTTATTTTGTCGATATTGACAATGTTTTCAGAACATTTTGAATAAGAATGATATCGATGATATTTTCTAAATTTGAATGATATTTATGCGCTAATATTTTTAAAAAAATTTGAAATTTTTTACTTTGATTATGGTTTCCCTCGCACTCCTTTCTTGAAAAAGAAAATATTTGATGGATTTCGTCGGAATAAACTCTTTTTCATATTTTGTACGATTATAACAATTAAATTATATAATCAATTATTCTTGTAATCAATTATTTTTTTTTTTTTGGAAATAAACGTACTTGCATATATTAAACTTTCTCAGAATCAATGTTACAAACGATAAACTCAGGAGCAGTAGTTAACCACTCTTGAGAGCCTGACATAGAATATGTAGCTTTTGCTAACAAGTGCGCTACCATATTCGCAGACCTAGGACAAAACACAATTAACACTTCGTCGAAGTGTTTAAGAATCTCCTTACAATCGTCAATGATTGTATCAAAGTAAGAACGCCCACTCTCTCCATTAACAGCCCTTACCACAGCTTTCGCATCACACTCAAATATACACTTATTCCTCCGCCATTCCTTTATCCATGACACAGCTTCACGAAGCCCTATTGCTTCGGCTTCCCTAGGCTGCACTCGCCCCTGAATAACCTTACTATAAGCTCGAAGAAACCTCCCCTGATCATCCCGAATCACACAACCCATCCCCATTTGCCCAGTTCTGAGAAGACACGCCGCATCTACATTAATTTTTATCCAACCATCCGGGGGCTTACACCACTTCTTACTGACCATATTCTGCTGGCTAATCTGCTTGGCCAAATCCTCCTTAGCTCTCTTCCATTCTACCAACATACTAGCAGCCCTAGACTGAATTCCAAACACTGAATTACTCACTCGATTCCAAACCCAATTGTTTCTTCTATGCCACAAATTCCAACACACCAGTCCCACCATCCCATTCTGCTCGCTGCTACCACTATGAAAAACTCGTTTTAACAAGGACATAACAGAATCATTAGGCGACACTTGGATTACACCTGCCAGGCCTACGCATCTCCAAACCTCAACAGCAAAACAACACTCGAACAAGACATGCATATCATCTTCCACAAAGGTCTGGCACCATGAACATAAAGAACTGATATTTACAGATTTACTTACCAAGGCAGCAGCAGTAGGAAGAACTCTACGACACGCTCTCCAAAGAAGGTTAATAACCTTACCAGGAAGATTTAACCCCCATAACTGTTTCCAAAAAATTCTGTTAGGACATTCCATCTCCCCTCGTAAACGCCTATAACAACTTTTTACTGAAAATTCTCCCTTATCATCATCAATCCAACACCACGAATCCTCCTTACTCGTCCTTGGAATTGGAATCTGTTTTATTAATGCAAAGTCACGTTCATTACAAATGTCTTGCAGAACTTCATCATCCCATTCTCTTTGATTTTCCGCGAACAAGTTTTCAACCTTAGCATCTTTTAATTCCTCAGGCATATCAGTCGTCAGAAAGCCATTCACTGAACACGGCAGCCAAGGCACCTGCCAGATTTTCGTAGACTTACCATCTCCAATACGACGCCTACACCCCTGTTTAAGCACTTCTTGAGTTTCCATCAGGCTCCTCCACACATAGCTAGGGTTTGTCCCAATCTTAGCCTCCAAAAATGTGGTCTTAGGGAAGTAACGGGCACGCAAAAGACTTGTCACCAACGGGTTTGTATTATTCATGATACGCCAGGCCTGTTTAGCTAACATTGCAATATTAAACTCCCCAAGTCTTTTAAAACCCAGTCCCCCATCCTCCTTTACCGAGCATAACCTTTCCCACGATAACCATTTAATTCCCTTCCCCGAATCACCACTCCCCCACCAGAAGGCATTCATCTTCCTCTCAATTGTATTACACACCTCCATCGGGATCAACAACATACTCATCCAAAAGTTTGGTACTACCTGGGCTGCCGTTTTTAACAGTGTCACCTTTCCTGCCTTAGACAAAGTCTGATTTTGCCACCCTTGTAACTTCTGATCAACCTTCTCGGACAGGAAAGAAAAAGTTGCAACCTTTCTTCTCCCTACAAACATCGGCATACCCAAATATTTCCCAGGATTTTGCATAGAAGTTACTCCCAATTGCTCACAAACTTCTTTCTTATTATCCTCAGTAGTATTTGATGAAAAGGTAATTGATGACTTTCCAAAATTAATCATTTGCCCCGATATCCTCGCATATCTATCCAGAATTCGTTTCATAACATTAGCCTCTGACTTGTTTGCCCGGAAGAAAAAATAACAATCATCCGCAAACAGTAAATGAGAGATAGATGGAGCACCCCGAGCAATAGAGCAGCCATGTAACAATCCCATCTCTTCATTTCGTCTAATTATAGAACTTAGACCCTCCGCACACATAATATAAATGTAAGGAGATATAGGATCCCCTTGCCGAATAACTCGATGCGGTAAGACATCTCCAAAAACAGTATTGTTACGAACGAAACTATATGAAACTGAGGTAATAAGCTTCATAATTCTTGTAATCCACATCTCTGAAAAGCCAAACTTACACATCATATTTCGAACAAAATCCCACTCCAATCTGTCATAGGCCTTCGAAACATCTATTTTAAAACCAGCTATGCCATTCTTTCCTTGATTTAGCCTCCTCATGTGATGATTAACCTCAAATGCTATTAACGCATTATCAACAAGCATATGCCCCTCAATGAAAGCACTCTGTTTGTCAGAAATCAGATTATTTAAGCAAGGCTTTAATCTATTCGCAAGAACTTTCGACAAAATACGAATAAGCACATTACATAATGAGATAGGCCGCAGGTCAGTCATAGCTTCTGGATTCTTTACTTTCGGGATTAGGCATACCAGAGTCTTGTTTATGTCACTCGGAAGTTCCCCTGTGCTCATATAACTTTGACAAAACCTTATCACATCTCCCCCTACAATGCCCCAATAAGTTTGAAAGAAGGCTGGATTTAGACCATCTAAACCCGGAGATTTCTCTGCATACATAGAGAACACTGCGTTCTTAACTTCCTCAGATGAAACTTCAGCAACTAACCATTGATTTTCCTCCTCAGACACTGCATTAACACTCTCTCTGACTGATAAACTACCATTCGAACATGATGACTTGAATAGCTGAGAGAAATAATTAGTAATCACACCTTGAATATCCTCCTCATTCTCCATCCACACTCCATCTTCATTTTTTATTCGCTGAAACACATTATTCTGCCGTCGAGCTATAGCAAATCTGTGAAAAAACCTAGTGTTCTGGTCACCATTTTGTAACCAAAAGGTTTTGGCCCGTTGTTTCCAGTACACCTCTCTCTTCTCCAATAAATTAAAAAATTCCCACCTAACAGCGTTATAAGTCTGAATTCCAGTTACATCTCTTCGAGCTCTAAATTTCCGAAGCTTTAATCGACATTCCAGTAATTTTCGATTGAACTCCTGGCTTTGGCCCCCTCCCCATTCCTCAAGCTTAAGACAACAAAAATTGATTTTCTTCACAAGATTCATCCCTTCAGTTTGTTCCCAGCTATTTTTTACCAGATTAAAGCAATCCTGTTCCTTCACCCAAACATTCTCAAATTTGAATCTTTTACCCCTAGGCATATACACTTTCTTATTCAAATGTAGATACAAGGGCAAGTGGTCTGAAGTGGCAACCTCAAGAACTCTAACTTCAGCAAGAGGAAACATATTTCTCCATCCCACCGTTGCAAAACCCCGATCTAGACGTTCATGCACCCAATTAGGACCTCCCCGTGATTTTTCCCATGTATATTTTTCCCCAACAAAACCCAAATCCATAAGATCACAATCCCTTATAGTGTCCCCAAACCTATTTAAACATCTCCTTGAATGATCTCTACCTCCTCTCTTCTCATCCGCAAATAATAAATCATTAAAATCACCTATTATGCACCATGGAAGAACTGATTTACCTGCTAAATACCGGATTAAATTCCACGACTCAACTCCCCTCCCTCGTTTCGGACATCCGTAAAACCCAGTATAACGCCACCGACCCACTTGCTCGTTCTCAACTTCGAAATCAATAAAATGCTTGTTTACTTCATTAACTCTACACCCGCCTTCATTCTTCCATAATAAGGCTAATCCCCCACTATGGCCTACTGCATCTACCACTAAACACCCTGCAAAGTTCATCTTTTTACAGACGGCTTCAACTTTATTTTTTGTAGTTAACGTTTCAGAAAGAAAAATAAAACTGGGCTTAAGCTGTTGAGATATTTCACTCAGAAACCTAACTGTCCGTGGGTTGCCCAGCCCACGACAGTTCCAAGCTATAACACTCATTGCTTTAGGCGGGCCTGATCCACAGGTCCCGCCTCTAATAAGTTTTTTGGCCCATTATTAATAAAAGGCCCAGAGTTTATTTCCTCAACATTTTCATCCGTAATCTCCTCATTTTCAACCCGCCTACGTTTCTGATCTAGCACAACTGTTATTTGCCCCGGATTACTAGCATTTTGAATTTGAAAAACCTTATCCCCACTATCACTCCCCTGATTCTTCTGAACAAATTTAATTCAGCCAGAATCCCCACCAATCTCGGTAATAGTCCCATCAACCTCCATGAATCTTGCATCCACCTTATCCCTGCCATGTACGGTGGTTTCCACCATTGATTTCATCCTTGCTTCTTCCCAGGCCTTCCCACCATCTGGTCCGTTCCGCAACCACTTTGCCCCAAGGTTTTGATTATTCGAGTTCCTGGCAGGAGCTCTTAGCCACGCCCCATATGCCCGATTTATTTCTTTACCAGGATTGTCATATACCAGATTGCAATCTCGCTCCGAATGCCCCAATAAACCACATACAAAGCAGAACGTACTTAACCGTTCATACTTGAAGTTCACCCAACTCCATTCTCCTCCCTCCCGTTTTATTTTCATACTTCTCTTAATAGGTTTATCCAGGTCCATTTTAATCCTTAAGCGCACATACATCCGCCATCCCCCAGTAAAATTTGCTGGGTCAGATTTCACATATTTGCCCACAAAATTTCCAATGCTCATAAAGATATTCTCTGAACCGAGACCTTTAGGAAGGTCATACACTTGGACCCAGATGTCGTTTGTTTTCAAACTTACCAGATGTGGATCTTCATTCCCTTCGAGTTTATGATACACTAACAGGCTTTGCTCGAACGTCCATGGCCCTCCATCTAAAACCTTTTGCAAATCCAGAATGTAATCAATTATTATAAAAGATGAAAAAGCAACAAGTACGAATGTCTCTTAGCGAAAATCAAAATTGTTATCTTTTTAATTATTAATTAGGTAAAATGTTCCTACAGTTAATTGTAAAACTTTTTCCTAAAGTTATCTCTTATAATAACTTAATATCAATCTAAATTTAAATGAAAATTGTTCTCTAACAATTTTAAACATCATATTTCATATTTTACACACAAATTCCTATAATGAACTTTAAAGGAGATCTATACCTCCAATGAATGTATGTCATCTTAAGAATCAATACCAAACAATTTGACGATATAATTGAATAAATTAGTTAAAATGTTAAATAATATTCTATATATACATGGTACAAGGTATATTTAATGGATTTTATGGAATTTACATTGAAAATATATAGTTTTAAAAGGGGGTTAAATATCAAATTGGTCACTGAAGTGGAGGCCATATATCACTTTACTTACTGATTTCAACGGGGTCGCATTTTGAATCACTTAATTCATAATAAATATCAAACAGATACATCTAAATATGTGATCGAGAATTAAAATAATTTTTTGTTAAGTTCAATACATTTTTCTTCAATGCCACCATAACCAAATGAACAGTCATGGGTTCTAATATTTTAGATAATATATTTAAAATTTTTAAAATTTATTTATTATTTATATTATTTTCTAGTTATTTTCTTTGATTTAATTAAAAATAAATAGTAAATAGATTTTAAAAAATTTAAATATATTATGTAAAATATTAGAATCCATGACTTTTCATTTGGTTATGGTGGCATTGACGAAAAATGTGTAGAACTTAACAAAAAATTATTTTAATTCTCTATCACATATTTATAGATATCTGTTTGACATTTATTATGACTTAAGTGACTCAAATGAGACCCCGTTGAAATCAGTGAGCAAAGTAATATATGGCCACCACTTTAGTGACCAATTTGATATTTAACCCTTTTAAGAAGTGACTTTAGGAAAAGTGCATACATTAATTATAGGAACATTTTACCCTAATTTTATTATATGAATTGAATTTATGAAAGATACAATTTTCATACATAAATAAATCGTACGACATGAGTTATAATATTCTATTTAAAACTATGAATTGGATTATTAAGTGAACATTTGAACATGTTTGAGCACCCAATAGCTGCAAAGGCCAAGATAATCAAGAATCCAAAATAGGAGCATCATTTTTCGATACCAGGTTTCTTAAAAAGCATAAATAACACAATTGTTAAAAGTGCTTGTCCTACAACTCAAATTTTTGAATAAAGAAAGAATTTTGTTATGCCCAAAATCTCGCACGGGTATTTTATTCTGGATTCGGGTCAATATTGGGTTCAATTTGGGGAGTTTTTTTTTAGATAAATTAGGGTTTTGATAAAGATTTGCAGAAGGAGGAAATGCCCTCACCTCTCGTACGTGGAGGGCGCGCCCTGAGAGACATAAAAGCAATCAAAAAGGATGTTTGTTAGTTTTACAAGAGACTATTGAAGAATTCCCTCCTGGGGTATACCAGGAGGGGGATGTCCGTCGTATAAGGCCTCTAAGGGTATTCCTGGATTCAATGACCCTTTCTTATACACAGAGGGCGTGCCCTCATGTGGAAAGATGGGTAATTTTTGGTGTGTGCGTTGGAGCTCTGTTCCTGTTATCAATGGGCGCGCCCTTATTTGGGAACTTCGGGGTAATCCTGCACTTTGCACCCAAAAGCTCTGGATCACTTGTCATGCTATCTGGTGGGTGCTTCTCATTCGGGAGACAAGGATGCGCTCCACACTTGGGGTAAACCATGGCTATACCTACATCCATGAAATTAGGAAATAGCTGGTAGCGGAAAGGACTAGTCCTCGACGGAGGAAATTTCCTTATCCGTGAAGCCTTGAGATCATGGATGGGCCTTGGGCCTTTGTGGTTAGGCCGCATAGTGGAACATTCTGGAAGCTGGACCGTTAATCCAAGCCCAATTGGGTTTCTTGTTCTCAAAGAATTATGTGGGTTTGACCCCTATAAATATAGGGGTACGTAGGCACATTAAAGGGGATGGAAGTGAAAAGCTCTACAAGCCACCACCAAAAACCCTCTCAATCTCAGCCCCCAATTCATCACAACCACCACATTCTGGCGACTTTTTCGGCGAAGAACCACCGTCATTGATCTTGATTCCGGTGACGAACCTCAAAATTTGTTATTACCAAATTCCTCCGTCAATAAATTGGCGCTAAAAGGAAGGGCGCTGACCAAGATCATAATCAAAGGAGGACGAATTCTCATCACGATGAAGGTTCTTATGAAGCATGAAGCAAGATCTAAGGGATAGACTTGATGAGGGTGCAGGCCGATGGCTACGAGGAAGATCCAAGCATGGCGATCTCTAGTAGGGGGCGAACAAGATTTGAAGAAGGATTCATCGAACGCAACCTGGATTCTAAAGATGGTTCTAATGATGATTTGCGTTCTACTACTACAAAAAGATGGTTTTGGGTATGTTCAAATGCGGTGGTTTCCAATCAGCGACATTGAACTAGGTTTTCGAAGGGGCAATTTCAAATATGATTTGAAGAAAGATGTTCCAGGGAAGAGGCGCAATTATCGGGAACTCAACCTCACCATCAGGACGCGCTCTCACCGTTAGGATGCGCCCTCAAGGTAACCCTTGACTTGTTTTCTTGTGATTTCTGTTATTTGTTTCTTGAACTTTTGCAGGAAGAAGATGGAGAAAGAAAATCCCAAGGACTCTTAGGGCGCACCCCGAGGGTGGTAGCCAAGGCTCAGACAAGAAAAGAACTTGGAATCGAGGCCCCGTGATCCACAGTGCGCTCCCCCTGATTACTGGTCGAGGCCCCTCGGACATGAGCGAGCCCTTCCTCGAGATGATGTTGTTAGTGTAGGTGCCCTAGAGGCAATACATTGTTTCTTTGAATAAACCTTTATGTCATTTGATCATTCAATAAACGTATTTATTATGACTTTAATTACTGCGATATATTTGTTAGCATAATAAATGTCCTTAGAATCATGATACACATTATATAGTTTAAGTAAATGACTTGAACTTGAGATTATATAATACTCCCTCCGTCCCAATTTTATTGTCCACATTGCTTTTTGCACGCATTTTAAGGTGCAAATTAAACATAGCTCCATTAATTTTTTTTCAAATTTTTTTTTCTGAATAAAAATTCAGAATCTAAACTTTTATTCAGAAAAAGAAATTTTTTTAAAAAAAATATGGAACTATGTTTAATTTGCACCTTAAAATGCGTGCAAAAAGTAAAGTGGACAATAAAACTGGGACGGAGGGAGTATATCATATTCTTAAAAGGTCCCTGGTCGAGTATTATTATTATAGGACAATAATAATACATAAATAGACTAGTATGTTGTTTGACAGATAACCACATCTCATTGGTTATAAGTATGGAGATACTAAAGTCAATACATAGGTACATGTAGGAGTACATGGTACTGGACAGACCCACAGTGAGATTCTTCATGTTTAATAAAGTCATAAGAAAGACTTACAGTGATAATGGTGTAATGATCCTTTGACTTGAGATCATTATATTTCTATACGAGGATTAATATACTTTGACTACATTAAAAGTTACCTTTGACCGGGTGATGATAAAAGTGGACATCGGGTATATCATGAGTCGCATGAGAAATATGAATGATAGATAAAGGATTTAACCCTCCTATAATAAAGAGAGATATTATTGGCCTCTTGATTGAGCGAGACTATAAAATGCATGGCCGTGATCAAATAATGATTTATTTTTTAATAGTCTACTCATGGATCAAGTAAACCCGGATTAAATGTTGAAGAGGATGACTAAACACATGCCTCGAGTTTAATCTATAATATTTGGTTAAAGGGATTATATTACACAAAAACATTAATCACGAAAGGTTTAATATGGATCACAATTTAAATTATTATTACTTGGGTAGCAATGATGTATTACTAGATACCGCTCTTTGTTTACGATTTTAATTGATACTTCAAAATCGTTGCCAACGTAATTATAACCTATAGGGTCACACACTTAGAATGTCTTAAAAGGAGTTTTAATTTAAATTGAGAATTTAAATTAAATCATTATTAAATAAAGAATTGGCTATTTAATTAATTGGACTGGTCCTAATTAATTATCTAAGTAAATTCGAATTTAATAAAGTAAGAACAGAATTGGGTTTAAGGAAATCCAATAATAAAATCAAAATAAAATTAGAATTGGGTTTAAGGAAGCCCAATTCGATTTTTTGATTTTATCCCACTATCTCTCATATAAATACATGATGATGTATTACTTTAGGGTTAGGGATTTCATAAAATCGTTTTATTAAAAACCCTAGCAGCTCTTTGAGAGGCTAGAGAGATAGAGAGAGGCTGTTCTTCGCGGGCTAGTACCTGGCTCCTCGGATCGTTGGACGGTCGGACATTCGTGTGGATTACCTTAGAGACACATATCTTGACGTGAAGATTGTGTGTGGTGATTACAAGCTAGGATCTCCGTTGAGTTCGTGAAAGTAACGTTTTAAAGGTATGATTCGTTTCTCCATAATCTGTCCGTAATTATACATGGATCCTGGTTTGGGTTTCAAAATTTTTTGTTTTATTTACATTATTCCGCTGCGTTTTATGCCTCGGAACCCATCAGATGTTCCACAGCGAGCGCCCCCTAATTACAGGTCGAGGCCCCTTGGACATGAGTGAGTCCTTCCTTGTGATTTCGTTGGAAGATAATGAAGCTAAGGATGTAGGAATGACATTGTTCGGCTTAATCACCAAGTGAGGAATAGTCCTCGACATGTTGCTAAGGGCGCTCCCTCTAGAGAGAGAGGCCCTACAATTGTTCCCTTGACTTTTTATAGTGCAACTAGTGGAAGATAGGGTGAGAATCCTCAACCCAGGGAAATGCTCTACATCAAGACTCAGTTTCAAGTAAATGCATGACTTCAAGAAAATCCTCCAACATAGGACGCGCCCTCAAGGAACTCTCCCTCAGAGGACCTTTCCGGTTAGGGCGCGCCCTCAAGAAAAGATTCTGATGCTCAAGTGGACTCCAATGCTTACTGCTTGGACTCTAGAAGGAAAGAAGCTGCTGAGTTGTGGCCCCACGAACCATAGAGTGTGCCCCTTGATCATCAGGTTGAGGCCCCAAGGTCGTGAGTGAGCCTCTCTATGAAGAAAACAAAACCTTGTTGTAGAGGACGCGTCCTCACATCTTCAATGAACTGAGTGATAGACCTCAGGGCGTGCCTTGAGCATATCAGCCTAATAATATGGCTTCATCTGCAAGTATGATCGATGCGATCCGCGGATTACTTTTGTTTAAAGAAAATTGTATTGAGGTGCAGCCCCATGAACCTTGGAGTGCGCCCCCTGATAGGCAAGTTGAGGCCCCAAGGTCATGAGTGAGCCCCTCTACATAAAGAATGACATTATAAAATGGAGCATTCATCATGATGATCATCAAGACATTCAGCCAAACTAGAAGAGGCTTAGCACCAGTCATAGCAAAAAAATCATCCTCAATCTCCTCTTTCAACAATGCAAACGAGACATTAGCCCTCTCCGTCATCTGCTCCACACTACTCCCCATTACTCCACCACCTCTCAACCTACTATCAATTCTCTGAATAAGTGAAAAACCATTACAATTCCCTCCCTTGTCACCACCACCACTAGCCATAATTGGTCCAGCTGGCACTTCCGACATGATATCGCCACCACCATTCCCTCCAGGCGCCTTACAAGCACTTCTCCGAGTCCTCAAATTCCAAGTCCTTAAACCACCAGGCCTATTCTCATTATAATCATCTTCCGAAACTTTTCCCTTTCCTTTCCCTCTTTCTTCAACCACTGAAATTCTCATTCCATCAACCCTTTGAAGATCCACCATTGAATTATCCGCCACCGGTCTATTCACCCGGTGGCCAGAATTCTTCACCGGAGAAACTCTAAATCTTTGATGGGTCAGTTCTTTTTCGACCTTTCTGCTCCGATCAGTGATCGGAGTAGAAAAAGATAGAAACTAACCATAATTTCTACAATTGGGGTTTAGTTTCATGCACCTAAGCTGCCTTTGAACACCCCAGTTCAACCCATTATCAGGTAATGTAAAATAATGAAGCCTCTCTCTTGAAGATAATGATGATGATATCTCCTTTGTATTTGCCATTATAGATAAACCTTTTTCACTATCTACACTTCTTGAAATATTTATATAAATTATAAATATATGTACTTCTTTAAATATTTATATAAATTATAAATATATGTGTATGTATATATGTTTCTCAAAAAGTGAAGCTTAAATGACAGTGAAGATCAAGAAAGCTTCAATCTTTAAGAAAATTAAGAATCTTCTGAAGATTTTTTGGGTTTTATTTGTGCAAAAGACTGAAAATTTACGAGGGAGGGGGTTGAAAGGCTTGTGTTTTTTTATGTGTTTTGGGGTGAGTGAGGAGGAGAATATGCAGCACCGAGAAGTTTGTATTTATACATGCAAACGTTGAGGGTGCTAAAATAAATACCCCATGCTGCCATGCACAGGGGCAAGGTGGAACTTTGGGCTTTTTTTAGTTTACAAGTTTTATTGTATAATTTTAATACTTTTTTAGATGTATAAAGTTGCTCATATATACACAAAATACATGTAGATAATATTATTTTGGAATATTAGTGATCTTTATTTGTTAAATTATTTTTCAAATATGATTTATCTTCAATTTGGGGAAAAGATAAAATTTTAACTTTTGTAATAGAAATTATAACGGTCGAATTATGTAAATTTTATTTTTATTTTGTCGATATTGACAATATTTTAGTACATTTTGAATAAGAAAAATATCTATGATATTTTCTAAATTTGAATGATATTTACGTGCTAATGTTTTTAAAAAATTTTGAAATATTTTATTTTGATTATGGTTTCCCTCGCATTCCTTTTTTGAAAAAAGAAAATATTTGATGGATTTCGTCCGAATAAACTCTTTTTCATATTTTGTCAATTATAACAATTAAATTATATAACTCTATAGTTTGGTTCTCGCTAATCACCTATTATAAAAGATGAAAAAACAACAAGTGCAAATGTCTCTTAGCGAAAATAAAAATTGTTATCTTTTTAATTATTAATTAGGTAAAATGTTCCTACAGTTAATTGTAAAAATGTTTCCTAAAGTTATCTCTTTAAATAACTTAATATTAATCTAAATTTAAATGAAAATTGTTCTCTGACAATTTTAAACATCACATTTCATATTTACATGATAAATATAAATTTTTACTTCTTAAACACGTACAAAAATCCCAATAATGAACTTAAAAGGAGATCTATACCTCCAATGAATGTATGTCATCTTAAGAATCAATACCAAACAATTCGACAATATAATTGAATAAATTAGTAAAATGTTAAAGAATATTCTCTATATACATGGTACGATGTAAGAACCACAAATTTTGGATATAATTAAAACTTTTTCTTATGTACTGAGGTAATGGTGAATAGTGATTACGACTACGGTGTAACGATTGAGATAATGAATGAAAGGAATAGATTTGGATTCAAATGTTTATATGCCATGAAGAATACTATTGGTTGACACTTTAGATAAGAATTATCTATCTCCTAGGGAATTGAGATTTGATAATTCTAAAGGAGAAGATTATTCTTATGTCATCCAAATCGATACCTGTTATTGGTCCAGTGGGTCCGTAAAAAGGTTAAGGAACGATCGAAAGAGATCAGGGACAATTGTACAACCCTAAGAGGAGGAGTAGAGAAAAATGGATGAATAGTGATTTTGGTGGACATAGGAATATTATTAGACGACGCTATATAGAAGTACCCGGAACGAAATTCTGAGTTCGTATTTGTGATCCAGGGGGAAAAAGAGTGTATGTAAAAGCTGTCGGATTCTGAAAAATAGCATTTTTATTTTCCCCGAGATTTTCCTGGACATTGAAAGACTTAAGGAATTATTGAAGGGACTTAAGGAAAATAGGTTCAAGAATTATTAAGGAGGATGGAGGATGATAGTATAAATATTAAGACGGATTCAGGCAAAACCCTAACTAGAAACGATTGAGTTATTCCTCCGAACGATCAATGAATTGAGTAATAAATGGACAAAGAAACAAGTAGAGATCCAAGAGGTATGATGAGCTAGTGGAAGGTGACATAATCACTTTATGCAAGATAAGATCAAAGAAACCAAGCTAGTTACAAAGCTAACTAGTAATCTTAGCAATCAAACCAAGTACATAGCATTCTTTCTCATCCTACCACACCAAAATCAACACTTGTCCACCAAGATGATGTATGCCATGACCTAGTACCTTTAATAAAGTAACTTTATGGTAGATATTTTCTTAATAATGCAATAGATGCAAGCAAGACCAAGCAACTCCATTTCTCTCCATTTTGAACAAACTGCCCAACAGAACCTCCTCCAAGAAGAAAATTCATATCTCCATTTCTATCCATGATAAAATCACCAAATTTTAACCATAGCTTCTCCACTCCATGGGCAACATTATTTCAAAATTTCATGGAAATCTAATGAGTGTAGCCTAGTCAAATACCTTTCCCAAATTGAAGAAACCAAACTGCCTGTTCTTGAAAGTTTTCTGTAACGATTTTCAAACAGCCATATCTCCTTCATTACTCAATGGAATTTGGTGTTCTTTAGCTTGTTGGAAAGCTGGTTAGATGATCTACAACTCTCCTTTAGAAGCCTTGTCCAGAAAATCATGGTAAGGGCCTCGTTTTTGCAGATCTTTGAAATGATGAATAATAATCTTCATGAACTAACTTTGATTTCTTGTTTTGTTTGGATGATCTAAGCAATCCTAAGGCTATACAAGGACAAACCAAGGCTTAGTCATGTATTAGGATACTCCAGGGAAGGTATAACTCTTAAGAAACCCTAGAACTTATTTTGAGTTTTTGTGATTATTGGATTAGTTTTGATGACGATGTGGTTTTAAGCATATAAGCATGATTATGTAGTTGATTTAGTTGATATAGCCATATAATGATTAAGAGGATGAGTTGAAACATTCCTGGACTTATGAGGTGTATATCATGAATGTAAGATGTTTGGTTTGCTCGGTGTGGCTTGGTTGTGTTGTTATGATTTTTGGAACGTCCGATTTATAGCCGTCGTAATGCCGAATTTTTGTTAACACTTTGAAACCGAGCATGACAGTAAATATAATTTCCTGACCTTGATAATATTATGACTGGTCCTTGTAGATCTTGAGCCATAGATGGTTTTGGCATGAGAATCGAAACATTCCGACTTACGGTTTAGGAGTTATGATCAAATTACTAAATTTGGTTTGGAACCGTAAGTAAAAGTTCGTAACTTCAATTGAACCCTCGTAAAGCATGTTACTCAATGGCAAATCTTGGTAAATAAATACTAGGGGTCATAAGAAAGGTATGAAAGAAAACCAAATATCAAACGGATCGTTTTCCGATTTTATAAAAATGTTTGAATCGAGGTTAACGCGAACAAACCCCTAAAAAACCCGCTTGGTTATAACTTTGGTAAAACACTTAGAAAACGAACGATAAAACTCGAGGTGTAATCTCGGTTCGTAATCGATCAACTTTAGAACTTATACGACTTAAGTATATACCGAGTGTGGGTACGATGACATGTCGTAATAGCGAACAAATGTCGGATCGTAGCGGTAATAAAAAGAGTTACACTAAAAGGTGTATAACGAGATAATTCGAAAACGTGTTTCGATTTAAGTGAAGTTTTTACCTAGACTTTTAAAAGGTGTTAAGTGGTTAATCTCGAATGTTCTGATTGTTTATAGATCATCGAGCAGACCCAGGACACGCTATCTCCACCCACACCCAATTACCAGGCAAGTGTTCAAAACTTTGAACCTGTTGTTGTGATAAAATATATATGTGATTGCCATCTTACATATGCCATAGCATGCATACCTATTGTCAACTTATACTATGATACCTGTTCCCTGAATTGCTATTGGCTTATAGACTAGATACGAATTATCAGTTATAAGCCGGATTGTTTTGATAAGACCCTTAGCGAAGGGCATATGATATTCATTCTTAAATATAGACCGGGAGTCGGTATTTTGAGATACAGATAGTCGTGGAAACCCGGAGGGATTCCAACGGCAGATTATTATTGATATTGAGGAATGTTATTATTAAACGTTATTTATATTTCCATAAAGTATCAATTACTTGGAAATATTTCGAGGAATGTTATTCGAGTACTATCTCAGTCGAGATATATTAAATGAATGTTAGTTTCGAATATTCATTTAGAGTTGGTTATTTAAGGAATATTATTTTGATATTCATTAGAATGTTATTTATTAAATGAATATTACTTTTGAATATTCATTTAAGGTTTATGTACTTAAGGAATATTATTTTAAAATATTCATTGGAAGTTCTAATTACTTAAGGGATATTATTTCGAATATTCCTTTAAAGTTTTGATTACTAAATGAATATTATTTGGATATTAATTTAGAAGATTATTTATTAAATGAATATTATTTTCAAATATTCATTTAAAGTTTGACTCATTTATTGAATATTATTTTAAATACTTATTGGAGTCTAATTATTAATGAATATTATTTTGAATATTCATTTAAGGAGTGATTTGTTTAGTAAATAATTCTATATATTCATTCGAGGATTACTTACGAGCAATATTATGATTTAATAATATTCCGTAATTATTATTGAGTTAATAAATATTCTTGGAATATTTATTTAATTCTTTTAAATTCTTTTTAAAATGATTTATATTATTTGGGGATTATCTTTCACCTCCAGATATTATGTAAAATATTTCGGAGTCTTTTTACGACTATTTTATCAAGGAAAGGTTCCCAACTCTTTATTTTTTCATTTAAATCTCTCTTAAAAGGATTTAAATGCTCGCTCAAACTTCCATATTATAAGGGAACCTTACTTGAGAAAGGTTATTTATCTTGTTGACTTCCCGGTCATAATTTATCCTTTTTACTTGCAACTTGGTTGCTATGGACTCATTAAGTCTGTGTGTACCTTCTCATCATTCGAGGGGTAAGATTGTTGGAATGTAAGAACCCCAAATTTTGGATATAATTAAAACTTTTTATTAAGTAATGATAAAATGAGGAACAATGATTCCGACAACAAGGTCACCAGCTCTAATGAATGGTGGTTTCAAAGAACAATGATTGTAATGAATGGATATTGCTTTGGACAATGATCCTGATGCATTGGTATATTGTCAGAATAAAGTAATTCGATGGTTGAGGACCTAGATAAGAATAATCTACCATCCAGGAAGGAGCTAATGGATCCTTGAAGGGAAATGAGTACGTGCATAGTGTTTCCCATACGTGCATAGTATTTCCCGTACGTGCATAGTGTTTCCTGTACGTGCATAGTAATTTGGTGGATGAATAGTGATTTTGTAAGTTGGAAAACTTTTCACTCCACCCTATGTACGGGACATGATATGGATGTTTCGAAGTCATATTAGTAATACGCGGAGGAAATAAGTGAATGCAGAGACGATCGGAATTCAGAAATTCCAAATTGTTTTCGGTATAATATTTGATCGGACAATGGATTAAATATTATTATAATCCAAGAATTGAGATATTAACTTTGAGGATTTGATATTTTGGGATGTTATTATATTTGATTTAAGAATGAAGGTAGGAAACCACTAAGGAGTGGTTATGGCTACAATGTAATAATTGATATTTGGAAAGAATGAATGGAATTCGACTTTATTATTTCTATGTCTTGAAGAATGCTAAAGGGTAACAACATAGGTAAGAATAATCTATCTTCTAAGGGAATAAGATATGGCAATTTCAAGCAGGAGAATATTCTCATGTCATCCAGATCGGTAACGATTAATCCAGTAGTTCCGTAAAAAGGATAAGGAACGATCGAAAGAGAATACGGACAATTGTACCACCCTAAGAGAACAAGTAAAGAATATAGAATGAATAGCGTTTTGGTGGGAGTATATAATAATATGAGACGACACTATATAGAAGCATTCGGAACGGATTTCCGAGTTCGTATTAGTGATCCAGGGGGAAAATAAGTGTATGTAAAAGCTGTCGGATTCTGAAAAACCGCACTTTTATTTTCTCCGAGAGTTCCCTGGACACTGATAGCCTTAAGTATTTAACGAATGGATTTAAGGAATATAAATTGGAAAGTTAGAATGAAAGATGGAGAATGAAAGTATTAATATTAAAAAGGATTCCCGGTAAACCCTAATTAGAAATCCGTGAAATATTCCTACGAACGATCAATCGAAACGGGCAATAACCGGACACAGAAACAAGCAGAGGAAGCAAGAGTCTTGTGCAAGCTACTAGTATAAAATATCTAGTAACCAAACTAGAATCAAGGAACTAGCACCCTAGAGAATGCAACTAAGTACTTAGCAAGGCAACCATGTAGTTAGGCTAAAACCACCACATTTTCAACACTTGTCATGGTATTTCCTCATCCAACACCTCATCACTTTATTAAAGTGAATTTATACAAGATATTATCTTGATAATAGATGAGAATGGATGAGATTAAAACAAAACAAACCAAGCAACTCTTCCCCCCTTGAAAATTCCATTCGGCCATACCCTTAATTCCAAAATCAAAACCCCTCTTCCCACCATCTCTTGATCTTGTAAAAATTATGGTGAGTCTTACATTTCCTAAAAGTGATCCCCTAAAAATTTCAAAGCCAAACTCTCTTGTTTCCATTTTCAAAGAAATCATCAAAGACTAGGGTGAATAGTGATTTTCAAGAACAACTCTTGATTTTCTTGATTTCTAGGATGATCTAAGCTTGGTTATGGGTATACAAGGACTATGCAAAGCTTATCAAGGTCTTTACACACTCCAAGGAAGGTATAAAGCTCTTGAAACCCTAACCCTTGTTTGAGATTTAAGCATGTTTATGATAGTTATAACTTAGTTATGGTTATGTTAAGATTATAAGCATGACTATGTATGGATTTTGGATTGATGATGTAAATAGCTAGATGAACGGAAAGGCATTGCTTGGCCTCAGTTCATGTATATAAGTCATGTATATGTTGTTTGGGTTGGATACTATGTTTATGGGAAGATTCGAAATTGGTAGATATACGATTTACAACCGTTATAATGCCCGATTTTGCAATACCATGTTTTGTATGCCATTTTCCATGTCGAACCCCTACTGTCCAGAGACCTTATCTACCATGATAGGATAGGTAATGTTCTAATCTTCGTTTTGATATAAAGATCACGTGAAACGGACTTACGGTTTAGGATTTATGACCAAATTACTAAAAGTAGTTCGAATCCGTAAACGAAAGTTCGTAACTGTAATTGAACCCTCGTAAACTATGTAACGTCATGGCGAATCTTGGTAAATAAATACTAGAGGTAAAAAGGAAGGCGTGAAAGAAAACCGTATGTCAAAAGGATCATTTTTCGATTTATTAAAAATGTTCGAGTCGAGGTTAATCGCGAACGAACCCCTAAAAGACGACTCTTTTATAACTACGGTAAAACACTTAGAAAACGGGCGATAAAACTCGGAGTATAGTATTGGTTCGTAACGATCGACTTTAGAACTCATATGACTTAAGTATGTCCCAAGTATAAGTACAATGACGTGTCGTATTAACGAACGAATGTCGGGTCGGATCAGTGATAAAAGTAATCCACTAAAAGGGGTATAACGAGATAACTCGAGAACGTGTTTCGAATTAAGTATAACTTAACCTTTAATATGTTAAGTGATTAATCCCGAATGCCTTGGCTATTTATAGATCACCAAGCTGAATCGGGACCCGCTACCACTACCCCTTACCGTACTCGACTACCAGGCAAGTTTCAATTCCCTTCTTTTAGGCTGTTGTTGTGATTGAATAAATATATATATATGATTGCTGATATACATATGCCATTGCATGCATGCCTACTTTCAAGTTGAATTGATATACTTGTTCCCTGAATGTTATGGTTGGCTTATAAGCTAGATAGTTATATATCAGTTATAAGCCGGTTATTGTAAGACCCTCATAGAAGGGCGTATACATCTTATTAATCAAAAATAGACCGGGAGTCAATATTCCTTGATATATCGAGATTACCTCGGAGGAAAATATTTAAGTAAATATTTTCTATTATTTGGGCGACGAATATTATTTGAATATTCGTTCGAGACTAATTATTTTAACGATCCTTACTTCAAATAATTATTTGAACGTAACTGTTCAACGAATAATATTTCTCAATATGCATTCAGAGTCGAATTGATTATCGACTATTATTTCGAATATTCTTCTAAAGATGAGACTATTAAATGAATATTATTTGGATATTCTTTTAGAATATTATTCATTAAATGAATATTACTTTTGAATATTCATTTAAGATAGTAATTACCTGATGAATATTATTTTAATGTTCATCTAAAGCTTGATTTATTTATCGAGTCTTATCTCGAATATTCCTTTAAAGCTTGGATTACTAAATGAATATGACTTGATATTCATTTAGAATATTATTCATTAAATGATTATTACTTTTTCAATAAACATTTAAATTCCTAATTAATTATGAATATTATTTTGAATATTCATCCAGGGTTCTATTTAATCATCGAATATTATTTTAAATATTTTAAATATTTCTTTCAGGACTTATTAAGTAATGAATATTATTTTGAATATTCATTTGATTATTTAATTATGCAATAAATATTCTCTCGGTATTTCTTCAAGAATTATTTGGGAAATACTCTGATTAAAGATATTCTTTCATATTCCTAAATAATCTATAAAATATTTTAATTCAATAAATATTCTCTGGATATTTATTCCATACATAGAATAACCTCGATAAGGTTTATCTACTTCGATTATTACAGAAAATATCTCGGAGTCATATTATTATTAATCTTATATCAAGAAAGGTTCTCAGACATCATTCTTCTTTGAGTCTATCCCCTTAATAATAAGGGAACCTTACTTGGAAAATGTTATTTATCTTGTCGACTTCCCGGTCATAAAATATTCCCTTCACCCGCAACTCGGGTGCTGTTGACGTATTAAGTCGTTGTTTACCTTCTCATCTTTCGAGGGGTAAGATTACTAGAACAAGTTGATATCCGTTACCAAGTAATAGCTTGGGAGTTATTGGTAAATTTTCCTTTCCAACTAGATACGACTACTTTGTGGAGTCTTATCAACAAGTATTATACTTGGGGAAAGGGGGACGAACGTTACATTCAGAATCATGAATTCTATTTGAACTAGGAGTCGTGTAAGAGGCCGAGTAGCGCCGGTCCATCCCCTTTGGCCCAACCGTTGGCCGGGGAGAGCTAGTAAGGCGGTATACAAGTAAAGCCGTCAGTTCTTCCTTTTACCGGTAGTAAATCTAAATTGAGCTGTACGATCTCGACTGATCAGCAAGATTGGAACAGCGGGCGCGGTGAATACTCCATCATTGGTTCATCATCCAAATTTATTTATTTCCTGCAACATGATTACTGTTGGCAGAGTTGGAAAAATGTCATAACTGGAATTGCAACCTTTTCTTGCAAGTTCCTCTTCTTAATAACAATAAGAATATCTAGCTTACTTTGATGTAGCAGATATTTCTACAAACAAATACTTTAAGTTACCTTGTAACTTCATCGTTCATATTATACTGGCATCATTTCCGTAAATGCATGGCATATGGTTTG
This sequence comes from Saposhnikovia divaricata, assembly GCA_036435485.1. Taxonomy (NCBI): domain Eukaryota; kingdom Viridiplantae; phylum Streptophyta; class Magnoliopsida; order Apiales; family Apiaceae; genus Saposhnikovia; species Saposhnikovia divaricata. The sequence continues at coordinate 185,393,495 of CM071594.1, read as the reverse complement.
AAAGATACTTTTGAACTGTTATACATTATCGTTCAGTTATATATTATTGTTGGTGGGCTATTGCTCACCCTTGCTTTATTATTATATCACAACAACAGCTAGACCAGATGACTCGCACAAGGCGTACTCGACGCGGGCGAGGACGATGAGACTACCAGAGCTGAAGTAGAAGCTATTGGTAGGGTATATTTATTCTTTCAGTACCAAGAATATGGTCTAGTATGACTTATGTAAATGGATGGCAAAGAGTATGTATTTATATTGAAATTCTTTTGGATTGTAAGAACTCATAACGTGATTAATATAAATTTGATTGTTACTCTGATTTCATCTCTGGGACTATAACGGGTGCGTTTTATATTGTTGTGTTGGGTTATAGAGACGTAAATTATTTTATGTTAAGGAAAGTTCAATTGTTGTAGACAGAATTGGAAACCGTAACCACCGGATCCCGGACCCCGGATCTGGGGGTGTTACATGGAACAAGTTGATATCCATTAACGAGCAAAAGCTTGGGAAATGTTGGTGAATTTTCCTTTCCAACTAGATACGACTACTTTGTGGAGTCTTATCAACAAGTATTTCACTTGGGGAAGGGAGGACAAACTCTACGTTTCAATGTTGTGGATTTATTCGAACTAGGGGTCGTTTCAATGCTAAAACCACACGACCAGATCCCTGACCCCGGATCTGGGGGTGTTGCAGAAGTGGTATCAGAGTGTACATTATAAACACCAGAGATGAGGCGACGTTAAAACAATAAATTCACTAAGATAATAAGAACTCTTTCCAAGTTCATAGTCGGACTACTTAATGTAGTGATGACATATAAAACCCTTATGAGAACTCTAAAGTATCATGATAGTAACTTAGCTCGATATCGTATCGACGAGTAAGGCGTCAGACCTTGAGGCGTACGAGCAGCAGCGCGATAATGCTTTATATGCTGAAGATCAGCGGGTAAATTCGATGGAGTACCCTACTGGAGAACCAGAAGAGGTTCAAGCAGATAAGGAAAATCCTGTTAGGATAAAGAGCTTACCCTCGAGGAATGAGGGCTGTAGGCAGAAAGACTGAGATGATTAAGGTATAGTGCTCAGAAAAGTAAGCATAAAGGACTAAGCTATTAGCAAGAGAACTGAAGATTCATGTTGGATTCGTGGCCGGACTACTGGAGGTAGTACGAGCAAGTAAGACGGATTGGAAGAATTACTTGAGATCTTATACGGGAATAGATGAGAATCATTAGAGACTTTCATATTAACGAAAAGAGTACTAGAGGGATGTATGATTATCAAAGACATCGATATAGGACGAGGAGCAGAGTCCCTAGGAATAGTTAAGAAGGAGACAGTAAGTGCTATATCATTTGACAAATGAATTAGTATGAATATTGTCAGTAATAATTCGCCATAAGAAGGCAGATGTCATAGGTTGTAATTTATAGAACCAAATTGAGGTTGATGAAGTTGTTTTTGAATCAGTTAGAAAGTAAAGACATTGGGAAGTGACAGCATGATTGGATAAAGTTATATAAGGAAGTAGTAAGCAAGGCAATGATCTCAGAACCTACCGGAAAATAAGACCAGTGAGTCAAGATGAACTCGTAATGAGACTACTGCCAGAGACTGAGTATAGAGTTAATTCAACTCAGTTAAATGATGAACAAAAAAACGTTGGATGCATGTGATTCAGAGGAATATTAAATTCTTTCTTTTGGTTGAATGGATTATAGTAGTTACCTTAAGTTTACTCCGACGCGGAATTATAATGGATCAAGTAATACGATCAGCAGTTAAAGAGAAAATCTTTCTGGAGCTAAAAGATGAAATTGGTAATGACCAAGAGTTGGCATTGCTTAATGGAAAAAGGAGACTTTGTGCTTCCAACAACGACGCTTCACATAAAGGATTAGGATGTGTGCTTGCGTAACACGACAAAGTACTTGCGGATGCATTCGGACAGCACGGTCCACCTAATCGGATGGCCTTAGTAATGCCAATTTTGTGGAACAACCAACTCCGACGGTAATGTTCCTTCTGAGACTAGTGGTTAGGTAGACTGACATTTGGTAATATTGAATATCAGGATGTATAGGTATCAGGATGTTATGACAGGTTTCAGTTTGAAACTGTTGAGTCCCTTCTAAGGGATGTATATAATTGGTTCCTCTCCAGTGGATAAACTTCCAACCTGATGACGATTATTTCGTTAATTATGACTGCTTATGGTTCTACCTGCTTGGAGGTTCATAGAACTATTCTTCGGGTTTCGAGACTGGTCTCCTTAATGTTACCAGTAGATGGCTAGATTGACCAAAAAAAAAATTTCCCTGATTCTGGAAAGAACTTCAACGAATTTTGGCAAACCTTGTCTTTCTGATTATTAGAGAACGTCATGGAAGAGAGTAGAAACTGGAGCGAACCCTGTGATTTGGGTAAGGATGCCGTAAAATTGGTTAGTAGACGGACCCTGAGTATTACAATAGATGGTAGAGATAAAATGATGAAGTGAGATTGGATGAAAACGGGAAATGTAAGTAAGAAACCAGTCGGACTGAGAAACTCCGGGATTGACTTAATTGAAAAGGCTGTTATGCCAGGAATGGTAAGCTTGCGTGGCACGCGGGACTGATAAGAATAGTTGAAAAGATAAAAATAGAGGAAAGGTGACCGGAGACGGTGCTGAGTAGCCGATTAAGACTTATATGAAGAAAAGTTTTGAAAAGGTAGAAAGGTATCAAAGAAGAAGACACTATGCCGGCAATTGCTAGGAAAGTAATGCTAATTAGCCAACCCCTACAATAATATATTTTATTTTAGTGTGGCCAGTTGAGGCCAAGTCACAAAGGATTATCAAGTGACTAGACCAGCAATGAAAGGACAAAGCAGGGTTGTTTCTAAGTAAGCACCGACTGCAAGGGCTTCTGATATAAAAGAAATATTAATGAGATCGTAGGAATCTTCTACTGAACCCTTTGCAACCCATGTTTGGATTGAGAATTTACTAGACTTTTTGGAATGGGGTCACCCGTACTAAAGTGATTCATGTGTATATGATTGCCCAAGATTACGAGTAAAAATTGAAGTATAATGACTTGAGATGTATGATGTTAGGGTATTATAAATACCATGAATATATTATGACTAAGGGAAGTAAACAATGAAGGTTTATGAAGAGAGTATATAAATGGTCAGAGATTGAACAGTATGCTGTAGAAAGTTTGTCTGAGGCAAGTACCTTTGCGAAGAACGATAAGTACTAAGAGATTCACGTTGAACTCGACTAATATCTTCCAAAACATCCTTGCTCCCATTACCAAGTTCTGTAAGAGAGCAGATAGACATACGTTGTCCTTTGGAAAGTCGAAGAGGCTGGCAACTATCTGAAAGTAGAGGTTAGCATTAAGCCACCGATCGATTATCAAAGGAGAATAATGGAAAAGAGACCCTTATTATGGATACATGATCTGATTGCCAATTATAGGATGCAAGAATTCCTTGGCAGTTGAATTAAGGATAGGTTATCCATAAATTAAGACAAACCCTGGGGAATGCACAAGGGATGGCATTAACCCTAATAAAGACATTGTGAATTCAGATGATATGAGTTGGATTTGATAAGGCGACAATAACCTGTAAGAATTATTAAAAAGAGCTCTAGAAAGAACATAGATAGAATTATTAGAGTATTGATCAATGATGTTTTGATATACCCTGTACCTAGAAAATACAGGAGGAATGATGAGGGCGACCTAAGAAACCTTACAAGGAAAAAGTTAATATACTGAGTTTCAAAATAGAAGTTTGGTAGAGAATGTATGACATAGTAACAATAATGCCAGATGAGGCATGTATGAAACCCTGAGGAAGTATGGATTGAACCTATAAAGGTTGAGATTATCCTAAGATAAGGAAAGAACTAAGAAAAGAAGTATCCTAAGTAGGATTGGGAATAAACGTGATAAAGTTCCCACGGGTAGGTGGAAGCAATGACTTATAGAAAAAGACTGATAGATATATTTTTCTCCTTCAGCAGAGCTTAAGGGAGAATGCTTTCACCCAACAGTGATGGGAATGAGGTAGAAAAGTTTGAGTTGGAATGTATCCAGAGAACATGGATTACAAGAAATTTTTAGTATCAGGAAGGGCCAATGAGGTGGCCGACAGTCTAAGTATAGAAGAATAATTACAAATGTTCATACCAAAGAAACAGGAAGATATTTGGAAGGACCTTGAAGGTCATATCGGAGTGGAGGAATTTACATTCCTTCTGATGAATGTGCAAGAATCGACGGTAATAATAGTTTAAGTAAAGATTCGATTCCCGATATTGTCTTAAGAAAACTACACACCGTAGAAGGTCCCGTTTTGAGGCAAACCAGGACCATGATACAAAATTGACGAAATAAACCATTAAGTTTCCAGTCTTTTATGGAAGATGTATGAGTGATACTTTTATCAACCGGATATAGCTGCGATGCTTGAAACTCTTCTACAATTTTATCTACTTCATGTAAAAGCTACATCAAGTTCACGAAGTGTTCCTTATGGATAAGGAATAGTGATTACTTTGTCTCCCTAAAGGATTTGAACCCGTAGGGTTAGCTATTAACACATTACGTAAACAACAGGCGATGGTGATTCTTCTAATCAAATAGATGATAACGTAAAGATAAAGAAAGTGCTTCTATTGATAAGCTAAATGGCATGTTGATGAATGACAAGCAATTTTGTGTTAGTGTACTTCTGCACAAACAAGATAGAGAATATGAGGTTGATGATTCATGATGCTAAATGTATTCCCGTAGAAAGAATTAATGAGACTTGGAGGGAAGGGCAGTTGAGCCCGAGAATAATTGGGCCATCTGAGAGTTTAAAAGTGTTCGGAAGGTAGCATTCGAGCTAGTTTTACCCCCAAAACTTATAGCATGATCATAACGTGTTTCATGTGGCAATACAGTGCCAGTAAAATGCGAATGCTCGATAGATGATAAGAGTACAAGCAGGTAGATATACGACCTGGTCTGACTTACGAAAGACAACATGTGGAAAGCCACGGGTAGAAAAGAACAAGTGATGAGAAACAAGGTTGGCAGGAGTGTATTATATTGGATCTAAGAAAAAGGGGTCGGCTAGATTCATTTCGGAGGGTTTAAATTGGAATAATGTGATGATTATAGGGTAAAGGTGACGGGATACCAATAAGGAGGTGCCAAGTGCAAAAGATGTCTCAATAAAGAGATGAAGGTGGAAGTAAATAACAGAAGTAAATAAGAATCAGATAATAAGAAGGATGTGATTGATTAAGAAAAGGCTGGGAAAGAAACTAGGGAATGTGAAGCAAGGAATGTTATGAATGGATTAATAAAAGGGTTTTCTAATGAATTCTCGGGATGACAACCTGATAGGGTTAGTATTATAAATATGAAAAAGCTAGTAGCGTGACATGGAATGTCGGTAACAATGGTGTCAAGCGAGAAACTAAGATTTAACCTGAGAGGTTGAAATATTTTCCAAAAAGTGAGCATTGCTAAGGTTGAACCAGAGTATAAGTCCATAGAACAGTGGACAAAGCAGCAAGATATGTTGACACATGAGATTGCGATCAAATAGTATTGGATATAATTATGATTAATTTCTTCTTTGATGAACCTCTATAGTTCAGAGGTAAATTCTGAGTATGATATTTTACAATCATGAAATCTTTCTATAATCCTTTAGAATTATTTTCTTTTCTTCTCTTTTATTCATCTTCTTTATGAATTGAGAAGAACAACCCTTTAAGGAGGGGAGGTACTGCTACGTGACTATCTGTCTATGTGATAGAAGTCTAAGTGGAATACCACAACTTGCTTAATTGCTTGTCAAGTACTAAAGGCTGGCCCCCTTCTGTACTAACTATGCAATATAACAAATGTTCATTGATCATAGTGATCTCTCAATAAATCTTTCCACTTCTCTATATTGATCGAGACTGCGAAGATTAAAGCGATTAGGAAATGCACAGTACGAGCGAGGTTATCTCCGAATTCGCAGCACGATAGTGATACCAAAGCCACTGCAGGTATCAATAAGGATAAGACTGAGTAAGAGCATAACCCGGATAGTGTGTTGTACAAAAAGTAGCAAAGTAGATGGAAAAGGATAAAGTACGTATAGTAGCACCAGTAGATGTGCGGAGAAAGGGTAGAACGACTAAGAATTGACCGGGAAGCTAAAAAGTGAACGACATACAAACGACTCTTTGCTTCCTACCTGATTCCGGGACGGAATCCTTTTAAGGAGGGGAGACTGTAAGAACCCCAAATTTTGGATATAATTAAAACTTTTTCTTATGTACTGAGGTAATGGTGAATAGTGATTACGACTACGATGTAACGATTGAGATAATGAATGAAAGGAATAGATTTGGATTCAAATGTTTATATGCCATGAAGAATACTATTGGTTGACACTTTAGATAAGAATTATCTATCTCCTAGGGAATTGAGATTTGATAATTCTAAAGGAGAAGATTATTCTTATGTCATCGAAATCGTTATCTTTTATTGGTCCAGTGGGTCCGTACAAAGGTTAAGGAATGATCGAAAGAGATCAGGGACATTTGTACAACCCTAAGAGGAGGAGTAAAGAAAAATGGATGAATAGTGATTTTGGTGGACATAGGAATATTATTAGACGATGCTATATAGAAGTACCCGGAACGAAATTCTGAGTTCGTATTAGTGATCCAGGGGGAAAAAGAGTGTATGTAAAAGCTGTCGGATTCTGAAAAATAGCATTTTTATTTTCCCCGAGATTTTCCTGGACACTGAAAGACTTAAGTAATTATTGAAGGGACTTAAGGAAAATAGGTTAAAGAATTATTAAAGAGGATGGAGGATGATAGTATAAATATTAAGACGGATTCCGGTAAAACCCTAACTAGAAACGATTGAGTTATTCCTCCGAACGATCAATGAATTGAGTAATAAATGGACAAAGAAACAAGTAGAGATCCAAGAGATATGATGAGCTAGTGGAAGGTGACATAATCACTTTATGCAAGATAAGATCAAAGAAACCAAGCTAGTTACAAAGCTAACTAGTAATCTTAGGAATCAAACCAAGTACTTAGCATTCTTTCTCATCCTACCACACCAAAGTCAACACTTGTCCACCAATATGATGTATGCCATGACCTAGTACCTTTAATAAAGTAACTTTATGGTATATATTTTCCTAATAATGCAATAGATGCAAGCAAGACCAAGCAACTCCATTTCTCTCCATTTTGAACAAACTGCCCAGCAGAACCTCCTCCAAGAAGAAAATTCATATCTCCATTTCTATCCATGATAAAATCACCAAATTTTAACCATAGCTTCTCCACTCCATGGTCAACATTATTTCAAAATTTCATGGAAATCTAATGAGTGTAGCCTAGTCAAATACCTTTCCCAAATTGAAGAAACCAAACTGCCTGTTCTTGAAAGTTTTCTGTAACGATTTTCAAACAGCCATATCTCCTTCATTACTCAATGGAATTTGGTGTTCTTTAGCTTGTTGGAAAGATGGTTAGATTCTCTACAACTCTCCTTTAGAAGCCTTGTCCAGAAAATCATGGTAAGGGCCTCGTTTTTGCAAATCTTTGAACTGATGAATAATAACCTTCATGAACTAACTTTGATTTCTTGTTTTGTTTGGATGATCTAAGAAATCCTAAGGCTATACAAGGACAAACCAAGGCTTAGTCATGTATTAGGATACTCCAGGGAAGGTATAAATCTTAAGAAACCGTAGAACTTATTTTGAGTTTTTGTGATTATTGGATTAGTTTTGATGATGATGTGGTTTTAAGCATGTAAGCATGATTATGTAGTTGATTTACTTGATTTAGTTGATTAAGAGGATGAGTTGAGATGTTCCTGGACTTATGAGGTGTATATCATGAATGTAAGATGTTTGGTTTGCCCGGTGTGGCTTGGTTGTGTTGTTATGATTTTTGGAACGTCCGATTTATAGCCGTCGTAATGCCGAATTTTTGTTAACACTTAGAAACCGAGCATGAGAGTAAATATTAATCCCTGACCTTGATAATATTATGACTGGTCCTTGTAGATCACGAGCCATAGATCGTTTTGGCACAAGAATTGAAACATTCTGACTTACGGTTTAGGAGTTATGATCAAATTACTAAATTTGGTTCGGAACCGTAAGTAAAAGTTCGTAACTTCAATTGAACCCTCATAAAGCATGTTACTCAATGGCAAATCTTAGTAAATAAATACTAGGGGTCATAAGGAAAGTATGAAAGAAAACCACATATCAAACGGATCATTTTCCGATTTTATAAAAATGTTTGAATCGAGGTTAAACGCGAACGAACCCCTAGAAAACGAACGATAAAACTCGAGGTGTAATCTCGTTTCGTAATCGATCAACTTTAGAACTTATACGACTTAAGTATATACCGAGTGTGGGTACGATGACATGTCGTAATAGCGAACAAATGTCGGATCGTAGCGGTAATAAAAAGAGTTACACTAAAAGGTGTATAACGAGATAATTCGAAAACGTGTTTCGATTTAAGTGAAGTTTTTACCTAGACTTTTAAAAGGTGTTAAGTGGTTAATCTCGAATGTTCTGATTGTTTATGGATCATCGAGCAGACCCAGGACACGGTATCTCCACCCACACCCAATTACCAGGCAAGTGTTCGAAACTTTGAACCTGCTGTTGTGATAATATATATATATATATATATATATATATATATATATATATATGATTGCCATCTTACATATGCCATAGCATGCATGCCTATTGTCAACTTATACTATGATATATGTTCTCTGAATTGCTATTAGCTTATAGACTAGATACGAATTATCAGTTATAAGCCGGATTGTTTTGATAAGACCCTTAGCGAAGGGCATATGATATTCATTCTTAAATATAGACCGGGAGTCGGTATTCTGAGATACAGATAGTCGTGGAAACCCGGAGGGATTCCAACGACAGATTATTATTGATATTGAGGAATGTTATTATTAAACGTTATTTATATTTCCATAAAGTATCAATTATTTGGAAATATTTCGAGAAAAGTTATTCGAGTATTATCTCAGTCGAGAGATATTAAATGAATGTTAGTTTTGAATATTCATTTAGAGTTGATTATTTAAGGAATTTTATTTTGATATTCATTAGAATGTTATTTATTAAATGAATATTACTTTCGAATATTCATTTCAGGTTTATGTACTTAAGGAATATTATTTTAAAATATTCATTTGAAGTTCTAATTACTTAAGGGATATTATTTCGAATATTCCTTTAAAGTTTTGATTACTAAATGAATATTATTTGGATATTCATTTAGAAGATTATTTATTAAATGAATATTATTATCAAATATTCATTTAAAGTTTGACTCATTTATTGAATATTATTTTAAATACTTATTGGAGTCTAATTATCAATGAATATTATTTTGAATATTAATTTAAGGAGTGATTTATTTAGTAAATAATTCTATATATTCATTCGAGGATTACTTATGTGCAATATTATGATTTAATAATATTCCGTAATTATTATTCAGTTAATAAATATTCTTGGAATATTTATTTAATTCTTTTAAATTCATTTTAAAATGATTTATATTATTTGGGGATTATCTTTCAGCTCCAGATATTATGTAAAATATTTCGGAGTCTTTTTACGACTATTTTATCAAGGAAAGGTTCCCAACTCTTTATTTTTTTTCATTTAAATCTATCTTAAAAGGATTTAAATGCTCGCTCAAACTTCCATATTATAAGGGAACCTTACTTGAGAAAGGTTATTTATCTTGTTGACTTCCCGGTCATAATTTATCCTTTTCACTCGCAACTTGGTTGCTATGGACTCATTAAGTCTGTGTGTACCTTCTCATCATTCGAGGGGTAAGATTGTTGGAACAAGTTGATATCCATTAACAAGCAAAAGCTTGGGAAATGTTGGTGAATTTTCCTTTCCAACTAGATACGACTAATTTGTGGAGTCTTAGCAACAAGTATTTCACTTGGGGAAGGGAGGACAAACTCTATGTTTCAATGCTGTGGATTTATTCGAACTAGGAGTCGTGTGTAAGAGGCCGAGTCGCGCGGTCCATCACAAGGCCTAACCATTGGTCAGGGAGTTACTATTAAAGGCAATCGACAAGTGGAGCCGTCAGTTCTTCCATCTACCGGTAGTAAACTATAGTGGGCTGTACCATCCTCGACTGATCATTAGGGAGCGGGACAGCTGGCGCGTGATAACTACAGTATTGGTTCATCTCCCAAATTGGGAATTCCCCGCAACACGTATCGAAGAGACTTCTTTCAGGTTGACGGTGTCTTCCGCAACACGTATCGAAGAGACTTCTTTCAGGTTGTAGGACTTCGAAAAATGTTAATAACTGGAATTGCAATATTTTCCTTGCAAGTTCCTCTTTATATGATAAATGATAATATCTTGCTTATTTTGACTTAGTAGATATTTCCACAAAATAAATACTTTAAGTTACCCTGTAACTTCATCCTTTATATTATACTGGCACTAACTTCGTTAATGCATGGCATATGGAAATAATGATATTTCGAACTGTTATATACTATCACTGATAAGTGGATTTTATATCCACTTGGATCGCTTAAATTCGGCTTAAATTGATTGACTTGGCCTCAAGTTTATTGTAGTTTTGATGTGTTTTGCTTAGTTGTGCAGACTTACAAGAATGTCGATTATGGGTGATGCATCTATCGTGTTTAGAAGATTAATTGATTAAAATTCGGATTTTCCGGGAAGGTTGCGCAGTCTAGACTGTTTTGGCCATATCTGGAGTTCTAGAAGTCCGTTTTCAGCGATCTTACAGCTCACGCGAAGCTTGAGAGATTTTTTACAACCTGGGATAGATAGCAGGTGTAGGGAGAGTGCTGAATAAATTCGCGAACGTGTTCTATGAGAAGCAAAGCAGAAAAATTCCACTTTTGTCCTTTTTCTAATTCTTTTTATATTTTTGGCAGGTTTTAGTACCTTAATCGAATTCTAATTGTAATAGAAGGTAATTTCCTGCTGGGCAAAAAATCAAAAGCCTATTTAAACACATCTTAGCATTGTAATTAGGAGAGTTCTTTTTATTATTATTGTAACAAAGCTTAGATCTGCAAGGGAGAAAAGGAGAGAAGGATTCAACGCTCGTGACAAGCAACAGATCTAGATCTACTTCATCTTTTGTTCTAGATTTGTTTTCTCAACTCTTGTTTTATTAATATTATTACTTCTTTTATTCATATCTTGTTTTATATCATGTTTTCATCAAATCCCATGATGATGAACGGTTCAATTATGAGCTAATCGTTGTCATGGGATTCTAACGGAGTTATCTATGTAGCTTAGTAGTTTGCATGCTTTAAAGATTTATGTGTAATGAATTCTTGATATCCTCGTATGGTTGTGTTTCATGTATTTAGATGCGTCGCGAACATCTGATTTGTTAATCTCTTGCTAAACGAGAGTGGATCTTGAGATTTAGAACTTGCCATGCTAGCATAGGATAGGTTGATGTTTTAACATCATGATTTGTGGCGTAAATTGAGATATTATGCTGCCCTATGTGATCTTAATAGAGAACTTGTTCTTCAACCGTTATGTTTTCAAATCTTTAGAGATATAGGGTCTAAGCATAATTGGTGTCTATTCATCTTCTATCTCTTTTGTGGATGTATGTTTAGTTTGGTATTCGTATACTGAGAAGTAGCGTATACTTATTTCGTGTTGTCTGATCGGATATCAAAACCATCACATACATTGATTAAAGGCATCGACTCTAAGTGAAGTAGATAATTAAGTTAGGATCCCATGTTTTTATTCTTATAAGAAATTCAGATTTAATTCTCAATAGTTAATTAGTTTTTACTTTGCATCTTAGTTTAATTTAGATAATTAAACCCCATATTTGTTAATTATCTTAGCAGTGAATTAAGATCATACATTGTTGAATAGGCACATTAGCTGAAAAGAACTTAACCAGATCTCAGTGGAACGAACTTAATTGTATTACTTGTGACCACGTATACTTGCGTGATATTGTGTAAACAAGTTTTTGGCGCCGCTACCGGGGATCATCGGTGTTTTGTTTAGTTTATGTACTTGTCATCGGTGGTCGTTAGCATTCACTGACTCGGATTTCTTACTTAGTTGTTTGTTTAGTGGCGTTTCAGGTACTTGAACGTTTATGCGAACACGTTTGCAAACTCGTAAACTAGCAGAAGAAGAACTTGTAGCAGTAAAAGAGATGGCAGACTTACCAGCAGCAGTCAAGGCTTTGAAGGACTATTCACAGCCAAAGATCAATGACATACAATCTAGTATTGTCAGGCCAGCTATTGCAGCGAACAACTTTGAGATCAAGCCGAGCACAATTCAGATGGTGCAGAATTCGGTTCAGTTTGGGGGTGCTGCGACAGAGGATCCTAACATGCACATCCGGGACTTTATCGAGATCTGCGACACCTTCAAATTTAATGGTGTGTCGGATGATGCTATCAAGTTGAGGCTTTTCCCATTCTCTTTAAGGGATAAGGCTAAGGGCTGGTTACACTCTTTACCAGCTGGTTCCATTACTACATGGGATGATCTTGCTCAGAAGTTTCTTACTAAATTCTTCCCTATGGCAAAAACTGCAGCAATAAGGAATTAGTTAACTCAATTTCAACAGCAATCTGGCGAGTCTTTGTGTGAGGCTTGGGAACGTTATAAGGAGATGCCACGAAAGTGTCCTCATTATGGCATGCCTGATTGGATGGTTATTAATGGTTTCTACAATGGGTTGGGAGCACAGTCTAGGCCTTTGCTAGATGCAGCATCAGGTGGAGCTCTGTGGGCTAAGAGCTATGAGGAAGCTTATGATCTTATTGAGATGATGTCTGCTAATGAATATCAAAATCCAACCCAGAGGCTATCACAAGGCAAGGTAGCAGGAATTTAGGAAGTTGACACAACTTCAGCTATTGCAGCTCAGTTGAAGGCTCTTACGATGAAGGTGGATTCTCTTGCTAATTATGGAGTTCAGCAGGTTGCTAGTATTTGTGAGCTATGTGCGAGCGCACATGAGACGAATCAGTGTGCTATCTCTTCAATCAAGGCTATCCGCAGCAGTATGCTCCAAGGCAATCATATCAGCCTCTAGGATTTCAGCAGCAGCCCCAGGCTCATGCGGGGCAATCATCTAATGAAAAATCAGAAATGGATGATTTGAGGATGATGAAGAACCTGCAAGCTTCTCAAAAGGTCTTGGAAAACCAGATGGGACAGATTACAAGTTCCTTACTTAGTATGCAACAAGGAACTCTTCCTAGTGATACGGAAGTTAATCCAGGCAGAAGGGAAAGCAAAGAATAGGTCAATGCAGTTTCTTTGAGATCTGGAAAAGTCAAGAGGGATCCTAAATCAGCGGCTAAGGAAGATGAAGATGTTCAGAATCAGCAGGTTGAAAAATCTGCAGTGCCAGAAATTGAGAAATCTGATTTAGTGGCTGATCAGCTTGATGGTGAGAAGAGCAAGAACCCTGTTGAAAAGTCTACTCCGGAGCAATCTTCAAAGAATAATCAGATCTATCCTCCTCCTCCATATCCTGGATGCTTGCAGAAAAGTCAAGAGAAACAGTTTCAGAAGTTTATGGATGTCTTCAAGAAATTGTCCATTAACATTCCTTTTATTGAAGCATTGGAGCAGATCCCGAGGTATGCAAAGTTCATGAAGGATATATTGTCACGAAAGAGAAGGTTGGAAGAATTTGAAATAGTGGCATTAACGGAGGAGTGTAGTGCAGTTCTGCAGCAGAAGTTGCCACCCAAACTTAAAGATCCGGGAAGTTTCACCATCCCTTGCACTATTGGCAACCTTTCTTTTAGCAAGTTCTTGGGTGACTTGGGAGCTAGCATCAATCTCATGCCTTTATCTGTGTTCAAGCAACTTGGTCTGCCGGAGCCAAAGCCAACCAATATCTCTTTGCAGTTGGCTGATCGATCTATCACATATCCAAGGGGCATAGTGGAGGATGTTTTGGTGAAAGTTGATAAGCTTATCTTCCCAGCTGATTTTGTTATCTTGGATTTTGAAGAAGACAAGAAGATTCCCATAATCTTGGGAAGGCCTTTTCTAGCTACAGGCCATACTTTGATTGATGTGCAAAAAGGAGAGCTTACAATGAGGGTGCAAGATCAGAATGTCACCTTTAATGTTTTCAAGGCCATGAAATTTCCGACAGAGGATGAAGAGTGTTGCAGTGTGGAAATAGTTGATACGGGTCAGAGAAAGAAGTTTGATCAGTTGTTGAGCGAAAAGTCGGACACACACGTGCTACAGTATCACATCAGTAATTTCATTGACAGTTCTTCAATTCGAGATCTTTCGAATGTAAAGCTTGGGAAACCTCCACCACATTTGAGGTATGTCCTTTTGAATAATGAGCTAGTGATTTTTGAAGAGGGGCATAATAATGTGTTGCGAAGGTGGAAAGCAGATGATAAGGAAGAAGAAAGTTTTGTTCAGCCGTTCGAGTTGGAGAAGCACCTTAGAGGTGTGAAGAAGAAAAAGAAGAGGATTAGGCCGTTGGGTGGTAAAATTAGGTTGAAGTCTGACGGAAGAGAATTGTGGAAAGCAAGCAAACAAGAGGTCAACGTTCGTATGAATGGTCTTTCTGTTGAGAACGGTTCAGTTATTCTTTTGAAACCGCCATGAGTTGAGGAAGTAACGTCAAGCTATTGACGTTAAAGAAGTGCTTCGTGGGAGGCAACCCATGCATTAGTGTTGAGAGAAGAAAAAAAAAGAGTGTTCCAAAAAAGAAAAAAAAATATGAGTGTTGTAAAAAAAAATGAGTGTAGGAAAAAAAAATTTGAGTGTTTTGTAAAAAAAAAAAAAAAAAATTAAGTGAACAGTACGCAGGCTGCGCCTGTGTAACGCAGGCTGCGCCTGCGTTTCTGTTTCTCGGGCAGGCTGTGGCTCTGTAACACAGGCTGCGCCTGCGTTACTGCCTCTCGCGCAGTCTGCGCACCTGTAACGCAGGTTACGCCTGCGTTACATCCTCAAGAAATTTTTTTTTCTGCCCGATTTTGGTGTTTTAACCTACAAAATTTCCCCACAATCTATTCCAACTCTTATTCCCTCATCCTTAAATCTTAATTCTGCTTCTATTTCAATTCCAAGACCCTCTCATCATTCTAAACCTATATCTATTCTAATTCATATTCTATAATTCCTTAAATCCTATTTCTATCCTACAACAAATTTCATACCCTCTCAAATCACTCCGTTACATGTTCAATTTATATTCATCCTATCACTCCATTATATATATATATACACCTATTCATACAAAACCAATTCATTCTCTAAACCTCTACATCTCTAAAAAATTCAAGTTCAAGAAGGATTCAAGTTTGGGGGAAGTTTAATTGCAAGTTCACCTCTTCGATTCGTATTGGGTAAATCTTTTTCTCTAATATTATTTTTATTACGAATTTATGTTCTTGTAATTGGGGGTTTTGTAGTATTCTTGTTATTTGGGAAGTGGATAGTCTATGGAGCTCGTACGCATTATCCTCCACCAGATTCATCCGAGGAGGGTGATGACTCAGCTGGTTAGGTATGTTTTCTACTTTCCCTCGTATTTACTTCCATTCAATGCGGACATTGAATATTTTAAGTTTGGGGGTGGTTTGAGGGATTAGTAGTTGTTGTTGTATTATGTGTTCATGTAGGATTTCATGTTTTGCATATTAGTAGTAGTAATTCATGCATGTATGTTCGTATTAATTATGTTTATTTCATATAGGACATTCTGTTTTTATTTCTTGTATACCATGTGAGTTCATATTAGTTGCATTTCATGGCATGCATATTTCATGATCCCTTAGGACGAGCTAATTCTGATTGGTAGGTAGGTGTCTAATTGAGTGTGGTAATGATGAATAGAGGGTTGACTTATAGTTTCTATGAAATTGACTTATGTGTTTCGGAAACAAAACTAATTACACAGTCTCATTGGGTGCTTTTGGGCTAGGTTAGGGTCATGTTTGTTTGGATGTTTTGAGATTTAATCACTTGTTTATATTTAGAATTTTCGTTATTCCCTTGATAGCGTAGTAGCACTAAAGTCTAAGTTTGGGTGAAAACATGGATTTCATGCTAGTTGTTGGCTAGGTGTCAAATGGCTAGTAGCCGGCTCATATTTATATGAGTAGTCTAGGGTTGGAATTGAGATTTCTCATTCCAGATTGCATATATGAAAAAAAAGAAAAAAAAACAGAAAAAGAAAAAAAAAAGAGAAAAAAAAAGTTATGTGAATTGTTAAATGCAAAATTAACCAGGATGAGCTCTTTAATACTCGAGCTATTAAGTTCGCGAGGACTTTGTGCCTAGTGACCTAAGGCTTTTATAGTCTGGGATCCACTAACCCAACGCTCTCTACATGGGTATTATTGTATAAGCCTTTCAGGGTCTCATCCATTGCACGGTTAATAAGCATGCCTGTATATATTTGTCGTAGTAGTTAGTAATAAAGCATGAATTTCTGTATACCTTGGATAAGGATGGAGGTGTTCCAAGGTTATGAAGTGTCCACAGTCTATTCTATTTATAAACCTGTGATTGTCTTGACGAAGAGCATGTATGATCTTTGACCTAGTTTTGGGAGTATTTCTGATGAGCATTGCACACACGCACGTTTCTGTTCATGTATTGTTAGTATACGGGAACTTGGTCGAGCTCTATTTCGATTTAGTTGCATTCTTTGAGATATTTTCTTGTTAGTTGGTTTTGGTTAGTTTGAAGGGGATCGTTGCATTTTCATTCTAGTTGCATTCATGCATTGCATTGCATTAGGTTAATTGGATTTTGTGGGTACATTCGCTATAGGCCCTCACGAGAACTTACTCGTCCACTGGGGCTGCCTAGGGGTTTAAAGGGCTTGTTGCATATGCCAAATGCAACCGTGATCACCTACGGAAGTGGTACTAGTTAGTTAGTTAGTTGTAATTGTTTATGCTTGAGGACAAGCATCGGTTTAAGTTTGGGGGTGTGATAAGTGGATTTTATATCCACTTGGATCGCTTAAATTCGGCTTAAATTGATTGACTAGGCCTCAAGTTTATTGCAGTTTTGATGTGTTTTGCTTAGTTGTGCAGACTTACAAGAATGTCGATTATGGGTGATGCTTCTATCGTGTTTAGAAGATTAATTGATTAAA
The DNA here is from genome assembly GCA_036435485.1 of Saposhnikovia divaricata. Lineage (NCBI taxonomy): Eukaryota > Viridiplantae > Streptophyta > Magnoliopsida > Apiales > Apiaceae > Saposhnikovia > Saposhnikovia divaricata. The sequence continues at coordinate 185,376,236 of CM071594.1, read as the reverse complement.
ATTCGGATTTTCCGGGAAGGTTGCGTAATCTACACTGTTTTGGCCATATTTGGATTTCTAGGAGTCCATTTTCAGCGATCTTACAGCTCACGCGAAGCTTGAGAGATTTTCTACAACCTGGGATAGATAGCAGGTGCAGGGAGAGTGCTGAATGAATCCGCGCGCGTGTTCTATGAGAAGCAAAGCAGAAAAATTCCAGTTTTGCCCCTTTTCTAATTCTAATTATATTTTGGGCAGGTTTTAGTACCTTAATCGAATTCTAATTGTAATAGAAGGTAATTTCCTGCTGGGCAAGAAATCAAAAGCCTATTTAAACACATCTTAGCATTGTAATTAGAAGAGTTTTTTTATTATTATTGTAACATAGCTTAGATCTGCAAGGGAGAAAAGGAGAGAAGGATTCAACGCTCGTGACAAGCAACGGATCTAGATGTACTTCATATTTTGTTCTAGATTTGTTTTCTCAACTCTTGTTTTATTAATATTATTACTTCTTTTATTCATATCTTCTTTTATATCATGTTTTCATCAAATCCCATGATGATGAACGGTTCAATTATGAGCTAATCGTTGTCATGGGATTCTAACGGAGTTATCTATGTAGCTTAGTAGTTTGCATGCTTTAAAGATTTATGTGTAATGAATTCTTGATATCCTTGTATGGTTGTGTTTCATGTATTTAGATGCGTCGTGAACATCTAATTTGGTAATCTCTTGCTAAACGAGAGTGGATCTTGAGATTTAGAACTTGCCATGCTAGCATAGGATAGGTTGATGTTTTAACATCATGATTTGTGGCGTAAATAGAGATATTATGTTGCCCTATGTGATCTTAATAGACAACTTGTTCTTCAACCATTATGTTTTCAAATCTTATAGAGATATAGGGTCTAAGCATAATTGGTGTCTATTCATCTTCTATCTCTTTTGTGGATGTATGTTTAGTTTGGTATTCGTATACTGAGAAGTAGCGTGTACTTATTTCGTGTTGTCTGATCAGATATCAAAACCATCACATACATTGATTAAAGGCATCGACTCTAAGTGAAGTAGATAATGAAGTTAGGATCCCATGTTTTTATTCTTATAAGAAATTCAGATTTAATTCTCATTAGTTAATTAGTTTTTACTTTGCATCTTAGTTTAATTTAGATAATTAAAACCCATATTTGTTAATTATCTTAGCAGTGAATTAAGATCATACATTGTTGAATAGGCATATTAGCTGAAAAGAACTTAACCAGATCTCAGTGGAACGAACTTAATTGTATTACTTGTGACCACGTATACTTGCGTGATATTGTGTAAACAATCACTGTCCTGCTATATTATTGTTGGTGGGCTATTGCTCACCCTTGCTTTATTATTATATCACAACAACAGCTAGACCAGATGACTCGCACAAGGCGCACTCGATGCTGGCGAGGACGATGAGACTACCGGAGCCGAAGAGAAAGCTATTGGTAGGATAGATTCATTCTTTCAGTACCAAATATATGGGCTGGTATGACTTATGATAATGGATGCCAAAGAGTAAGTATTCACATTGTAATTCTTTTTGGATTGTAAGAACTCATAATGTAATTAATAAAATTTGGTAGTTACTCTGATTTCATCTCCGGGACTATAATGGGTGTGTTTTATGTTGTTGTTTTGGGTCACAAGTTTGTAATTTAATATTTATGTTGAGTTTGTGGATGGAAATTGAGACCGTAACGACCAGATCCCTGACCCCGGATCTGGGGGTGTTACATACGAGACAGATTTAATGGATTTTATGGATTTTACATTGAAAATATATAGTTTTAAGAAGTGACTTTAGGAAAATTACATACATTAATTATAGGAACATTTTACCCTAATTGATTTATCTAATTTTATTATATGAATTTAATTTTTGATAGATATAATTTTCATACATAAATAAATCGTACGACATGAGTTATATTATTTTATTTAAAACTATGAATTGGATCATCAAGTGAACATTTGAATATGTTTGAGCACCCAATAGCTGCAAAGGCCAAGATAATCAATAATCCAAAACAGGTGCATCATTTTTCGATACTAGGTTTCTTAAAAAGCAAAAATAACACAATTTTTTAAAAGTTCTTGTCCTACAACACAAACTTTTGAATAAAGAAAGAATTTCATAGAAGAAGGTTACTTCACATTCAAGATACAATATCCTATTCGAATACATTCCTCCAACATTACGAATATAGAAGTCTGCCCCTCAAAAGAAGTATGTTATCAACATGATTCTCCTAACATTTGAGATACGTAATGCTCATCATTGTTTATGGTCAAACTCGACCATGAATATTAACCACACAAATTTAATTTTAATTCTGGTAAGCACCTTCACCATTTAACAGCGATTCACCATAACCATACTCCGAGAAACATCAAAGGATTACGTACGTTACAAGTAATCCTAAACCTAACTTATTTTATTTCATATTTGGCACCAGATGTGAAGGATGATAGATAAAAATTCATTATAGGACACGAATAATTTCAGGAGATGACAATTACATTTCATTAGTACATGAATAATTATTTCATGAATTGATCCCCAAGACTCAAACTAAGTGTAATAATCATCTTCGAAGGATTGAATGCCCAACCAGGAACGATAATCCCAGTTCATGGAATTAAAGTTCCTTTAACGAATAATCCCATATTTATGGAGCAAACTCTCTAGGGCTAGTTGCCTTCCTCTTAACGGAGTTTCAATTCCAACTCAATCTATGAAACCTTTCTCATGATAGATCCTAATAGGTCACTCATGTCATAATGACCACAATGAATAGATTATCCACCACCTCTCAAACAACCCTTGAGGAAATAATACGATAAATTATATGGAGGATAAAATTATTACCCAGAATATTCTAGTATAGCATACCTTAGATGATTAATTCAATTGACAATAAAGTGGACCAAAATCCTAGAAAATAGCTTCTAAATACATGATCGATGCAAGGAACAGTTCTAAAAATCGAATAACTACTCATCATTATAGGACAAAGAAGCATGAGGTATAAGCCAAACTCAAGGTTCATGAAGCACATGCTGTGAAGCTATAAGAAGCACCCAATCAAGTAGATATGAGATCATAAATATTGATGATAATCCGAGTCAAGAGAAAGAAGGTTTAAGTGTGCACAACAAGTAACACCTATGATTTCGTGACCTCTTGGAGAATTTGATGACCCAACTTCATCGTTACATGTTCTTATTATGTATGCTAAAATAAAAATAAAGTATAAGATATCCATGACTAAATTTATGATGGTACATGGATCCTTCAAATCATGTTCACTTTTTTTCTAATGATTTGTTCTTGTAGACCGTGTCAAATGTTATTGAATTCAGGGCATTTTCTCAAACAAATGGGATGTGATGGGATGGGATGGGATGGGGGGGGAATGATAAAATGTTTGGTATCACTGCCTTCCCCCAATTCCTTAGGTTTTCTCAGATACCTTAGTTATGCATCCATCGGTCTATTCATAATGAGAAGTTTGTGTTGGTACCAGCAAAAGAGAAAGATAAAATGAAAAGGATAAAATTGACAATCTAGCATTACTCTTACAAAAGTAAATGGGCTATGAGACTATGGACAAGAAAAAAATAATTTTTTATTTTTTCCTAAATTATATCATATAGAATTTAGATATAAAATTGCTCAGAAGCAAGGTTTTAAAAATCGTTAGCCAGTTCTAGGCGGTAAGCCTACCTTCTAGTGATTAATCGGCTAGGCGGGGATTAGTCAGAATGATTAATCGGAACATTAATAAGATGTATTTAAATATTTTTTATATATAATTAAATTATAATTTTGAAATATATTTTTTATTCAAGTAAAAATATAAAAATCTTCCTTTTATTATCAAACATGATAAATGAATTTAACTTTCATGTGTAAGTTATATTGTTTATTAAAAAAATTATTTCTATACAATTTTATGCTTAATTTGATCATTTTTTTAATATATTGACCGTTAATCCTGCCTAAATTTTTATCGATTAATTCTGCCTAGACCACCTAAACCCGCCTAAATCCGATTTATTACCGATTTTTCGAAAAAACATTTTTTGGCCATGTAAAAGATTGAGTTGGAATTCAAGTATTTTCATAAAAATTAGGCATTTTTGCACCTCCTAGCGCCGATTAATCGGCCGCTTAGATCGATTTTTAGAACACTGCTTAGAAGTAGAGAAATATATGAAAATTAATACTATTTCACGGGTACTAATGATCTTCTTTTTGTTCAATTAACTTTCAAATTCAAGTTATTTAGCTTTTTTTTTTTGGAGAAGATCAACACTAAAAATTACAACGGTCGAATTACGCAGGGTTTTTTTGATTTTGTCAATATCAGTGATACTTTTTGTATATTCGGAATCAGAATGATGTCAAATCACACACACACACACACACACACACACACACATATATATATGCTCACTTACTTTTCAAAAATTTAATTTTTATTTCGATATTCCCGACACTTCAATTTATACTTTACGAATGAAATTTTATTTAAAGGATTATTGTTAGGACCCAAAAATTGTCGGAAGGGGGAGGGGGTAAATGCAAACTAGTATAAATTAAACTTTAGCAGAACAACAACAAAAAACACAAGTTTAAGATCTAGTAGTTATATTATGAACAAGTAGTTTTTCTAAATGTTATTTTGAAGTGCTACAAAAATCAATAAATAAAATTTTGTAGTTACAATTACTTTAGAAATAGTTCACAAGTGAGTTTCCAAAATATGACGTACACATGATTTATGATGTTATCTTTTAATATTCACTAGAGATTCTAAATGCACCTAGATAAACTTCCTAAAATGCACCTAGATAAAAGATTTTTCTTTTATAGAGAAAGTGACTTACATACATTCTAAATTTAGTTTACGTAATCTCAATTTCTTTGTCTTGAGGTAGAACTATCATACTCTTTAAATTGGTAACCTTTGTTGTATGTACTGGCAAGCACCTATCATTGTCTTTTACGCCCGTGTGATATGCTTAGTACTTGTGACATATTTTTCAACTTGTTATAGAGACACAACTACCACAATTTGACTGAAAAAACTTTTAATGATTTTCTTTGAGTGAAACAATCCCCGCCAAGTTTTGTTATCATGATTGAAAAGGCCTGTCAATGCTAAGTAAACCTTTTGTCAGGACTTCACAAAATTTATTATCAAGATTGTTATGTGGAGAAGCTTCAAGGCCAAATTTCTGCAAAGTAGAGGCCTTGCACGTAATGTTGAATATGCAAATGCGAAGATGGTGAAGCTAATTTTGTTTTCAGGAGATTCTCCACAACCAAACTTTTGAATAGTAGAGATTGTGCATATAATGATGATTATACAAATACGAAGGTTGATGTGTCCAAGAGACGCTTTAACGCGAAAGTTTTACACAGTGCATAATTTATTATCAAGACTACTAGTGTTTTTACTGTTTGATGCCTGCCTTTTTTTAAATCTTGTAATATGAGCATTTATTTTTTGTTATGCTTTCTACCCAGTTCCGATACAAGATAGTATTGTATATATTTTGATTTTGCATTATTGCAGGTTGTTTCAATTATTTTTGCGCTCGATGTGCTTTGTTGATTTATTCTCATTAATTACCTGCTTGCATATAAGAACTTAGGTTTGTAAGAAATTTGTGCTATCTTCACATGTACTATTTATAATATTTTAATTCATTGGTTCTTTTATCGATGATTTAATTCCATCTTGTAAGAACAAAAAAAAACTAGTAACTCATGCCTAATTTAGGTAAAAAGGGTATTGCGAAAAAGAATTGATTAGGATATGAGCATGTTTTGGGATTCTAGATAAGTATTTTACCTTTTAGTCATCATAATGATAACAAGAAATTACTAATAGCCATGTTGACGAATGAATATGTGATGAAAATCAGAGGTTTGTATTTACACAGATGCATGTCTCGTGAAAGTACTTCATTATTTTTTTTGATACTGTAGTTTCTTTGTTATTATCTTAGTAGGCATAACATATATTTAAAGCTACACTTATGAACTGAGATATATATGTGATGTGCCTCAAAAAGATATTTTGGGCATATCAAAGCATCAATTAAACATATTGTTTGAACAAATTAGTGTAAATCAATATGAGGGTGATGGATTTTGGCCAATGTGTTTGTTTTAATACATTAAGAACATTTCTAGAATTTCTTGTTGGTTTAATATTATTGGAATGGATTCTAAAAGCTCAAAGAGAAAGCTGGGAAGACTTTAAAGGGGGATCAGAGCCTATTAGTCTACTCAGGCCAACTTTTTCGATGATGTAACGCCCCCAGATCCGGGGTCAGGAATCCAGGTTGTTACGTCTCCATCCAATCACATAATACCAGTATTAACTCAACAATCCAACACAATAACATCATAGACCCCAATTTCTTACTCACACAAGTTATACCCTTAGAAACGATATATAGTAACATTAGTTATTACAAACCAAATGTACTATTCAGGATCTCACACTATCAACTACAACCTCTACAGGAATTATTACAAATCGTACCTGTAAATAATCTCGCCAAGGGAGTATCTTCCACTTTCATTTCCTCGCAGTAAGGGACAATCGACTATGGTCTCCTTTTAATGAAAATGAAATTTTTAACAAAGCAAGAATAAGCGAAAGAATGCTCAGCAAGTTAAATAGTCACTAGTATAAAGTTTTTTAACAATATGAAAGTAGTGCATAGTTTTCAATTGAAAGTATCCACACTTGGTGTGAAGTTTAAAATAATCCCAAATGAACGAATTAAGTTCATAATTTGAAATAATACTATCCATAACTTAGAAAAATAACATCAACTATAGGTAAATAAGAGGAATAACATTTTTCAACCACACACCAACATTATCGGTAAATAAGCATCTAGGCTTTCGTTACAATGTTACGGTCCAATTCCAACTGGAAAGGTGGGACTATTATGGAGCACCCATGATAAGTGGATTTCATATCCACTTAGAATGCTTCGTATCAGCTTGAATTGATTACTTGACCTCAAGTATGTTGTGTTTTTAACGTGTTTTCATTGAGTTGAGCAGAACTTCTAGTTGGAGACAGGTTGGTGTTTTTCTGTGATTATGTGGTGGTGTTTTGTTAGAATTCAGAGGCTACTTGGGCTTGCATTGGAGTTCATAGGATACTTGTGCTTTATTTGACAACTCATGAGAAGTGTTGCTGCAAAGGAAGCTAGCAGAGCCAAGAAAAGTGTGAAGAAAATCAGTTTTTTTCTGTAAATGTCAAAGCTTTCATTGTTTTGGCTCTATCGGGAGTTCTACAAGTCCATTTGAAACCTGTAAATAGTCGTTGGAAATCTCAGAAGAAGACGATTCTGTTTATAGAACTGTAGCAGCGTGCCCGCACAGTGAAGAGTGTGCCCGTGCCGTTGAGAGCGCACCCGCGCTGTGCCGGTCTGCCAGAAATCCTGTTTTAAGTCAGTTTTGGAATTCTTGACGGACACGGCACGAGGGGCTATATAAACACATGCTATTGACATAAGAAGCACATTGTTTTATAGAGAGAGCCGGGAGATACAACTTGAAGAAGGATTTACGAAGCACGTGACGAGCAACGGAGATCTAGATCTACTTTTTGTATTCTTCGATACTCTTGGATGCTTTTGGATTTGCTTTCTAAGCCTTATTACTCTAGTACTTTCATTATTATTCAGATCTTGTTTTATATCATGTTATCACTAGATCCCATGATGACGAGTCGTTTGATTATGAACTAATAGTTGTCATGGGATTCTAACGGATTTATTTACGGAGTATAGTAGTTTGATTGCTTTAAAGATTTTTGTGTGATGAATTGTTGATATCCTCGTATGGTTATACTTAATGCTTTTGGATGCGTAGCTAATATCTAAATTGTTAATCTCTATTGAAGCAACAGTGGATATAGAGATTTAGAACTTGCCATGCTAGCATAGGTTTATGGATGTTTTGACATGCATGATTAGTAGTGAAATTTTAACCACCTTATGCTACCCTATGTGATCTCATTGGATAACTTGTACTTAAACCGTTATGTTTTCAAATCCTATAGACATATAGGGTCTAAACATAATTGGTGTCTGCCCAGCTTCTATTTCTTTTGTGGATGTTGAGTAGTTTGTTATGCGTATACTGAAAGGTAGCGTGTACTTATTTCGTGTTGTCCGATCAGTTTTCATAACCATCACATACATTTATTAAAGCCGTCAACTTTAAACGAAGTATTTAATGAAGTTAGGATCCCATGTTTTATCTCTCATAAGTAATATGAATTTAATCTCATTAGTTAATTAATTTTTAGTATTGTTAAGTTGCTTGTAAGTTAATTTAAATAATCAAACATAACTTTGATACTTGTCTTAGCAGTGAATAATAATCATACATTGTTGCATAAGTTGCATAATCTGAAATATACCAGTCTCTGTGGGAACGAACTGTACTTAATCTTATATTACTTGTGATCGTGTACGCTTGCATGATTTTGTGCGAACAAGTTTTTGGCGCCGCTGCCGGGAACTCGGTGTTTATCATAGTTTATGTGCTTGTCTTTAGTAGTCGTTAAAGTTCACTGATTCATAATATTTTCTTACTTATATTGATTTGTTCTATGTGTTTCAGGTACTTGAGGGTGTATGCGAACATGTTCTCAATCTCGTAAGGATAAAATGGCAGAAGAAGAACTTGAAGCAACAATAAAAATGGGAGAACCAGTAGCTGCAACGAAAGCATTGAAGGATTATTCCCAGCCAAAAATCAATGATATTCAGTCTAGCATTGTCATACCAGCCATTGCAGCTAATACTTTCGAAATCAAGCTTGGCACGATTCAAATGGTACAGAATTCAGTTCAGTTTGGGGGTGCTCCAACGGAAGATCCCAATATGCACATCCGGAACTTCATCGAGATCTGTGACACTTTCAAGTTCAACGGTGTGTCGGAAGATGTTTTGAAATTGAGACTTTTCCCATTTGCTCTGAGGCATAAAGCTAAAGGCTGGTTGCACTCTCTACCAGCTGGTTCTATTATGACATGGGAGGATCTTGCTCAGAAATTTCTTACTAAAGTCTACCCTATGGCAAAAATAGCATCAATAAGGAACGCTCTTACTCAATTTGCACAGCAGTCGGGAGAATCTTTATGTGAAGCTTGGGAGCGCTACAAGGAGATGCTTAGGAAGTGTCCTCATCATGGAATGCCCGACTGGATGATGATCAATTGTTTCTATAATGGGCTAGGAGTACAATCAAGACGAATGCTAGATGCAGCATCAGGTAGAGCTTTATGGGCTAAGAGCTACGAGGAAGCTTACGTGCTAATTGAGATGATGGCTGCTAATGAATATCATAATCCAACTCAGAGATTACCACAAGGCAAAGTAGCAGGAATTCTGGAAGTGGATGCAGCTACAGCTATAGCAGCTCAGTTGAAGGCTTTGACTATGAAGGTGGATTCATTAACAAATTATGGAGTTCAACAGGTGGCAAGTGTTTGTGAGCTTTGTGCGGGTGCATATAAGACAAATCAGTGTGTCGTATCTAGTGAATCGATGCAGTTTGTGAGCAATTTTCAGAGACCACAGCAACCAGCTCCAACCACCTATCATCCCAATAACAGAAATCATCATAATTTTAGCTGGAGCAACAATCAAGGTGGTATTCAACAACCACAACAGCCTTATCAGCAGTTTCAAGGTCAGCAATATGGAGCTAAGCCATTCAATCCTTCTGGTTTTCAGCAGCAGTATGCTCCAAGGCAACAATTTCAAGCTCCGGGATTTCAACAACAGTATCATGCATAGGGCTGTAAATGAACTGATACACTCGCGAACGGCTCGGTGTTCGGTTCGAAAAAAGCTCGGTTTGAGTTCGGTTCGATTCACAAACGAGTCGATCTTGAACATGATTTTAAGGATCGATTTATAAACGAGCTGAACTTGATCACGGTAAAGTTCGACTCGATAGCTCGCGAACAAGTTCGATTAACATGCTCGTGAACAGGCTCGTGAACATAGCTCATGAACATTTTCGTAAATAAGTTCGATAATTGAGCTTGTTAACATGCTCGGTATACGAGTTCATTAGCGATTCATAAACAAATTCGATAAATAATCTCTTATATATAATATATGTTTGATTATTTTAAATCTGGTTCAAGCTTCAGATTTTTAAATGATTAAACTTTAATAACTTAAGTTTATTTATATCAAACAATTACGTTTCTTCGCCCTTTATTTTTAAATCAAACTTTGTTTATTTTTTGGAATTGGAGATATGAGAATTTTATTGGTTGATGATTTATTATTATTTCTAGTGCCGAGACAAAATTTTAATTTTGGACTTTTTGATTTTTTTTAATATTAGATTTTGGTATACAAAAATAAGGAAATAAACTTATGAGTTGTTCGAAAGTGAGCTCGTAAGTATAAGTTCACGAACAATGTTTATGATTTATTCATGAGCATAATTACATGAACAAGCTCGTGAACAAGCTTAATGAGTTGTTCGAAAGCAAAAGTTCGTGAGTAAGCTCATGAGACATGTTCGTGAGCAGTTCGTGAGCTATTCGCAAACAACATTTTATCTTAACGAACCGAGATCAAACATATTTTTTGGCTCGATTCAAGTTCGAGCTCGAGTTCGATAATTTCTTAACAAACGATACATGAACATTTTAGAGTTCGGCTCGGCTCATTTACACCCCTAATCATGCAAGTGCGGGGCAGTCTTCTACTGAAAAATCTGAATTGGAAGAATTGAGGTTGATGTGTAAAAGCCAAGTAGTTTCGATCAAAACCTTGGAGAATCAGATAGGTCAAATTGCTAACGCGTTGTTGAATAGACCACAATGAACTCTTCCTAGTGACACGGAGCCTAATCCAGGAAAGAAAGTTGTCCATGAACAAGCGAAAGCTATCACTTTGAGGTCTGGAAAAGTCACAGAAAGCATGGTAAATGAAGTAGAGAATCAGCAGAGCAAGGAGCAGATGTCATTGACCGCGACCCCGCGCATCCTTATAGAGGATGAGCTAAAAAAATCAGATTCACACCCTTGTGATGATGCAAAGAAAGAGAAATCAGAAGCTGAGTTGGAAAAATCAGATTTGAGCAGTAGAGCAGTAGAAAGCAAGAAATCTTCTAAAAAATCAGTTTTAGAGCAGCAGAAGGACGATGAATATATCTACCCTCCTCCACCATATCCTCAGAGACTCCAGAAGAAGAAGCTTGACAACCAGTTAGGCAAATTTCTTGAGGTATTCAGAAAATTACAGATTAATATACCTTTTGCAGAGGCACTAGAAAATATGCCTAGTTATGCACGGTTCATGAAGGGTATTCTCTCAAGGAAGTTAAAACTGGAAGACTTAGAGACAGTTGCTTTGACCGAAGAATGCAGCGCTGTTCTGCAACATAAATTGCCTCCAAAACTCAAAGATCTGGGAAGTTTTACCATACCTTGCACTATTGGCAATCAATTTTTTAGCAAATGCTTATGTGATTTGGGAACTAGCATTAATCTGATGCCATTGTCTGTCTTTAAGCAACTTGGGTTGCCTGATCCGAAACCGATTAATATGACCTTGTAGTTGGTAGATCGGGTGATCACGTATCCGAGGGGTATAGTGGAAGATGTATTAGTGAAAGTTGATAAGCTCATCTTCCCTGCTGATTTTGTTATCCTAGATTTCGAGGAAGATAAGAAGATTCCCATCATCTTGGGAAGACCATTCTTGGCTACGGGTAGGACTTTGATCGATGTTCAGAAGGGAGAGCTCACCATGAGGGTGCAAGACCAGAATGTCACTTTTAATGTGTTCAATGCCATGAAGTTTCCAACAGATGAAGAGGAATGCTTTAAGGTGGATTTGGTCGAATCTGCAGTTACTACTGAAATTGAGCAATTGCTTAAGTCAGATACTTTGGAGAGAGTTTTGGTTGGGGATTCTGATTTTGAAGATGAAGAAGGAGCCGAGCAACTTCAGCAGTTAAATGAAGCTCCTTGGAAGAGAAAGTTGGATATGCCATTCGAATCTCTTGGGTTAGCAGAGCTTAATAACTCTCAGGGGCATCTTAACCCATCAATTGAAGAAGCTCCTACACTTGAGCTCAAACCATTGCCGGATCACTTGAGGTATGCGTTTCTAGGTGATGCATCTACATTACCTGTTATTATTGCTTCTAACCTATCAGATAGTGAAGAAGAGAAGCTTTTGCGAATTCTAAGGGAGTTCAAATCAGCAATTGGTTGGACCATAGTAGATATTAAGGGAATCAACCCTTCTTATTGCATGCATAAAATTCTGCTTGAACATGGAAGTAAACCGACTGTTGAACATTAGCAAAGACTCAATCCTATAATGAAAGAGGTGGTGAAGAAGGAAATTCTTAAGTGGCTATATGCAGGTATCATTTTATCCTATCTCAAATAGTTCTTGGGTGAGCCCGGTGTAGTGTGTGCCTAAGAAAGGAGGCATGACAGTTGTTGCTAATGAGAAGAATGAGCTCATCCCTACTCGGACAGTCACAGGGTGGAGAGTTTGCATGGATTATCGAAAGTTGAACAAGGCCACCAGAAAAGATCACTTCCCTCTTCCGTTTATTGATCAGATGTTAGACAGGTTGGTTGGCCATGAGTACTATTACCTTCTTGATGGTTATTCGGGTTATAATCAGATTTGCATCATTCCGGAATATCAAGAGAAGAACACATTCACATGTCCTTTTGGCACTTTTGCTTTCCGACGGATTTCTTTCGGACTATGTGGTGCTCACTTTTCAAAGGTGTATGATGGCTATATTCACAGACATGATTGGCACAAATGTGGAGGTCTTCATGGATGATTTCTCAGTTTTTGGTACTTCTTTTGATGAGTGCTTGCATAATCTTGGCTTGGTGTTGAAAAGATGTGTGGAGACCAATTTTGTGCTTAATTTGGAGAAGTGTCACTTCATGGTGCAAGAAGGAATCATTCTTGGGCACAAGGTATGTAGCAAAGGGCTTGAAGTAGATAAGGCTAAGGTGGAGACTATTGAGAATCTTCCTCCTCCTATTTCAGTTAATGGAATTCGCAGTTTTCTTGGGCACGCGGGTTTCCACAGGCGATTCATTCAAGACTTCTCAAAAATCTATAAACCCTTGTGTAATCTGTTAAAGAAAGATGTTCCTTTCAAGTTTGATGAAGAATGCTTAGTGGCTTTTGAACTTTTGAAGAAGAAGTTGACTACAGCACCTGTTATTACCGCGCCTAATTGGGAAGAGCCTTTTGAGTTGATGTGTGATGCAAGTGATTATGCTGTGGGAGCTATGCTTGGGCAAAGAAAGAATAACATTTTCCATGTGGTTTATTATGCTAGTAAAACCCTCAATGACGCAAAGCTAAATTACACCACTACGGAAAAGGAGTTCTGGCAGTTGTCTATGGTTTTGAGAAATTCAGGTCTTATTTGCTTGGAACTAAAGTGACAGTCTACACAGATCATGCAGCTATTAGGTATCTGATTTCAAAGAAGGATTCAAAGCCTCGATTAATTCGTTGGGTTCTCTTGCTTCAAGAGTTTGATTTGGAGATTAAGGATCGGAAAGGTACGGAAAATCAGGTGGCGGATCATCTATCACGGTTGGAAGACCACGGTAAGGATTCATGGGATAACACTCTTATTAATGAATCTTTTCTCGATGAGTAGCTTTTTGGAGTGCAAGATGAAGAACCATGGTTTGTAGACATTGTGAACTATCTTGTTATTAACGTCATCCCTGCGAAATTTTCTTATGCTCAAAAGAAGAAGTTTCTACATGATGTGAAATGGTACCGTTGGGACGAGCCATTCTTGTTCAAGCTTGGTGTGGATCAGATTATAAGGAGATGTATTCCTTATAGTGAGACGAAAGGTGTTTTGAATGATTGCCATTCTACCACATATGGGGGCTACTATGGTGGTGAGAAAACAGCTCAGAAGGTACTTCAGGCAGGATTCTACTGGCCAACTCTGTTTAAAGATGCTCATCAGTTCATGTTGAGATGTGATCGATGCCAAAGGGTTGGTAATATCTGTAGGAGGAACGAGATGCCATTTAACATTTTGCTTGAAGTGGAGATTTTTGATGTGTGGGGGATTGACTTTATGGGACCGTTTGTTTCATCTTGCAATAATCAGTACATTCTCTTGGCAGTGGATTACGTGTCTAAATGGGTCGAGGTGAAAGCTTTACCGACCAATGATGCTAAGGTGGTGATGAATTTTCTTCACAAGCAAATTTTCACGCGTTTCGGGACTCCACGAGCTATAATCAGTGATGAGGGGACATACTTTTTCAATCGTCAGTTTATTGCTTTGATGGCAAAGTATAATGTGACGCATCATGTTGCCACGGCGTATCATCCCCAAACCAATGGTCAAGCAGAGGTCTCTAATCGGGAAATCAAGAGAATTTTAGAGAAGGTGGTGAATCCGTCAAGGAAGGATTGGTCTTTGAAGTTAGACGAAGCTGTATGGGCATATAGAACTGCTTACAAAACACCCTTAGGTATGTCTCCATTTTAGTTGGTATTTGGTAAGGCATGTCATTTGCCTGCCGAGCTAGAGCATAAGGCGTATTGGGCGTTGAAGAAGTTAAACTTGGATATTAGGGCTGCGGGAGAGAAACTTCTACTTCAGTTGAATGAGCTTGATGAGTTCCGTGCACAAGCTTATGAGAACAACAAGCTGTATAAGGAGAAGGTGAAGAGGTGGCATGATAGGAGGTTGATTCACAAGTCATTTGTGTCAGGTCAACAGGTTTTGTTATTCAATTCTCGCCTCAAGCTTTTTCCCGGTAAACTCAAGTCATGGTGGTCGGGTCCATTTACAATCAAGACAGTGTTTCCACATGGAGCAGTGGAGATATTTGATAGGTCTTCTGATAATTCTTTCAAAGTGAACGGCCAACGACTCAAGCCTTATTTTGGTGGAAAGGTAAACTGTGAGACGGTTTCCGCCGTTTTGCCTACGACATAGGTTCTCGGAAATGATGTCAAGCTATTGACATTAAAAGAGCGCTTCGTGGGAGGCAACCCACGTTTTTGTATTGCATTCATATTAAAAAAAATTCAGTGAACAGTGACCAACAGCGCAGCTGCGCAGTAGAGGCACGCAGGCGCGTGGAAGGCCACTGCCCAGCAGTATTAAATGGCCCTTTTGTTTTTTTTACCCCATAAATTCATCTTTTCCTAATTCTCTACAAATCTCAAACCCTAAAATCCTATTCCTATCCCTAACCCAATTCCTACCCTTCCCAAAATGATATCACCTCTCATTATATTTCCTATCTCTCATTTAATTCATCAATCCTTACACCTATATATACTCACAATCCCAATCTCTTTCCATTCCATTCAAGCTTCAAGGAAGGTTACATTCAAGTTTGGGGGAATTTTTATTGCAAGCTACACCTCTCGGATTCATGTGTGGTATAATTGTCTTCCCTTAATTTCGATTAGTGCGAATTGTGTTCTTGCAATTTGGGTTATTGTTGTGTTTTTGGTATTTGGATATTTGGGTTATTGTGTGAATTGTGATTCGGTTATTTCTTGTTATTGATTGAGATGGCACCGAAGAGATAGAGAGGTAGTAGTAGTGCTCGTCCCTCGTCGGATGAGGATTCTAGTATGAGTGGAGGTAATGTGGAGAAATTTTTATCTTCGGAGGCACAAAGTGAGTTTAACCGTTTGATGTCGAGGGCGGTTGATAAAGAGAGGGGGTTTTTACCAACTACACAATCAGAGTTGCTTGGGATGATTAATGAGTTAGGATGGGAAGGTTTCTGTGAGGCGCCGTCTACGGTTCCCTTGAGTATTGTTCGGGAATTTTATGCAAACGCTAAGGCAGAGAAGAATGGGTTGTGTATGGTTCGAGGTTTTACTGTGGATTATAGGCCGGCTGCTATTCGTCCGATTATAGGACATCCAACTAAGCCGAGGGTTGTTGAAGACTGGGTGCTAAAGACCCGGGCAGATGTGGATTTAGATGCCATTGTTGAGGAGATTTGTCTTTCGGGCACGGTGTAGAAGTGCAGGCCGGGCATTGCTGAGCAGGTTACTTTTCCTGCCTCTGCCATGAACAAGGTTGCATGATCGTGGAACCTATTTATCTGTGCTAATATTATGCCTTCTTCACATATGGGTGATGTGACTGTTGAGCGAGCTATTATTCTCTGGGGCATTTTGAAGGGGAAGTACATTGATGTGGGCTATATTATTCACCAGAATATTCTCCGGTTCTTGAGAGGAGGTTCGCAAGAAGCGATTCCAGATGCTTTTATTGCAGCTGGGTTGTGCTTTTCTGTCGGTGTTAGATGGGGTGAGGATGAGCAGTTGCAGATGCCCGGTGCCCCCATTGACGACTCTACTATTGACCGGATGGTTGAATGGCCAGGCGGCATTCCCCATCTGAGAGGTTTAGGCTACATTATTGCTGGTGCTGGTGGTGAGGGAGCGGGCGCTCCGCCACATGTTCATAGAGTTGATAGAGCTGGTACTTCTCGTGGAGGGGTTAATAGGACAGGTCTTGCAGATGCTCAGTTCCGTCGATTGACGAGGCATATTGATGCCATGCATGACATCAACCGCCAATATGCTGAGGATATGACTGTGGCTTTGAGCACTGCTTTCCAGGCAACAGGTATTCAGGTCCAGTAGCCCGTCTTTGGAGCTCATGCACATTCTCCACCACCTGATTCACCCGAGGAGGGTGACCCTGCCGATGACTAGGTATGTTTCTGCTATCCCTTGTATTACCTTCAATGGGGACATTGAATATCTTAAGTTTGGGGGTGATTTGGGGATGAGTATTAGTTGAGTCTTGGTTCATATAGATATCATATATTGCATGTTTAGTAATAGTTCATTCATGTTTTGTTCGTATTGTTGCATGTTTGTTTCATATAGGACATTTTGTTATTTTGTTTTTGTATACCATGTGAGTTCATTTAGTTGCATTTCATGGCATATTTCATGATCCCTTAGGATGAGCTAATTCTGATTGGTAGGTCGATGTCTATTTTAGTGTGGTAATGATGAATAGAGGGTTGATTTATAGTTCTTATGAAATTGACTTGCATAATTCAGAAACAAAATCTTTACATAGTCTCATCGTTTGCTTTTGGGCTAGGTTGAGTAATATTTGTTTGGTTGTTTTAGATTTAATCACCTGTTTATATTTAGAATGTTCGTTATTCCCCTGATGGCGTAGGAGCACTAAAGTATAAGTTTGGGGGAAACCAGGAATTTCATGTTAGTTGTTGATAGTTGTTAATAATGGCTAGGCGTCAAAAGGCTAGTAGCCGCTCATATTTTATGAGTAGTCTAGGGTTGGATGAGATGGAGCGAAACGCACTCATTCCAAAGTATTAGTGTGTGAATAAAAAAAAGAAAAAAAGGAGTTATGTGAATGTGTAAGTGCAGAATTGACCACGGGGTGAGCTCCTTAATACTCGAGCAATTAAGTTCTAGGGGACTTTGTGCCTAGTGACCTAAGGCTTTTCCGGTATGGGATCACTAACCTAACGCTCGCTACATGGGTATTATTGTATAAGCCTTTAGGGGTCTCATCCATTGCACGGTCAAATAAGCATATGTGTTGTGTTATGTGTCGTTGTTTGTTTAGTAATTTAGCATGAATCTTTGTCTAACTCAAATGATGATGGAGGTGTCTCTGAGTTATGAAGTGTTTAATGTTCATTCTATTTATAAACCTGTGATTGTTTTGGCGAAGAATAGGCTATGGCTTTGATCTAGTGTTAGGAGTATATCTGATGAGCGTCGCACACACCCACATTTCTGTTCATGTAATGTTAGTATACGGGGATTTAGTCGAGCTCTGTTTGGAGTTATTGCATTCTCTAAGATATTTGCTTGCTGAATTGGTTATGGTTATTCCGAGGGGATCTTTGCATTTTCATTTAGTTGGATTTATGCATTGTATTTGTATGTGTCGAGTCTGTTTATGCTTGAGGACAAGCATCGGTTTAAGTTTGGGGTGTGATAAGTGGATTTCATATCCACTTAGAATACTTCGTATCGGCTTAAATTGATTACTTGACCTCAAGTATGTCGTGTTTTTAACGTGTTTTCATTGAGTTATTCAGAACTTCTAGTTGGAGGCAGGTTAGTGTTTTTCTGTGATTATGTGGTGGTGTTTTGTTAGAATTCAGAGGCTACTTAGGCTTGCATTGGAGTTCAGAGGATACTTGTACTTTATTTGACAACTCATAAGAAGTGTTGCTGCAAAGGAAGCTAGCAGAGCCAAGAAAAGTGTGAAGAAAATCAGTTTTTTTTCTGTCAATGTCAAAGCTTTCACTGTTTTGGCTCTATCGGGCTACAAGTCCGTTTGAGGCACGTAAACAGTTGCTGGAAAGCTCGGAAGAAGACGATTCTATTTGTAGCACTGTAGTAGTGCGCCCGTGCAGTAAAGAGCGTGCCCGCGCCGCTGAGAGCGCACCCGCACTGTGCCGGTCTGCCAGAAATCCTGTTTTAAGTCAATTTTGGAATTTCTTGATGGACAAGGCATGAGGGGCTATATAAACACATGCTATTGACATAAGAAGCACATTTTTTTATAGAGAGAGCAAGGAGATACAACTTGAAGAAGGATTTACGAAGCACGTGACGAGCAACGGAGATCTAGATCTACTTTTTGTATTCTTCTAATTAGGCGATACTCTTGGATGCTTTTGGATTTGTTTTCTAAACCTTATTACTCCAGTACTTTCATTATTATTCAGATCTTGTTTTATATCATGTTATCACTAGATCCCATGATGACGAGCCATTCGATTATGAACTAATCGTTGTCATGGGATTCTAATGGATTTATTTACGGAGTTTAGTAGTTTGATTGCTTTAAAGATTTGTGTGTGATGAATTGTTGATATCCTCATATGGTTATACTTAATGCTTTTGGATGCGTAGCTAATATCTAAACGTTAATCTCTATTGAAGCAACAGTGGATATAGAGATTTAGAACTTACCATGCTAGCATAGGTTTATGGATGTTTTGACATGCATGATTAGTAGTGTAATTTTAACCATCTTATGCTGCCCTATGTGATCTCAATGGATAACTTGTACTTAAACCGTTATGTTTTCATATCTTATAGACATATAGGGTCTAAACTTAATTGGTGTCTGCCCAGCTTCTATCGCTTTTGTGGATGTTGAGTAGTTTGGTATGCGTATACTGAAAGGTAGTGTGTACTTATTTCATGTTGTCTGATCAGTTGTCATAACCATCACATACATTTATTAAAGGCATCAACTCTAAACGAAGTATTTAATGAAGTTAGGATCCCATGTTTTATCTCTCATAAGTAATTCGAATTTAATCTCATTAGTTAATTAATTCTTAGTATTGTTAAGTTACTTGTTAGTTAATTTAGATAATCAAAACACAACTTTGATACTTGTCTTAGCAGTGAATAATAATCATACATTGTTTGTAAGAACCCAGATTTTTGGTATTAATTAAAACTTTTATTATGTAATGGAGTACGAGTGTAACAGTGGTTCTGATAAATGAATATGAATGAATTTTGATTCAAATGTTTATATGCCATGAACAATGCAATTGGTTGACAACTTAGATAAGAATAATCCATCTCCTGGATAAGTAAGATATAGTAAATTCCAAAGAGGAAGATTATTCTCATGTCATCCAAATCGATATCTGTTATAAGTCCAGTGGTTCCGTAAAAGGGTTAAGGAACGCTCGGGAAAGCGCGAGAACATTTTCTAATTATAAGGAATAAAGAGAGAATAAGTGATTAATAGTGTTTTTGGTGAAATAGGAATATTAATAGACGACACTATATAGAAGTACCCGGAACGGATTTCTGAGTTCGTATTAATGATCCAAGGGGAAAAAGAGTGTATGTAAAAGTTATCGGATTCTGAAAAATAGCACTTTTATTTTCCCCGAGATTTCCCTGGACACTGAAAGACTTAAGGATTTATTGAAAAGGTTTAAGGAATTTGGATTCAAGAATTATTAAAGAGAATTAAGAATGATAGTATAAATATTAAGACGATTTCCGGTAAAACCCTAATTAGAAATTTTTGAGGTATTCCTGCGAAAGACCAATGAATTGAGCAAAAACCGGACAAAGAAACGAGCAGGGGATCAAGATGCATGCGTGTGCTAGTGGATAACATCAAGTAACTAAGTAGTTACATGAGTAACTAGCAAGATTAGGAAGCTAACGAAGTACTTAGCATCATCACCTCATCCTACCACAAGATCATGACAAATGTCCCTTGAAAAACATCATGCATGACATCCCACATTTATTAAAGCTACTTTACATTAGATATTAGCCAAATAAATCACTTTATGCATTATTCCAAGAGCAAGCAAGCAAAACAACCTCACCACTCTCTCTTATCTCCCATTCGGCTATTCTCAAAATTTAAGATCCAAAATCCAACTTCCAACCATCATTTCATCTCCAAATTTTTATGGTGAGTATTAAATTTCATAAAAATGATCTCCTAGAAATCTTAGCTTCAAACTCCACTTTTTCCATTTTCAAATAAATCATTCAAGTGGAGGGTGAATAGTAACCTTCATGAACTAATGTTGTTTTCTTGGTTTCTTTTGATGATCTAAGCTATATTAAGGTGTTCTAAGGACTAGATCAAGGCTTGTTAGACTCATATACACACCAAGGAAGGTATAACTCTCTTGAAACCCTAGACCTTATTTTAAGAATATGCATGATCTTGATGGTTTTTAGCATAGTTATTATATTAGTATGACTATAAGCTTATTAGCATGGTCTTGTAGATGATTTAGAGATATAATGACCATGTGGTAAAGTGAGATGTTTTGGACTTGTTAAGTTGATTATAATGTATGGATGCCCGGTGTGGCTTGGTTTTGATGAAACGATTTTTGAAACGTTCAATTTATAGCCGTTATAATGCTGAAATTTCGTTAACCATTAAAATTCATTCATAACAGTTGGTATAATTTTCAGATCTTGATGAATACTTGACCCACCCTTATAGATCTCGAGTCATAGATCGTTTTGGTGCAAGAATCGAAGCAAACGGACTTACGGTTTAGGAATTATGGCCGATTTACTAAAAGTGGTTCGAAACCGTAAATGCAAATTCGTAATTGAAATTGAACCCCCTTAACTCAAGTAATTCAATGAAGAATCTTGGTAATTAAATATTAGAGATCATAAGGAAGGTGTGAGGGAAGACCTCATGTTAAAAAGATCATTTTTCAATTTTATAAAAATGTTCGAATCAAGGTTAAGTGCGAACGAACCCCTAAAAAGGATACTTGGTTGTAACTTTGGAAAATCACTTAGATAACGATCGATAAATCTCGAGGTATAATCTTTCGACCATAGAACTTATATGGCTTAAGTACCTACCAAGTGTAACTGTAATGACATGCCTTAATAGCAAACCAATGTCGAGTCATAACGGTGTTAATAAGAGTTACACTAGAGAGTGTATCACGGGATAACTTAAAAATGTGTTTCGACTTAAGTTAAGTATATACTTAGCCGTTTAAAAAGCGTTAAGTGATTAATCTCGAATACTTTGATTTTTTATAGATCACCGAGCAGATCCAGGACATGCTACCCCTACCCGACTACCAGGCAAGTTTCCAATACTTTGGAACTGTTGTTGTGATAATATATATATGAACTGATTCTGTTATATATATGCCATAGCATGCATGTCTACTTTCAAGTTATACTGTGATCCTTGTTCCCTGATTTAATGTTGGCTTATAAGCTAGATTGATAGTATATCGGTCTAGCTTATAAGCCGGGTATTGCTAAGACCCTTAAGTGAAGGGCATATGAATCTCATTCTTCGAATATAGACCGGGAGTCGGTATTTCTTGATATATTGGGATTATTTTCGGAGGAAAATATTTAAGTAAATATTTTTCCATTATTTACTAACTGAATATTATTTGAATATTCATTTGAGATTATTTACTTAATGAATATTAAATTTGAATAGTCATTCGAGTTACTTATTTAAAGGGAATTATTTTCGAATATTCATTTTATCATTATTTATTTAATGAATATTATTTCAAATATTCATTTAAATTTTATTTATTCAATAAGTATTATTAGTTTGACTATTCATTAATTATTTAATGAATATTATGGTGAATATTTATTCGAAGGATATTTTGATCAATATTTTATATGAAAAATTTTCTTCAATTATGTATGATTTAAATAAATACTCTTGGAATATTATCCACTTCTTCTATCTAGTTTTAAAAATGATTTACTTCATTCAAATATTATCTTCGACCTTCGAATATTGTGTAAATTATCTCTGAGTCTTATTATTAATATTATTTTATCAGGAAGGTTCTCAAAAATTCTATTCTTCATTCAAATCTATCTTTCAAATTATAAGGGAACCTTACTTGAGAAATGTTATTTATCTTGTTGACTTCTCGGTCATAAATCTTTTAAAACTATTCCTTGTACTTGCAACTTGGTTGCTATTCATCGATTGAATCTTTTATTACTTCCTCATCATTCGAGGGGTAAGAGTGTTGGGACAAGTTTCCATTAACAAGCACCAGCTTGGGAAATATTGGTGAATCTTCTTTTCCAAATAGATACGACTACTTTGTGGAGTCCTATCAACAAGTATTACACTTGGGAAAAGGAGGACGAACTTTACATTTCAGAGTCATGGATTTATTCGAACTAGGAGTCGTGTGTAAGAGGCCGAGTCGCACGGTCCATCACAAGGCCCAACCGTTGGCCAGGGAGTTACTAAAAAGGGCGGTAGACAAGTAAATCCGTCAGTTCTTCCTTCTACCGGTAGTAAACTATATTGGACTGTACCATCTCCGATTGATCATTGGGGAGTGGGATAGCTGACGCGTGATAACTCTAGTATTTGTTCATCTCCCAAATTGGGAATTTCTTGCAACACGCATCGAAGAGACTTCTTTCAGGTTGACGGGCATCCCCCGCAACACGTATCGAAGATACTTCTTTCAGGTTGGCAGGAGTTTAAAAAAAATGTTCAAAACTGGGATTGCAATTTCCTGCAATTCCCTTCTTTTATGACATATGATGATGTCTTGCTTTTACCTTGCACAGCAGATATTTCTATAGAATATATGTTTTGAGTTACCTTGTAACTTCATCCTTTACTTTATACTAGCACTGTGTTCGTTAATGCATGACAATGGTTTCAAAGATATTCTTGATATCGTTATATATTACTGTTGTTCAGTTATATATTATTGTTGGTGGGCTATTGCTCACCCTTGCTCTATTTATTATATCACAACAATAGATAGGTTGAATGACCCGCGTAAGGCGCACTCGGCGCAAGCAGGTGACCCCAGCCAGAGGACTACCCGCTGATATTATCGCTGCCATTGCTGAGTTAGATTGGCAGCTTTTGTTTCAACCTTAATTATATGTATAATTAATGTAATCAACGGCAAAAACTTTAAACTTATGTTATCATCCTTTTGGGTTGTAATAACTTTTATTTGTGGATCCTATAAGTAGAAGACTAATTTCAATTTCATCTCTGGGACTATAACTGTTTGTGTGTGTGTGATGTGATATTATTGCGGGGTCACAGCATGTGTTTATTTATTTGGACACAAGTCAAGTATTATTGATGGAATTAAGACCGTACCGACTAGGTCCCTGACCCCGGATCTGAGGCTGTTACATTGTTGCATAAGTTGCATAATCTGAAATATACTAGTCTCTGCAGGAACGAACTCTACTTAATCTTATATTACTTGTGACCGCGTACGCTTGCATGATTTTGTGCGAACAATGCACCACGGTACATGATGATCAATCATATTGTACCGCATAAAGTTTGTGACTTTCTTTACTAGTGGAAGGAATGATTCATATTGGTCATCATCCCAATGGTAACACATGGGCCATTATATTTATCTACTGGACCGGCATCACTCGGCCTCTTATGCAACGTGGCAACCTCTAGGCCACAAAATATTTTATTTTTTGCTGGGTCATCGTCACTCGACATTTTACGCGAAAATGTCCGCATGCACCTAGGCCATAAATTCTGTTGGACCGTGCGTTACTCGGCCTCTTACGCTAACCTTTCTCTAGTTCACTTGAAGAATCCTATCTTTACTCGGAATAGAAATTAATCCAAGTTCCCCAAGCATAACGCTTGTTGATAGGTTTTATTATTACCACTATTCTGACTTTCGAAAATTTTGTGGAAGTAGTATCGTATTGTGTGTTGACCTTCGTCAACTAATTCATAGTTGGATAAATAGAACCTTTTTGAAAAGTCACGACCGGGGAGTCAGTCGGAAATTTTTTCTTGATTTTGATAAGCCAGGAACCCTAATTAGGTAGGGCTGTGATCCCAAAATATAATTGTTTTGAAAGCGAAGAGAGGTAAAATTGTTTATTTATTCCAAATATGGATTTCCAATTTTTGATAAGTTAGAGAATATTTATTTGTAATCAAAATAGTTGATTTATCTTCGAATAAATATTGGAGAACCCCTACTGTACTTAAATAATTTTCTTGAAGGTCAGAAAATATTTTAAATAATTATTAAAAGCCTTAAATAATTTTTAAATAAAGTGTTATGATTTTTAAATCAATTAAAGGTATTTAATAAATATTTAGTAAATAAATAATCCTTAATTAATGATTATTCAAAATAATATTCACTTAATTAAATAAATATTCAAATAATAAATATTCAATGTTATTTAAACATTTAATACTTTAAATATCCAAAAATATTTATTGGAATATTTATTCAACATCCAAATATAAGATCAGTCTCCGGAATTCATCCCGGTTTTTATGAGAGTATCTAGAACAATTAAAATTCCAATTCCCTGTCTAAATATGAAAATACAAATCATATGCTTTACTCCTAAAGCCTTTATAAATATCGGCTTATAGCTACTATAAACTTATCGTATATAAACCGTAACAACTACGATAGACTTATACAAATAAATCAGTCCGTAAAATTAGGAAAAACATTTATATCACAACAACAACAACAATAAATACACAATAGCAACTTAAAAACATAGGGTTCGAAAACTTGCATATGCAAGAGTCAAACATATTTTGATGAGTCAAACATACCCCTCTAGTCCTGGAACCTCTACCAAGAAATATCATAACCTCAATTAGTCACTTGATTAAAGTCCACTTATTCTAAGTAAAGATTAATTTACCCGACTTTCACCCTCTTGGATCCACTTAACTTACGATATTCTAAACATCTTATTAACCATTTATAATATCGTTCTTCGCACCAATATGTTGTCTTGATAATCCTCAACAAGTTTTGTGTCTTAGTCAACTCGAAATTACTTTTGTAACTTAGCCAAAACGGAGGATCAAAATAGTACCTCTAGAGTTGACTTTCCTGACAATCACTATTATGCGACTCACACTCTAACACTTTTAATAAATCATTGAAAACATATTTAAATATAAAACTATCTCTAAAATCATATTTCATATTTTAATTATTTTTCATAAAAGTTTGATTTGAAAACATGAGCTTAAATAGATGAAAGGTATTTTAAAAGTCGAGTCAACTACGAAGTTTTACTATTTGCGCTACTTTCACTAAAACGCTCATAACTTAATAACCGTTAACTCAAATAACACGCTCTAGTGGATGTCTAGAATGTAATTAATAAAAAGTTTGGCCATGGATAGAGGACCTATTTTCCTGATTTTCCTGAACAAGGCAATAGCTTATGCGATGAATAGTGTCATCACGCAACTTTCATTAAAACATTCGTTTCTCCTAAATCGTAAATCGAAATGACATGATTCTCATGCCAAAACAAACTACGAATCGACCTTTATGCAATATTGGCAGTGGTCATTTTTAATAGTGGGGGATTCTCTCGAATTCTTGACACAAAACAAGGCTAAATATAAATGATTATGACGGCTATAAATGTAACGATTATCAAATTTAACTATGTTAAATCCATTAACAAACAACCCAATAATCATGTCCACTTATTTAACAACTCAACCACATTATAATCTTCAAGAACTTACAACCATAACATCCATCCATCAAGATTTAACCATTTACACATCAAACTCTTTAAACTATCAAAAACTTAATCTTATCTTAAACTCATACATATATCTTAAGGTAAATCAAAGGGTGAGAATGTTCATACCTTTCTTGGAGCTTGGTAACACTTAACAATGGCCTAGGTACCTTGATGGTGGCTTGATCTAATCTTAGGAGCCTTAATCTTTCAAAGAAAATCAAGAACACAACATTAGTTACTATTTATCACTATTCACACCTCAACTTTGCACACATATTTGATCATGAATTAATCCATGTATGCTAATATATGAACTTAGAGATTACCTTAATCTATTCAAGAGCAATCCAAGGAGCTACTACATGTGATTTTTGAGTGCTTGGAAGATGGTTTTTGAAAACCAATTTCTTGGCCTTCTTGAAAGGGCCGAATGTTTGTTCTTGGAAGGGGGAGAGCTTTCTTTTGCTTTTTCCCTTGGTTGATTTGACAATTGTGTGAGTTTTGTGTTAGTTTATGATGACATAAGCTTGCTTGCATCACTCCTTGAACAAAGGTCAAGCTTTGGTATGGTTTTTGTGGTATCTTTTCTAATACACTTGCAAGGTAGCTTCCTTTAATCACCAAGCTCGTCCAATACTCTAATTTACTCGTTCAATCATAATTCTCTACGTATTCACTTTATCGCTTAATCTCGTTGTAATGTCCAAACGATTTCTAAAATGTTTTGTTGCACAAAGTTCAATGTGAATGTCCTTAATATCTTAGTACTTCGGTTTAATGTATATTCATGAATTTCTAATTTATTAGATCCCAGAGTCTTGATGGAATAAACATATTCCTTAACACCTTGTTAGACACAAAATAAAGTAAAATGGAAATCTTCAAAATTTGATGGCGTTTACATACACTTATATATTTACATTGTCCATTAACATTACAACTTCGAAATATCTATTTCCCGACCCGTACATAGGGTGGCCTGAAAGGTTTTTCCTCAACAGTATAATCACTATTCATTAGGGTCTTTTATTATTTTTCAAATAAATCAAGGTTTTTACAGATGAGGCCTAGGGAGATCTTGATTTTGGTGCTCTAGGTCCTCTTCAGTGCACCTTAGTGCTCCTTCATGTATGTATTCTTTCTTTTGTGCATGCATTGACGAAATTGACAAAGGTAGGGGGTGACTTTTGTCCCGCCAAAAGCTATTTATTTTCCTATTTTGTACCTATAAAATTGAAAGATTTATTTTATAGCCTCAATGTCGTATATTTACAATGATAGCATTTGGTTCCCCCACTCCATATATTCAAAAGAAAAAAATATATAAAAAAAGTTATGTAGACATTAGAAGTCATCAGGAGACAGGACATGGACACACAAATAATTTAATCATTCATTTACATTTGCTATATACAAAACAAATTAGTAAAGTACTAAACTAGTGAGATACTAAGATATATAATCTTGAAGATCAAGAAACAGAGTAAAAAATGAAAAGGAAAGACTCAAGTTCTTCTTGTCTACAAATAGTGACAAATCAAGGTAAGATTTTTCTTCTTTTTACTCTCATGTTTTGGAGTTAGAACTTTAATTTATACTTTCCTTAAACCCTTAACTGATATGATATTCCTTTTATTGTGATTTTTTTTTGATAAAATCATGCATCTTTTTTCTTTATGTACTCAAGCAAGACTATAATTTTGTTCACTAGAATCTTGATCATTAATTTTGGTCCCTTAGCCTTTTAAGGTTTTAATATCAAATTTATATTATGATTTCTAATTTCTATATTGCACACTTGATTAGATTTTTAAAAATTGGAAAATGTCGACTAAAAGGAAAGGCACATTATATTCTTTTTATAAGAGGAGATTAGAGTCTCAAAATGTTGAAAAAGTTCAACTAGAACCATTGCATACTAATGTTGTAGAGCCTGAAATTCACCCAAAAAAATTTTCTCGGATTGAGTCAATTGAATTTAATATGTCGACCTTTGGAATGTGATCCTCGATTAAGAAGGCCAATCTCAAAATAGCCACATGAAATTTGACGAGCGTACATCAATTTTTGACCTTATCAACTGAAACATCCCAAATCAAATTTCAGAGTTACTAATAAACGAGACGATTTGTGATTGCTTGGTATAAATTGTTTCTAAATTGGTTGGAATATTCACCAATTAAAGATCGTGCATTATGTCTTCCTTGCTATTTATTTTGTATTCCAATTAGGCGTTCTAGAGCAACTTCTTTCATTGTTGATGGATTCAAATCCTGGAAAAAGTGAAGGATGGGAAAACTTGTATCTTTTTGGGGTAATATTGGTAAGAACTCAACTCATATAATAGTTGTTCAGTGCTGCCATGATCTTGCATGACCATCTCAAAATCTCTTGAGAGTATTTGAAAAGCAAAGTACACAACAAGTTCTGAATAATCACTTGAGATTAAAAGCTCGATTGATGTAATTAGATGGCTCACTTTTTAGGGTTGTACTTTTCGAGGGAATAATGAAAATGTACAATCAGGAAGTTGAGGTAATTTCAATGAGATGTTGAAACTTTTGGCAACATACAATGAAGGGGTAAAAAACATTGTCGTCTTGGAATATGCTCTACACAAAAGTATACGCGATCAAAGTAGTAATATAAGTAGAGGGTATTCGTCCCACAGGGAGCACACCAATGGTGATCATGCCAATGCAACAGTGTGTATCATTTTCAATAGTCCACGCAATCGGATGTTTGTATATGTGATTATACTAAGGAATACTACTCTTAAAACAATGATTATAAAATATAGGTCTTTCGAATCCATCCATCGCTTCAATTAAACTTATGTCGATATTATCCACTTGTCTCTGCGTAAACTCTATATGATAATCCGGAACAGTAAACTGATAAGAACCACTTTTATATGATCTAGTCATCTTTGTTTCACCCATCCTATAAGGTATAGTGTGTCATGATGACCCGATTAAGTCTTTAACCACCAATCCCTTGGTGAATTAACCCATTAACCATATTTTAGTCGTACAAGTCTTGATTAGATTACGCATGGTGAGTATTTACTTTGTTCTTACCCACGAGTTATAGAACTCACACTAAAGCCACATGCTAGGTTAATTAGTTCTATCTTTGACTCACATTCTCGTCTTATTGTCATCGATTTAACAAGTTATAAGGTGATCAATCTTATATCTATTAATAAAAGTTACCCTAGGCATAGATCACCTATGCTTTGATAAGTTTCATATAACAACACTCATTAAGTCTACACGAAGGGTTCATCTCAAACCCCATAAGTATATTAGCTACTCATGGCAAAAAAAACCATATAACGCATACTAAATATGGCATAAAACATGATTTAACTAAAACAAGAGAGAATCGAGTAGAACGATGTTACTTATTAACGAAAAGCAAACTCCAAATTGGAGTACAAAACCTAATTATGATAGTAGCCTCCCCCCACGAGAAGCAAAGCATACAATTTTATTGAAAATACTGAATGAAAAAAGAGTGTTTACGTTCTACCCCTAAAAGTACTTAATGAAAAGTTACGTCGAAAATGTTCTCCAACAATGTATCCCTGAAAACATATATATCTTCTTTAAGACAAGGGGATGTATATATAGCCCCCACACAAAATCAATCAAGAAATATAATTTAATACGGAAATCTGCAGGCTGCTCTAGCTCGTTCCACGGTGTCGATGAGAAATGTATAGAGTCTTTGCAGAACTGCAGAGTGTCACGTTACGCAAGGACTAGAATTGTTAGCCCAACAAAATTTGTACTTAGCATCCAAAAATCCCATTTTCGAGCTCCATTCATTATGCTTTTCACTCCAACTTTGCACCTTGCTCAATATTCACCATTTTGGCTCATTTTTTGCTCCTTTTTTAACCAAAACATAGCATTCGAGAAATTTGACTCTGTACCTGAAAATATGACAAAACAAATTAAAAGATAACAAAACTTGAGTCCAAACTCGAGATTAAGCCGAAAAATAAAGCTTAAAATTGTATAAGAGTACCACGCATCACCCTCAAACTTAACTCTTTGCTTGTCCTCAAGTAAACAGACACATGGAACTTATGTGAATGCAAATTATACGACATGAGAAATATACAAGATCCTCCTTTTGCTAGTTATGATCAAACCATTAATGGTGCCTCATAATATGCTTTACCTCGTTGACACTTATCATACTCACACTCCCTTGTCTCACAACTTTTTGCACAAGTAAAGTGTGAACAATCATAAAGACCAAATTTTCAAAATTTTGGAAGATGCCACAAATTTAACCCGACCCTCTTTGGTTAAGCCCCTAGGTTAGAATAAGAACTAAGTATCAATGCCTCGACACCTGACCCTAGGAGTTCATTAATGGTCTTCATGAAGTTGTAGCCCACTTGCCCAAATTCTACTACACTATAATACTAGACATAGACTTAGACACTTTCTTAGTAGTTGGACCGACTGTGCAATGGTCGAGGTCCCAAAAGACTTATGCATCAAAACTCATTTAGCGAGCTTTAGGTCAGCAATCCTAGACCATAAAGGACCTTAGATTACTAGGCACAAATTTCCCTCAAACTTACTTTCTCGGGTTATCAATGAGCTCGACCTAACCGATTTTCCCTTCTAAGAATTTACTAGTACTAATGGTTAGAATGATCATGCAATGGTCTAGGCCCCAAAAGACTTATACACTAATACCCACATACCGAGCATTGGGTCAGCAATACCAAGCCTCAACGGACTTTAGGTTGATAGGCACAAAGTCCCCTCAGACTTAATTGCTCAGGTACTAAAGAGCCCAATCTAGCCACTCCTTCCAGCAACACTCTATACTCTAAACATTTATTGAATGTTTTTTTTTCTCTTTTTCTTCTTTTTTTTAAGGCACTTTTTTTATTACTAAAGAAACAGACATGGAACTAGTACCCCCAAACTTGCACCATGTTGGCTCTAAGTGTAAATGCATGAGAAGACGCAAATTTATTGAGTTTAACTAACGGATCTCGTGCTAAAGGTGAATCCTAATTCATGATATGTCCCCCTTAATGGATTTTAAGCACAATAGTCATCATGACACACCATTAACACAAGTGCTCCCTGAATATGTAAAGAACAAGTAATTCGTGATTGTAGCATGGCTCATGACAACTACTTTAGCATAATAACTCATCATCAACTAACAACTTTAATTGATCAAGAAGCAAATGATCTCATAATGCAATGCAACTAAATTGAAGGCACTAGAAAGAAACAAGATAACACAAACAAAATAAAAACTACATGATTTTAACATGTAAAGTTACACTACATGATTACATATTTTTTGTTTTATCTCCCACATGTAATCCTAAAAAAAACTAACAAAGAAAGATAAGAAAAACAGAAAACTACAAGAGACTAGAATTCCCCTCTATTGCTCCATTGTTGACGATGGTAATCCTCCGTCGGTGGTGAAACAAGTGCATGAATCATAACATGCCTATCCAAACCCCTCTGATATGGGTCATCCTACTCCCATCTGGAAAGTCTACGAAACCTCGCAAGAGTCAGATCATCTCCCACTCCAAGAATGTTTTCATCGTCTCCCTATTGGACTCTAGCACTAGCACATAACAACCGTATAACAGAAGGGTGAAGAATGCTACCATGCTTTCCCACCTTGGGAAACACAATCATCATCAAGGCCATGTGGTAGGCCACATCAACAAACTGATCAGTACAGATACCCCAAAGCATCACAACTCGATCGACAGTAATGGTGGTGAGATTAGTAGTCGGCATAAGTCGTGTAAACAGAAAATTATACCAAGTCCTCCTAAACACACTCAAAGTAGCATAAGGAAGTTCTGATAGTTACCAGATGATTTGTGCATGGTCCACTGAGTGCCCGACCTCATAAGATCCAAAATTAGACGATCAAGGAATGCCCCAGGCATAGACAATC
The DNA here is from genome assembly GCA_036435485.1 of Saposhnikovia divaricata. Classification (NCBI taxonomy): domain Eukaryota; kingdom Viridiplantae; phylum Streptophyta; class Magnoliopsida; order Apiales; family Apiaceae; genus Saposhnikovia; species Saposhnikovia divaricata. The sequence goes on along the minus strand of CM071594.1, from coordinate 185,344,109 downwards.
CCAAAACCGTACAAACCATCTCAAGTTTGTAAGAAACTACAAAGTCCTAGACCAATGACTCATGCCTGGTGCTAGTGAGTGCCAGGTTAGCATAAAACTCATGAACAATATCAGCGGGCATGTCAACAGGTGTGCCACAAATAACCATGTCCCTGTCAGTCTCATCGGGATGTAATCCGTGCTCCAAAACAAAACCTTTCAATCGAAGGCTCTAATAACCCTTCTTTGCCTCGTGGCTCACAAATCGAGTATCATCAAATTGTGGATTTGAACCACTCCCAATTACTTCCATTTGAACACTTTTCTGTGCCATCTATTCGATAAATAAACCCCAAACCTGATTTGGACGATGTGCGTGGGTAGATTTTTGAATATGGGGTGTGTATATGTTTAATTTTTATGAATATATGGGTAGGGTTTTGTGTTTTTAGGGTTTAAGAGGAGAGATTTCGGATGTATATATGTGTATAATCGTGGCTCGCGGTTTTATAAATTTTGGGGAAGCTCTCTTCGTGATGTCGCGAAGAAATACCCGGGCTCTTCGCGGTACCGCGGTGCGCCTCGTGATGTTGTAGGATTTCTCATGTTTCCATGGACCTTGTTGTTTGGCAGAAACTTTTCTTGTTAGCTTAACAGTTTGGACGAATTAAAGCTAAAAAATTTGTCTAAGTCACCAAAATTGCTTCAACATCAACCAAGCTCCTAATTTCATCCTTCTTCGACCTTTCATGAATTTTTCCCAAGTAGAAAACCTATTTTTACACTTTTGAAACACTTGAAACCACATCAAATTTTCTGGAATAAATTCACAAGAATAGCTATACACTACGTAAAATTTGGGCTTTCGCCACTCTTTTGTACAGTAAGGGTTGTGATACTTTGGAAAAAATGAGTGGCTAAAGGTCATCGTCCCAAGTTTTAGCCACACAATTGTTTTTCGAGTGACCGAAAACACATTTTTTGGAAGATTCAGTCACAACTTAAAAAAATGTGTGGCAATATTTAGCCACGTTCCAAATATGTGATCAAATATGATAAAACAGCATGGTTTTTTGTTGACTTTGACCAATTCCAAAATTTAAAGTCATACTTGAGAGATAGAAGTGTGACAATAACTAGTGACGCTTCTTTGCTGTGTCTAAATGTTAGAAAATGACCACAGTCATTTTCGGTGATGTGGCTAAATGGGAAATAACCTATGGTCATTTTTATGTGACTAAAAAGTAGAGTTTTCTGCATATGTCAGAGCTTTATTTGCTTAAGGAAGCTAAAAACTAGTGACTGTATTATTGTGTGACTAAAAAGTACTCTATTTTCAGGAGTACCTTCTTGAAACAGAGTATCCTCTGTTTTCAAGATCCTCTTTTCCAACTGATCTATCATATTATTAAATTTGTGTGTGGAAAAATATTTGACCAACTGGACATGAAGTATTGGTATAGCAGATTAACAACAAATGACAAACACAAACTTGATTCATCCAAGTTGCATACCAGATGACCATATCATGATATGCCATAATAATTCAGGCAATTACAAAGATAATGAAGCTTAAAACTAGAATAATTCAACAAATCCATGTCCTTCGGCCAACATTAGAATTCACCATTACATATTAATTCTTCTTCAAATAAAAAAAAAAGAAAATGACCAAGACAATGACAACATTATACAACTTCCCACGTATGACATGAACCTCCTTTCGAAGATCCTCAACTGTTGACATGCAGTTTTGCAGCTCAGTCTTCACATCATCAACTTCTTTCTGGATCTTGATCTTCATGACAACTGGTTCAGGATCAATCCATTCCCAAAACGAACATTTGGGTTCAGAAGACTTGAAAAAGGAATTCAAATTAAAAGTTGTTTATTAAATTAAACAAATGAAACTCATAAACATCAGCTTACCAATGAATTTGATTTATGGCACACCCGAAATCTTCTTCCAGGGTTGTCAAGTGTGTTTGATGTTCTAATCCGAGCAGAAAGACCACAGTAGCAGAGATCACTTCGATTTTGGTTTGAGCTGTAGGAATTTGAAGTCGACATCATGATCAGGCCTTTTTCTTTGCACACACCTGGAGAAAAAAACAGGAATTAAAACAGAGCATAGAATTTAACCAACAGAATTTAACCAAACAATATAATTTAGCATTACATAAAAAACATGGAAAATGATAAACATAATGATAATAATTACCGGATTCAGTTAGCATTACGTATAATAATACCCTTACAGTCCTGTCTAAAGTAATCATCACGAGATTCATTACCCAAGTCACGTGGATCTACAGGTGGTAATATATTTTCATTGTTATGAAGAATTACAGTACTGAAATCCTCATTGATATCATCGTACAGATCTCTATAATTCTTGGGAGGTGTCATCAAGACAATAGACATTCTTTTATCCAGCTGGTCTTTAACATAAAACACCTGTCGTGCTTGTGAGGCCAATATGAACGGATCATCCCTGTGGCCTAATCTGTTAAGTTCGACCAACGTGTAACCCATGCCATATTGTTTGACACCATTTCTATTGTCAACCCAGTCACACATGAAAAGAAGAATTTTCTTAATATGATAATCTAGTACCCATATCTCTCGTAGAACCCATAATAAATGTTCTTTCTATAGGTTACTACTTCTTTAGAAATGTGCATCTCAATTACCTCTACACAAACCCCACTGTTCTGGTAAATTCTGCCATCATGAATTTTTGTATGAAATGTATAGCCATTGATGTCGTATACATCGTATTTGTTCACGATTCTGCATGCTCCATGTGAGATCCACTTCACTGTTTCTGATACACTTTCTTTGGAGATCGATAACTCGCTTTCAACCTAAATTACACAATAACAAGGATGAGATTCAGCTTGCACAAATTACAATTGAGAAAAAACTAAGATCATATTGATTTAAATATTACCTTGTTGCGTAACCAGTGACCAAACGTTGTGCTATGCTCATTCTCCAGCCAAGCTTGTCATTTACCAGGATGTTTGTTTTTCAAAAATGTCATGTGTTGTCTGCAAGTACAAAAATGAGTATCAAATCTGATCCTACTGTTAAATAAAAGAAAAACACAAATAAACATGTTCACTAGGAGTCCTTACTCGATATACGACATAACTTCAGACATATTTTACAATACATAGAAATGTGCTTTCATGTAGAGATCTTGAGAAACTTCAACTGGTTTACCAGCTGACAAAGGAATTCCCTCTCCATTACCATTTTTAGATGTGTTGTGCTGGTGTTCTGGAATACCAATAGAGCTCATGACTTTTTGGTATTCGTTGAAGAACTCAATTGTTTCTTCTGTAATATGCTCCTCAGTAATGCATCCTTCTGGGTAAGCTTTGTTCTGCACATGCCCTTTAATAACTTTCATCATCCTCTCAAAGGGATACATCCACTGAAAGCATATTGAGCCACATATTTTACCTCTCTAACAAGGTGCACAGTTAGATGAAGCATAACATCAAGGAAGGATGGGGTAAAGTATTTCTCCATCAAGCACAGTGTCACACAAAGCTCCTCATGCAATTTATCGAGTTCTTCTACATTGATTTCTTTGCTACATATTGATTTGAAAAAAAAAACAGAGTCTGATAATAGCATATCTTGTGGGTTCGGGCATGATAGACCGTATTGCAATTGGCAAGAACTGTTGTATAAGCATATGGTAGTCATGTGATTTTAAGTCCCACAAGCTTCCTAACCTTTTGATTCACCAAACTAGAAAAGTTGGAACAATAACCTTGCGGAGCCCTTAAGTTGTGTAATGCATCACAGAACATGTCTTTTTCATCTTTAGTTAATGTGTAGCAGGCTGCAGGAAGTAATGTCTTGTCGCCTTGACTTTTAGCCTGCAACTCTTGTCTTATCCCAAAATGTGCTAGATCCTTTCGAGCTTGCAACCCATCTTTCGTCTTGCCCGGAACATTTAGTAATGTTCCGATAATACTCTCAGCCACATTCTTCTCAGTGTGCATGAAATCAATACAATGTCTGACCAAATTATACCGCAAATACCTAAGTCGTCGATTCCATATGTTGAATTTCTTCCAATAGGTATGTTCTTTATGTCCGGAATTTGAGTTCCACCCCCTTTTGATTTTCTCTTTTTTGTTTTCCCCCATCTTCCAGTCAAAGTGTCCATGAGTTCTGAATCTTTATCTTTAAATCCCTTCCCCCACTTATTTCGAACAAATTTAACCTCGTTGAATATTTCTTTCTCGGTCATAGGATCTGCGGTAATTCCCCACTCTTCTTTTCCATTGAACGCCTTATTTTGCTTTCTGAAGGGATGACTATATGGTAGATATCTTCGGTGACCACCATAACTCTGCTTGGTAGAGAATGAAAGTCTTACACAATGTGTTTCTTTCCTGCACACCACAAACCATGGAATCCACTATAAGGACAGCCACATAATGCACCAAGAGTAGGGTAATCATTAATTGTCCATAAGACAACAGCACGTAAAGTGAACTTTTCTTTTGCATAGGCATCATATGTTTCAACTCCTTCTTCAAACAAGAGCTCCAGATCATTGATCAAAGGATCCAAAAACACATCGATATCGTTTCCAAGCGTTCCCGATATTAATAACGAAAGCATGATGAACTTTCTTTTCATACACAACCAAGGTGGAAGGTTGTAAATGACAGTTAATACCGGCCACACACTATGATTCCTATTCCCTTTGTTTCCATCGACCCCATTTATGGAAATGCCAAGTCGAAGATTTCTTGGATCAGAGGAAATTTCCGGAAATCTGTCATCTATTGATTTCCATGCAGGTGAATCAGATGGGTGGCGCAAAACACCGAGCTTTTTCGAACTGGTAGAGTGCCATATCAAATCTTTTGATATACTTTTCACTTGATAAAGTCGTTTCAATCGTGGAATAAGGGGGAAGTACCATAATATCTTTATAGGAACATTTTCGTATATGACTTTAGTCTTCTCATCCACCTTCCACCTTGACATGCCACAAGTTGGACATACCGCCAAGTCCTTGTACTCCTTCCTGTAAAGAATGCAGTTGTCAATGCAAGCATGTATCTTTTCGTATCCTGAAGCCATTGCTGTCATTATCTTTTTGGCCTCATATGTGTTGTTCACCATCTCGTTACCTTCTGCAGGTAGCATCCTTTTCAACAGAAGTAGCAATTCAGTAAAGCACTTATTTGTCATTCCATGCTTACTCTTCGAGTTTAGTAGTTGAACTGTTGCAGACAACTTTGTGAAGTTAGGACAATATTTATACAAGGGCTTCTCCGCATCTGCAAGTAGTTCTTGAAACTTGTCAATGCCATCTATGAAATTGTCTTCCGTAGCTTTTACCATTTCTATTGTTTCTGTAGCATCTGTTGGAATTTCTACTACATCAAATTGGCTGGAATTTGTTGGCTCGTCTTTCTCTCCATGTTTAATCCACCTTTTATAATTCCGATCGAATCCCTTAACGAGTAAGTGGTAATGCACCTCATCCACAAAAAGAGAGCAGTGGTTTAAACAGCTTACACATGGACATGGAATAGTGTTAGTTGACATCTTCAAATTAGAAACCGCAAAATCGATAAATACTACAACTCCATCCATATATTGTTCACTGTTTCTATCGGTTAACATCCAAGACTTGTCCATAACTACAGAATATACTTTGAAGCTTTATTATATACCAACTAAAGCAATTACGAGCATATTACAGCAAAACTACAGTAATTACGAGCATGTTACAACACAACAACAACAATTACAAGCATAATTAAAGCACAAAATTCAAAAATAAGACATGACTTACTAGGAGAGAGGAGAAGGAGTGATTAAGAGTAGAAGGGTGTGAAGCCCAATGAAATTAGGGATGAAATTAGGGTTAGCCCAATGAAATCGTTGTGGACTGTGGATGAACTTAGCGGCTACTTGTTTGAATCCGAGAGTGTGGTTTCCAAGTGATAATATAAACTTTCCAGCCGTACGGATGTTAATAGATACGAATTGTTTTGTTGGGGAAAAATAATCAAAAATTCAGGAATTTATCTTGTAGGACGTTTTTGCAAAGATCTGGTCAAAGTACTACTCCCTATAACGAGATTCGATCCCGAAAGTGAAAATATTTTTTAAATGCATTTTTCGACGATCCAACCATATGGATGTTAATAGATACGCATTGTGATGTTGGGGAAAAATAATCGAAAAATTAGGAATTTATCTTGTACAACATTTTTACAAAGATCTCGTCAAAGTACTACTCCCTCTAACGAGATTCATCCCCGAAAGTGAAAATATTTTTTTTTTAAATACATTTTTCGATGATCCAACCATACGGATGTTAATAGATACGCATTGTGATGTTGGGGAAAAATAATCGAAAAATTAGGAATTTATCTTGTACGACGTTTTTACAAAGATCTCGTCAATGTACTACTCCCTATAACGAGATTCGTCCCCGAAAGTGAAACTATTTTTTTTAAATGCATTTTTCGACGATCCAACCGTACGGATGTTAATAGATACGCATTGTGATGTTGGGGAAAAATAATCAAAAAATCAGGAATTTATCTTGTACAACGTTTTTACAAGGATCTTGTCAAAGTACTACTCCCCATAACGAGATTCATCCCCGAAAGAGAAAATATTTGTTTTTTAAATATGTTTTCGATGATCCAAATAATTCTTGATTTTAATAATAAATTCATTTATCTTAATTAATTTTAATAAAGTAATAAATTACAAATATTAATATAGATAATACAATATATTGGTATATAAATAATTCTTAATTTTAATACATTGTATTTTATTACACGCTACTTTAATACAGTTTACTTTATATTTTACAGTTTGTCTAAAAATAGAGGCGGCTAAACTTTCCCAAAATAACTCAAACTTCCCCCCAATTCACTTTCAACATCACTTTACCCCCAAATTTACTTTACCCCCAAATTCACTTTAACCCCAATTAACTTTCAAATTCTCCCTCTCTGTGGACCATAATCTCTCCACAACTTTCAATCGGTGAAATTAGGTTACACATCTAGTGTACACATCTTCTTGGGTAAAATTATGGCTTTTTCCACCGTCGTTTAAATCACCTTGCTTATCGTAGGTAAACCATTCTTTCCACAGACTATTAGTGCTATATTTGTGTTATATGAGTTATGTGAGTTGTATTTCAGATATATGGTTTGAGAGAGTGCATGTTTGAGAGATATATGTTTGAGTTGTATTTAAGAGATTGAGACTATTTGACTTTCGCTTTAATGTTGATGTAATTATATGAATAAATACTACTATTGAAGACACTTCCATCCTTTTTCTATGATAAACACTGTGTGGGTATGCTTGAATATTGTTACATGTATACATTACATGTAAACTTATTTGAGTTATTCGAGTGATATTTGTATTATATTTGATATATGGTTTGAGAGACTGAATATTTTTTGTTATATTTGAGACACGGAGAGATAGAGATTGAGAGAAAGCATAGTTTTTGATATATTTTTTATCATCTATTGTTATATTTGACTTTCGCTTTAATGTTGATGTATTAATATTCTGACATTGTTGTGCTTGTTGTCTACAGCTAATTTGAGTACCATGGGAAAGAGGTACAGGTTAGTTGTTTACTATGGGGGTGAGTTCATGACATGTGTTAAGTGGCAATACACTGGTCCTAAGTCAAAGGTGTTCGAAGGAATGGAAGTCTACAACATGATTGTTAAACAAGTTAGGAATTTGGTAGCGGATGTAGTTTCGGATGATGATAAGCTTTATTTCATGAAGGATGGGGTGACCCTGGATAATGGATATGGTTTATTGCTTCGAGACAGTCACTTAAAAGAGTTGGCTATTGCTTCTAACATGACTGGAGTCTGCAAGATTCATGTCTTCCATTCTTGGTCCACAGCTACTGGACATGTTTGCGTTGAAGAAGAATACCTAGGTAGGCTCATTTTTCAATTCTCATATTTATCCATGTGTATGTATATTGAACAGATCAATCCTGTAATTTCTAAGGGTTCTTATACTGGTTGTAGGTGAAGGCAATGAGGAATTTGAGGATAAATATTCAACGGAAGAGTGTAGCGAAGAAGAAGGAGAAAGCACAGAAGAAGGAGAAATCGCAGAAGAAGAATGCAAACAGGAGCAACAAAAGAATGCTGTCAAAGCTAAGATGTAACACCCCCAGATCCGGGGTCCGAGATCCGGTCGTTACGGTCTATATTTCGGTCCACAATACTTCAACTTACTTCAACATAAAATAAATTACATCTTTATGACCCAACACAACCATATAAAACACACCCGTTATAGTCCCAGAGATGAAATCAGAGTAACAATAAAATTTTATTAATCACATTATGAGTTCTTACAACCCAAAAGAATTTCAATATGAATACATACTCTTTGCCATCCATTTACATAAGTCATACTAGCCCATATACTTGGTACTGAAAGGATGAATCTATCCTACCAATAGCTTTTTCTTCAGCTCTGGTAGTCTCATCGTCCTTGCCAGCGTCGAGTGCGCCTTGTGCGAGTCATCTGGTCTAGCTGTTGTTGTGATATAATAATAAAGCAAGGGTGAATAGCCCACCAACAATAATGTATAACTGAACGATAATATATAACAGTTCAAAAGTATCTTTCAAACCATATGCCATGCATTTACGGAAATGATGCCAGTATAACACAAACGATGAAGTTATAAGGTAACTCAAATTGCATATATAGGTGGAAATATCTGCTATGTCAAAGATAAGCAAGATATTATCATTTATCATAAAAGATGAACTTGCAGGAAAAATATTGCAATTCCAATTATGAATACTTTTCCAATACTGCCAACTATGATAATGTTGCAGAACATAAATGAATTTGAATGATGAACTAATGCTGGAATATTCACCGTGCCCGATATTCCAATCCTTACGATGATCAGTCGCAGATTGTACAGCTCAATTAAGATTTACTACCGGTAGAAGGAAGAGCTGACGGATTTACTTGTCTACCGCCCTGTTAGATCTCCCCGGCCAACGGTTGGGCCAATGGGATGGACCGGCGCTACTCGGCCTCTTACACGACTCCAAGTTCGAAAAGAAGTTCATGACTCTGAACGTAAAGTTCGTCCCCCTTTCCCCAAGTATGATACTTGTTGATAAGACTCCACAAAGTAGTCGTATCTAGTTGGAAAGGAAAATTCAACATCATATCTCCCAAGCTGCTGCTTGTTAGAGGATACCATCTTGTTCCAATAATCTTACCCCTCGAATGATGAGAAGGTTACTCAAAGATTCAATTGATAAACAACAACCAAGTTGCAAGTGAAAAGAATAGTTTTACAAGATTTATGACCGGGAAGTCAACAAGATAAATAACATTTCTTAAGTAAGGTTCCCCTATAATATGGAAGTTTGAGCGAGAATTTAAATCCTTTTAAGATAGATTTAAATGAAAAATAAAGAGTTGGGAACCTTTCCTTGATGAAATAGTCGTAAAATGACTCCGAAATATTTTACATAATATCTGAAGGTGAGAGATAATCTTCGAATAATATAAATCATTTTAAAAAGAATTTAAAAGAATTAAGTAAATATTCCAAGAATATTTATTATATCAATAATAATTACGGAATATTATTAAATCATAATATTGCTCGTAAGTAATCCTCGAATGAATATATAGAATTATTCACTAAATAAATCCCTCCTTAAATGAATATTCATTAAATAATTAACTCCAATAAATATTTAAAATAATATTCAATAAATGAGTCAAACCTTAAATGAATATTTGAAAATAATATTCATTTAGTAAATAATCTTCTAAATGAATATCCAAATAATATTCATTTAGTAATCAAAACTTTAAAGGAATATTCGAAATAATATTCCTTAAGTAAATAGAACTTCCAATTAATATTTTAAAATAATATTCATCAAGTACATAAAACCTTAAATGAATATTCGAAAGTAATATTCATTTAATAAATAAAATTCCAATGGACATCAAAGTAATTATTCATTAAATAAACAAACTCTAAGTGAATATTCAAAAATAATATTCATCTAATATTTCTCGATTGAGATGATACTCAAATAACATTCTTCGAAAGATTTCTAAGTAATTGATACTTTATGGAAATATAAATAATGTTTAATAATAACATTCCTCAAGATAAATAATAATCTGCCGTTGGAATCCCTCCGGGTTTCCACGACTATCCATATCTCAAAATACCGACTCCCGGTCTATATTTAAGAATGAATATCATATGCCCTTCGCTAAGGGTCTTACCAAAATAATCCGACTTATAACTGATAATTCGTATCTAGTCTATAAGTCAATATCAATTCAGGGAACAAGTATTACAGTATTAACTTGAAAGTAGGCATGCATGCTCTGACATATGTATAGCAACAATCACATATATTATCACAACAGTTCCAAGGTATTGGAAACTTGCCTGGTAATTGGGTGTGGGTAGAGATAGCGTGTCCTGGGTCTGCTCGATCATCTATAAACAATCAAAACATTCGAGATTAACCACTTAACACCTTTTAAAAGTCTAAGTATAAACTTCACTTAAGTCGAAACACGTTTTCGAATTATCTCGTTATACACCTTTTAGTGTAACTCTTTTTATCACTGATACGATCCGACATTTGTTCGTTATTAAGATATGTCATCATACCCACACTTGGTATATACTTAAGTCGTATAAGTTCTAAAGTCGATCGATTACGAACCGAGATTATACTTCGAGTTTTATCGTTAGTTTTCTAAGTTATAACCAAAGTTATACTTTTAAGGGGTTCGTTCTCGTTTAACCTTGATTCAAATATTTTTATAAAATCGGAAAAAGATCCGTTTGACATGTGGTTTTCTCTCATACCTTCCTTATGACCTCTAATATTTATTTACCAAGATTTTACACTGAGTAACATGATTTACGAGGGCTCAATTGAAGTTACGAACTTTTACTTACGGTTTCGAACCAATTTTAGTAATTTGACCATAACTCCTAAACCGTAAGTCGGAATGTTTCGATTCTTGCGCCAAAACGATCTATGGCTCGAGATCTACAAGGACATGTCATGTTCATAACCAGTTAAGACAATTAACCCTACTGTGATGCACGAATTCTTTAAGGTTATCAAAAATCGGGCATTACGACGGCTATAACTCGAATGATCCAAATTCGTACATGCCTCAAGCACATCATCAAAGCAACTCATGGCTTAACAACATCATTTACTACTGTCAAGAGGCTCTAAGGTCAGTGGTAAGGTCTCATGACCACCACACAACATAAACATAACAAATCAAGTCTTAAACAACTATTAACACAACAATCAAGAACTCATCTTGCAACCCACTTAAGATCTCATCAAAACTTCATAAAACTCAAAGTAAGATCTAGGGTTTAGGTGATATATGCCTTCCTTGGAGTATGTACTAGCCTTATAAACTTTGTATAGCCCTTAGAACACCTTAAACAAGCTTGGATCATTCAAAGAAACAATAAAAGTAAAGTTAGTTCTTAAAAATTACTATTCATCAGTTCAAAGATCTGCAAAAACGAGGCCCTTACCATGCTTTCTTGGACGAGGCTCCTAAAGGAGTGTTGTAGAGCATCTAACCAGCTTTCCAACAAGATAAAGAACACCAAATTTCATTGAGAAACGAAGGAGATATGGCCGTTTGAAAATCAGTCCAGAAACTGTCAAGCATCAGGACAGTTTGCTTCTTCAACTTGGGGAGGTGATTTGACTAGGCTATACTACTTGGATTGCTATGAAATTTGGAGCGAATATTGCCCACGGAGTGGAGAGGCTTTGGTTAAAATTTGGTGATTTTATCATGGATAGAAATGGAGATATGAATTTTCTTCCTTGAGGGTGTCCTGCTGGGCAGTTTGTGGAGAATGAGAGAGATATGGAGTTTCTTTGCTTCTCTTGCTTGGTGTTGTGTAATAAAATGAATTATTGATGAGATTAAGATAATATCTTAGCCATAAAGCCACTTTATTAAAGGCATGAGGTCATGGATGAGGTTCTTGGAGTGGACAAGTGTTGATGAATTGTGGTGAGGAAGCTAAGTGCTTGGCTTGCTCTCTAAGTGTACTAGTTACTCTTGTAACTATTTAGTTACTTGGTCATATCCACTTGCACATGCATGCATCTTGATCCTCTGCTTGTTGTTTGTCCGGTTATTGCTCAATTTCATTGATCGTTCGTAAGAATATCTCAAGGATTTCTAGTTAGGGTTTTACCGGAAACCTTCTAAATATTTATAATACTATTCTCCATCTTTCTCAATAATTCCCGAATTAAATTCCTTAATTCTTATTAATAAATCCTTAAGTCTTCTAGTGTCCAGGGAAATCTCGGAGAAAATAAAAGTGCTGTTTTTCAGAATCCGACAGCTTTTACATACACTTATTTTCCCCCTGGATCACTAATACGAATTCAGAAATCCGTTCTGAATACTTCTACATAGCGTCGTTTAATAATATTCTCATTTCCACTAAAAACACTATTCACTCTTTATTCTTTTAGGGCTATATAGATGCCCCGGTTCTCTTTTGATCGTTCCTTAACCCTTTTTCGGAACCACTGGACTGATAACAAATATCGATTTGGATGACATAAGAATAACTTTCCCCCTTGAAATTATCAAATCTTAACTTCCTAGGAGATAGATAATTCTTATCTAGATTGTCAACTAATAGAATTCTTCATGACACATAAGTATTTGAATCCATATTCATCCCATAATAAAAGTTTTAATTCCTACCAAAAATCGGGGTTCTTACATAAGAGGGGGCTGACGAGGTTGCCAAAGCTGCGTACCAGGTTTACAAACTCTGGTGGAAAAAGATATGAGGTTGAATTTGACTCTCTTGGTAGGTTAACGGGGGAATACAGATCAAAATTTATGAGCTTTTTGGGAGACACGGTCAGGGAGCATGTGGGATTAAGATTTTTAACATGGAAGGAGGTGGCAAAAGAAGTGAAGGCTAAGCTGTGGGATCAAATAACGGTAAATCAGCTACTTCGCATTAGTTACTCTAAATATATGTTACATTTTCAATATGAAAACACTATTGTTCAACTTATCTGCTTGCCTTTTATGTGTATTAACACCATGTATTATATATTGCAGCATTTTTTTGATATAGAACTTTGTCGTTGAAAGTTTGTAATGACTCGGCTTGGTGGGCTACTTCGCAATTTCAGAAGAAAGATGTATGCAAGATTCATACGACCTAACCTGAATAAACCAGCAAAACTTGCAAAAGTTCCTACGCAGTATCGTACACTGTTTGAGCAAGCTGATTGGGATAGGTTCGTAGCCCACACGCAAACGGAAAAATTCAGGTTTGTAATCCTTTAATATACGGATTATCATTTGAATTTACGTATATTTCCGATGCACTTTGCTGAAATAATTCTTTTATCTATTGGAAGGATGTCTCCAAAACTATGAAAAATGCGCGATCACAGTCTGTTTATGATCATCGCTTGGGAAGAGGAGGATACCCTCGTCTCAGAGAAAAATTTGTAATTCAGATGTGTTTTTTTTGTGTTACCAGTGATTATATTGGATATTAAATGTCTGATTGTGTCGTCGTTGCATTATGCAAGGTTTCGAAAAATGAAATTGCAGTTGATGAGGTCCTCACTCGTGCTTTTATGTGAAGGAAGGGGAGGAAAAACAAAGATGGAGAGTTGGTAGATCCTAAAGCTAAGAACATGGCAGATTATTTTGTAAGTTTAAATAAGAGAGTTAGTATATCCTAAAGTGAAGAACATGTCCTTGTTACTAATTTTCTTCACTTTTTTCTTTATAGATGGATATTGAACCACCTATAAAGGACGGAGGAATCAAGATTGGGCCGGATGAGGATTGCCTCACAGTGGTTTTTGGCAAGGAGCAGGGTGCATACTTGAGAGGTGTTGGTTGTGGAGTCACTCCCAGTACGTACTGGCATTGTCCTCGGCAAAGGACAACAGGAAAAGAAAAAATAAAGATTCTGGAGCTTCAATTGGAAAATGAGAAACTGTTGCGTGAGAAGAAGGATGAAGAACTGAAGAACCTGTCATTGCAGATGGAGGCAACGAACAATAAACTGAATAAAGTCTTGGCTCAATTGGATTCGCAAGGACTGCTTTCAGCAAGAAAACAAGATGTAAGGACTAACTGAACTGAATTCAAAATCCAAATCTGAGTACAATAAATATATAAGCACTACGTAAATTGTTGGAGTTTTTTGTGTTCGAATTTAGTTATCTTGTGTCTACATTCCTGTACTTAGTTTACAAAACTTGTGTTATCACTTGACTTTCCCATTTGACGTTACATTCTGTAGGGAACACCGATAAGTGGGAATGCTTCGAGGGACAGCTGCATTAATGTTACCATCCCAACATCGAAGTAGTTTTTAACACCTGTAAGTAATGGTTAATTTAATTTCTTTTTAAATTTTTCTAAGTAATTGCTGATTTCTTGTCCAAATTTTTTAAATTTTAGGTTAAATCTGTGGAAAAGCAAGTGACTCCTACTGCCGACACATCCATAATGGTGCAAAAGGTGATCACCACCAGGAGGAAAGTTTATCTATCTCCGCGTACCACTAAATGTGATCAAATGCCGTCTATTCTCAAATCACAATAAGATCTAACAATTATGCAACAAGTATTACAATATTGCTAAATACACATGTATATTGAGATTAACTTTAACTTTAATATGTTGGCAATTATGCTACTACTTTTGTAGGAAAAGGTGATTAGATCCGGAACCAGGAAGAAGATTAATTTATCTCAGCCTAGCACTATCTCTGGTCAAATGCCATCTCAGTCAAATCAAACCTCAACAATTGTCCAATCGGTATGCATTATATTTCTAAATGCGCATGTATATCAATTCATCACTTTACCTTTACGATGTTGATTATGCCACTAACTTTTGTAGCCAATGAAGTGTACTCTGTATACGTTGAATTTGAACAACCCGGTTGCACGTGGTACGACTTTCCTTTCAGACCATCAAGGAGAAACCATTCATGGAGTCCCCCTATAAGATGATTGCTATAGAGTTTCTGTTGATGAAGTTGTTAAGGGGCAGCATTCTTACCGTATGAAGCCGATGATATACGAACAGTTGAGGAAGCTTTGGGTTCTTTTGTGGCTTGGCCCAAAAACCTTATCAAGAAAATTGATCATCAAGTACGTTTCTTACTTTGCATTCTATTTTGGTTGTGTGCATTTATTCTCATGGTTCATAATTTTGTGTAAAATGCTTATTTTTTTCAAATTACTTGTGTAAATTGCTGCTTATATGATTCGGAAATTACATGAACTGATGGAGCTTTAATTAAATAAAAGTATTTGAAACTCTGTATTGTCTGCTTTGCTTCTATTTTGATGTGTACATGTTTATGTACATATATACAAGGAGAGACATAATTACATGTTTATTAATATAAGTAGCACGAACTATCTGTAGTCTGTAGAGATGGGAGCTTGTCTATTTTTGCTTATCTATATAATTACATTACTTGTGTTAGAATAGTCTTAACTTGAGGGCTGTTGATATGATCATCGTATTTGTTTTCATGTTTTACTATAGGTACCAAATCCAACGGCCAATGGGGAAGGGGAAGAACATAGCGCAGCTCAAGCTAAGGAAGAACATAGCGCAGATCAAGCTAAGAAGGGGAAGAGATGTAATACCATTACTGATTCCCCAGTAACACGTTCAAAGGCTAAGGCGAACAAGGCAAACAAGCTGAGGAAGAAGCAAAAGCTTGTGGTGCGATTGTAAACTAAATTTGACTCATGTTAATGTAGTTTTCAGGTTACTTGTGAACTTTTCGATAACTTGTTAATTTTCTGTACTCTGGTTAATTTTCTGTACTCTGGTTATGTGGTTTTTATTGATTATGGAGTAAGTATACTTACTCCATATGATTGTTATGGATCATGGATTTAGTATGGTTTTTATGGATTATGGATTAGTAGTATGGTTTTAATATGGATTATGACTAATTTAGAATTTGGCATTTTTGTTTACTTAGTTGTATTTTGGCATTTTAGTTGTTTGCATATTGTGGCCTTTTTGGATTGGATTGTGGCCTTTTGGTATTATGATTGGTAATGGACTTTCGTACGGTGGTCATTTATAATACAAATGAAACCTTTTTGTAATTTGGTTAAGTATGTGTGGCTAGTACCATACTTCAGCCACACTACCTTCAGCCACATTACCTTCAGCCACACTACCTATTACAAACAATCCATATTATATTGGGCGATAGTTACTACAATTTTTATTGACTAAAATCAATTATTTAATAGTGTATATAACATAGAAACGACCACACAAAAATTATAGAATGTGGCCATACCAAAGCTTTTTGCCACGATTTACCAAAAAATAGTGCGACCAAAACTAAGCCTTTGATGAATGTTGGTATTTAGCCACATTATTAATTCTCTTTAGCCACTACGTATCCTGTGGCTGCAAGTTGGTATTTAGTCACACTTTTGAGCTTAAAATGGGGCCTGTCAGACCCAAATGGTGGTATGCTTTAGTCACTCTGTTTTGAGTTACAACCACACAACCGGGGTGTGTCCACAGGGGGCGTAAAATGATCCGACCTTAGGTGACACTTGGATGAAAAATTAAAGAGTGACGTAAAGTTCATAGCCACACATATTTTATGTGGCGGAAGCCAAAATTTGACGTAGTGTAAAATCAACATCATCATAGTATGTAGGACTAGGGGGTGCAAAGATGTGAGATGAATACTGTTCAGAAGATACCAGGCTTGCAAAAGGAAAACAAAATTCATTGAAATCAACATGTTGTGAAGTAAAAAATTGATGAGTAGCAGGATCAAAAAGCTTATAGCCTTTTTGAGTCATGGAGTAGCCAACAAAAACTGTACTAATTATAACGCCCTAGAAATATCGTAATTATAAATATTATTATTTAATATTAAATGTGGAATATATGGTGTGAATTTTTTTTTTATGTTAAATTTATGTGACATCATGTTTACATGTTTATATGGTGATGTATGTGTGATGTGTAAGTCCGTGTATTTTATTTGAACTTTTAGGATTAAAATCTATTTGAAATAGGCATTATTGATCTTCGAAAAATTTCACAAAATCATTGGAGTGGATAAAAATCACGAAATCTTTTGTGTTATTATCTTTATGATATTATTTAGTTTTGAAATTATTGGGTGAATTAAATTGGGTGTTTAAGTATTTTAAAATGATTTTAAGAATTTATTGTGTTTAAAGGATCAAACTTGTAAAATTCATATTTAATTGATTTTTGATCCTAAAATTATTTTAAAAATATGGGAAGATTGATCATTTTATTTTATGCATTTTAAAAATTAATTTGAAAATTTCCCTAATTATTACCTATTAAGTTTCTATTTTATAAAGAGATTTTAAATTATTTTTAAATTAGAAAATTTGTAGTAAATTACAAAAATTTCCTCTCCCCATTCTTAAGTCCCTAAATTAGCAGCTTATTTACCCCCATTTTAGTTTAGTGGGTTCTTTGGAACAATCTGGAATTCTCTCTTTCAAAATCTCGAGTTCTCTCCTCTCTCGCACAATCCGTGTCACCTCGTTTCCCTCCATCTCTCTCGATTCTGTCTCTCCCTCTTTCTCTCTAAATCTCCCTCACGCTCGTCTTTCTACCCCTCCTCTTTCGAAGCTGCGTGCGCATACGCATATGGGTGCTATGTGCGTGTGTGTGTGGCCGATTAGGGGTCGGTGGTTCGTTGCTAAGTTGTGACTCAAAAGTCGTGTATGACTCTTGTGTTAGTGATTAACTCTCTCTTCTCTATTTTCCCTATTCGCCCCTGCTGTGTTGGGTCTCACAGAGTGTGTAGGTGATTCAGATATTAGTTATGTGTGTGTGGACAGTGGCTGTTTGTGTGTGCTGCGATTGTTTGATGTGTGGGTGTGTGGGTGATGATATGTGTGTGTATGAATGAAGCGTGTATGTATAACTGAAAGTGTGTGTGTGTGTGCGGGGGCAAAGGGCTGTGCGTGTTTCCTTGTGTTGAGCATGGGATGCGACCTAGTTCTTGTTTACAACAGTGATATGGTTGGTTTGGAACGCATAGGAGGCCAGCTAAGAGCCAACGCATATGTAGATGGAATGTAGAAGAAGGAGATAATTATCGGGACTGACAAGTGATAAAGGAAAGGTGGATTTGTAATCGAAGAAAGGTCTTAGAGATGGATGTAAAGTGATAAAGAGTTAAAGTATTGGAGAAGGAAACCCTGTGTATTGAGGCAAGTTTACTATACCTCACTTATTGTTCAAGTGATGTGAAACCTGTTGTGTTATTTATTTGTTCTTTCAATATCCCTTCTAGAAAGCAATTACACTCTTCATTTTTATTCTGAATAACGTCAACCTGTTCTGTTAATTATACGGTATTCCTTTCAAATCATTTTGCTAGTGCCTATACTTTTCATTTTTATTCCCAGTGACATTTTCTTCTATTAAGTTACAAACATTTATTCTCAAATTATTCTGTCATTGTTTATTTTCCCCACCTATCGTTCAGGTGTTGATTTTATTTTAAAATTAATTTATTTTAATATTCCTCGTCTTTGCTAATATTCTTCAAAGAATATTTTCTTTCAAATTTATGTAAACTAATTCGAGGTTTATACTGTTGTTGAGGCATGTGTTGCTCAGTGACAGTTAAAGCCAAAAATGAATTGAGATCTTCTTAATTATTTAAACTCATTATTGTCATGCCGGTTCTGGCAGCTAAAGCCTATGAGTGCTTAGCTGACAAGAGTGAGACCTTAAGTAATTGAGAATTTCTTAAATCTTCGTTTTAAACTATTCGAATCTTTCATGTTAGTTCAAACTTTGTAACGGATTTTCATCAATTGATAATCTTTGAAATGAGTGGTTATAATCAGTGCAGTAACTTAAATCTTCTGTTGAACTTCGAATTCCCAATATTCTCTGATTTCTTTATAATTGTTGTTCCATTTCTAGAATCTAATTAATTGCTCATTTATTTAATTTATCATGTTTCCTTGTTGATATATGATTCTATCTTGCTGAATCCCTACCATGTTTAGTTAAATCTTATTGCTTTGCTGTTTATGATTCCTTATATCAAATGTTTCCCTGACCCTCAATCTTTTATGATTAAAAAAAATGGCTTAATTAATTAAAGATGTTTTTAAAATTCTTTGTACTGGGCTGATCTGTTATCAGTGAGTATAAGGACTGAAAAGTGAAATGTTTTAAAGGTTTTTAAAGGTTTTGGTGTGGGGGATTCCGTCTAAATGTTTCTACGGATTCCTTCAGATTGGAGGCGTAAGAGGCCGGGTGACGCAGATCTAGCATTTTTTTTAGCGTAAGAGGCTGGGGGAGTGCCTAGTCTAGCAATAGAAATGCCAATGTGTTGCCTAATTGGGAACCCAATTTTCAAGGTCCACGGGGACTTCGTGTCCGGTTGAACCTTTCGTGGTCACAGGTGTCATCCAAAATCAGTTGACATTTGTTATGTGGACATGCAGTACCTTGCTCCTGAAACCTATTTGTCATCAACTATTATGAACTTCTACATTAGGTAAAGCTTGTTTGGCTGATTAGATGGTTTACCAAAGTTCGGTGCATGAAATGCAGTTTGTACTAACAACTGTTACTAATTTGGTTCCATTTGTTTCATAATATCTATTCTCAATAATTTTCCATGTTCAATTCATAGCTTCCCCATATGAATGCTTTTTAAACTTTTAAGAATTTGAACTTCGCATGTGGACTTTAAGTGGCTGATCACCCGTATTGTCCGGAGTCGTGGAAAAACTCCAATCAACTTAAATGTTTTTAAAGATTTTATGAAAAGCCTGTTTCAATGATAAAATTGTTTTAAAGAAAGGAATGTTTTGATGAATAGACATGATTGAAGAAAATAAAAACTCGTATTCCATGATGGAAAATTGAATTACTCCTTTGAGATATAATGGTCATTGAACTTGTTCATCAATTATCTATTGAGATATTGTTGTTTCACTATATTATTAACTGGCTGAGCATTGTTGGCTCGCTCTTGCTTTGTTTTACTTTACCTTTCAGTTAGGGTTAAGAAGTTGGATACTTGCGCATTATAATTCAAATGAGAGCGTTGTGCATTCTTTAGAAGTTAGATACTGAGCCAGCACGGGCATATGCTAAATGGGCTTGCACTATGGTTTAGACGGTATAAAGGTTTGTAAATAAAATTTGAGATAGAAGTTGTAATAATTTGTATAGTATAGATTCTTGTTTCATACCATAACCTAGAATCGATCCTCGGTGAGGAACCGTTGGTGTATTAATTTTTATTTGTAATTGTTAATTGGAACTTGGGTTGGGTTGAAATACAGGTGGATAGTCCGATTTACAAATACTTCATGCCGAAATTTTTCAAATTCCCCTATATCAAAGTCTATTTTATTATAAAAAGTATATTTTTAGTATTGGGACGTTAGGGCGTCACAGGTTAGTATCAGAGCGACAGGTTGTGGTCACTGAAACAAGTTAGGATGATTAGGTGTACGTATTTAGGTTAGACGTTAGGTAGAATGATTTAGGATAAGGTTTGCCTTAGGTTATTAGGACAACGGTTGCAACGTTATTTGATATCCCGACAGATGGCGCGAGTAGAAATTTGACTCATTCAAAGATTCAACTTAGGACGAGGCGGCTAATTCAGAGCAGCATACGTTAAATAGACGACCGAAGCTACCAGCTTAGATGACGTTACTTGTAGATCTTTACGTATCTTCTAGAAATTCTTTTACGAACTTAGTGACCTCGTGAACATTATAGAGTGTACGAAGAGACTGTAAACAAGGTGTGAAATCTTGCATGTGCTGGAGGAATGGCGTGGTTACTCACTACTAGCCGTTGATTTCATTTAATTTATCGACTAAAGAGATTTAACCTTCGTTTCTGTCCTTATTTTGTCAGTACCCTATCACCTTTGATAATCAACTATACCTCAATTGATGAGGAATTTTTCAGATTTATTTAAACACATTCCTATTTTTCAAGGATACCTATATTTTCCAAGGGATCACTTGATTCAACATGACACATATAAATTATTGAGAACCTTGAATTCTTTATATTTTCCCCGAACATTTTCTATTCTTTATTCAATATTATATATATATATATATATATATATATATATATATACATATATATACATATATATACATATATATATAAACTTTTGAATCCTTTTTGTTTATCTCTGAATACTTAACCTTCTTTATTCTAACTGGGATGAACAATCCTATGTATGTAGGGGATTCAAGGACATCTTATCTCTGTGATAGGAGTCTGGTGGGATGCCACTGATTGTGTTTGTCATGAAAGTACTGAAGGCTGGCCACCTTTTTGTACTATGGCGGTGGACCTAAGTGACAAATGCAACCTGAAAATAGTTCAATGATCATTTTGATCTCTCGGTAAATTCTTTTATAAAATTCATATAAAACAAAACTTAACTTATTTATACATGCTAGCAGTCCATTGTATTGATTTCTTTTGCTATAAACCCTTATGATTCCTAAAGCTATCACTAATTGAATGCACGATGACAACTAAGTGGTACATGATACATTTATGTCGACAGAGAGTTGGATGATCTGGTTTGATAATTGACGTTAAAGCAAGGATTGAATATCAAGTTAGATTATTCTTTGGATCGACAATACCCGTTCAAGATTCTAAAATATGGAGAACGGAGTATGGTTAAGGAGTAGATGACAAGGACACGAATTAATAATTTGATTAAGGTCAAAAGTAAAGTGGAAATGGATATAGTTAATATGTGATATTTATGTTAAAGAAAGATTGTTGAAGAACATTTGTTTATTGCATATTTCACTTTGGATATGGAAACAGGAATATTATGATATTTTAGATGATTCAAAACCAATTGTCGGGTATGAATTTTAGAACTGGGATGGGATAATTTGATCGAAGCAGAGTAAAGCTAGATGGGAAGTAAAGTGATTGTGTGGGAGTTAATGACTTATGCGAATATGGTTCAGAGGATCATGAATATTAAGAGTAAGAGTGAATTGACCCAGAGGGAACGAGATGGTAAGAAAGGAAGATAGAGAATCAAGAAACTTACAGGAATCGTGTTAGCCAAGGATGTGAGATTTAGCTGGAAAGGAATGTAAGATTTAGGAGATTTTGAAAACCAGAATAACGAGGAAAGATAGCTACCTATAGGATATGAATTACTGAGATCAGCAGGACCACCATTATTGGAAGGTAAGATTTCGAGAAGAAGTATAGTGCAATTGTACTAGGATAAACGTGGAAAACTGTAAGTGTGAGCAGAAGGAATAGTGTGGTGAGAAGTGACGGAATTAGAAGCTAGAAGTTCAAGATGATTATAAATGACGATATGAAGAATATGAATGGGATGGTAGTTAAAGGAGCTGAGTGTGAGTTAGGATTGGATTGTATAGTTAATTATAAATTACACTCAAGGTGTGAGAATACGAAGGTGAAGTTATGATTTTCAGGAGATATATAAGTTGTCTTTCCAGTCAGAAAGTGGATAAAGGAGTTTTAATGGTTACGTAGACTAAGAGGCTATTATAATAAGATTTTAAGGTTATTTTATATATATGTGGGAGATATCAATAAGGAGATAATTAAAGTGAAGCAGATTTCAGTGGTTGAGATTTCTCGGATATGTGACTTTATGAATTACTAAGATTATCACTAGACAGGGATATAAAGTTGATTTATTTATTTACTCCCAGGAATGTACTCAATTTCGAGGATTCAAGACTGGAAGACATAGCAAGATATTTAAGGTATAAGAAGAACATGCATAAGATTTCTAAGTACGAGCTTTGGAATTGAAAAAAAATAATAATAAATAAATAAATAAAAATATAATCTTTAGGATATGATGAAAGGATCAAAGTGAAACTATGAGAAGAGGAAGCATCAATGAAATCGGGAAAAGCCTAAGATGCCAGCAGAGATCAAAGGTTTTGATGGATCAGCTAGGAATTTCCTTAGATTGTTAAAGATTTTACCAAGATAGTTATAGCAGTGGACAAGACTATAAATCAAGAAATGAACAGATAAAGGTGAAGAAAGATTTCAGGAGTCAAGGAAGAGATAACTGTCTCAGTGTCAGTCCAATCGGATTGACAAAGAAAGGATGAATATGGTTATAATGCTTATGGAAATGTTCAAAGAATTTGAGAAGTCATAGATGGAAGACCCAAAAGTCTAGATTATTCCGAATGAATCGTTAGAGGAAAGTAGGAAGGACCAAGCAGAGTTGATGGAAGCAGAAGGTGAAGTTGACGAATGTGGAAGAATAAAATAGTTCAAGGAAATGGGTTATTGATAATTATGGAAGTTGTAATGTTTAGAGTTTAAATTTTAATGATTTGTAAGTTATGTAGAGTAATGGTTCGGAAGTCGAGTTTTGATATTCGGGGATATTAGAGTTGGAGTTTGATTTTGAATGGTATTGAGGGGCAACGACCCCAAAATAGTTTGTATTGCGAATAAGATATAGACGTTTCAAGGTAAATGGTTATTAGTTTCGAAAAGGTTACTCAGTAAAACAATGGGATTGAGGATGGATAGAAGTTTCCCAGTTATTCCCTCCTCGAGTAACATTGTACGCTGAAAGGGGAGTAAGAATGATTGAGGGATTTCTTGATATTCTTTTTCTCAAAGTTTTATCTGGGGCAATCTGAATTATGAGTAGGAGCGTGGAAGTGGTATCAATTGTTTTAGTCACGTGGATTTCGTTTTAAAGATTTAATTATTTACCTGTTTACTACAAGTCAAGGCAGATTTCTTCGTTTATGTGTTTATTTCAAGTCTAGGCAGATTTTGTTTAGTATTGTATATGAATGAATTGTTTATGGATGATTGGGTTAGTACTTGAGGCGTTGTGTACAGGGCATAGTCCATTATATGAATAGGTCATGTCAAATTTTCGGTAGAAAAGGATCGTCACGTACGAGTTATAAGTATCTAGAAGTAACGAGACATGTAAATCAAAGGTTTAAGTTTATGTTGGAATCTGTGGGCTTACAGGACGAGCCTAGCGAGATATGAATTGAATTAAAGAAATTCTAGAATGAAAGAAATGACTAGGAAATTGAAAGAGAAATGTTGACAATACCGTCATATGTTTTTATTATGGTCGATTCTGAGGACAGAATCCTATTAAGGGGAAGGATATAACGTCCTAGAAATATCGTAATTATAAATATTACTATTTAATATTAAATGTAGAATATATGGTGTGAATTTTTATAGGTTAAATATATGTGACATCATGTTTACATGTTTATATGGTGATGTATATGTGATGTGTATGTCCGTGTATTTTATTTGAATTTTTAGGATTAAAATCTATTTGAAATAGGCATTATTGATCTTCGAAAAATTTCATAAAATCATTGGAGTTGATAAAAATCACGAAATCTTTTGTGTTATTATCTTTATGATATTATTTAGTTTTGAAATTATTGGGTGAATTAAATTGGGTGTTTAAGTATTTTAAAATGATTTTAAGAATTTATTGTACTTAAAGGATCAAACTTGTAAAATTTATATTTAATTCATTTTTTATCCTAAAATTATTTTAAAAATATGGGAAGATTGATAATTTTATTTTCTGCATTTTAAAAATTAATTTGAAATTTTCCCTAATTATTACTTATTAAGTTTCTATTTTATAAATAGATTTTAAATTATTTTTAAATCAGAAAATTTGTAGTAAATTACAAAAATTTCCTCTCCCCATTCTTAAATCCATAAATTAGCAGCTTATTTACCCTTATTTCAGTTCAATCGGTTCTTTGGAACAATCTGGAACTCTCTCTCTCAAAATCTCGAGTTCTCTCATCTCTCGCACAATCTCTCTCACCCTGTTTCCCTCTCTCTCTATCTCTCTCTCTCTCACTCTCTCTCTCTCTCTCTCTCTCTCTCTCTCTCGCTCTCTCTCTCTCTCGATTCTTTCTCTCCCTCTTTCTCTCTAAATCTCCCTCACGCTCATCTCTCTACCCCTCCTCTTTCAAAGCTGCGTGCGCATATGCATATAGGTGCTATGTGCGTGTGTGTGGTCGATTGGGGGTCGGAGGTTCGTTGCTAAGCTGTGACTCAAAAGTCGAGTATGACTCTTGTGTTAGTGATTAACTCTCTCTTCTCTATTTTCCCTATTCACCCCTGCTATGTTGGGTCTTACAGAGTGTCTATGTGATTCAGATATTAGTTATGTGTGTGTGTATAGTGGCTATTTGTGTGTGCTGCAATTGTTTGATGTGTGGGTGCATGGGTGATGAGATGTGTGTGTATGAACGAAGCGTGTATGTAGAACTGAAAAAGTGTGTGTGTGTGTGTGTGTGCGGGCCAAAGGGTTGTGCGTGTTTCCTTGTGGTGAGCATGGGATGCGACATGGTTCATGTTTACAGCAGTGATATGGTTGGTTTGGAACGTATAGGAGGCCTGCTAAGAGCCAACGCATGTGTAGATGGAATGTAGATGAAGGAGATAATTATCGGGACTGACAAGTGATAAAGGAAAGGTGGATTTGTAATCGAAGAAAGGTCAAGTAGAGACGGATGTAAAGTGATAAAGAGTTAAAGTATTGGAGAAGGAAACCCTGTGTATTGAGGCAAGTTTACTATACCTCACTTATTGTTCAAGTGATGTGAAACCTTCTGTGTTATTTATTTGTTCTTTCAATATCCCTTCTAGCAAGCAATTATACTCTACATTTTTATTCTGAATAACGTGAACTTGTTCTGTTAATTATACGGTATTCCTTTCAAATCATTTTGCCAGTGCCTATACTTTTCATTTTTATTCCCAATGACATTTTCTTCTATTAAGTTACAAACATTTATTCTCAAATTATTCTGTCATTGTTTATTTTCCCCACCTATCGTTCAGGTGTTGATTTTATTTTAAAATTAATTTATTTCAATATTCCTCGTCTTTGCTAATATTCTTCAAAGTATATTTTCTTTCAAATTTATGTAAACTAATTCGAGGTTTATACTGTTGTTGAGGCATGTGTTGCTCAGTGACGGTTAAAGCCAAGAAGAAATTGAGATCTTCTTAATTATTTAAACTCATTATTGTCATGCCGGTTCTGGCAGCTGAAGCCTATGAGTGCTTAGCTGACAAGAGTGAGACCTTAAGTAATTGAGAATTTCTTAAATCTTCATTTTAAACTATTCGAATCTTTTATGTTAGTTCAAACTTTGCAACAGATTTTCATCAATTGATAATTGATAACTCCCACGATTGATTAAAGGCTTCTGACTACTGTTCCGAGGTACTTTGCCTGAGTTTGGGTGCCCTTGTGTTCACTTGAATACTTTATTGTTCCCTGTCTTATGAAGCAAGGTACTCCGTACAAGAGTATTTAAATGATATTTATTGCCCAGTTGGGTAATTTAGGAAAATTAATATATTTAAGACACGTGTTCGGAAAGGTAAGTACTGCGTTGGTAGCGGGCATATTTTACAGCGGGTACTTATTACAGCGGGTACCTATCATTTCCCCCCACTCCCTCTATGCGCTTTAGCGGATAGGGGGAGTAGAGGAAAGACTGATACCCAACACACGGTGACAATGCTTGAGTAGTTTAGAAAAGATTTTGTGATCTATGCCCCCCAAGTGTTGGCGGACAGCACTTAGGAGTTTGAAAAAATTTGAAAATTTGTGCTCCCCAAGTGTTGGCGGACAACACTTAGGAGTTTGAAAAAATGTTGGTAGCGGTTGCTCGATGTGGCGGAGGGTGGTGCTTGACGGGCATCTAAGTTGAAACGTTTTTGTTTGATATGCATAACTGTTTTGAAATAAATGCTATTTCTGCTAATAAATGAAAATCGGAATAAATGAAAGAATAATATTTAATGCCAATAATATGAAAATGATAAGTGCTGGTGCGTATTAATGAGTGAAGTGACCTTTGGATGGAAAGAGTATGTACTTTTGTGATGTAAGATGAAATGAAAAGGTGGGTAGTTGTTTATACCGAGGTAGTTACTGTTTGCTTTATTGCTGATGTGGCCCTATCATAGCTGTCCACGTT
Organism: Saposhnikovia divaricata; assembly: GCA_036435485.1. NCBI lineage: Eukaryota > Viridiplantae > Streptophyta > Magnoliopsida > Apiales > Apiaceae > Saposhnikovia > Saposhnikovia divaricata. The sequence goes on along the minus strand of CM071594.1, from coordinate 185,316,921 downwards.
GTGTTGTGGGTTTGTACTCCTTGTTACACGCGCCTCACGCTATAAAAGGGGGGAGTTGTGCCTTTTTTTTCTTTGTTTTTCTCTTGTTTCCACGAGTGTGCTCTTCATTTTCTGTCGCTTCTCTTGGAATCTTTGCCGCGTTTTTGCTGGTTTTCACGGATCATTCTGCCATTGAAGTTGTTTGTATCTCCTGAATCGAGGTATGCTCTTGTTCTATCGTTGTTTCTTAATTTTCTTTTATGATTTCTGTTTGTAAGAGGGTTTCGTGTATGTTTTTTCGAGTTGCATGTGAGTCTTTGTTGGTTTAGATTTGATTGTGTAGTTGTAAGGGGATTTTGTGTTGTATATGGTGAGTGATTTCCGCGATCTTTGTCCGTTATTTGTTTGTGGTGCTGTGTTTTTTATCTTTGAATCTTGTGAAACTAGGGTTTATACTGTATATATGTACATGAGATATTGTATATATGTGTGTATGTATTGGGTAAAGTGAGTCGATTGGTTACTCATACTTAGGTTTCTTTGTTTGTGGGGGGAAATGGAACACGAACCGTTCTTTTGAAATATTGATAAAAAGAGAAGTTGAAATTGCTTTGAATAGGCGTGTGTACCTTGTGTATGTGGTAGCGGGTTTTCTGTAGTTAGTATTAACACTTTGGTTGTTCCAAATTTTCCAGATAGGTGATGAATTTATAGATGCCGCTACCGGGGAGAGAAGGGCGTTGGTACTGCGTACGGGCGCTGGGCGGATCCCAATCAGTTGACTTATCCGGCTGTATTGCCGAGGAACCGCTATAGATATTTTGAGAGCAGTGAGAGTCTGTTTCGGGTAACCAACGTAGTAGCGACAGCGTATTCGAACGCGGAAATGGATGCTACATTTACTGAGTTTTCCCATCTTCAGCACGATAGTACTTTCAAGGCTGATGACTGGGCCGATCACGTTGGAAGGATGTTTCGGATTGAAGATGGTTACTTTTGGAGGCGAGCAGAACCAAAGAGAGGCTTTATCATCGTTTTGATGATGGGTCTGTTTGCATACCGATTAGCCACTTGAAAGGGGGTTTCCGTGTTCCACCACACAAGTTTGTCATGGACTTATTCTGGCTTCATTTTCGGTGTCCGCTAGCTCAGTTTACTCCCAACTCGATAAGGGCTATTAACCGGTTCATAGCCAGTTGTGAAAGAAAAGGTAAACAGCCTACTTTTAAGGCTTTTTTCTGTCTGTTCGATGTTAAAGCCAGTCGTGCGAAACCTTTTTATGAGCTGCAGTTTTTCAAGCCTCAGAGTCGCATAGGACAGGATCTGGACGGTCACCGTCCATTTGTATTTCCCAAGGGGATGGCGGGTTGGCAAGAGGAATTTTTGGTCCTTGGTGGTGGCGAATTTCCTTGGCAGAGGAACTTTGTGAAGAAGGTGGAATGTGACTATAAAGTGGATCGCAGTCGCCTTAGTCGTAATGAGATTGACGTCCTTGTTGGTCTTGTGAAAGCATTGGGTGTAGTTTGGACGGAGAAAGATTTAGTCGATCCAGCTGACCTGAGAAGAAATTTTTCAAGTGGTTTTTGGTGTATCCGTGTGTATTTTTGATTTTTTTCTTATTTGTGTTATCCTTGTAGTGTTGGATCCTCGTAAACAAGAGCTAGATATGCACCCGACCCTGGGCGTGCATGAGGCCAAGTTACATGCGGATTTCATACTTACTCTGCCCCCCAGGCCTAAGCGAACCCGTGTTGGTTTGTTTTCCACTGAAAATATACTAGATGCCTTTGATCTTTCTGGTGGTGGTGGGAGCCCTGAGACTTCTGCTCCAGCTAACATTCCTGAGACCGTGGCCATGGAGGCCGTGTCTGAAGAGGAGGCATCCGGGGATGATATAGATTCTGGATCGGATTCTTTGTCTGAGGAAATTTTGGGTGGTGCCACTGCTGGGTATGAGGGCGGTGATTTTCAGCGAAGTGAGGAGGGTGCCGGTTTTGAGCAGGATGTACAGGAGCTATTCAGAAGAGAATGCCGCTAAGGGTGATGTTTTCGGTGTTCCTGAAACCGAAAGTCCGGGTGTTGTGGCGAGGAAGTATGCTACTAGCCTGACAATGGATGATGATGAGCCTGATATTTGTTCAAGGGAGTTTAGGGCTGAGATTCAAAGGGTGTAGCGGGGATCGGATTCCATTTCTGAGAGGGAGGTTGTTACTGGGAGTAAAATCGTTGTGGATCTTGATGCGGATGAGGCTGTGCCAACTGAGCAGACCGCTGAGGGAGTTGGGGAAACCGTTATGAAGGCTGTAGCGGGTGTTGTCCCCCCTCGGGAGGCCAAACGCAAGTTTGCAGTTGAGGCTGGCTCTTCGAAATGGAGGCGGATCGAGCCTACCAAAACAAGTGATGTTGTCCCCGATGCCCGGGTTGGAGATGAAGCTGTTGACAGTGACTTTGATGTTGGTGGTACTGAAGAACGTGTGAATGACGATGTCGGGGAGTCTTCTGAGGAGATTGTTTATTACACGAGCAGTGGGGATGATGTAAATGATGAAGAGGTTGGTACTAGACCTGGTTATGGTTTTTTGTTTAAGTCCGGACCTAATACTTTTGTTACGGATTCCATGACTGATGATGATTTGTTGAAGATGAATGGTCTGAGTTGGGAGCGGATGTGCCGTCTTTCTCAAAAGTATGTTGCGCGGGTATGATCATTTCTCTTGTAGCGACTTTTTGTTTCTTTTGCTGAGGCTATGTTATTAACTTGTTTGTTTTTTGTCTTGTGTAGAATCAATGTATGTATACGGGTTTGATGGCTCGAGGCACTCTCTATCACGACAATAACATTGTTTTGAAGAAGCGAGTTAAGCAACTGGAGGCGGAGTTAACCGCTAAGAAGACTATGAAGGAGAATGCTGCAAAGCTCTGCTCGAGATTGAGACACAAAAAACTGATGCTCATGCTAGCTTACGGTTTAGTTCACAGCTTCGAGCTAACCTGGCGGCGGACAAAATTGCTCTTGCTGCCGAGAAGGAAGCTCTGACTGCGGAGGTTGACAGTCTGAATGCGATGCTGAAGTATGAAAAGGAGCGTCCTGAGGAGGCTGAAGCTCCTCTTAGTTCGCGTCATACTGAGGCGGACGCCATAAGGAAATTTAGAAATAGTGCTGAGTTTGCTGAGATTATGAAAGTGGAGGCCGCTAATGCTCGTGTTGCTGGCGGTGATTCAGTTGAGGTAGTTCGTCTAAGAGAGGAGGCCGCCACCGCTACAGAAATGAGCCGCTTGAAAGGCAAGAATGCTAAGCTTAAATCCAAAGTAAGGAGGTCAAAATGTGACGTTGAAACTTTGAAAGGCCGGCTTGGGGAAGTGGCGAAAGTGAGTGTTGGTTGTCAGTTTGATGGTGCCATGCAGGCCGCTGAAAGTGAAGCCATTGCCATCGAGGGTTCTCTGGTCGTAGAGGGAGCGACTCCGCTTTCAGTGATAGCGGCTGTCTATGGTGAGGGGGATGTTGAAGAGGAAGAAAACGTTTTCGTAGATGTAAGTGAGGAGGTTGTTGGCACCCAATCCCTTGGTGTTATTGCTGCGGAGTAGGGAAGTGGGGATGAAGATGGGGAGCCGTTGAGAGGAATGGAGGGTCCTTCGGGCGCTTCCCGCTGGGGATAATTTCTTTTGTGGTTGTCATTTGTAGGCAGTTCTTTTGATTTGTTTTGAAATCACTCAGTGGGTCTGTCCGCTGTGTGACTTGGAAACATTTTGGTGTAATTTGTTTTTCGAAAATTTGAAAGTATGAAGTATTTTTGTGATTGGTGGGGCATATTTCGGTAATTTGTGGTAGAATATAATCGAATTGTGTGTTATTTCTTGTCAAAGGTTACAATAAATAGGTTTTGGGAAGTGTTACCTGGGAAATGTGTGTTTGACTGTGGGGCTTTGTTGAGCATTTAATACTGTATGGGAATCAAAGTATTTTGACTGTGTATTTACTGTTCTTTGCATGGGAATTGAGACAGGAGGCCCATTTAACCTTCTTTTACCACCCTATAAAAAGGGGTGTTACCCCGTGATTCTGATCACCCTTTGTTTTACTTTCTTTAGAAATTCTTTTTTCTTCGCTTTTTGTAACATGGATAACCCTGAGATGGATGATTTTTTCACACCCTTTTCTTGGGGACGAGATCTCTGCATTTCAAAAGATACTGAAGAAGCCTGGAAAGCGCTGGCGGTGCATTATGAGGAAGAAGGCAACCTGTATGAAGCTGAAGAATGCCGAAAACGTGCCAGAAAAATTTCCGCAACTCGTACGGCAAAGGAGGTTGAAGAGGCTGATACGGTTCGCTTCCGGTTCCGTGCGCCGGAGAATCGCGAGGGCTCTGAGAAAGAAACTGCGGAAGCTGGGAAAAAGGTTTCCCAAGCATGAGGGAGGTTTAGATGTAGGGATCTAATCCTTGTAAACCCGTGCTTGTAATAACAATATTATTAATAAAATCTCTCGTTTCTCATCGCATACGTCTGTATTCCTTTTCGTTTCTTGTTGTATTTCTCTTTGTTTTTTGTATGTCTTGTCTTCATATTTGGTGGGTTGTTTGTGTGTATTTCTGCTTTTCCTGATTCGGTTTCTTCAGGTGGTGTGTGTTTATATATAGCATGGCCGTTTAGCGAAGTACTTGTGTTTTTGGCATGCGAACCTTTGTAGATGTCCGCTAAGGGACTTGTGCTTTGTGTTTTTTGTGTGGTGACTGTCTGTGGTTTAGGACTGTTTTGTCGCTATTATAGATCGTAAGCGTACCTTTGTTAGTGCAGGTTGTCATTGTATACTGTCTTTGTTGTAGTTTGTTTTAGTGCGACTGTCTTCTATCGTAGTTGTTAATTGTGTATCTGTAGTTGGTTACTCGTCCGTCGGTAGGGCTTAGACTTTGTCGGTTGCTAACCGGGGATTGCACTTTGTTTTTGTGGTCGGTTGTGTGTCCTCAAAAGGGGCTTTGCTTTTGTCCGCTGGTTGCTATTGTAGGTTGTATTTGCTTTTGTAGTTGGTTCTGTGCCCGCTAGGGACTTTGCTTTTTAGGTTGCATTTGCTTTTGTAGTTGGTTGCGTGCCCGCTAGGGACTTTGATTTTGTATGCTGGTTGCTATTGTAAGTTGCATTTGCTTTTGTAGTTGGTTGTGTGCCCGCTAAGGATTTTGATTTTGTATGCTGGTTGATATTGTAGGTAATTTTTTCTACAAAAATTGTTTTATTAAAACATAATACCCTTGATTACAAAAAAAAAAGGAGAAGTGACTGCTTAGTCGTCTATTGGTAATATTTCCACAGTTTGTCTCCGTGCCAAGTATTGTTGACTTCAGTACCGTCTAGGTGTGCTAGTTTGTACGAACCCGGCCTTAGTATTTGGATGATCTTGTAGGGACCCTCCCACTTGGGCATAAGTTTTCCCGTGTGTCTAGGGTCGGATGCTTCAGTTGCCCGGTTAACCAAATCACCTTCCACATAGGCTTTGACTCTAGCTCTTTTCCCGAAAAATTCTTTTGTCTTTTCTTTGTAGGCGGACATTTTTTCCACTGCGGCCTCTCCTGTTTCGTTTAGAAGGTCCAAGTTTGTCTTGAGTCCTTGAGTGTTTGTTTCTTCTTCAAAACTGATGGCGCGGTATGAAGGAGATCCTATCTCGACCGGGGTAAGAGCCTCCGTACCAAAAGCTAATTTGAAAGGTGATTCTCCTGTACTTGTTCTGGCTGATGTCCGGTAAGCCCAAAGGACGTTAGGTAATTCATGCGGCCACTTTTTCTTCGAGATGGTTAGCCTTTTTTCTAGACCCCTCACAATGATTCGATTGGTGACTTCAACTTGACCATTGCTCTGGGGATGTCATACAGATGCCTTCTTGTATTTGATTCCATAATCGGATAAGAACTTATTGAATTTTTATCCAACAAACTGTGTGTCGTTGTTGGATATGAGCACTATCAAAATTCTGAATCTTGTAATGACCTGCTCTTTAACAAAATGGATCGCATCATCCTGCGTAATTTTTTTCAACGGCTTCGCTTCAGCCCACTTTGTCATGTAATCAATGGCGACCATTACGTATTGTAGATCGCCCTTGGCTCTAGGGAAAGGTCCCATGATATCAATGCCCCAGACCACGAATGGTATTGGCGATAAGATGGATGCTGGGAGGGCCGGGGCCTTTCTGGACATGTTACTAAACAACTGGCATTGGTGGCACTTCTTGGTGAAAGCTTTGTATTCTTTGTGCATTTTGGGCCAATAGTAGCCCGGTCTGAGTGTAACAGCCCCAGATCCGGGGTTGGGGATCCGGTCGTCACGGTCTCAATTTCCATCCACAATATCAACATAAATTAATTACAACCTTGTGACCCAAAACAACAACACAAAACACACCCGTTATAGTCCCAGAGATGAAATCAGAGTAATCAACAAATATTATTAATCACAAGTTTTGTGTTCTTATAACCCAAAAGAATTACAATTTAACTGTTAAATACTCTTTGCCATCCATTTACATAGGTCATACATATAATAAGTCTGATGAATCAAAAGCAGACAGTCTAGCCTACTGGTTGCTCCTACCTCAGCAATGCCGACCGTGACATCAGTGGGCAACCCTATGACTGCTGTCCTTGGTTGAACCGAGTGGGACTTGTGATGGCCATCGAATCTAGCTTTTGTTGTGATATAATAATAAAGCAATGGTGAGCAATAGCCCACCAAAAATAATATGTAACTGAGCAATAATATATAACAGTTCTGAAATATCTTTGAAACCATATGTTATGCATTAACGAACATAGTACCAGTATAAGGTAAACGATGAAGTTACAAGGTAACTCAACATATATAATCCGTGGAAATATCTGCTATGTCAAATATAAGCAAGATATCATCATATTTCGCAAAAAGGGAAACTGCAGGAAAAGATATGCAATTCCGGTTTTGAATAATTCTCAACCCTGCCAACACCGATAATGTTGCAGAAAATGAATAGATTCTGGATAGTGAACCAATACTGGAGTATGTCGCGCCAGATGACACTGCCTTACGATGATCAGTCGTAGGTTGTGCATCTCAAGATTTGTTTTACTACCGGTAGAAGGAAGAACATATGGACACCACCATCCGCCGGATTTCCCTAGCCAACGGTTGGGCATAGTTGGGACCAGCACCACTCGGACCCTATTTCAAGGATGGACTGTCCCACAGCCTCTTATACCAATTTTAATGATGGACTGTCCCACAGCCTCTTACAAAAATACTCCTAGTTCCAATAATTCCTTGATTCTGAAACGTAAAGCTCGTCCCCCTTTCCCCAAGTATAATACTTGCTGATAAGACTCCACGAAGTAGTCGTATCTAGTTGGAAAGGAAAATTCAATGATATTTCCCAAGCTGATGCTTGTTAATGAATATCAACTTGTTCCAACAATCTTACTCCTCGAATGATGAGAGGGTACACAAGGATTCAATAAGCAAATAGCAACCGAGTTGCGACTGAAAAAGAATAATTTTGAAGGATTTATGACCGGGAAGTCAACAAGATAAATAACATTTCTCATGCAAGATTCCCTTGTAATTTGGAAGATAGCTTGAATGAAGAATAAGATTGGTGAGAACCTTCCTTGATAAGAATGATAATGAATGGGCTCAGAATAATTCACATAATACTCGAGGGTCGAAAATAATATTCGAATGAAATAAATCATTTTTAAACGAGTCCAAAGAATTAAATAAATATTCCAAAGAATATTTATTAAGTCAAAAATATTGAAGGAATAATCCTAATGTAAAATATTACTCGGAATAATCCTCGAATAAATATTCACAAATAATATTCATTAAATAATTAATGAATATTTAAATAAATAGTACTTATCAAATAAATAAAGCTCGAATGAATATATGAAATAATATTCACTGAACAAATCGTGAATATTCAAATTAATAATACTTATCGAATAAATGAAACTCGAACGAATATTCCAAATAATATTCACCGGATAAATAGTGAATATTCTAATTAATATTACTAATTGCAGGAATAATTACTAAGTGAATATTCGAAACAATATTCGATAATTGAATCGACTTTAAATGAATATTGAAAAATAAGATTCGTTGAATAAATGAAGTTCAAGTGAATATTCAAGATAATATTTATTAACTGAATGAGGCTTAAAAAGGAATTTAGAAATAATATTTAATAGGAAATTAATCTCGAATGAATATTCAAATTAATATTCATTAAATAAATAATGGGAACATATTTACTTAGATATTTCCCTTCGAAAATAATCGCGATATATCAAGAAATACTGACTCCCGGTCTATAATCAAAGAATGAGATTCATCTGCCCTTCTCTAAGGGTCTTAGCAATATCCGGCTTATAACTGACTATTCACTATCTAGCTTATAAGCCCACAATAATATCAATACAACTTGAAAGTAGGCATGCATGCTACGGCATATGTATAACAGAAAGCATATATATATATATATATATATATATATATATATATATATATATATATATATATATATATATATATATATTCGTAACAACAGCCTTTAAAAAGGATTTGAAACTTGCCTTGTACTCCCGCTATGCTAGTGGTATGACTCGGGGTGGTCCGACAATCTATAAACAACCAAAATTATCCCGGGTTAATCACCTATCACTTTGAAATGCCAAGTAAATACTTTACTTAAGCTAAAGCACGTTTTCAAGTTATCGCTCATTAACACCATTTTGACCCGACACTTGCTCGTTATTACAGCTCGTCATTACACTTACAATTGGTATATACTTAAGTCATGTAAGTGCTAAGGTAGGTCATTTACGAACCAAGATTATACCTCGAGTTTTATCGCCCGTTTTCTAAGTGATTAACCAAAGTTATAACCAAGTGTGCGTTTAGGGGTTCGTTCGCGTTTAACCTCGATTCAAACATTTCTATAAAATTGAAAAAAGATCTGTTTGACACAAGGTTTTCTCCTACACCTTCCTTATGATCTCTAATATTTAATTACCATGATTTGTCACTAACTTACTGTAACACCCCCAGATCCGGGGTTCGGGATCCGGTCGTTACGGTTTCCAATTCTGTCCACAACACTTGAACTTTCCTTAACATAAAATAAATTACATCTCTATGACCCAACACAACAATGTAAAACACACCCGTTATAGTCCCAGAGATGAAATCAGAGTAACAATAAAATTTTTATTAATCACATTATGAGTTCTTACAATCCAAAAGAATTTCAATAAAAATACATACTCTTTGCCATCCATTTACTTAAGTCATACTAGACCATATACTTGGTACTGAAAGAATAAATCTATCCTACCAATAACTTCTTCTTCAGCTCTGGTAGTCTCATCGTCCTCGCCCGCGTCGAGTGCGCCTTGTGCGAGTCATCTGGTCTAGCCATTGTTGTGATATAATAATAAAGCAATGGTGAGCAATAGCCCACCAACAATAATATATAACTGAACGATAATATATAACAGTTCAAAAGTATCTTTCAAACCATATGCCATGCATTTACGGAAATGATGCCAGTATAATATGAACGATGAAGTTACAAAGTAACTTAAAGTATTTGTTTGTAGAAATATCTGCTACATCAAAAGTAAGCGAGATATTCTCATTGTCATTAAAAAGAGGAACTTGCATGAAAATATTTCAATTCAAGTTATGAACACTTTTCCAGCTCTGCCAACAGTAATCATGTTGCAGGAAATAAATAAGTTTGGATGATGAACCAATGATGGAGTATTCACCGCGCCCGCTGTTCCAATCTTGATGATCAGTCGAGATCGTACAGCTCAATTTAGATTTACTACCGGTAGAAGGAAGAACTGACGGCTTTACTTGTCTACCGCCTTACTAGCTCTCCCCGACCAACGGTTGGGCCTAAGGGGATGGACCGGCGCTACTCGGCCTCTTACATGACTCCTAGTTCAAATAGAATTCATGATTCTGAATGTAACGTTCGTCCCCCTTTCCCAAAGTATAATACTTGTTGATAAGACTCTACAAAGTAGTCGTATCTAGTTGGAAAGGAAAATTCACCAATAACTTCCAAGCTATTGCTTGGTAACGAATAACAACTTGTTCCAACAATCTTACCCCTCGAAAGATGAGAAGGTACACAACGACTTAATAAGTCAATAGCACCCGCATTGCGAGTGAAGAGAATATTTTATGACCGGGAAGTCGACAAGATAAATAACATTTTCCAAGTAAGGTTCCCTTATTATTAGGGAGGTAGAATCAAAGAAGAATGATGTCTGAGAACCTTTCTTGATATAAGATTAATAATAATATGACTCCGAGATATTTTCCGTAATAATCGAAGAAGATAAACCTTATATGGAATAAATATTCAGAGAATATTTATTGAATTAAAATATTTAAAGAATATTTAGGAATATGAAAGAATATCATTAATGAGAGTATTTCTCCAAATAATCCTTGAAGAAACATCAAGAGAATATTTATTGAATAAATAAATATCTAAATGAATATTCAAAATAATATTCATTAATTTAATAAGGAATTTAAATGAATATTCAAAAAGTAATATTCATTTAATGAATAATATTCTAAATGAATATCAAGTAATATTCATTTAGTAATCCAAGCTTTAAAGGAATATTCGAAATAATATTCGATAAATAAATCAAGCTTCATATGAATATTAGAATAATTTTCATCAAGTAATTAATATCTTAAATGAAAGTAATATTCATTTAATAAAATAATATTCTAAATGGATATTCAAATAATATTCATTTAGTAGTCCAATCTTTAGAAGAATATTCGGAATAATAATCGATAATCTATTCGACTTTGAATGAATATTGAAAAATATTATTCGTAGAATGGTTACGTTCAAATAATTATTTGAAGTAAGGATCGTTAAATAAATAATCTCGAACGAATATTCAAATAATATTCGTCGCCCAAATAATGGAAAATATTTACTTAAATATTTTCCTTCGAGGTAATCTCGATATATCAAGAAATATTGACTCCCGGTCTATATTTGACGAATAAGATGTATACGCCCTTCTATGAGGGTCTTACAATAACCGGCTTATAATTGATACGTTAGTTATCTAATTTATAAGCCAATAAACAATCAGGGAACAAGCATAACGATATAACTTCAAAGTAGGCATGCATGCTATGGTAAAGTAGGGAATTGAAACTTGCGTGGTAGTCGAGTACGGTAAGGGGTAGTGGTAGCGGGTCCCGGGTCAGCTTGGTGATCTATAAATAGCCAAGGTATTCGGGATTAATCACTTAACATCTTAAAAGTTAAGTTATACTTAAATCAAAATATGTTCTCAAGTTATCTCGTTATACCCCTTTTTGTGGATTCCTTTTATCATTGATCCGACCCGACATTCGTTCGTTAATATGACATGTCAATGTACTTACACTTGGGACATACTTAAGTCATACAAGTTCTAAATTCGATCGTTACGAACCAATATTATACTCCGAGTTTTATCGCCCGTTTTCTAAGTGTTTTACCGAAGTTATAATAGAGTCGTCTTTAGGGGTTCGTTCGCGTTTAACCTCGACTCGAATATTTTTAATAAATCGAAAAACGATCCTTTTGACATACGGTTTTCTTTCACACCTTCCTTTTTACCTCTAGTATTTATTTCCCAAGATTGATCATGACTTTACATATTTTACGAGGGTTCAATTTCAGTTACGAACTTTCGTTTGCGGATTCGAACTACTTTTAGTAAATCGGTCATAAATTCAAAACCGTAAGTCTGTTTGATTCGATTCTTTTTCCAAAATGATCTACGACTCAAGATCTACAAGGGCATGTTAGATACTTATCCAGTTTCGGCCATTAGACCTACTGTGATGCACGGTTTTCAATGATTAACGAAATTTCGGCATTATAACGGCTATAATACGAACGTTCCAAAAATCACAATCAACAACCCAAGCCACACCGGGCATCCATACAACTGGTACACATAATAATAATCTCACAAGTCCAGAAGCTACTGATCTTAGCATCAAAATCATCATGCATCTTAAATCATATAACTGATTACATAATCATGCTTATAATTATCACTATAATCATACCAAGCTAAATCCATCAAAAACATTCATAAATCTCAAATCAAATGCTAGGGTTTCAAGATATCTACCTTCCTTGGAGTATTATATAACCTTAATAAGCTTGGTATGGTCCTTGTATAGCTTAATCAAACCTTAGATCATCCAAAGAAATCATGAAAACAAAGTTAGTTTCTAAGATCCACTATTCATCATCAATCTTGTAAAAATCATATAAAATCAAAAACTAAGAGTTTGGTTCTAAAATTTTTACCACACCTTCTACTCTTCAAGGGCTTTCTTTTGAGATATAGAACACAAGAATCCAACCATGGGAGCTAGGGTTTTGAGCCCCATCTTTCTACTGATCAGAACCTGGACAGTTTTGGTCCTCCAAGTTTAAGCATGGATTTGACTAGGCTATACTAATTGGATTTCCATGAAATTTGGAACGAATCTTGACCATGGAGTGGAGAAGCTATGGTTAAAATTTGGTGATTTTATCATGGATAGAAATGAAGATATGAATTTTTCTTTGAACCTTGCTCCTGCTGAGCAGTTTAGAGAGATATGGTGTTTCTTGCTTTCTCTTTTCTTCCTTTGACTAATTCAACTAGCTTTGATCTAATATCTTGATATTATCAGTTGGGTGGGCTGAGTTGGATGCATTGGGGCAAGAGCCAAGAGTCTTGGACAAGCTTGGTTAATTGTTTGTTTTGGAAATGATTTAAGTGTTTTAATCACTTAAATCCTAATTACTCTTGATTTAATCTTTGATTAAATCATTCAATCCACTTGATATAATAATCTTGATGATCATATAAGATATTTAATCTTGATATGAATTCAATCCATAATCCATGATTCATTCGCTTTATCGCTTAATCTCGTTATAACGTTTTAGCGGTTTCTAGAACGCTTGTTTCACTGCCTCAGTGGTTTCCTACCTTTATTCTTAAATCAAATATAATAACATCCCAAAATATCAAATCCTCAAAGTTAATATCTCAATTCTTGGATTATAATAATATATAATCCACTGTCCGGTCAAATATTATACCGAAAAAGAATTTGGAATTTCTGAATTCCGATCGTCTCTGCATTCACTTATTTCCTCCGCGTATTACTAATATGACTTCGAAACATCCATATCACGTCTCGTAAATAGGGTGGCGTGAAAAGTTTTCCAACTTACAAAATCACTATTCATCCACCAAATTACTATGCACGTACAGGAAACACTATGCACGTACGGGAAATACTATGTACGTACGGGAAACATTATGCACGTATGGGAAACACTATGCACGTACTCATTTCCCTTCAAGGATCCATTAGCTCCTTCCTGGACGGTAGATTATTCTTATCTAGGTCCTCAACCATCGAATTACTCTATTCTAACAATATACCAATGCATCAGGATTATTGTCCAAAGCAATATCCATTCATTACAATCATTGTTCTTTGAAACCACCATTCATTAGTGCTCTTTAACCACAATAAGAAAAGTTTTAATTCTCCCCAAAATTCGGGTTATTACAGTCTCCCCTCCTTAAAAGGATTCCGTCCTCGGAATCAGTTTAGGAATAACTGGGGTTACTTCTATCCCATTGCACTTTCTATTTCTCAGGTGGATTCTTCCACTTCTTGATTTTCTTCAAATCTCTCACTAGCTTGACAAACTTATCTCTTAGCGCTTGCTCTTTTCTATTCATAATCTCCACAGGTTGTCCTTCGTAATTCAGAATCGATTATGTATATCTATCTGCTCGTACTCTGTCATATGCCGGGCATCTATAGTATACTGATGAGGCACATACGCATGAACCATGTTATGACCATTTTACCGGTTTGGGTGAGGCTGGCTCATAGACCACCTTCCTGGCGCGTTTAAACTATCAGATGGCCCAATGAATCTTGGGCTAAACTTCCTTTCATTCTAATCTTGTTAATTCCTTCCACGAGCATACCTTTTCTTATTACAAATCTCGAACCTCATATTCTCTATCTTGTTTGCACAGAAATACATCAACAAAAACTTGCTTGTCAGAATCCTCTATTAATTCTAGATATTTCCCAATTCCATTGTATAAATGTCAACTCTATTGTCGACGGGGTACTCCGTATTGAAACTAGTTCGAGTATTCTAACAACCGATTCGAGTAACTCTTGATGTCTAGCAACGAGCTCGTCGGCCATCACTGTTTTGGCCTCGCTATCTCATTGTTAACTACTATCACCCCCGGTATTCCAACCTCTTCTTTAATCATCTCACAGAATGCCAATCTACCTCCTGTGTTCATTCAGTCATTCTCTATTATCTCATCTCTTCTCCTTTCTGAATGAAAGGCGAATCTCTTGGGGAATTTGTTTGCGGGGAATGTTGTCTGGTTCGAGGACTCTTAATCCTTTTATCACAAATCATAATCTTCATATACACACAAGCACACATATTTTCAGATCTGATAGGTCTGAAAGTCGATCATGTTTGATCCTTTTTGATTTCGCACCTTTCCTTCATATATACGATGTTTCGATATGCTTTGGGCGAAAACTATCTCAGATAACTCACAGCCAATTCATTAAATTCCAAAAAGTTGTGGGTGCAATAGTCAACCCAAAATGACATCACTTACAATTTCATAGTGTCTATACCTAGTGCGATTCACAATCTTGGGTATATCCTCGATTTTTAACTTCCAACCGGTGATGTCCCATTTCTTAATAAGTTTGGAAAATACACAGCGTCCCTGTGCTGCTCAGCCAATCTTCTACAACAGTACCTATACTCAATGTTGACTCATTCAACTCTCGAGGTTCGATGCACAATCTTGTGCTAACATATTTCTTTCTTACAACACACCGGTTCCTCACGGTGGCACACTGAGTCTCATCGCACTCTTAGTCAACAATCCTCGCATCTGAGTTGATAATTCTTTTATTCCTACTGGGCTAACGGGATGCAGCACTAGGATCTGAACACTCGATATTCATTATTATGTCATCCAAATCGATATATGGTAGCTTATTAAAACCTTGTACAACCTCCCAAAATCATTATAATTATACTTGGTGTCTCTTTCCTCGGGGTCAACCATATGAGCTAATCAAGCCTCATTTCTCTGGCGTCATAATCTCTTAGTCTGAACTAGATTCCAAAATCTCTGACTCCGTCTTTATCCTTAAATTATTTCCCTCATAATCAATTTGGCTCCATTGGGTATCAACTAATCCATCATTATTATAATATCAATTTCACCCTAATTCGAAAGGAATCAAATCTCTCGATCGAGTGGTACTCTGGGTAGGTTCTCTGGAAATCACTATTCCTTATCCATAAGGAACACTTCCTGAACTTGATGTAGATATTACATGAAGTAGATAAAATTGCAGAAGAGTTTTAAGCATCGCAGCTATGTCAGGTTGATGAAACTATCACTCATGCAGCTTCCATAAAAGACTGGAAACTTAACGGTTTACTTCGTCAATTATGTATCATGGTCCTGGTTTGCCTCAAAACGGGACCTTCTACGGTACGTAATATGCTTAAGACTCCATCACGAATCGAATCTTTACTTAAACTATTATTACCTTCGATTCTTGCACAATCATCAAAAGGAATGTAACTTCCTCCACTCCGATATGACCTTCAAGGTCTTTCCAAATATCATTTTGTTTCTTCGGTATGAACATTTGTAATTATTCCTTTATACTTAGACTGTCGGCCACCTCATTGGCCTTTCTTGATAATAATAATTTCTGGTAATCCTTGTTCTCTGGATATATTTCAATTCAAACTTTTCTACCTCATTCCCATCACTGTTGGGTGAAAGCATTCTCCCTTAAGCTCTGCTGATGGAGAAATATATATTTATCAGTCTTTTTCCATAAGTCATTTCTTCCACCTACCCGTGGGAACTTTATCACATTTATTCCCAATCCTACTTAGGATACTTCTTTTCTTAGTTCTTTCCTTATCTTAGGATAATCTCAGCCTTTATAGGTTCAATCCATACTTCCTCAGGGTTTCATACATGCCTCATCTGGCATTATTGTTACTATGTCATACATTCCTTACCAAACTTCCATTTTGAAGTTCGGAATATTACTTTTTTTTCCTTGTAAGGTTTCATAGGTCATCCTCATCATTCCTCTTGTATTTTCTGGGTACAGGATATATCAAAATGTCATTGATCAATACTCTAATAATTCTATCTATGTTCTTTCCAGAACTCTTTTTAATAATCCTTACCGGTCATTGTTGCCTTAGCAAGTCCAACTCATATCATCTGAAGTCATAATGTCGTTATTAGGGTTAATGCCATCCCTTGTGCATTCCCCAGGGTTTGTCTTAATTTATGGATATCCTATCCTTAATTCAACTGCCAAGGAATTCTTGCATTTTATACTTGGCAATCAAATCATGTATCCTTAATAAGGGTCTCTTTTCAATCATTCTCATTTGATAATCGATCGGTGGCTTAATGCTAACCTCTTCTTTCAGATAGTTGTCAGCCTATTTGACCTTCCAAAAGACAACGTATGCCTATCTGCTCTCTTACAGAACTTGGTAATGGTAGCAAGGATGTTCTGGAAGATATTGATCGAGTTCAATGTGAATCTCTTATTACTTATCATTTTTCTCAAAGGTACTTGCCTTAGACAAAATTTCTACAACATACTGATCCATCTCTGACCATTTCTATACTCTCTTTATAAACCTTCATTGTTTAATTCCCTTGGTCATAATACATTCATGGTATTTATAATACCCTAACATCATACATATCAAGTCATTATACTTCCATTTTTACTCGTAATCTTGGGCAATCATATACACATGAATCACTTTTGTACGGGTGACCCCATTCCAAAAAGTCTAGTAAATTCCCAATCCAAACATGGGTTGAAAAGGGTTCAGTAGAAGATTCCTACGATCTCATTAATATTTCTTTTATATCAAAAGCCCTTGCAGTCGGCGCTTACTTAGAAGTAACCCTGCTTTGTCCTTTTATTGCTGGTCTAGTCACTTGATAATCCTTTGTGACTTGGCCTCAACTGACCACACTAAAATAAAAATATATGGTTTTAGGGGTTGGCTAATTAGCATTACTTTTTTAGCAATTGCTGGCATAGTGCCTTCTACTTTGATACCTTTCTACCTTTCCAAAACTTTACTCCATATAAGTCTTAATCGACTTCTCGGCACCGTCTCCGATCACCTTTCCTCCACTTTTATCTTTTCAACTATTTTTATCAATCCCACGTGCCACGCAAGCTTACCATTCATGGTATAACATCCTTTTCACTTAAGTCAATCCCGGAGTTTCTCAGTCCGGCTGGTTTCCTACTTACATTTCCTGTTTTCGTCCAATCTCACTTCATCATTGTATTTCTACAATCAATCGCGATAACCGGGGTCTATCCACCAACCCATATAGCGGCTACATTACCCAATTCACGGGGTTCGCCCCAGTTTCTACTCTCTTCCATGATGTTCTCTGATAATCAGAAAGACAAGGTTTGCCAAAATTCGTTGAATTTCTTTCTAGAATCAAGGAAATTTTGGTCAATCTATCCAACCACCGGTAACACTATGAAGATCAATTTCGAAACCTAGAGAATAGTTTTATGAGCATCCAAGCAGATAGAATCATAAGCAGTTGTAATAACGGAATTATTGACACAAAGTTGGAAGTTTAACCACTAGAAAGGAACCAAATATATATATATATCCCATAGAAGGGAAATCAAAAGTTTCAAACTGAAACATGCCACCTCTTCCTGATACATATACATCTTAGTTGTCGATAATATCAAATGTCAGTCTTCCTAACCACAGGTTTCAGAAGGAACACTACCGTCGGAGTTAGTCGTTTTATAAAAATTGGCACTACTAGGGCCATCCTAGTCTAGTGTACTGTGCTGTTCGAATGCATCCGCAATTACTCTGTCGTGCTGCATAAGCACACCACCTAAACCTGTATGAGATGCATCATAGTGTATCATAAAGTCTTCCTTCTCCCGTTAGGCAACACCAACGCCGGGTCGTTACCAATTTCTTCTAAAACATTCTTTATTACCTCTTAACCACTAATCGCATTACTTGATCCATTTGCAATTCAGTGTCAGAATAAACTTAAGTTAACTACTATAATCTATTCGGGGAAAAGAAAGAATTTAATATTCTTCTGAATCACATGCATCTAACGTTCCTGATTCACCATTTTACTGAGTTAAAATAAACTTATATTTAGTACCTGATAGTAGTCATATTACGAGTTTATCATAGACCCACTGGTCTTTTCCTCTGGTAGTTTCTGAGATCATCGTCTCGCTCACTACTTTATATAACTTTATCCAATCAGGCCATCACTTTTCACTATCTTTACTTTCGAAGCTGGTTCATTCATAATATGGACATTTCGCTGAATAAAACCACCTCAACAATCTCAATTTGGTTTCATAAAATATAACCCATGAAATCCACCTTCTCATGGCGAATTACCATTGACAATATTCACACTAATCCATTTATCCGATAATATGGCACTTGTTGCCTCTATCTCAACTGCTCCTGGGTGCTCCCCGTCCTACATCGACGTCTTTGATAATCATGCATCATTCTAACTCCTTTCTCATTAATCTGAAAGTCTCTAAGGATCTTTATCTATCCCCATATAAGACCTCAAGTAATCCTTCCAATCTGTCTTAATTGCTGGTACTACCTCTCGTAGTCCGGCTATAAATCCAACAAAAAATTTCAATTCTCTTAATAATATCTTAGTTCTTTGTGCTCACTTCTCTGAGCACTATAATCTTAACTTTCGCTATCCCTCTAGCTACAGCCCTCATTTCCTTGGAGTAAACTCCTCATCCTCAATAGGATTCTCCTCTGTTGGAACCACTTTCGAGTCCTCAATTGGGTACTCTATCGAATTCACAATCCGATCGTCAACATATAATAAAACATCATCATGCTGCTGCTCGTACGCCTCAAGGTCTGTCGCCATACTAGTCGATACGAGAACAAGCTAAGTTACTATCATGATACTTAAGAGTTCCCATAAGGGTTTTATATGTCAGTACTACTAGAAGTAGTCCGACTATGAACTTGGCAAGAGTTCTCATTATCTTAGTGAGTTTATTGTTTTAACGTCGCATCAACTTTGGGGTTTATAACGTACGCTCTGATACCACTTCTGTAACACCCCCAGATCCGGGGTCCGGGATCCGGTCGTTACGGTTTCCAATTCTGTCCACAACACTTGAACTTTCCTTAACATAAAATAAATTACATCTCTATGACCCAACACAACAATGTAAAACACACCCGTTATAGTCCCAGAGATGAAATCAGAGTAACAATCAAATTTTTATTAATCACATTATGAGTTCTTACAATCCAAAAGAATTTCAATAAAAATACATACTCTTTGCCATCCATTTACATAAGTCATACTAGACCATATACTTGGTACTGAAAGAATAAATCTATCCTACCAATAGCTTCTTCTTCAGCTCTAGTAGTCTCATCGTCCTCGCCCGCGTCAAGTGCACCTTGTGCGAGTCATCTGGTCTAGCCGTTGTTGTGATATAATAATAAAGCAATGGTGAGCAATAGCCCACCAACAATAATATATAACTGAACGATAATATATAACAGTTCAAAAGTATCTTTCAAACCATATGCCATGCATTTACGGAAATGATGCTAGTATAATATGAACGATGAAGTTACAAGGTAACTTAAAGTATTTGTTTGTAGAAATATCTGCTACATCAAAAGTAAGCGAGATATTCTCATTGTCATTAAAAAGAGGAACTTGCATGAAAATATTTCAATTCAAGTTATGAACACTTTTCCAGCTCTGCCAACAGTAATCATGTTGCAGGAAATAAATAAGTTTGGATGATGAACCAATGATGGAGTATTCACCGCGCCCGCTGTTCCAATCTTGATGATCAGTCGAGATCGTACAGCTCAAATTAGATTTACTATCGGTAGAAGGAAGAACTGAGGGCTTTACTTGTCGACCGCCTTACTAGCTCTCCCCGGCCAACGGTTGGGCCAAAGGGGATGGACCGGCGCTACTCGGCCTCTTACACGACTCCTAGTTCAAATAGAATTCATGATTCTGAATGTAACGTTCGTCCCCCTTTCCCCAAGTATAATACTTGTTGATAAGACTCTACAAAGTAGTCGTATCTAGTTGGAAAGGAAAATTCACCAATAACTTCCAAGCTATTGCTTGGTAACGAATATCAACTTGTTCCAACAATCTTACCCCTCGAAAGATGAGAAGGTACACAACGACTTAATAAGTCAATAGCACCCGCATTGCGAGTGAAGAGAATATTTTATGACCGGGAAGTCAACAAGATAAATAACATTTTCCAAGTAAGGTTCCCTTATTATTAGGGAGGTAGAATCAAAGAAGAATGATGTCTGAGAACCTTTCTTGATATAAGATTAATAATAATATGACTCCGAGATATTTTCCGTAATTATCGAAGAAGATAAACCTTATTGAGGTTATCCTAACTATGGAATAAATATTCAGAGAATATTTATTGAATTAAAATATTTAAAGAATATTTAGGAATATGAAAGAATATCATTAATCAGAGTATTTCTCCAAATAATCCTTGAAGAAACATCAAGAGAATATTTATTGAATAAATAAATATTTAAATAAATATTCAAAATAATATTCATTAATTAATAAGGAATTTAAATGAATATTCAAAAAGTAATATTCATTTAATGAATAATATTCTAAATGAATATCAAGTAATATTCATTTAGTAATCCAAGCTTTAAAGGAATATTCGAAATAATATTCGATAAATAAATCAAGCTTCATATGAATATTAGAATAATTTTCATCAAGTAATTAATATCTTAAATGAATATTCAAAAGTAATATTCATTTAATAAAATAATATTCTAAATGGATATTCAAATAATATTCATTTAGTAGTCCAATCTTTAGAAGAATATTCGGAATAATAATCGATAATCTATTCAACTTTGAATGAATATTGAAAAATATTATTCGTAGAATGGTTACGTTCAAATAATTATTTGAAGTAAGGATCGTTAAATAAATAATCTCGAACCAATATTCAAATAATATTCGTCGCCCAAATAATGGAAAATATTTACTTAAATATTTTCCTTCGAGGTAATCTCGATATATCAAGAAATATTGACTCCCGGTCTATATTTGACGAATAAGATGTATACGCCCTTCTATGAGGGTCTTACAATAACCGGCTTATAATTGATACGTTAGTTATCTAATTTATAAGCCAATAAACAATCAAGGAACAAGCATAACGATATAACTTGAAAGTAGGCATGCATGCTATGACATATGTATAACAGAGAACATATATATATATATATATATATATATATTCAATCACAACAACAGCCTAAAAGAAGGGAATTGAAACTTGCATGGTAGTCGAGTACGGTAAGGGGTAGTGGTAGCGGGTCCCGGGTCAGCTTGGTGATCTATAAATAGCCAAGGTATTCGGGATTAATCACTTAACATCTTAAAAGTTAAGTTATACTTAAATCAAAATACGTTCTCGAGTTATCTCGTTATACCCCTTTTTGTGGATTCCTTTTATCATTGATCCGACCCGACATTCGTTCGTTAATATGACATGTCAATGTACTTATACTTGGGACATACTTAAGTCATACAAGTTCTAAAGTCGATCGTTACGAACCAATATTATACTATGAGTTTTATTGCCCGTTTTCTAAGTGTTTTACCGAAGTTATAATAGAGTCGTCTTTAGGGGTTCGTTCGCGTTTAACCTCGACTCGAATATTTTTAATAAATCGAAAAACGATCCTTTTGACATACGGTTTTCTTTCACACCTTCCTTTTTACCTCTAGTATTTATTTCCCAAGATTGATCATGACTTTACATATTTTACGAGGGTTCAATTTCAGTTACGAACTTTCGTTTGCGGATTCGAACTACTTTTAGTAAATCGGTCATAAATTCAAAACCGTAAGTCTGTTTGATTCGATTCTTTTTCCAAAATGATCTACGACTCAAGATCTACAAGGGCATGTTAGATACTTGTCCAGTTTCGGCCATTAGACCTACTGTGATGCACGGTTTTCAATGATTAACGAAATTTTGGCATTATAACGGCTATAATACGAACGTTCCAAAAATCACAATCAACAACCCAAGCCACACCGGGCATCAATACAACTGGTACACATAATAATAATCTCACAAGTCCAGAAGCTACTGATCTTAGCATCAAAATCATCATGCATCTTAAATCATATAACTGATTACATAATCATGCTTATAATTATCACTATAATCATACCAAGCTAAATCCATCAAAAACATTCATAAATCTCAAATCAAATGCTAGGGTTTCAAGAGATCTACCTTCCTTGGAGTATTATATAACCTTAATAAGCTTGGTATGGTCCTTGTATAGCTTAATCAAACCTTAGATCATCCAAAGAAATCATGAAAACAAAGTTAGTTTCTAAGATCCACTATTCATCATCAATCTTGTAAAAATCATATAAAATCAAAAACTAAGAGTTTGGTTCTAAAATTTTTACCACACCTTCTACTCTTCAAGGGCTTTCTTTTGAGATATAGAACACAAGAATCCAACCATGGGAGCTAGGGTTTTGAGCCCCATCTTTCTACTGATCAGAACCTGGACAGTTTTGGTCCTCCAATTTTAAGCATGGATTTGACTAGGCTATACTACTTGGATTTCCATGAAATTTGGAACGAATCTTGACCATGGAGTGGAGAAGCTATGGTTAAAATTTGGTGATTTTATCATGGATAGAAATGAAGATATGAATTTTTCTTTGAACCTTGCTCCTGCCGAGCAGTTTGGAGAGATATGGTGTTTCTTGCTTTCTCTTTTCTTCCTTTGACTAATTCAACTAGCTTTGATCTAATATCTTGATATTATCAGTTGGGTGGGCTGAGTTGGATGCATTGGGGCAAGAGCCAAGAGTCTTGGACAAGCTTGGTTAATTGTTTTGTTTTGGAAATGATTTAAGTGTTTTAATCACTTAAATCCTAATTACTCTTGATTTAATCTTTGATTAAATCATTCCATCCACTTGATATAATACTCTTGATGATAATATAAGATATTTAATCTTGATATGAATTCAATCCATAATCCATGATTCATTCGCTTTATCGCTTAATCTCGTTATAACGTTTTAGCGGTTTCTAGAACGCTTGTTTCACTGCCTCAGTGGTTTCCTACCTTTATTCTTAAATCAAATATAATAACATCCCAAAATATCAAATCCTCAAAGTTAATATCTCAATTCTTGGATTATAATAATATATAATCCACTGTCCGGTCAAATATTATACCGAAAAAGAATTTGGAATTTCTGAATTCCGATCGTCTCTGCATTCACTTATTTCCTCCGCGTATTACTAATATGACTTCGAAACATCCATATCACGTCTCGTACATAGGGTGGCGTGAAAAGTTTTCCAACTTACAAAATCACTATTCATCCACCAAATTACTATGCACGTACAGGAAACACTATGCACGTACGGGAAATACTATGCACGTACGGGAAACACTATGCACGTATGGGAAACACTATGCAAGTACTCATTTCCCTTCAAGGATCCATTAGCTCCTTCCTGGACGGTAGATTATTCTTATCTACGTCCTCAACCATCGAATTACTCTATTCTAACAATATACCGATGCATCAGGATTATTGTCCAAAGCAATATCCATTCATTACAATCATTGTTCTTTGAAACCACCATTCATTAGTGCTCTTTAACCACAATAAGAAAAGTTTTAATTCTCCCTAAAATTCGGGTTATTACACTTACATATTTTACCGAGGTTCAACTCTAATAACGAACTCGTACTTACGGTTTCGAACGACTTTTAGTAAATCGGCCATAATTCCTAAACCGTAAGTCCGTTTGTTTCGATTCTTTCGCTAAAACTATCCATGACTCGAGATCTACAAGGACATGTCATATAATCAACCAGATCAAGAAATTATACCAACTGTTATGAACGGATTCTTAAGGTCTAACGAAAATCGGGCATTACGACGGCTATAAATCGATCGTTTCCAAATTTACCACAATCAAACCAAGCCACACCGGGCATCCATACAACTTATACACATGCTATTCATCTCAACAAGTCCAAAAATATTACACTTCACCATCATGTGCATCATTTTACTTAAATCACTAAACCACTAACTAATCATGCTTATAACATCACCATAATCATAACTAAGTTAAAATCCATCAAGAACATGCATAATCTCAAAGTAAGGGTTAGGGTTTCATCCGTTCCATACCTTCCTTGGTGTGTGTAAGACCTTAATAAGCCTTGAATAATCCTTGTACAACCTTAACCAAGCTTAGATCATCCAAGAAATTAAGAAAAACAAAGTTAGCTTCTTGAAAGTTACTATTCACCCTAAACTTGTAAAAATCATAGAAAATCGAAAAATAAGAGTTTGGATCTCACATTTTTACCACATCTTGGCCTCTTCATAAGATTTGTTTTGAGTCCTAGTTCATCAAATTTGAAGCTTCCTAGCTAGGGTTTTGAGCCCCCTTTTTCCGCTGGACAGAAACTGTCAAGAACAGGGCAGTTTGGTTTCTTCAATTTGGGGGAGGTATTTGACTAGGCTACACTCCTTTGTTGGCCATGACATTTTGAACTAATCTTACCAATGGAGTGGAGAAGCTATGGTTAAAATTTGGTGATTTTAGAATGGGTAGAAGTGGAGATATGAATTTTTCTTTCCTTGATGCTCCTGTTGGGCAGTTTGAAGAAAGTGGAGAGATGGAGTTGCTTGGCTTGTTTCTTGATCTAATCTCTTGAATTATTGTGTTGTATGGATAATATCTAGCCTAAATCCACTTTATTAAAGTGATTAGGTCATAGGTGATGCAATTGCAAGGAACAAGTGTTGCATTCTTATGGTTTTTAAGCTAAGTACTTGGTTTGCTTGATAATTGTTCTAGTTCCCTTGTAACTAGCTTGGTTACTTGCCCTTATCCTCTTGCACATGCATGCACCTTGGCTTTCTACTTGCTCTTTTATCCGGTTATTGCTTAATTCGTTGATCGTTCGGAGGAATATCTCGAAGATTTCGAGTTAGGATTTCACCGGAAACCGTCTTAATATTTATACTATCATTCTCCATTCTCTTTAATAATTCTTGAACCTATATTCCTTAAATCCTTTCAATAATTCCTTAAGTCTTTCAGTGTCCAGGGAAATCTCGGCGAAAATAAAAGTGCTATTTTTCAGAATCCGATAACTTTTACATACACTCTTTTTCCCCTTGGATCATTAATACGAACTCAGAAATCAGTTCCGGGTACTTCTATATAGTGTCTTCTAATAATATTCCTAATTCCACCAAAACACTATTCATCACTTATTCTTTCTTTATTTCTTATAATTAGAAATAAGGTCCTTGTTCTCTTTTGAGCATTCCTTAACCCTTTTACGGAACCACTGGACTTATAACAGATATCGATTTGGATGACATGAGAATAATCTTCCTCTTTGGAATTTACTATATCTTTCTTTCCAGGAGATAGATTATTCTAATCTAAGTTGGCAACCTATTGCATTCTTCGTGGCATATAAACATTGGAACCCATATCCATTAAATATTCATTCATCGGAACCACTGTCACACTTATATTCCATTACATAATAAAAGTATTAATTCCAACCAAAAATCAGGGTTCTCATAGTCTCCCCTCCTTAAAAGGATTCCGTCCCGGAATCAGGTAGGAAGCAAAGAGTCGTTTGTCTATCGTTTCACTTTTCAGCTTCTCGGTCAATTCTTAATCATTCAAATCCTTTTTACAGCACATCTCACTAGTGCTACAATACTCCCTTTATCCTTTTATTCAACTTTGCTGCTTTTCGTACAACACACTATCCGGGTTATGCTCTTACTCAGTCATATACTATTATCCTTATTGGTATCTGCAGTGACTTTGGTATCACTATCGCGCTGCGAATTCGAAGATAACCTCACTCGCGCTATGCATTTCCTGATCGCTTTAATCTTCGCAATCTCGATCCATTCAGAGAAGTGGAAAGATTTATTGAGAGATCATTATGATCAATGAACATTTGTTATATTGCATAGTTAGTACAGAAGGGGGCCAACCTTTAGTACTTGACAAGCAATTAAACAAGTTAGGGTATTCCACTTGGACTTCTATCACACAGACAGATAGTCACGTAGCAGTATCTCCCCTCCTTAAAGGGTTGTTCTTCTCAATTCAAAAAGAAAATGAATAAGAGAGAAGAAAAGAGTTTCAAAGAATTATAAAAAGTTTCCATGATTGAAAAATATCATACTTAGAATTGACCTCTGAACTATAGAGGTTCATTTAGAGAAGAAAAATAATATTATTCGTATCAAATACTACTTTATCGTAATCTCACGTGTCAACATGTCCTCACTGCCCCATCCATCATTCTATGGACCTATACTCTTGTTCAATCTTAGCAACACTCGCATTTGAAAATCCTTCAGTTCTCAGGTTAAATCTTAGATTTCTCGCTTAACATCATTGTTACTGATATTCCACGCCATGCTACTAGCTCTTTCATATTCATAATACTAAAACTATCAGAAGGTCATCCCGAGGGTTTGCTAGAAAGCCCATTCGTCAATCCATTCATAACATTCCTTGCTTCACATTCCATAGTTGTTTTCCCAGTCTTTTCTTTATCAATCACGTCCTTCTTATTATCTGATTCTTATTCACTTCTGTTATTTACCTCCACCGTCATCTCTTTATTGAGACATCTTTTGCACTTGGTACCTCCTTATTGGTATCCCATCATATTTACTCTATAATCATCACATTATTCCAATTTAAACCCTCCAAAATGAATTTTGCCGATTCCTTTAACTTAGATCAAATATAATCTACTTCTACCAAACTTGTTTCTCATCACTTGTTCTTTTCTATCCGTGATTTTCCACAGGTTGTTCTTCGTAAGTCAGACTAGGTCGTATATCTACCTGCTCGTACCCTTATCATCTGTCGAGCATCTACGTTTTACTGGTGTAGCCTAGCCACATGAAACACGTTACGACCATGCTATAAGTTTTGGGGGTAAAGCTGGCTCGAATGCCACCTTCCGAACACCTTTAAATTCTCAGATGGCCCAATAAATCTCGAGCTCAACTATCCTTCTCTCCAAATCTCATTAATTCTTTCTACGAGAATACCTTTAGCATCATGAATCTCCAACCTCGCATTCTCTATCTTGTTTGCGCAGAAATACACTAACATAAACTTGCTTGTCATTCATCAACATGCCATTTAGCTTATCAATAGCAGCACTATCTTTATCTTTGCGTTGTCATCTACTTTCTTAGAAGAATCATATTATTGTAGTCCAATGTTGAATCACCATCGTTTTCTGTTTACGTAGTGCTTTAATGGTTAATCAGACGGGTTTCATAATTGTCATATCCAAAATTCTCTGTAACACCCCCAAATCCGGGGTCCGGGATCCAGTCGTTACGGTCTCTAATTCTGTCCACAATAATTGAACTTACCTCAACATAAAATAAATTACATCTTTATGACCCAACACAACAATATAAAACACACCCGTTATAGTCCCAGAGATGAAATTAGAGTAACGACCAAATTTTATTAAACACATTATAAGTTCTTACAACCCAAAAGAGTTAAAATATGAATACATACTCTTTGCCATCCATTTAAATAAGTCATACTAGTCCATATATTTTGTACTGAAAGAATGAATCTATCCTACCAATAGCTTTCTCTTCGGCTCTGGTAGTCTCATCGCCCACCAACAATAATATTTAACTGAATGATAATATATAACAGTTCAAAGGTATCTTCCAAACCATATGCCATGCATTTACGAAAATAATGCCAGTATAATATGAACGATGAAGTTACAAGGTAACCCAAAATGTAAATATATGTGGGAATATCTGCTATGTCGAAAATAAGCAAGATATTATCATTTATCATATAAAGAGGAACTTGCAAGGACAATATTGCAATTCCAGTTATTAACATTTTTCGAAGTCCTACAACCTGAAAGAAGTCTCTTCGATACATGTTGCGGAAGACACCGTCAACCTGAAAGAAGTCTCTTCGATACGTGTTGCAGGGAATTCCCAATTTGGGAGATGAACCAATACTTGAGTTATCACGCGCCAGCTGTCCCACTCCCTGATGATCAGTCGGGGATGGTACAACCCAATATAGTTTACTACCGGTAGAAGGAAGAACTGACGGCTCCACTTGTCGATGGCCTTTAATAGTAACTCCCTGGCCAATGGTTAGGCCTTGTGATGGACCGCGCGACTCGTCCTCTTACACACGACTCCTAGTTCGAATAAATCCACAGCAATGAAACGTAGAGTTTGTCCTCCCTTCCCCAAGTGAAATACTTGTTGATAAGACTCCACAAAGTAGTCGTATCTAGTTGGAAAGGAAATTTCACCAACATTTCCCAAGCTTTTTCTTGTTAATGGATATCAACTTGTTCCAACAATCTTACCCCTCGAATGATGAGAAGGTACACACAAACTTAATGAGTCCATAGCAACCAAGTTGCGAGTGAAAAGGGTAAATTATGACCGGGAAGTCAACAAGATAAATAACCTTGCTCAAGTAGGTTCCCCTATAATATGGAAGTTTGAGCGAGCATTTAAATCCTTTTAAGCTAGATTTAAATGAAAAATAAAAGAGTTGGGAACCTTTCCTTGATAAAATAGTCGTAACAAGACTCCAAAATATTTTACATAATATCTGGAGGTGAAAGGTAATCTCCGAATAATATAACTCATTTTAAAAAGAATTTAAAAGGATTAAATAGATATTCCGAGAATATTTATTAACTCCATAATAATTACGGAATATTATTAACTCATAATATTGCTCGTAAGTAATCCTCGAATGAATATATGGAATTATTTACTAAATAAATCCCGCCTTAAATGAATATTTGAAATAATATTCATTAAATAATTAAACTCCAATAAATATTTAAATAAATATTCAATAAATAAGTCAAACCTTAAATGAATATTTGAAAATAATATTCATTTAATAAATAATCTTCTAAATGAATATCCAAATAATATTCATTTATTAATCAAAACTTTAAAGGAATAATCGAAATAATATTCCTTAAGTAAATAGAACTTCCAATGAATATTTTAAAATAATATTCATCAAGTACATAAAACCTTAAATGAATATTCATTTAATAAATAACATTCTAATGAATATCAAAATAATATTCATTAAATAATCAACTCTAAATGAATATTCGAAACTAACATTCATTTAATATCTCTCGACTGAGATAATACTCGAATAACATTCCTCGAAATATTTCCAAGTAATTGATACTTTATGGAAATATAAATAACATTTAATAATAACATTCCTCAGATAAATAATAATCTGTCGTTGGAATCCCTCCGGGTTTCCACGACTATCTATATCTCAAAATACCGACTCCCGGTCTATATATAAGAATGAATATCATATGCCCTTCGCTAAGGGTCTTATCAAAACAATCCGGCTTATAACTGATAATTCGTTTCTCGTCTATAAGTCAATATCAATTCAGGGAACAGGTATCATAATATAATTTGACAATAGGCATGCATGCTATGGCATATGTATCAGAAACAACAGATATACATATTATCACAACAACAGTTCCAAGGTATTGGAAACTTGCCTGGTACTCAGGTGTGGTTGGAGATAGCGTGTCCTGAGTCTGCTCGATGATCTATAAAGAATCAGAACATTCGAGATTAACCACTTAACACCTTTTAAAAGTCTAAGTATAAACTTCACTTAAGTCGAAACACGTTTTCGAATTATCTCGTTATACACCTTTTAGTGTAACTCTTTTTATCACCGATATGATCCGACATTCGTTCATTATTAATACATGTCATCATACCCACACTCGGTATATACTTAAGTCGTACAACTACTAAAGTCGATCGATTATGAACCGAGATTATACCTCGAGTTTTATCGTTCGTTTTCTAAGTTATAACCAAAGTTATACTTTTTAAGGGGTTCGTTCGCGTTTAACCTTGATTCAAACATTTTTATAAAATCGGAAAACGATCCGTTATAGTAATTTGACCATAACTCCTAAACCGTAAGTCGGAATGTTTCGATTCTTGCGTCAAAATGATCTATAGCTCGAGATCTAAAAGGGAATGTCATTTATTCATCAAGGCCAGAAACTCATCCTAACTGTTATGCACGGTTTTCTAGAGGTTAACGAAAATCGGGCATTACGACGGCTATAAATCGGACGTTTCCATATTGTTACAACAATCACCAAGCCACACCGGGCATACATACATCTTATACACATGATTCTCATCTCAGCAAGTCCAGAAATATCATACTTCACAATCATATTCATTATATCTCTTAGATCAATAAATCTAATTACATAATCATGCTTATAATACAGCATTTCATAACTAATCTCAAAATCATCCAATAATCATCAAAACTTAAATTAAGAGCTAGGGTTTCTTGAGATGATTACCTTCATTGGAGTAGGTACTAGCCTTACTAAGCTTGATCTAGTCCTTGTATAACCTTAACAAAGCTTGGATCAACAAAAGAAAAGAAGAAATCAAAGATTAGTTCTTGGAAGTTACTATTCACCCTAAACTTGTAAAAATCATAGAAAATTGAAAAATAAGAATTTAGCTCTCAAATTTTTACCACATCTTGGGCTCTTCATAAGCTTTGTTTTGAGTCCTAGATCATCAGATATGAAGCTTCCTAGCTAGGGTTTTGATCCCTCTTTTTCTGCTGGACAGAAACTGGGCAGATTTGTTTCCCCAACTTTGAGCATGGATTTGACTAGGCTATACTACTTTGTTGGCCATGAAATTTTGAGAGAATATTACCAATGGAGTGGAGAGGCTATGGTTAAAATTTGATGATTATATCATGGATAGAAATGGAGATATGAATTTTTCTTTAAACTTTGTTTCTGTTGGCAGTTTGTGTTCTTGGTTGTTTTCTTTTCTTTTGCCTTGTTTTGTTTGGCTTGAACTCATCTAATCTTGCATGATACACTTGGTTTTGATAATATCTTGTATAAAGCACCTTTATTAAAGGTGTGATGTATTGGATGATGAAATTGGAGAGACATGTGTTGATTTTTGTGTGGTAAGATGGTAAAGAGTGCTAAGTACTTGGTTTAATATCTAAGTGTTCTAGTTCCTTGCTAACTAGTTGGTCCCTAGATATTTTCCTTACTTGCACATGTATGCCTTTGTTCTCTGCTTGCTCCTTTGTCCGGTTATTGCTCGTTTCGATTGATCGTTCGTAGGAATATTTCACGGATTTCTAATTAGGGTTTACCGGGAATCTTCTTAATATTAATACTATCATCCTCCATCTTTGTTACTAACATTCGAATTTATATTCCTTAAATCCCTTCGTTAAATTCTTAAATCTATCAGTGTCCAGGGAACTCTCGGAGAAAATAAAAGTGCGGTTTTTCAGAATCCGACAGATTTTACATACACTTATTTTCCCCCTGGATCACTAATACGAACTCGGAAATCCGTTCCGAATACTTCTATATAGTGTCGTCTCATAATATTCTCATTTCCACCAAAAACACTATTCATTCTTTTTTTCTTTACTCATCCTTCTAGGGTTGTACAATTGTCCTTGATCTCTTTCGATCGTTCCTTAACCTTTTTACGGACCCACTGGACCAATAACAGATATCGATTTGGATGACATAAGAACAATCTTCTCCTTTAGAATTATCAAATCTCAATTCCCTAGGAGATAGATAATTCATATCTAAAGTGTCAACCAATAGTATTCTTCATGGCATATAAACATTTGAATCCAAATCTATTCCTTTCATTCATTATCTCAATCGTTACATTGTAGTCCTAATCACTATTCACCAATACCTCAGTACATAATAAAAAGTTTTAATTATATCCAAAATTTGGGGTTCTTACATTCTCTAGGAAGACAAACTAATCACTATTTCTTATTCATAAGGAATTCTTCCTTAACTTGATGTAGATATTAATCAATCATATAAAATTGCAGAAGATCTTTGATCACCACAACTATGCCAGGTTGATGAAATTGTTAATCAGATATCTTCAGTAGAAGACTGGAAACTTAGCGGTTTACTTAATCAATTTCTTATCATGGTCCCGGTTTACCTTAAAATAGGACCTCATAAGGTGTGTAATTTGCTTAAGACGATATCAGGAATCGAATCTTTACTTAAACTATTCTTATGGTTGCTTCTTACACTATCATCAAAAGGAATGTAAATCCTCCACCACAATATATCCTTCGAGTCCTTCTCAATATCATTCTGTTTCTTTGGTATGAGCATCTATAATTACTCCTCTATACTTAAAGTGTCGGCCACCTCATTGGCCTTTCTTGATAATAATAGTTTCTTGCAATCAATGCTGTCTGGGTCTATTCCAATTTAAATTTTTCTATCTCATTTTCATCACTGTTGGGTGAAAATATTCTCTCCTAAACTCTGCTGAAGGAGAGAAAATATAGATTAGTCTTTTTCCATAAGTCATTGCTTCTACCTTTCGGTATGAACTCTATCACAGTTACTCCAAATCATACCTAGGATATTTCTTCTCTTAGTTCTTTCTTTTTTTAGGATAATCTCAACCTTTATTGGTTCAATCCATACTTTCTCATGGTTTCACACATGCATCCTCTGGCATTATTATTAATATACATTCCTTACTAAACTTCCATGTTAAAGTTCAGAATGGTACCTTTTTCCTTATAGGGTTTCTTAGGTCATCCTCCTCATTCTTCCTGTATTTTCTGGGTACAGGATATATCAAAATATCAGTAATCAATCCTATAACAATTTTGTTTATGTACTTTTTGAAACTCCTTTTAAATAAATCCTTAAAGATTATTGTTACCTTATTCAATCCAACTCATATAATCTGAATTCATAATGTCTTTATTAGGGGTAATGCCACCCTTTGTGCATCCCCAGGGTTCTTCTTAATTTATGGATATTCTATCCTCAATTCTATTTTCAAAAATACCTACATCCTTTAGTTAAAAATCACTTCATAATTCCTTAATAAGGGTCTCTTTTCAATCATTCACATCTTGATAATCTATGGGTAGCTTCATGATAACCTTTTCTTTCAAATGGATGTCAGTCATGGCCTTCAAAAGACAACATATATTTGGTAATGGCAACAAGGATGTTCTGGAAGATATTGGTCGTGTTCAACGTGAATCTCTTAGTACCTATTGCTCTTCTTGAGGTCATTAATTTTCAGATCACATTTACGCATCACACTGCACTATCTCTGACAATCTTCATAACCTTCATTGGTCACTATCCTCAATCCTAATACGTCCATGGTATTTATAAAATCCCATCATCATGTATCTCAATTCGCTTTATTACTTCTCTTTCTAGTGCATAAGTTGGTTAATCATGTACGCCTGAATCACTTTGCTTTATATCCAAAGTTCTCACGGTTGGTGCTTGGTTAGAAGCACCCCGCTTTGTCCTTACATTGCCGGTCTAGTCATTTTATAATTCTTCACCACATGGCCCCAAATGGTCGTGCTACAGTACGTGAGTTTAGGGTTAGCTAACGGTATTACTTTTCTAGCAATTGCCGGCATAGTGCCTTATTCATCCATAGCGAATATAATTTATCTAGGGTAGGTTACGCTTATCAATATGCTTTTTCCCGCGTACTCTTAAACTGCTTTTTTTTTGTTCAATACTTTCCTCACACAGCAAATCTTGGGTGATAGAGTAGCATAGTCACTCCTCGTTCATCCTTCTTCCTTTGATACCGTTTCTGATCTTTTCCAAAATTTTACTCAATATAAATCTCAATCGACTTCTCGGTACCGTCTCCGGGCACCTCTCCTTTGTTTTTATCTTTTCACATTCTCTTATCGATCCCATGTGCTACACAAGCTTACACTTTTGGCATAATAACCTTTTCATTTAAGTCAATCCCGGAACTCTCAGTCCGTTTTGGTCCTTAAGTACATTTCCCCTTTACCGTCCAATCTCAACTTCATCATTTTATTTCTACAATCAATCGCAATAATCAGGGTCGGTCCACCAACCCATATAGCGGCTACCTTACCCAATCTATAGGGTTAGCCCCAGTCTCCACTCTTTTTATTGACGTTCTTTGATAATCAAAAAGACAGGGTTTGCCAAAGTTTGTTGAATTTCTTTCCAGAATCAGGAAATTTTTGGTTAATCTATCCACCCACTGGTAACAATTAAGAAGATCAGTTTCGAAACCTAAAGATCAGTTCTATGAACATCCAAGCAGGTAGAATTGTAAGCACTTATAATACGGAAGGTTTAACACAAAGTGGGAAGTTTAACCACTGGAAAGGAATCAAATATATACATCCCATAGAAGGAAATCAGAAGTTTCAAACTGAAACATGCCACACCCTCCTGGTACATATATGTCCTAATAGTCGATAATATCAAATGTCAGTCTACCTAACCATTAGTCTCAGAAGGACCACTACCGTTGGAGTTTGTTGTTCCACACAATTGGCACTACCAAGGCCATCCGAATCTGGTGAACCGTGCTGTCCGAATGCATTCACAATTACTCTGTCGTGCTGCATAAGCACACCACCTAAACATGTATGAGCTGCATCGTAATAAATCACAAAGTCTTCCTTCTTCCATTAGGCAACGCCAATGCTGGGTTGTCACCAATTTCATCTTTTAGTTCCAGGGAGATTTTCTCACATTTTTCTGTCTATTCACTTCTTTAGTCTTACAAATAAGTCAGGTCACGGGACTGCAATCTGTGTAAAGTCCTGAACCAATCTTTGGTAAAACCTTGTGAATCTTATGAAATTTCCCACCTTAGTTGGTGTGGTTAGCCTTTCTTAATTGAAACTGCCTTTAACTTGGCTGGGTCAACCGACACTACTCTCTATTTGATCGCATGTCCTAATAACTGAACTTCATTTTATCAGAATTCCTACTTCAAGAACTTGGCATACACTTGCTCTTTCAGGTTTTCATCTTAAAACATCCTCCATTACCTCTTAACCCCTGATCGTGCTACTTGATCCTTTTATGATTCAGCATCGGGGTAAACTTAATGTAACTACTATAATCCATTCATGTAAAAGAAAGAATTTAATATTCCTCTAATTCACATGCATCTAATGTTTCTGGTTCATCATTTCGCTTACTACTTCCTTATATAACTTTATGCAATCATGCCATTACTTCCCAATGTCCTTACTTTCTAAGCTGATCCATTCCTAAGATGAACATTTCCTTTGAATAGAACCACCTCATCAATCTCAACTTGACTTCATAATTCATAGCTTATGAAATCTGCCTTCTCAGGGCGAATTATTATTGACAATATTTACACTAATCCTTTTTATCCAACGATATGGCACTTGCTGCCTTTATCTCAACTACTCCGGGAGACTCTGCTCCCCATCCTATATCGATGTTTTCGATAATCATGCATCATTCTAACTATTTTCTCATTAATCTGAAAGTCTATAAGGGTTCTTATCTATCCCCATACAGGATCCCAAGTCATTCTTCCAATATATCCTACTTGCTGGTACTACATCTGGTAGTCCGGCTATACATCTTATATGCATCTTTAGTTTTCTTAATAATATCTCAATTCTTTATGCTCACTTCTCTGAGCACTATACCTTAGCCTTGACAATCGTTCTGGCTACAGCCCTCATTTCTTCAAGGGTAAGTTCCTTATCCTTAACAGGATTTCCTCCTCTGCTGGAACCTCCTTCGGGTCCTCAATAGGGTACTCTATCGAATCCACAATCCGATCGTCATCATATAATAAAGCATCACCGTGCTGCTGCTCGTAAGCCTCAAGGTCTGTCGCCTTGCTCGTCGATACGATATCGTGCTAATTTACTGTTATGATACTTAAGAGTTCCCATAAGGGTTTTAGGTGAACTTGGCAAGAGTTCTTATTATCTTAGTGAATTTATTGATATAACGTTGCCTCATCTCTGGGATATATAACTCTCGCTCTGATACCATTTGTGTAACAGCCCCAGATCCGGGGTTGGGGATCCGGTCGTCACGGTCTCAATTTCCATCCACAACATCAACATAAATTAACTTACAACCTTGTGACCCAAAACAACAACACAAAACACACCCGTTATAGTCCTAAAGATGAAATTAGAGTAATCAACAAATATTATTAATCACAAGTTTTGTGTTATTATAACCCAAAAGAATTACAATCTAACTGTTACATACTCTTTGCCATCCATTTATATAGGTCATACATATAATAAGTCTGATGAATCAAAAGCTGACAGTCTAGCCTACTGGTTGCTCCTACCTCAAAAAATGCCGACCATGACATCAGTGGGCAACCCTATGACTGCTGTCCTTGGTTGCACCGAGTGTGACTTGTGCTGGCCATCAAATCTAGCTGTTGTTGTGATATAATAATAAAGCAAGGGTGAGCAATAGCCCACCAAAAATAATATGTAACTGAGCAATATATTATAACAGTTCTGAAATATCTTTGAAACCATATGCCATGCATTAACGAACATAGTACCAGTATAAGGTAAATGATGAAGTTACAAGGTAACTCAACATATATAATCCGTGGAAATATCTGCTACGTCAAATATAAGCAAGATATCATCATATTTCGCAAAAAGGGAAACTGTAGGAAAAGATATGCAATTCCGGTTTTGAATAATTCTCAACCCTACCAACACTGATAATGTTGCAGAAAATGAATAGATTCTGGACAGTGAACCAATACTGGAGTATGTCGCGCCAGATGACACCGCCTTACGATGATCAGTTGTAGGTTGTGCATTTCAAGATTTGTTTTACTACCGGTAGAAGGAAGAACATATGGACACCACCATATGCCGGATCTCCCTAGCCAACGGTTGGGCATAGTTGGGACCGGCGCCACTCGGACCCTATTTCAAGTATGGACTGTCCCACAGCCTCTTATACCAATTTTAATGATGGACTCTCCCACAGCCTCTTACACAAATACTCCTAGTTCGAATAATTCCATGATTCTGAAACGTAAAGCTCGTCCCCCTTTCCCCAAGTATAATACTTGTTGATAAGACTCCACGAAGTAGTCGTATGTAGTTGGAAAAGAAAATTCACTGATATTTCCCAAGCTGATGCTTGTTAATGAATATCAACTTGTTCCAACAATCTTACCCCTCGAATGATGAGAGGGTACACAAGGATTCAATAAGCAAATAGCAACCGAGTTGCGAGTGAAAAGAATAATTTCGAAGGATTTATGACCGAGAAGTCAACAAGATAAATAACATTTCTCAAGCAAGATTCCCTAATAATTAGGAAGATAGCTTGAATGAAGAATAAGATTGGTGGGAACCTTCCTTGATAAGAATGATAATGAATGTGCTCAGAATAATTCACATAATACTCGAGGGTCGAAAATAATATTCGAATGAAATAAATCATTTTTAAACGAGTCCGAAGAATTAAGTAAATATTCCAAAGAATATTTATTAAGTCAAAAATATTGAAGGAATAATCCTAATGTAAAATATTACTCGGAATAATCCTCGAATAAATATTCACAAATAATATTCAATAAATAATTAACGAATATTTAAATAAATAGTACTTATCAAATAAATAAAGCTCGAATGAATATATGAAATAATATTCACTGAACAAATCGTGAATATTCAAATTAATAATACTTATCGAATAAATGAAACTCGAACCAATATTCGAAATAATATTTACCGGATAAATAGTGAATATTCTAATTAATATTACTGATTACATGAATAATTACTAAATGAATATTCGAAACAATATTCGATAATTGAATCAACTTTAAACGAATATTGAAAAATAATATTCGTTGAATAAATGAAGTTCAAATGAATATTCAAGATAATATTTATTAAATGAATGAGGCTTAAAAAGGAATTTAGAAATAATATTTAATAGGTAATTAATCTCGAATGAATATTCATTAAATAAATAATGGGAACATATTTACTTAGATATTTCCCTTCGAAAATAATTGCGATATATCAAGAAATACTGACTCCCGGTCTATAATAAAAGAATGAGATTCATCTGCCCTTCTCTAAGGGTCTTAGCAATATCCGGCTTATAACTGATTATTCACTATCTAGATTATAAGCCCACAATAATTTAGGGAACAAGTATATCAATACAACTTGAAAGTAGGCATGCATGCTATGACATATGTATAACAGAAAGCATATATATATATATATATATTCACAACAACATCGTTTAAAAAGGATTTGAAACTTGCCTGGTACTCCTGCTATGCTAGTGGTATGACTCGGGGTGGTCCGACAATCTATAAATAATCAAAATTATCCCGGGTTAATCACCTATAACTTTGAAATACCAAGTGAATACTTTACTTAAGCTAAAGCATGTTTTCAAGTTATCGCCCATTAACACCGTTATGACCCGACACTTGCTCGTTATTACGGCTCGTCATTACACTTACACTTGGTATATACTTAAGTCATGTAAGTGCTAAGGTAGGTCATTTACGAACCAAGATTATACCTCGAGTTTTATCGCCCGTTTTCTAAGTGATTAACCAAAGTTATAACCAAGTGTGCTTTTAGGGGTTCGTTCGCGTTTAACCTCGATTCAAACATTTTTATAAAATTGAAAAACGATCCGTTTGACACAAGGTTTTCTCCTACACCTTCCTTATGATCTCTAATATTTAATTACCATGATTAGTCACTAACTTACGTATTTTACTGAGGTTCAACTTTAATAACAAACTCGTACTTACGGTTTCGAATGAATTTTAGTAAATCGGCCATAATTCCTAAACCGTAAGTCTGTTTGTTTCGATTCTTTCAGCAAAACGATCCATGACTCGAGATCTACAAGGACATGTCATATAATCAACCAGATCAAGAATTTATACCAACTGTTATGAACAGATTCTTAAGGTCTAACAAAAAACGGGCATTATGACGGCTATAAATCGATCGTTTCCAAATTTACCACAATCAAACCAAGCCACACCGGGCATCCATACAACTTATACACATGCTATTCATCTCAAAAAGTCCAGAAATATTACACTTCACCATCATGTGCATCATTTTACTTAAATCACTAAACCACTAACTAATCATGCTTATAACGTCACCATAATCATAACTAAGTTAAAATCCATCAAGAACATGCATCATCTCAAAGTAAGGGTTACGGTTTCATCCATTCCATACCTTCCTTGGTGTGTGTAAGACCTTACTAAGCCTTGAATAATCCTTGTACAACCTTAACCAAGCTTAGATCATCCAAGAAATCAAGAAACAAAGTTAGTTTCTTGAAAGTTACTATTCACCCTAAACTTGTAAAAATCATAGAAAATCGAAAAATAAGAGTTTGGCTCTCAAATTTTTACCACATCTTGGCCTCTTGATAAGCTTTGTTTTGAGTCATAGTTCATCAAATTTGAAGCTTCCTAGCTAGGGTTTTGAGCCCCCTTTTTCCGCTGGACAGAAACTGTCAAGAACAGGGCAGGTTGGTTTCTTCAACTTGGGGGAAGTATTTTACTAGGCTACACTCTATTGTTGGCCATGAAATTTTGAACGAATCTTAACCATGGAGTAGAGAAGCTATGGTTAAAATTTGGTGATTTTAGAATGGGTAGAAGTGGAGATATGAATTTTTCATTCCTTGATGCTCCTGCTGGGCAGTTTGAAGAAAATGGAGAGATGGAGTTGCTTGGCTTGTTTCTTGATCTAATCTCTTGAATTATTATGTTGTATGGATAATATCTAGCATAAAGCCACTTTATTAAAGTGATTAGGTCATGGGTGATACAATTTAAAGGGACAAGTGTTGCATTCTTATGGTTTTTAAGCTAAGTACTTGGTTTGCTTGCTAATTGTTCTAGTTCCCTTGTAACTAGCTTGGTTACTTGCTCTTATCCTCTTGCACATGCATGCACCTTGGCTTTCTGCTTGCTCTTTTGTCCGGTTATTGCTTAATTCGTTGATCGTTTGGAGGAATATCTCGAAGATTTCTAGTTAGGGTTTCACCGAAAACCGTCTTAATATTTATAGTATCATTCTCCATTCTCTTTAATAATTCTTGAACCTATATTCCTTAAATCCTTTCAATAATTCCTTAAGTCTTTCAGTGTCCAGGGAAATCTCGGGGAAAATAAAAGTGTTATTTTTCATAATCCGATAACTTTTACATACACTCT
The DNA here is from genome assembly GCA_036435485.1 of Saposhnikovia divaricata. Taxonomy (NCBI): domain Eukaryota; kingdom Viridiplantae; phylum Streptophyta; class Magnoliopsida; order Apiales; family Apiaceae; genus Saposhnikovia; species Saposhnikovia divaricata. The sequence goes on along the minus strand of CM071594.1, from coordinate 185,276,431 downwards.
TTTTCCCCTTGGATCATTAATACGAACTCAGAAATCCGTTCCGGGTACTTCTATATAGTGTCGTCTAATAATATTCCTAATTCCACCAAAACACTATGCATCACTTATTCTTTCTTTATTCCTTATAATTAGAAATAAGGTCCTTGTTCTCTTTTGAGCATTCCTTAACCCTTTTACGGAACCACTGGACTTATAACAGATATCGATTTGGATGAC